>JAELVL010000008.1:2612743-3919114 GCA_018853505.1 Colletotrichum camelliae | reverse complement strand
AATTGTCAAGCCAATGATGACGTCGGTTATTGATCATGGGGGCTTGGAGACTGTCCAGACAACGCATGACGTCGAACGTTTGCATGAGGCTCTAGCTCGCGATTTGCAGAATGGGACGCGGGTCGGGTTTGACTATGTTCAAGTCTTGGCACAGCGACCTTTGTGAGGACACGTCTCCTTGTAATCTTGGTATTTGTGACATGCGAGCCATTCAGTTGTCATTATACGAGCACTCTCTCCAATATTTGTCATCACCTAAATAAAGCTTTTGTGGTCTTCACGTTTGAGGGGACACCAGAATGAGCAGGCTACGAATGGCAGAGAGTGAGCAAATCAAGCTGCAGGATAATAAGCAGGCACCCACGTATGAGTAGTCGCTAAATCTTTGATATTTGAATTCTTTGTTGCATTACATTCTGACTGTCTCCATCGGCGTCTATCGAGCTTGCATGTTGAGACGCTGGGGAGATGGATATTTACGACCCTGTCTGCTAAAAGTTGGAAGACTCTGATTGACTAGGTAGTCAATCAGAGCACAGTGTCAGCTGGGGTCCAAGGATCAGAGCATTTTGCGAAGCGAGCCAACCAGAATGATGCTTCAAAACATCACTAATGACGTCCTGTCTGCGCCGCAAAGCGACGAAAAAGCGGCTGCTGCCTAATAGGAGCCTTCTTCAGATTCTCTTATAATTATACTTACTATTTATTATAAACTAACTATAATATATATAGTATCTATATGAATAAAATAGCTTATATTACTCTAAATTCGAGTTTAATATAAAGGGTTTTTTATAGATTAAAGATTAATATATTAGAATATTATTAGTTTAGAAAAATAAATTAAAAAGTAAGTTATATTATACTTTTTTCTAAATATAAAACTATTTTAGATATTTAAAAGTATTATAATATATTTCTTTAAATTTAAAAAAGTTTATAAACTTTACTTTTATATAACTAATACTATATTATTTATATAAGTTTAAATTATATAAATAGATATAAAAAGAAATAATTAGTATAAAAACTAATAAAAAAGATTATTTTATAGTTTATTATTAAATTATAAAAAGAAATATCTTTTTTTATATACTTTTTATTATAATTAAAATTATAAATACTAAAATAGTAATTAATATTACTACTTTATTTAGTATAAATAAAAGTTTTTTATTAACTTAGAATAAAAAGTTAAAATAGTTATTAAAATAGTAAAGTAGTAGTAATAATAATATTTTTTATACTATTTTTACTTCTTAATTTTTTTTTCTATTTATAATATTATAAATATATATATTACTTATTTTATATTTATATATATATATAGTTATATAGTAATTATAATATTTAGTTTTTATTTATAATAATATTTTTAATATTAATTATATTATTTTTAGATAATTAAAAAAACTAAAGTTAAATATATAGCTATAATAGCTAAAATAAGAGCTATTTTTACTAAGAAAAAGTAAAAGAAAGAAGAAGAGAAGAAAAAAGAGTAGTAGTATTTCTTTAGTTTCTTTAAAACTTAAAAGCTTTATACTTAAAAATAAATTACTTTATTTCTATTTTATTATTTTAAAGTTTTTTTATTATTATAAACTTTTTATTTTATTTCATTATTTTTATAGTTAAGTTACTAATTTAAATTATTATAAAGATTAAAATTACTAAACTTAATAAAAATAAGAAATTTATAAGAAGTAGAGAGGCTAAAGAGAGATATAATTTAGAGTTTATTATTTTTATACCTCTATTTTCTTATAAACTATAGTAAAACTATAAATAGTATATATTTTAGAACTTTATTACTTATTAAATTTTTATATTATTTACTAACTTCTAAATAGAAATAGAAGCTTTAAAAGCTTAAAACTAGGAAAAAGAGTAGCTACTACTACTAGATAATACTATATATTTATTATACTTATATAGTACTATCTTAGATATATTACTTAGTATATATATACTTAGTTTAGTATAGAGAAATAAATATACTTCTTATAAAGAAAAAAGAAAGCTATATATCCTTATACTAGTCTCTATATCTAGACTAAAGCTCTAATTTCTAGGAAGTATATAAGAGAATTTTACTAAGAATATATATTCACTATATAACTCTTATTTTATTAGTTATTTATTAACTTATAAACTATAGGTCTTTATTTATTAGAGAACTATACTCTATAAAGCTTTTAATATTTATAATAAAGTATAGAAAAAGCTAAAATTAAAAATAAAAATAGTAAAGAAGTAGCTATAAAGCTTATAGCTTTTCTTTTTATATTAGCTTTAGTTTTATAAGTTAAAGTTATTATAGAGAAAATACTAGTCTCTAATAGTTTATATACTAGTTTATTCTCTAAAATAAATCTCTCTATTACTAAGGTAGTTAGTATTTATACTATTATTAATAGCCTCTTTAATAATATTATTTTTAAGATATTACTACTTATATATTATATTCTAATAAATAACTATATAGCTACTTTTTAGAGATATAAGTAGAAAGTATAATATTATATTACTAAGTACTTTATAAAGTATAAGTATTTTAAGCTTTTAAGAAAGCTATATACTTTCTAGTTATTAAGCTATTTTTAATTAAAAATACCTAGCTTATAAGCTTTATTTACTACTTAACTTTTTCTTTTTAATTTATATTACTATTTATAATATATTCTAGAGGTTTAGAAATACTCTAAACTATTTAAATTTTATTTAAGAGAGATTTTTATAAAACTATTAACTAGTATCTTATAGTAAAGAGATATAAACTTAGAATAATTATTTAATATATTTATAGTAGAGCTATATATTCTAGATATTTATATAGTAAAAGTAAATTAAAATATATTTCTTTTTATTTATTATAAGTTAAATTATTTACTAATTATTATAATAGATCTTTTATATATCTCTAAGGCTAAGTTTAAAGTTAATAAAAAGTTATTTAAAAGCTATTATTTCTTTTATTATATATTTTAAGCTAAGAAGCTTAGCTTTTGTTATTAATATAGTTATTATATTTTAATATATAGCTTTTTATTAGATTAAACTTCTAAAGAATATATAAAACTTTAAAATAATTTTTATATCTTTTTGTTATTAATAAAGGATATATTATGTTTAATAATAAGATTTATACTATTTTACTTTCTAAAGTATTAAAGTAAATTATAAAGTATTATATATAGTATAAATATTAAATAACTTAATTTATAGCTTAATAGTATTTTAGAGATAGGTTTATTAGAAATTATAATAATAAAGTATAAATAAAAGCTATATCTAGTTATATTATAATTATAGTATAGAAAATTAATCTAATTTTCTCTTAATATAAGAGGACTTCTTAAGAGGATACTTTTCTATTAGATTTCTTAAATAAAATAAGAAGTAGAAGTATTATTAGTATTTTAGAGTTTATAAAGTTAAATTTTTTTATAACTTATTTAATATACTAATTATAAGAAAGTAGATCTTTTATATTATTTAGTTATAAGTAATTCTAATTTTTAGGTATTATTTAGCTAATTTCTAGTTTTTTAGTTTATATTTTATTTTAATACTATTTATAACTATTTCTATATTTTTTATATAGTTTTTATAATATAAGATAAAGATATTATTAATATAAAAGAGTATAAGTGTTTTCTTATTATAAGATTAAAAAAGGTATAAGTTTTTATTTATTAAATAAAGTTTAAAATAAAGAAAAGTATTTAAAAACTTTTTATATTAGAGTAAAAATATATTATAAAAGCTATATAATATATTAGAGTTATTAATTTTTCCCTTTTTTTAAAAACTATTTAGTAAATAATAATTCATAGAGAAGTTATTTAGTCTATATATAGTATTTAGAAATATATTAATAATATTAAATTAGTAGATTTTAAAGTTAAATTATACTATAAAAGCTATTATAACTTTAAAAGTTTTTATAGTAAGTTATAATATATATCTATTCTAAAAGATATTTCTCTTAGAAGTTACTTTATATATATATCCTAGCTTTATAGTAGTTAAAATATCTATATTAATTAAATTTATAAATAAATATCTACTTAAGAGAGATAGGCTTATTTTTTATTTTTATTTAGTTTATAACTTCTTAGATACTTATTTCCTTAAGTTTATTAATCTTAATATTATATACTTTAATAAAATAAAAGTAAAGTAGTTCTAATATATATTAGATATTTTTTTAAGTTTTAAGAAGCTTAATAAGCTAATTAATATAGATCTTTCTATTTAGTATTATAGATATATATTCTAGCTTTATTTAGTAAATAGAAGTAAAAATAAAGTAATAAAATAAATAATAACTCTAGTTTACATTTTTAAATACTTTTTACTACTTTAGTATATATATTTAAAGAAAGTATTCTAGTTTTATTCTATTTAGAAGAATATAAAGTATATTCTAAAATAAGAAGATTATTTTAGTTTTATATTTTAGATTAATTTAAGTTTGTATAGTTATATACTTACTCTAACGTTTTTTAATAATATTTTTTTAAGTCCTAAATAGTTAGATTAGCTAAATAGAAGGTATTTTATAAAATAGTTATATATTATTGTCTTCTATATTTAGATTTTATAAAAGAAGAGTATTAATTTAAATATAGATCTTATTTAAGATTATATTTTTAATAGTTTCATAATATAACTAGTTTTTTAAGTCTCTTCTATTACTTTATTAATTTAAATAAAAGTTAATAGTAGTATTATATTTAAAATCTTATATATTTAATAAAGTTTTATTTAACTTAAAATAAGTTTTATTCTTTAACTATTTTTAACTAGTTTATAGTTCTCTTAATAGGGAAAGTATAATAGTATTTTATTATTAGTTATTAATATAATATTAGCTTTATCTTATACTCTTAAAGTTATAATTTAAAAAGTATAAAAATAGGGTTTTATATCTTTTTAATAACTAAATAAGCTTCTTTTTTTAAACTACTATTTTTATTATTCTTTAAGTAAAATCTTTTTATTAAATTTTATTTTATATAATAATAACTTCTTAAAGTAAAAATACTTAGATCTTATAGAAATTATATAAGTTTACTATATACTTTATATAATATTTAATATTTTTATATTATAACTTTAAAGTTATATTTATTCTTTTTATTTTATTCTTTTTAAGAAAGTATACTCTATATATATATATACTCTTCTCTATTAAAAATATAAGTTAACTAGGAAATTTACTTTATAAGTAGGTTTATACTTAATAAAATCTCTTAGCTAATTCTCTTTAACTTAAATTAGTAAGACCTAGCTATAATATTAATAAAAGCTTATATTATAAAGGAATATAACTTATATTACTTTAACCTAAGTATAAATAGAAATCTAGTAGTTTAAAATATTATAATAACTTTTATAATTAGCTTCTAACTTACTCTCTCTATATTTCTATTTAGTTTCTTTATATATAAAGGAATTTATTTAATTTTAAGTTTTTAAATCTAAAACTTAAATCTAGAACTCTAAGAATCTATTTATTATAATTATAGTATACTTACTATCTTACTTTATTTTATATAAAGTAAAGCTATACTATCTCTATATTTAGTATTTAAATATTTAGATTACTATAAAGACTAAATATTAAGATTTATCTATATATAAGAAAATAAAAAGTTAACTTATATACTTATTTTTAATAATAAGTATCTATTTATTTATATTAAAACTTACTAAGTAGTTAAATAGATCCTATAAAATCCTATAAAAAGAGTAAATTACTCTTTTTTCTAATATATATTATAAAATAACCTACTTTATATATATTATTATATAGTATTAGTAATTAAAGTATATAATACTCTAGATCTTTACTTCTTAAGTATTAAGAATAAGTTTCTCTAATACTCTTAGTCCTAAGTATTTAGAGTAAAAGTACTATATTTTAATAGTATCTATATAAATAGGTTATTATTCTTTAGAATATTACTTTATATAAGTTATTATAAAGGTAAATAGGTTTAATATTAAAATATTACTAGAGAAGATATATCTAGAATAGAAATAAGAGAAATAAAGTTAGTAATCTATAAAAGTAATATTACTTTTTTTTAAAAACTTCTTTATTTTTATACTATTTTATAATCTTTAATATAAAAGATACTATTAAAACCTAAATACTAAATACCTATTTTTTATAGTAAGTATTTTAAGATAATATTAATATAAAAGTTATTTATAAGTATAATATTATATAGTATAATATCTTAAAGTCTATTTACTCTATTAAGAATATTCTAAAAGATCTTTATACTTTATACTATAATAAAATATAAAGTAGTACCTACTTTAACTTATTCCTTTACTTTATAGATAATTAAGCTTTTTTTTAAAGAGAGATATTATTAATAAAATAGAAAGTATTATAGTTATTTAATATTATACTACTAAAGAGGATTTCTAAGCTTTAAATATAAATTATATAGATACTATTAAGTTTAAGTTCTAATATAATAGTTTTTACTTCCTTAGTAGTAATTAAAATAATAATATCTTTAGTAATTATATAGGCTACTATATTAGCTAAAAGGTTTATCTTAGAAATAAAAGAGTTAGTTAACTTCTTTACTCTATTAAAGTTACTTTTAAGAAACTCTTTTCTATTCTAAATATTACTATTACTAAAATAGAAAAACTAAAGTTCTTTATAATAAGCTATTCCTTATATATTATTTAGTATAAAGTTTAAAATAATTTAATTTATTAATTCTAGAATAGACTTATTTTACTTTATCTAGATATATATAAACTTTTTATTTATAAATATAAACTTAAGTTAGTTATAAATAGAAAGTATCTATTTATAGTTTTTTCTATATATAATAAGTAGCTAACTTATTTTATAAAAGCTTTTCTAAAGTAAAGTTTCTAGAGATTATATTATCTAATTATCTAGCTAGTATTATAAAAACTCTACTTATATAACTTTTTAATTAAGTTCTTATTAAGTCTTTATAAAAAAGATCTTTAAATATTTTAATATATTAACTTATACTTAAAATCTTAGTATCTAAATACTTTTACTTAATAATATTAATAAGCTTTAAATTAGTTTAAAATAGAGTAAAGTAATATTATATTACTTAGAAAAAGGTTTTTAATATAAAAGTTCTTTAGATTTTTAGTAATTTATACTAAGAAGTTTTAAAAAATATATTTTAGAAGTCTTTAATTTAAATATTTAAGTTAATAATAGAAGATATTTAATTTAAAACTAAAATATACTCTTTATAAATTATAATAAAATTACTTAACTTATTTAAAATATAATATTATTTTAGAATATAAATTAAAATATAAAAAGTATAATTTCTCTTTTTAAAAAGTTCTATTTAAGCTAGAATAAAGATTTCTTTAGAAACTATATCTTTTACTTATTTATTAAAAACTTTATATATTTACTTTTTTTATATATATTTATTTTATATATAATATATAGTAAAGTATAAAGTATAAAACTTAAAGATTTCTATAGATCTCTTAGTAAAAAAAGTAGAAATAACTAATATAAATAGTAATAAATTATTAGTAGCTTTTTTAAACTTTCTTTTTCTAAAGTTTTTATTTTTAGTTTTTTTATTTCTTATAAGTTCTTCTTATATATTTATTATAATAAGAATATATAAAATAATTATTTTATTATAAGTTTTTTATTCTACTTTATAATATTTATATTACTTTTATTCTCTTTTTAAATCTAATTATTAAATAAAAATATATTTTTAACTTTATTTAGATTAAAGAAATATTAGAAATATTATTTAGATTAATATATTTCTAAATACTTTTTATTTTATTTCTATTTAAAAAATAATATATTAAATAGAAAAATTATAATGAAAATTAAATTTATATAAAATACTTAAGTTAATAGTTATTATTATATTAGAAATAAAGCTTCTAGCTAGCTATTATGATTTTTACCTAGAACCTATACTATAATAACTTCTAACTTGCCTTTTTAGCTAATAGCCTACTAGTTATATAATCTCAGTTTCAGCTTTATCCCCCCTCTATATATATTAACATACGCTATTATAATCTTCTTATTTATAATGTCACTTTGATAATAACTTTATAACTTTAACTAGGTTTAATTACTATAAACCTTTTTTTATTTTTTAACCTGTCTTCTAACTTTTATTTATACTTTCTATTATTAGACTTAGCTATCTTCTTTACTATTTACTTAGAAACGCTTTCTAATACTAATATCTAGTATAATATCTTTAGAGGCTATTATACTCTTACTATAGTTTAAGCTTTCTATTAATTAGACTAATATCTTCATAGTTTTATAGTTATTAGTAATGCTTATTATATTATAGTTTAGCTAGGTTAGCTTACTAGCTATATTACTCTATTAAGGATATTATTAAAGTAGGTATAATAGCTAGGATTAATAGCGAATGCAGTTATATTACTTAGCTGAGGTATATAGATACTTTCTGCGGCCTTGCTACTGATATTAGCTTTTAGGATTATAAGGTATAACTTAGCTATAGCTAACTAGTTTTTAGGGCTTTATAGGTTGAAAGGTATTATTTTGCTAATTATAGTAAGCTTAGTTTTATAGTTAGTATTAATCTTAGTATCTTAGAGTATATCTTAAGCAAAGCCTTGCAGTATAAAGCTTTATAGATTAGGTAGGATAGAATATATTATAAAGTTATAGGAATTTAAGTAGTTTTCTTAATAAAAAATAAGCTTAAATCTTAGCGTGAGTAGCGTTTTAAGTATATAGCTAAGATAAGCTTTTCTATAGCTAAAGACTTTATAAAGCTATCTCTACGTAGTATAAGTTACGCAGGCGAGGCTATTAACCTTACTAGTAACAAAGCTATTATTAATAAAGCTAATAGCTATAATAGTATAGCAATTATAGTTAGGGTTAGTATAAGTAGTTATTCTAGACTTCTAGGTATATATACTGTAAAGCTACTAGACTAGGTACTAACTGAAGTACTTTTACTGCTTTTTATTTTACTATAAAAACCTCTACTAGGTAGGCTTGAAACTTCTTTAATATACTAGAAATAAATTATAAATTAAAATTAATTTTTAAAAATATACCTAAAAATTAAAATAAAATAATAAATATAAAATAGATTAAATAAAATTATAATTATTTTATAAATAGTAATTTAGGAATATAATATAAACTAAGTTTATAATTATTATAAACTAATTATAATATATATATAATATCTATATAAATAAAATAGTTTATATTACTCTAAATTAGAGTTTAATATAAAAAGTTTTTTATAAATTAGAGATTAATATATTAGAATATTATTAGTCTAGAAACATAGGTTAGAGAGTAAGTTATATTATACTTTCTTTTAAATATGAAGCTATCTTAGATATTTAATAGTATTATAATATATACTAAATACTAACTTACAGATTAATATTCAGATATATTAGTATAAGTTCTCTCTTATTTCTAAAGAACAGAAGCAGAACCTTTTCTATAATAATATAGTACTATATATTTCTAATATTTTCACCCCTCAGGAAGGCAGAGAAGCAGGACTACTCTTAATAGTTGTACTTGATATCTTCTAGAAGCATAGTATGATTCTATAAAAGGTTCCCTGACTTCTTAAAATAAGAACCTCTGCTGTAAGCTTAGAATGTAATGTCTTTAGCTTTCTAGATTTAATTGTGTTGAGCGTTTGAGTGGTCTGCCTACTACACTGTCTGCGAGGGTATGCTGATATCCTTCAGATCGCCACAGAATCGCCTGTGTTCAGTGTATCCAGGAGGAATAATTAGAAAATCAACAGGTATGATGACGGGCGGCGATAAAGGGACTGAAAGTTTGTTGGTAAGGACTAGAGATATAGCGAATGCTTTCTTAACGCTCTTACTAGTGGTTGAATCACAGATTGCCTGCTATAAAACCTTACTTTAACTTCCAAAACACCCCCACTTCTAACACGCGTTAAAAACCGCGTTTTCATATACCTTCTAATATATATCCCTAACTTTATCTTTATTTTTCTTAACTACTATAATTAATATTAATATTTTAAAAAATACTATTATATTCTAGATAGCTATATATAATAAGACTTATATTACTATAGCTATTATAGCTATCTATAGTAGTAAATTCTATTAATAAGTTTTAAAAGAATAAGAAGTATTATATATAACTATTTATTATAGAATTAATAGTAAAAATACTAAGAAAGAAAGTTATATAAGCTAGTAATATATTTTAGTATAGTAAAAAGCTTCTCTTATTATATAGATATATACAAGTATTATTAAACTTTACTTTAAATTATTAGTATATTTAAATCTTTATAATATATATTTTTTATACTACTAGTAATATTTAACTTCTTAATAGGAAGTAAATAGAAAGCTTTTTATATTATAACTTATTCTATAAAATACTAAAGATATATAAAATAGATATTAAATATTAAATATATTATAATTAATAAGATTAAGTTATTCTTTAAGGTTTTTTAATTTCTAGCTGTTAGTATAGGTATAAGAGTATTCAGGGGTATAGTATATATGCTTATATTATATATGGTTATAGATAGAGATATATTATAATAAAAAGTGATAATCTTTAGTATTTATAGGTATTTATTTATATAGATAATTAGTAGAGAAGAAATGTATTGTGATAATTCTAGTTAATATAGTTAGTAGGTTATATCTTAAAGTAGGGAAAAAGGAGGGAAAAAATAACTTGAAATATAAGCTATAAAGCTTTTAATTATATAAATAGGATTATATAATATAAGGGATTATATAAGTATTTATAAAGTTATAAGTTATAATAAACTAAACACTTTTATATAAAGTTATATATATAAAAGTCTATTCGTTTATTTTATATAGAATATTTAAGTAAGTAGATTATTCTTATATTATTATTATTATTATATTAAGACGTTATATATTAATATCCCCTCTTAAAGTATATATAGTTAATATAAAAAGTATATTATAAGTATATAGCTTACTTACTTAATATATAATATATTATAGATATAAAAACTTAAAAACTTAGTAGGAAAAATAAGAAAAATATTTCTATATTATATAATATATATATAACTAGTTAAAAAACTCTTATAAAATAACTTTATAAGTAAAAAGTTTTAAGAGAAAAACTAGTATATTATTTCAGTAATAATAATATTATTATTTTTTAAATTATTATTATTATTATTATTATTATTATTATTACTATAATAAATAATACTTAATAATATAAAAAATATAACTTTGCTTAAAAGCTTAGTTAAAATATTAGCAATATTAGATTTAGTATTAATATAAAATAATATTATATCTTTATTTAATAAAAAGTCTCTAGTAAAATAATATCTTATATTAATATACTTAGATTTTTTATAAAATTCAGGATTTTCAGCTAGTTTTTTAGCTATAATATTATCTATAAATATTTTAGGCTTATTTATTAATTTAAAGCTTAGATTTTTTAAATTAAAATTATAAGTATTATATAGATAAATAGCTTCTTTAACTGATTCTATTAAAGCTATATATTTAGCTTTATAAGTAGATAAAGCTACTATTTTTTACTTTATAGAGCTATAAGATATAATATTATATAAACCTTAGTAAAATATATAAGCTAATATAGATTTTCTATTATCTAGGTCTCTAGCTTAATTAGAGTCTAAATAACCTATTAAATCCTAAATTATATTATTATTATAGTTATAATAAATTCCTTTATTAGGATATTTATTTAAATAACTCTATAGATAATCTAAAGTAGAAAAATGCTCTTTAGAAAGGTTTATAATATATCTTAATAAGATATTAACTATAAAAGCTATATTAAATCTAGTTTTTAAAGCTAGATATAGTAAAGCTTCTATTTACTATTAAAATTATAATATTTCTTCCTTAGTTATATAATATTTATTTATATATAATTTTATATTATCTTTCATAGGTATTATTAATAGGTTTATATTAGTTTTATTATATTTATTTAATATTTTTTATATATATTTTATTTAATATATAAAGATAGACTTATTTTACCTATCTATATTAAACTTATAACCTAAAAATATATTAAGCTCCCCTAATAGTTAAATTTTATATATTGCTTTAAATTATTATATATATAATTACTAGTAGTAGTATTATTAGCTACTAGTAATATATTATCTATATAGTAATATATTATAGCTTTATATTTATTTTTATTTAATATATATACTGCTTTATTATAAAGTGAAATAATAAATCCTAATTTTAATAATATTCCTTTTAAATAGTTATATTATAGTCTAAGACTTTATTTTAAACTATATAAAGCTTTAATAAGCTTATAGTAATATTTATTATTTTTTAATTTATAATTATAATTAGGATTAAATTCTAATTTATTAGTAGTTTTATTATAAATAAAACTAGTAAGTATAGTAGTATAAATATCTATATTTATATCTATATAAATAAAAGCAGTTATTATATTATATTATAATAAAATGTAGCTTTCTTTTATAGTAAAAATTACTATAAATCTATAGCTTTTAGGTCTATAAGTAGTAGAAAAAGTTTCTAAATAATTAATACTAATATATTAATTAAAACCTTAAGCTACCTATCTTACTTTATATTTATAGATATTATTTATTTTATCTTTTAATTTCATAGTATATACCTACTTCTACTTAATAGATAAATATTATCTAGTATTTATATAATTTTCTAAGTATTAATATCTTCTATTTAACTTATCTCTAATTATATAGCTTAAATTTAATTATTTTTACTTAATATTACAGGGCTTGTTTAATATAATAACTAATAGTATATAAAGCTTTATTATTATTAGTTATAATATTATTATTATTTATTTTATAACTTTTTAAGATAGAGCAGTCTTTTAAAGTAAATAATAGTACACTTTTATTAAAAATATTATTTTTAACTATATTATTAACCTATTAATAGTCTTTTTTGGCTTTATCTAATATAGAGGGGATTTCTATAAAAAACTTAGATTTATTAGTATTTATTTCTCTATTATTAATACTAATAGCTTTCTTACTATTATTATTTATTATACTTATATTAGTATTACTATAACTATCATTATAAGATATAGTACTATAATTATTATTGCTAGTATTAATATTATTATTATTTATATTATTATTATTTTTATTAATATTAATACTAGTCTTATTACTTAGATTCTTAAGAGTAAGACTTTTAGTAATATTATTACTATTTATAGTAATATTTTTATTACTATAAGAGATAGATTAACTAGATATATCTCTTTATAGATTATATTAAATAGTACTCTATCTATTATTATTAAGTATAGTACTACTATTAATATCCTTAAAGCAGGTATTTATACTTATAAGAAGCTTTTTATAATAAGAAATAAAAGTATTCTCTAAGACTTTAACGTTATAAAACTATAAAGCTTTCTTTAGTTATATATTCTAGATTTTATACTTATTAGATTTATAATTAATTATAAAACCTTAATATACTCTTACGTCTAATTTCTTAATTTTAGGATCTTTATTCTTATAGTAGTATAAGCTACCCTATACTTTAATATTATTTATATTAGGTTTTAATTTATTTTTTAATTTATAAAGCGTTATATAATTAATAGAGAAATATAAAGTCTTATTATATATATATAGAGTAGTATAAAAGGCTTTACTCTATAAATAGTATAGTAAACCTAAGTTATATAGTATTATTCTTATTTTATTAACTATAGTATATATAGTACGCTCTATAAGTCTATTAGGTTTATATATATAAAGAGGTTTTATATTATAGATAATCCTACTATTAAGATATATAGTCTTAATATATTTATTAGAAAATTCTTTACCTCTATTAGTAGAGATTTCTTTTATTCTTTTATTATTATTATTATTATTTACTTCTACTTAAAATTTAAGAAAAGTATTACTTATAGTTTCTTTAGTTTTATTTTTAAGTAATTTTCTCTAGATGAATTAGGTATATTTATCTATAAAGATAATAAATAAATTATATTTATTATAAGTAGTAAGCGTTATAAGCCTATATAAATCTGAAGCTATATAATCTAGATAATCTAGATTTTTATTATTAACTTATAATTTACTTACTTTAGTTATAAATTTGCTTTTAAAACAGGCTTTATAAGGTAGTAATTTATTATTATTTATATTATTATTATTTATATTTATATCTGAAATTATATTATCTTTTATTCTTAAAAGACTTTATATATAAATATAACTAAGACGTTAGTGCTATAGTTAGAGGCTATTATTATTATTATTATTATTATTTTTATTAATTATAGTATTATATATATAATTATTATTATTATTAATAGGAAATTAGAAGAAATATAAATTATTTCATTTTACCTCTATAGCAATAATATAATCTTTCTTTATATTATATAAAATAAGTTATTTCTATATAATAGAAGTAATACTTAATAAATCTAACTTAGATTAACTAAGTAGATTAATACCTAGTTTAGGTATATAATAAATATCTTTTAATATAATTTATTATTATTAGGATATATAATTAAATCACCTTTTAGTAAAGAAGTAAGACTTTTTATTTCTGTCTATTTAATAGGTTTATTTATTTTTATTTTATTTACTAAAAAAGTGTAGTTTTTAACTATATATATAGTAGTAGTAGTATTAATATAAAAATTAACTATTTTTTTAATTTAGTTAAAACTCCTAACTTTTCTTTATTCCTTAATAATAGATTAGTTAATTAAATAACTTAAAGAAAGATTATTAGTATATTTATTTATATTATAAGAGGAGTAGTAGTATAACTTATATTTTCAAAAATAATATCTTCTTCTTCTTTATTAGAAAATAAATCTATTAATTCTATAGAATTAGGATTATTTAAAGATATATAAGGAGTAATATTACTAGTAGTAGTTATATTAACTACTTCTTTTTCTTTTTCTTTAATAGTAGTAGTATTAGTAGGTTTTGTCTACTAATTAAGTGCTTTTTCAGGATATAAAAAAACGTAATTTTCTTTAGAATAGTTAGTGTTTTTATAATTTTTATAGTATAAACTTTTCTATTTTTTCTAGGGTTTTTTAGATATTTTATTATTATTATTATTATTATTATTATTTGTATTATTTTCCTAGTTTTTATTTGATTTTTATTATACTTATTACTTTTAGTAGTATTATTAACTACTTCTTTGCTTCTTTTTCTCTTATACTTATCTAGAAAACTAGTATATAAAGAGTTAAGGGTATAAGTAAAAAGGTTAGTTCTAAGAGACTAAGTTATAGAGGTTATAAAAGCTTTAAAGGTTTTATTTAGACTATTAAATATATAAACTATAACTACTTAATTAGGTAGTTTTAGCTAGTTATAAGATAAATTATCTATAAGTTCTTTTATTTTATTAATATAATTTTCTATAGAATTAAAGTTATCTAAAGAAGTATTAAAGAACTCTTTATAGGTTAAAAACTTATTTATAAAACTTATAGGCTTATATAGCTTTTTAAGGTGATCTTAGGCTTTAACAGTATTATTATTATTCTTAATTACTCTTAAAAAGCTATCTTTATAGAGTAATTATATATAGTTTAAAGCTTTATTACTTTTATCTATATTAATATTAGATTTAGGTTTAGTTAAATCTATAGTTATATCTTTATTTATAAAGAAGGTTTTAATATATATAGCTTATACTTTATAATTCTTAGAGCTTATAAGCTTAGGTATATTAACTTTTAAGTTAGCTATTATTACTTTATAAGATATAGTATATCGTTATAAGCTTTATAAAGGTTAAACGATAGTAAAGTTATATAACTATAGAAGTTATTAACGTATAGTATAGCGGTTTATATAATAACGTTATATAATAGCTATAAACCTAGAGGTCTAGGGTTTAACTATTAAAAAGAAGAGTTTTTTCTTTATAGCTTTCTCTTTAATTAATATCTTCTTTAGTTAGACTATAGTCTAACTAAGGAGATAAGTATCCTATATAGTAAGTTAGTTAAGAAGAAGTCTATTAGGCTATAAATATAAGTTTAAACTAGATTAGAAGTAGACTAGAGAATAGTTTAAATAGGTAATCTAAGGATATAGATTAAATAAAGTAGTAGTAAGAGACTATCTACTTAGAGAAGGATTAATAGAAGTATAGTTAATTTATATAGGATTAGTTATATAGATTTAAAGAAGGTATATCTTATAGAACTAAACTACTAGTCTAGCTAGTATATCTAATTCTATAAAAGTAATATAGATAGAAAATTATTTAAAAGAGTAGTTTTTAGTATATATAGCTTTTATATATAGATAAAGCTTAATAGGGAAGTAAAGTAAAAGTAAAGAAGTAGTAAGAACTAAAGTTATCTCTAAGCTAGGCTTATAACTTATTAGTATAAGTATAAGAGTATTTAGAGGTGTAATATATATACCTATATAGTATAAAGTTATAGATAGAGATATATTATAATAAAAAGTAATAATCCTTAGTATTTATAAGTATTTATTTATATAAATAATTAATAGAGAAAGAATATATTATAATGATTTTAGTTAATATAGTTAGCAGGTTATATCTTAAAGTAAAGAAAAAGGAAGGGAAAAATAACTTAAAATATAAGCTATAAAGCTCTTAATTATATAAGTAGGATTATATAATATAAGGGATTATATAAGTATTTATAAAGTTATAAGTTATAATAAACTAAACACTTTTATATAAGGTTATATATATAAAAGTCTATTTGTTTATTTTATATAGAATATTTAAGTAAGTAGATTATTCTATATTATTATTATTATTATTATATTAAGACGTTATATATTAACACTAGCTATAAAAATAATTCTAATAAGCTTTAGATAAAATATAAATAAAAAAAATATTACTAAAAACTTCTAAAAGAATTATTTAGTAGTAAAATATACTAGGAAGCTTTTATATTTATTTAGAGTAATAAAAACTATACCTAGATAATAATTATTAAGTATATCTCTACTACTAGTATATACTTATCCCTTCTTATTATTTTTAAAAAGAAAACTATATAATAATAGTAGTTCTCTAATAATTTATAGAAGTTTAAAAAGTAGTAGTTTATATTATTAGTAAATAGCTAGATATTAAATACTATTAATATTAAGTAGTTAAATAAGATATTTATACTAGAGACTACTATAGAGTTATAGAAGTTATAATCTAAATATCTACTAATTATTAATAGCTATAATAGCTATATTTCTAATAATTTTATATAGTAATACTATATAATATTTACTTAGTATATCTATTTATATACTTATTATATATTACTTAGCTACTTAATATATTAGTTTTTTACTTCTAAAAATATTATATAAGTATTAACTAGTAGATTATAATTTTAAGCTGAATTTAATACTAATTAGTAAGTAGAACTTTTTTAATACTATTTATATAAATTAGAAGCTTTATAGTATATATTAAGGTAAAGTAGTTAGTAATAGGATTATAGCTATTAATATTATAAAGTTATTAATAAGTAAGTTTATTTTTATTTCTATCTCTATAGATATTTAAAAAGCTTCTTTATAGAAATAAATATCTATAAATAATTAGAATATTATTATAACTCTAGATAATATTATAAGTAAAACACTTAAGTTCTTTACTAATTTACTATAGTATAAATAGCTATTTTATAATAGTTTATAGTTAGAACTAAAATTTATTAATCTAGTAATATTTACTATTTATTAAAAAAGTAAGTAAGTATTTAGATTTTAATAATATTTAGTACTAATAATTAATAAATTATTAACTCTCTAAGAGTATAAATTAAAGTTTTATGTCTTAAAAAATATAATAATTAAGTTAGATATAAATAAATACTTTATAGTGATTAAATAGATAATTAAGAAGAAATAAGAGGTTTAGAATAATTTAAAACAGGTGAAATTAGTATTATCTAAAAGTAAATTATTAGATAATAAAGAGAGTGTAAAATTATATTTTTGTTATAGATTAATAGATATTTAGTGATATATAAAAATATAATTATTGTGGTGAGGGTTGCTATATATCTAAATTGCTGTTTCATAAGTGGGGGTGTTTCGGAAGTTGGGGTGGGGTCTTAGTGCGTGGCTGGAAGGGGCCCTCGAAGATCTTGGCTGGCAATTGCGGGTTCGGCTGGCCATCCCTTTGCAATACTTATTTTATGTTGCGAAATTCTGTTGGTGTGCCAGGAAGGTGGTCTTACCCGCCATGATCGGCAGACAGTGCGCGACATGAACCTCGGTGACCATAGCAGTCACAAAGGTCATTAGAAGCACTCCCCCAGCGCCATGCAGAGGCGATCGGTAGGGAGTCCTAAGGCGACACAAGTCTGTCGTGACTAAGTCGAACTCGGTGTGAGAGGAGGGTCGTTAGGGATTGCTCCCCGCCAACATAACGCTCATAGTCTTCATCTCCGTCCTCCCCGAATTATTCGTCTCGTTCGCTCGCAAGGCGGCAACATAAGTGGCTCTAGCGCACCCGGAAATTTGAGGAAGGTATTAAGCGTTGTTGACGACGAGTATGACTGCGAAGAAGTACCTCGAGGCATGACATCAAATGCACTGATGGACAAGATTCAGCACTTCACCGAACAGCACCTGTGCCAACAAGACGCATTAATTCCCTCCATCTTGAGCGAGTTTAAAGCAAGAAAATAGCAACTACAAAGAGTCTTCAGTGTAACAGCTTGGTCGGTTGCGCGTGAACGGGAAAGTGTGACCGTCGCAGCAACGTCAATAGCATGTATAGAGAACAGTGCTTCTACTGGAGTGGTGGACAAGATAGAAGCTTTCTGCAAATTCGTGCCTTGAATTGGGGAATCCATAATAAGGATACCCCTGCGATACACATTGTCGCGCGATCGGAAGACAGCGCGACTGCCTCATGTCCACTCGCAATCTGTTCGAACGTATAAGCTCCAAACAGAGGAGACGGAGGATGACGCTAGATGGACAGAGAACAGGCCTTCAGGTTCCACTGTCTTACTACCACTCTTGCATTCAATCGGTTTGGGGAGTTTTGGCAGCCACGGGTGGAGACGAACGTGATGGCAACTTGTCTGCGATCTTGCGCTAGCAGACATTTGTGAAAACAGCATCCATACCTATAAATATATCAAGCTTATGGGACGTTGAGACTGCATCAACATCGGATGGCAATGGGAGAGGTTCTTGGTATTAATATCGTTCCTGAATTAACGCATTGAAACAAACAGGACAGCACGCAGTTGTCCGGGTATAGTATTATTCAACTCCATGTCTGGGATCTCCTTTTCCCAATCGATAGCACCTTGGTTCCATCGCGCCTGTTCAACCGCAGCAAACCGTAGCCTCCTTGGCGGCAGAGGTCGGTCCGTCGTAGAGCGTCTCCCACTGGAAGATGAAAGAACCGATGTAGGAACCGAGGAAGATGCAGATGATGATGTAACCATTGTAGTACATGGCGAGGCTAGGCGAAGAGTCAGTTATGACGAAGAATAGAGTGGCTTGGGAACAATCTTACAGCATGACGAAGTAGGCAACGGCGAATTGGACCATGTGGAGCAGCGCCCTGATAGCCTGCTGGGGAATGTTCGGTCGGAAGGGCGGGATACCGGCGTTGCCGGCTGCGGTGACGGAGGTCGACGGCCCCTTTCCGTTGTCACCTGCACTCTCCGAACTGGGACCGGCACCGGAGCCAGCGTAGCGGGCTTGGTGGTTGCGAATCAGGTATCTGTCATACTCCTTGACGGCGCGGCGGAGCATCTCGAGGGACATGGTGAGAAGGAAAACGCCGATGCAAGAGCCGGCAAACATTCCGTACGTAGTGACATGCCACGATCGTGCTATGAAACAACTGTCTGTGGTATCGTGTTAGTGAAAATTTGGCATAAATTCGGCGTAGATTTGGGCTGCCCACCGATGACTTGCCAGTTCCAGAGCATCTATTGGATAAATCAGTATGTTGTCATGATGTTTGTACATGGTGGTTGTTGGTTGAGGATGGTGTTGGGCGGAGACAAGCAACTTACAGAAATCTTGCAGGAACCGCCACCCATTGACATGGCAGCCTTGGTGCTAGTGGCAGCAGCCATACCAGTCATGGTGCCAGTGGCAGCCATGGCGGTTGTGGTGGTGGCCATACTCATGCCGTCCATCTTGGTGTTGTGTCGACTCGGTGGTCGTGGGAGGCTGAATCGATGTCGGAGAGTTGTTGAGATACTCGAATATCAGAGATGTACGTCCAAAAAAGCGGAGACTTTGATCTCGGATCGATACTAGCAGGGTATGCCTTGTTGCAGTTGGATCGATATGATGGTAAGCCGGAGAAGAAAAGACGAACAGGTCTTAAAAGGGCGGATCAAGCAGAGTTTAAATGGACGCAGACCACAAGGTGCAGAGGGGATCATCAAGCCTCTTTCCCAAGACCGATGAAGGGCACAGAGACAAACTTCGTACCTCCCCACTTGCGCTGGATTCCTTCCCGAAAGACATCCAGGATGCAGGTCTTGGCAAGAGCATGTAAGATTCGGCGGGTAGGGGACGTACGGGGGCAGCCTGGGACTGGGATTGGGATCACGGCCACCGGTGTAAATGGAACCATGCGATTGTTGACTCAAGGGACTGGCTGGCTGCCATCAGATTGAGAGGCTCCACAACCAAGTTTAGCCAAATGTTGGGGGCAAGAGAAAAGCGACGACCTCGGAATGAACGAATCAAATATTTTGACAGAGTTTTTCCGTTACTTCCTTCCTTCGTTGAAATCGAGGTTCATGGGAGGAAGGAACGTTGGAGAGAGAGAACCTACCTTCCTGCCGTCAGCGTTATCGTATGTTCCGGAAGGCGCAGGTGGGATCAGGTGCCAAGGCCAGAAAGCGCTATCGCTCCCTCTGCCTCACGCATCCTGAGAGCGTTTGAGCAAGTTTACTGCCCAGCCAAATGTCCAATTGCAGTCTGCAGTTTGCGCTTTTCGACTTTGCCCCCAAAACCACCCCAGCAGCAATCGCGTCGCCTCTCCACCCCACGTCCGACTTTCTGCACGACACCTCACCTCGAGCTTGACTTTTGCTAGTGTGAGTGGCTTCATCTTCTCCCCATGTCTCGCTCGTTGGCTCCCGCCATCTGCTGAGCCCTGCAGCGCCGCTAGTAGGCCCGGCTGGCCTATGCGTCCTGTACCTTCTTACCGACCTTCGTACAACGGCCAGGTTCCATCTCGTTGCTGCAAATCACCTGCAAATGCATACAAAAGGCGACCAGGCCAGTCGAATTACTTGCTCGCAACAGGCGCAAACGCAGTAGTGCTGATGAGCGGCCAGCTGGTGGACCGCACGATGCACGCCCGATGTCCCTTCTCAGGGATCTGGCCCTTGCCAGCGCCGGGCTGATCATCACGAAAAAGAAGGTCGAGATGCCCTGCAACACGCGGCCAAGACAGCCTTCCCGGATTCACCCACGTCCAGAATGCGGTGAACTTTCAGCTCGAACCCGCTGTGCGCCCATCGTCGGAGATGTCTGCCGATTGCGACGAGACGTCTGCTTGTCGGACGTCACCAGAGACAGGGTCGGTTTTCGTAACGTCGACGCCATCGCGCTCGTTGGACGACTGCCGTTGGGTGCCGAGAAGTCTCAATTGTTGGAACGGATTCTGCCAAGAAAGCCGACATCGCCTTCCATCGACCCCGGCAGATTTTGAGAACATTTGCGAAGGATCTCGGCCTCCAATGCTGCTCCAACGCGGCCTCACATGTTTTTGCATCGCTGGACGGGACCAACGAGGGTCGACATCCGATCTCGTCCACACAGCACCGTACAGAGCCCCATTCAGCAGCGTCTCTCGGCCATTGGGAGGCCAGACGAAGGTTCCGCCACCCCGGCGCCGTGCGTCTGCGCCTGCGGTCTGCGTCTCTCGTCGGGGTTGCGTCGCATTAGGTTGCAGCTCGCCTCGCCTCTTTATCGTGTGAAGCTCTTCCGTTGGTAGGCGCCTCATCGCTAGGCATTATCATCGCCGCCACCAATCCCTCAGCGAGCGTAGCCCATCGGTCGTGTTCACTCTTGGCCTGCGTCCTGCATGTCTCTGGCTATGAAAAGAACATCGGTGAGATCAAGGTTCGGGCTAACGGTGGGGGGAAATAGTAGACAGGGTCCTGATGCATATTGATGCATATTCGATTTCTAGCGTCCAACTGGCAAATTTCGCGGGGTCACTTTCGCCCTTTCTCATCTCATCGCGCCCGCCGCCGATCGTACGGCCTGCTGCCGGGTGGTGCTACCGCCGCCGAGCGCCCTGTTCGTTCTCCCCGGGGCGAGCTCGGACGTGGATCCTGGCCTTTCGACGAGACATCCCGACTGACAAGTTTAATGAAGAATCTGACTCTTTTCTGCGCGCTGCAATATTTCTCTTACAAGTAATGGATCCCCAGGTCCTGAACTCCCGCCAACGCCGACCCTTGATTGAACACGGACCATTTTCTTCACCAAGTCTCAGAGCTCGGCCTTCGCCTTGTCCTCCGACGACACACTCTGCAATGCGTACAGCTCCCTCGGCTGTCCCGACGCGTCGCAGCTGGCAAACTTCCACCAACCCCAATGCCAGGCGCCGGCGATATTGATGAGTCCCCACTTGATCGGCGCCGGCATGGGCGGCCAGTTCGCCCACAACCCGTCCTCCACCGTCCGGTCCAAGTTGAGCAGGAAGAACGGGACGACATCCGCCGTGCCCGCCTTGGTCACCGTGCTCTTGCCCCACGTCTTGAACGTCAAGCTCGCGTTCGCCGCCTCCGGTGTCCCCTCCTTCGGCGCATTCGGGTGCTCCGCCAGGCCGGCGATGGTGCTGATCGCTGTGGAAGTGGTTCTCGAACGGCTCCTGGAAGCCGCTCATGATTTCGAGGAGCTTGGCACCAGAGAAGTCGGAGGGCGAGGACAATGACGAGAGGTAGGTATTGAAGTCGGCGAGGCCACCGAGGAAAGATTCTACATCTTTGTTAGCGAAAACATTGGCCACTTGCTAACACCAGACACGTACCATGCTCCTTGTGTGTCTCGGCAAAGACGTCCTTGTCGTCCAACAGGTCCTCGACCTTGGTGAAGAGAGACTCCTCCTCGTCATCGTGGTGCGACTTGACAAACTTGAACCAGGCCTGCGAGTATCCCACAAAGTCTGCCTTGTCGGCCTCCTGGATCAATGGGGCTTGGTGGTAGATGGAGTTGTAACCACGGAGGATTGAGTTGTGCAGCAAACACATGTGCGTCGCACCGGTCGTGAAGAGATCGGTCTGTTCGATGCTCTGTCAGTCGAAGCTTCTTCAGTGGGGCCAATGGCATCCGAATCTCCGGGATCTTGACTAACCTTCTTGGTCACATATTGCGGCGTGGGGATGAGCTTCATAGGCCCATCGGCCCACGGCTTCGTCGTCTGCGGTGTGGTAGTCATCATGAATGGCGATCTCGACAAGAGCAAGCTCATGAGGATGCTTGGGATCACAAGCAAGAGATAGCCGGCCATTTTGAAGGATGCCAGACGGGCCGGAGTGCGGCGAGGGAGGGCGGTGATATACGGCGACAAAAGTGGTACGATTCGGTGACGTCCTTGCCACTTGGAGTGGTGTTGCGTGACGGAGGCAGAGCTGCACGTCTTCGGGAGCTTGTTCCAGTGTTCCAGCGAGCTCTGAGGAATCGACGGGGGGTGAGAGGAAAGTTGGCTGATTAAAAGGCATGTCCTCATTGGCCCGTGCAGCCATTGCTGGGGTGACTTGCAGGGAGCTCTGGCGCGGTTTCACCTGGGGAGCTCCCGCTAATGCCGCTGTGGGATCATGACATCCGACGGGATGGGGAGCCGAGGCGGCTTCGATTGGACGGGCGGCCTTATGATTACGGAGCAATGGCACGTCGACCGGGGCTTTCGGACCTTGTAGACCTGCCGATGTCCGACGAGCTTCGGGACGTGCCTGGGAGCATGGGGAAGTCCAATGGTAGCTTGGGTCGGTGGCCGGGATGGTGGGTCTTGAACGGGAGTATGTCGGATGAACATGATTACTCGTTCTGAATCTGGATCTCAAGCATTCATATGCCTATGTGGTGCTTCTTGCGACTATTTTGACGAGCCAGGAATTGCCGAGGAAATGCTCTGCATAGAGTATAAGCTAGCAAAAAAGATGCCATCCACTATTAACTAATGGCACTTGAACATGCCAGCCTGTAGTCCAGCGACAAAGCTACCCCAATGTTTCACTGTAGACCTGCCAGATGTTGCCAACTGAGAAACAGAAGATCCAAGGCAAGCAGAGCATGTCGCATTGGGCTTTGCGTTTGAATTGCCAATTCTGAAGGCACGGACGAATCGGAGTGCGCCCCGAACTGCATGGCAGGCAGGCACCGGACGGTTTGCGTACACCTTCCTGCCTGTTGTAAGTCAACGAGGCACCTCACTTTAACTCACCGCCAACGCAAACTACAGCGCCATTCTTCCTTCACGACTACAACGAAATCGCTGCCTGCTTCATTTCCGCGGAACACCACAACCTCATCAAAAAATACCGTCCACCCCAAAACCACCCAGTATGCCCGCCGAAGGAGTCTACTTCAGCCCCAGCGGCAAAAAGACCTTCATCCCCCTCGAAAACAACCCAGACGTCTTCACCCCCCTCATCCACGACCTCGGCATCTCCCCCGAACTCGGCTTCTACGACGTCTACTCCCTCGACGAACCGTCCCTCCTCTCGCTCATCCCGCGCCCCGCCCTCGCCCTCATCTTCATCACCCCCTCGCCCATGTACCACCAGGTCCGCGCGCAGGACGGCACCCGCCTCGCCCACGACGGGGTCACCTACACCGGGTCCGGCCCCGCTGAGCCCGTGACCTGGTTCCGCCAGACGATCGGCAACGCGTGCGGGCTGTACGCGCTCATCCACGCGGTGGCCAACGGGGACGCGCGGGGGTTTGTGAGCCAGGGCAGTCTGATGGACCGGTTGCTGGAGGAGGCGGAGCCGTTGGGCTGGGAGAAGAGGGCGGATGTGCTGTATGAGAGTGAGGAGCTGGAGGAGGCGCATATGAAGGCGGCCAGGCGGGGGGATACGTATGTGCCGCCTGCGGAGGAGAAGCCGGGGTACCATTTTATTGCGTTTGTGAAGGGGAAGGATGGGCATTTGTGGGAGCTGGAGGGGGGCAGTGATGGGCCTGTGGATCGCGGGGTGTTGGGGGAGGGGGAGGATATGTTGAGCGAGGGGGCGTTGGAGAGGGGGGTGAAGCGGTTTATTGGGTTTGCGGATGGGAATTTGGAGTTTAGTGTTGTTGCGTTGGCGAAGAAGGAGTGAGGTCTTGGGTTGGTGTTGGTGATAGAGGGCGATGCATGGCAAGAGAGTGGCACATCGGACTTGCATTCATCTCGTCAAGACAAAACGATTGAGCACAAGAAAGTCAATTGGGTTGAGAAAAATCGAATAAATCTATGCTCTAATATCCAAGAGTGCTTACTGCCCACTCCTGGCCACCTCAATCCTTTTTGTCCATCCAGGGCACACATGCCTCGTAAATCCCCTTGAGGTTCTCCCACTTGGCATACCTCGCAAACAACCCCTCCTCCACCGTCCTCAGCGACTCCAAACCCCCGGCGATGAAAAAGTCCGTCAAACTAGGCTCATCCCCACCCACAAACGCCTTCCGCCCCGGACCTCCTTCACCAACCCATCAAACTCCCGCAGCCCCTCCTGCGCCTTCTCCCACACAGCCTCCTCCCCCGCCAGCACATCCTCCAGCGTCTTGCCCCCGAGCCCGGCCTCCCTGCTCCGGCGGAAATACTCCGCCGCGCGAGGCGAGAGAATCGCCGGCTCACGCGGCATCACCGACGCAAACGCAATCGGGCCCGCGACGTCCCGCAGCTTGGCGATGATCTCGGCGTCGCGCGGGGTGGACTGCGGCAGCGCCGGGGAAGGGTACGTCTCCTCGAGGAACCTTGCGATGGGGAGCGAGTCCATGACGTGGGTGTCCGAGGGGGCGTGGTGGATTGCGGGGACGGTGTACTTGTGCTTGCTGGGGCTGTGCTGGGGGTACGGCGGGATGTTGAGGGCGGAGAGGGCGGGCTCGATGTCGGGGAACTCGAGGAAGACGGTGCGGTAGGGGATGCGTTTGTAGTTGAGGACGAGGCGGATGCGCCAGACGGCGGGGGAGAAGCAGGTGTTTTTTGTGCAGGCGAGGTCGTAGAGGATGACCTCTGGTGCTGGGGTTGAGGCCATTTTGAGGTGGTGGTGTAAGTGAAGATGTCACGATGTTTCTTTTTTTTTTTTTTTTTTTTTTTTGGAGGGGTTGCTAAGGGTCCATGGTGCTGTATTCGAGGGGATGAGACATGGGCTTCCTTATAAACAAGCCGCGTCGCGTCAAACCCCGTCGGAATGCAGTGTGCAGCGCAGTAGTGCTGACATTGCGCTCGGTCGCAGACGAAAGGCGCATGTCGTCCGAAGTCCCCTGGCCACCTTCCTCACCTGCCTCACCTTCCTGACTTGCATCCTCACCGAAATGTCAGTCCACCACACCGAGGTGAAGGGGTTCAAGGCAAGGTGAGGGGGGTGAGGGGTAACTTCCAGGTTGGTTCGCTTTGGCACTTTGGCAGGGCGAGCTGTGCTCAGCCTTGAACCCCACCACCCGCACTGGCCAGCCACCCCGGCCCTCCCACCCAATCAGGGCCGGCGGCCGGTCCAACCATCGAAACAGCTAGAAGGCACTCGGGTGGTGAGCTTTTGGGCCTTTCTGGGGCTCTGTTTTCTTTCTGCCTTTCGTCCCGCCTTGCCTTGCCCGAACCCCGCGGCCTGAAATCTTGGTCTTTTCTCTCTGCATCCTTTCCTCACCACGATTGAACCCCCTCACGAATACCCCCCTCCGACGAAAATACCCTCGACTGTAATTACGAGCTGCTGTTTATTTTGTTCTCTTTTTTTTTCGGAACGTTCGTTCGCAAGGCATAGCACGAAAACAAACACACACACATCATGGCTTCCGCAGACGAGCTCAAGGCTCTAGGCAACAAGGCCATTGCCGAGAAGAACTTTGACGAGGCCGTGTAAGTAACCCGGAAGATTCGACACGACAAAAGACAATCAGAGCTGACAAGGAACCGTGCAGCGCCAAGTTCACCGAGGCCATCGCCCTCCAACCCGAGAACCACATCCTCTACAGCAACCGTTCGGCCGCTTACGCCTCCAAGAAGGACTGGCAAAAGGCGCTGGACGACGCGAACAAGACGACCGAGATCAAGCCCGACTGGCCCAAGGGCTGGGGACGCAAGGGAACCGCCTACTACGGCCTGGGCGACCTTCTCGCTGCCAACGACGCCTACGAGGAGGGACTCAAGGTCGACCCCAGCAATGCCGGCCTGAAGAAGGATCTTGCCGCTGTGCAGAAGGCCATGAAGGCGGAAGCTGGCGGTGGTATGTTCTCACCTGCATGACCTGCTACCTTGCGAGAAGCTAACGACAACAGACGCCGGCGACCCGGGCCTCGGCCTCGGCAACATGTTCAACGACCCCCAGCTCCTCCAGAAGCTCGCCGCGAACCCCAAGACGAGCTCGTTCCTCTCCGACCCCACCTTCATGGCGAAGCTCCAGCAAATGAAGGAGAAGCCCACGGCCTCACCCGACCTTTTCAGCGACCCCCGCATGTTGCAGGTCCTCGGCGTCCTCATGGGCGTCGACATGCAGATGGGCATGCCTGACGAGATGCCCGGCGCCTCCAAGGACACCGAGATGCCCGACGCCCCCGCTCCCCAGTCCAAGCCCGCCGCCCCCAAGAAGGCGCCACCCCCGAGCCGGAGCCCGAGGTCGAAGAGCTGGACGAGGAGGCCCTGGAGAAGAAGAAGGCCAAGGAGGCCGCCGACAAGGAGAAGGCCCTGGGCACCGAGAACTACAAGAAGCGCAACTTTGACCAGGCTATTGAGCACTACACCAAGGCCTGGGAGCTTCACAAGGACATCACCTACCTGAACAACCTGGGCGCCGCCTACTTTGAGAAGGGCGACTACGAGAAGGCCATCGAGGCGTGCACCAAGGCCGTCGAGGAGGGCCGCGCCATCTACGCCGACTTCAAGATGATCGCCAAGTCGTACGCCCGCATCGGCACCGCGTACGAGAAGCAGGGCAACCTCGAACTCGCCATCGAGAACTACAAGAAGTCGCTCACGGAGCACCGCACGCCCGACGTCAACGCGAAGCTGCGCGCCGCGGAGCGCACCAAGACGGAGCAGTCGCGCCTCCAGTACATCGACCCGGCCAAGGCCGAGGAGGCGCGCGAGGAGGGCAACAAGAAGTTCAAGGAGAGCGACTGGCCGGGCGCGGTGGCGGCGTACAGCGAGATGATCAAGCGCGCGCCCGACGACCCGCGCGGCTACAGCAACCGTGCCGCGGCGTTTGTCAAGCTGCTCGAGTTCCCGAGCGCCGTCGAGGACTGCAACACGGCCATCAAGAAGGACGCGACCTTTATCCGCGCGTACATCCGCAAGGCGCAGGCCTTCTTCGGCATGCGCGAGTACTCCAAGTGCGTCGACGCGTGCACCGAGGCGGCCAAGGTCGACCTCGAGCACCACAAGGGCGCCAACGCGCGCGAGATTGAGCAGCAGCAGCAGAAGGCGTTCAACGCCATGTACGCGGCGCGGGAGAACGAGACAGAGGACCAGACGAGGGACCGCCTGGCCAAGGACCCCGAGGTGAGTAGCCGCCAGTCGAGACTTACATGTACGAGAGAGACGCTAACGAGATTTCGTGACAGATCATGAGCATCATGCAGGACCCCATTATGCAGTCCATCCTCCAGCAGGCGCAGTCGGATCCGGCGGCGCTGACGGAGCACATGAAGAACCCCGAAATCAGGTCAAAGATCCAGAAGCTGGTGGCGGCGGGAGTTATCCGCGTCGGTCGGTAAGCCGGGGGTTGGGAAGGGAGAGGCGTTTGTGTGGTGGGTGGGTGGAGGGAAGACATGAGGTAAAATGGTCATGTGTAATGGTTGGACGATGAAATGCTTTGACACCAAGAAAAAAAAGTTTTCACTAGGTCATTCGTAGTGGTTGCGAAATGTGACCCCGACAATGGTGATTTTCCCACGTGAGAGACGCGACCCCGAAATGTCTCAAACTCGTGGCTGCATGACCGATCGCCTTGGATCTCAGAGAGCGTCTGTCGTCTGAGGTTATTGAGGCAGCGCCGGCACTTGTCAGATTTTAAGACCAGGACCCATTTTGCCGCGCTTTTTCGTGGTCGGATGAGGTCCCGTAATTGTGCGCTCGTGTAAGTGTCACCGCTTCACGATGACTGTCAGCGGGACGGCGCGAAGTGGTTTTTCAGATGAGAAGAGATGGGCGACTTATACAGGATCATTTTCTCTCCTCTGTTTTTCGAGTTTACTTTGATTTTGATTTGAATCTGGTCTTTCGAGTCTAAACCTATGCGACGCTCTTTTCCCCAACCGCAGCCATGGAATCCCACTCCCCCATGAAAGAAGGCAAGTCCCTCCCCCCCCAACTCTTCTCTCATAAACTGACGATGAAAAGCATACATCCAACTCATAGAAGTAATCGCCACCTCGCCCCCCGACCCGCCCTCGCCCGCCCTCCACCTCATCGCCTCCCTGCCCTCCGTGCTCCGCTACGTCGACGAAGACAACCGCACCGTCCTCCACCACGCCGCGCGCCTCGGCCGCGCCGAGATCGTCCGCGCCGCCATCTCCACCGCCGGGCCGGACGCCGGCGTCGACCCCTCGACGCGGACAGGTGCACGCCCCTGCACCTCGCGAGCCGCAACGGCCACCTCGAGGTCGTCGGCGCGCTCCTTGCCGCGGGCGCGGACGTGCGCGCCGAGGAGAGCTTCGACGAGACGCCGCTGCACGAGGCTGCGCGCAACGGGCACGCGGAGATTGCGGGGGTGCTGATTGCGGCGGGCGCGGTTGTGGACGCGCCGAATCGGGATTGTGGGACGGCGCTGCATGTGGGCGCGCGGAGGGGCATGGAGGGCGTGGTTGCGGTGCTGCTTGGCGCGGGGGCGAACCCGGCGACGAGGGATGCGGTGGGGGGATACGCCGCTACATGACGCGGCGAGGGGCGGGCATGAGGGGGTTGTGATGCGGTTGCTTGAGACGGGGATGGTGTCGATTGAGGCGCTGAACGCGAATGATTTCACGCCGTTGAGCGTGGCGGCAAGGCATGGGCGGGAGGCGATTGTGAGGATGCTGGTCGAGCAGGGGGCGGACGTGGATAGTCTGTCCAACGAGTATTGCACGCCGCTGCACCAGGCGGCGTCGGAGGGGCACGATGGGGTTGTGAGGATACTGATCGCGGCGGGGGCGGACGTGGATCTGCAGGACCGGGATGAGCAGACGGCGCTGCATGCGGGGGTGATGTTTGAGCACGCGGCCGTGGTGGCGAGTCTGTTGGCGGCGGAGGCGGACGTGAATCTGAGGGATACGGAGGACTGCACGCCGCTGCACCACGCGGTGAAGAACGAGAACAAGGCGATGGTGCGGGATCTGCTGGAGGCCGGGGCGGATCCGACGGTGATCAGCGCGACGGGGGAGACGCCGCAGAGCCTGGCGCGCGTGCTGAACCGGAACTCGATTGCGGATCTGTGTGAGTCGCCGCAGGTGAAGGTGCGGCAGGGGGTTGTGTCGAATTTCCGGCCGAAGCGGTGCCGGCCGCCCGGGAGGCCGAACCAGGAGGACGAGAGGGAGGCGTGTCGGCATTTCAAGGGGCTGTTCTGGTGTCCGACGAGCGAGGTGAGGTTTGAGGGGCTGAGTGTGTGGGATATGTTGTATGATCCGGAGACGGAGCTGCGGTTGACGCCGAGGGTGCCGGCTGTGGTGGGGACGACGCCGGGGAACGGGAACGGGAAAGGTGGGGGGGGGACGCCGGTGCGGAGACCCGGGGCGAGTCCGGTGCGGAGCCCTGCCGTGTCGCCGGGGGCTAGTCCGGCCGCGAGCCCGCCGCGGAGCCCGCTGCTTTCACCCCCGGGGACATCAGCCGGCGGGTTGACGATGAAGGAGATGAAGAGGGGCCAGCAGCAGCGACGACGCAAGAGCTCGTACGCAAGCCGGATGCCGGAGAAGCCTGTTAAGAGGTGGCTGCACCTGCCTGCGAACAATGTCGCGTGGGTGATGGATCTGGTGCAGCGGGTATGTGCGATGGACCACCGGACGGACGCGGAGTGTAACCGCATCATGGCCTTCATCGAGGAGACGTTCCACGAGATGCGGACGGGGGAGTTCTACCGCCGGCCGCATTTCAAGATGGAGGCTGCTGCGGCGGCGGCGGGGGAGGAGGTGTTGGGGCTGAGCGTTGGCACCCCGCCGACGCCGCCCATCACGCAGCCCCCAGCGACGACGACGACGACGACGCCTGGCGGGAGGATGTTCTCGATGGTGCTGCCCATAATCGACGTCGACATCGACGAGGGCACGAAGAACAGCCTCCGGGACGTGCAGATCGGGGACGAGGCGCGGCTGATGCGGCCCCTGGAGATGGTCGCCGGAAACGACAGACGGCGCGTGGTAGTCCCGCAAGGTGGCGTTTCCGGTGCGGCGCAGAGACGGCACCCCCTGAGCGCGATGCCGACGAACCTCCAGCACTACCTCTTCCCGCACCTGGCGCACTTCGACGCCATGGCGAAGCTGCGCGCGAGCTTCACCAAGTCGGAGTACCACGTCCCGCGGCCGCTGGACCAATCGTACCACGAAGCCCTCAGCGCGGCGGACCTGGCGCTGCGCAACGAGAGCCAGGTGCTCTTCCGGTACCTGCGGCGCGTCGAGGGGCGGTTGGAGGAGCAGCAGCAGCAGCAGCAGAAGGCGGAGGAGGAGGTGTGTCCGCAGCCGCTTGCGGAGGACTCGCAGGCCCGTCCATCACAGGGCCAACAACAGGGGCAACAGAGCCCGTTTGAGAGGCACGTGCAGCGGACGTTTTCGCGGCAGGCGAGCTCGAAGCAGAAGAAGACGGACGGGACGAAGGCGGAGCTGGGGAGGATGGCGGGGCGGCAGGACCAGGCGAGTAGTGTGCAGGCGAAGATTTCACGGGAGAAGAGGAGGATGGATACTGAGAGGCGGAAGCAGATTTTGTGTGTTGCGCAGCTTTGGGTGTGGAGGATTGATGAGAGTAAGTTTGGAACCCCATCGGTTCTAAGGTGTGCTAACGGTGAGATGCAGATACAATTATCACCGCGTTCCCTGACCGATGGGACAACAAGAACGCCAAGACGCTGCTGAATGAGATCAAGCATCGCGTTCTGGGGATCAGGGATTTACGGTCCGAGGACACGGACATGATGCGGATTGTGGAGAGTATCCTCGAGAGCGCGTTGGGGTACAGCGAGGAAGAGTTTCACTTTCAGTTTGAGGGACCAAAGAGTTACTGCACAGTCTTTGCCTCTTCCATTGCTCATGTTGTAAGTCATGATACCACTCGCCTAGTGTATTTGCGGGTGCTGACGCATGACAGTCCAACGAGGCGATGAAGCGCTACGCTGAGTTCAAAGCCTCCATCAAGAAGATGGGAACGTCAAAAACTGTGTTGGATGACTTGAGGGCGGAGATTGAGCTCCTCCAAGAGATTGACGACATCCGAGAAGAGATCAACATGATCAAGCGGGTCCTGCGCTCTCAAGAGCGTGTGTATGAGGAGTTCAGGGGCTCTGAGATTGGAGAGAAGTGCGGGGATGGGATGGATGCGGCGAGGAAGGCGTTCAAGCATCCTACATTGGACTTCTTCAAGAGGTTGGAGGAGGATGCTAATCGTGTGCGAGATTCGGTGAGTTGATGTTGCCCGCCGGCATCCAGGCGAACGGGGTGGCTAACAGATGACAGATCACAACGCTGCTTGATCTCAGGCAACGCGAGGCGAATATCGAAGAGGCTCTGTCCGCGAGCGAGCAGTCCAAGATCCTCTTCATCTTCACGGGAGCCACCGTCGTTTTTGTAAGTCGTGCGACCTGAGTAACATGTCACGGAATCTGACAGCGTTTGACAGGCTCCCCTCTCATGGGCAACCGGCATCTTCGAGGTTAGCATCGAAGGTCTGGCCAGCCCCACCACCGCAGGCACACTGATCATCGCATGTGGTACGTAACACCGGTACCTGTCTCGCTTGACATGCCACATCTAACGTGATACCCAGTGCTGAGCCTCTTCGGCACTCTACTTCTCATCGCCTTGTCCCTCCAGATTTATGAGTTCATCACACAAGGCAAGGCGAAGCAGATGTACCAGAGGGCGTGGAACTTCCTAGCGGTTAGGAAGAAGGACAAGGCTGCTCCTAGTTCGAAGAGTTCTCCACCTTCATCATTGGATGCGTCGACGCAGTTGAGTAGACAGAGGAGATCTTCGCTGTCGCAGCCTGTTGCGGCAACAGCCGTGAGCGAGAGGAAACCTCTTCGGAAGAGACTTGCGGCTTTGAGGCCGAGGCATCGGGGTAGGGATGAGGAGAAGGCCATTGCTGGGAAATGAAGTGCCGTTAAATCTGCGTCGATCCGCCGGCATTAATATTTTGTCATTTTTACAGGATGGAAACCTCTTAACTTAGCTGCGTCATTCGATTGCTGGTTGACTACAATTTTGCGTTCCCAAAGTCGGCTTGAATGGTTTACCAGAGCCTTGGTCTGGGTCCATGATCCTGGCCGATACCTCATTCGCAATTTGGCTATTGATATTCATGCTGTTAACCGGGCGACCATATGTCAAAGACTAGAGTGCGGCACAGCACATGTCTGGCGAACCCTCGACTCAGCTTTTTCCACTTTCTCTACATGATAACTGTCTACTCTCCCACATGATTGATAGCTGATTTCGCCATATCAGAGCTCACCTTCGGGCTGCTTTCTTCTCCATTGCCCAAGGTTCTAGTCTTGGCCCTTCTCATACGAGAATTTGTAAAGATTATGGAACTCAAGAGCGACATTAATCGAAATATACGTCGCAAAAGACACAAGCTTTTTCATAATGACGTCCGTGGCGATAGGAAAGCCTGAAGGCGAGTCACTCAGAATTGATGCAATAATGCAAGTACTGATTAGGCTACAGAGACAGGTGTTACTGCTGATTACGTAGTAAGCTGAAAAGATCCTAAATAGGAAAGTAAAGGTATTTCGTCAGCCTAGTTGCTTGTAGGCATCCTCGCGCTAGCCACACAGCCTAGGCTGACTACTGACATTGATGAAACACACGCCCAAGTGAACTTCCTTCGGAAGGCTTCGTTGGTGGATCGCCAAGCAGATTAGTCCTTCAACAGGGCTTACAGCATGTAGTATCAAGTGAAACACTCCGTCTGTGCAGCTCGGCCTCTCACCGAAATGCCAACTTCTTGATGGCATCGTCATGCTGCATTCGTTGCAAAGCTTGGAGATGCCACAAGCTTCCGTCATGTGGCCCTTCGAAGAATATCGCAGGAAGATCTACAGTCTGAAAACATCAGAAGTGAACACCTAGTTAGCTGAGCCTTGTCTGATGTCTCCATGTGCAATTCTATCTCCTCATGTAGCATGTTCTATTGACACTCTTGTCGGAGCTAAGCCTTTGGTGTTTGAGATGGCTTGGTCGCCGAAGACGAAGTGACTATCCCTCTGTTTCACTTCATTCTAGATTTACAGCATCTATAAAGACAGACCCATCTACTCTGCACCTATCCATGGTAATTCATACCTTACTCAACAAACCAACAAGATACTATTCAACTCAACAATATCTGCTTCAACACTACTGCAAAATCTCATTAACTCAATTACATCACCACTGCAACATGTATTCTCTCGGTCTCTTCCTCTCTTCTGCTGTCATCAGCGCCCACCCCAAGGCAATCAATCAAGTTTGAGGCTCAAACTTGACTTGATTGCCACATCGCGATGCCATACTTGATTGATTGCCAATTAATTGCAAGTAATTGCCAAGTGAAGCTATTCAGACCCACCAAGCAGTGAGATTGCACCCCTCTTATGCCATTGCCTCATACATTGCAGCATTTCTAGCCTTTCTACCTTCATCGCCAGCCTCTGTGAGGTCTGGGCAAGAGATGCAGCACTGAATACCCTCTCACAGTCAGATAACTGTGAGGGTATCACTAGTATACTCAATGCCAGCTTACTCAGGCGAGGATATTCTTCTTCATAGGCAAACCACTAATCAACAGGATTGCAGTTAGCCTGCCTCTGTAGACCTAAGTACTTCTCCAACTTATCCAGCTCCTCGTCATCCTTGTCTTCCTTAAGTATAGTGGCTTCTGCTTGAACCTACTGCTCAAAGTTATCTGGATTATAAGGTTCTAGGCGTTAGCTTATATTTCTCATACCCTCCCCTTCTTCAGAAGGATACTATCAGTTGAAATATCTCTTCAGAGCTAACTTAGTATTAGATACCTATTCCTGCTAGCGAGAGGATTGCTAGTTCTTTTCTATATATTTCATATTAAAACTAGGGTAGAGAAGTAATGCAGCAGTATACAGAGGTGACTCTTCTGTTAGAGCATAGTACTTATCCAGCTTCTTCTATCTATTATTAATAGAAGTCTTTAAGTACTGCTAGCTACTGCTGCCTATCTCTTCTAGGTTAGAGATGCTATTAATATACTCTTAGTAAGTATAAGCAGGTAAAAAGCTCTTATTAAGCTGTCTCTGAGATAGTTATAATACTTAAGTATATAATAGGACTTACTGATATACTGATTAAGTGAATCTTTAAGATGTTTCCTGTGAGAAAGCTTATAACTCTTCTGATTTAAGATCTTAAGAATTCCTACTGCTAGTATTATTATAGAAGGTCTTCTACTTCTCAAAGTAACTCAGAAGATACTCTATAGCAGTGATTACCTCCTAAAGTCTACTATATAAGCTATCTTATCTAAAACCCTGCATTCAAAGTATAATCTTCTAGATAAGCCTTAAGATTATTATAATCTCTATTAACTACAGCTAGTTATCAGAAGTTAAGATATCTTAGGCTGGTATAAGATCTTTAACACTCTGAGAAGAACAGAAGCTATCTACTTCATCTTTAAAGCAAATTACACACTTAATTATAAGGTATATAGAGTTCTATCTTATAATATTATCTTAGATTAGTTTAACTTCTCTGAATATCTGCTGAGAGAGAAGAATATCACTAAATTGCTTAGATCCCTCTGATATCTCACAGGATAGATTCTTAAACCTCTGTATATATTACAGCAAAGCTCTCACAAACTTCATAATATTATAAAGCTTATTAATAGGGCCAGTCTTTTACTAATACTTAAGGTCAGCTTTATCTTGCTGTAGAAAAATATATATATCTAACTATCTCTTAAAGCTCTCAGAGTTCTTACTAAATAAGAAAGCTTTTAATATAAGGTTAAAGATATACCTAAAGTAATAAATCTTTCTAGCCTAGATATCTTGCCTCTTCTTTATAGAAAGGTTAAGTTGAAGGATCAGACTTGCTATATAAGTATTATTTAAGCTTATATTATTAGAGATTAAAATTCTCACTTAGTTTATAATACCCCAGTCTCAAATAACCTCCTTAAGAGTATTTGCAAGGTTGATACTATTATAAGCCTTAAGTTGCTTCTTTATAGCAATTAAATATACTTAGAAACTTTTCTCTCTAGTAATAAAGTATGCAGTAACACTTATAATAGCTTGCCAGCCTGGAGAAGTCTATAGATCAAAGGCTAGATAGATTTCAGAGTTAGTATGCAGAAGTTCTTGCTATATAACCTCTTTCTGATGCTTCTAAATACTATTAAGTTCAAAAACTATTAATATAGCAGACTATAGCAACATTTCCAGCTTCATACTGATACTAGAGATTATACTCTGAAAAGCAGGGTTCTTATAGATAGTAAAAAGAAGGTTAGCATTTATAATAAAGCAGATAGCAGCCTTCTAGACACTCTTTATATAATCTTTCGTTAAACTAGTGAAATCTAAATACTATCTCTTATATAGAATATTATCAGGTCTTTCAAAGCTTTCTAAGCTAACAGGTGATGCTTTAATCTCTCTAGTATAGTTCTTTTTAAGGTGCTCTGAAGCAGATAAAGTTGCTTTAATATCAAGAATAATCTGCTTGCCCTTAAGATCACAGTAACAGCAGGCCTAGCAACTAGCCCCTAGTTAACTATCTGGCTAGCAGAGAACAAAATACTAGCTATAGCTTTCTATCCAGCTTATCCTCTCCCTTACACCCTTTCTCTAAAGTTCTAACTCTTATATATATGCTTTATTATTTATTATAACCTTGAAGAGGTCTTTGAACGAAGGATAGTTAGGTAGGAGGTGGTTTTTGCCTTGCTTAAGCTGTGATATAATAGATCTAAGCCTTGAGAGTTAGTTGAAGGCATTTAGAGGAGGGGTAGGGGTTGAATAGAGGACTGCTGGTGTGGTAGACATCTGGCACAGGATGAGCAAGGCAGAAGAGAGGGTGGCACTAGTGATGCCCTCACCTTCACAGTATATTCAAGGGATGCTAACAGACGACAGGGATAGAGGATAACAGCAGTGAAACAACAGATTTGATGTAGATCTCCAGAAGATCTTGAAGGGCAGATTTCAAGCTCTCTAAGGGGATTACCTGGTACCTAAGCCAAGGCAAGAGGTTGGAGAATATCACACCAAGTTCGTCATAACAACATTGGCTTGGGGGAAAAAAAGAAGAAGCCAGATAGGCAAAAGGGGGCAATTTATACCCTGCCAGGGGGGGTCCCATCAGAAGTGGAGGGCAGATGAGGAAGGGCAGGGAAGGGCAGGGATATTCGGCAGTGGAATATTCATTTAATCCGTATCGTGATCCCTGTCAAAAGAGTCAAGGCAATCAATCAAGTTTGAGGCTCAAACTTGACTTGATTGACTGGCGATGGCTTCATACTTGATTGATTGATTGATTGAACTTGACAAGTTTACTTGCCTTGCGGGGAGCGCTGGTCTAACACCTCTTGATTAGACTACCTTCGGGACACTGCAGCGTTGAGGAAAATGCGAGAGCAATGTAATAATTGACCGAGTCACTACCCTGCTCAATCTGGAAAGAACAGATTCCTCAGATATTGCTGCATAGTTGCCTAACGTTCCTCAATGAAGGTATCTTGAGTTGCGCAATGTGCCGCCTTCTTAGGTTTAGTGACGCAACCTTGCTAACGGTGCAAACACTTCATACTTGCTTTATACCTATCCGGAAAAGCAGCACGGTCACATAGGCGAGGCTAGACTAGTTGCATGTGACCGCCTCCCTGCGTATCCAATTCTGAGTGGCTTACACCGGCACAGAAGATCTGGAACAACGTACGTGACTGATTCAACACCAACTTTATCGCGGCTACCTGGGCTTGGAAAAGAAAATCTATTCAATCTCTGCTTATCCAAAGCCTGTTCATCCTTGAAAGTAACTATCAATACTAGGCATTCGTGCAATCTTCAAACTTCCCTCCTTGCTTTCACCTCTTTTTAACTTTCGCTATTCATCTGTTAGTCTTAATAGTAAGATGAATAACGCCATGTCCTCATAACATCTGTCTGAGGCTGAGAATGATCCTGGCCTTGGGGTACATCATTTTTCTTCCAGCGACCATTCATCTCTGATTGCGAAGGGAGATGCTAGGACCTCGATGACAACAATCGCACAGCCCGATAACAATGGCATCCGACTGGGCCACCAAAAAGAAGGCAACGCCTCGGAGAATGAGAGGCTGCTAGACAATACGGACTCACGAACTCTCCAGGCACGTCCTGATCCACCATCATCTTTCTCCGGCGAGGCGGGCACTTCAACGAAGACGGTTGGAGAACTGGACAGCGACTCTCCTTCAACCGAGGCCGCCATTTGGCGGCCGTTTTGGCTGCGGCCGGTCATTCTTGGTGCTTTCGGAGGGTCTCTGGTGATGATCATGGTCGCGCTTTCGGTCATGACGATTCACTCAAACAAGAACAAAGGTCTTGGCACATTTAAGCCAGGCTCTGAGTTTGTGTGGCGATTTGCATCAACTGGAGGTGAGATTCGTGCACGCCCCACAGCAGCCGCATCGAAGGTTGAAAATGAAGATCAAAGTACTAACTATGAGTTCTCAGTACTCGCAATCATTGCTGGCCTTTGGGCGAGAGTGGAACTGCAGGCTGGGCGATATACGCCATGGATGAATCTCCATCATCGCAAGCCCATGGGCCATGAGTCATATCGAATTGACTATCCGTCAATGAATTCAGTCAAGCTCATTATTCTCTCCTTTCAGCGGAAAGATTACTTGGTTTTTCTGGTGACCATAGTAGCGATTCTACTCAAAATTCAGATTGTGCTCGTACCGGGTCTTTATCAGCTGGACAAAGTTCGGGTTGTAGAACCTGTCGACCTTCACATTCTTGACGCTTTCCAAACACCCGATAATCCCTCAGACCCATATCATTATGAGGCAGATACGAGCGAGTTCCACCTGTCGAGGGCCCTACACGACTTCAATATGTCCTACCCCTTCGGCGTCACGCAAAATCTTTCATATCAGCGATTCGAACCCAGAGGAAGCCCCACAGCGCCCATTAAAGTGGTTGTGGACGCAGCCGTTTCAGAAATACAGTGTTTGAAGCTACAAGCTTATTCAGTCTATAAAGTGCAACTAGCTTACAACCGAATAGACGATAGGCAACACGATCTCGACTTATCTCTGGACTTCCAGGGCTGTCGGAACGTCTCTCTTCGGTTTTCCCACGTCTCTGCTCCATACAAATCTGATGGATTCACCGACCTCTGGCAAATAAACTCTACGTTTACCCCTGCGCGCCCTTGTCAAAACCTTCCGCAACAGGGTCGACAGTTCATCTACTTTGCAGGAACCATTGGACAGTCTCCTAGCAAGTCATCACTCCCAGACGTCGTCAATGCTACGGCGATCATCTGTACGCCTCTTACCAGGCTCTCGAAAGTTGAAGTCACGGATGACGGAATCAATCCCATAGTCGATTCGGTGTCTCAAGATTTTGAAACGCCTTCCGATGTGGACATGTGGGCTATGCTTGCTGGGAGTATCCCGCAGAACTACGATTGGCGTTGGAGCCAAGGCCCCCGTTCTTTTGGACCTGTTAAGGTGTGGGAAATATCCAACGAAACTACTGTCGACAGTATGAGTAGTTCCCTGGACGACAACAAGTTGATGTACGAGTCAGTGATTGGTCTGGCAAGTCATATGGGTCCATTGATCGCCCACTATCGACTGTGGGATCATGGGCCTAGCCTTCGCTCAGGGGAGAGGCTAATTGACGTCAAAAGATTGATCATCAATCAAACCGTGGTACTTTCGATCCTTGCTTTATCTGCAACCGCTTTAACCGCTTTGGCCTTCAGCCTTGTTCGATACAAACACAAGACCCTCATTTGGCACAGGGACCCAGCTACCTTATTAGGTAGCTTGATATACTTCCGCAGCCGGTGCGAAGTGATGCACCGGATTCAAGATGCTCAGGGTGACAAAGACATCTCCAAACCTTGGTCAAACCCCGACTTCTTACCATTTACATTGAGAACAAATGTGCGGGTCATATTCACTTTCATTATTTGTGGCCTCGTCGTCACACTACTTTTCAGCTTGGAAACATCCAACCAACAAGATGGTATCACAATCATGAGAGGCTATTGGTATCTGTTGTGGACATCGCTACCGTCTTTAGTAGCCCTTGGAGTGAATTTATACATCACGTCGTACGACAGAGCTCTACGAAGCCTTTGTACTATCTACACGATTTCCAGAAAGGAAAGCTCGGCCGAGGAGCTGGACGTTTCGCTGCTAGATATGCTGGGGGCGAGTGCGTTTGTTAAGTCCATGAAAATGACTATTTGGCCGATCACGGTCTCGCAATCATTGGCCATCGTCTGTGCCTTTTTAACAACTATTGCATCTGTCCTGTTTACAGTCGAGTCCGACCCTCGGGCGACTGAAATCAAGTTGACACAGCAGAGTTGGCTCGGCAACAAACCATTGACCGACCCACTCTTCCTTGTTAGAAGACAACAGATCGGTTGTCTTTTGCTTAGGCGAGGAGAGACCAACTTGACGTATCCAGCGTACACATTCGACGACCTATTATTCCCCCGTGTTGGCAGCATCCCGGAATCTTTCATGGATAACGATAAAAACATTACGGTTGACATCAGAGTCCCAGCAGTGAGATTGCACCCGAGTTGCGACCGGATAGTTGACGAAGACATGAACAAAACTATCTCAGCAAAGAGGACGATGGGTTACGTAACAACAACAATGTACGAAGCTCACACGAACGTGTCTTTTGTCTGTCCCAACGGGACTAAAACTCATGTCAACGCCAACTTTCTTCTGGGTGATGAGCGTAGCCCCGGAAATCGGTCTTATTTCGCTTGGGTTATCCACGCTCACGAGAGAGAAGGGCCTTATCAGAAGTATTTCCACATCGATTACTCCTGTCACAACCCGAATGACACCGGGTCTGTTTCTGTCGCGCCGATCTGGCGGACTTACGCATGGGGGCAATGGAATATCAATCGACAAACCTTTGATCATTTGAGTGTCTGGAAGTGTCAGTACTCGTGGGTCAAAACCATGGTAGCCGTGAACATGATTGTTGTTAACGGCGAGCTTCTCTTAAACCCGACTATTCCTCCACGTCCCGACGAGTCAACCACGAAGGCATTGCACCCACATTTCGGGATACCACTATACGACAGTGCCGAAAATTATAGTTCAGAATACCTCGCACATCCTCGCATTGGACTCGGTAATTTGACGACGGGCCACGGGATGGGGGACGATATCTTCAGAGTGCTTGTTCAGCCGTTTGGGAAAATCCCTTTCGAAGGGTTTGGAGACCCAGAACATGAACAAGCTATTTTGGAAAGCCTGCACAAGAATCGAGCGCTAATGAGCGCACAAATCGCCAACCTGGAGAACCGTGTAGACGTTGATGAAGATTCCCCTCCATTGTCTGTCCCATCTGACAGCCTATCCCAGATGGATGCGTCCGTCATCGATTACAGTAGACGACGACTCGTCCAGAATCAGACAGCAACATACTTCCTCGTCGGAATCCTTGGCATGGTTGCGGTTGCGCATTTATCAACCCTGTTTTTCGCGATGACAAGGCGCCTATTGGGCTGGCGCAGAAGCTCGCTAGACATGGACCTCAGAGGTCTTGCCCCATCAAACTTCACCAGTTTCTACATGACTTCTGCCCTCCTCATACCTTCCAATTCGATACAGCACATGCCTTCTCAGCCTCTCTCTAAAGTCGAGACCCTGGAGCAGCTACGAGGAGTCAAATTTCGACTTGGCTGGTTTTACAGAGAGAACGATCAGACAAAACACCTGACTATTGGCGTAATGAACAACGAGAGGTACAGATTTCTAGGCACCAAAAAAGATCTTGGAGGTGAATGTTCGAGCAATCAGAGAAGTCCGATTGTTTCGTAGGGCCAAAGCCGCTCTTTCATCTCATACACTGGTGTCCTGACAGTGTCTAGGTAGCAAAACAGACGGACAATGGCGCATCGCAGTTGCTGCCAATATACGAGCATGTGGATGAACCTTCTCGTTGCTCTTGCGATTCACTTTCGCTTATCCCCATCTTGTTTGCCTCTTCTTCTTCAGCCTGTCCTGTTTTGTATCCTGTCCTTTGTTTTTGTTTTTTTGTTTTTTTTTACCTTCCGCTGCAATTGGCGGGCTGTTTGCACTTCCGGGCGCTTGTATAGGATCAATCGTCCGTGTCCAGTTGTCAATATCAACTGGGGGGTTGAGTGGGAGATGAGAGATACCAGCACCTTAATGAGGGCACTTATGTTAGAAGAGAAATAGTTTCGTTTTAATCTATGCTCTCTATTGCATCGGATATGGAGAATTATCGCACCGCTGTTTTGAGAACGGAATGGTATAAGTTGAATACGCGACTTGTTTGTATTTAACTACCAACTGCTACCGCTGAATATGTCACGAATAACAGGGTGTGTGACTGTTCATCTCTAGGTTGAAGTTGGGCTTTCAGGTGTTTTTCTTTTTAATAGGGAGATGGGTTACAGCCCACTCCATTCTCAAGGAGACAAATATTCTAACGCAAAGAATGCCTTTCTGCTGAGAAAGGACATGTAGTCATTCGGAGAGGCATGCCAGGCAAAAGTGCAGGATTTCCCATCTCGAAACCCCCCCGAAGTTTCCCCGTCCGGAGCCAGCTTTAGCGATCTGATTGGTCAGAAAGAAGGTCTGAAATGATTGGCTATTGCTGCCCATCGCCCTACGCGCGTATAACCTGGCCGTCTGCGCGTATAGCGCGCCCCCCTCTCGGTGAGACAGCATGAGAGAGCATGCTTTACGGTGAGCATAAGCTTTGCATCCTGGTAGGGCTGTACTTAGTCATAAAGGCTATCTGCAGCAAACCGACTCTTCAAGACTGCCTTAGACTCTGACTTCCGATCCAGCGCCCGCCGGCGGACTACTCCAAACTGCAGAACGCAAGTTAAACTTGCCCGGCCGGCATCGCGGGCTCGGCGGTGCGCCTAGACGATACTAGGCCACTTCAAGATATCCTGAACGCCGTCGTACTCGGGAACCACCGAAGCCGTCGTACTCATCATTTAGCTCGAGGTCTGCATGCCATCACGCAGATCATCGGTAGTTCCTTCCAAAGTGTCACCAGGGCCAAGCCCTTGGGCAAGAAAGTTCCGACAAAAGTGGCGAAGGGGAATGCGAAGCTTCAATTCGCCGAACCTCGCTTGCCTAGATGCGAAATACGAATGGACGTGAACCTGGGCGCTTTGCATTCATGGGGCCCAACTAATTCGCGCATATCCAACAGTTCACAGACGAAGCAACCGTCTTCCGCCTCATGCCAGGTTAGGTTCCGCGCATAGTGCTAGAGCTTAGGTATAGGCCTTGACGTTTATTCGGACCTGCCCCGGTACAGTTTGTGAGAGAGGACCCTAAATCTCTGCTATGATTAACTAGAACCCGGCCCGCTGGGTCCCCTTCGGTGGTCCCCCGGCGCCCCACCGGTTCCCCCGCTGGCGAGCTTGACATCTCACCACTTCGGCTCAAAAGAGTTTGGCTTTGCTTAGCTCTCAGCTATCATCCAGAGAGAGTCGAAGTTCCTCCCTGCGAAGCATTAGGTTCATTCAACCTGCCGGGATTTTGAATCGCTGACCATGTGATGATCACTTCAAAAAGTTCAACTGGGATCCGGCGAATATCTCCAAAGCTGCTTTTTGTCCGGGAAGAATTCTCCGAGCGCAAAGACAACCAACAAGCTTCCACTAGAATCCACGCCGAATCCCTTTAGCAATAAACTAGGGAAACTCAAGAGAGCGAGTTCTAGCTAGCAGGGAAATCAATCAGCCAAGTCTGCAGGCTGTACTTGCACTCTCGCTAAGTATCACTGGGCACCTAACCGCAAAAAACCCACAATGACTCAATCGAATAAGCATGGACAGCCAGCACAGGCAGTCCTTGAGTGCTATTTTCCCTTTTAGCATTCGTTAGCCTTAAGTCTACCACAACGCCGCGTGGCCCCACAAGCCGAAGATCAGTGAGGGTCTCTTGTTGATTTCAATAGTTGCATCTCCCCTTGTCAGTCTACTCGACCCCGGCCGTCATCTCTATCTCTAGAATAGTGTAGCAACAACAGAAGGGTATCCAAGCTGTCGATTTTTTCACATCACCTCTTTAACGACAAAGCACTTTCTCCTCAATCTTTGAAACATGAAATGGATGACGGGCTATTCTCGGTTGAACACCGACAGCGAGGTGGCATTGCCGCTTGAAACTGAGAAGTCATCTATTTCATTGAATCGTTGGGTGTCAAGTTTTCGTTCGAACCCAGCCGAGCTTGTGTGGCGCTTCACATGCTGTTGCATGTTTATCACCGGTGCTTTGATGATGGTGACAGCTCTGAGATATGCCCCATCAGATACGTACTGTGCTGCGCAGCTTAGTGTTTGGTGTAAGTGTTATGAGTTCCTCTTCTTTTTTTCTTTTTCTTTTCTTTTCAAACTTTCCAGTGGATCGTAAATTTGGGTAGTAACTGATGAACAAACTAGCTCCTCTATTGGAAGCCCTCGAGTATGAGCAACGTGACTTTGAAAGTGGTCTCGGATTAGATAATTCAGGCTTCACCGGCCTTCCCACTGCAGAGATGGAGGCGAAGTGGAAAAGTCTTTCCCAAGGTATGAAGAGATATCTCACGATATCAGTGAAGTAGATATACTACTGACAGTTGACCTTCTATAGTCCCTGGTGTCATCATTCCACCTGATCGTGTACCGTATCTCAACAGAAGCGTCGACCAAGGCTTTGTGCCGGCGATTCCTGACTCTCCTTCCTTAGGTTACGTCGGTGTAGTTGAGGTCTTTCATCACCTCCATTGCCTCAACATGCTACGGCAGTATATATGGAAAGACTCATACCCTCAAGATATAACTCCAAGCCTACTCAAGTCTAATTCACCAGAAGTTGCCCGGGATCACACAAGTCACTGCATTGATACGTTGCGTCAGGCGCTTATGTGCACCGGCGATGTTACCCCATATTTGGTTTACAAGAAGAAAGATTCTGAGACGTCAGAGGCGCCTATCAGAGAAGATTTTCAAGCATCTCACGAATGCAGGAAGTTTCCCAAGTTGCTAGATTGGGTGAAAAAGAATGGTGTGGCATTCTCGTTGAAGTCAGTGAGCTCGAATATGTAGTATAATATTACTATCATCTTGGTTGATATCTCAGTTTTGTATACATTGCTTGTCTTGGTTGGGACGAGCTGTTAAGTGTGCTATCAACTATGTACAGAGTAGTTATGTTGGTTTCGCTTCATCAGAGTCAAGGTACTGCACGCGGCGCCCTTGCAGCAAAGCTCCCGGGGAATCTCTGCTGTGAACGGCTATGTGCTCAGTCTCTCCGAGAGGAACCTCTGCACGTGGCGAACGAGGCCAATCAGGTATATTTTGCCGAATGCCGAATGATCGACTCCCCCGCTGTTACCCCGCTTGTTCTGACTTGATATCAACATCTCTGCGGGGATCTTACCTGTCAGCTCAGCCAATGGCTTAGTTTTGTGTTATTATATCCATCGTATGATGTAGTTAGCAAACGGGGCGCTACTTTCAGAGTTAATCTGTGAGATACCGATGGATATGTACCTTGATTGTACTTCGTCCCTATTAAAGGTATCATGCAACATTTGGACCGAGAGACTATCCCGCCGGCCGGCTGCTCCGCCCGTCTGTGTTCCTGAATCATGACACTACAGGTAGGACAGAAGAATTGTACACGCAGGCAATGTACTGAAGAGATGTACAATGAGTTCGTCATCTAGTGGATGGCGTGCGGGGTCACCTAGGTCAGTAACTTCGTAAAGGCCTGAACCAACCGAAGTGTAAGTGATGCGGCAGTGGAAATAGTACGGATGTTCGGTCATTTCTGAGACCCTGACTAGCTGCCATGCGTTCGCGGACGTAAACGGCAATGACCCGGCGGATTAAGGTCCGATCAGCTATCTCCCCGCACACGTTTGTACTGACGCTATGTACCAGCCGATGGGTTAAGGTCATCTGACATCCCATCTTTCCATCTCAGATCGAACCTTGTATGATCGGACCTTATGCCCACCAAACAAGTAGGAATGCCCCAGTAGTCTTTAGCCCTAACGCAAGCATGAAATAAGCCTTTTCTAGTTTTACTTGGTCTCAACTACAGACTCCAAAGAACCACATGCAATAAAGGTAGAGCCAGGATCATGACGTTGATTAAACTGTATTATGGTTAAGCTGAGAACTGATGCCGACACAACTTTATGACTAACTCAAGATGGCAGGAGAACACATTGAGTTCCAACTGCTGAGAGGGCTAAGATAAGGTCACGAGTCAGCATGTTCATGTCAGGCCAGGTTCTCCAGAAAGTAGTTGAACAGCATTGGTTATCATGAGAACCGTGCTGAGCGTCTGCAAGATAGGAGGTGCCAGTGGGTGCCACCTCCAAGGGAACGCAGGCGTGAAGTTATGGTGTAACATCATCGTTCAACTGGACTGACGATTTTGGTACTGCGCCCACCCAAACATCTTTGCTGGCCCAAACATCGCTGCTCGGCTCACTGATAGGGGAATAGGGAGTTCAACTCCAGCGCCAAACGAGACTCACCATACATGTCTCGACGCTATCAGGATGAACTTCATGTCCTGTCCAAACGACGACTCCATTGGACCGAGTGTCCAAGGCTGCCGTGATGACTTCGACTTCACGCTCAAGTTCGAGAGAATCTTCCTGGCAATCCTACCCACTACCTTATTCATCGCTCTGTCGATCCCAAGGATCACAATTCTGGTTCGCAGACCAAAGGTAGTGGGCGGTGTAAGCTTTCAATGCATCAAGCTTGTATGTGCCTCACGAAATGTGTGTCAAGCACTCATGTTAACTCATCAAAATAGGCTGCAACTACCATCTACGCAGTCTTACAACTGGCCAATCTCATTCTCAACAGTACAGCTACCGCTCGGGCAACGGCGCTATCAACTGTTGCGTCTGCTTTAAGCCTTATCGCAGCATTATGCATGTTGGGAATGAGCTTCTTTGAGCATTCTCGCTCACCGCGACCTTCCATCTTGCTCAACACATTCTTGATCTCAACTGCTCTCTTGGATGCTGCGCAAGTACGATCGTTATGGCTGTCCGCCGTCACCTTCCGCGAAGTCACCATAGCGCGAACATTCACCGCTGCCGCCGCCTGGAAGATTGTCTTGATTGTGTTGGAGTCTTGGCGAAAGCTGCCCTGGATTCCCTGGGACCGCAAAGACCACAGCCCGGAGGAAACAAGCGGCGTTTTCGCATTAGCGACCTTCTCATGGCTCAATCCGCTATTCATGTGTGGTTATAAGAGAGTCTTGACGGTACCGGATCTCTTTCCTCTCGACAAGAGTTTGTCAGTGAAGACTCTGCAGGGCACCACCCGAAGACTGGAGCCTCAGCATTTTCAGGGGCAGAGCCATGGTCTTGCCAGAGCGCTCGGAAGAAGCCTGCTCGCTCCTTTATTACTGCCAGTTGTTCCCAGGATTGTACTTCTCGGGCTTGTGTTCTGTCAACCATTTCTCTTGGAGGCTCTTCTGAATTTCCTAAAGAATCCGAAAATCAGTCAATACGCCAATAGAGGTTACGGTTTGATAGGCGCTACGCTCATCGTCTACATGGGCATTCCGATCGCCAATGCCTTGTATTGGTATTTCCAGGAACGGCTCTTGTGTGCGATACGCGCCTATTTGGCTGCAGTGGTTTACAGGAAGACCCTTCAAGCCAAAATTTCAACTACGGATAACTCGGCTGCCTTGACGTTGATGAGCGCGGACATTGAGCGAGTCCGCATGGGGCTTATGGAATTCCACGAGTTTTGGGCCAATCCGATACAAGCCGGTCTGGCCTGTTGGCTGCTCGAAAAGAAACTTGGCGCCTCGTTCGCTGTACCCATCGTTCTCATTCTGCTATGTATTGCTAGCTCTGCGATTCTCATGCGATACATCGGCCCCAGGCAAATGGCTTGGATGGAGAAGATCCAAAAGCGCATCAGTCATACAGCGAACGTCTTTAGTAACCAGCGCTCCCCGCAAGGCAATTAAGTTAATTATAAGGGTTAAACTTAACTTAATTGCTATATTATAATACTATACTTAATTACTTATAATTACTTATAATTAATTACTAAGTAAAGCTATTTATACTTACTTAGTAGTAAAATTATACTTTTTTTATACTATTACTTTATATATTAAAACTTTTTTAGTGTTTTTATTTTTATTACTAATTTCTATGAAGTCTAAATAAAATATAGTATTAAATACTTTTTATAGTTAGAAAATTATAAAAATATTACTAAGATCTTAATACTAGCTTATATAAATAAGAATATTCTTTTTTATAAATAAACTACTAATTAATAAGATTATAATTAGTTTACTTTATAAAAATAAAATACTTTTCTAATTTATTTAGCTTTTTATTATTCTTTTCTTTATTAAGTATTATAGTTTTAATTTAAACTTATTATTTAAAGTTATTTAAATTAAGAAGTTTTAAATATTAACTAGTATTCTTTATAACTTTTTCTTTTTTAGAAAAATATTAGTTAAATATCTCTTTAAAACTAGTTTAGTATTAGATACCTATTGTTATTAGTAAAAAGATTACTAGTTCTTATTTAAATATTTTAAATTAAAACTAAAATAGAGAAGTATTATAGTAATATAGAAATAACTTTTTTATTAAAATATAATATTTATTTATTTTCTTCTATTTATTATTAATTAAAATCTTTATATACTACTAGCTATTACTATTTATCTTTTTTAAGTTTAAAATACTATTAATATATTCTTAATAAATATAAATAAGTAAAAAACTTTTATTAAATTATTTTAGAGATATTTATAATTCTTAAGTATATAATAGGACTTATTAGTTTACTAAGTAAATAGATCTTTAGGATATTTTTTATAAAAAAGTTTATAATTTATTTAATTTAAAATCTTAACTATTTTTACTATAAATATTATTATAATAGATTTTTACTTTTTAAAGTAATTTAGAAAATACTCTATTATAGAGATTATTTCTTAAAGTTTACTATAGAAACTATTTTTTCTTAAACTTTATATTTAAAATATTATTTTCTAAATAAGTTTTAAAATTATTATAATTTCTATTAACTATAGCTAGTTATTAAAAGTTAAAATATCTTAAACTAATATAAAATCTTTAATATTTTAAGAGAAATAAAAGCTTTTTATTTTATTTTTTAACTAAATAGTATATTTAATTATAAGATATATAAAGTTCTATTTTATAATATTATCTTAAATTAATTTAACTGTTTTAGATACTTACTAAAAGAAAAAGAAGCTATTAGAGTAAGTAAAAGCTTTTAATATTTTATAAAATAGAATTTTAAATTTTTATATATTATAGTAAAGTTTTAATAAACTTAATAATATTATAAAGCTTACTAATAAAGCTAGTTTTATATTAATACTTAAGGTTAGCTTTATTTTACTATAGAAAAATATATATCTAACTATTTTTTAAAACTTTTAAAATCCTTACTAAATAAAAAGGTTTTTAATATAAAGTTCAAGATATATTTAAAATAATAAATCCTTCTAGTTTAAATATTTTATTTTTTCTTAACTATAAAGTTAAGTTAAGAGATTAAACTTACTATATAAGTATTATTTAAGTTTATATTATTAGAAATTAAAATCTTTATTTACTTTATAATATTTTAATTTCTAATAATAGTTTTAAAAGTATTTATAAAGTTAATACTATTATAAGTACTAATTTATTTCTTTATAATAATTAGATATATTTAAAGCTTTTTAATTTTAATAATGTAAGTAGTAATATTTATAATAGCTTAATAACTTAGAGAAGTTTATAGATTAAAGCTTAAATATATTTTAAAATTAAAATATAAAAGTTCTTATTAGATAACTATTTTCTATTATTTTTATATTTTTTTAAAAAGAATAACTATTAAAATATTAAACTATAGTAATATTAATAGCTTTATACTAGTTCTAGAGATTATATACTAAAAAGTAAAGTTCTTATAAATAAAAAAAAAGTTAATATTATAATTAAGTATATAATAGCTTTTTAAATATTTTTAGTATAATCTTTTATTAAACTAATAAAGTTAAAATGTTATTAAATTACTTAGAACTTTTAAAGTTAATAGATCTTATTTATATCTCTCTAAAATAGTTCTTTTTTAGATATTTTTAAATAGAAAAAATAGTTTTAATATTAAAAATAACTTATTTACTTTTAAAATTATAATATTAGTAAGTTTAGTAATTTATTTCTAATTAACTATCTAGCTAGTAGAGAATTAAATATTATTTATACTTTTTAATTTAATTTATTTTCTTTTTTATACTTTTTCTCTAAAAATCTAACTTTTATATATATATTTTATTATTTATTATAACTCTAAAGAGATTTGTAAATAAAAAGTAGTTAAATAAAAAATAGTTTTTTTTTACTTAAGCTATAATATAATAGATCTAAGTTTTAAAATTAATTAAAAATATTTAAAAAAGAAATAAAAATTAAATAGAGAACTACTAATATAATAAATATCTAATATAAATAGATAAAATAAAAAAGAAAATAGCTTTAATAATAGCTTTACTTTTATAATATATTAACAAATACTAATAAAAATAGAAATAAAGAATAATAATAGTAAAATAATAGATTTAATATAAATCTCTAGAAAATCTTAAAAAATAGATTTTTTTTTTTTAAAAAACCTATTTATTACTTAAACTAAAAATAAGAAACTAAAAAATATTACTATTATACTAAGCTTATTATATTAGTTTAGAAAGAAAGAAAAAAGCTAAATAAGTAAAAAGAAGTAATTTATATTCTACTAAAAGAAGGTTTTATTGAAATAGAGAGTAAATAAAAAAAAGTAGAAAATAGTAAAGATATTTAGTAGTAAAATATTTATTTAATTTATATTATAACCCCTATTAAAAAAGTTAAAGTAATTAATTAAGTTTAAAAGCTATAATTAACTTGATTAACTAGTAATAGCTTTATAATTAATTAATTAATTAATTGAAATTAATAAGTTTACTTGCCTTACAGGGAGCGCTGTTAGTAACATGAAGTCACTGAAAATATCAGGATTAGAAGTTCCCGTTGAAGACACCATCAATTCGCTACGGCTGGACGAACTCAAGATCGGAGGCAGATTCCGGTGGTTCCTGGTCATATCGGTGGGCATCGGATTCACACCTGTTCTGTTGGCTCCCGTTTTCACCTTGGCTTTCACAGCCCGGGATCTCGACATCACGACCATCTTCACCTCCATTTCGTATTTACTACTGCTATCAGAACCTCTTTCGTCCCTCTTCCAGCTGGTTCCTCAGTTTATTGCCGCTTTTACATGCCTGCAAAGGGTGCAGTCTTTTCTGGAGGAAGAATCGCGGCACGATTTTCGAGACCACGATGTTGTTACGACCCGTAAACAAGGATAACAGCTGAACGACCCACTCGGGCGTCGGGCGGCTATGACAGGACATTTGTACCGCAGGAACACGGGAACAACAGGAACTCACTCGGGAACGGAAGAACTATGGTACAAGTCACGTGACGATAAGATAAGGAACGATCAGTGGGGCGCGTCAGGAAGCGCTCAGTGATCAGTTGGCAATGCCAACTGATCGCGATCACCTCATGCACCTAGGTGATCACCCGTAACTGAACAAAGGGTACTGTTCAGGACTTGTATATAGTATGACCTGAGCCTGGCTCATGGTCAGACTTCCATAGCTCTTCAGCAATCAACTTGTGAATATCTCTAAAGATACTTTCAGCCTACCTTCACTGCGACTTGTTGAGTCTAAGATTGATCACCTTAGCCTCTGACCACCGATCTACGATACAGCCTACGACCCACGACCCAGACCACGACCCCAGTGTACTGTTACTACGTGTCAATCCCCAGCTTCTGTTAGCAGACCCTACTGTCGGATAGCTGACCGTAACAGATGTTTTCATCGATCCTAATGGTTCGGGCTCGCATAGCCCAGCCTCGCCAGTTGCTAAGATGATCAACGCAAGTTTTGGCTGGACTGAGGAGACTTTCGTCCTGAAAAACATGAACGTTGTGATTCCTCCCGGTCTGACCATGGTAATCGGCCCAGTTGCTTCAGGCAAATCCATGTTCTGCAAAGCGTTACTCGGCGAAATCCCCTTTGCGGAAGGCCAGACTGTCATGAACATCAACTGCCGCACTGTTGGGTACTGCGAACAAGTTCCATTTCTATGGAACGCATCTATAAGGGACAACATACTTGGTTTCTCCACCCTCACGGCCGTGGATGAGTCGAGATACGCAGCCGCCATCGAGGCCACCATGCTTTCCCAAGACTTCCGTCTTCTTCCCCAGGGCGACCTAACCGCGGTCGGCAGCAATGGAATCAGTCTGAGTGGAGGACAGAAACAAAGAGTGTCTATTGCGAGAGCTCTGTATAGGCACTGCGACCTCTTCGTTTTCGATGATATCTTAAGCGCTCTTGATGCAGATACACAGGAGCACGTCTTCCGCCGTGTATTCGGTGCCACAGGGATGCTCAAAAGAAGAGCTGCGAACGCTGTTCTCTGTACCAACCTTTCGCAGCATCTCCAGGCAGCTGACTATGTCATCGCACTGGCCAATAACGGCAATGTTGCGGAAAAGGGTAGCTTTGATCATGTCATTGCCAGCGGACAAGTAGCCATCCATGCTTTGGTCGGACTAACTGGTGCGAACAATGAGTTGGATCCCGAGAAATCAATGGCATCAGCATCAATCACAGATATTGATATTCCAACACCTCGTAACCGACATACATCATCCGAGGACCAACGGGATACCAAAGGTGGTGCACGCATTATGGGCGACGTTTCGGTGTTTCGGTTCTACTGCCGGAAAATCGGAACAGTTCCGATGCTTGCTTTCGCTGGTTTCGGCATCATATTTGGCGCTACTTACAACTTCCCGACTATATGGCTTAAGTTTTGGGGCGAGAATGTGTTATCAACGAACCCGGCACATTCGACACCGTTCTACGTTGGCATTTACGCTATATTCCAGTGCTCAGCACTGGGTTCTCTCATTGCGGAGGCGATTCTTGGTCTACTCGTCATCATTAGGCTTTCTGGAGCGAACTTGCATAAAGATGCCCTTCGAGCCGTCTTTGCCGCGCCCCTGAGTTACTTTACGACGACAGATACAGGGGTACTAACGAACTTGTTCTCGCAAGACATGACTCTCATAGACGGGGAGCTTCCGCAGGCCCTCACCAACACATCACTCCAAGTGTGGGTTGGACTGGGATCAGCTGCTGTGATTGCGACCTCGTCTCCATTTGTGATGATCTCGTATCCCTTTATTGCGGCAATCGTTTATGGTATCCAAAGGTTATATTTGCGTACTTCTCGCCAGCTGCGTCTCTTGGATTTGGAGGCAAAAGCTCCTCTCTAGTAAGTCTCAACTCCATCGTTCATGGGTTCGACACTTTGCTTATCTGTCTCAGCACCAATTTCATTGACACGATCAGAGGTGTGGTCACCTTTCGTGCTTTTGGCTGGACGGATGAAGCCACTCGTCTTAACAGCTCGTTGGTGGACACTTCGCAGAGACCTGAGTATCTCTTAAGTATGGTACAGCGCTGGTTATCATTTGTCCTGGGCATTGTGGTCGCCCTGATAGCTGTGCTTGTGGTGAGCCTTTCAACGCAGCTACGCTCCAATGCAGGTTTTGCCGGCGCTAGTATGGTTTCCATCATGTCGTTTGGGAGAACACTGGCAAACCTGGTTGAGAAGTATACGCTATTGGAGACCTCAATTGGTGCTCTGGTGAGGCTCAAATCGTTTTCCGAAAACACCCCCCGTGAAACTTTAGTCGGAGAAGTTGTTGTTCCGCCTACTTCGTGGCCGGAAAAGGGATTGGTCGAAATCAGAGGAGTATCTGCGTCTCACACGTACGTATAGGCATGCTTAAGGCAACGTCGATTCTATGAGAATATGCTGACCGACTTTGAGATACCATCACGACTTGACTTCCAATGAGAATGGATCGACCACAACTTCAAACTACGGCAATCTTGCTCTTCAGAACCTCACGCTTACCATTGAGCCGGGCCAAAAAGTGGCACTTTGCGGACGTACTGGCAGGTGAGTACTGCTCTCAAAGCATGATTTATGGTTATTCACTTACACCATGAGTAGCGGTAAATCATCACTCGTTCTACTTCTTCTACGGCTTCTGGACCCTCTGCCATCCTGTTGCGGTAACATTGTCATTGATGGTCTCTCCCTTTACACCATCGACCGTGCCACCTTACGCCAACGTGTGATTGCGGTTCCCCAAGACCCAGTGTTCTTTCCAGATGGCTTTTCTTTCAGAATGAACCTCGATCCCTTTGCAATTGCGACCGATGAAGAGTGCCAAGCGGTGCTGAAAACTGTGCGGGCCTGGGAATTGGTCAGTGACCAAGGCGGGCTCGGGGCCTCAATGAACGCGGACACTCTTAGCATCGGACAGAAACAGCTTTTCAGCCTCGCCAGGGCGGTCTTGCGGAAGCGTGTGTGCATGCGTGAAGTCTTATCAAGTGCTGGGATCCAGACTGCTCGATCACTAGTTGGCAAAGATGAGGTAGTACTGCAGCCAACATCTGACACTCTTCAAGAAAGCAACTTTGGCGGGCTACTTATCTTGGATGAGTTCAGCAGCAGCGTCGACATGGAGACGGAAAAGCAAATGCAGCATATTCTATGGAGCGAGTTCAAAAGCTATACTATCTTGATGATAAGCCACCGACTCGACATGGTCATGAACTTCGACAGAGTCGTGGTACTCGACTCTGGAAAGGTGGTTGAGCAGGGCATTCCACAAGAGCTGGTTGAGAAAGAGGGCGGCTGGTTCAAACATCTATGGGCAATCGGTGGAGAGTGGCGAGAATAGATACGCAGGGCATCGACTAAGAGACTCGTTGAAACCAGATTGTCACTGAGTTGAGAGTCATCTTCCGGGGATGTATTATAATCGTCAGGTTGGAGTTCACAAAATGTAAAGATTTGAGGTTGTTCAGCAGATGTAATAAGAGGCGAAAATGTGGTTGACAAATGATTGTTTTACCCAACTGCGACCATGCCACGAATATCAACATTTCTGGCTTTCAATTTGTGCATATCTAAAAGCTACACTATCTCATTATCCTTGAATGCCCGATGCCAATGCTTTCTGATGGAGTAGTTCAGCGCGGAGTCAAAAATTAAAATGCTCCAGGCGGCACGTTTTCTGGATGCGAACTTAGCGAAACGGAACGATACCCAAACAGGAAGTCCTCTTCAGCCAAAGACTTGAAACATTGGCTAGAGTCCGCTCAATCAAGTGGCCAGATAGATATGGACATGTATTATATTCAACTGTCTTAGATATGCATCTCTCTAACTTTCATATCGCATCCTTCATCCCCAAGGCACTGTAACAAATGACGAGGGCACTACATCCCTCGAGACTCAGGCTATGACAGCCCTATGCGCACCGAATGTAAGGAGTTTATCTAACTGTCCAGTTTTCATCAATCCAGCCTGAAATCTTGTCAAAATTGCGACACTTGTGGTGCGTGTTGAAGTCCGCACGCGCACCCGCCGGTCCGCCTATGCGAACCATGAGTGGGGTGACGTCGGCGAAGCACATGAGTGAGATGCGCAGGGCTTCCAGGCAGTGATCAACGTGAATGCGGTTCTTCAGGGGATCGTTCGACAACCCAACTGGGATCTTGTCATACTTGCCCACCTGCCACCAGGTATACACCCGTATCATATTCTATGCAGAGAGCGAGCGTATCAGCAATCCTATTTCGGCGACATTTGGGGAGCGGAACTAGTTTTGTGGGCTTACCAGGCAATGGAGTTGATGGAAAACCTCAAGCAGTACGACATAACCGTCGCCTACATCTTCAGGCACATGTTTGAGGTGATCTTCTTCAGATCGATTGAGACCTGCAAGCCTTTCAGGCGGGATTTCCACCGCATGCTCTGATTTTCTGGTCAGCTGGCGAAGGGCTGGTGTGTGGGTGAGATGTAGTAGAAAACTTACTATATGTAAGGTCAAACCAGGCTTGCTCTCTCTCGGGAGTTGGAAGCCCACGGTAAATGCTTGTTGAGTTGAAGGCGTCATTGAAATCCATTTGGACGTATTCGACGGCCTCAAGTGCGGGAGCTGTAAAATTTAGAACACTTCTATGTTGTGTCTTACTCCCCAGCTTCGCAAGGAGGGTTGAAGGGCAAGACTTACACCACATAGATAGTTGGCGAGCACAATCCTGATCCGTCGGAGCTCGCAAGATAGAAAATACGAAACCGAAAGCCACGCTGAGAACCAGGATACTTAGAGGAATGAGGAAGCTCCCAAGTGAAGCAGTGATCCGCGATGGAGCTCGTTGGTTCCATTCTATCCAGCGGAAGCGCTGCACGAGACTCTTCTCGCCGGCGTGGCAGTCGCCAAAGTCCTCAACGGACTCAGAGTCACGGCTGTCCGTCGACATGAGGGGCTTGTAAGATGGGCTCTTGGCTTGCATTGTTCAAGAGCGAATTCAGAATGAAGAAGGATAGGTCAAGTGGGAGACAAGGTGCCTTACACGGAGACTGGCGATAGCGGAAATAAAGACGGATAGGCTCATGTTCGAGACGAACATGCTCGAGTCATACGATGTTGTTGAATACAATGGAGGCATAGTGTGAAGCTGCAATGTCCAGAGCGAGAAGTCGGCTGGAGAGAGGAGTCACGCAAGAGATACATCACATTCCCCAGGTGAACACTCTCGGAGGCTCTGAAGTACGCAGACAGATTGCTTCCTTTCAGGTTGGCCTTGTATGTTGCCATTTGACTATAAGTATAGAGTCTTCCCGCCCTTCAATGCTCACTTGTCTCTCATCATCACAGCCTCACCGAGTAACACAACAGAACAACAACACATTCTTCTCAGGTTCTGACTTGGATACCATCCCCTTTGAACAATCAAAATGAAGTCCGCCATTCTTGCCATCATTGTCACCCTTGCGGCTTCCGTCGCCGCCTCGCCCGTCTCTGAGCGCGCCATTGGCAGCATCACCGTGAAGCGCTCTACCCTCATGAACACGGCTTCCAAGCGCGACAAGGCTGCTGATAAGGTCACCGAGGAAAACATTTCGGACAGCGTCAACTACATCCTGAAGTTGTTCATCGACGGAGACAAGCACCCCGACGCCTACCAGGATGAGATCGACGCTGCTGATCCCAAGCAAGTCCTCGGATAGAGGGTTCCATGAGAATCAAAACCGCAGTCTCCGCGGTAAGTTTCTGAACACATCTGTCGCAGCTTCACAGCACCACTTGATACTTATATCTGATGTATTTTTTGCATCACTAGACAGGATATCTTCTTTGCAGGTAAAATCTACACTGCAGCCAAGAATGACTGCGTTGCACACTGGCGGCTCTGAGCGGCGGACCTGCAATAGGGAGTACTATATTCTATGTAACTATTTTATATTTTAAACGGTGGCCTTCTCATGTGTGTTAGTTACATAGTCCTGGTATGGAGATTAACCTAACCAAATGAGACCAATTGATTACACCACAAAAAGCAATGAACAATACGCCTTGATCGAATGATATTGGACATCATGCTAACTAGCCAACTGACATGTCAAGTCGTTGACATCTTGTAATGCTTACTTCCTTACACTTGTATTATGCATTCTCCTAGAAGTTGTGAGGATTACCTACCTGCAGCCTGTAGCTGGCGTGTTGACAGGGTCTATGCCTGCAGCCTGCAGCAGTTCCTCATGTAGTTGCTAAGAAGGAGGCCGAACCGTCCCATCAAATTCACAATAGGATAGCCTTTTGTGTGGGCCGTGCTCTTCACTCTAGCAATGTCATCATATCCGCAGTGTTCGTATGAAATACCACACATAAATGAGTTTTTACTTTCTAAAACAAAATACACCAAGGTCGAAGGAAGAACAATTAAGTATCTAAGCATAATTGTATCCGCCTCCTAGCGCCGGAAGCCTCACCAGGAGTAACAGTCCCAGTGCAGCAACGCAAAAGCAAGCGCAACCTAAATATGGCAATTCGATCCAGAAGCCGCCAAGTTCCATGCCAAAACTGAAAAGACCAGCAAGCACAGGCTGTGCAAATATCATCCCGCCCGTCTCAACGAGCGACATGATTGAATAGAGTTGCGTCCTGTGCGCGCTGTCCACGTATAACGCACATAGACTGCGCGCATAGCTGCCCCAACCTGAAGCAAGTGACAAGAGTACGAGCCCGCCGGTAAAGATGCTCAAAGTCGGCGAAACAGCCATACATAGGCTGCCAAGTAAGAGCATGGCGGAAGATGCCCGGGCGAGAAAGAGATCGCGCTTGTTGCTGTTCGTAAAGCGCAGGACCTTTGGTGCCCGGGGTGAGATGAGAAACTTTGAAACGTTTGGTAAGACGGCGGTGATGACGATGGCGACACTGAAGCCGTAAAAGAACGAGAGAAACCCCGTTTGAGACGTTGGAATCTGGTAGCGCCTAGAGGCGAAGATGATCATAAACTGGAAGATAGACAGCGTAATGGGGAACAATGCAAGCATTGCCAATATGAGGATGACCAGAGACGACATCTTAAAAAGGCTTGATATTTCCCTCAAGTGGTGAGATAGGCGCTGAAAAGCGTTGATGGTAGGCCCATCCGTAAAGACATCTCTCGGAGCCCAGGCTGCCGGCCGTGTCTCCGGGATGAGTCGGATGGCGTAGCCAACGGTTGCGAAACCAGCCAGCGACAACCACATGACTGGCCACGGCCCGGTCTTGTTCATCATCCACCCGGCGATCAAAGGGGAGCCGAGATTTCCGATCATGGATGACAGATGGGCGGTCATGAACTTCTTAGCTCTGTGAGTATGGTGAGCAGAAGCCAGCACGAAATGGGGCATAATATACCAACCTATTCTCAGGGGTAGTGATATCGGTGAGCATTGAGAGTATCACAGCAGACACGATAGGATTGCCTCCGCCGATAGCCAGCAAGAACGAGCCAGCCCACATCGCATTGAGTGGAATTGTCGGAGTAAACGCGCAAACCGCGAGGAACCACAGCTGGTCGAGCATTGTACCCAGCACAGCTAACCGGAAAACCATCTTCCTCCCTACTCGGTCTGCAACAATGCCCCAGGGTAATGCAGCCACCGCAGCTATGGCGGCCTGGAGAGAGCCATAGATGGCGAATACCATGGCAACCTTGCTTGGATGGAATCCCTTGCAGCGGTTCTCGTCGATAGGCTTCAGGACGCCGTAATGCTGCCGGCATACGATATCCTCAACTTGGCGGGTGGCAGGAATGGTCCACAACCCGGCCGAGCTAGCGAAGAGGAGGATGACGGCATACAACACGGTATCAGCTCCGTCAACTCTATGGTGTTTGAGCTCATAGACGGTGGCAGTGATGTTAATGGATATGTCGACATCACTGCGGTGAGCTGCGGCTTTCTGAGGGTCGACCGGTGATTGTAAGTCAGGGAGTAATGGACTTGATTCTGAGATGATGTATATGTTTCCCGATAATGGACACGGCTTCGTGTCATCATCGCTAGCTGAAGGGCTCGTGTGGGGAGACATCTGGCTGTGTGAAGTGTGCTGCGGTGTCGTTCAATTCGCTGTGGTGTAACTGCTTGTAAGATATGGAAACGGCACCCGGCACAGAAAAGAGAAGTTGACGCATGCGAGATTGTGCGGATTTCTAGAATACATGACTCAAACATCATATTTGAGGAGGGGAAATGGGAAAGCCGGCCAGTACGTTTTGGTCATGGCTTGGTTCCGACGAAAAGAATTACTTTTCCTTGACATTTGGAGTTCCCGATTCCTTCCTAACTACTCTATATCAATATTTCATTCGTATGCAGGGTGCTTACTGACCGAAGAAAACACGATGGCCTAATTTGCCCAACTCATTGGCAAGTAAGCTGGGTTTATTTGCCTGACTGAATCATATACACCATTTTCCCAGAAATAATATCATTGGACTACAACAAGCGTAGCTATCATCTTGACCACCTTGGAGATGGTCGCAGACGCCTAGGTTGGTTATTTACAAGCGCCATCACATCATCCTGGAGGGGAGCCTTTCTGAATGGGACTCCGGCACCCGAACAAACTTGTGACGATGTCCCGCCGGCTCTTGAGGCTTCACCTCATCTTGAGCGGGGTGGATTCTACTCAACCTGCCTCTTGCCTAGCTTTGTAACCCCTCTATCCAGAGAATCTACTGTTCTTGTATACCTGTCTACACATAGAACGTCCCGAGTTTCCATTATCATGACCAAACACACCTGGGGGCTTCTTTTGAGGGCATCTTTTGTAGTAGGGGTGGTGTTCGCGGCAGGGGAGCTGAAGAAATCGTACATCGTTCACTTGGAGCAGGCAGAGCGTGTGGCGCGCGTCGAAGGTCCCTGAAACAAGTCTCAGTTGATGTGGATGTTGCCTCTGTTCTCTACACCTCCTCGATTGCCATAAATGGATACGCTGCTCAACTCACCGAGGCACAAGATGAAGCGTCGCGCGACCACGGAAGTGTGTTGTGAGTGAGGCCTGACAGGATGTTTCAACTCCACACCACCAGGACCCCTCAGTTTCTCGGCCGCGTCAGCAACGAAGCCCTATACGGGCAGTCCTCTTTAAGCCAGAGCACCTATCTTGAGGAGAGAAATGAAACAGACGGCAAAGAAGTCGAGTCGAATGTTATCGTCGGCCTGCTTAACACTGGAGCTTGGCCCGAGAACCCAGGTTACAGCGACGAGGGGATGGGCCCATTCCGGAGATATGGAGGGGACAATGTGAGGCAGGAGAACAGTGAACGATCAAAGACTGTAACAAGAAGCTGATTGGGGCGTGACTCTATTATAAGGGATATAGTGCCGCGAGGTTAAATTCGGTGGGTCAACGAAGCTTAAGGCTTTCACGACGGGGATCGTAGTGATTTTGTCCTAATGAACTAGTGCACTTTTCCTAAGAGAGACAGCCGTTATGCTTACCTAGTGTTCTGGCTGTGTCGCATTTCAAGGAGTGTAGAGAAGTCCTTTATCGTCCCGCCCAAGTACGGTATTCGATCAACTGTATTTGCTGCCATTGACTATATTCAACTACACACTACTGCGAGCAGGCGGCAAGCGATGTTTTGTGCAATTGTGTCGTTACCTTACACTTCTGAGTTACCTAAGGTCGTAGATGGATGCTTCCGGAGGCGGACGATAATGGCAATGATCCGCGAAAAGGAAGCCGAACGATTGAACGGTCGTATGCATGGTCAGACGGCCCGCATCAGACCTTACCGTCAGCCCAGGCTGACGGTTTCACCTTGTCAGCGTCTCGCGTCGCTTTCCAGTATCCAATATGACATAGGAGGCGTCTGATAACCTCTGCCTATCGGGCTCATCCGCAATATCTCCTGTGTAGTGTACGGTTTTCGGGGTAACTACCTGTGCTGAACCCTCGAAGCCCGCGCCCGCACAGCGTCTGAGACTCATCATGAAAGAAGGCGCAGCCGTTTGACGCATCATCATCCACAACGCGTCCGACCCCATCCATATATAATCTCATCGACAAGACGCCTCGTACTTCGGCGCCAAGGCGGCTTCACTCGAACGGAGTTTTCGCTAAATCCCGATCACAGACCGCTGGGCGAAGGATTCCAGGGCGCTGCACCCCCTGCTCTACTGCTTATGGCAGGAATTTGCGCTGGCGGGATTAGCGTGATTTTCGCCTGCACAGCCCGGTGGGCAGGGATCGGAGTTTTGCCCAGCCTCTGAAAACTCCGGTCGAACGTCAGCGTGGTGGCAGTAAAAAGGGTGATACGAAGTATTCTTACCTCAGCCTGTTAAGCTTAAGTGTTTCTTACATTGCGAAGCCTGGTGTCTTTTTGGCGGCCAGGCTTCTTTATTAGACGTCCCGATCTCACTCCCCGTCGCCACAAGCTTCACACGTGGATCGAGGAAGCGAGGGCACACGGGAATTTGAAAAGTTTCCGGTTCATCTTCAAAGCGCCCGTTCTTCATTCAGACCTAACGTGTATCTCCTCCAAAGAAGGACACGATGTCTGCAGCTTCATCTCCAGAGCAATCGACTGCCTCTACTCCGGATCGCCCCCGGGTGCCGTCGGTAGCCAGATGGGGTGCCGCTTGCGCTCCGTGTGCGACGGCCAAAGCAAAGTGTCTCCGATCGAACAGCAAGCCTGGTTCAAAATGTGATAGGTATGTTCAAGTTCCGTCTTAGTGCTAGCATCTCGAAAGGTCAGTTCGCTGTGAAGGGATCGGACATTTGCCGAGAATCCCTGGTCCGGGATCGTTTGCCCGTATGAAGCCACAGTAGGGGAACATGCCAGATTGGGACGGCCATCCATTTATGATAGGATGGCTTTCGGGTCACCATTCGGTTCATTGAACGGTCAACTGATGTTGGTGCCCTTTGGCGCTTGAGTAGGTGCGATAGGCTGTACAAGAACTGTACAGAGCAGGTACACAAGCCACGGAAGAAGAGGCAGAGCAAGCCCTCGTAAGTCGACCCCTTGCAGCAACCCTTCTAGCCCTCACTCTTTACAAGTCTGGTCAATCAACCAGTCCTTCGACGTGAGACTCGGCTGTTAGAGGACTCAATTCATCATTCTTCTGACATAGACATGACAGTAAAACCAAGCAGCTTGAAGAGCGCCTGAACCGCCTCGTAACCTCGTTGAGAGTATCAGGCAATGTCTCTGGCCTCCCCAAACACCCTGAGGGTAATCTACCTAAACGTCCACTCGTGATACCGAACCATGATACCACACTACCTCCCGGCCATCCGGACTTCTTGACACAATGTCGCTCATCCCCCTGGCAGCCATCTAGCAACATAGATGCAGGTCCTGTCGAAATACCTGAAATATACAACTGCTTCGTGCCGCCGACATGCATATACCGCGCTGAACCAGGCGAGGCCCCCGGTCCTCCCGACACAGATGAGAACCTGCTTGCCATCTACAGAGACGAGATGGCACCACACTTCCCGTTTGTAATCATACCCGCGGGAGTGACAGCAAGCACGCTCAATGCAACACGACCTTTTCTCATGGCATCTATTCGGATGGTCGCATCTATCAGAAGTCCAAGATCGATGCGCGGGCAGATGTATCGCCTACTCAGCTACATTGCTGACCACATGGTCCTCAGGTCCGAGAGATCGATGGATCTTCTGCTGGGTCTGGTAGTCATCCTTGGATGGTTCCACCACCACTGCATCGCGCATGCTCAGTTCGACATGCTCGTCTCACAGGCAGCTTGTCTTGTTGGAGAGTTGGGTTTGAAACGTGGCCCTAGCCTGACAGAGCGGACAAGACTTATCGTCATGCGGCCTTGCGAGTTGAAGCAGCGGACGAATGAAGAGAGGAGACTTCTGTTGGCGGCGTGGTACCTCTGCTCATCGTAAGTCTGTGCAACTTCAGCTGCTAGTCGGGATTACTGACAATGTGCAGTGTTTCTCTTGACGTCCAGCAGATCGACCCCATGAGATTCTCGGCATACATGGAGCAATGCTTGCGTGAGCTGGAAGAGACCATGGAATACGAGTCAGACATTCACGTCATCTACATTGTCAGAGTGCAACGTTTAGCAGAGAGGATCTCCCAGATTCGGGCAAACGAAGACTGGGATGGGGGGTTGGGACTTCCGAAGGCTCCAATCTCAGCTTATGCATCCAGCTTCCAGGCCGAGCTGGACAAGCTTGTAGACAACATGCCTCCGAGTCTGGAAGACAAATGCAAGTCTTCCGAGTCACTACTTACAGACTGTCACGCTGACCAACGTTAGACTTCCTGAAAGTCCAAATGGCCACCGCACGGCTGCGACTTTACGAGCCACCAAAGATCGACGCCGAACTCCTCGCCTCTCTCTCAAATTCCCTCAAGTCCCTAACTTCAGGCCACAATTCAGCCCTGGACATCTTCTACCAGGCCAACGCTGCATTGAAAGCTTGGTTCGACGCATGGCTCGCAATTCCCATCTCTGCGTTTTACCCCTGCCCCCTCCCAATGGCGTTGCAGCTGATCTACGCGGTGGTGATGATGAGTCGCTGGGCATGGCTCGCCGCCAGCAACAGCGAACCATCAAAGCTTGCCCCCGTCGACGACCCATCAAGTGATAACCCGAACGTGGCCTTGGCGGCGATGGAGGCAGCCATCAACCCGAACACTCCTGTCTCAATCTCTACGCCGTCGATATCAGCCAAATCACCCTCGCGGGACCCTTCTGCGCCGGAGAAAAACCTGCCTCAAGTCCTCGCTGAGCTGAGAGCGCTGCTCTCGAGACAGCCCGCGCTCATGATTGACGTAGCGGATATCCTCAACAAAGTGGCTACCCAGCTGGAAGAGGTTGATGCAACCATGGCGGCGGTGTCTGCCGACTCTGGGCCGTGGAGGGGCAACATTTACACCTTGGGTGCGACAAAGGTTAGGATTGCACAGATACGACAGAGGCGGTGGTCTGAAATGGTGTCTAAAGGGCAAGAGGAGGAGGATGAAGGCGACGAGGCCAGCGAAGAGGATGGGATGGGCGAGGTTGAGATGCAGGGGAACGTCCCAGCGAACTTTTCGACCATGGGAGGTTGGGGGTATGATATGGCCTGGGGACCAGATGTTTATGACATCGTCGACCCATCACTGTTCATCGATGGGATGGGTGGGGTAACGGGAGACTGGGCTGGCGTTGGGTTTACGGCCATGGCATCGGCGGAGCAGTTGGGCGGAACGCATATTCAAGGGCAGAGATATGTGTGATACCAGCAAGAGACCTACATACATACCAAAACCTAGATAGAATACAGAGGATGTCGTATTTTCGGTCGTCACCAAACAACGTAATATTATGGGAAGCTGTTCCCAAAAATTCCAACCAACGCCCTTCGCAATTATGATACATCAAGGATTCAAGACAGCCAATGCAAACTCCAACTGGCCAACTTCGCGTTCCTTCATCATCTTCACTTGTCATTACCCATGGAACGTCAAATCGTACACAAAACAACACGCTCACCAGCTTCCGTATCCCTCAGAACCAACAGAGATCCTCCTCGAGTCGAACGAGTTGTCGTCTTCCAAGCCTCGCTGCCACGCCACAAAATCATGATAGCCGTGTTCGCTCGGGTACCCCTTAGGAAGATACTTCTCCGGAGGTCCACCAAACACAGTCCCAACGGCCGTCTTCACAATCTGGTCAACCGCATCAAACGCAAAAGCCACGCTCTCCCTCGCCAAGTCTCTAATCTGGTCGCCCCTGCTCCGCCGCTTCCGGCGCTCATCCATCGTCATCTTCTGCCACCTCACCATGTCATCGTTGATCTCGATGTACATGCGCTCCCACATGCCAACCTGCTCCTCGGGCAGCACGAGCTGGCGGTCGCCGTGCCGCAGCCGCCACGTCCACGTGTTCTTCGGCGCGTCGAGCGTCTTGAGGTCGGACTCGAGAGGCTGCTCGGGCTTGATGAACTTTTCCTCGGCGGAGTACTCGTGGTGCTCGCGGGGGTACTGCTCGTACACGGCGGTGACGGAGCCGGTGGTGGTCTTGTACTGGTCGATGACGTTCGGGTCGCGGCCCGGGCGGATGTTCTCCTCCTTGGGCGGGCTCTTTTCGAACATGAGCTGCCAGCCGCGGCCGGAGAGGGCTTTGCATTGCCACTCGCCCGAGTCGTCGACGCCGAGGCCGTGGTAGAGGTAGCGCACTCGGACGGAGGGGTGGATGAGCTCCACTGTGTTGGTCAAGGCCTTGTCGCGGAGCTCGTCTCTGTATAAGCCGGGCTTGCGCGTGGAGCTCTCCGTCCATTGGTTTGTGACGGTTCGGTACGGCAGGGTCACCGCGTTCCAAGCTGCGTCGGGGAGTGTTGTGACGAGGCTGTCTGGGCTGTTGATCTTGCCGAGACCCCAGGGCCGGGCGTCGCTCGGGGACGGGATGGTGCGGAAGATGCGCTTCATTTCCTGCTTGCTGAACTCGACGCCGATCGATGTGAGTTGATCCGCCATCCCTGAGAGATTTGTTAACTTTTCAATTCCACAACGGTGTGCCTGGTGAAGTTGACGAACATGCTAGTGCTATCTTGGAAATCTGCTGGGATTCGGAGCCTCCGCCAACGTTACTGTGACACCCTGGGAACCAGACTTGTCGCAGCTGAGTGTTGTGATTCTTCGGGCTCAAGTTCCATAGACTTGGTGCGAAGGCTGTTCGCGACTCGTCCAAAGCAAGGGCCTGGAAGGCATGGTCTACGTTGGGGTGGACGTCAAGACTGGCAAATCGAAGCTGTTGATGATGTTAGAACACGCCCTTATCACAATGGCCCCATTGCTGATATAAATGTTATCATACCTCCGAGGCACTGCCTTCCCAGAAGGACCAGGGCATTTTTGGAATACCAAAGCTTCCGACGGTGTCGAAAACGCCTACACCAATCGCCATCATCAGCCAAAGATCTTACATGAACAAAGAGAAGACTTACCAACTGCCTTGACTCTTCCTTCCACAGCTTCGAATGTCGTCTGAGCCTGCATGCTACTCCTCCTCGTGAGGCACATTTGATACTACGGTTGTTAGTGGAGAATCCCGTTTCGAAGGAGAGACGGCTTCTTGCCTCTGACAGCTGTCCCCGGTACGCCTTTGCCATCTTCCGGAACCTCATCTGCCCATTATCCTTCTTCATTTGCGTCATCCTCTTGAACAACTCCGCCTTTTCCCTCTCCAGCCGCTTCTTCAGCGCTTCGGGGTTCAGCCTCCTCTCGTAGGTTGCATACAGCTTGGCGAACTCCTCCCCGAGCTGTTTCTTCCGTTCATCAGACTCGTACCCCCGGCCGTCCAGTTTCCTCTCAATCCTCTCCATCTTGTCCATGAACTCCTTCTTGACCCGCTTCCCCAGCTGCTCCACGGTGAAGGCGCGGAGATGCTTGCTCGGGTCGTACAGAAACTCGCTGGTCCATTCGTTGAAGGACTGGTAGTCCTGGTAAATGTCCGCGAGGTGCCGGAGGCCGGTGCGGTTGAGGAAGCCCAGGGAGCAGACCATGGAGGAGATGGAGCGGGCTGTGAATGCGCCCCGCGAGAAGCCCAGGATGATGATCTCGTCTCCGGGATTGTAGTTGTCGCAGATGAAGCGGTAGCAATCGACAATGTCCTGTTGGCAAAAAATGGGTTAACCATATGGAATCAACGGATCACGAAGCAGCTGTTTACTTGTCGAACACCTAGACCAAGAAGACCTTCGAGTACGCTCGCGGTCTTTGACTCGTCGGTCCCGGGGCCGCGGTGGTAGTACACAACCTGCGGCATGCCGGAGCAGCATTTGTGTGCCACAGCCGCAGACAATCGACTGATGTTCGTCGGTATGGCACTGCTGCTAATGTTCCTGGTACGCTTGCGTCAGTCGCTTGTGTCGAAGGGGCAGATTCTGAGTTGGCATACGAGGTGTTCCACGCTCCATCACAGCAAATAACAAGCCGCTTCCTATCGGGGAAGTTCTCATCGTCGGATACCGCAGCATGATGGGCGCATTCGATAAAGTTCTCCATTGTCGGGCTGTCCATGTCGGCAGGGTCCTCGCTCACCAGGCGGTGGTTTCTCTGACTTCGGAAGAGGGGCTTTCAGGAAAGATTCCTTCCTGTGGTCGAGGATGAGCGCGACATGGTGTTATGTTTACCATGCCAGATTAAAAAAAAAAAAAAAAAACCACACGCTTATCAGCAATAGCTGTCTCAAAATGGAGTAAACAGAGAAGAAGCTTGCATGTGAAAGTCGGCGCACGAGCTCCGCCAGATCGGCGCGCCACTATCAAGGGGTTAAAGCCGCGTAGGGCTGGCTAAAGCGAGCTGGGCCACGGTTTGTTATTCCACTGAAGAATGCGAGTTGGAATTGGATGTTTATGCATCGTCGAGATTGTGCGTGTTGTGTGTAATTTGAGGGAGCTGGTGGCTTCGCCGCACAGTCCGTGTTCCTGAGCCTCGAGGCCTGATCTGGCTTAAGGCGGTGGATGGTGGTATCGACGGACTCATCGGACACGCTGTTCGAGAAGTTTGGATTTGGGGCTCGTGCATGTTCTAATTTTGTTCATTCTTTTGGGCTACACGGAGCGCATGTGATCAACGACCTAGGCCCCAAAAAACTGCAAGTTTGAGCCGCTTGGAATCTGAGGTCATCTATCTTGGGCGCGGCCGTTGAGACATTGTCTCGATCGCGGATAAGCGCAGACTTGTGGATCCCGGAATGGAATACGCATCATGACGAAGCGGAAGGGTATCTTGGAGCGATATGACTGTGGGAATAATAGAGCGGCAAGTTAGCTTGGGTAGAAAGAAGACTAACTTAACATGGGAGTAGAGCGACACGTAGTAGATGCGGGAACGCCGCCTCCTCTTCCCCAAATCGTGATCAGGAACACTGTTTATGCAATCCTCCTGCCATCATTTCTCCTACTTCATCTAAGCACCAACCGTAGAAAAAGCAAACATCAGTATCAATCATCAAAGCCATTGGTTCGCAGGTGTTTGTGCGAAGCAGTCCACCAGGGTTCACGATGAGCGGTCAACCAACACCCGGCCAGATAGTCCGGCCTCGGTGACTCCCCGGCGCTTGTAGGGACCATTTTGGTCACAGATGCGTCCCTCCAACAAAATAATCCGAATCTCGCAGCACGCTGCCGCCTTTGATTCGCGAGATCTTACACACAGAGATCCACCAACAACACTACCGACATGCGGGACTACGGCACGGGGACAGGGTGGTTGGGGCGGCACGAAGTGCGGGTGTGAGGAGAAGCTTGGAAGCTTCCCCGCGTAATTATGCGGGGTTTGGATGGATGGATGAACTCGGCCGATGAAAAGGGCGAGGGTCGTTGCTTTGTGGTTCTGCGAAGGTTTCTCTCGTGAAGTGAGTTTGCCGGTGGGCGGAACAGATTCTTCCTGTGGCTTGAAAGTCAATTTTCTCGCGGAGATCGGTCGAGGGGAGTGCCCTGTTGCAGACAACTTGCCCAGGCCAAACTACATCACCATCGTCAGCTACAGCTACAGCAAGATGGCGACGACGGATAAGAAGGGCATTGGCCCTCGCGATGTCGAGTCGCCGACGATGAAAGAGGTACACAATCACACAAACTTCGCTCACGGCGATGAGGAAACGTCATCACACTGACACGACGACAGGACATCGCCCCATCCTCCCCCGTCTCCGCCTCCCGCGAAGAAGACAGAGCTCTCCTCTGGAAACAAGACAAGCGCATCATCCCGATATGCGCGGGCATCTACTTCCTCTGCTTCCTCGACCGCTCCAACATCGGCAACGCCAAGATCCTCAACTCCTCGTCGGGGCACGACATGCAGTCCGAGACGCACATGTCCAACAGGGACTTCACCATCGCGCTGATGATCTTCCTCATCGCCTACGCCCTCTTCGAGGTCCCGTCCAACATGCTGCTCAAGAAGCTGCGCCCCTCCCGCTGGCTGGCGTTCCTCATGTTCTCCTGGGGCGCCGTGACCATCGGCCTCGGCGGCGTCAAGACCGGCGCCGCCGTCACGGGCGTGCGCTTCCTGCTGGGCGTCTTCGAGGCCGGCCTGTTCCCGGGCCTGGTCTACTACCTCACCTTCTGGTACAAGCACGACGAGCGCAGCGTGCGGGTCGCCATGATCCTGGCCAGCGCGACGCTGGCGGGCGCCTTTGGCGGCGCGATCGCGTACGGTATTGGACACATGAACCAGGTGAACGGCATGTCGGGCTGGCGGTGGCTCTTCATCGAAGGCATCCCCTCGTGTCTGTCCGCCTTATTCGTATGGTTCTTTTTGCCAGACTACCCCGAGAGCGCGGGCTGGCTCTCCGAGCGCGAGAAGGATCTGGCGATTGAGAGGCTGTACCACGAGGGCAGCAAGAGCAGCCACAAGACGATGTCGTGGGCGGACGCGAAGGCGACGCTGACGGATTGGCGCCTCTACGGGCACTACGTGGTCTACTTCGCCATCTCGATCCCGTTCTCGTCGCTGTCGCTGTTCACGCCGTCAATCACCTCGGGTCTGGGATTCGTAGACCTGCAGGCGCAATTGATGACGGTACCGCCGTACGCCGCGGCTTATGGTAAAACTTCACCCAACAAACAGTCTCACAAACACTCATCAAAAAATGCTAACATTTCGCCAGTTGTCCAGATCCTCGTCGCATACTCTGCAGACCACTTCAACGCGCGCGGCGCGCACTCCGCAGCCCTTGCGCTGATCGGCGCGATCGGCTTCGTCGTCTCCGCCGTCCTGCCCGGACGCCTACCACGCACGCTACGGCTGCCTCATCGTCGGCGCCTCGGGGGCGTTCGCGTGCATCCCGCCGCTCCTGGGCTGGCTCACGTCCAACATCTTCAGCACGGCGTCGACGGGGCTCGCGATCGCGCTGAACGTCAGCTTCGGGGCGGGGCTCGGGCAGATCCCGGGCGTGTGGGTGTACAAGGCGGAGGAGAAGGCGATCGGGTACCCGACGGGGCACTGGTCCAACGCGGCGCTGCTGTTTGTCGTCGTCGTCGGGTGCGCGGCGCTGCGGGTGTACTACGGATTGGCGAACAGGAAGCTGGCGAGAGAGGCGGAGAGGGACGGGACTCAGCCCAGGTTGTTCAAGTATTGAGGGCTTGTAACAGTGAGCATGACGGGCTCAGATGATGCTGTTCGGAGGTTGTATGAGATGAGACAATTGAGTTTTCGAGGTTTCAGATGGATGAAAGCATATGTGTCCATGTGTCTGGTTGATGTCCCACTCTGAGCGATGTCGAGTAAGAATAATTCCACCATTCACACAACGTCGTAACAAGACGTCGTATTCTGCTCACTTGGTTCAGCACTCCAAAGCATATGCGGTTCCCCAGCTGTCGCATCTTGATGTTCCAGGGGCTCAATTTTCCCCATCCCCGCAAAGAAGCGGGTTCATGATCAACCGGCGTTGTGGCAGAGTGGTCTAATGCGCAAGACTAGAAATCTTGTTCCTTCGGGAGCGTCTGTTCGAATCAGGCCGACGTCGAGTCCGTCTTTTTGACCACCTTCTTCTTTTTGCGCCCAGCCACATCCAATTTGTGGAGGTTACTATTCACTCGGGGGGGTCGCGATCCAGCCCATTCGGAGGCACACATCCGTGATTGGATTCGTATTTGGGATGAACGGCAATCAACGGCACTACCACCAGCTACGACCGCTAAGCAGCCTTTCAGTCTCGCTCTCACTTCCGAGTCGTTCACTCTTCCCCGCCAGAAAGCTCCAACGTCCCTGGATTATTCCGCCCCTTTTATCGACGAGCTTCGGAGCTATGCGACCAAAACTCGTTAAAGTGCAGGCTAGCAAGGGTGGCGGCACCAAAAGCGAGGGAACTCAAATTTGCCAAGAACCGACCGAGACAGCGGGATGGAGCCAGCTAGATGCCCAAATATAGTGGGATGGGCCGAATAAGGGATGACCCTTGCATTTCCCCTTCAGACTCGACACCGTCGCCTGAAGGTTTTTGGTTCCGTTCGAAAGATTGGAATGATGACTTGTTCTGTCGAGTGAATAAGCGTCCCCAAGACTGCTTTTTGAGTGAGTGAGCCGGTCTTTCTGTTGCTTGTTTCCCGTCGAGAACTTCACAATCTGGACCAACAACAACAAGAGTGGACTGTAAGACTAGGAGGAGAAGCGTTTGGATTTAGGGCTCAGTGAAGGGGGCCGGAACTCATAACCCCCTCTAGCAACATCAATCACGATGCCAGCATTCCTCAGCAGCAACATGCAGACCCGGCGTGCGCGGGTGCTGGTCATCACCTTCGTCGCCGTCGTCTTCCTGTTCTTGTTCCACAACTCGGGCCTCGGCAGCGATTACCTGCCGTCATCATACACAGGACAACAACAGGCCGCCCCAGGCAGCGCCGCGCAGAACCAACAAGCAAGCCAGAACAAGGATGGCAACCTCCCAGCAGCAGTACACGGCGAGCCGGACGCCGCCGGCAACAAGCTCAAAGAAGACGCGGAAGGCGAGGACTCGTACCGCAACAAGGACGGCGAGCTAGCCAAGCAACCCCCGGACGCCGGCCGCAAGCCCGGTGCAGATGCATCCGCAGCAGCGAACGCGCCCACGCCGTCCTCCGGCAGAACGCCGCCAGTGGCTCCGGCCGTTCCGCCCCCGGTTTCCACGGAGCCGTGCCCGTCGTATGAGAGCTGGATGCGCACCCGGCCTGGGCCGCTGTCCGAGGGCAAGCGCCAGTTCCCGCTCAACCGGCCCCGGCCGGAGTGCCGCACGTTCACGTCCCGGCGCTGGAGGCGCTCATCGCGCGCATGAAGGGCGTGATCAAGGACCCGGACCTGTACCGCCTGTTTGAGAACGCGTACCCGATGACGCTGGACAGCATGGTCAAGTGGCGCGGCTTCGCGAACGAGACGGACGCGAAGACGGGCGAGACCAAGGTCACTGACATGGAGCTCACGTATGTCATCACCGGCGACATCGACGCGCTGTGGCTGCGCGACTCGGCGTCGCAGGTGTACTCGTACCTGCCGTTGCTGGAGGCTTCCACGGACAAGGACTCGCTCGCCAGTCTCTGGCGCGGGCTGATCAACGCGCATTCGCGGTACATTGTCATCTCGCCGTACTGCCACGCCTTCCAGCCGCCGCCCGAGAGCGGCATCCCGCCCACGCACAACGGCGCGTACGTCCACAACCACCCCATGCCCGCCTACGACCCGCAGAAGGTCTTCGACTGCAAGTGGGAGCTCGACTCGCTCGCCAGCTTCCTGCAGCTGTCCTCCGCGTACGCGCAGAAGACGGGCGACTGGGAGTTCTTCGGCAAGTACGTCTGGATGGACGCCGTCGAGGCCGCGGTCGCCGCCGCGGGAGCAATGAGGCTGGGGACCTACTCCAAGGAGGGCAAGGTCGAGAAGTCGGCGTGGACGTTCACGGGTGGACGAACCGCGGCAGCGAGACGCTGACCAACGACGGCCTCGGCAACCCGATCAAGGAGGACGGCATGGTGCGCACCGCCTTCCGGCCGTCCGACGACGCGTGCATCTTCCAGTTCCTGGTGCCGGCCAACATGATGTGGGCCAAGTACCTCGAGGACGCGTCGGAGATCATGGCGAGGCTGCCCGGCGAGCGGGCGAAGAACCTCACGGCCGCGATGCGCGACCAGGCGTACGGGATCCGGGAGGGCATCGAGAAGGATGCGATCGTGCACCGGCCCGGGTTCGGCGACATGTTCGCGTACGAGGTGGACGGCTTCGGCGGCGCGAACCTCATGGACGACGCGAACGTGCCGTCGCTGCTGGCGATGCCGCTGTGGAACTTCACAAAGTCCAGCTACAAGGTCCCCGGCCCTCCGAAGGGCGAGAAGCAGCGGGACTACACCGAGATCTACCGCAACACGCGCAAGTACGTCCTCAGCGAGGCCAACTCGTACTTCATGCGGGGCCCGGTCATCTCAGCCGTCGGCGGGCCGCACGTGGGACCAGGCAAGGCGTGGCCAATGGCGGCGGTGATCGCGGCGATGACGGCGTATGATCCGATTTCCGGGGTGAAGGACGTCGAGAAGGAGGTTGAGGAGCAGGTGTCGATGATTCTGGACTCGACCGCGGGAACGGGAGTGCTGCATGAGAGCGTGAACAGCTGGAACGAGAATGACTGGACGAGAGCGTGGTTTGGGTGGGCTAATGGAGGGTTTGGCGAGTTGGTCTTGAAGATGGAAGAGCAGGAGAAGAAGAAGGCCGGGGGCGGGTTGCTAGGGAAGAGTTGGCAGGGCGCATCGACGGAGAAAGCAGCGTCGGGTACCCCTTCAAGGTAGTGTTGTCGATGCATAAATAAGATAGATCGGAGAAGAAAGAGGTTGATTTCTAGCGGTATTATATTGACTGGCCGGGATTTCAATCCAGAGTAGTCTCGCGCCAAAGTAGACGAAGTCTACAAATAGGATACACTACAACAACTACTACACTGCATATCCGATTGAGAAATCGCGAGTGAAATGCAGTACAGCAAAGATCAGATCAGAACATTTCAATAGATGGGAGGAAAAAGATCAAAAAACGCAAAAGGAAATCCGACGTTGGCCTGATTCGAACAGACGCTCCCGAAGGAACAAGATTTCTAGTCTTGCGCATTAGACCACTCTGCCACAACGCCGATGATGATGCGGGCGAAATTTTCCTACTATGTTCGGTTGACTCCACCTTTCCGCTTCCAAGGTCCAGACCACACCCTGGTTCAATTCCTCTCACTCCCCTTTGATTTGCTCTTCACTTCCTGGAATTCTACTGGCCCCAATCTTGAATTAACATTAAAGTGCATAACAGTCCTGGCCATGTAGGCCTGAGAAGCTCAAATATGAGGAACACGTCGAGCGTATAACGTCCATGAATGGCAGGCTTCGCCTCCAGCTGTAAGAACGAAAGACGTCTTTCTACTTGCAGACAAGTCCCCACACGGTCACCCAGATGGGATGCGCCTATTGTCTTCAAAGGTCTGCTCCAATGAAGATGTTTTCCTAAATCAATGGGTTGGAGAGAAGTCAGGGCAAAGTTCTCTTTGCCGCGTTTGGGGTCACGACGGCATGGCGGTATTCTGACGGGCTGCGGGATTGGAATCGTTAATTAGATTATTGTTGCGTACCTTAATGCGTGTCGTAGGGCTCTGGGTAAATAATCCATGCTACCTATAATATGGTAAGAATACAGTGTAGGAATTGATGCGCCCTCCTGCGATAGCTGGACAAGATTCTCCGCAATGACGTATTGGGTGATTCCAGGCGCTTGAATGTTTTTGATTCGGGGAGCTGTTTGAATGAATAGGACTGCTACTATCGATATTCATAAGCAGTCCCCGCGACCTTCAAGTCACGTATATGCATGCTTCTACTTGCACAACACAACAACACTTTCCGCGTGACTTCAAGGCTGCGAGAAACGGAGCGCTGCCTAACATATGAACCGATGGCAGAAAGCAGCAGCAGCAGAGGTAGAGCTGTTGCCGGCATAGACGATCAGCTCGTCATGGCTGCAAATCCAACGCGAACCGATCTCGATGGGGAATGGACTACGAGAGATGCGCCGCCCTTCATAATTGCCTCGTCGACTACCGCTTAGCAGCAGCCGAGGACAGTCTCGACCTCGACCTCGACGACCCAGCAGCCAACCGCGACAACACCTTCATGAGCACGCACAGCACCGCAATCCCGGACATTTTTCCACGGCTGCACTCCTCCGTGGTAGCCTTCCTAGCGGCGGCCCGCATGCCCACTCGACGGCTTCCCCGACCCGGCCTCCGGCAACGACTTGGAAGGCATCTTCGACAGCGGCCTCGCAGACCTGTATTCGGAGCCCGATAACAATGATGACCATGACGATGATTGAGTACCGCATGCTATTCCCCGTTCTAGGGTCAGAATGGAGAGCTTCCTGTCAGGCCACTAATACATACCAGCCAACCTGCAATTCCGTTCGCAACTTAGAATCAGAACATAAAGCCGGGAGCGACTTTTACCAATTGAAACGAAGATAAATCCGTCTTACAACAGCAACTCAAACATCCAGAGCTTGTAACTTCCATTGGTCTTCTACAGCAGCGGTCACCAGACCATGTATGCTCTTGAGAGGCAGTTGCTTCCTTTGTTTGTCAATCTTAACCTCTGGCTGACTTCTCTTCAGCAACTAATCCAGGGCCCTTGCTTCCATCAAGCCCTTTGCAGAAGCGCACCGCAGTCTTGTCGGCCAGCAACTCGAGTTCTGGTAGTTGTAAAAGAGGGACGGTAGGGCCCACTGCTGGTGTAGACGAGTCTTGATCTCCCGGGTTGCTGTTCTCCGAGATGATGTTGTAAAATAGTAGAGGAAGAATAGCCGATTTCCACACAGGCTGCCCAGTTCTGTCCATGCAACTCTTCATATAAGCCTGCAGAAGCAGAATTGACGTAAGCAGAAGAAGCACACCCGGGTACATGAGCCACAACCAGTCCGCACGGATGCAGACTGCGGCTTGGGTTCCACTGCCATTTACAAAGGCTTGGGAGTCTCTTGACCAACTGTTGTCGTCGTAGGTGCGCATGCGGTTGGTCATGGCGGTAGCCGTGTTGTTAAAGGCTATAGAAATGGTTTCGAAAGACGCCAGTCCCCTGTTAAAAAGTCCGTCAACCCACCAACTGCTACACCGGCCTAGTAAGCCTCTATCAGTTGCCCACGAGCCAGGGCCCGATGCAGATCCACTGGCTGCAGCTTGAGCAGCGCACTGACCAGAGGAAAAGAGGGATGAAAACAGGGACAGGATGCCGAAAAAAAAAACAGAGTCCATAGTTCTAACGCAAGAACTGGGTGCTTCGTGATCAAGACTTCGCGTCGTCCACGACGTCCAGTTGATACTTGGAGATCTCGGTGCTCTGGTAATATTCGAAGCAGAGTACTGGATGCCGTCAAGTATACAGGGATCGGCCATGGCAACGTACGCAGGGTCTGATGTGCGGGGTTGGCGTGAGTCCCTTTGTGCTTTGCTGAGGGGCGAAGTAGAAATCAACGTTTCCTTGAGGATGCCGTTGAGTATCTGTCCATTGTAGCTGCGCAAACATGGATATAGACTGCAATTAACTGCAACAATGTCGAGATTTCTACTGAGATTCGGCAGGCTGTCATATTTGTGTTCGCAAAGAAAAGATAAGTTGTTTTCTTTGCACCCAGCAACGGTGAACGCGAGTATAGTAGTGTTGAGTGTGCCCGATTCAAAATCATAGTCTACATCTTCTCGTTGCGGGAGGCTCGGTGTCTTCATTCCCAGAGGGAAAGGTTCATACGTGTCAGTAATCGACACGTTGCTTCCCAGTCTGTAAGTGCGATCCATCGGATAACTTTGATTATCCTCTCTTACGCTCGACCTGATGTCTACGCATTTACTGCAAAGGCCAACACTTGTGTGTGTGACACCAGACCCAGAAGTGATAGGAAGCGTGCAATTGCTGGAGTCACACTGATAGAGACCCAGCGACCTGTTGGTCTCTCCAGTGAGCAAGCCATTCATAGCTATGGTATGCATCTCTGGGCTGAGCCACAACATATAAGACGGGACTTCGGCAGAGGCGACGTCTCTCTTTCCGACCCACTCTGCAACGGCTATTCTGGCGGTACCGGGGCTCTCGATGTCGCAGGAATAGGTCTTGACAGCCTGTTGCGAGAACGGGCCTATTGCGTAGGATGCAACGACAATCATCGCGCACATTGCAGTTGGTATGCTGTAGTCTCCATTAGCGACAGAGAACCTTTGGTCTTACGGGCAAGGTACAACTTCCTGTGTACAAGAGAAGAACAGGAATCTTAGAGATCCCCAAGCGCCCCTTCCAGCATTGTCAAAGTACTCAATGTGGCGTACAGGATGTGGCTTCGCCATCCATGACCACTTTGACTGTCCAACCACTATTGTGTTGGGTCAGCAGACAGATGTTTACCAGCGGAACTCAGGTATTTATACCTTCTGCTATCGTGAATATCATTGAGGCCCTCAAAGCTGTGGTGAACAGGGCGATCAAAGTGCTGATGCTAATGCCAAATGAGAAGCTAGGCTGGGGAAGTCGATCGTACAACTTCAAGAGTACGATAATCGCTGCGAACGACGCTCCCGAGACAACTAGGGCTAAAAGTTCAAAACTCAAGGCTCGAAGGGTGGCTAGCTTGCCAAGTGGGCGATATGGTGTACGGGTATCTCCAAACCTGCCTGCTTCAGCCTGATCTTTGGGCTCAAGCCTAGAAGGACTTGTACCGGGGGCTTCAGGTTCCTCAGTAGCAACCGGATTGTAAGTTCCAAGATGGTTGTCTAACAGCGAGCTGCCTGTCCGGGTTGTCGACTCCATGGGCTGGACCACGTCGATGTATGACCCTTTTGATGGTGGAGAAATGCTCCTGCGCACAAAGGTGGGCGTCGGATCGCTGACTGCACTGGATGCGTTCATGCCGACAGAATGCTTGTAAAGGAATATTCGGTCATGTAAGAAACAAAGCATAGGGACAGGATTAAGAGGGAGATCGCTGGAGCTTTAACGGTTTACGCCCAGATCGAAGGCAGGGGTTAGGTGAACTTACCTGAATTCGTCCTTAGATGTGTTGTTTTACGAAGTAACACCGCGTGTTTCTCTTTGAATGCAGCTTCCATCATCCATAGACGTTACAATGTACATATAGTGATACCATACTCGGTGTTAGTGCAGGCAGGGTTTGTAGTACAACTCATCCTGCTTGTACGATGCCTCGGATAACTTGTAATACCTAGCATGACTGGTGCGGATAACGCCGGTGATACCCACGTCGACAGTTATTGTTATATGCTGACACATTTTGATTCGCCTTAAGCGGATGATGGTCATGGTGCAAAAAAGGGTAGCAACATACGCAGCAAGAATGGGAATCCAGAATGTCGCACCATGTACCTGCTCCGTCATCGTGAATGGTTGCTCCATCACGACCACTTCGATACATGTATCTCTGAGATCATCGCTGCGGATCAAGGCAATCCGTGACACAGCAGAGACAGTGCGATATTCTTTTGATCTCTCACTGCCTATCTAAGCCTAGTCTCTCAAGGGTGAGACCGAAAGATGCAGATCACTGTATGCAAAGGCAATCTAAGTGATATTTCAGCTCGGTAGCTGACGTTACTCAAAGCCAAATCTTGTAGTCTCTGGATTACCTACGTCACAGTCTTTTCAACTTCCAAGCTGTCCCTAAAGGGAAATAGGAAGTCACTCAAGCGAGACGTTTTGCAGCATTCACGTAGTAATTGAAGACTGAAGTCTTTGTAGTATCGAGTTTACCGAAAGCTTCTTATGTCATATCGAATAGTGAGGAGGGCTGCGAGATGCTGATAAGTTGAATCGTTCATCCCGGGCTGACGTGAAGGTCTGCAATGGTCTTGAAATTCATTGATAAAAAGTTCTGGAGTCTTAAAAAGCATATATTGACTAACTCAGTACCTTCAGTTAAGAAGGGATCTCAAAGTACCATCTGAGGTGAAATTTGTGCACGCGGTAGTTGGCACTAAATTATTTTATTAAACATAACCAAAGAAATCATGTTTGTGGTGTTTCACTTTTGGTAGAGCGGCGTGAGACTTGTCTCAACTTCGTTGAATGCGAAAGAATACAGTCTCAACTCAGTACAACGATCTCGTGACACCATCCAACAAACGTGCATCGTGCCATCGGAACATGGGTGCCGAAACTTTCGGCCTCAAAACTTCAGTCGCCGACCGGTCCTACCGTCTACGAAATCGCAGATGACCGCGTCCGTACTTGTCTTCATGCAAGCTCGCAAGAGCAATAAAGAAAAAAGAAAACGACGTACAAAGTGAATTACTTGAATGAGCAAGTGGCTCAATCTTTAGATTGTACACAAGTGTCGACTATGTCTGACCATATGGCTCAAGTCACTGGCTGTCCCACAGATCCTGAAACAACGAGTTGCTTTTCAACAGACTCGCAGGATTTCCGATCTCAGCAATGTATCCAGAGTCCATAACAACTACAACATCAAAATCTACAATAGTGCTCAATTGATGGGCAACAGCAATCACGGTGACACCTTTGAACTCATCCTGGATGACTTGTTTCATCATGCTCGCAGTATGCTGGTCAACGCTAGGAGGCAAGTCAGTCATCCGGTCGAGAGGCTGCATTCTCGGAAGTCACTATGACGGATTCGACTTACCTGCTTGTCGCTTCATCCATGAGTACAATCTTACTTGGCTTGAGAATTGCCCGGGATAAAGCCAGCAATTGCTTCTGGCCCTGGCTCAGGTTGTCCAACGTAGCTGCAGCATGCAACCCGCCAGCATCCTCAACGACTTGCCACATCTGAACTTTCTCCACCGCTAAGCGGATAGCTTCATCAGACATGACCCCTGTTGGATCGAGATTTCTAGCTACAGTGGCGTGGAAGAAGAACGGCTCTTGGGGAATTGCGTTGATTGCAGATCGGACATCTGATGGATGAACCGAACCGACATCGACCCCATCGATCTGGATTGATCCTGAAGCCACTTCGGCCATTCTCGTCAAGGCTGCGATCAAGGTGCTTTTCCCGCTGCCGCTGCGCCCACAGATAGCAAGCTTTTGGCCAGAACCTATGTCGAGTGTGAAGTCCCTCAGTGCGAAACTGACGTTTTCGGTGCCAGGCGGCACGTAGCTCACAGTTGCTGCGTTGAAACTGACGGAGCCCTCCTGCGGCCACCCTGAGTGTGGCATTTTGTATACACCTATGTCGCCGCTAGGATGGTTTTCTGAAGGTGTGTCTTTCTCAAAAGCTTTAATCCGGGAGATTGCAGTAAGAGATGTCTCGAGGTTGGTGTAGTTCATAACGATCATCTTGAGCTCTTGGCTGAGAGACATGAGTTGGATGAGGGCAACTCCCAGCAAGCCCCCCGATGTAGATGGCATCTGCGGTGCAATCGCAGCTACAAAAATTGCCATTATCGCAATTATAAGTTCCAGGACAAGCTGCAGCCATCTCTGAACCATGTACAAAAGATACACAGGCTTCTGGGAGGCATCCACCAGGTCATTGTTTGCCTCGATGGACTGCGCGGCCCAACCAAAGGCGCGAATGGTCGCCAAGCCCTGCACCGTCTCCATCAGATTTGTTTGCAGCGGACTTCTTGCTTCAAGGTCGAGGAAGCGGAGCTGTCTGGAGGTCCTCAGATAGAAGCTTTGAACGAAGTGCAATATGGCCAGCAGGAATGGATATGCGATAGCGACATAAGGTGCGGCAACCGCTATCAAGATCATCTGGACCAGAGCCACGAGACCTGCCGAAACCTGCCGAAAGAGTTTCCAAAAGTGACATTGGCATTTCGCCATCGACGAGAATGATATCTTGGGAGAAACGGTTTGTCGTGATACCCGTGTCAACAGCACTGAAAAAGGATTGAGGCGCCCATATCATCGCCTTGAGTAAGACGTGGTGGAGCGAAGTGCCGGCTTTGACGGCGAGAGTTGTGAGCGAGAAACCAGAAAACAAAGCGAGGAATGCTAGCGCAAGCACCTGGAAGCCAGCGTAGACGCCTAAATAATAGCCGTCCTGGCTGCCGCTGCGACGTGACCCCGACACAGCCGAGGACCAGGTGTTTAGCCACACGGTGCCGATTGTCGAGAAGACAGCCCAGCCACAGGTAAGAGCTACAAAGACGATGACTCGCCAGAAGCCGATGTGAGCCCCTAGATATTTGTAGATAGATGCATCTCCAAGTCTTCGCGTCAAGTCATCTGCTGGCTCGTCAATAGCCAAGCCATCGTCTCCATCTACGAGGGGTTGATTGGCTTCGTTTCCCCCTCTGGTGGCCCTGTCTCTAGTACCTTCGCGAACTATGTCGGCAGTTGCGCTGCTCTTTTCCTCGATCACGAGTGATTTGATGTACGAATACTGTTCCCGTAGCTGTTCATATGTTCCCGCCTCAGCCACGTGTCCGTCAAGGCCTAGGACTATTATATGGTCTGCTCGAGGAAGAAGGGAGACGTCGTGTGTGCAAAGAACGACGGTGCAGCCACTCTGACGAAGTAAGCCTCCAGGGCCCATCGCGCGTTCGAAGACCTTGACTTTGGTAGTTGCATCAAGACCAGAAAGAACGTCGTCGAAAATGGCGATCTGCTTTCGTGCATAGAGTGCTCGGGCCAAGGCGATCCTCTGCTGTTGCCCACCGCTCAAGCGGGTGCCTTTGCTACCAACATTGGTAGCTCTGCCTTGCGGAAGAGCTGAAATGTCGTTCCCCAAGTCCGTGGCATGGATAACCGACTCCAGCCAGGTGCTATAAAAGCTGGAGAAGCTTGTTATATTATCAAGAAGTGTGCCGTACTTGATGAATGGTTCTTGGCCACAGAAGGCAATGCCCGTGTTTGCACTTTCACGGACAGGGTCGAATATCTGAATGTCTCCTCGAAAATGCGGCAGCTCGCTAATGATAGCCCTGGCTAACGTGCTTTTGCCGCTTGCCACAGGTCCGATTATCATGGTCAATTGCGAGGCTGGGATGCTTATGTTGACATCTGTGAGTACCGGCTTGGTCTCCGACCATCCAAGCTCACCGGCGCGGATGACAACAGCGCTCCTAGGTCCGGCGCGGGACGAGTCTCCAGTTCGGACCACGGAGCTGCTTGGCGAAAAGTTGGTTTTCCTTGGCTCGGCATGAAGATACTTCTCAACTCTGTTCAGGCATCCAAGTGATGCCACAAAGAGCGGGATTGCCTGGAACAACCATACCAACGGCTGCGTCATCAGCTGTAGCAAACCAAGCGACGTGAAAGCTTTGACGGTGTCCAGCTGCTCGCCAGCCCTCTGCGCCTGTAGAACAAAGACCAGAAACGTGAACACAGGAGACAGGAGCAGCGGCAGAAAGGCAATCGTAGCAGTGAGTACCTCGATGTGGCGGAAGTGTCTAGCAGCATGGACCTCTGCTTTCCTCAGCTTCTGAAGCAGATTATACACGCTTTCCGGTAGTCCGAGAAGCTTGATGCTTTTCATTCCCGCGATAGTTCTTGCGGTCATGGCGACGCGCTCTTGTGTCGCTTCCATCCACGAGACCTGGGCTCCGTCCGCGAACGCACTCATCAGCATTGAGCCGAGGCTTGACACGGTCGCAACGACTGCCGGAGCCACGCAGGCTATTCCAAGCTCCCGATACAGCAGCCAAACCGAGATGGCAACTTGCACGGTGTTGGCCCATATCTCGTGGATGTCTTTGAAGCCTGCGATGATACGTTCCATATCGGTACTAATCAGAGGAACAACCGCGGTCGTGTCGCAACGAGCAGGATCGATGCCAAGCGTCTTCTCGTATACAGCTGCCAGAATGCACCCGCGCAACTTGACGAGAGACTTGTACGTCAGACGCCAGTAGATACATCCTGAAATGGCTATACCGAGGTAAACAAGCCCGTAAGTAATGATGAAGGCGTAGCCGGTATTGCCAACGAAGGTTGCCTTGCCAGCGAGATAACGAAGGAACTCGCGTAGCAGTAGAGGTTGACAGAGAGTGAAAGCGACTTGAACGAGACGCAGCATTACTGGCGCTATTATTGACCATCCAAGGGCTCTCAGGAGCACCAGAGAAAGTCTGGGGAGTCGCTTGCTTTGATTGTTCCACATCGTTCCAAAAGCGCGGGACAGGTGTGCTGTGCCTAATCCCTCGCTCAGCGGGTCAAGGTCGGTGGGTACCAGGAGTGTCTTCCGGCCCTTTACCAAGATACCCCAAAGCCATATAAGAAGGTTGCGACTGAATACGCCAGCCGTTTCTTCGGGAGTTTTGTGTTGCCATTCTGGGAGCAGAATACTTCGTTTCTCGATCACTTCCAACACGAGCAGGCCGGTTTTGATAACCAAAGCAGCGGTGAACTCGGCCGGTATGAAGATGTCACTCCTCGCCTCGTCGTGCGCCTTGAGCCAAAGTGTACGGGTCTGCGCGGCATCAAAACTCAACGAGACGAGCAGGTAGACATTGAGCAACGTTGACGGGCTTGATGAGTAAGAATGTTCGAGCCAGGATAATGTTCCCAGCACAAAGACATCCACCAATTTCAGAATGGCTGCCGCAATGCTGGCTCTTGTCCCGTAAAGTCCAGGGTGGGCGTTGATCCATGAGACGAGAAGAGCGACCCCGATCGCGCCATAGCAGGCGACCGCGGCGAGCTTCGCCCAGCGAAGCCCTATGCCCATAGCGACTCTCTAGTTCTTCTTCTTTCTCGAAAACAGAACCGAGAGGCGGATTGTGGCCACAAAAAGAAAAAGGCAAGAAGGGACAACGGAAAAGATGGTTTGTTCGAAAAGCAGCGAGAAATCGAAATCTCCTCGGCAGCCATGGACAGGACCGAACTCCCAATCGGCGCAGGCGGATGAGTTGGCCATGTTGCGCCCCGAATTGGACTTTTGTCTGGCTTCCCGCCAGTCTCAGTGGATCGAAGGTTTGTAATTGAAGAAAGAGAGAGGTTGAAATTCTTACCAACAGCCAACAAGATGAATTGACCACAACCCATGTCTCTTCCGCGGACAAACGGCAGAGCACTCAACCCCTGAAATAAAGCATGTATAAGCTGATGAGGGATCCACCTTTGCCCTCGGTCAGCCGTTTAAGGCAGGAGGATAGACGTGTTCGTTTGCAGGCATGATCAAAAGCCCAACGGTGACAAAACAAACGTAGCAATCGACAACACACGCCTCTTCCACTTCTAGCCAAACTTTGACATAATCAGGATTTTAAACAACTCAACCACATCATGTTCTTCCAAGCACATATATCCCGTCTTTGCCAAGTCTTGCTTCTCATAGTCGCGGCGACCGCAGCAGCATCACCATCGTCGCATCCACCCGTCCCTGGCGTTGGTTTTAGCCTCACACCAGACTATGGGTACGAGACCCCAAACACCCTCATACGGAGCAGATTTAATTGATTTGTTTTCTAGAACCGCAGCCATCTACTTCCAGAACGGGTCCTACGTAGAAGTGGCTCGGATCGAGGGAAGCCCAGCGTACAAGTCTTTCATGCGCAAACGCGACAACACAACATCCATTACTGAAGACTTACCTGGCATCTCTTTGCTGCGCAACGCCGTGTGCCCTCCACTGCAGCCGCTCGGCCTTGCCATCTGCGAGAGGGACCCGGACTTCGACAGTTGCCAGGGCCTTTTGCGGAGTCTGCACTCATCGGTCGCGTCATACCTAGGCACGACATTTTGTTATGCCGGCGTAGTCGTCCCAGATCAGACCTGGCACTATCAAGACTACATCATCAACAAAGCAATCAAATCAGTCGGGCTCCGTCTAACCCACCGGGTCTTGAGCGCTCCGCTCCTGGTTATGTGGGCCAACCACATTAATAACCCAGGCAAACCGCATGACGAAACGCAAGCCGTTCTCTCAGTCGATTACAGTGAGTCTGGGCTGACTGTTAACCTATTCGGCGAAGACCAAGGGATTGCAGACCTTTTACGCCAAGTCTACGACCAGCAGCTCAGCGCGGATCGTCGGGAACAGCCCGGCCATCTCCAAGCCGTGGAGGCCTTACTTACGGACGTTACTAAGCCCCCATTAGGCCATGATTCTTACGGAAACCTCATGCCAGATAAGATTCAACGAGTCATGCTGTATGGCGATGCGGTAAAGGATAAAGGATTTCTTGACACGTTGAAGGTTGTTGTTGGCGTAGATGTGGTTGACAACGCCCACTCCTTCGAACCCGTCTTCGTTGCCGCTATTGGTATGGCAACGTCTTCCTTCGAGCGCATGAATTGGTTGGACTTTGACGTGGAGCCTGCTTTTGGGTGTCGCTGGCGATCGAGGCTGTATGATGCCACGAATGAGGAGCTTTAGCCACATCAGCACACATTCTGGTCACGAGCAGAATAGACCCGCGGTCTCTAGAGTAGAAGCATTCAATCGAGTTCTACAAACGATGTGGGCTCTACCAGGAAAAGCAGTCGTATGCGCTCGTGGGCGAAGTGGGGAAGAGTGAAGCCCCAGGAGTAGCCCAGGGCCTTGGGAAAGCTTGCGGACTACTCCGTGATGTACCGGCCGGCGCTGCCGCTGTCGACGAGGCCGAACAAACATTCGCGTGGCCTTCACCTTTGGACGCTGGCTCAAAAGCATGTTTTTCGGCCCAGTTTGCTGGGGACATGCTCAATGGCCCACGGCTCCTGACGTGCTCCCCTTGTCCTTGATATCCACCTCTTCCCATTCGCAACCAAGTGCCGAGATCGTGGAGGTACTAAATAACAAGTTCACGGACAAAAGACGCCTTACGGTCTTCAGCCGCAGTTACAGTTTGATGAGCTTCTTTCTGGGTATGACTGGTTGGGCGGAGAACGAATTTGAATGTGGCTTCATGCAGGTCCACCCACGAAATATCAACGGCAAACTTAACCTGAGATTCACTGACCCCCGAGAGTCACCCGAAATACATCTCGGGTTCTTTTCTCAAGGGGATGCCGCCGATCTTGATTCTATGGTGGAGGTCATCAACCCTTTACCAGTCGAGCACCGACCTTGCCAGCAGGGTGCTACGAGCCGCACGAACAAGGAGCAAAAGGCTTTTCTTCCAGCTCAGACCTACTCCCATCATGTTACTGGATCTTGTGAAACTGACGCAGATGATGATCTGATACTGTGTTGCATTCCAAGTTTCGAGTTCGTGGAGTACAAGGGCTCCGAGTAGTTGATGGGTCCGTCTTCCCGGTCCAGCCTGGAGAGGTGCCCACCTTGGATACTTTCATGGTCAGCGAGAAAGCGTTAGATGATATTCTTGCGGATGTGTAGGGCAATTTCACCAGCAAAGTTACAGAACAGACTTCTTATTGCCGTTTGCTCAACCACAAAGGAAATGAGTGCTCTCTTTCCACGTGAAGACAGGTCAAGTGAGGTAAGAAGATGTTCGTAATATTGGGCTATTATATACAATGAACGACAGTCGCAGGAGCGAGATAACGCGCTCATTTGTCTAATACACTGACGTCAAACTAGACATATAAACACATTAACAGATGTAATGAAACCCTGCACCTAGAACCAATGGAACTCTCCCAAAGCAGGAAGCATGTACTCAACATCTCTGGAGTTGAGAATGGAGGTGCAGTTGTCCTTATTAGCAGGAATGGTTGGGTGACATGTGGACTCGCAGACGGTACCGCTCTCTGGCAGTTTGCCCTCCGAAAAGTACTCCCGGACAATCTTGACAAGACACTCGCTTGGGTTGGAAGTTGCACCGTGTCCAGAAGTCTCCTGAATCACGACCGCGGACCCAGGATGCCCCTCTGACACATGGAAGGCGTTTCTGAGAGGGGTGATGGGGTCGTAGCGGCTGGAGGTGATCAAAAGCGGTGCAGCAGGGGCGTTCGTGTCGTTCGCATTTGCTGCAGGGCTCGTGAAAGGTCCCGTAAAAGAGTACGACGGGCGGAGCTTGCGGCCAGCACAGGCGATTGGGATTGCTCCCGACACGCCAGTGCCGGTTGTCTCAGATTGGTTCTTGAGGTAGGCTACAACATCTTCATAGAAGGAAATGTTGCGATCAACCACCTCATCAACAATGTCGCTGCAGAGAACACCTGCTAGGACGTCCGTGTCCCAGTTGTACTCCGGAAGCTCGTTGTCGTCAGAGGCGTTGCAGGCCATTTTGATCGAGTCAGGGGGAAAGAACGGTGTGAGGACGGAGTAGTTGCCATTCATAAGAGCGCCGAGACCGAGAGCAAGCGTCTCGAATGAGGTCAACGGACCGTACAACATGGAGAAGATTATTTGGCGGACACCTGGGGATGTAAGCATATACGGTCGGTCGTCATAGGAAAAAGACACCGGTGTAGTATCCATGTCGTTTATGATGTCGGCGACACGAGCCTTGATGTCTGCGCCGGACTCGTCAGATGACTCAACGAGGGGACAATCTTCCCCAGATTCGAAGCAGACATCGTAAAATTGGTCAACAATCTTCTCGGCATCGTTGATGTCATTACGGAAGGTCTGTATAGACAGTTAGTATCGTGTGAATGCCCTAAGGAATATAGAGACTTACCCCAGCGGAAAAGTCATCTGCATCAACGACAGCATCAATCCACATTCTCTCGATGCGCTCGGGAAACATGGAAGCAAATGTGTTGCCCAAGAAAGTTCCGTACGAGATGCCAATGTAATTAAGGCGAGCTGCCTCAGCATCCTTAGGCTTGGCCTTGCCTGATTCCTTCCAGCGCAGGTCATCAATGCGATCGATAATCTCCACCATGTCACGAGCAACGGACGCGGTGTTCATGTGACCCCAGATGCTATCAGCACCATTTTCTTCGCAGAGGGCAGTCTGAGCAGAAGCGCTCGCCCAGTGATAGCCAATGGCGTCATCAATCGGGGGAAGGTTGGAAGTGCGCTCCTGAGCAAGCCTCCTGGCGAACTGGTCTCCCTTGAAGCAGTCGGCATGTGGTGTACTCGTGTTGACGCCACGTGGGTCGAAGCCGATGATTTCGTAGTTCTCGCCAATGACCTTCTGCAAGCCGGGGCCCCAGGAGTAGGCGAAGGCGGTGCCCGAACCGCTGGGTCCGCCAGGGTTGATAAGGACGCTGCCCGCGAAAGATGGGTCGTCATCCGGGACTGCGGCGGGGAGCTTCACAATACCGATGGCAGCGGTGCTGTTCTTGTTGGGGTTTGACCAGTCGAGCGGGACTTCGAGACGGGCACATTGGAAGCCGCTACCACAGTCGTAGTATTGCAGGTCCTTCGTTGGTTTTGTGTCGACCCAACTGAACTCCTTGGTTGAGTTTGTGCCCCTCGTAGACAGAGGTAGAGATACGGCGTGGGTGAGGCCAACTAGAGAGCCAGCCAATAAAAAAGAAGACACCATGGCGATGTAGCCGATTAACTACTAGTAATTACCGATTGTAGTTGCTCTTCTTCGTTGATAGTGAGAAAGGTGAAGGAAGATTGGGTCTTCGTTGTCGTATTAGCGTGATGTACTCACCTTGACATCAACGAGAAACTCGAGGCAACACGAGGTATTTCAATGAATTCGCAGGACGCTCCTTCAACGTCCTATTTTCCATCTTGGGATACTCAGCTTGGCGTGCAGCAAGGTTCGTAGCCACAAACGGCATTTGAAAGTCAGTCGTCACCGAACTTTCCCTGCAGGATCGTGATGCTAGTCCGCCTGCTAGGCAGAGATATTTCGCCCTGTCAGTACTGCCACTCCCGCCTTCTCCACGTTGGGTCTAGTCGCATCCGTCAGCACATCCTAATTGGCAAATTGTTGTTTATGCCCCATTATTGCCCGCGCAACTGGCACGCTGCGGGCTGTGCCGTGGCCAACCTGGCAGACAGGAGGGACGTTGTCGCGTTAGCTGCACGTTTGCGCCTCAAGCCAGCAGCCGATGCTCCAAGGCTTGAGATCGATGAATGTGGACGTTTTGGGAACCTTTGTCCAATGCCAAGGCACTAACATCCCAGCGGGTGGCTGAATCGTAATACGATGCTGACGTCCACATCATGCCGTGTCTGGTTCGGCCGCCCGCATATTGCCCGGATGGCGGAGGTCTGTCGGGCGCCGCGAAAGGCGACCGGCAGCCGGAGCGTTATTTCAAGATGTTGGCGTCTTGGCGGGACTGCTAAGACCAATGTTCTAACGTCATGTTGTACGATGCGAGAGCAAGGCATTATCGGCTCATCTTCAACCCATGTGCGGCAGAGGCGCGTTCTCATGCAGCAATTTGACTACGTTTTCTCCAAAGTGATTATAGTTGAATAATGAAAATTGGAACAACTTGTCCACTAATCAATGATTTGATTCACCTTGGATCTGATGAGAAGCATTACAGTGATGTGATCCTCCATAAATAGAATGAGACTGAATTCAAGAGGGATTAGAAGACCGTTATGTCTTGATGTTGTGTACGAAGGTGAATATTTAACGATGCTTGGTAGGCTCATACGGCAGTAAATAAGATATCGAGTTGCAGACAGTGTCAGGTACCGGGGTCAATCGAAGCCCGTCAAGCCGGGAAGTTCGGGCTGCATGCTTAGCTGAATCTAAGTGCCCCATTTCCCCAGATCCTTCGTATGAAACAAAAATGGACATTTTAAGCCAATCAAGCTAGTGTTTGTCAAAATGTGCCCCAGGGCTGAGAAATGTGTGGGCTGGCATTACGTGTGCTGGGCCGCAGCGCTGTGCCGCACAACTCGCTTGCCTCGACTGATGGCACCTAAGCTTCTCAGCCCCGCGCTAGTGTTCTGTGATCCTTCCATGAATCTTCGAAATAACAGAGATTCCCCTCTATTCTGGTCGGAAAGACAGGCAACAGTCGATTAAGCATCCTTTGAGTGGTTTCGCCGGCAACTCAACGCGCGGACTTGACCTTCGGGTGGGGTCAACTGCCAAGTTGATGTCGCCCGAGAAAAATACTGAGAAATTTATAGTATCACTCATTACTTTTAACAATTGTTCGTGCTTTGGTATCATTACAAATAACGTCATGAATGTAGTGCCCTTTTCATCCCAAGTCGTGAGCAGCTCTAAAGAAGCAACAGCCTCAAGATCCGATGCACAGTTGCCCGTGTTTTGCTCTTTCATCATGCCTAAACCTTCGGGCTTAGCAGGAACAGCATGCCTGCTTACAGGTTCTTGGGCTCGAGCTGCTCCTCCGGAGCATCGACGACTCGACGACCACCCTTAGCACGTCTGTCGGCATCAAGTGACTGAGCGAACTTGGATCTTTCTCGAATGACGGGTCCCTTCCAGTAAATGAGGTACACCGGGATTGTGACGAAGAAAGCGAGACAAGCAAGAATCGTGCTGGCGTACTCCGTATGACGCGTCTTGCCAATGTTCTCGTAAAGTGGTGTTGAGTACATGGCCGCAACGCCGGCGAGAAAATCTCTTGCGAAGCCGTTGCCTCCTGTTGCGGATGCACTATACGGACCGTAGGCTGCGGTGGTGGTTAGCAATCGAGTTGTGGTGTTTTGGGGTCACGAACTTACCAGCAATCATGTAATCCACAGTACTCATGTAAATAGCAAAGTTTGCGATAGCGATCAGGCAAGAGAAGATCATTGGAGCGATCCAGTGCGACTCAGGGGGTCCCATGGACGTCCATGCGAAGCCGAACAAGCCGATTGTCTCCAATGGCGCGAGATAGAGGAGCCATCTCAATCGACGCTCAGGTGGCAAGGAGTCAGAGCCCTTCGCCTTGATAATTCTCTGGTCTCTGATGATCCAGGGTACGTAAGAAATGTAAGCGATCAGGTAGCCGATGTTGATCGGAATGAAAGCCCAAGCCGTCTCGAGGACGCCAAATCCCCACTTCTCGAATACTGGGTTGAAACCCTCTTGGAAAGTGAAGATGAGGGCATCGGAGAACCCAGACAAGAGCGAGCATGACAGAACAATGGGCTCGCGCAAGAACATCTCGAAAGGTCGGATCCAAGTGATTGCGAACTCGTGGGCGGAGAGTCGGGGCTTCTTGACCTCGTTGGGGCCGTAGACGTTGGTGTCGATGCCGGCCTCGCGCTTGCGCTTGGCTTCCCTGTCCATGAGGATAGTGGAGCGACTCTCAGGCATGAAGAAGTGAACAGCCTGCACAGTGACCCCAAAGATGAGCTGGATCCAGAAGTTCCAGTACCACGGCAGGAAGGCTTGAATGGGGCCGCCAACAACAGGTCCAATAGAGGTACCGAATACGGAGGAGAGAACGACGAAGAGGACCGCCCACTGTTGGTCATCGGGTTGGTAGAGGTCTGCTACCATCCCTAATGTTACACTGCCTCCTGCTGAGCTCAGACCGCCCTATTGACTATTAGTTAGTATCCATCATGGCTGAATAGCGCAATTGAACTTACAAGGCCTCGAGCAATGACGATTGAAGCAAAGTTGGGTGCGAGTCCACCGAGAATTTGCCAAATGTTAACCAGGAACAGGGAACATCTGGGGCGTTTGTTAGCAAATGACACCGTCAAGCCTTGATGCTGGCTTTCAACTTACTGCAAGATCTTCCATCTTCCAAGCTCCTCACTCCACGGTGCCCAAAGTTCGCAGCCAAAAGCGTACAGCACGAGGAAAGCACACTGTGCCGCACGAACAGCCTGCTCACTGACTGCAAAGTGCTCACTCAGTGGCGTAACAGCACTCGGAAAGACGCTAGTGTTGAAATTCATCGAGACCTGGACCGCAAAGATGGACGAAAGAAGCATCCACTTCTTCCACGCAGGCCAGGAGTAGCCGAGCAGGTGATAGCATTCATCTTCGGTGATGATGCGCTTGCCGTCAGGGGTGTACTGCGGTTGATTGCTCTTCGAGGTGATATTCTCGTGCGTCGTTGTTCCTTCGGACTCCTCGTCTCGGCCTGGTGCGTCTTGGAAAAAGCCACCGGTCGGAGCTTCTTCCTTTTCTCTTGGTCGTTCCGGCTTTTCGTCGAAGCTCGGGCCGACTCGTGTTGCGCTGCTGTTGCGGTGAGGTTCGCTTCCTCGGCCGCGTTCGTGCCAGACGCGGGCGGGGTTTTTGATGGTGGTGTGGAGGCCATGGTAACTATCTAGTAACAAACAGTCCCGGCCCGATGAAGTGATGTGCCGGGCTACCGATGTGTGATGTTCAATGCGAGGTGACGGTGATAGTCTAGGACCAAATGTTCCGAAGTCTTGCAAAATGCATGAAACGACGACACCCAGCGTGTGAAATGATGTGACAGCTGATAAATGTGAACCAACGGGGCCCCGGATTTCGATCTCTTAGGCCTTCCAACGTCTTTATCAATGCTCAGAGTCTCCACGATACGAAAGATAAACTCCGACATAAAATTGGAGTTATGACACTATCGTCCCATGACGCTGGCGTTAGTCGGGCCTTTCCAATGGCGGAAAAGGGACCGTGAAGGAATCAGAGCCCCAGTATTGGACAGCCATTCTGGCCAGCATCCTCATGTTATTCGGCAGTCTTGTTTGATGGAGTCATGCCACAGAGGAGCGTCAACAGAAGATTCCTCTTTCCGTTTTCGACTTGGCAGGCTGAAAAAATCGCGGAAAGGCCGTTGCGTTCGCACCAATACTGGACCTTGACATCATACTTTGTCGATGGGTTTGCCCGATTTGCGGGTCAGGGGTGGGAACAATGACGGAAACCGTGGGGCATGCGGCGGGTGAGCCGCATCTTGGATCGGCGACAGTCACGGAGGTGGTGTGGGTTCATGCCTGCTCGGATTTCCTAAAATGGGAACCCGATGCCGGAGTTGTGGCCAAACCGCGAAACCTGGGGACCGCGGTCGCACGCGATGCTCTCTTTGGCGGTGGAATAAGCTATGTGCTTTCCCCAATCTTCAATCTTTTGACACATGATTGTCCTGCACCATGGTGTTTAGCTACCGGGCGACAAGAGGGGTGCTTCAATAGGATGAGGAGCTCCCCGTGGGGAGAAAGAACTGTCGGTATTGCTTTAAGTAGGGTCGGTCTCGGCGCCGTCATTACGAAAAGACTTGAGGCTCTCATTGACATTGTAATGTTGCTCGCCAGTTCCCCTTTTATCCAGCCCCATTCCTTGGCTACCTTAGAGATGAACAGACTGGCTCGGGCAAAGAAGACTTGACCAATCATTCCCATCAACCTCGCAGTGTTGTCTAGAAAAGCTTTTCAAGCTTCTTGTCCGACAAGACGCCAAAGAGACAAGCAACGGTTTCCGCCACTCCCAAGACTTGCCGGGGAAAACTTGATGTCGGCGTTTGCCCTCAGCTTGCCACCGGGCACATGCCAAGCCGACCGATCGGTGGGTGGATCCATGTAAGAGTCCACAACCAACACGCATCTGTTTGTGTCGTCAGTGTGATAGCACGACCCAGAGTAATTGCAACGACCGAGGAAAATAGGACAGGAAAATGATGATAAATGCGGTAAAAATGTGAAAAATTAAGTGATTGTTCGCCATTCGCTCCTTGAGTACTGGCTGCTTACCCGTCCTGGCTGTCTTGATGCTAACTTCAGCCTCCTGAATGATCGCATTGAATATCAGACAACAGCCATGTCTCGGTGGACTTGCGTCAATTCTTTCAAGACTGCCTGGAATATATCCGATATCTTCAGGTTTGTTGTATTTTATTTTATTACAGTTACATCGTGTGTGATCATTTGTGGCCAAAAAGGGTTTTCCGCCCTGACATTCCATCGTGAACATGTAGCAATCCCCTTGTTATTGCTATCGGGCATGGAACCATGATGTGCTAATGTAAACATCGGTTTTCCTTATTATGCCCTTGTGGCTCGAATCGTCTCTATCGTCGTCCGTTTCGAGGTCTCTGGTGCCTGTCCGCTTCGCCGATGCATGGTATGTTCTATCGTGGTCACTGAGTGAGCCGAGTTTAATAGCCGGGCCAGCGCTGCCGAGAACGTTTTCACTCTAATACCAGGGTCAGTGAAGTTTCAAAGGAGCGTTTAGGACGTCATGTGCGGCTTCGACATCTGGATAAATAACTTACTCCGCCTGAGACTTTGTAATTTCCATCGTGAGATGAGCCGTAGTAGAACTTGAACAGTTTTCGCAACGGCGGCAGAGAGCATCCAATGATTCCCAATGCGCATTCGAGGTTGGAGGTAATACTGATGACGCCGAGATGGTCTATGCTCAGGTCAGTATTTGAAAAGGGGTCTGTAGATGGACAGCAACGTACATCCAATCTCCGTTGGGTACTTGGCGGTGTCGTAGTACTTGAGGTATGGCATTCTAATGACGGTCGCAATACTGGCAAATAGACCGAGACCGAGAATGGCGCAGACGGAGACTTTCTTACGTTGAGACATTTGCAGTCCCGCAACGATGAAGAAAGGGATGATTGCGCAAGTCCAGTCCGTGATCATCTGGATGGCAGAGACGATGTAGCTGACTGTCTGCAGACTGATAACCTTCTGACATGTTCCCCTGGTACAAAACTGTCAATCAAGTGATAAGGGAAAGCAAGGAGGCAGTGGCCAAGGACTTACAACGCGGGGTTCCATGTTGCGGCAAGTGGAGTACAATTCGCGAAAACAAACACCAAAGCGAGAATCGCGACAATCACCATAACCGCCATGTTGATGCCCATGATGACTGTCACTCGCTTCCTTCTATCCAAGCGAACGCACGTAAAGCCGATGGCGCACTTGATTATCGTCGACGAGATGAAGTAGAGAACTTCCCAGTAGGTTTGATATTCGGAGGCGCGAATCAGGTAGAGTTGAGACGGAATGTCAGCATCGTGGGAGCCGACTCCATAACGCGAGGCGTATACTGCGAACACGACCGCCGGTATGAAGGGTATCTATCGGGTCGGCCGTCAGCACATTCGATCAATTGAAGAAGACAGTGATACTGCGGACTATCAGGTCCGCAGTTCTGGGTCAAGGTCGAAAACACTTACTGTTCCAATCACTGCTAGCCAATCCTCCACACCCCAAAGTCTTGTCGATGCCCCCGAGAGTCCAGCGCGGACGTAGATACGAAGCCCGACCACAATCACACAAACGATCCCGAAAACAATGGCGATGAACTCGACGGCCGGCCCCAGCCCTTTCGGGGTCAATGATCCCAGTCGGCTGCCCTCGCCTGAGGCGTTGACGTGAAGCTCGGGCAATAGTGCCATGCTGCCGGTTTTCGCTTCGATCTACTCGCTCTCGGAATTAATAAGATCAGAGTTCACAGTCAGAAAACGTTGTGCTGGAATGGGATGAACTGCGTCAGTAACGACCTACATTTAAGTCTTCTTGATCCCCGCAGCATAAAGACATTGAGTTGGCATAAACATAGCTCCCGTGGGCACGGTCGTTTTTAGCGCAGATCCCAACACAAGGATCGGGCTCCAGAGCGGCTGGAAAATCCAGAACACTGAGAACAGACGACGGAGCAACCCAGCTGTGCGGACATCAAATTTCCTCGATGTCCGTTGCTGGATCGTTCACTGGCAATTTTGGCGACGTCTGGAACAGAACCCTGTCTATCGCTGCCGTCTTCGGCCTAGAGGGCAACTGATATCTCCCAGAATCGGTCCAGACGGCACGTCCCCATCCTCCCGTTGCAGAATGTCTGTTGGCGCTGTGTGGGGGGGCGGGATGCATCAGGGGTCTTGTGAACTGGCCAGTCAGATGCTGGTAATATTTCATCAATTTCTGTCCATTTCCCACCGAAGTTCGTCGGTGCCCCTCAGTCGAATGTCTGTTTTGCTCTTTTAAACACATCTCCTCCCAGTCGCGTGTTTGCGAGCTCTTCGCAAAGCGACTCGCCTTCGTTCTACCGCGATGGTGGCTACTATTCTTCTCGGCGTGGGCCTCCTGGCCATCTACCTTCTCGGTAGTGCTATCTACTCCATCACGCTCCACCCACTGGCCGATGTGCCTGGTCCCAAGATCTGTGCAATCACCCGCATCCCGTATTGGCTTGTCGCGCTCAGAGGTGATGATATCGAATGGATGAAGAGTTTGCACGAGCAGTATGGACCTGTCGTTCGTTTCGGCCCTACTGATCTGAGCTACACGGCGGCTCAGGCCTGGGATGATGTTCATGGACCCAAGGTACAGGAGAAGGCTCAAGAATTCTCTGTACAGCCCGTCAACGGTAAGGAATTAATCACTTCCGCCCCAACAGCAAATATTTGTGGCTTGTTAGCTTCACTCAAAAGCTGACATCTTTCAGGCGTACCTAGCATTCTCACCACTAACACGGAGAACCACGCTCGAGTCCGTCGTCTCTTCTCCCCGGCTTTCTCGGAGCGTGCCCTGAGACAGCAAGAGCCTCTCTTCCGCAAATACGTAGACCTCTTCATGTATAAGATCTCTGAGATCGGCAAAGACGGAATGGAGCCGGTGGAAATGATGCAGTTGCTCAACTTCACGACCTTTGACGTCATGGCTGAGCTTTGCTTCGGACAGCCCCTCGGTTTGCTGGCGAAGAACGAGTTCAGTCCTTGGGTCAAGTCAATCTTCGAATCGCTAAAGATACTGCCCATCGTGTCCATTATCAACTACTACCCGATCCTGAATGCCATCTTCACCAAATTCGAACCGAAGTCCGTTACCGAGCAGCGAGTCACTCACTGCAGGCACTCAGAGGAGCGGGTCAACCAGCGTCTTGAGAGCGGCTCCACCCAGCCCGATGTTTGGAACTTGGTTCTGGCCGCTAAGGAGGGCAAGGAGCTTACTGTCAAGGAGATGCACTCAAATGCGGAGCTATTCATGCTCGCTGGATCCGAGACTACTGGTGAGTTTTCAACGACTTTAGATTGTTTGGGGACTCGAGACTGATTCTAATAGCTACCCTGCTGAGCGGAAGCGTTTACACTCTTCTGCCAACCCCGATAAGATGAAGATTCTCCTCGACGAGATCCGCGGCAATTTCTCCACTCTGGACGACTTGACTTTCGAGCGTCTTGCGGAACTGAAGTACCTCAACGCCGTTTTGAAGGAGTCTCTGCGCGTCTACCCTCCAGTCCCCATCGGCAGCCCCCGAGTAGTCATGCCCGGCGGTCAACAGATCATGGGTAAATGGGTGCCCGAGGGTGTTCGCATCTCAGTCCACCACTGGTCGACGTACCAATCCGAGGCCAACTTTAGGAACGCCAAGACCTTTGCCCCAGAGAGATGGCTCAAGACGGACCCGGCATATGCTGGAGACGTTTTGGATGCTCACAAGCCTTTTGGCTTTGGCCCGCGCGACTGTCTGGGACAGAACATGGCCATGCACGAGATGAGACTCATCTTGGCCACGTTGCTTTTCTCGTACGACCTCGAGCTCTGCGAGGAGAGCAAAGACTGGACTAATCAGAAGGCTTTTGCGCTCTGGATTAAGAAGCCGTTGATGGTTCGCGCGAAGCCTGTGGACACGCAGACCAGAATGAAGATTTGAGAGGTGGGATAGTGCCCTTTTTATACGAAGATGGGAAAAGTTATAATGGCGATAGATTGAGGGGCGCTACATTAGACATCACATAATTATAGAGTTCACCATTCAATCCACGCATCATCATGCAATCACGACAGAATGCTTTACTTTCGCTAAGGTACTTGAAAACACCCCATGCTTATTTCTAGCTAAGATGCCACTTATCTCCAACTCTAAAGCCCTCTGGGAAGGGGTCCGTGGGGTGAAGTAGAACCTGTTTAAAGGCTGTAATCCAAGCGCTTCCCTTAACCGCCGGTATAATAGCATCGTACTCCCCAACCTTAGCTTCACTCCTGACTGTCCCAATGAACTCAGTTCCAATCACACTGCGATGAACAAACGATTCGCCCACAGCCAGTTGTCCTCGTTTATGTAGCACGGCAAGTCGGGCGCATGTACCTGTTCCACAGGGGCTGCGATCCAATCGACCGGGCGAAACTACCACCGTGTTGACAGCCTCTTTATTGTTCCCTGAGCTGACAAGAGGGTTGGTAAACTCGAAAACGGTGACACCCCTAATCTCGGGATTGTCCGGGTGTATCGGGTCTGTCTGCGCCTGGATCGCCCTCTTGATGCGTTCGCCCACTTCGACTAGCTCACGTCCGTTCTCTGATGCAATCTGAAGGCCGACTGAAGCGGCGTCCACAAGCGCATACCACATCCCTCCGTACGCAATGTCGACCTTGACAGGCTTATCGAATCCAGGAACAGTAATGTCCAAATCCAAGGCATACACAAACGCCGGGACGTTTTGGAACTCCACGTACTTGGCCTTTCCAGCCTCGCACTCGGCTGTGACCGTGACCAACCCCGCGGCTGTATCCAGCTTCAGAGTAGTGATAGGCTCTTGCATCGGTACCATGCCCGTTTCGAGGAGCACGGTGCTTGTCGCGATGGTGTTAGCGCCGGACATGGGCGGATACTCTTCATGTTCCATGATGATGAAGCCCGCGTCAGCTTCCGGGTTGCAGGGCGGAAGAACTAAGTTGGTGCACATGGACGATGAGCCACGCGGCTCGTTGAGGAGAAGGTTCCGAAGGTTGTCTCTCTTTTTCCAAAAGTACATCATTTTCTCGAACATAGTCTTTCCGGGCGCATCGAGAACGCCGCCAACGACGACATCGCAGACCTCGCCGCCGCAATGCGCTCCGACCACGTTGAACGTCCGGCCGAAAGTCATTCTGAAAAAACAATGATGTTGAGAAGAGCTGGTCGTCACTCTGAAAATTGAATAGTTCGTTCTGAGATTGGATGAAGAAGCAGTCAATCCGTTGCCTTCACTGTTCCTTCATGTTTTGGACTTTAATGACGACTTACACGGAGACCCGTACTCCAGAGGAGAGTCGGCTAGTGGATCCCGACATATACCGGAACCCCGATACCGATCCGACCGGAAGCGTATCCGGGCGGGGTATTCAACTTGGTCGGAGACCACTCCGGGGCATTTCCCAGGCTCCAAAGTCTCCACGAAGGATTGTTTGGGCAAGGTTTCGGCCCGGGATAATGGCCAATTCGTTATCTAGAGGCTCTACCTGACGCGTGGTTGATGGCTCGGAAAGGAAGGTTTCCGCTGATAGTGAAGTCTGCTTACATCAGATCGCGAAAATCGGCATCTTACCCCGCGAACAGCTTTAAAGCCGAACGGGTCCATCGTCACCAAGACACATTAATTGAGGACTGATTACAACTCTTCAACTCCGGTTTCACCAACATCATGGGTGGTCTCAGAATTCTCAGCGACGCCGTCGTTCACGACATCTTGATTAACTCGCAAAAAGATGGTATCTTGCGACTCCGAGATGCTATTCTGAAATGCTTAGTCAATGTTTCCAAGGGCACAGAAAAAGACTATCAACCTGAAGTCGGCGTAGTCAACAGACCTGAGGGCCAGAAGTGCCTCTTCCGGCCTTTCTCCTCTTCAGACAGCTTCGGGACGAAGATCGTGGTCACGCCAGCGCCATCTTCCAAAGCCGCCGGAGCGCTGCACGGAATAGTCACACTGTGTGATCAAGATGGCTACCCGACCGGTATCATCAACGCCGAGGAACTCACCGGGTACCGTACTTCCCTTTCCGCTCTCATTCCCTACATTTGGCGACGATACACGGATAGAATCGTCGTTTTCGGTGCTGGGAAGCAGGCACTCTGGCACCTCCGGTTGGCTCTGGCTCTGCGTGGCGACGAAGTCAAGTCCATTGTCGTCGTGAACCGTTCCGCAGAGCGCGCGCAGCAGTTGATCAACAAAATCAAGGATGAGAACCACAGGCTGTGGAAATCCTCGACAACTATCGACTACCTCGCTCCCTCTAGCCCCGATTATGAATCCAACATCAAGGATCATCTATCCGTCGTGGACGCCATTTTCTGCACGGTTGGCACCACGAGCCCGCTGTTCCCTGCCGACTACATCACAAAGGGACGAAAGACAGATCGGTACCCCTTCATTCCGCCGTGGGATCCTGGCAGCCTACCATGATTGAACTCGATCCCGAGCTGCTTCTTTTCGCCGCCGGCAATGTTGGCGAAGGTTTCCAGCGAAGCAAGGTGTCGAAGGGTGGAGTTCTTACAGATGACCGCGAAGGTGCTCTGCATCATGCCGGAGAAGTCATCCAAAGCAAGCTTCAGCCTGACCGCCTGGTGGAGGTGGGCGAAGTTGAACTTTCGCGGCAAGCGGGACACAACACAGACCTGTCGAGATGGATCGAGGAGGGTCTTGTGGTTTACAAGAACATTGGTGTCAGCACGACGGATCTTGCAATTGGCAACGCGCTGTTGGCCATTGCAGAGGAAGCAGGAACTGGAGCTATTGTACCTGAATTTTGATTCGCTTTGTTGTCAACAGTGATAGAGAATTTAGAACTCAGTGGGAAAGATAAACGCCAATAGTATTCCGAGACTTTCTAGTCCTCAAAAGCAAGACCACATTGATAGTCGCTTGACTCGCTCGTTCAGGCTCAATTGTCGAGTACATCACCGAAATACTGGTCTGCCTGGCCTGTCCACCGTACCGCATCCAGGCACGCCGTCGCCATTGGACCTGTCCTCATACATCACCCATCCCGTCAAGGGTCGAATCTTTGTCAAGTCAGAGAACAGCCCCCGTCCTTCCTCACTCATTTCGTGACCCACATGACCGACATGAGCGTCTCTAAGCCATCTACCATAAGAATTCTCACCTCGAAAGCCTCGAACGCCGTAGGAGTCTTCATCCCGACCATCGTAGAAGTTTCCACAGGAACCGTCACGAGCAGCCTGAATACCAATGGATCCTGCAGATATGGTGCAGCGGCTCGCTCTTCCCATTCTTCTGATGATGAGACTAGCCGAAGCGGTCCCAGCCGAAAATTCTGACATGAAAAGATTCATTCGGGGAATGCCATCGACAATACTGGGCCCCCAGTCGCCAGATGCGCCATGTGAAGTCTGACCCGACGTCTTCCAGAAGGAAAAGACACTAAGCCATCCAGAGATGTGGTCGCCGCCACTGGATCCGGGGTGGAATGTGGCCATCCTATTCCAGAACATCTCGACTTGCGGACTGTTGCGCATCTCGAATGACATGACCATATGTTCAAGGATAGGCCTCAGCAACTTTACAAATTGCTTTGGCTCGTCCCCAAACGCCTCAATCTTGTCAAGGCGCTCTAGGATGTCTTGATAGTCCGTGGCCTCTCCAAGAAGAGTCACCGAGGGTATGCCGCAGCTTAGATGAACGTCGTAGGAGAAGTAGTCTCGCATGGCTCCCATGAACAGGATCGATGCAACGACGCGGTCGTTATCAGACGTGGTCGTGAACGACGGCATGATCCAATCATGCAATTCGTCATCCTTGACGTTTGAGGAGATCATTTCCGAGAAGCTTTCTGCGAGGCTAGCAAAGTCGATCGAGGCCATCGAGGTCGATTCAGTCCAAATTTCAAGCTTCTTCCGCCCCTCATGCTCGACGAAGAAAGACCTGAGACGTTCAGAATTGGCATTGATGTAGTGGCTCAGTTGCGTCAAGATCGCGAACCAAATGTCTTCCGGTCGGATGTGGAGGTGGTGATGGTCGCTGTAGGCATGGTAGACGGCCCACAAGAACCCGTTTTGCGATGGAGTGGTGTGTGTTTTGCGTAGATACTCGGTCGAGAAAGAGGATTGAATGATGTGTCTGTTCTTAGGTCTCATTAGGTCCTGGCGAGCCATTTCGGGGTTCCAGTTGAAAGCTTCATCACCGTCTTTCGGGCAGGCTTTCTGGAGGACGTCATCGGGGGTGGTGGCTCTGGGTTTCGACCAGGACCTGGCAGGATGGTCGACGATTTGAATAGTGATGGGCATGTTGACGCTTGAGTTAAGTTGCACGGCGGTGACTGAAAGATGAGAATGGAGGACTAGTTGAAAATGAGCCTGACAGTAGGTTTTTAACATCGATCGGATGGACGTCTCTCGTGCCCGAACATAGTATGTCACCTACAATGTCCGCATGCGGAACCATTTAGTGTGGAGATACTTCAGGCACGTCTTAGGAAAATCGCTTCAAATACGAAATATTCTGGTCCTGGTTGTACAGGCGTATTTATCGTTGTCTAGAGATGCAAGGATTGGCTTTGTTCTGCAGGTTTGTCTGTGTTACTGGAAACCCGTGTCTCTGCAAACACACCACAATAGAGTTATTTCACCCTTTTCCCCTCTGATTCCCTCTCAATGCTTCTGGATTGTTATGTGACTCAATTGTCTCAAAGAAATCATTCCAGCGCTATTTTTGTTCTGACCGCCTCGACAGCTGGAACTCGCCTTCAATCCTTGCCTCCACAGAATCGTTTTCGGCCGATGGATCCTTCACATCAACAAGAAACAGCTTTGGTCCGTATGCTTGGTGCTGAGAGATCGTTACCTCAAACTTGTCGCAAAGCTCAAGCTCACTCGGCGGATGTGAGGATGGAGAATCTTTTCCAGGCCGCATCGTCGAGTTCGTCATTTTTCGCACTTCATCCGCCGTCCACCGCTTCGCGTCTGACCTCACTATCCCCGCTACCTCTTTGATGTTCTTATCTTTGGGCATGATGACGACACGATTGACCATCCACTCTGGAGATCCCCCAAAAGATGGGTTGATCGCGGAGCTGTCTTGCCGTGAAAGGTATTGAAACTGCAGTACCAATGCCAGTCGCGGGTCCGCCGAGGATCCCTCAAGCAGAAGAATGGCTGGATAGCTAAGGCCGTACGACTCCTTGATTCGTTCCTCAAAAGGAACAATGGATGACCTGATCTTGAAATTGTCGATCTTCGGGTAGACTTCCGCCACCCGATACCCCTTAGGAACGCTCCTCACAATGCACCCGCGCTCGAACCCAGATCCTAGGCTATACCGAAGCTGTCCAGCCATAAAGCGAATGAAAGCGGAAGACAAGTCTCCGTCCAGCCACACCGTCTTCGGGACGGTCACGAGCAACTTCGAGGCTCTGGAATAGTTCATCTCCGTTGTGCCAGAAGTCTCGCCCCATAGATACAATGCGATGCAATCGAGTGGCTCACTCTTTCGTCGGCATTGTAATGGTGACAGGAAGAATTCCGTTCCTGCTCGTGTCCAACCATTCGACGGACGCTGCTTCAACAGTGGTGTTGTGATCGTTATGCCATTATGGTCGAGATGTAGCCTGCTTTCGACACCAAGTACCCGAAAGGGGATGACGTCGCCAGTGTTCTCGAATGAATGCGGGCCAGGTGCGAGAAGAGGTCTGGAAGACTCCGTGACGACATGGATTTACGCATCGGATCATCCAGGTCGGATATGGAGCCCCAAACAAAAATAGACGAATCGTCGATTGCCTGATAACGGCCTCTTAACCTCTGGAACGCCTTGTCGCCTTCTCCGTAAATAAGGGGCATGTTGACCCCAAAGATACCCAGCAGGGAGTACGCTATATCCTCGACTCTTGTCGTCTGTCTTCTGGAAGCCCAACTCATTCGTTGCGCCACACTCGCTGTGTGTAACGGGCGATTGTTTAAATAATCACTCTCGATCGTCGTTGCGCTCGTTATGACCGCACCCAGCTCCGCTCGAGTGGCGATAAGTCGCCATCTTCCCCCCGAATAGAATTCAACTTTTCTTGGGGCAAGGAGTTCCTGCAACGTCCATCCGCGCGTGAACCATCGGCTTCCTCGTATTTGCTGGTCGTCCTTCTCACTGCAACTTGCAGAATGGGCGTGCCAGCCGACATCTGCAAGGTGCACAAAGCAGACCTCGGCAAGCTGGTACCATTTGAACATCGAGTTGATCGCCTCGGAGAGCTCTGCACTACTACTCTTGTTGATACAACAAGTGTCAATCCAGATCCAGGCAAATCCACGACTTCGCGCCAGGTCGCACGCGCCTCTGACCTTGGCCCATCCAGCGCCCGTTGATGGGCGGCCTCCCTGGAGGTCGTCGAAGAGAACTTCTTCGGCGCCCCATGTGTGCGACAAAATTGCGTACTTGGGGATGTTGTCGACGAACTCTGCCAGTTCGAAGCTGCGGGTGTCAAGGAGACGCATGGCGGTGGTCAGTCTTCGAGACAATTTCAGCCCGATGAGCGATTGCAGCTGATTGGGATAATCAGATAACAGGATGTCATCTTGCTCAACCTAAGAGCGGGGTTTTCGATAGCCCAGGGCACTAGACCCATGTCCGCGTAATGGACTTGTGATCACTCAGCTCATTTCATCAACCAATGAAAGCTTGAGGTTGAGATCAGATACTCAGTCAACTTGAATCATGGCCGATCAACTTAACAATCCATGGAAGTACTTAAAGTATGTCAATGTTGAACAAATATCTTGGTGTAGTACAAATTGTGTGTTTCCAAATACACATAATTTCATCGTTTGGTTTCACTGTCGCCATGGCCGTCCAAAAGAAAACCAAAACAAATGTTTGATCAGGAACCGTCAATCTTGATCTAGTTGAAGAATTGATACCAGGCAATGTTCCATATGTCAGGTTCATTCGCTCCGTCCATGGCAGAAACGGCCACCCCAGACATAAGGCAGCTTTTGACGCGTCATTTGAATGAAAACTGAGAAATTCGTCCGTCCAGAAATTCCCTTCCTACTGACCTTGCTTGACCCAAGGGCACAAAGTACTGTTCAAACTCATTTTCCCGCGATTCATTGCGGCCGTGGGGATCCTCAATGTCGAGTAGAAAAGTATTCGGGTCATACTCAGGGTCTCTAGACACAGTGACTCGCAAGTTGCATGTTGGCAAAAGGTCATACCATTGTGAATGAGGCCCAGTAGAGGAAATATGAGCCGACATGTTGATTCCCGCACCGTACGGGTATATGGGCGTTTGTATTTCCATAAATCGACCAAGCTGCTGGAATCCATTCTTTACACGGGCCTCTATCCCTTGCGTAGATGGATGATCATAAGCCAGGTGATACAACAGATACTTTGAATCCGGGAATCTCAAAGAATTTCTTCTTTTGGACTTTTCTGTGTTGAAAGAGAGGAGCTGCACCATAAGAATAAGATTTTGGTCTTGCTTTCCACTCATCCATATGAAGGCCGGCGTCCCCAAATGGTATTCTAGGCCACCAGGCAAACGGGTGATTGCAAGCCCCAAATCAAGCGACACTGTTGGACCGCGAAAGTCTTCCTGAGACAAGTCACCGCTGCAATGGAGCAGTCGCCTGAGCTCAAATGAATGAGGAAGTGTACGAATGATGCCCTGGTTTCGCGGAAGATGGCTGTTCGGCTCGGCAATCGACTTGAAGGGCAGAACAACAGGGTGCAGACTTTTTGGCACCCATATTCTCTTCGGTACACTAACAAGCCCGTCTCCCATACGATAGTAGATTGTAGGCGGCGAGGTGCGTTGCAGGAAGTCGTAGGTGGCATCGTAAGTGAGCACCAGTGCGATACAGTGGAGGATGTTGTCCTCGTAGTGACATAACAAAGGAGCCAGCCACATACGTTTGCCTGATATGTTGAATTGCTCCAACGGCTCCCAGAGTGGAACGTCAATTGTAACAGCATCATGAGCGACCCTAATTCTGGCTCTGATATGTGGCGTCTGAAACGGGACAACGGTGCCATAGCAGCCATACTCATCAAAGGCGGTGGGGTGGGGCGCAAGAAACGAAGTGATAGACCCAGGTTGGCTTGGCAACTCCGAGGGCGTAACAAATCTACCCCATGCGAAGATAGAATGGTCATCAAACTTCTGTAGTATCACCTCCTGCAGCCTTCTGTAGGCGTTGGGCCCTTCCCCGTAGATGAGCGACATGTTAACGTTGAAGATTCCCAACAGACAGTAAGCAACATCTTCGATGCGTGTTGTTTCTCTGCGTGAAGCCCAACGCATGCGCTAAGCAACGCCAGCTTGGAATATGGGATTATCAGAAACGTCTCCTGCCCCAGAGGGATAAGGGGTGCGCTCTCTCGAGCTGAGATATGTCGCGTCGATTCTTGTAATTCTGGCAATGAGATACCTTAGATCATGACGCGAGCCGAGGATCCCCCAGTTACCCGAGTAGAAGCACAAGTCCACTGGAGCCAGGAGCTCCTGCAACGTCCAACCTCGAGTGAACCACCGACTTTGAGTTATGGCAGAATAAATCTGCCTCGGACTGGTGCTGTCATCGAGAGGTACGTCGGCGAGGTAGGCAATACAAATGCTCGACATTTGGTACCATCGAAACATGGAATTTATGGCTTCAGATAGTTCCGCGCTGCTAGACTTGTCGATGCAGCAGGTGTCAATCCATATCCATTCGTATTTGAGATCTCTCGCTACCCTGCAAGCTTCCAAGACCTTCTTCCAGCCTGCTTTCTCCGTCAGATCTGCTTGCAGGTCTGCAAACAGCACCTCTTCATCGCCCCATGTGTGGGATAGGATGGCGTACCACGGTGGGCTGCCAATGAACTCTTTGAGCTTAAGTGTCGAAGTATGGAGTAAGCGCATTGTGAAGTTCCGAACAAGCTAACAAGAGGGCGTGGAACCAGTTGAGACGGCTGCTTGATTCTGAGTAAATGTCAATGAAGAGGCAATGGAGTGGGCGAAGAAGAGTTTGAGGGGGAGAAACAGTCATAGAGATTGTGGGATAGGGATTTGGGCAAAATCAGGCTGAGGTTGCTGGAGAAGATGTAAGCCGGTGGGGGGGCGTCTAGCGCTTATCGAAGATGACCTACCCATTTGTAATGTGAAAAAGGCGACATGATTCGCTGACAATGGGCTCTTTCGGACCTGCGAGGGAGGACCAACAGCACATGGTGAGGCGGGATTCACAGCCCTGATCGCTCGGAATGCCTTCCTTTCTACGAACCAACAACACGGCTAGCAGGAGACAAACGTCTCACCCCTGAAGGTCTATTCCCTCATCGCTAACCTTGCTGATATCGATGCTCTTCATCTCATCGTCCCCAGCAACCTTGTCCCACTTATGAGGCTCAATGGTCTTCCTGCGGCTTTCTCGACACCTTCAGAGCCTCATCTCGCTTTTTCATTGCACGAGCAATCGCGATGATATTTTCGGACTCGCTCTTTCACGGAAGCGGACCCGTCACAATCGAGTATGCAAGCTGACATGTTAGCATATCCCGGTCACTTCGCACCAATAGGTGTTGAGGTCTTGAATGAGTTCGTGAAATTAGACATGTGTTAATGCTGGAGGATTCGCTGCTCAATCCACCAATCCAGCTTCGATGAACACCGCTTGGGAGCACACCTCAAAGCTCGGCAGTCACAGAATACTCGGTGAACATACCCGGCGGGTTACGGTGACCCAAGACCTCGGCCTTCTCGACTTCTGCCCTGATCTCCTTGACCTCCTCCTTGGAGAGCTGCACCTTGACCGAGCCGACGTTCTCCTCCAGATACTTAAGCTTCTTCGTGCCGGGGATTGGAATAATGTCCTCGCCCTGCGCCGACAACCAGGCGAGCGCCAGCTGGCCCGGCGTGCAGCCCTTCTTGTCTGCGAAGGTCTTGAAACGGTCAACGAGGACTAGGTTCTTGTCAAAGTTCTCTGGGCTAAAGCGCGGCACGATGCGGCGGAAGTCATCAGGCGCAAAGTCGTCGGTGCTCTTGATCTGGCCCGTCAGGAACCCGCGACCCAGGGGCGCGTAGGCGAAGACGGAGATGCCAAGCTCGCGGCAGGTGGAGAGCAGGTTTGTGCCTGTCTCGTTCTCGATGTCTAGTTGGAAAGCGTTGTACTCGACCTGGACGGCGTCAACGGGCGCGACGCTGTATGCCCTTCGGATGCTGCTGGAGGCGCATTCGGAGATGCCAATGGCTTTGATTTTGCCATCCCTAGGATAGAGGTATTAGTATTGGCGTATCAATGATATCTCCAGTACAGGAGAATAGAGCCCTTGCTTACTTCTTTGCTTTGGCTAACAGCTCCATCGTCTTCTCGACAGGCGTCTTGGGGTCGAGGCGGTGGACGTAGTAGAGATCAATGGAATCGACACCCATCTTCTGCAGACTGCCCTCGAGACATTCGTTGAAGAACTCGGGGCTGTTGTCGGCCGAGATGTTCCACTCGCCCTTGTCGTTGACCGTGAACTTGATACCGAACTTGGTAGCTAGGAAGATGTCGGCACGACGCTCGGGGTGCAGCTTCAGCCACTTTCCGATCAGGACCTCGCTATCGCCGTAGCTGTTGGCCGTGTCCCAGTTGGTATAGCCGAGCTCCCAGGCGCGGTCCAGAAGCGCCAGACGCTCTTCGTCGGTACTAGGAGACGGTCAGAACTATGTGCCAAGCAAGGGCACACATGGAACAACTTACCCAAAGGGTCCATAAGCTGTGCTCAGGCCCATCATTCCGAAGCCGAGGGCGGGTACCTGTCGTCCCGTCTTGCCAAGAGGCTTGGTGGGTAGAGATGTTGGAGGTGCCATGATGGACCAAAGAAGGAGCTGGGCAAGAAAGATAGGGGATCAGATGCTGTGCTAGATGATGAGCTCGTTGAGGCGACGTCAGTATGTTGGAAATGAGCTGGAAGACGGATATCGGGGTGCCTTTATAGTCCTTCTTCCTTTCCTCCCCACATGTTCTAAGGGTGTAAGCGTGGTGCAGTTGGCTGCTCGTTGAAGATCCGAGAAAGGCCTGTCCTTGGTGACATGCCAATGCATCAGGCATTAGGTTGCGCGGGCGATCTACCTGGTCGAAAAGGCGTATCCATAGCTTGCAACGATTACCCCTCATCAGCGTATCCCCCAGTGCTACAGGGTGCGGCACAGCGGATGGACCCCGGTCTTGCCTTCAACCCCGGGCCTTAAGGCCGCAAAAGGCACCTGCATAATCCATGGCACCTACCGGGGGCATCTTAACTCCGGGTTTGCCTATTCATCCACCCCATCCTGTGGAGGTTCAAGCCCCACGGGAGAAAGTTGATGATACTCGTATTCAGGCCAATAGACAAAGTACAGAGGTCTTTTTCGTGTCGTTTAACACTCAGGTTTTACAAGACTTTATGAACTTCAGAAATGAGGCCAATTGAAGAGGATCCTGTTGACATCCTGAAGCTTGATAGAACCAAAGTCCTCTTCTGTAAGAATGTAAACAACAAGACTGCAAATTTCCTGGGATTTGCAAGACTTGGGAAATAGGCGACAATCATATCATTCCGAGAGCTGGAGTTAGATTCTAGACATGATGAGGGAGTTCGTTATTCTGGGGCTTGCTGCCAAACTTTCAATTCCAGCCCGCATAGCCGGGCTTTGCCGAAAAGAACCAACGACAAGGATAACCTTGCTTCCACAAGTTGCCTCGAGAACCTTGTTTCTGAACCTCCAAACCGCAGACCTCCAAAGAGGCTGACGAGACATCACCAGGCTGCAATCAAGCATTGTGTATTCCCTTATTTTCTTCTAGCCAAGACGATCGTAGTGAGCACGCGTAATATCCCTATTTACAGCACAATCTAATGTTCATTCCATCAAAGATCAAAGCACACATAACTCCTCACAACCCGTAACAGAAAGCACAGAGTCTAAGCGCACTGCAGTACACCGACCGCAGGTTTCTCCATGTCACCCGTCCTCTGGCCTCCAAACTCTTCCAGTCCTTTGACTGCCACGTCCGCCAGCCCACCGACTCCCTCATCCACCAGCTCCTTGGCTCCCTCATATGCCAGTCCAGGGTACACATGAAGCTTGTACCGCTTCGCTGAGAGATGGAAGAAGATGTAGCCGTTGAAGAACTCGTCCCACTTAAGGGCATACATGGGGTCCGATCTGGTGCGCAGAAGCCCAACCACGCGCGAATTTGCCTCAATCGCTTCGGCAACGACAGTTTCGAGCACGGCAAGAGGTTCGCGCTGCTCGCAGACGGCCCGTGTGTTGATGTAGTTGTCTGTCTCGCCAGCGAGGGTCTCCTTGTGGAATCTGTGGCGATGGTCATATGTCAGTAAGTGTAGCAAGTTAGAGGACATGTTCATACGTACGAGAGAATATCATTCGCGTAGTTAATATAAGTCATCATATCCGGTATGCCTTGCATATACTGTCCGATATTCGGGCACTGCTCCTTCGGGAAGATGAAGTAGTCATACGCCTCGGGCACTCCGCTCCTGTCGCGGACATAGTCGGGCCACCCGCTTGCCTCTTTGCAGTGCTTGAGGCCGTGGAACTCGCCGCGTCTCTCCAGTAGGGTGGCGTTGACGAATTGTAGCGTTGAACACACGATGAAGTTGGCCACTAGAGGTTCGTAGTATTTCGACATGTCGTGTAGCACCTCTGCGAAGCGCGTCAGAAGAGCAGATGGCTGGGTCTCTCCCTTGTGGAAACGCTCCTGGAAGCCGGCTAGGTCATCGTTTCCGGCATCGTCGTCGTCGATGTAGATGGCTAGCCAGGAGTAGATGGCGATGTTTAGTTTTACGGGAAAGGGATGAGTGGGATAGTAGGCCTGAACGCATGTGGTTAGTTGTGTGAGTCTGAGTAAATGTCGAACCCTGAGAGACCACTGCTGGAGTCAAAGAGGCAGAAAGAAAACATACACAAGCGAGAGTGAGGCCGACATCGAAGTACCGCTGCGCATATTCAGACTCGTACGGAGCACCTGAAGTGGCGGCATATTCGAGCATGGCAGCTTCGAGGGCAGGCCGTGTGTTAGGGTGCTGAGGCGCTTGGTATTTGAGGTCGCGGACAAGTTTGGAGAAAATAGCGCCCAGCTTGGGGTTTGCCGCTCCGAGAGCCCTGCTCTCAGTGGAAAGTGCCATTTTTGAAGCTGAACTTTGACTGTGGTGTTGAAGAAATGCGGTCTTACAACTTCAAAAAGCAAACATGATCAGATGTACATTACGAATGGCGTGGTTTTAATAACTATCTTCATCAACACTACGTGACTCATGAGCACTTCTGATTTTAGATCCTTTGACGATACGCCGCGGCCTGCGGCCTTTTGCCCGTGCTCGTTACCGGAGACTTTGTTTCATTTCCCCCCAGAGACTTGATGTCAGATCACGATGTTACGTAGCCAATTGGCTTACACGGCCCCGCACCAAATCCGGGTACGCGTTTAGTTGCCTGTATTATTGCTATTGGCTAATTCTGGCGTCTTCATCCATGGATCTGGAGACCTGGCCTTATCTCATGTTTGCCACCTGATGGAGTTGGCCCCCCTGCTAACTGGGTCGTCGCTTACTGCCTTGTTAACTTAGCACGTTGTGTGTTGTGAACCCTTGTATCGTGATCCTAAGCTAATGCGTCGTCGCCGTTGGCTACATGCTTCGCCTTCAACATTGGATATCAACCGCCCTCGGCCCGAACGGGCCGCACCTCGCCTCTTTCTTTTTCTGTAACGTTTTCGCTTGCTGCATTATTGCTAGCTGCGCCGTCTTATCTGCATGGCATTGAGGCGGATCTTGGCGCTGTTTCTTGCCTAGTTCGCCTTGTTTCTTGCCTAGTTGCTTCATTTTGTGAAGAACTGCTTTATGCAGATATATATAACTAGGGATATATAATAGGGTCCCCCTTACTCTAACTACCCCCTATATATCTAACTCCCTTGTTACGGTCAGCTATCCGACAGTAGGGTCTGCTAACAGAAGCTGGGGATTGATACGTAGTAACAGTATACTAGGGTCGTGGTCTGGGTTATAGGTTGTAGGCTGTGTCATAGATTAGTAGTCAGAGGCTAAGGTGATCAGTCTTAGACTTAATAAGTATTTGCAGTGAAAGTAGGCTAAAAGTATCCTGAGGATATTTATAAGTTAATTACTGAAGAGCTATAGAAGTTAGACTATTGTTACAACCTGTAAACAAGGATAACAGTTAACCAACCTACTTAGGCGTCAGGCGGCTAGGACAGGATATTTGTACTGCAGGATCATAGGAACAACAGGGACTCACTTGGGAACGGAAGAACTATGATATAAGTCACGTGATGATAAGAAGGACTGACAGAAGATAAGCGGTCTAATAAGAGGACTGACATGGAGATGGCGGTCCACTCTTGGGGACTGCCTGGAGCTTATCAGTCTTAGGATAAAAGGAACTACTCAGGACTTATATATAGTATGACCTGAGCCTTGCTTATGGTCAGACTTCTATAGCTTTTCAGTAATCAACTTTGTATTTATTTTCAGATATTTTCAGCTTACTTTTACTGCGAATACTTGTTAAGTCTAAGACTGATTATCTTAGCCTCTGACTATTAATCTATAATATAAGCTTATAACTTATAACTTATAACTTAGTATACTGTTTTAAGATGTTAATCTCTAACTTCTATTAGCAGACCTTACTATTAGATAGCTGACTGTAACACTTTGATTGCTTCTGTTTAGTAAGTTAACTATTAATACCTACTAAATAGTATAGATAAGATATCTTCTTATGCTTCTGTTAAATCTCCTACTCTAGGCTTCTCTGCTAGGCAAGCAACTTATAACTTAGCCTAGGAATTTAGCGACTATAAGATAAAAGAAGACTTAGAAGAAGATAACAATAATAAAGAACTTAAATAATAGTTAGCTAAGGCTAACAGCGATATTAAACAGATGCAGAGCATGTTTAATGAAAGCGCCTAAGCTATTAATAAGCTTCAGAAAGCCTTCTAATAAGTTACCTAGCAGGCAGCTAAGCTAGAAAGCGAAAATCAGACCTTCTAGGCTGCTGCTAATATTATTACTGCACTTATAAGAGGACAACAGAAACTTAAGCTTAGTATACCTGTTACTTATAATAGAACCTCTGGAACCTTTAAAGGATTCTTAATCTAGGTTAAGAACTACTAGAACTTTCACTATAGAGACTTCACTAACCAAACTGAGAAGGTGGTATACGTAGCTACCTATTTCCAGGGCAAAGCCTTTAAATAGTTTGAACTAATCCAGGAAGAATACCTCTAGTGTGAAACCTTCGACAAGTGTATTATAGAGACCTATGATATTCATATTAATTTCTAGGGATTTGAGGATGTACTCTAGTTACTCTTCTAGGACCCTAACGAAAAAAGATAAGCTGAGCAAGACCTCTTGCAGCTTTGACAAACTAAGTCAGCTAAAGACTACTCTGCTAATTTCTGCTAACTTAGCATCTAACTCGACTTTATTGAAGAAACTAAGATCTTTATGTTCTACTAGGGACTTAAGGACGAAGTTAAGGATGAGATTGTTAAGATCGACCGACCTGACGACTTCTTCTAGTATGCTGAACTTGTTATTAGGATTAATAACTGACTCTTCGAGCGACGAAGAGAACGAGGCGATAAAAGGCAGAACTTGAACTTAGGACGTAAGTATTAGTAGCAACCTCAGTATAAGTTTAATAACTAGCGGAATAATAACAGACCCTGTAATAACTGGAATAATAATTGATAAAGTACTGCTCACAGATAATATAGCAGACCTATAGATCTCAGCTTAGCTACTAAGGATAACAGCAAGAAGCCTTAGAACCTTAAATGCTATAACTGTGAAAAAATAGGATATATTGCTAGAGACTGTAGATAACCTAAGAAACTTAACTGGAAGCTAGTACCTGAACGAACTAAGCAAATCAGCATAGCAACTAAGACTTCTCACGCATCTCTCTTATGGACAGGATGCTATGATAACGAATGTTTTATATACTGCAGCGATAAGGAGGCCTCAGGACACTGGCCTAACAACCTAAACTGCGGAAGGACAGGTTATAATATAACTATCTCTGAACTTAAGACTAAAACTCTTGTAATAGCTTTACGATCCTACAGCAAAATAGTGAGGAAGACTATAGAACAGCTTAATAAGATGCTTTAAGTACGACAGCTTAAGCCTGTCAGCATGCTATTGCTATATATTACTAACGCATAAGGATAAATCCTCTATAACACCTTGAACTGTTCTACTAAGGAACAGGTTAGAAGGGAATCTAATAAAGAACCTGGAACTTAATATAACCTACTAACTGAATAACAACTTCTCAGCCTCACTAGCAGCTAGACTTTTAGTGAAGAAGAAGAATCCCTCTACAACTTAGATAAACCTCGTGATGTTGCTTAATAACATGCTCAGGCAGAGATTGCTTATAGGCTTACCCTTAGTATAGATAACACTAGTTCTGAAGAGGGACCTGAGAAAGACGACATACCTAGATGAATTGCATATAAGCGAATTAATTAACACAGCAACGAACAGTTCATCGAACTCTATAGTATACTAAACATAGGGCTAAGAACGCACTATACCTCTAAACTTAGGATTAAAGACTACCTCTACCTCAGGGTTACTAACCCTAACTACTGATACCTCTTTTAGGTATAATATTTCTTTAACTACTGTGAAATCTATATAGGAGATAAGTATAACTACTGCTTCTAACCCTGAAGGTACTACGACACCTCTATGTGAAACGTCTATATAACACACACTCTCACAGGATAGAAACTTAGAAAGTTTGATAATAATATCGCTATGTTCACCTCCAGCTGATAATACCTTATGAGGTGTACTTACGACTAACGTATGAAATGGGATGAATGTTAATAAGATGTATGCCTGATTTATTACTAGAACAAGGCCTAGGTATAGAGAACCCTTAAGAACGGACCTAGCATCCCTCACGCAAGGATCAGAGAAAGCAGCCTTATAAAGGCATAATAGGAAGGGAAGCAGATCACCTACCCTAGATAACTAGAACAGTTAAAAAACTAGACTCGCCTACTAATAAAGGACTATAACAGGCAATAATAACAAGGTCTATATATCTAGCATTATTAGACTAGAAGATATATCTATAACTTGCAGTAATAATTAATAATAATGCTGCTATTGCTGTGATTAATAGTAGAGCTGAAATGAATTTCATATTACTATAAGCAGTGAACTGACTATAACTACTATAGCAAAGAAAGAAGTATACCTACTAACTTAGCAATATAGAAGGAGAATAAGTCTAGTATAAAGGAGGAACTATTAGAAACAAGACTGCGCTTCTTAAGATAAGTTACTTAGATTAAAACGAATAACTCTAATTTAATGTTACTGAACTTAGTGACTATAATATTATGTTAGGAATACTATGGCTTGAGAAGAATAACTTATAGATAGATTAGAGAACAGGCTAACTCTATTAGAATAATAACGATCTAGTCTCTGAGCAGCCTTATAGAACCTAGGCTTTAAACAGATTTGCAGAATATAGAGCAGTAATATAATATATCTGCTACTTCAAGGCAAAAGAAGCTGTATTATAACTACTGAAAGCAATAGATCTCGACTAAAAGAACGATCTACTTCTGTCTATTCTAGAAGAATATAGAGTTTATAAAAAACTCTTTATATCTGAGCTAGAAACCAGACTGCCTCTATATATGAATTTCGATTATAAAATCCTTATTAAGGAGGGGAAGGAGCCTAAATTCAATAAAATTTACAGACTTAATCTAACAGAGATAGAAGCCTTTAATAAATACCTCGATGAAAACCTTGAGAAAGGCTATATCAGAGAATTAATGTTACTAGTAGGAAGTTTAATCCTGTTTATACCTAAGAAGAACAGCAAATTATAACTATGTGTTGACTACTAAATGCTTAATAAAATAATAATTAAGAACTAGTACTTATTACCTTTAATTAATAAGTTGTAACGACTTCTGTAAAGAGCTAACTACTTTACAGCACTAGACTTTAAAGGTGTCTATAACTTTATTAGAATAAAGAAAGGAGAAGAATAGAAGACTGCTTTCTGAACATACAGAGGATATTTCAAGTACCTCGTTATGCCTTTCAGTCTTACTAACGCTCTAGCTACTTTCCAGAATATAATTAACTAAGTTCTCAGGAAGTTTATAGATATCTTTATAGTTATCTACCTTAATAATATTCTTATCTTCTCACTTATAATAGAATAATATAAGGAATATATATACCTTATACTATAAGCTTTTTAGGATGCTAAGCTTCTAGTTGAACTAGAAAAAAGCATATTCTATATATAGGAAGTGGAATACCTCAGATTTACTATTACTCCTAGATATATCAGTATGTTAGAAAAGAAAGTCTAAGCTATTAAGGAATAGCCTACACCAACGAACCTTAAGGAGGTCTAAGGATTCCTTGGATTTGTTAACTTCTACTGAAAGTTTATCAGACTTTATAGGAAGATTAATGCGCCTCTTATAGATCTCAGCTGTAAAGATCGACTATTTGAATGGAAAGAAGCCTAGAGCACAGCTTTCTAGATAATTAAGGACTGCGTTATAAGCGAACCAGTCTTTATGATCTCCAACTTAGAAGAACAGTTTGAAGTTGAAACAGATGCCTCAGATTTCGCCTTTAGAGTATAACTGTCTTAAAGAGACTTAGAAGGACGCCTGCACCCCTGCGCCTTCTTCTCACGCAAGCTCCACAGATTAGAACTTAACTACTAAATCTATAATAAAGAACTTATAGCAATTATTGAAGCCTTTAAGGAATAGCAACTCCTACTCTTAGGAACTGTCTACTAAGTACTTATATATACTGACTATAAGAACTTAGCCTACTTTATAACTTCGAAAGAACTTAATAAACGACAAATTAGATGGTTGGAATTCCTTTCAGAATTTAATTTCCGAATTATCTACTGAAAAGGATTGGAAAACGGCAGAGCTGACGCTCTCAGCTGACAGCCGGACTATAACATCCTAGTACTAAATAAGACCTAGGTGATTCTTAAACATAATAAGAATAGAGACCTCATGCCTGCTATGAAACTCTTGATAATAGCCAGATGATCTAGTGCTAGCCTAACTAGCAGACTAAACAATGAAGCAATTATGGAGTTCTATGCTTAGCTAGCATATAGTTACTAAGGAATTATAAAAACCTGGAAATAATTATAATAATAGTATAGAGAAAAGGTTACTAGAGAACGTGTTATAATAGTGATTAAGGATTGCAAGGTTTGCTTGAAAAGCAAACCAGCTTAATACTAACCTTATAGATTGTTATAACCTTTGCTTATGCTGCAAACTGCCTAGCACTCTATATCACTCGACTTTATTATTAAGCTACCAAAGTCTTAAGAACCTCTTTTAGGAGTCTACTTTGACAGCGTTCTTGTTATTATAGACAGACTCACGAAGTATGCCTATTTCATCCTGTATAAGGAATTAAGTAATGATGAAGAATTTGCCTATATATTCCTTAAATATATTATAGCTAATTATAGAACCTCTAAGGAAATTATATTAAACAGAGATAAGATCTTCACTTCTAAGTTCTAGAAGTTAATTATATTATAACTTAGTATTAAGCAAGTAATATCTACTATATTTCACTTGCAGACTGACAGATAAACAGAAAGAGTTAACTAGATCTTTGAAACCTACTTCTGTGCTTATATTAACTATAACTAAGATAATTAGGTAGTATTCCTACTAATAGCTTAATTTGCCTATAACAGCGTGATTAGAGAAAGTATAAAGGAATCCTCTTTCTACTTTAACTATAGATTTAAACTAACTGCTTATAGAGAACCTTAAGCTAGCCTAGCAGCATTTAAAGCTGTTGCTACAGTTAAACAAATTAAGGATATCTAAGATAATATATGTAAAGAACTTGAATTTATATGATAACGAATGACTAAATTTAGTAATAAACAAAGGATTGAGGGACTAACCTTGAAAGAGAGAGATAGCGCCTATTTTATATAGCGAAATATTAAAACAAAACAACTAAATAATAAACTGGACTTTAAGAAACTTAGACCTTTTAAAATCCTCTGAAAAGTTTCACTAGTTAACTATAAACTCGACCTACCTAATATAATGAAATGTTTTCTAATATTTCACATCTTACTACTCAAACTAGCACTATAAAGATTATAAACAAACGACCTTATTATTATAGAAGATAACAAACTAGAGTATAAAGTCGAACGAATTATTAACCACTTTAAAGAACTAGAGGGATACTAGTACCTTATTAAGTGGAAAAGGTATAGTTATAAAGACAATATATAGGAACTAGCTAAAAATATTACTAATATAAAGGATGAACTTGCGACCTACTGGCAGCAGCACTAAGAACGAGAAGTAATACTAGCAGCACTAGTAATATTACTTCTGATAAATATTACTAGTTACTAATATATTAGACACCTACACAGACATATCAGACTACTAGCTAAAGCAGACAGACTATAATAAGGAAAACTATTTATTTGTCTAGGAATACTAGAGAATAACTAGGAATCTCTAGGAGGTACTAACTGCAAACTCTTTAATAAAAGACTAAGATCTGCAAACTTCTCGCTAATATTAAAACTCACCTAATTAGGATTATTCTCTACACCTTGAAATTAGAAGTTACTTACAACCTACTTCTTATAAGCATCTAACACTGGAAATATACTATCCTCCTTATCAATCTCCTGCATACTGCGCTTAAAAGCCTCAGTCTGACGCTCTTTAACTAACTTCTATGTCGTCTGAATCCAACTTAAACAACTAGCTGCCTCAGCTATTTAAGTCTGCAAACGAGCAAACTCCTGATAAAGAGCAAGCAACTCTTCACCTGCTTTCTCTTCCTTCTTATCCTACTCTTTTTGCTGTTTATTCAACCTCTGCACTATAACGCGTCAGCAGCAACCTAATAAACATCCCAGAAGAAAAGATATATAAGTTAAAGCTACTAAGACACTATTATAAGGTTTCTTAGCCTCAATGCAAGTGCGACACTAGGATGACTTCTCGCTGAAATAACAAGAGACTTTCGCCTGAAAATAATAAGTGCAAGGTATATTGCTAGCTAAAGAATAAGACTTAATATATTTAATTAAAGCCTCACACTTATAATCTTTAAGCTTAGTAACAGCTGACTTCTTTTTTAATTTTTAAATACAACCTAATATAATGTCAGCATTATAAGTAAATTAAGAAGTATAATTAACAGACCTCTAACCTAGGACTAATAACCTACTTATATTAAGTCTTAAAGATAAAACCTTTAGAAAGGAGACCTGATATTACAACCTATAAACAAGGATAACAGTTAACCAACCTACTTAGGCGTCAGGCAGCTAGGACAGGACATTTATACTGCAGGATTATAGGAATAACAAGGACTTACTTAGGAACAGAAGAACTATAATATAAGTCATGTGATGATAAGAAGGACTGACAGAAGATAAGCAGTCTAATAAGAGGACCGACATAGAGATAGCGGTCTACCCTCAGGGACCGCCTGGAGCTTATCAGTCCTAGGATAAAAGGAACTACTCAGGACTTGTATATAGTATGACCTGAGCCTCGCTTATGGTCAGACTTCTATAGCTCTTCAGCAATCAACTTTGTATTCATCTTCAGATACTTTCAGCTTACCTTCACTGCGAATACTTGTTGAGTCTAAGACTGATCACCTTAGCCTCTGACTATCGATCTACGATATAAGCCTACGACTTACGACCTATAACCTAGTGTACTGTTTTAAGACGTTAATCTCTAACTTCTGTTAGCAGACCTTACTGTTGGATAGCTGACTGTAATAACTATAAGCTAGGCTTAGGTTATATTATATATAAGTCTGAATAATACTTTTTATCTAGTTATAAGTAATTACTTAGGTGTATAAAGTGATTATAATTAGTTAGTATTACTAACTAATTACTAAGCGTTTCCTAACGCACTCTACTAATTATTCTTTATCTTATTATTATATAACTTATATTATAGTTCTTCTATTTCTAAGTGAGTTCCTATTATTCTTATATTCCTATAGTATAAATATTCTGTTACAGCTACCTAATACCTAAGTAAGTTATTCAGCTGTTATCTTTATTTATAGGTTATAATATCAGGTCCTCTCTCTAAAGGTTTTATCTTTAAGACCTATTATAAGTAGGTTATTAGTCCTAGGTTAAGGATCTGTTAATTATACTTCCTAATTTACTTATAATACTAACACTATATTAAGTTATATTTAGAAATTAAAATTAAATTCTATATCCACTCTTTATTATTGTAATTATATGCTTTATATTACTAAGTTTAGGTTTATTATTAATATACCTTATTTATATTATTATTTATCAGGGAAATATTATAAGCTGCTTCTAAGAAGTGAAGTTTATAGTAAGTATACTTATTTAGGGCAGCCTTATAACGCAGCTGAGGATGCTATATATACTTATAGGTTTTAACTCTTTTAGTTAATATCTAGGTTTAGCTGACTATATATAGTAGATTGCTTATTAGATAAGGCGGCTTATCTTAAAGATACTAAGGTAGCTAAAGAGGAGGTATTAAAAAAGAAGGCTACTGCTTTATATGCTATATAAGTTAAGTTAGACAAGTTTATAGTATAGTTAGATTATTTAAGAAAATAGAAACGGATAGTGTTTCGTAAAGGTTGTAAAGTTACTAAAGAAGAGCTAGTAGTATCTTTTATATTAGAAGTCTAATCTATAGGTAGTTTTAATATAATAGATTTAAATACTATTCTAAGTAATTAGAACCCTAGTACTCTAAACTTTCTTTTAAGGAAGTCTTAGTTAGTTTCTAGTGTTCCTAAGCAAATAAATAGTTTTCCTTATTATAGTCTATCTATTTCTATAAGTAGTCTAATATATCTATATAAGTATTTAATATATAGGTAGCTAGTAATATTTATTAGAAGTAGTATTACTAGTACTACTAGTATTATTTCTTATTCTTAGTGTTATTATTAGTAGGTTATAAGTTTATCTTTTATATTAGTAATATTCTTAGCTAGTTCCTATATATTATCTTTATAGCTATATCTTTTCTATTTAATAAGATATTAGTATCTTTCTAGTTCTTTAAAGTAGTTAATAATTCGTTTAACTTCATACTCTAGTTTATTATCTTCTATAATAATAAGGTTATTTATTTATAATCCTTATAATACTAGTTTAAGTAGTAAGATATAAAATATCGGAAAATATTTCATTATATTAAGTAGATTAAGTTTATAGTTAACTAGTGAGATTTTTCAGAGAACTTTAAAAGGTCTAAGTTTTTTAAAATCTAGTTTATTATTTAGTCTTTTTATTTTAATATTTCGCTATATAAAGTAGATGCTATCTCCCTCTTTTAAAGTTAGTCCCTCAATCCTTTATTTATTACTGAATTATACTATGTATTATCGTATAAATTCAAGTTCTTTGCGCGCGTTCTCTTAGATATCTTTAATTTGTCTAATTATAGTAATAGCTTTTAGTGCTACTAGGCTAGCTTAGAGTTCTCTATAAGCAGTTAGTTCGAATCTATAGTTAAGATAGAAAGAGGATTCCCTAGTGCTTTCTCCTACTGCGCTATTATAAGCAAATTAGGCTATTAGTAGTAATACTACCTAATTATCTTAGTTATAGTTAATATAAGCGCAGAAGTAGGTTTTAAGGATCTAGTTAACTTATTCTGTTTATCTATCAGTCTATAAGTGAAAAGCAGTAGATATTACTTACTTAATACTAAGTTAGAATATAATTAACTTCTAGAACTTAGAAGTGAAGATCTTGTCTCTGTCTAATATAATTTCCTTAGGTGTTCCGTGGTTAGCGATAATATATTTAAGGAATATATAGGTAAATTCTTCAGCATTGCTTGCTTCTTAATATAGAATAAAGTAGGTATATTTTGTAAGTCTGTTGATAATAATAAGAACGCTGTTATAATAGACTCCTATAAAGAGTTCTTAAGACTTTAGTAGTTTAATAATAAAGTTAAGAGATATAAAGTACTAAGTAGTTTATAGTATAGGTAAAAGTTATAATAATCTATAAAGTTAGTATTAAACTAGTTTGCTTTTCAAGCAAACCTTGTAATCCTTAATTACTATTATGATATATTCTCTAGTAACCTTTTTTCTATATTATTATTATAGTTATTTCTAGGTCTTTATAATTCCTTAGTAACTATATACTAGTATACTGTGGAATTCTCTGATAGCTTTATTATCTAGTTTACTAGGTATACTAACTATAGATTATCTGGTTATTATTAGGGCTTTTGTAGTAGGCACTAGGTCTCTGTTATTATTATGTTTAAGAATTACCTAGGTTTCTTTTAATACTAGGATATTATAGTCTAGTTACTAGCTAAGAGTGTTAGCTCTGCTGTTTTCTAATCCTTTTCAATAGATAATTTAGAAATTAAATTCTAAAAGAAATTCTAACTATCTAATTTGTTATTTATTAAGTTCCTTTAAAGTAGTGAAGTATACTAGGTTTTTATAATTAGTATATATAAGTACTTAGTAAATAGTTCCTAAGAGTAAAAGTTTCTATTCTTTAAAGGCTTTAATAATTACTATGAGTTCCTTGTTATAGATCTAGTAGTTAAGTTCTAGTCTATAGAGCTTATAGGAGAAGAAAGTATAAAGATATAGATATCTTTCTAAGTTTCTCTAAGATAGTTATACTTTAAAAGCGAAGTCTAAGATATCTATTTTAACTTTAAACTATTCTTCTAGGTTTAAGATTATTAGGACTAGTTTATTAGTAATATAATCCTTAATAGTCTAGAAAGCTATATTCTAGGCTTCTTTCTATTTAAATAGTTAATCTTTATAACTAAGGTCTATAAGAAGTATATTAATTTTTCTATAGAGTCTAATAAATTTTTAGTAGAAGTTAATAAATCTAAGAAATCTTTAGACCTCTTTAAAGTTAGTTAGTGTTAGCTATTCTTATATAGCTTAGACTTTCTTTTTTAATATACTAATATATCTAGAGGTAATTATAAATCTAAGGTATTCTACTTCCTAAGTATAGAATATGCTTTTCTCTAGTTTAACTAAAAGCTTAGTATCTTAGAGAGCTTATAATATAAAGTATATATATTTTTTATATTATTTTATTATTATAGAGAAGATAAAGATATTATTAAGGTAGATAACTATAAAAATATCTATAAATTTTCTTAGAACTTAGTTAATTATATTCTAGAAAGTAGCTAATACGTTAGTAAGACTAAAAAGTATAACAAAGTACTTGAAATATCCTTTATATATTCTAAAAGTAGTTTTTTATTCTCCTCCTTTCTTTATTTAGATAAGGTCATAAGTACTTTTAAGGTCTAGTACTATAAAGTAGTTAGCTTTATAGAGGAGTTATTATAATTTATTAATTAAAGGTAATAAGTACTAGTTTTTAATTATTATTTTGTTAAGTATTTAGTAATTAATATATAGTTATAGTTTGCTGTTCTTCTTTAGTATAAATAGGATTAAACTTCCTACTAGTGATGTTAATTCCCTAATATAGCCTTTTTTAAGGTTTTTATTAAGGTATTTATTAAAAGCTTCTATCTCTATTAGGTTAAGTCTGTAAATTTTATTAAACTTAAGTTCTTTCCCCTTTTTAATAAGGATTTCATAATTAAAATTTATATGTTCAGGCAGTCTAGTTTCTAATTCAGCTATAAAAAGTTTCTTATAAACTCTATACTCTTCTAGAATAGACAGAAAGAGATCATCCTTTTATTTAAGATCTATAGTTTTTAATAGTTATAATATAGCTTCTTTTACCTTAAAGTAGTAGATATATTATTTTACTGCTCTATAGTAAGTAGATCTGTTTAAGGCCTAGGTTCTGCAGGGCTACTTAGAGACTAAATTATTATTATCCTAATAGAGTTAGCCTGTTCTCCAATCTATCTATAAGTTATTCTTCTTAAGCTATAGCATTCCTAACATAATATTATATATATTAAGTTCAGCAATATTAAATTAGAGTTATTTGTTTCGATCTAGGTAACTTGTCTTAAGAGGTATAGTCTCGTTTTTAATAGTTCTTCCTTTATACTAAACTTATTCTCTTTCTATATTGCTGAGCTAGTATATATATTCCTTTTTTTGCTATAGTAGTCATAATCTGTTTATTACTTAAAGTGATATAAAGTTTATTTCAGCTCTGCTATTAATAAGCATAATAGTTATAGTGTCGTTAATAGTAACTGCTAATTACAGATGCACTTTCTAGGCTAAGGATACTAGATATATAGACCTTATTATTATTACCTGTCTTAGTCCTTTATTAGTAGGCAAGTCTAGTTTTTTAACTGTTCTAGTTATCTAGGGTAGGTGATTTGCTTCCTTTCTTATCATACCTTTATAAGGCAGTTCTCCTAGAATTAAAGCCTTAAAAAGCTTAGTCCTTCTTACAGAAGTCTATAGGCTTTAGCCTTCTAAACTATATATATAAAGCATTCATCCTTTTAGCATTCCTCCTATTTCATTATATCGTTATATTAACATCTTATAGGGTATTACAGGCTTAGGCTGAAAGTCGCTATATTGTTGTTAAATATAGTTATAATCTATCTAACTATAGTAGTTTAAGTGTAAATATCCTAAATAGAGTTCTTATTATATCTTCTAGAGTAGAATTAATACTTATATTTATCTCTAAGGTGTTCCTTATATTTATTAAAGAAGTATTATAGCTAGAAGAGGTTTTGGTAATTATAATAGTTATACTTAAGTGTAGAGTAATCTTCTATATAAAGCTTTAAAGTGTGGTTCTTATTTCTCTGATTTGCTAGGATACTACAGAAGTGTTACTATTAGTTGTTATAGCTTATATTAACTATTTAGTGCTAGATAAATTACTAAGTCTTTTCTTTATTATTAGATTCTTCTTTAGAACTAGTGTTATCTATTCCTAGAATTAGTCTACTATAATATCTTATGTTTTAATTAGTAATATTAGTAAGAGAGTCAGAATTGTAAAGGATTCTATTTAAATCGAACCTAGATTTAAGTTTACTGAAGTTCTAATTGCTAGTGAGACTGAGTAGTTGCTGTTTTTCTAGGAGGTTGTGTTAGTGTTTAAGTCCTTTATCAGATTCTTCCTTAACCTGTTCTTTAAGTTCTTAGTTGATTTGCTCGATCTTAGTAAGGTTTCTATATACATTTCTTTATTATTTGAAGTATACTATTAGGGTACTAATTTAGTAATACTATATAATGTTATCTAGTTCTTCTTATACCTGTTATAGCTGAAGTGTTTATACTACTTTAAGGTGTAGGATCTATTGTTTGTTATTATATATAACCTGTTATCTTGCTTTATACTAACAGATCTAGTCTATTTCTTATTAGACTTAGGCTTCTAACTCTTAGATTATTCGTTAGGTTTTTATATTATAACTTTTAGGGTTAGAGTTAAATATATTAAGTTATTAAATGCAAAGCATTTTATTAAGTTATTCAGTAGTCTTTCTGACTAGCTTACTATTAGCTCAGAAAGCTATTACAAAGGTCTTTATCTTAACTTTTAAGATAGTTATATAATAACTTATTCTTCTATAGTCTGAGTTACTAAGCTAGTATCCTATAGCTTCTTTATCGCTATAGTAAGTAAAGTATTCATCGTTATAGTATCTAGTCCCTAATAGAGATATATAAGGTGTTTTAGTTACTATGCTAACTTGCTTAGTCTGTTTAAATATAGGTTTCTAGCTAAGCTTCTTAGGTTATCTACAGTCTTTTATAATATATCCTATTTCTTTATAATTATAGCACTTAGAGTTCTATAGTTTTTTATTATTATTTTTAGTAGCAGTACTAAGATTTATAGGTCTGCTATATTATCTATAGGAAATGCTTTGTTAGGTATTATTCTAATTATTATAAGGTCTATTATTATTCTATTAGTTATTAAATTTATGCTAAGGTTACTATTAGTACTTATATCCTAAGTTTAGAATTTATCGCTTTTCTCCTCATTCCTTTCTTTGTTTATAAAAGCAGTTATTAATTTTAATAGTATGTTTAGTATAGGCGAAGAAGCTGGGGGGTGTTTCTAGTTTAGCTATTTCATCCTTAATATTATCCTTAAGTCCTTAGTAAAAAGCAAAGACCTTGCTTTTATTAGTTATATAAAGTCTTATAGCTAGTTATCTAAACTCTGCAGTATAGAGTATAGCTAACTTAGTTTATTAGAGGTAGAATAAGTCCTATTTAGCCTGTTTTTATTTATTAGGGTTAAGAAAAAGTGATTCTAAGGCTTTAATATAGCCTATGAAACTGAAGAAGATGCTTTTTACTTCTTTACTATATTTCTTAACTAGGTTATTAAGCTATTCTTATTAAAGAAGTTTAAACTAAGTAAGAGCTTATCCTCTAAGGAAAGTAGTAGTATATACTATACGTTTAGTATTATTCTAGAATGTGTTAATATAGAAGGCTTAGTAGGTTCGTACTTAAACTAGGTATCCTTTGAGTTATCTTAGGGTTCTATTAAAAGTAGAAGGTATATTAAGTTTAAGGCGTTCGCATCCTTTAACTAGAGCTAAAATAATATTAGTAGTAGCTTAGAAGGTGTTAACTTCCTTTTCAAGTTCCTAGGTCTTATATACTTATTCCTAAAGTTCTTTAAAAGCAGTAGCATTTTAGTTAAACATATTATATATTTTCTTAAAGTTTTTAGTGATTTTATTAAGCTGTTATTTAGGTTCTTTAGTATTATCCTTACTATCTAAATCATCCTTCATTTTCTAGTCCTCAATTTCCTAGGCTAGGCTCTAAAGAACCTTTCCTCTAGAGATAGCTGAAGGTCTAGAAGTAAAAAACTTAATAAAAGCGTAGGAAGATATTCTATACTATTTAGTAGGTATTAATAGTTAACTTGCTGAACAGAAGCAATTAAAGTATTATAGTTAGCTATCTAATAGTAGGATCTGCTAATAGAAGCTAGGGATTAATATATAGTAACAGTATACTAAGGTTATAGTCTAGGTTATAGGTTATAAGCTATGTTATAGATCAGTAGTCAGAAGCTAAAGTAATCAGTCTTAGACTTAATAAGTATTTATAGTAAAAGTAGGCTGAAAGTATCCTAAGGATATTTATAAGTTAATTGCTGAAAAGCTATAGAAATCAGACTATAAGCTAGGCTTAGGTTATACTATATATAAGTCCGAACAGTACCCTTTATCTAGTTATAGGTGATCACCTAAGTATATAAGGTGATCGCGATTAGTTAGTATTACTAACTGATCACTGAGCGCTTCCTAACACGCTCTACTAATCGTTCTTTATCTTATCGTTATATAACTTATACTATAGTTCTTCCGTTTCCGAGTGAGTTCCTGTTGTTCCCGTGTTCCTGCAGTATAAATATCCTGTTACAGCTGCCTGACACCTAAGTGGGTTGTTCGGCTGTTATCCTTGTTTACGGGTTGTAATATCCCTCTATTAACTACTTCTACTTTATAGTAATTATATATATATTATTAAGTTTTTTAAACTAAGTTCTTAGCCTAAGTAATATAAAATATTTTATATATTTATTATTAAATTACTTATTTATTATAAATTATTTCTTAATTAATTTAAAATGTTTCTATACTTTAGTTTAATAATATTTCTTTATATTAAAGAATATTAATAAAAAGTAGTAATATATAAAATATATTATTATATTTTTTATTTAGAGTTCTTACTATATATTTAAAAAACTATATATTTTAAGTTAGTTTTTTTAGTAATTTAAAAAAAACTATTACTACTCTTAAAGTAATTAAAAATAGTATTAATATAGTTTAGTATTAATATTTTAATATTAAATAAATATTAAGTTATAGTAGTATAAAAAGAGAGATATTTATTCCCTATAAAGTAATTTATATTCTTTTTATATACTCCTATAAGTAGCTATAGAAATATCTCTTTTAAGTTATCCTAGTTTTTAAATATTTCCCTATAAGAGTTATATAGTAGTTAACAAGGTATGCCTCTAGGCGGTAAACTGCAAAGAAGAAAAGTTAGAAGGGAAGAAAGATTACCTAGTTGCTTACCCCCTTGTCGCTTATTCCCCTGCTGCTCACTGCGTCTGATCATCTCTCCACACCCAGGCGGGTCTTGTCTCCATTCACTACAGGTTCTTCGCTTCCTGCCATGACTGCGTCGTAAGTCGCCAATTGCTCCGCCAAGTCGTCATTGTCGAATAGCAGTGCAGATGTTGTGAGTGAATTCCGTTCGTCCTCATCTTGTTACTCGCTTTCCACCTCTCCGGCACGGCCATGCGGCTCTCTTTGCCGATCACTGCAACGTCGCGCTTACATGTAGTACACTATGTACTCTGTCTCGGGTCCGAAGCCATCGATCCACTTGTCGCTATGCCCGCCGTAAATCGGCGCTTGTGCGAGAACGAGTTAATTCGTCTGCCGCTAGACAAGCTTTTTGCAGCGGAGGCGGCCGCGCGCGAAGTTGACAAGGTTGCCAACGTCTACTATTCCGTTCTCGGCTAAGCGATAGTTTCAGTCTTGCCTTGATATGCGCGGCCCAGCCAGGACTCGTGGCCGGTCTTTCGGGGTCTGAAGTCCCTTTGAGTTTGAGTTTATGCCGAGGTTTTTTTACCGTATTTTATTGAATATGGCAGGAGTTGCCTGTGGGGGCAGTACGAATCAACTGGGCTGCTGAAGACTCTTGTCAGACCTGCATCAAATGTAACGGCAAGCACGGCCAGACTGGGCGGGGAGTTGTCCAGACGAAGCCGGTGAATACGTGTAGGTGTCTTGGAAGGATTCTAGACCGGCGATTTGCCTCAATTCAGCATTTATCAGTGTTGCTGCCTGGCTATGTGGCGCCTTGCCCAACGTATGTTGCCAAGTGACATATGATATTGTGATACAACGCTGAGGAAAACCTAAAATCACAGCCCACATAGGAATAGCCCGGCGGTAAGGGACTTCGGCGGCTGTACAGGAAGGCAGTTTCCAGAACCGTGGTCGTGTTGAGGACGTAGCATCCAGGAAGAGGTATCATCCAGTAAGATGGTACGCATTACGATAAACGTGGTAAAAGCGATTCAGTTAGTGCTTGGTCAACCGCAATCATAAAATGACGTCCGTCCTCCTTAGTTGACACTCGAAGCAAACGAACGATACCGCTCGAACACAACGCCGCGTCACGATGGACATCATGGACATCAAGGCTATCAAGGCCATCATCAACCAGGCACCTGTGCCAGGATATGTCCTGCTTCCCGTCGGGGCCTTAGTGCTCTTTGTTGTCTTCAAGGTGGTCTACAACGTATACTTCCATCCCTTGCGCAAGTTCCCTGGCCCTTTGGCAAACAAGCTCAGCATCGTATGTACCATCTTTCTAGGCTCTTTCTGCTCGCATCACTGACGTTGGTAGATCCCCCATCTGTGGTCAGTGTTCAAAGGAAAGCAATCCTATGAGCTACTCAGACTCCATAGCAAATATGGTGAGTGCCTGATCATCGCCATAGCACAACCACCGCCAGCACTGATGACTGATCGTTGATATCCAGGCCATGTCGTCCGTTACGGACCAAACGAACTCAGCTTCAGCTCAGCCAAGGCGTGGAAAGACATCTATGGCCCTCGCTCGGGCCATCAACCCTTCACCAAGGGCACTTGGTATGACGGTCTAAGCATCTACGCCGCCCAAGATATTCGCTCCATCATCACCGAGCGCGACCCCGTTAAGCACGCCGCGATGAGCCGTCTATACGACGGCGCCTTCTCGCGCGGTTTCCTGAACGAGATGGAGCCCATGATCATCGACTACATCGACCGCTTCGTCGACTACGTCCGCTCTAAGACGGCCGACGGCGGCACCGTGGACCTGACCTTCGGCTACAGCTCCATGACGTTCGACATCATCGGCGACCTGGCCTTCGGGCAGGACTTTGGCGCCATCGGTTTGGAGGAGCCCCACAAGTTCATTCGCGAACTCAACGAATCTTTGGGCTTCACCAGTTTCATGGAGGCGGTCAAGCGCTTCCCGCCTCTGGGGCCCATCGGCCGCATCCTCTTCCGGAGCCAAGTCGAGAAGCTCGAAGGCATCGCGCGCAAGGGCGGGGACTTTGCTCTCGATGTTATGAAGAAGCGCGTCGCGGAGCAGGACACCACTACACGCAAGGACTTCCTGACCAAGGTGCTGCAGCAGCGCGCCGAGTCCAAGATGGACATCTCGGAGATACAGCTGGCCGCGCAGTCGTGGGACTTTATCGGCGCGGGCACTGAGACGACGGCGGCCGTGATGACGTCCACGACATACTATCTGCTGAAGGACAGGGAGCTTCTGGCCCGCGTCACGGCCGAGGTGCGCGCTGCTTTCCGCACCAGTGCCGAGATTACGAATGCGTCCGCCGAGAAGCTGGAGCTCCTCCATCGCGTGTGCCTCGAGGGCTTGCGTCTCCCTACGGGAGCGCCGCCCATCCTGCCGCGCTTGGTACCCCGAGGCGGCGACACTGTTGACGGATATTTCCTTCCCGGAGGCACCCCGGTGACCATCGCCCCCATGGTCGCGGGGCTCCATCCCGATAACTTCAAGGACCCGATGGTGTTTAACCCGGATCGGTGGTTGGGTAAGGGCGGGGACATCTTGGAGGCGAGTCAGCCCTTTTCGCTTGGTGCCCGCGGGTGCGGAGGAAAGCCGTAAGTTACATAAACCCCCTGAGCTGCCAGTACAAGGAAAGTCAGACTAACTCCTTGTTTTAATAATCTTAGTATCGCGTGGATGGAAGTGCGTGTGACATTGGCCAAGATGCTCTGGACCTTCGACATGGAACTGGAGAACCCCGAGTTGGACTGGATCGGGAAGGATTTCGACAACCTGCCGCAGTACGCTTTGTGGGTCAGACAAAACTTGTACATCAAGGCCCGAGTGGCTAAGCACTAGGGCCGCCTTCGTTGCAGCTCAGTCGAGGGCGCTGAGTGTCGGTTGTATTCCTGGTCGCGTCTGGCGAGGCGACGGAGCGAAATGAAGTTGGGTTGGTTATTGATGTTTTGAGTATGGGTTGATGTCTAGTTTAGAATGTGGAACCTCGGGTTACTCTGGTCACTACATGGGTAAGGGCTCGAATTCCAAAGTTTATGTATGCAGAGGCAATGCAACACTACCTTAGAAGTGACTGGGCCACTGGCTATACGAACAGCGACAAATGTATAACTTTACTCAGCCTCATAGATGGGAATCAGTCATTTATCTCAAGTCAACTTCTTCATAGCAAATCTAGCATCTTGCTGTATCTAATTGTAGCTTGGATGTACGTCAAACTTGCTACTTGTTTCAAACATTTCGAAGCCTGGGACGCATCTCAAACCCCCAAATGCATCTATCAAGAGTGGCAAGAACACCCCACCCTCTAGATTGTAAGTCTGTCACTGCAACCATCCTTACAGAACTACGGCGGCTGGTTGTACAACGTAATAGCGTCAAAGTCTGGATCTCTACGTTCAGATGAATACATGCCGCGTTGCCGCCACACCTGAACCCGGGGAAATAGAATATGGTGTGATCTGAATAAGTATCATGCCTCTTGCTTGTCGCGCCGCCGCTGATACCGACTGTGAGCCCGATGCTCAAGTGAGGGAAGTTTCGAATCATGTCTTGACCTATGATTGCCTTCGTGACTGGTTCATGGCTTCAATCAGGCAATGCAGCGACGACAATATTATGCTTGCAAACTCGACTACGAACAGCTTCTCAGGCTTATTATGATCAGGGAAGCTGGCTTATGCGACAAGCTCAGTCTCAACGGCGCATGTCGTGAACAAGTTTTGAAAAGAAAAAGAAAAAGAAAAGAAAAGATAGGCCCATCCTCAACAGACAATAAAGCTTCACGACATCAATCACGAGCACCCGCTAGAGCCAGTAACCACGGAAATCGTTCCTCCAGCGACCTTCCTCTCCCTCCACAAGCGCAGAATGCGCTTCCCCTCCCTGCTAGCCTTCTCCTCAGCCTCAAACTGAGCCTGTGCCTCCATGGACTCCTCCAGTACGCGCCAGACTTCCAACCGCTTTCCGGACGCGTTGCGTTCCCAGCGAGACTCTGTTTCAAGAATGGGTCTCTTCTTGTGCTCTGCGTCGTCCTGGAGTCTCTTATTCTTCTGCTTCTGGAATGGGCAGTCATGAGGTCCCTTTTCGCACCCTGGTTCGCTGGATAATCAGCCGCAGCATTGGAAGCGTAGCTTCTTGTCGTCCTGGGGTATCCATTCCCAGGATCCAGATTCTACAATGGGAAGACCACACTTGGCTAGCAACTGCCAGGTAGGTACTTGTCTTTTCTTGCTGACAAATTCAATTGAGTCTTTCTAAACACTGGTGCCAATGGCGAAATTAATAAGCAATACATGCCTCTCTCCCGCTCCCTTCAGACAACATTCACTTGAGAACGAAGCAATAGATCTATGAACCCGTCTCCGAGGACAACGTTGATCCGTCATCAATTGCACATGCAAATAGGAGCAGGGTCTTCGAGATGTGAAGATAGAAGATGGATATTCATCTCGATCGCGCGATCATCCGTCGCCGTCATATCAAAAACAGCCCTGGTATACATCGACATTCTGCATCTCGTAAATATGGAAGCTTAGTTGACCATGCCAGAAAGAAAGTTGGTCGCATTTCGCTGTGCCGACTACGGCGGCCTCTGGGGCCGGCTTGGCGGTGGCCTTGGTACCGCAGGCATGCACGCTGACAGGGGAAAAGATTCCGACTTGCGGAGGTCAGCTGTCGGGGGGGCTTCTGAGAGTTGATCTATACGGATTCGCGCCGTTGAGGGGACGATTCTGTGACCGATGTGTGCGTGGAAGGGCACTAGGTATGAAGGACATTGTTCGAGAAGTGGAAGGACGGCCGGAGAAGCATATTGAGCATTGTGTTAGCAATATATCAGAAGCTAAAGGCTTTCAGAAGCAGCTTGACATGGCGTGAAGTGATACCCTCTTTCTCAACCAAAATGTAAGTTTTGTCGGGTGTTAGACAGGGTGATAGCCCCCCGGTTGTCAAGAGACAAAATCCAGCTATATTTGCTCTGATAAACTATGATATGATGAATCGCATCCCGTAGTGATACGGATAGCCGATGGGGCAATATGCTGCATTTATGTAATCGCCAGACCGTTTTAGACATTGATTGCAGCCAAATTCTTGCATGTGCTAGTGATACGAATCTTGGCCCGGTTTTGAAACTGGTTTGTTGCCCAGTGTGATCTGTAGAACGCGTGGGCATTGTTGCCGGATTGAAGGCTGAGTGAAAGTATTGTCAATATACTTCCGTTCAAAAGTCGAAGGTGGTTTACGAAGAGGATGGAGGATGAGGGCAAATGCACGCGAGGAAGAAAATGCTTACCGGGAGATTGCCTCTCTGTATTGGTCGTCGAAAGAAGTCCGCGAGCGTTGCACCATTGACTTCAAGACGGTTTCGATGTACAGTTTCCATTCGCTCTGGAGATTTGGGATGGTGACCGTGTTGCCACTCTGGGCATACCAGTTGTCGAAATGTCCGAGTGCCGTGTGGATATTTTCGTAAGTGCCGCAATACATGGACCAAATCGTTGGGTTGTTCATGTATTCGAAAACCAGGCCTACTAGCGGTCAGGACCTTGGGAAACATCAAACTCAAGGGATGAGGGGAACGAAAACGATTGAAAATTGTACCGCTGGCTGAGTCCGATGGATGCGCGTTCTCGCCCGACATGGAAGACTTACCCAACTCTTTCGTGGCTTGCAACTGGGCGTCCATGCTCATCTTCTTGAACTCTTTTATGTCGGTGCACTGTTTCCCACTGAACATCTGAAGTCCATAGCGTCAGAGTTGAGATCACGTCTATTGTACAAGGCCTTTTGGTGGCGGAGAAGGGGAGGGCTTACCCGGCCTTTCATCATGTTGGGCCTGCTTTTGTAAATGGCCAGGCGGTCCAGGTGAGCTTCGTTACCCAGCTCTGACGTCAACAGATCAATGAAGCCCACTACTTTGCCATTGGAGTCGGTCCATGGCGAAGTAGAAGATTCGTCGAACATGGTCTTTTCAATGATGGCGCAGGGCATCTTGGGGGTAGGGTTGGAAGGAGGGGGCATTTGCCCGGGGATATAACCCTTGTCTAACCACGAGTTGAAAAATTGACTGATGGTCTGCCCTTCGAAGACATGCTCAGCTGCGCGGAGGTCTAGATCAGTTGCCCGCCGCCGCAAAAGAGATGGTAACTCGAGAGAACTCACTGTTGTACGGCGATCTGATGAGCGCGCCGTTAACCAACTCGGTGTCCGCCTGGGCCAGCCTGGTTACCGACCAGTCCGAGCATGATGCCGACGAATTTCCCCAGTATTTCAAAATGCTGTCCCACCTGCCGTTCTGTATTCCGTCCCAAGGATTCGCTGCGGGTCTCGGAAAGGCTGGGTACATGAATTGACCCGCTGTCTCCCAGGCTTGTTTGCATATTGTCATGTCTTTGCTCATCATGGTGGCTTCGCCGGCTTTGCGCTTGTCGAGCAGCGCAAAGTCGCCGTTGCTCTCCGGATCCGACGTCGTGTTATCCAGGGCATCCCTTTTGGCATTGGGCACGGTGCCGGGCCAGCTCTCACGTGGTTCGGGCTTGTCGCACTCGGGGCAGGACGGCATGTCCCTGTCCCAGTAGACGACGTTCAAGTTCTCGCAACCGCAGCACTTTCCGGAATTCTCGTTTCCGCCGGTGCTGCTGCTACCGCAGCTCAAGCAGTTCGTACACGAGAAAGCCGATTTGCCCGAGAAATCGTCGCCCATGTCCCCAGGAAGGTACTCCGTGGGATCGACGTTGCTGCCAGAATTGTAGTTCCATCCTGGCATCACTCCGGCGGCGGGAGACGCGACGGGATAGCACACCTTGCCGTCACTTGGACCTTGCTATGAGGGGTCAGCATCTGTCAAACAACCAGTCGAGCAACACATACGCTGTCACTGGCAACCTGCACCAAGCTTGATGTTTCGTCCCATCCAACGCTGTCCCTGTGAAACAGGTGAGCTTTGTACTTCAAAGCGAAGGAACAGACTTACGCATTCTTGACGCCTTGGTAGACTCCGGTACTATGGTTCTGTAAGATGCAAGGCTCTAGAATGCAATTAGAGGAGAACTTACGCGATTTTGTAATCGGTGCATGCCGTTGAGCCCCCGCTGCCGGGGAAGAAGCTGAACTCTGCCATGGTGCCATAATTCAAAATCATCTACAGTAAGACGTCATCAGCTTGTGGTGGGTTTCTTCAATAATTCAAACTGACCTCTGGAAGATCAACTGTCCAACCGCTGCCGAGGCCGCGTCCCAGGTTTGCAAACTGGATCTTCATACCAAATTTGATGTAGGTTCCGAGAGCAAGTCTTCCACCGTTGCCGGTACTACTGTAAAGGACATTTTCGTCGGGGATGGAAATCTGGTTCTTCAGTCGATCACTATCCCTGATCCTCAACCTGTCTTCTTTGGTTGGGGGAAAATAGGCGTTGAAGTCACCAAAGTCCGACTTGACTCTCGTGCTGAGCTGGCCGTTGAAATAAGGCCCACTGGGACTCATGCTACCGCCTCCAGTCTCGTTGAAAGATGCGATTTGATGGTCGACTGTGTATGTAGTAAGGGGAAAGAGAAATGTAGGCGCCCGAGTCTCCGGCTTCGATGAGGTCAGGCTGGTGGTTGACGGGCTTGTTGCTCGTGAGCGCCGGGTTTCCTTTCTTGGTCTTGTCGAGATCAACTACCCCGACTCCACCGGCAGTGAAGGTCAAGTCCGTACTGCCCTTCACCGTCAGGAAGCCGCTGGCTTGGTCGACCTTGAGAGAATCCCTGGTCCATTGTTGCCTGTGTGGCATATCGTCAGTCTTTGCTTCGAATTCGAGGGCGGGCGATGCAAGCGGCCTACAATCATCGAGAACCCGTAGTAAAACCTTGCGTCGAGGGTTCCTTCAACATGCGCAGCAAAGCCCTGGTCAAACTCCTTGCTGTTGATGAGACAGTCGTCGACGGAATCCCAAATCAGAGGAGAACTCAAATCTTCCTTGATCGGGTACGCGTCCTCGTAAATGTCCATCTCCTGCGACTTGGTGAACATCTCCCGCCAGTCAGCCGTCGTCGGGGCATGGTATCTCTTTTGACTACCACTCTGCACACCTGGGGAGTTGACGGCGTAGTTCCAGTACCCTCTGATGTTGGAGTAATCCATTCTGACTCGGGTGTTGCTTGTGTCCCTGCGGGCATTGCTCAGGTTGAAATCGAAAGTCAGAGTGTAGACATCGGACGTGAGACTTCTCCCGGAAAGGCCGACAGGAATACTCTGATCTGCAATCGGCAGATTAGCTCGACTGACGACAAAATGTGCATGAAGCCACCTACCCTCTGATACTTCAATGCTTATAGCGCGCGCCAACGTACCAGCTGCGCACTACCAGAGGAGTCAGCCTAGCTCGCGTCTGCAGCACTCCGACGGGGGAGAAGAACTCACGTTTTCGGGCATCTCGATGATGGTGCCTTCAACTCCGCGTTCCATGAGTTGGAAGCAGCCCTTGATGTCGCTGCTGAAACACGCAACTCTTGCTTGTTGCGGCTTATCATGGGCCTGGTCCCGCTTCTGGACCGGACAATCAAGGAACACGAGAGGCTCCGGTCCATCCTCTCGCTTTTTCAACGAAGCAACTGCGTAAGAGTCACCCGTGACGAGCATAAAGCCGAATCCAGTCTTTGCAGGGTCCGTCTCTCCCGAATTCGCGTTGGAACCGAAGTTCACTAGACCATAGCTAGCCGGATCGTCCTCGGAGGGTAGAAGGTCAGCAGGGAACAGCCTGTCCAAGTCGACCATGGTGAATTTGGTGTTGGTTCCGCCAATCTTGTTGGAACTGGAGATGGCCCTGAGGGCGTCGAGATCTACAAGGTCGTCGGTGGCGACGGGTGTTGGGCGATCGCCGACTCGAACGGGATCGCCTTGGACGACTTTTACTCGTGGAATCCTGCGGTGAAGACCGACTGCACCGGGCTGCTGGCAGATGTATTCGTGTGCGTTGGTTTGGCAGCGTCTCCGACGACGACGAATCCGACTCCTGCCACGACCACTGCCGCTGCCGGGGTTTCGACACCGACTCCGATCCAGGATGGCATGACCACGACCTGCTCCAAGTTCTATTTTGTTCAATCAGGGGATGGATGTTGGGCTATCTCGGACACGAATGGTATCGCGTTGGATGATTTCTATGCGTGGAACCCGGCTGTCAAAACGGACTGTACCGGACTCCAAGCGAACGTCTACGTTTGTATCGCGGTGGCGTAAGCCCTAGCAGACATACGTTATATGATCAGATTGGTTGGCATGCTTGATCTTACGACTAGAAAATGTGACTGCGAGTTCTTGGTATCAACCAAGGTAGTTCTCAATCTTCGCCCCACCCCTTCTGAATGCCCAATCTCATCAACTCTTCTCGTGTGGCGAAAGGCCGCTCGAATCTGGGCTCGAATACGTCCCTCACCGTGCCCACGCCTTCCAAAACCGTACGCATGCGCGGATCATCCGGATAAGGGTTTTCACCGCTGCCGTAAAGAAACTCCATGACCTCTTTATCCGTGTGGATTCCTCGTCCGGGCAATGTAAGCTTCCTATCATCTCGGATGATGACCCGGGGCTTCACGGATCGGCTTCGCCATCCGAGGTCATCGCGGATACGAAAAAGCACGCTTCTGTATCCGCACTGTCTCTCGCGAACCACAGAAAGCTGAGCTCCACCGAGCGGAGTGTATCTGGAAGCGCTCCGAGAAGGTCGAGAAGGTCGTCCTCTTTGACCAAGAATCGAGACAGCCCAAAATGTCTTAGGTGCGTCCATGCTTCGACAGGAAAGATGGAGCGTAGTGGTGTGAAGTGGTCGACGGGATTCTCTGGAGGCCAGGGTCGGGAAAAGCTGAGGTTCGTGACTTCATCGGTCTCCAGGGCGAAGGACTCCAAGTCGGCGGTCAAAAGTTGCTTCAAGTGACCGTTGCGAAAGGCAGCATAGTTCTGTTCGGCGTGCATGCCCACCATGATGCTAAGCTTGAGCATCGAGAAACCAGGTTTCCGGACTAGAGCAGCGAGGTTCTTGTACTCTTCAGATGGTTCTTGCGTTGAGAAGATCTCACATGTGAGTCCCGAATTGATCTGGTTGCCATCAATGACCACCTCTGGGACGGTTGCGTACTCTTGCTGGGCGAGAAGATGAGTGACAATACGGAAGCCGCGCCATTTTTCCTTGATGGCTTCATCTTCCCAGCTTTCGCAGGGGATTCTGGCTCCGAGTGGCGGCGTAGGCCAGCTGCGAGGAAGGGGGTAGTTGAAGCCGTATGGGAATGCGCGGATCATCGGCGTAGGATACTGAGGGAAGAAGAGGATACCATGAGCAGCAGGCGTGATTGTAACTCTCCGTAGATTGGGGAACCGTTTCTCGGCCAGAGCCCATTGAAAGGCGGCACTGTCAGCCGCCGTAGCGAGAACGTCTTCCTGCTGACGGAGCAAGCTTCGATAGTAGTCGTAAGCCACGTCGAGAGGGAGCTGGGCAGCAAGCTGTTGTGTGGTTTCGACGTGCTGCGGCAGTGTTTCGACGTCCCTTCCTCGCCACTTGCGCAGATAGTCTATGTTCTCCCGACATGCTGCAACGAACCACAAGGGAACGCCCTCTGGCACAGGCGTATCCTCGGAATCCGAGTCCTCAGCGTCGTATCCGTATCCACTGCGGTAACCTGATTCCTCCTCCAGAGAACTCATGAAGCGTGCATCGTCCCAGACAATCTCACGAACGTCATGGCGAAAGGTATCATGGTTTGCAATGTTCCTGAAGACTTGGATATTGTGGTTGCTTGCTGAAATAAAAACACGCTTGAAGCTGAGGTGAGGGGTGACGACTTTGCAAAACTGTCGAGAAGCCAAGCGCAGTTTCTTGAGGTCGGAATTTGGCAGATGCGCGAAGATGGCCCTGGAAAGCTCTAACGGAAGCCCAGCGAGAAATTCCACGATGGAGCCCGGTTCCGCCGGGGTTGAATCTTGGCGAGGAGTTGCCATTGGAGGCTGCGAAGACAAGACAAACGGTGGGGAAGGAAAGAGATGTTTCTGTGTTGGTCGCTGAGAGTGCAGCCATTTTCATGTTTAAATAATACGGGATCCAACGTCCGTACCCTGGTAGGCGCGGTAGCTGCTGCAGGGATCTTTGGTGGGCTCGACAATGGCAACGTCCTTCAGCTCTTATCTTATCGATAAGCCCCGAGCTTGGAGGCTCGTCACGTGGATAGCTCCATGCAGATTACACTATCCGTATCTGTACTTTTGTGGTTATTACAATTTACCCCCCCCCCCCCCCCCTTCCACACAGAAGGATCTCCGAATCCCGGCCCCGATTTGTCATGCACTCCAGATCCCCGCCACAGGGGACGCCTGGCGAATGAGAAACCCAGATGGTGACTTCAACGACTTTTTTTCTGCTGCTCCATCTGTCGCTGATGCTGGCGCTGGCGCTGCCTCTGCCGAACGCTCCAGAGGGGGCGACTCAGGTTAGAGGCGGGCGGTGACACGAGGTTCCGGTGCTTTGGAATCGGGAGCGTGACGCAGCGTCTCTTGTATATAACTTCACCTTACAGCCATCTCTCATTCTCCAGTTGATCTCAATTGCGTCTTTTTCAACCAAACAACCGCGTCAATTTCCTACGAAACAGCCACAACACAACTCCTCGCATCAATCACCCCCGTCGCCATACCCCCCAAAAATCACGACCTGGATCCCAGACCCCGAAACCCCACCGCGCAGCTCCAGCAGCTCCAACCGCCGCCCCTCACCACCACCACCCTGCGCACCCATTCTCGCCCTCGCCCTCCTCTTCCTCGCAATCTTCCTCTCGTCCACAATGCCCTTCTCTTTCCTCACCCGCTTCACCCGCCCCTTCACAACCACCACAATGTCCCTCGCCGCCAACTCCTCCACCGGCGCCGCCCTCCCGCCCGGCGCCCAAAAGGCCACCATCGCCGCCGGCTGCTTCTGGGGCGTCGAGCACCTCTACCGCAAGCACTTCGCCCAAAAGGGCCTCATCGACGCTCGCGTCGGCTACATCGGCGGCGACCTCTCCAACCCGACCTACCGCGCCGTCTGCGGCGGCGACACCGGCCACGCCGAGGCCCTGCAGGTCGTCTACGACCCGTCCCAGGTCTCCTACCGCGCCCTCCTCGAATTCTTACGCATGCACGACCCCACCACCGCGAACCGCCAGGCCCCGACACCGGCCCGCAGTACCGCAGCGCCATCTTCTGGCACGACGAGGAGCAGCGCAAGACCGCTGAGGAGGTCACGAAGCTGGCGAACGAGCAGTGGTACAAGGGCAAGATCGTGACGGAGGTTATCCCCGCGGGACAGTGGTGGGATGCGGAGCAGTACCACCAGCTGTACCTGCACAACAACCCGAGCGGGTACGAGTGCCCGAGTCACTTTTTGAGGACGTTCCCTGATCTGCAGGGGTGACTGGCGAGGGATGAGGGGAAGAGCAGGTTGTAATGATAGAGAGTGACGGGAGCGACGGGATTGGGATTGGGTCTTTCTTTTAACATACGGATCATGATATAAGATGGGGAATGGGATGGGATGATTTGGCTGGGTTCTGCCGAAGCGGAAGTGGCTGGGGATATGATAGCGTTCAACCGCTTTATTGACAACGATTTTCTGACAACAAGACTTGATAGTAATAATGGCGAGTGTAGTGACTGTCACTCCGTGGTATCAAATGGGTGATTGGCATCATTCTACTATCTTCTCTTGGACTCCACTCCCACAATCCGTCCATGAGGCCGGTTTACCGATAGTGTTAAAATAGAAGGTACACTCCGAGGTCGATCGGTATCTGATTGTAATTCGAACTACTGCTCATCCGGAAGACAGGAAAGCCCTTGGAGCTTTCGAGTTTACATTCCTATGCGAGAGGAAATGCTACTTAAGGCGATATTTAGACAATAGTAAGGACCTGCTCTTGTCCAAGCTTGTCAAAACTTGTGTTGCGCCATTTGGCAAACCAACCCTGAGTCCCCTGCTCTTCAAACATTTGTCGTGGCCAGGCGAGACGGTAACGGGCGAGACAGTAGTCTCCTTTGAAAAGGCTATCCCGTTCCTCGGTTTCAATCGTAACAATTGCACACCCTACTCTCGAAAAGGCAGCCGTCTCCTTCCTTGAATGCTCGACCTGGTTGGTCGACGAGATTTCCTTGGTTTCACGGCAGAGAACGAGACCCTGCAGAAAGTATTCGTCGTGGATATGCCGTTTTTGATGTATGGAAAGTGGCAAGAAGTAAACTGCAGGGAAAACTCCATCCGTGGAGCAAAGCTCGACATCTGGTGAAAATGAAGCAGGCGCATAGTGAGCCATGCTTTCGCCAACCAGCGAGAAAGAGTACCTCCTCGCATGGGCGGTCGAGCTGTGAGGACTTAGATCTACTAGCGTGGCTAGGCACACTAGTCCACGCAGGGTGATGCGACCCCCGGCGACCATACCCTTATCGTCCGACGTAAGAGGGAAGCAGGTCGCGCTTATGATTTCGACCAAGTGATTAGTGTTGTGACCATACCATGATATATTGCTACTCCCGACGGAAGCCCAAGACCACGTCGGTGGTGCCGATAGCAATGTCTCTCGAGCTAGCGTCGGCTGCAGTCTGGGCTGAACCGTTCCATTTACGAACCACTGCAGCCCGGACACGATGTCCGCTTCCCAAAGCCCAGCGAGATAAGATCCGAGCGCAGGCATTTGACGTTGAAAAGTAGTGGCAACGCCTGACAATGCAGGAAGCCGATCAGCCTCGGAGGTCAATAAGCTAGACGCATATTTCTCCACGATACCGTACCATGACCAATATCTCGGTAATAATGTTCCCGTCCCGAGGAGAACATGGCGGCGAATAAAAGCATCCTCGATGCGGTATTTGAGCTCCTTACATTCACAGGAGATACCACCTTCATATGCTTCGAATATCAACTCGTTCTTCGTGAAATGCAGCATCAATGGAGATAGCATTCTTTCCTGAAACGCCCAGCCCCGGTGTAGCAGCGGCATCTCGGTCAGTCGGTTGAGTGGATTTCTCAACGCCCGGTCATGGTAGGATTCAAGGCCGCGAACGTAGATGGGATACTGCAAGCCAGGGAGCTTGATCTCATGCACTCCGGGCCGGAGCACAGGTTCGTTGCCTCTGTTAATAAAAAGGCCCTGATCGCCATCGGTAGCTCCCGTGGCGGCAATAGTTAGGCTTGCATTTGCATAGACCGTCGCCATACGGGAAGCCTCTCCAGCCCAGTCCTGCGCATCATCCTGCACGATACACAGACTATCAATCCAGATGTAGCGAATACCCAGATGTTTGGTGACGAGCATTGCATCTTGAAACGTCTTTGTCAGGCCTCCCCAAGGAATCGACTGGGAAAATTTGCCTATAGTTTTCGTGGTAGTCTGTATCATTCGGGCGGCCACGCCCGGTGAGCCCCAGCAGTGACTCAAGGCGACGTAACGTGCGTCATCCTCAAAGTTCTGTGCAATTGATGATGTCTGGATGAGACGAATATCCAGTGGTAGCCCCGTCTCGATGTCGCCCGGAGGCCGACCGTCGTTTAACATTAAAAGACGGGTAGGCAAGACTGATAATCTCCCAGACTCCTCCGTGTGTGTTCCCCTCCTGGAGAGCAGCCTCTCGTCGAACCTGTTTTGAACAAACAGACGCACTTGGTCCAGTGTGGGCAAGAAGCTACTCCAGGACAAAGACGTTATTAATCCATCCCAAGGGCAGGATTCTCCTATGTTTTGTCTTCTCATTAGTTTTGAGCCTGTTCTCAGCCCCCGCGTGGCTACACACTGGAGCTTTACCTTCCATAGTGTGAATCACATAATCACGATCCTTCAGACCAAGAAACAGAACGTGGTATTCTGAGGGGTCATACAGATCTTCGGTATCGGAGTAAAGTAAAAATCCTCGTCGACCTCCCATATCGCCTCTTCCTGAGCATAGCTGTTCTGTATGGCCAAGTCGCCCCCAAACACTTTTGAGGAGTAAACATGGGAGGCATCCGGCTGCTGCGGTAGCATCCAGCGACTTGACCTCGACGAATAGACGCCGGCCTTCGTCAAAAGGATCGCGGCCGGCGAGTTTTCGAGCGAGCTTTCGTTGAGTCTCAAACAAATCCGGGTATATTGGAATTCGAAGGTTGAAGCAGACAAGACAGGGTATATCCCGTTCTACCTCATTTTCTGCCATAGCTGAAATCTGGGTGCTAGTTCCGATGGAAAGATGACTCGAGAGCACTTTGCTACGTCGTTTTGAAAAATTCGAAGGATTAAAGCAACAGACAAGACTTTAGGAGAGAGGGGTTGCGGAAGATAAGGGGATATAGACAAGAGGAGAAGTAAATATTATGCACGTCAGCCTGCATTACCATCAGCCAATAACTCGCACCGCAGAGCTTTTAGCAAAGTACTGAGGCATACTGCGGTACCAAGCTAGCACATCAGCAGGTCTTTGCGGGTCAGCCTGACCGGGTACGGTATCCCATGCGGTGCGACTGGACTATAGGATAAGGCGAGCGGGGTTATATCTAACTAGCTTCTACAAAAATCGATCGACTATTTTCTATTTTGTTTTTCTAGCGAATAGCGAATTTTATTCTAGACTGAATTTAGGAAAAGTAAGAAGAAAAAGGGAAGAAAAATAGAGGTTCCTGCCGATCTCAAGTGCTGTAGTCACTCGCACCGGATAGGACGTCACTCACGCTAGCCAGTCAGTAGTTGTTCCAGAACTTCCTGTGGGCCAACAATCTCGCGATACTAGCTCCTAGGGTTTTTCTGACGCATCATCCATAGTACTGGCGTCAATTGATGGCTGTAATCCCTCCCGCTCCTTTGCAAATCTAAAGCTCCAACTGACCCATCCAACTGACTTTTCCTAGGAATTGTTCAAGTTCGTATGCGCCCATATTGTCAAGTTATCAAATTTTTATTGATTGGTAATTGTACAAACACCAGCTCCTCGCCCAAAGGCATTTTCGGAGCTGTTCATCATGAGAGGGGTTTCGTCGCCTCTGTCCTAGAAATTTTGCAACAGAGAAGAGAATGGAAGGCCCTTTCTGCTGCGGGATATTTTCAAACAACCACTGCCGTCCCCTGTGTAGGTAGGTTCACCATCTTACACACCTCCTCCAACCTTCCACATCATCGTCTACTTCCTGCGGTTGTTCTGCATCATCAGAATCTGCACCATCCTCACGAAGATGTTGATGAAGTCGAGTTCGAGCGCAATGCTCTCGTTGACGGCGTCCTTGCGGATGACGCCTCGCTCCGCCAGGCGGGCGTGGTGCAGGATCTTCTGGACGTCGTACAGGGTGAAGCCACCGAAGACGGCGAGACCACCGTAGAGGGAGATGCTCTCGGTGAAGGCAAGAGTGCGAATGGCGGTGGCAGGCAGGATCATGGGCGCGAAGCTGGAGGCGATGACGACGCCGAGGCCGGCCAGGAGGGGTCCGCCGATGTAGAGGTACTTGTCCTGCTTAGCGGTGGCGCCGACGATGGAGAGGGATCCCATCATGGCAACGGTGTAGAGGCCGGCGCGGGCGAGGATGGCACCAGGGACCATCATCATGAGAGGGGCGATCATCGCGGCCTGGGTCGCGTTGAAGGCCGTCCACAAGGCGTACTTGGGGATGTAGCTGCGTATCGTCAGCTGCTGCTCTGCTGAATCATAACGAAGATGCGACTTACTTGTCAGGAGAGATGGCACGAGTGCCGTACATCGTAGCGAAACTCAACGCCAGACCACCGATACCGACAACCCACGGGTTCGTGACCATCAGACGGTAGACGAATCCGCTCTGGACCATCTGCCTCGCGGACAGCGCAATGATGCCGACGCCCAGACCGGTGTGCAGGAAGGTGTCGTTGAGGTACTCGCGCTCGTAGGCGGGCATGCCGCCGTCGTCCCTCGTCTCGCGGTTGAAGACGGCGTTGATGGCCACCAGGGTGCCGCCGAAGATGGCGCCGCCGACGAGCATCTTGCGCAGCGGCGAGGCCTTCTCGCCCTGGACGGGGGTCGCCTGCTGCATGTAGCCGCGGGCGGAGTTGCGGAAGGCATTGCGGGCGGTGAAGAAGGTCGAGGTCGTCGCGCTCGTCGCTGTCCGCCTCGTGAGGGGTGCTTTGGGGGTTGTGTGGATGGCTCGGGTGAGCTGGGGGATGCGCTGCGCCAGGCGCGGGGGCGCTTGGCGGATGGCGATGCTGAAGGACATCTTTTCTGGTTGTGTGTGTATGTGCGGTGTAACGTGTCGAAACAAAGAGACGGTCCTCGAGGGGTGAGGATGTTAAAAAGAGGTTTGACGATGGAGGTTTCTCGCCGTCGGAGGCAATGACGAATGACGTTTCTATGCTCTGCGGCGTGGAAGGCGGATGGAAAAGCTCGGGTACCTTCCCGGAGCGGTGATTCTGCTTAGCTAAAGCTTTTTCTGGTCATGTGAGTGGTTCGGAGAGAAGGTGGTGGAATTTCCCGTACGTTCTGCCGGGTTTCCTTCGCATTAACTCCGACCGGTTGCAAGCGGATTTTGGAGTTTGCAGGCCAGCTGGCAGACCGGGTGACTCAGCAGCGACAGCTGTCGATATGGATGACTCAGCCAGTTTGCAGCTGGCAGGGCCACTTGGGAGTGACGGCGAACATCGTGAAGTCCGGCGAACGGAAAGCATCTCGTCGCTGTCGATCCGAAAATAGAAACTTCAGAAAAATGAGGCTGATGAAGAACTGGCTGCCTTACATAACCAACAACATCACTATTCCGTAGTCAGTCCGCGCGACGCCGTATCCTTCCCACGGAAAGCCAGCACTTATGACATGCCCCCATCAAAGCAGCACACCCGACTGACTGAGCATCCGAACCCTCCTCTCGTCATCGTCAAACTCATCAGCCACCATCACAAAACCAAAACTCACAATTCCAAACCAAAAAAAACCATCGCGAACACAAATCACCACAAAAGTCCTTTCTCCCCACCCCTTCAAATCTCCAACAACCACCTGAACCATAGCACCGCCACCTTCTGAGCCTAAACCACGCCTAGAACACCTGTCACCCCGTCCTAACCTCGGAAAGCCTAGCAAGACAGACTCTACATGCGCAAATGGAAAGCCCACCCCTTGACATGCCGTTTAAAGGAAAAAGCCACCAGTGTCGCAAAAGTGCCCTGTTACCCCAATCGAGCGCCCCGAGGCAGGTTCAGTCCGAACGAACGGGCGGACGGCTCCAACGGCTTCTTGGAAGTAATCCTGCCTCATCTCAACCGTCCCAAGCTGTGTGCCGACCGATCCTTTTTTTTCGTTCTTGTAGATTTCTGTCGTGCAGTAATCTCGGTGGTCCGGTGTAATAGGCGCAAATTACGCCGGCAAGTCAGTAATCACGAACCACCAAGCAAAAAAAGGCAACTGGTCCAACGAAAGAAAAAAAAAACATCGGACGAGTCGCAAACCTGCCAGCAGCCATGAATAACCAATAATACCACCCATTTGCAATTTGCAAATTTTAAACTCGGCCCTATCACGGCGGCAGACCACCCTCCGAAAGAGAAACCCAGGAACCGTCCACTAAGAAACCATCCCCGTAGTATAGTCGACTCAGCAACTTCGGCCGTCTGGCGTTGCAAAAGACTAAGGTAGTAAGCCATTCTGCCAGCCCAATTGTTCGCGATCTTCAACGTCATTCCTCCCCCCATTCCCGCGTCAACCCACAAACGGCAAAGGGCCGCGCTGCTGCACTCCACACGAGCTAAAATCAGCGTTGCCGCGCCCAGTTTGACTGTAACCCAGACCAACAGCACCACCACCACCAACCACGACCAACTCCGCCCCGCCGGCTGTGAAGCCGTTCTGTTTGGGAGTGCCGCTGTTGCGACACATGATCGCCCTCGGTCCACGACGGTTCCAGGGCGCGGGAAGTGGGCTTGATTCTTTCTTCAGCCTCCAGCAATCTTTCGAGTTTGAGACTTGGAACCACATTCGCTAGGTCTGACGTCCAACAAACTTCAAGGCGGCCGGCCCATTTGCTTGCACGAATTCTCATCGCACTTTTTGTCCGTGGGAAAAAAACCCAACCCAACCACACAATGACTTCACACTCTCCGCAGGACTGACTCGAGGCATATTGTCGATTGTGCCTTGGACCTTGCCGGAGCTGAATCTGCACAGCACCAACAAGGCCCTGTTCTGCATCGGGGCTGTCCCCCTTCCTCAACTCCGCCCTCTGTGCCTCTCTCTCTAATGCCCACTCAATGATCTCCCAATAGCGCCAACAGCGCTGCAACGAAAGGGCCATCGGACAGTACACCTGCATGAATCTCCAAAGTGTAAGCTTAGGTAGCGCCCGAGCTACCTTCCCTTGGGGGGTGGTTTAACGGCCCCATTATCGTCCTCCGCCCCGCACGGGTCGCAGCATCAAACGAACGACCGAGCCGGGCCCCCTCCCACCCCCAACACCTGTCGTCTCGTTTTCTCAGGCTTCGGATGTTTTTGCTCTGCGTCACGTAATTGCTTTTCTTCTTCGCGCCGGATGCGACGTAACATCATCAGTAAGACCAGTCCTGCAGAATCCCTCTCTTCCCTGATTCCTGATTCGGATCCCGTGTTGTGGATGGCAATATGCCAGGGTTGTCGGGAGAGGGGGGGCGCGTTGGTTGCTCGTCTGCTGTTTACCCATAGCTGGACAAGTGCATATTAATTGAACAGAAGACCTTCCTTCGACAGCCTGAGAACCAGAAGTAGAAAAGGAGCCTGCACCAACTGACCTTACTTTTTTTCTTGTCCGTCTTTGTGTGCAGCACTCGTTTCACGCTTCGGTTTGTGGCTGTTTAGGTGGCCCCTGGTGATTCCCGCCAAACCCCAACGGCGCTCGTTAGATCCTTGGCCGTTCTTTGCTGCATGCAAGTCCAATTCGTTCAAGAACTTCGACCAAGTCCGGCTCTTCGTCCGTCCGACCGTTCGCTCACAAGTCTATAACACTTCGACCTGTCGCAACTGTTCTCGTCACAATCCATCGCAACAATCTCAGACATAAATCACAACCTGTCCCTCTGTGTCCGACATTAGCAGACACTTCGCAACAAACCTTCTCTCGGCAGCAAACACCCCACAACCATCAACATGAAGGTCACAGCTCCCATTTCTGTCGCCATGCTGGCTGTTACTGCACTGGCCATGCCCGTGGATACTGAACAACATCCCATCGCCGCTGGACGCAGCCATGGAATCTCTGCGGCCGAAGCTGCCCCCACGCGAGTGCCGACAAAGCCATCAGCCGACAAGGTGCAAGCTGCAATCGACTCGGAGGAACTCACTGCCTCGCTCAAGGCGATTTTCAATGAGCAGGAAATGCCAAAGGATGGCCGCGCATGCTTCTGCGCCAACGGCTCCATATGCTGCAATACTGGGAAGGGTCTCGACTGCACACAAGGTCTCTGTGGCATCTGAAATGGAGCCCTGGGAGACTTTCCAGCGACGATCACCACTCAGGTCCCCGGTATCCACATCGGACCACCGAGTGGGGCAGGCGGCCGGTGCACCGGTCTCTAGCGACCCGTGCTGGTCATCGACGGGGATCGTCGTGGAGATTCGCTCCGGAGGACGACCTCGTCATTGTGGGCCCCATCCGTCTTGTCGAGACACAACGAACCATCCGACTGGATGGCGTCGCGGTGTCGGCAATGCAACTTCGGACAAGCCACTGGCAGACGTGGTCCAGGGTGTGCCTAACCCCCCGGCGGGCCATGACTAGAGACCGACAACTGGCTCAAGGATTCGCGCCCGTGGGATGCGCGTATACCGCGACGGACACGTCGAAACAGCTGCCCCTTTGGGTCCACAGCCTAGCCGAGGTTTGCAGAGAAGAAAGGGAGGGTCAAACCATGACGGACGATAACTTTGCTGTGCTAACAGCCAACACCATTGGGGCTCAAGCATACCCGGGCCCGCAGTTCGTTGGTGCAAACGTGGCGGCACGTTGCCGCGGCTATTGAAGATAATCGTCAAACCAAGCTGACGGTAAATTTGGGGTGGAATGTCAAGCAGCTGCCAATTTATTAATCTCTAATTCAAAACGTCCAATTATTGGTTGATGGGCAATTTTCCCAGTTGCAAGTGAACCTTCGTGGAGGTTTTTGTTAAGCTCGTAATCGTACTGGAGGTGAAACTGGCTACAACCTCACATTCGATAACTAACCATGGAAAAGCGCTAGCTCATCGGGGCCTCAGCCCAGCTAGCCTCTCCGACTGAGCAGAAGGCCCGACTCCGACTGCCTCGGCAGCAAAACCGGCACGCTTCCTAGACCTTGAGTTTGCTGGTCTCAACAAACACTGTCGAAGGTGAAGACGTAGAGATGACAATGGGACGCGGCAGACGAATCCACATACATTTGGCACCTTGGGGTCTTTCTCAAAGGCTCGTGTGCCAGGTGTCAGCCGGTCCGTACTGGGAACATCGATGAAGGAGATCGGCCTGGGCTGGCCAGCGGGAAAACACGGCCAGAACAATGCCGACCAATGTTGATATACCAGAGAGTGCCCTCAATAACCTGCGCTTCAGCTCTAACTTCGTCGGATTGAGCGGGTACCGAGTACGGGAAGGGAGCATGGGCCGCGCAAACCGAATCTTGAAACATTGCACCGCTGATATATCGATGAGATTGGGGTCAATGTGCGGATGCGGTCAGGATTGCTGCGATTCGACATTGCAGACGGCACGTGAAGGCCAGGGATGCCCCATTCATGAAAGCTTGCTCTCGTTGCTGACTCCCATGGCTGGCTCCCGTGGGAGCTACTGGGTTCATGATACAAGAGCTAGAATGACCGATCAAGTCCCATGCCTGAGAGCCCGAAAGCCAGCGCGTACCTGTGTCCGGTTGGCGGCCTGCACTGTTATCAGCGCTCAACACTTAAGCGACAGCGGTCAGGCAGAGTGCATGGCGAGACCCTGAGCGAAGAGGTAGATGCGAAGTCTTGCAAAATGTTCTGTGCGGCTTCTAGAAGGGTGGCAGAATCTCATCGACACGTGGTGGAAAGGATAAAAAAAAAAATCGCGACGGCGTTGAGTTCGCGGGTGCTGGGCGGCGTGGTTGGGAGCTGCAACGGTCCGCGGTGGAATTATCGGATTGCGGTGTTCGACCGGTGACCGACGGTCAGTTATGCCGCCACGAGGAAAAGGGTGCATGTTGCCCAAAGTGTCCCGTCGGTTTATGCGAGCAGTCGCGTGTGGTTGGAAGCTGCGTCTGTCGTTCATTTTCTCCTGCAGTTGGTGCCCAAAAGGTGTTCCTGGTCGCGTTCCAAGGGCATGGGAGATGTGTTTCACCACGCAGAAGTCTAAGTAAAGATTCTTTGTGGTGTTTGCGTCTCTGGGAGCAGCAGGTGATCCGACCATTGGGCTGAGAGCAGATTCCAGCGAATTGATCGCTGCCTCAAGTTCGTCCACTCTGCAAGCGTGGCCACAGAGCCGCGTGGCTACGGTGTTACATTGGCGGATGTATGAGGGCAAGCGATGAGAGATGAATCATGTCGAAGACCTTAGGTTGGGTCCAAAGTCAAACCGAGGTTGGTTATTGGCAGATTGGAAGCGAAACAGTCGGACTTGGGGAATACGAAGCTCGTCAAAGCCTCTGGGGGCCTCAACGTTTGCCTTTTCGGGCCGGCCGTGTTGTTGGAGGATCATTTTGCAGCCGGGGCGTGTGGGTATGGATATCTTGCGTGGGTGTAGGGGACGCGGTTCTGACAGGGAAAAAAAGGGAAGCAAAGAAGAAAAGACGAGACAAAAAGAAAAGAAAAAAAATGCAGCCCGAGGATACGGTTGGGCAGGTGCATCAGCGGCGCGGGTGCGGCTGCAGATGTTGACGGGAGGAAAGAACAAAGAAAGAACCTGACAACGGCCGGGGCAAGGAGCGTTTTGCCAAGACCCGCACCAGGGCAGATTGAGGCGTGGGATGGAAGGCAGATTGCAGCGTGTCGCCGGGTGGAAGGTTCAACGGTGCGTGGCTGCTTCCTGCTATCCTTAGTACCTTACGGGCAATCTCTACCTTACCTCCTGCCTTTTCATACTACCTTAAGGTAGGTAGGTGACGAAGGTATCTCGCCTTCTCTTGCCGTATAGCACCCAAGGCACCCTATCCTGGTAAGGAAGTCATGGATGGATGCGCGCCTTCTCTTCTTACCTATCGGAGGCACTTTATCAATGGGAAGGATCGCGTGGCCATGTGGAAGTCGCGAGCTACCAACCACCAGACGCCCCTTCCATTGGATCGTTCCTTCGTTGTCCTTGTCCTCGCCGGCAATCTGCAAAAAAGGCAGGCCCTTCCCATGAGACCACATGGCAATTGCCGGACTGCAATGCAAAACAAGACGCAATTTTCAACTTTCCCTCTTGGGCCAACTACCGAAATCTCGATGCCGCGAACTCTTCCTTGCATGTGGTCTCGAAAGCTACCTACCTGAGGTGTACGGCGGTAGGTAGGTAGGGAATGGGTTGCCCCTCGTCAACTCAATTCGTCCGTCGCACGCAGTAGGTCAGCGGGTTGCAGCCATGGCCGGCACTGCCATTCCTCCGTCGTTCCAATTCCTTCCGCCTTCTAGAGGGCTTCCATGGCCCTTCCACGGCCCTTCCACGCATCCCTCCCTCCCATCAGCCGGTGCCTTGCCAACTTGCCCCTCCCCTGGGCCACCATCCCCCAGCTTCATCGCCAGCAGCGACATGGTTAGCCGGGTGCACCCTCTCCTCCATCCGCTGTGGACTGGCCGCTTCAATGGTCCGTCGCTTTTCGGGATCATTTCCTGCCCCGTGCTCGCTCTTTCGGCCCCGATGAGCCAGGGGCCCCAGCCTGCAAGTCTGAGACACACGGTGAGATGGCGCTCCACTCACACATGCGCTTCTGGTCCCGGCCTCTGCGCGCTGGGCTTACCTGGGAAAGACGAGGAGAGGTGACCTCAGAATGGGGTCAAGTCTGGTTGATGGCTGGTTCCTGAAGCGCCTTGGGGAGATGAGGGGAGACAGTTACCCAGGCGCAGGAGAGAGGGGGAGGGGACATCTTTTTCTGGTACGAAACGCTCACAGAGGGACAGATGGTCGCCGTTGCCATCGTTTTCGTTATTCGCCGCTGCACGCTCCTCTTCTCTCCAGTCTGTCTCGTCCGCCCTCGGCCGTTTACAGACCACGCCCAAATGATGCGAGCCATGCTTGGATCAAATCGCTAGGGTCGCACGACTTGATTTGCCTTTCGTCTCAAAGCCCAACCGGTGGCCACCAGATGAAAAAGCTTGCGGTCTAATTCTGGCTTCGACTCTGCTTCCAAGTCTACTTACTACGCAGTATGGCCATCACCCTGACGATGTGAGTTTGCCATGTGTCGTGGCAAGAGTCGGCAGCTCTCGGCAATGAGCGCCACTGCCAGTGTGCAGGCTTCTAGAAGCTCCCGTCGTCGCCCGCCCACCGTTGCAGATCGCATGAGTGTGCGATTTGAGATGTGGGACGTGGGATGGAAAGCAGATGAACCTGTGGGAGGAAAGTCAAAGGTGAGTTTTGAACTTTTGATACCGTACGGCCGGGCGGAGTGGCGGACATTGACATTGGCACAGAGAGGCAGAGGCAGATAGATCCAGACCGAATGCTCGATCGAAGCTGTTTGGAACAATTCGATAAGGTGTGGAAGTCGAAGTCGAAATGGAAGCCAGCATGGAAGCCGCGTCCAGAAGCCGCAGAGAACAAAGAAACGGACGGCTAGTCACCCGTTTGATTTGTTTTTCTCCGGCTCCCCTGCCATTAGCTCCCTCAAGCTGCCTCTAGCTAGGGGTCCAGCGGCCAGTCTAGCAGCAGACGGGAAGGTTGCGGCGGTTCTGGACACGCCCTGGTGGCCTAGCTTGCGCTACCTTATTCATGCTCGCAAGTCACACCGGCGACCGGAGCAGTGCGCAGATTCAAGTCGCATCTTACGGTTGCTGTCGCCATCAGCCAGCCCTAGACTAACGTCTCACGAGGTTGGGCTGAAAGTCTGGTGACCTGGCCAACTTGAGCCTCGCAATCTGGATGACAAGCTCGGCGGATACCATGCGTGCGCAGTTCATCGCGATCATCTCCTCGTCTCCGGAGCCTCGCACCAGAGTAGACTTCCTGGCTAGCAAAGTAAAGGTTGGCTCGCTACGCAAATGATGGCGGCCGACGAGCGTCACCGTCTGGCAAGCTTCGAAGGTGCATCGCCTACCCTCCACCAGCAGCAGCAGCAGCAGCAGCGGCACCATGTGTTTTTCACCACCCAGTCTGGTGTACTCCGTACGCAACATGGAGTTGGTGTAGCTGCAGTTTGTCTGTCGCATGTCCCTCGCAAGTCCTGGGGGGCCCCGGCTGGGAACGCATCCAGGGTTTGGGACGTGGAAATGTGGTAATACGTACGTACATGAAAGGCAGTCAGACACTACCAAACAATAGAGGCAAAATACTTGCAAGAATAGGTAAGCTCCCTTTTCCCCGCTACCTTGTATGGATTCCATGATGCCGACGAAGAAACATTTGACGGCCCTTAGGATTTGCTTAGTAGCCGCTACCGATGCTGTACCAGAGTCGAGAACTTGACCTCTCACCACCACCACCACCACTACGACGACGCAGATGAAGAGGAGAAGGGGTTTGAAGCCCAAGGACAAGTCGCCCTCCTCGCTGGCTGGCAGTTTAAGCTTTGGCTTTCAGTCACTCGCAGGTCCCTTTTCCCTGCCAGTGACGCGCTCGCAACCCCTGAGACAGGCTTCCCCTGTGTCCGTGCACCGTAGCCTGGTACGGTGTCGGTACATTCCCCGTCGGCCGGGCCCCACCATCCAAGCGTCATTGTCGTGGTGCTGGCGCAGGTGCAGTGCGCGTGTTAGGCTGGAAGTTTGGAAGGTGTATGAGTGGGAAAGGGAAAAGGGAACGGGCAAGAGAGACAGGAGGAAGGTGACCCTTGGGCTGTCAAGTCTGCAGGGCCTCCCGTTGGCGGTTTCCTTAGCAGGCTCTCGTACCTGCCCTCTGTTGTGGACGCCTTCCGGTACCTCCTACCTGGCCTACAGCAACTGAGGTGCGGATGATTCACCCAAGGCAAGAGCGATGCAGGGCAGGGCAGGGCAGCATCCCCACATCCATTGCGTCGCTGCTTCTGTTTCTGGCGGCTGTTTTTGCTTCTCTGGCAATCGCTCCTTCGGTTTTTAGTAACAATGGAAGGCAGGCAGGCAGGGCAGGCAGTACCCGTACCAGATTAGGTAGTGAGGTAGGTACCTTACCTTAGGTACTCCCGCTGTCTACCTTACCTGCTGCGTACCTAAGGTAGGTGTCGCTGGGTCTCCTCTTCTGGAACTTTACTAGTCCCTGCCCTTGCGACGCACCTGCACTGCACCTGCCGCACTTGCACTTCCAGTGTCTCCTGCTCCTGCACTGCACCCTGCGCTTGCGAGAAACGTGAAGGAATCTTTCCCCACGTCCCCGTCCCACGTCCAGAGTCCCACGCCCACGCCCACGTCCACGCCCGCCCACTGCGCTCACGTCCCACCACCAGTCCTCCTCCACCACCACCACCACCACCACCCTACAACCACCACCTTCCTCGTCCCGGTCGCCCCAGGCCAGTTCCCTTCCCAGTCACGACCGCCTCTTCCTCCGCCACGGTTTCTTCCCTTTTTCTTCATCACCCTGTCCTATCGCTTCTGGACTATCTCCAACTCCAATTGCTTGTCCACCACCGCCTCGAAAACGGCGTGCGTTGTGGTCGACGTCGTCCGCTTCCGCCGCCTCTGTTTGTCGCCTCCGACTCCGCGACAGCCACCCCAGCAGCTTTCGTGCCACCGCCTTCGCCGTTCCTTTTCCGCTCATTGCGGCCAGCCGAAACACACGCGACGGCAGCTGTGCTCCATTGATCAAGGCAGCATACACCGAGAAGCGACTCCCGGCTCTTCGCCCTTCATTTTGGTGAGCCCCGAATGGCCTCGTCCGGTTGATTTACGGCATCGCAAACTAACAGTGTCTTGTCTCTTTTCCGCAGACGGAGCCACGCCGCTACAACAAGCTGTCCGCGAATCCGACGCCCAGTGCCCACAACTCCTCCGTCGCTGCCCCATGCAACGAGCCTGTGGTACTTTCGCCGCCATCAAAAAGACGTCGTCAGTCCGACTTTTCAGTCAATCGCTGTCGAACAATCCTCCCTCCGAGCAGCGGTCTCGTGTGATAGGATCTGCGACACTCTGTGTCGTCAACATCCCCGACCCTCAGATCTAGAGCTTCCAAACGCCCCGCCGCAAGCCACGCCCGACGTGTGCTCCCCCACCGCCGCGAGAAGAAACAATAAACGCCCCAAACGAAACGTACATAATTCCTCGAGTATCACGACGCCTTCTGTACATACCATACCTTGTTCGCAGGATAAACCTTCAAACCGTCCCGCAGCAACTTTCTGGGAGTAATCGACAACTGTCAGCTAGAACACCTACAAACCAGCGACGACACCGCACACGGGCAAGGAGGACTTCTCCCTCCGAACGCCTCGCGAAGCACAGGCGACAGCTTGGGTGTGCATTGGCGAAGCCCTGTTAAAAGCTTTGGCCCTCTGCCCTGCCACTGGGGTGGAGAGCTTAGCCGGCAAGGCACACCGGAAACCTGGCGTCGACACGACCACGCACGCGGCATCCCTCCCGGACCATGAGGCGGAATCGCTCCCCGACATCACCATCGCCCTACCGGGCTCTGGCTCATGGCGCTGGTGCCGCTGGTCCAGGCGGGCTGCCTGACTCCCTTTCCCTCCTTAGGTCCTTCAATTCAGACTCGAACCCTACCCGGCCCATGCGCCCATCTCCATTGACCGCCTCGACCATTCGGGATATGCCGCTCGATCTGGTCGACCGCATCAGGTCATTTCCTCTGTTCGTCTCTGCGCCAGAAGAGTTCCTGGCTGCGATCGGTAATCATTTGCGACCGCAGGTTCACGCAGCACAGGACCATATACTCACAGAAGGCGACGACGCTCGGGCAATGTACTGGTTGGTGCGAGGTGTTGTGGCGGTTACTTCCCGAGATGGCGAGGCCATCTATGCTGAACTCAAACCCGGTGCCTTCTTTGGTGAGATTGGAGTGCTTATGGATATTCCCCGCACTGCAACCATCATTGCCCGGACAAAATGTCTTCTCGTGGTCCTTAAGAAGGAGGACCTCCAGGCCGAGTTGCCAAAGTTCCCCGACATGGAAAAGGCGATTCGCCAGGAAGCCCAAGAACGATTGAACATTCTCAAGAAGAAACGGCAAGAAGGCGGCCAGCCTTTGAAAAGCCCGTCGACGCACATTAACGGGTTGCGGGAGCCGGTACCGGGCGAGGTTTCGACGGGCGAAGTTGGCACAATCAAGGAGGGAACGGTCGTCAACTCGAAAAAGAGGAAGTCGCCCAGTCCAGGAGCAATTGAGGATCCTGCAGCGGGGAGCGCGCTCGGAAGCGGTTTCGTTAATGTACGCAAAACCCTGAAGGAGCTCCCGCTTTTCTCGACATTACCCCCAGACATCCTGCACTTTCTCGGCTTGAGCGCTCAGCCGAAGACGTATGCACCTTTCACGGATATCATCCAACAAGGCTCCGCTGGCAATGAGATCTTCTTCATCGTTCGTGGTGAGGCCGAAGTCATTCATGAGGCACCCAGCCCCTACGAACCGTTCAAGAAGCTAACGCGGGCGTCGTACATACGTCCAAGGTTGAAGGCTGGTCAATACTTTGGAGAGGTGGCAAGTCTTGGTCTCTCAGAGGGGCGCACGGCCACTGTTAGGGCGATTACGACGGTTGAATGTTTAATGATCCCGGGGGATGCATTGGATAACTATGGAGCAGATGTCCGCCGGATATCAAGTCGCAGGTGGAAGAGACCGCACGGAAGAGATACAAGAAGTCGGACGATGATGTTGAGATGGCGGACGCAGATCCCAGAGAACGGACCAGCAAGTCAGACCCTCCTACCCCGACGACGCCAAAAGCTCTTCCCCACATCGCCTTCACCACCCCATCCAAGCCGGCATCTCCTACGAAAGACGACGATACAATGGAGCCGAAGGACCCCGATCCGTTTCTGAGCGTGGACATGGAGAATATGCGGAATAGGCGACGCAACTCTCTGGCCCCTCCTACCCCGCAATCCGATACGTCGTCTCCTACAGGGGTGAACGGCTACCGGGTACACCAGCTCGACTCAACACCCCTCCGTTTCTCCGTGCCCCAGTCACCTCCCGACTCGGAGGTCCAGGTGCCTGTCAAGCGAGCTCGAACGCTGCCTCGGCGACCGCATCCGGCGCAAACCCCCGCGCTACCCGACGACATGCTCGTCGCTGTTTTCCGGTTTTTGGACATCGCCGAGCTCATGCGTGCACGCCTCATCTCTAGTCATTGGCGCAAGCTCCTTACGACACATCCCGAGGTGTGTCTGGACTTGGATCTATCAGAGTACAACAGACGAGTTACGGATATGGCCATCAAAACCTCGATCGGCCCCTTTGTCGGAACGCGGCCCGAGACCATTGACATTAGTAACTGCTTCCACATTACCGACGATGGGTTCCGCTGCCTTTGGGAGAGTTGCGGCCGCAACGTGAAGCGATGGAGAATGCGGTCCGTTTGGGATGTCTCTGCTAACCAGATTCTGGACATGGCCGAAAATGCAAAGGACCTTGAGGAGGTTGATTGGAGCAATTGCCGCAAGGTTGGCGACAACCTGCTTGCGCGTGTCGTTGGCTGGGTTGTTCCCGAGCCGCCACCACCGCCGCCGGCCAGCAAACAGGTCGTCATCTCCAGCTCCAATGCCAAGACGAAGCCTCCAAAGGCCGCGGCACAACAAGCGCCACGACCAGCCAACATCCCGAAGCCAGGGACGATCATTGGGTGCCCCAAATTGAAGCATCTCAACCTGTCATACTGCAAGCACATCACTGATAGGTCAATGGCACACATGGCGGCTCATGCATCCAACCGCATAGAGTCTCTGTGGCTCACACGGTGCACATCCATTACGGACGCCGGTTTCCAGTCGTGGGCGCCCTTCCGGTTCCTGAACCTATCGCATCTGTGCCTGGCCGACTGTACCTATCTCTCCGACAACGCTATTGTGGCTCTGGTTGGTGCTGCGAAGAACCTAACACACCTGGACCTTTCCTTCTGTTGTGCACTTTCAGACACCGCCACAGAAGTTGTGGCTCTCGGCCTGCCGAATCTACGTGAGCTTCGCCTCGCCTTTTGCGGTAGCGCCGTCTCCGACGCCAGTCTACAGTCTGTAGCTCTTCATCTCAACGAACTCGAGGGCATCTCAGTCCGTGGCTGCGTCCGTGTCACCGGTGCCGGCGTGGAGAACCTACTCGAGGGCTGCAGCAGGATACAATGGGTTGATGTCAGTCAGTGCAGGAACCTCGAGCACTGGATCCGCAGCGGAGGTGTGATGAGGTGGGGATTTGACGAGCGTGGTGGCAACGGCTTGTCCCCCGGTCAAGTCCCGCTCCCGCTGCCAAGCCCGAAACCGACGACGAACCATGTCGGTCTTGGAGGACGGCCACACGCGCTGAGCATCCGCCGTCGGGCAAGGAAGCCGGTTCGGTTCATTGTGGAGAAGGGTGTATTCGGTCTTCGATAATTTGGTTTACGACAAGGGGATCAAGCTTCCATAATGATTTATGAGAGATGTATGTACGATGTGGCTGGTCTAGAGTTTTTATTGTCGGATTGCATAGAGAAGGACTTTGCCATAGCTGCGAGTTTGACTTGGGCTACGGGTTACATATTTGGGTATCATGTTTGGAATCATTGGGAGTGACGGCTGGTATGGCCGAGGATAGACTGGATAAGGCGATACCCTGTTCATTTGACTCTCAATAAAAGCACCCAACGCTGTCACCGCGCGAGTTGTTGTGTATGTATTGAAATTGAATAATACGCATTAGATTATGCCCTCTTGGCTCTCTGCTGCTTTGGGAACCCCACCCCCACCAGGAACGCAAGCCTCGTCACGCCGGCCAGCATCGTGATGGCGACCGCGCCCCAATCCTCGATCCGCCAGGTCGTGAACGGGTTCAGGCGCCCCTGCAGGGCATACGAGGCGAAGGTGCCGTACAGCAGGAAGGCGTCGACGAGGAAGAGCGACAGCTGGTAGACGCGCCAGACCTTGAGGTCGGACGTGGCGCGGAGGAGGACGGCGGAGAGGAGGGCGTTGGAGAGGAGGTGCCCTGCGATCTGGGCGTGCAGGGGCAGGGAGTACTCTTTGAGGGAGGCGGCGAGGGAGGGGACGGAGATGGAGAGGGCGGGCGGGGTGGGCAATGGAGGGGTCGATTGGGTTGTGGGAGGGTGGGAGGTAGGAGGATGTTACTGTTTTGGGGAGAGGAGGAAGAGGGAGGTGCCCCAGAGGGCGATGAGGGGGTCGAGGAGGGTGAAGAGGTGGTAGTATGGTTTTGGGATGTTGGTCATTTTTGGTGGTGGTGGTGGTGGTTGATGATGTTGAGATTTTTTTTCGTTTGTAAGGGTGAGCGAGTGTGTGAGATCTTGGAAGATTTTGAGTTGTGGACCAGTTGAGCTTTTTGTAAAAATGGAATTGATGGTAGATTCTGGGGAAGATGTAGGTTGGTAGGATGTCAGATTGTTAGGATGAAGGAATTCTTAGGTTCGCGCTCGTGACCACGGTTTAATTAGCTGGCAAAGTTCTGGTAGTGGCGCGCCGCCCCCGTGTCTAAGATGACCTTTTTTTTTTGAGGTCTCGTGTTGATGTCATTGCCTGGCTGGCGGGTCTGTGTCGGGCTTGGGGGATGAGCGGCGGCCCGCGGGGGGCCGTGTTAGTGCTAGTGCCGGGTGTTGGATGCTGGGCTGGTCTGTGCGTAGAGGCTGGGTGGGTGGGCTTAAGGTTGTGGGGTGCGCGGGAAGGTGGGAGGGAGGCGCGGGAGCTTGGGGCGTCTGGTGGTTGGAGCTTTGGGAGTGGGAGGAGCTGGGTTGACGTCGTGTGGCTTCAATGTGCGTTATGAGGATGAGCATCTTATTTATATCCCTTCTCAGAAGAAGAAGTTGCAGTCTACAGATCAGTCCCATCCGAATTATGGTTGAATCACTGCAGCTAGTAATTGGTGACAAGCGCCAATGTCATTTGCATCTTTATGTGAGTATTTGCAGTCAAGTCGCAATATTACGGTTCTCTGATGCCTGCGTACAGCTTCTGCTCATACACAAACGACTCGCGCTGAATCTCAGAAGATTTCAAAGCTCGTTTCCTTCAGTCGACGTAGTGACTTGCTGACATCACATATACCCTAGTAATAACATGCAGCCAAATTTCTCGGCGCTTACGGGTGGTTTGGTCAGGCAACCGACCCCACCTTTGATAATGCCGCAGCCTCGTCAGGTGCAATGCTCAACTTCCCATCTACATTCTCTCAGACCTCAGAGAGTTCAAGTTCAACTTTGCGACCGACTACATCAGCCAGTATGCGACTGTTACATACCACGACGCTCCAACTCACCGACTTTGTGGGAAAGGCTCCCCCATACGCGATCCTCTCCCATACGTGGGGCGAGGAGGAGGTGCTCTTCGCAGATATCAGCAACCCAGACGTACCCAAAGCAGTGTGGGCTAAGGTCCGGAGCTCTTGTGACTTGGCAAGAAATTTGGGGCATGATTGGATTTGGATCGATACGTGCTGTATAGACAAGTCCAGCAGCGCCGAGTTATCCGAGGCGATCAACTCCATGTTCAGGTTCTACCAAAAGGCTGTCATCTGCATAGCCTATCTCTCGGACGTTCCGTACTCGAAGTCAGAAGCCGAAATACCAAACTTGCTGCGCGAAAGTCGCTGGTTCACGCGTGGTTGGACTTTACAGGAACTCCTTGCCCCGAGGCATCTCGACTTTTATTCATCGGACTGGAAACTCCTAGGCTCTCTCAACAGGTTCAGGGACTTGATTGCAGAAGTGACCGGCATACAACGCAGTTTTATTGGTGGAGCAGGAAGCGAGTCCAGGCGCCTGGGTGATGCGAGCGTGGCTGCGCGAATGTCCTGGGCTTCAAGGAGACGAACTACCCGTCTCGAGGACATTGCGTACTGTCTGCTCGGCATTTTCGGCATTAACATGCCGTTAATCTAAGGCGAGGGCGAACGGGCATTCACGCGACTCCAACAAGCCATTATTCATGAGATTGACGACCAATCTATTTTTGCATGGGGTTATGAACACGTGGGGGAGCCGTTAATGATCCCCGCCCACGGGTGGTCCTCTCCCCTCCTTGCTGGGAATCCGTCTTGGTTCAAGGATGCATGGAATATCGTGCCATTTGAAACGATGAACATACCATGGCTCATATCTTCAGGAGGCAATGGAGTCACCATCTCAACTCCACTACTACAACAAGTATCCCAGCTAGGGCGGTATCAATTCTCCCACCTGTCATTGAATGAGCACGATGGCAAGCCCCTACCTTTTGGAGCAGCACGTTTGCCATGCCATGAGACCAAAAACTTGCAGATTTTCCTTGCGCCTTTGAGGTGTGCCAGATGGGACGATCCCTTCAACAGCATCGCAATACCACTGAACAGGCCTGATCCGCAAGATTCGGCTTTCGACGACGCCTTTTCTTTCTATCGCGCTTCACACGCGGTTGTGAACGTTCCAAGGAACGTGTGGGTTCTCAGTAATATATGCAAGCCTTTCGTATACTTTCGCAGCAGCTATGAGAGGAGGGGGACGCCCGTGTTGAAATACTGGCAAGACAAGGGCTGCATGATTCGAACGATTCCCCGTGGATATGATATCGCACCCACGTACTTCAAAGATCATAGACGTCGACACGGAGTACCAGACATCATCAAACCGAACAACGACACAATCCTTTCAGCGGATGGAAAAGGAAGCTTAATAGTTGTGATGCTCGAAGGGAAATCGCTGCCCAATATAGCTCTTACCTTGCGATTTGTATTCGACCCGAACAAGCTTGAGCATGGCAGTCTTAAGCTGCTCGAATTGGTAACCCAACTCGACTACATGCCGCCATCCTCAAGTTTGGAGGATTTCGCGTACATGACGCCGAAAACTCGCCGCAAACACACATGTGATACCTTCGCGGTTAAAGTCACGCAATCCGAAGCTTACGGACCACACGTTTGGCTTGTGGATATCTTAGACCCGCAGGGAAATAATGTGTCGAGGGAGACCGATGCCCTGACTGGGCTCTTCAGGCCTGTCCGAGCTCAGGATTTCCGAGCTCAGTATTTTGACAACAGAGGATACGCGAGCAAAATCTTTGAAACCCAAAGTCTAACTGCCCCATCATACTCGGAGGGTGTCGTTTCTGTGGAATCTCAGACCGGGGCTGATAGTCATGTAGGGTCGCGCAGTTCAAGCCCGACTATTGATGGCTATACCTCGCAGGAATTGTGATATCAAACTTTGTACCGAATAAGAACCTGAATCAACATTGCAGACACCGTACAAAATGCTATCATGCTCTGTTAATTACCTACACATACCATTTCATCCAGTGCAGTACTGTCTAAAAGGTACACATAATCGGCTGTTACAGCATCAATCCCACGTGCACAAAATACTGGAACAGAAAGTTACGATAATCGCCCATTTCTGAAGAACACTTCGGCTTTCTCTTCGAGTGGGATCTGGGGAAAGGCGAGGGAGTAGGAGGGTGTTGGGTTTGTAAGGCCGAAGAAGATGAGAGTTTGTGACATCTACCTTACCTGTGCTCAACACCTCCAGCTTTATCTAGCACCCGCTGCTCGATATGCGTCATCGCTGTCGCTGAGCTTAGTCTGGTACATTAAACTCGACGCTGCCAACCTGCCATCGCTTTCATTCTGTCAGAATTGGAGGCTGTTCTCTCATCTTTTGCCTTCCAAGATGTATTGACATCCTCGTTCTCCTATATTTCTCGCCGACCGAAAGACCTCCGCCGTTATCCTACAATGAGATACATTCAGCTCTACAGGGTAGCACTGGCTGGCAGACTAGCCTCCACAATTCAAGTGTGCCGGATGTTACGGAAGCTTCTGTCGCCGGTGCCACTCAGACCACCCTGGTGTCAGCTGCATACTGAACAGATACCATCTTGGACTAGGGCCCTTTCCAACCGCATGCCGGAGTTGAGACGTTGATGTAGAGCCACTTGATGAAGCAGACTACCTTCTATGATCAAGCTGTGGAGTTCGAATCTGTAGCCTCTGCTGGGAATTCCTTTCTACTGAAGAGGCTTGTAGCGACCACCTACTCGACAATCACCATCTGGCTTGGGACTTTTGGGAGACCGATGAGAGTTTATTAGTTTATTAGTGTATTTGGGCCTTCAATGGAACAGCTACTGACGGCCGGGTTGAATGGTTCTGAGATTTCTTCTGTTTACTTAAGAAATGATAGAAAAGAACACAGCGCCCACGACACTAAACTGTCAAGCCTTGGTTGTTCTTTGTGCCATGGTCAATTTGATTCGAATTTCGCGATCGTTTCACGTTTTGATCAAGCGACTTGCCTGGCTTCAGCCAATTGACCGCCAAGCACCTAGCATCAAGTCGTCGGGCGCAGGCAGGCTAGGCAGCAGCTGACATGCAGCGCCACAGTGCCCGTGGTAAGCGGCACAGCAGGTGAAGCCCCTTTAAATATTTCCACCAAGCAATCAAGCTTCATTCCGTCTCTTCATCGCTTACAGACATTTGTCTCCGCACTATTCGCACGCAACACGATCATGTCTGAGAACAACGACTCGGTTCGCGACGAGTCTGATGATGAGCCTTGCGAGTCAGACTGCGAATGCTGCGACTGGCCTTTCCCTTTTCTCAATCTCCCACGCGAAGTTCAGTTGAAAGTCGTCCATGAAGTACCAGACTACTGGACCTACATTTCTCTGCGACAGGCCAGCAGCGAAATCAACCAACTGTGTCTTGTGGATGAAGAGATCGTCTTAACCAATCTGAGAAAGCGTCTAGTCGCTCCCTTCTTCGACTACTACGACTTTCACGTCTCTCTTCATCTGCCCGAGGGAGCTGTGAAGCAGCCTCCCTCCACCGGGTGGCCGGAAATCATTCGGGAGAATTTCCGTTCCTTTGGGAAGTCAGACTTGGCCATTGAAGTGTTGCGCCATTTACCGTACATCGAAAACCTTGAATACCACGACAACATCAACAATATCGACCGTCAGTCGAACGTCATCGACTACTCTACTTGGAAGCCTGGTATTGAGTACCCCGGTAAAAGCATGGAAGACTACTTCGATGAGGAGCCAGTGTCTAAGCACAAGATAGCCATCACATATGGTTACGAGAGTTGCGGTATTACCTTCCTGTTGGACACATCGACTGGTTGTATCTATGAAGAGATCCTCAGATGCAACCCGGGAGTTTGGAATGAGCTAGTTGAAGACTACTTTGAGAGCAAAAAAGAGGAGTTCCAGAGTTTGGACAGGATTTTCATCCCAGGCCTCGACCCGGTTGGGGGCTTAACCGACCAGAAGTATCCGTATGATGCGGAGAAGATGGAGAAACAAGGCGAGCCACGCTCACCTGACAAATGGGTAATGGACACAGATGAAGATGGTCTTTGGATCCGACACCTTTATCGAAAGTTTGGATGGCCATCCCCCGCCTGGAAAAAGGAAGAGGGCATCCAAGCAATCAAGGACTTCGTTGCGCGGAGAAATCAAGAGCATGATCGGTGGCAACAAGACTTGGAAATGCAAATGAGGCTCCTTGATGCGCAAAGACAGCGGCACGCAGCTGGACAGTAGGGAATGAGGACATAGTTCTTGTGAGCATTAGGGATTCTATGGGAAGTTGTAATGACAGTTTTGGACTTTCTCGGCTTGGATCATTGAATCATTAACTTGCATTTCTGCTGTATCATCGTTGCATCTCGCCTGTTCACATGGAGCTGCTTTTGGTGGGATAACTTGGATGACAGGTCTTATGATGAGCTTCTCCAAGACCAGACTGAGACCGAGACTCTGAGTTTCCTCTAGTCGGAGGAATGAGCAGGAGCAATTGAATAAACTCATTCCTCCGGCTGCGTTTCCCCGCAGCTGTCCCGAAGCAAAATCTAGCACGATCTTCCCCGCATCCTTCGCCTCCGCATCCCCGGCGGCGAGCCGATCGACCAGATACGATCGGGTCAAGAAAATGGGGATCGTCCACGACTCAGCTCATGATTCGTGCGAAATCCACGACACCGAAGGCGCCCTTTACCACGATGCAACTCTGACTTCCCAAATAGTCGTATTCAATATCAAAGTTCAGGGCAACCGGGCGAGAATGCGACCATTCTGCCGCGCTGACTCGGCTGGGAAAACACCGATTTGACGATGTCGATTTAGTATTCAATCCACCGCACAGTCGCGACCAGGGACCAGACGCCGGTGGGATGCCACCTGCGTCTTTAGCTGAGTCGACAGATAAGCTTGTATTCGACCAATACAACAGGTTTCAGCTTGACAACTGTCAGCCGTCTTTCGTGCGATACCTTTCCAGACTACAGAGGCTGTTGCAATCAACTCAGTCATGCGTCATATCGTGGCGGCCGGGGTGCTCTACGGTCTCGTGGCCTTCACCTCAGCGCAACAGATTGATGGAGCTGGCAAGAAAACATGCACCGTCAAGGCCAGCGGAACCAATGCTACCGACGACGCGCCCGCCATCCTTGATGCGTTCAAGACATGTGGTAGGCGTGGGAAGGTCATTTTCGAGCCCACAACGTACTATGTCAACTCTGTCATGAACGTCACCTGGTTGGATGATGTCGAAATTGACCTCCAAGGCACTCTTCTGGTATGTTACACAGCAGAGCGCCACAATCAACCACTTCCTCCTTATGCATCTTCTGCAAGGCAAATGAGGTGCCAAGAAGCGCCATGCAAGAAAATTTCTCCGTGTCTTGTACAACTGCTGACAAAAGCCCGGTCGCTACATTCAGTGGAGTACGAACATCTCGTACTGGCTCGCAAACTCGCTGAATGTCGGTTACCAGAACCAATCTACGGCCTTCATTCTCGGCGGCAACAACGTGCGTATCAATGGCCACGGGACGGGAACTTTCGATGGCAACGGCGACTATTGGTACCAGTGGATCCGCCAGCAACCCAACACCTCTAATTATCCCGGCCGACCGCATGCACTCACCCTCAATGGGCTGAAGAACTCCGTCGTTCATGGTGTCAATTTCCTGAGGAGTCAGATGTGGTATGTGCTTTATTAGAGATGTGGCCGGCTGCATCGGAGTTTTTAAGTGACTGATGTTGGGCAGGACTATGTCCATCATCTACTCCCATAATGTCGAGCTGGACAGCATACTTGTCAACAACACTGGCAACCGCTATCAAAGTTGTAAGTAATCAGGGAGTGAATAAACCAATCATGGAAAGAACCTGATTTATGAATATTTACAGCCAACACGGATGGAGCCGACACAATCCGATCATCGAACATCAAGTTCAACAACTGGACAGTCTACAGTGGAGACGACAGTATCTCACTAAAGGCGAACAGTACCGATGTTAGCATCACCAACTCAAAGTTCTACAATGGACTTGGCATTGCGTTGGGAAGCATTGGGCAATACAACGACCAGTTCGAGACTATTGAAAGATTGAACGTCAGGGACTGCTACTTCGACAACACCCTTCATGCTGTCAGTTATTACATCGCAAAGCATCGCCAGACTACTCATCTAACAAGATTCACAGGTCTATTTCAAGACTTGGACTGACGATCAGAACGGCTACCCTCCTAACGGTGGCGGTGGTGGACTTGGCTGTGCGTCTTTCCCCACTGGTCTGTGAAAAGAGCTGACTTGGACTACCTTAGTTGCATCGGATATGTCATTCAAGAACCTTACTGTGAAGGGCATGCGTGGCGCCGCTGTAGCTATCTCGCAGTGTACCCGCTTCAGTGGTGCCCCCGGCGTGGGCAACTGTACCAACTCGCAGTTTCAAATTCGCGACATCACCGTCGACGGCATGTCCGGCACGACGAAGTCTTCCCGAGTCGCGAGTCTACAGTGCAGCGCTGTGGCACCATGCACGAACATTGGGCTCTTTGATGTCGACCTCCGTTTCGACAATGGGACAGCTGCGGCGTCGTACCTCTGTGGGCACGCCGAGAACCCGCTTGGCTTTGAGTGTACCGGCACTCCTTGCGTGGGAGGAAGCGCCACAGGAGAATGTTAAAATTCTCTGGCAACTGTTTAAGTGCGAGCTTTTACATGTATCTGAGAAACATGAACCCTTGGCCGGTGACATAGAAGTCCATGTACGAGATGAATCATTTCCGAGACTTCCGAGCCGCCATTCGACCGCAGTCGATTGCACCGCTGCCGTGAGATCCGGACGGTATCCCACTAGTTGCAGCATTCCTGAGAGAGAGCGAATGATCATAGTCCATGTCTACTCTACGGAGCACAATGTGGGCATTTACCAGAAATGTAGTCAGTTATCGTCAGTTCCTTCCGTGTACCTTCGTTGAAAGGGGTGAACTTGAACATTTCGAGCCCCATGTCGGCTTCAAAGCCCCTTGGTAACCACTGTCCACGAAACAATGGTTCCTTTTCCTCAGAAACACTCGTATTCAATGACCCTTCATCTCTTAATCGGCATTCGTTTCTGAGTTTCGGTAAAGCACTGCTAGAGAGAACGCACACACCACCAAATGACTCGTGAGTCGTGGCATCTCGGGCCGCAACTATCGCGAGCTTGGTCCCCATGATCCACGCCAAGCACGCACTCCCGTGTTTTGGTCTGGATTTTGACTTTCAATCTACAAAGCTTGGCATCCGCACTCATTTGCGTTTGCCTTACCTGAAACCCCTATCAGTACGCAATTTATTACCCCTTAACACTACTTTTTACTATCTACGTTAACGCTACTAACGTTAATTAATACGCTTTTTAATATAATTCAGGCTTTTTAATACTATTTAGAGTATAATATATATATAATCTCGTAATACTAATATAGGATAATAATAATTATATATCTATATAACTAGTATAATTATTAAAACTAGTAGTATTATATAAAATAAGAATATCTCTCTAATATTAAGATTATTAATAAAGTTTAATAATATAAAAATCCTTTTTATTTACTTAGTTCTTTTAAAAATAACTATAAAAGAAAGCTTATACTATATTAACTTTAATTTAACTTAAAATAAGTTATTTTTAATAAAATAACTATTATAAAAACCTCTTAGTTAACTATAAAAAGTTAGTTAAATTCTTAAGTAGCTCTAAGAGAGATAAAATAAGCCTAGAATATAGAAAAAAGTAGTAGTTATTTAAACTCTTAAAGTAGAGTAAATATAAGAAAAAGAAGGTTTTATGCTAATAGTAGTATATATAAACCTATAATTATAATTATTACTTAATAATCTTAGCTATAAATAAACTTTATAAATAATTATTATAACTTATTAGTACTAAAAGTAATAGATAATAATACTAGTAAAATTAAAAAAATACCTATAGATCTACTAGAAGTTAATAAAACTAAAGCTATTATTAAGACTACTATTAAGCTATAAATTAATCTTACTACAAAAAAAATAACCTATTTAAAAAGTATTATTCGCTACTTCTATTATAATAACTATTACTACTACTACTACCTAATATAAAGCTTTAAATATATATAGAGATTAAATTTATTAAGAATACTATTAAGATATAGCTAGACCTTAAGCTTAAAAAGTTAAAACTAAGTAATTTCTACTTAGTAGTTAACTATATTATATTAGATATAATCTGAGATTTTAACTATAAATATAAGTTATAATATATTAACTATACCTTTATATTTCTCTCTACTTAAGTCTTTTATACTTCTAGAATAAACTATTAAATAGTATTTTAAAAGAGATATTTTATATAAACCTAGAAAATATCAGAGTATTATAATTATAGCTATTTAAGTATTAGTAATAAATTACTAATACTATCTCTAATAATAATAAAAAGAATAAGTAATTATAAATTAAAATTCTTACTAATACTATATTAAAACTATTTAACTAATATATACTAATCTCTATAAGCTATTATTATACTTCTTAGTAGTTATTTTTAGTATTATTTAGTATAAGTTCTATTTAAATAAACCTCTTAATTAAAGTAATACTAGTTTAAAACTCTATTAAAACACCTTTATAACTTAGTATAACCCTATAAACTTTATACTAAAATAATAACTTTATTAAGCTTATTCTTATTAAACTTAGTAATACTAATAAGCTATTATATTAATAGAAATAATAAAGTAACTTATTATTAACTAGTAAATTAAAGTAGAAAAGAACCTAGGATGCTTATATAGTAATCTAAGCTATATATAGATATAAGTTAGGAGTTAAGTATATTAATAATAGAGATAGTATTACTAGTAACTGTTATATATCTTATCCTTTTAGCTTAATAAGGCTGCCTTCTTATTTTTAGATTAATAAAAAGCATTTTATAGCTTAAATAGAAGCTATAGCTAATAGATTAATAACTATTAATAAGGCTTTAAAAGATATTATTATAGATATAACCTCACGTTATAATAGATGCTTTATTAAGACTAATTCTAAGCTATAAAATAAGATTATATTAAAATTAAGAGGTAGTAGAAATAGTAGAAGTAGTAGAAGTAGTACTAGTAGGTTTAATCTACCTTCTCACCTAAATATTATAAACTAGGTTAATATCCTATTACTATTACTATATTATAACTATATACTACTGAATTTTCCTTTTTATAATTATACTCCTATTTAGTTATTATTATTACTATTACTATTAATAAGACTACTATTAATACTACTACATACTAAGAAATAGGATTTGCTAATTTTATCCTCTTTACTATTTATTCCTTAAATTAAGCTTATACTATAACTTCTTTATAAATATATATAATATTTATAGAGAATAGAAAAGATAGAAAATAATAAATAGAATACTAATCTCTATAGCGCTCTTAAGACTATTCTATAAACTTATTTTTAATTTAACTCCCTCTAAAAAGTGTTAATAGATTAGTTTAATAAGAATAATATCTTTATAAGTATTATAGAAGTAATTAGAAGCTAAATTAAGTAGTTTTTATTTAAGTAGAATATTATAGATTTAATAATAGACTATAGTTTATACTTACTACCTTATATTATTAAAAAACTAGTTAATTTGTTAAGTATATAATATATTACTTCCTACTAATATTATTAATTAAGATTTTCCTATTAAAATAACTAATAATATTCACTCTTCTACTATATCTCTTATTTAATTACTTAATAATAATATTAATAATAATAATAATAACAGTAGTAAGCTTTAATAAATAAAGAGGAGTTTTTTCCTACTTCTTTATTTAAATATAAAGATCTTAACTTTAATAACTAATAATAATTTATCTAATAAATGGAATATATTTCTAATACTATAGTTAAGGAGAAACGCACTATAATTAAGGTATTATAAAGCTAACTAACTATTAAGATCAGATTATTTCTTATATTAATATTATATTATTTTAAGTAAAAGAAGCCTTTAATAGCATTAAAATTAAATATAACTATAGCTATAAACTTAACTTTATAGTAAGCTCTCCTCTCTATTAATATCTTTAGCTATTTTAATATAAATACTATAGTAATAAAAGTAATTTAAGATAGTATTAATATAGCTAGCTATATAGATAGTATAGTTATAAAGAAAGTTAGTAAAAAGGTATTAGTTACCTTAAGTTATTTAAATCGTATAAATTACCTCTATAAGTAGCTTTTAAAGTCTCTAAAAAATACCTTAATAGGGTTAAAATCTAGTAAGTATATAAGTAAATAGAGTAACTTAATACTATACTCTTAGTAAGCCTCTTCTAACTACTTTATATTATACTACGCTATATTATCTATAACTAATACTAACTTTAAGCTAGGAAATACTTCTATCTTTAGTAATATAAAGTTCTTAACTTAAAATAAGAAGCTATTAGTATCTATATATCTAAAATAAATAATATAATTAAGAAAACTATTAATAGTAAGGGCTAGTAAGATATAATACTATATACCTTTTTTTAAAACGCTCTGTTTTAATAGCTTTATACTTTTTAATACTTAACTTATATATCTAGTACTACTTTAATAATTAATACTATTCTTATTAATAAAAATAAATATATTAGTAATATAATTATAGATTAATATAATATATACCTCTTATATAGCTTAGTTTTATTACTAGGTAATATATTAAATCTTTTTCTTCTTCTACTAGATCTTTTTAAAATAGCAAAAGATTACTAATATAAATATAAATAAATTAAATTCCTCCTTAAGAAAACTCTAAACTTTATTAAAATAGTAGTTAGTTTTATTATATAAAAGTTTAAAAATTACTTCCTTATAGATTAGTATTATTTTATAATATTTAAACCTTACTAGTTAATAAGGTTTTAATATATCTCTAGATACTTCCTATTATTAATAATAAATTTAAACTATTATAATATTATACTTAATAAGGTTTATAATTAACTTATTATTAAAGTAGTATATAGATAGTAACTCCTTTAACTAAGCCTATTACTTACTACTTAATATTAGCACAGGTATAAGAATATTCAGGGGCGTAGTATATACGCCTATATAGTATAAGGTTATAGATAGAGATATATTATAATAAAAAGTAATAATCCTCAGTATTTATAGGTATTTATTTATATAGATAATTAATAGAGAAGGAATATATTATAATAATTCTAGTTAATATAGTTAGTAGGTTATATCTTAAAGTAGGGAAAAAGGAGGGGAAAGATAACCTGAAATATAAGCTATAAAGCTCTTAATTATATAAGTAGGATTATATAATATAAGGGATTACATAAGTATTTATAAAGTTATAGGTTATAATAAACTAAATACTTTTATATAAGGTTATATATATAAAAGTCTATTTATTTATTTTATATAGAATATTTAAGTAAGTAGATTATTCTTATATTATTATTATTATTATATTAAGACGTTATATTAACACTTAATAGCTTTAGTATTATCTACTCTATAATATTAGTATAATTTCAATTAAATAAAGTACTAGTAAAGAGGATAGATAGTAAGAAAACTATATTATATATACTTTATATTACTAAATAGGTTTAATAATAAGATCTTTAGTATTAACGCGTTTAAAGTATTCTATAACTAGAAAATAGAATATAGTTATATAAGTATTATAAAGAAAAAAGATACCTATTAATAATACTAATAGTTATTATATACTTAGATTTTATAATAATATATTTTAATTTACTAATAATACTAGTAAAATAGATAATAATAATATTATAAGCTTTAAATTAATATATTTAGTAATAGTTTTAGCTTTTTTAGTACTTTAAAATATATACTTAAGAGGAGTTAACTTTAAGAAGATAAAAAGAAGGATAGTATATAGATTCTAGCGAAAAAAGGCTTTTCTAAAGCTATTAATAATTAATTTATATAATAATTCGCGTTAATTAACGTGTTTATAGCGTTTATACGTACGTATAGTAAAAAGTGGTGTTAAGGGGTAATAAATCGCGCACTAACAGGGGTTTCGGGTAAGGCAAACGCAAATGAGTGCGCACAACGTCAAAATAAGCGTATCGCTCACGTTGAAGGAACTGACTCAACCACCTAGAATTCAACCGGGGCTGTTGCGAGCTTCTGCGATGTAAGTAATATCGATGCAGGCTTCCCCAGTCCACGGAACGCGGGAGTAAGAGCCTTTTTCGCGATAGTCTTGTAGGGCTGTAAATGGAGGGGGCTTTGGAGTACGCAAGCTCATCGTACGAGCCGGCGGCGCTAAGTAGCTTGCGGCATGTTATTCACAATAGTAATAAGACTTCCTGTTACCTAATTGGCATCTTGAATTGTTGCGGAGCTGGGACTTAGATGAACTTAGTGAGACCCGTCATTGAATTTGTCTGGTACTGGTAGCGGTCTGCCGGGAGGTAACCAAGACAGACCAAACAGCCCTTGTTCGAGGAGCGCTGCCAAGTCGAAAGAATTAAAATCCGTCCCGCAAAGCTATACGGGCTCGTTTGAACGATAAAGTTGTCCGTCAAATCCAAACATCTTGTCTCACCAAGTCTTATTATCTGCAAATCATTTTGTGTCGCCGGTGTTAAAAATTCTTCCCTAGTGTTACAACCCGTAAACAAGGATAACAACTGAACGACCCACTTAGGCGTCGGGCGGCTATAGCAAGGCATTTATACTGCAGGATCACAGGAATAACAAGGACTCACTTAGAAACAGAAGAACTATAGTATAAGTCACGTAGTGATAAGATAAGACTAAATAAGTAGTATAGACTACTAAACACTTAGTTAGAGTTACTAAGCACTTACTAATAATTATTAAGCGCTTACTAATACTTAATTAGTAATTAGTAATAAGATAAAAGGACTGTTTAGGACTTATATATAATATAACTAGAGCTTAGCTTATAGTTAGACTTCTATAGCTTTTTAGTAATTAACTTATAAACATCTTTGTATTTATCCTCAGGATATTTTCAGTTTACTTTTACTATAAATACTTATTAAGTCTAAGATTAATTACTTTAGCTTCTAACTATTAATCTATAATATAAGCTTATAACTTATAACTTAGACTATGCTTTCTATATACTATTACTATATATTAATCCCTAGCTTCTATTAGTAGACCTTACTATTAGATAGCTGACTATAACACTTTAATTACTTCTATTTAGTAAGTTAACTATTAAGACCTATTAATAGTATAGATAAGATATTCTCTTATACTTCTACTAAGTTACCTACCTTAAGAAGCTTTTTTTCTTCTAAATAGCTAGTTAGAAACCTAGCTAAGGAACTTAAGAGAGCTTTAATAGTTATAGACTTAGATAATAAAGTTACTTTTAAGAAAGAAACCTATAATAAGCTCTAAGCCTAAGTTAAGAAAGGAGATAATAATATAACTAAAATATAAACTATATATAATAAGATAGCTAACAAACTCTAAGGCTTTAAGAGTATAATCTAAGAACTTAGTAATAGACCTTAATAATTTCAGAACCTTGAAAATGAAATTATATACCTAGGAAGACAAGGTAATAACCTCTTTATATAGGAACTTTAGAACGAAGTTAATACTTTTCAGGCTACTACTAATATTATTACTACTTCTATAGAAAGATAATAAAAACTTAAGCTTAGTACTCTTATTACTTATAATAACACCTCTAGGTAACTTAAAAGTTTCCTGATTTAAGTTAAAAACTACTAGAACTTCTATTATAGTAACTTTACTAATTAAACTAAGAAAGTAGTCTATATAGCTATATATCTCTATAAGTGAGCCTTTAAGTAGTTTGAACCTATCTAGGAAGAATTCCTTAAGTATAAAACCTTTAACGAGTACTCTACTGAAACTTAGGATATCTATAGTAGCTTTTAAGGATTTAAGGAAGCTTTCTGCTCTCTCTTCTAGAACCTTAATAAAAAATAATAAGCTGAGCGTAACCTTACTTAGCTTAGATAGACTAAGTCTGCTAAGGACTACTCTACTAACTTTAGATAACTTAGTATCTAACTTAACCTTACTAAAGAAACTAAGATCTTTATATTCTATTAAAGACTTAAGGATAAAGTTAAAGATAAGATTATTAAGATTAATTAACTAGAAGACTTCTTCTAATATACTAAACTTACTATTAAGATTAATAACTACTTCTATGAATAATAAAAAGAATAAAGAGATAAGTAATAAAACCTAAATTCAGGATATAAATATTAGTAGTAACTCTAAAATAAACTTAATAACTAGTAGAATAATAACAGACTCTGTAATAACTAGAATAATACTTAATAAAACACTTCTTATAGATAATATAATAGATCTATAGATCTTAGTACTGCTATAAAAAACAATAGTAAGAAACTATAGAACTCTAAGTATTATAACTATAAAAAATAGGATATATTACTAAAAACTGCAGATAACCTAAGAAGTTTAACTGGAAACCTGTACTTAAACGAACTAAATAAATTAGCATAGTAACTAAGATACTCTATATATCTCTGTTATAGACTGGATACTATAATAATAAATACTTTACTTACTATGGTAATAAAGAGGCTATAAGATATTAGCCTAGTAACTTAGACTGTAGAAAAATAGGTTATAATATAACTATTCTAGAAATTAAGACTAAAACCTTTGCGGTAGCTTTACAAACAAATAGTAAGATAGTTTAAAAGGCTACTAAATAACTTAATAAAATGCTTTAAGTATAATAGCTTGAACTAGTAGGCTTACTAACTTTATATATTACTAATATATAAAGATAAACTACTTATAATAACCTTATAAGTTATAATTAAGAAACCTAATAAAGGATTAAGGATTCTAAAGTATAAATCTAGGATAAAATAAACTAGATTAAGGAATTTAAAATAAGGAAAGGTTTAAATAAAGAACCTGAATACTAATATAACTTTCTAATAAAATAGTAACTTATAAGCCTTATTAGTAATTAGACTTTTAGTGAAGGAGAAAGCTCTTCTTATAACTTAGATAAACCTTATAATATTGCCTAATAATAAGCTTAAATAGAAATTGCTTATAGATTTACTCTTAGTATAGATAATACTAGTTCTAAAGAGGAACCTAAGAAGGATAATATATCTAAACAAATTATATATAGGCAGATTAACTAATAAGATAATAAATAATTCCTTAAGCTCTATAGAGTACTTAATAGAAGACCTAGAATATATTACACTTTATAACTTAGGACTGAGGACTACTCTTATTTCTAGATTACTGATTCTAACTACTAGTATTTCTTCTAAGTATAATGTTTTTTTGACTACTGTGAAGTATATATAAAAGATAAGTATAACTACTACTTTTAACCCTGAAGGTATAATAACACCTCTATATAAAACGTTTATACTATATATACTTTTATTAGGTAGGAACTTAGAAAGTTTAATAGAAATGTTGCTATATTTACCTCTAGCTGATAATACTCTATAAAATATATCTATAATAAGTATATGAAATAGGAGGAATATTAGAGAGATAAATGCTTTATATATATAACTTAGAAGGCTAAGGCTTACAGACTTCTATAAGAAGGATTAAGCCTCCTAAAACTTTAATTCTAGGAAAGCTACCTTATAAAGGTATAATAGGAAGGAAAATATATTACCTATCTAGGATAGCTAGAGTAGCTAAAAAACTAGACTTACTTACTTATAAAGGACTAAGATAGGTAATAATAATAAGGTCTATATATCTAGTATCTTTAGACTAGAAAATATATTTATAATTAGCAGTTATTATTAATAACACTATAACTATTACACTTATTAACAGCAGAGCTGAAATAAATTTTATATTATTATAAGTAGTAAATGGATTATAACTACTATAGTAAAGAAAGGAATATATATACTAGCTTAATAATATAGAAAGAGAATAAGTCTAGTATAAAGGAGGAACTATTAGTAATAAGACTATACTTTTAAAATAAGTTACTTAAATTAAAATAAATAACTCTAATTTAATATTACTAAACTTAGTATATATAATATTATATTAAGAATACTATAGCTAGAAAAGAATAACTTATAGATAGATTAGAGAATAGGCTAACTTTATTAGGATAATAATAATCTAGTCTCTGAGTAGCTTTATAGAACCTAGGCTTTAAATAGATCTACTTACTATAGAACAGTAAAATAATATATCTACTACTTTAAAGTAAAAGAAGCTATCTTATAACTATTAAAGATAATAGATCTTAAATAAAAGAATAATCTATTTCTATCTATCCTAGAAGAATATAGAGTTTATAAGAAACTCTTTATAGCTAAACTAGAAACTAGACTACTTAAATATATAAATTTTAATTATAAAATCCTTATAAAGGAAAGGATAGAGCTTAAATTTAATAAAATTTATAGACTTAACTTAATAGAAATAGAAGTACTTAATAAATACTTTAATAAAAACCTTAAGAAAGGCTATATTAGAGAATTAATATTATTAGTAAGAAGCTTAATTCTGTTTATACTAAAGAAGAACAGCAAACTATAACTATATATTAATTACTAGATATTTAACAAAATAATGATTAAAACTAGTACTTATTACTTTTAATTAATAAATTATAATAACTCTTTTATAAAGCTAACTACTTTATAGTACTAGACCTTAGAAGTATTTATAACTTTATCTGAATAAAGAAAGGAGAAGAATAGAAGACTACTTTCAGAATATTTAAAGGATATTTTAAGTATCTTATTATACTTTTTAGTCTTACTAATATATTAGCTACTTTTTAGAATATAATTAACTAGGTTCTGAGAAAATTTATAGATATTTTTATAGTTATCTACTTTAATAATATTCTTATCTTCTCTATAATAATAGAATAATATAAAGAATATATATATTTATATTATAAGCTTTCTAAGATATTAAGCTTTTAGTTAAACTAGAGAAAAATATATTCTATACCTAGGAAATAGAATACCTTAGATTTATAATTACTTCTAGATATATTAGTATATTAAAAAAGAAAGTCTAAGCTATATAAAAATAGCTAATACTAACTAACTTTAAAGAAGTCTAAGGATTTCTTAGATTTATTAACTTCTACTAAAAATTTATTAGACTTTATAGAAAAATTAATATACTTTTTATAGATCTTAGTTATAAAGATTAACTATTTAAATAGAAAGAAGCTTAGAATATAGTTTTCTAGACTATTAAAGATTATATTATTAGTAAACTAGTCTTAATAATCTTAAACCTAGAAGAATAATTTAAAGTTAAAATAGATATCTTAGACTTTACTTTTAGAGCGTAACCATCTTAGAGAGATTTAGAAGGATATCTATATCTCTATAGTTTTTTCTCTTATAAGCTCTATAGACTAGAACTTAACTATTAGATCTATAATAAAGAACTTATAGTAATTATTAAAGCTTTTAAAGAATAGAGATTTCTATTTTTAAGAACTATTTACTAAGTATTTATATATACTAATTATAAGAACTTAATATATTTTACTACTTTAAAAGAACTTAATAAATAATAAATCAGATAGTTAGAATTCTTCTTAGAATATAACTTTTAAATTATTTATTAGAAAAGATTAGAAAATAGTAGAGCTAATATTTTTAGCTAATAACTAGACTATAATATCTTAGTACTAGCTAAAACCTAGGTAATTCTTAAATATAATAATAATAGAGACCTTATACTAGCTATAAAACTTCTAATAATAGCTAGATAATCTAATACTAGCCTAACTAGTAAACTAGATAATAAAGTAATTATAAAGTTTTATAGCTTACTAGTATATAGTTACTAAGAATTATAAAGACCTAGAAATAACTATAATAATAATATAGAGAAAAAGTTACTAGAGAATATATTATAATAGTAATTAAAGATTATAAGGTTTGCTTAAAAAGCAAACTAGCTTAATACTAACTTTATAGATTATTATAACTTTTACTTATACTATAAACTACCTAGCACTCTATATTACTTAACTTTATTATTAAACTACTAAAGTCTTAAGAACCTTTTACAGGAGTCTACTATAATAGTATTCTCATTATTATTAATAGACTTATAAAATATACTTACTTTATCCTATACAAAGAAGTAAGCAACACTAAAGAATTTACTTATATATTCCTTAAGTATATTATTACTAACTATAGAACACCTAAAGAAATAGTATTAGATAGAGATAAAATCTTTACCTCTAAATTCTAGAAGTTAATTATATTATAACTCAGTATTAAACAAGCAATATCTACTACTTTTCACTTATAAACTAATAGATAAACAGAATAAATTAACTAGATCCTTAAAACCTACCTCTATACCTATATTAACTATAACTAAGATAATTAGGTAGTACTACTACTAATAGCCTAATTCGCTTATAATAGCATAGTAAGAGAAAGTACTAAGGAATCCTCTTTCTATCTTAACTATAGATTTAAACTAACTGCTTATAGAGAACTTTGCACTAGCTTAGTAGTACTGAAAGCTGGTACTATAATTAGATAAATTAAAGATATCTAAGATAATATATATAAAGAACTTGAATTTATATAATAATGAATAATATATTTCAGTAATAAACAAAGGATTAAGGGATTAACTTTAAAAGAAGGAGATAGTGTCTATTTTATATAGTAAAATATTAAAATAAAATAACTAAATAATAAACTAGATTTTAAGAAACTTAGACCTTTTAAAATCCTCTGAAAAATCTTATTAGTTAACTATAAACTTAACCTACTTAATATAATAAAATATTTCTTAATATTCTATATTTTACTACTCAAACTAATATTATAAAGATTATAAATAACTTTATTATTATAGAAGATAATAAACTAGAGTATAAAGTTAAATGAATTATTAACTACTTTAAAGAACTAGAAAGATATTAGTATCTTATTAAATAGAAAGGATATAGTTATAAAGATAATATATAGGAACTAGTAAAGAATATCACTAATATAAAAAATAAACTAGTAACCTACTAGTAATAGTATTAAGAACAAGAATTAATACTAACTATACTAATAATACTAGTTATAATAAATATTACTAGTTACTAATATATTAAGTACCTATATAGATATATTAGACTACTAATAGAGGTAGATAGACTATAATAAAGGAAACTATTTATTTACTTAAGAACATTAAAAACTAACTAGGACTTCTTTAATAAAAAGCTTAGAGTAACTAGATCCTAATTACTAAAAACAGTATCTAGGTTTACTATACTAAAAACACTTATTAACTATACCTTAAGAACTAAGGAAGATTTAGTAGGAGAAGGCTTTACTACTCTTTATTCTTTAGCTACTATTAAAGTCTTTTTATAACCTTTTTTAAATATTATTTATTTAGCTTTATAAATATAATCTAACTTTATAAGTATTTTATTTATTTTAGCTTATGCTTTCTATAGTATTTCTATTCTCTTTTAAAATAATTCCTTAGTTTCTTCTTCTTTATTATCTAAATACTAAGATTTAGCTATTAAATATTCTACTATATACAGGTTAGTATAAATAATTATAATAAGATTTAAAACTATATAAATATTAGTAGATTATATTATTAGAAGTATTATATAAATAATAAGTACTACTTATAGCTATATACTCTTTATAAACTAAGGAACTAGGTAGTATTTTATAGTATAACTTCTTAGACTAATAATAATAATAAAGTATAACTTTAAAACTATTCTCTATAATATTAAGAAAATAATAATAATAATAGAGAGTGGAAATTATAGGATTTTCAGGAATATAACTTAATATAGTGTTAGTATTATAGGTAAATCAGGAAGTATAATTAATAGCTCCCTAACCTAGGACTAATAACCTACTTATACTAGGTTTTAAGGATAAGACCTTTAGAGAGGGAACCTGATATTATAACCTATAAATAAGGATAATAACTGAATAACCTACTTAGGTGTTAGGTAGCTATAATAAAGTATTTATACTATAGGATTATAGGAATAACAGGGACTTACTTAGAAACAAAAGAACTATAGTATAAGTTATATAATAATAAGATAAGACTAAGTAGGTAGTATAAACTACTAAATGCTTAGTTAGAGTTACTAAACAGTTACTAATAATTACTAAGTATTTACTAATATCTAATTAGTGATTAGTGATAAGATAAAAGGACTATTCAGGACTTATATATAATATAACTAGAGCCTAGCTTATAGTTAGATTTCTATAGCTCTTTAGTAATTAACTTATAAATACCTTTGTATTTATCCTCAGGATACTTTCAGCTTACTTTTACTACGAATACTTGTTAAGTCTAAGATTAATCACCTTAGCCTCTGACTACTGATCTATAATATAAGCCTACGACCTACGACCCAGACCACGCCCCCCGTGTACTGTTACTACGTGTCAATCCCCAGCTTCTGTTAGCAGACCCTACTGTCGGATAGCTGACCGTAACACCTAGCTGTCTCACCCTCATCAAATCCGTCGAAATAAGCCTGGTTTGAAGGCCGCTGATCAATGGAAATCTCCTTTTTCCATCAATGATTTGCCGTCTCCATTGCCACCAACACCATCAAAAGGGGGTTGGCGCGTGCCAAGACACGGAAACCTCACGTTTCTTCTTGTCTTGGCCGATGGGCTATCATCTTTTGGTGAGGCTTGGCAAGGGTTGGGGTGCAGCAAAAACGCGGCGCCTGTCCCCTTTTAAACCTGCATGCTTGACTCAAAGTTCTTGGCATCGTCCGTCCAATTTTACGGCTTTTCGTAACGCCGTTTGCGCCCATCCCCAATGCGGAGGCAAGCGCCGAAACCGCCCAGCCATGGGGTCGGAGCACATCAGCCGGTAGGTGACAATGATCTACCGAGACAATACCCCGGACCCATCATCTTTTTCAGTGGGCACCTGCGGCTTGATGAGGTTGTACACGGCTGTTCTCCCTTTCTTCACCAGACATCGGAGGTGATTTGGCATGCGTGCATATGTTGATTAGGCTCGGGTTTAGTTGCATAGGTGGAGTTTTCCTAGCGTCTGTCCAGTCACGTTGTTCATCATGCCTGCGTTGCCTGATGGCATCAACATGCTGTTGGGTTTTGGATTGTTCACCTGCCCTTTACAGACTTCCAGTCAGATCGCTTCCACACCTCGGGCTAAGGTGTTTCCTTATGGAGAACCTATCCGACCGACGACACCTCCTCGGCTAGATCCCTTTGGTGATTCGCTTTCCGATTCAATGATACCACTGATGTGATAACCATCTCCCGTGTGCCTCTGCCACTAGCAACAGCGCGACCCTGGTCTCTGAGATCTTGGCGTTGAATCGGACGTGGGGCCCTGGACAACATCGGACGGTCTAGACAATTGAATTGGAGATCGAAAGAAAACCCCTGTCGCCGTTCCTCAGAACCCTCTTGTGATAATCCCAACCATACCAGTAGAGGCTCTGGTGCAGAGCCCGTTCTGGCAGTCTCCACCCCTGAAGACACCCTCGACCACACCTCGAAGGGGGCTGTGCTGGAAAGTCGCTCTCACCTTCCTGGAGGTATTGGGTAGATTATCTGCCAAGCCTTACAAGTTCCCAGAATGCGGCCATCGTCTGTTCCTATTGGGGAGTTGTCGCCGTTGGACATGGAAGGCTCAAGGACTACTGGTGTCTGTCCACCACGCGACTGCCACATTTGCGGGGCTCAAACATCGCCCTCATGGGCCCAAGGAGTACAGATGAAGTCGGAAAAGACAAGATGCATCCACCTATCAGGAGAGGCAAGGACCATCTTCGACTACCGAGACTAGGTTGGCGTCTGTCAAGGCCAGAGACATCATTGGCCACGGATTGAGAAGTTCGGTACATGACAATCAAGGGTTCCTTGGAGTTCGCGGCAGCCCACCCACGTACTCGGGCGAGCGTCCGAGGCTGGGGCATCCGCCAATGTTTATTTCTTCTGGAACATGGCGGTGATGATGTTTGGTAATTCCACCAAGGAGATTCATCTCTCCTCACCCCTGAGCAACTTGCTATGATGATAGGCCACGGGCTCACGGGATACTGCTCCCAGTAAGTGGTACAATCTAGAATCTTACGATCTATGTGAAACTCCCTTACCGCCATAGTATCTTGGGCGACTCCTGAGAAGAATTATCGCGATACCCGTGGGATTCCTGGCGAAACTATAAGTACGATGTGAATCTTCATCATTCTCCTATCCGTCTTCCCTCCTCACCCCGCTCGCTCAGAACAATCACACAGCTGCCTTTCGATATCTTCCACTCAGCTTTACCACGCAAACCACATCCAAAATGCAGACCAAGGTTCTTGTCTCCGCCATGCTGGCCGGCCTCACCGCGGCTCAGACTCTCAACATTCCCACCCGCAGCGGTTCCATCGTCTCCCTCTCTGCTCCCAGTGTCATCTCTGGAAGCAAGGACATGGGCAACAAGGAGTTCGATCGTGGTCGCGCCTGTGACACCGACGCCGACACCGGCAGCGACTCCGCTGTCTTCATTCTCGAGAATGGCGCCACCCTGAGCAACGTCATCATCGGTGTCAACCAGCTGGAGGGCGTCCACTGCAAGGGCGCGTGCACCCTGAAGAACGTCTGGTTCCGCGACGTCTGCGAGGGTAAGATAGCCTCAATGAGATTTGTAATCAAGCCTTTTAACTGACCCCCACTCGCAGACGCTATCTCCGCCCTCGGCACTGGCGACGTCCTCATCCAGGGCGGTGGCGCCCAGAACGCCGTCGACAAGGTCGTCCAGCACAACGGCCGCGGCACTGTCACCATCGACGGCTTTACTGTCGTTACTGCCGGCAAGCTCTACCGCGGCTGCGGTGACTGCACCAACAACGGTGGCCCCCGCAACGTCATCGTCAAGAACGTCAAGGCCAAGAGCGTCAAGGAGCTTGTCGGTATCAACTCCAACTACGGTGATGTCGCCACCATCTCCAACACCTGCGGCTCCAGTGTCTCCAAGGTCTGCCAGGAGTACAAGGGCGTCAACAAGGGCTCTGGCGAGAGCAGCAAGGTCAGCACCACCGCCAACTGCAAGGGCCAGACTTCTCTGTCCGCCTGCTAAGCGGCTTGATCCTTGGCGTCTTGTCAATCTTTCTACATCATAGTTGAGCGTGGAGTCTTGGGGAACTTATCCCTTCAGCGTGTATTTACTTCTGCACCTCGGCCTCGTTGGTTGATGCCTCTTTGACCGGGTGCCTTTCCATGTACATAGTAGCTTCGCCGATAGGCCCGAACATAACAGCTGAATTGCTCTCAATACTCCAAGTGATGTGCCACGGTAGACTTTTAACCTGCTCGGCTGAAATCATACGTCCCTTCAGATAGGGCTCGGTAATCGAAAGCTAGGAATAAGTTCCCGGTAACACCGAACTACCAAACAGCAGAACATCGTTTATTCCCTGAGAGTTAAAACCTTTTCACGTCCTTTGACGGAGCTTTTCGTCCGGCTGTATACTGAGATTGTGGGTTCGGAATGCGGTTATCAGACAATTGGTTCCTCATTGTCCACACTTCGACCCATTTGTCGACGTCAAGTGATGCGCATGCCGTCGCGGCGTCAATGACGATACATTTACGCAACTTCGCGTCACTCAACGTGAGGTAATTACAACTAAGAAAGCCATCGACACTACCAAGACTATTTTAAAGGGTCCGTAACACGTTCGTTACAGGAAATATTTCACACTACATCCGTCACATTTGACAAAGCTTTCCGCCAGATCAAACCTTCCGTCCCCAGTTTGTTCCAGACAGTGCTGTTTACATATATCCTTCGAGCCATCATAATGCCTCAATACAGCAACTCTCAAACTGACACTCACAGTATGTATGACCAAACCACCTACGTATCCCATTACTGAATGTTAAGCAGGGGACCCCTCAAGCAAGCATGAAGCCAATGAGATGATGGCGCAGCAGCAAAGAGCGGAGAGAACAGAGCACTCTAAGAGGGGCGCGAACACGGGAAAGCCTCCTGGAGTTCCGGAGTATGTTGCGCGTAAGTAACACGCCGCTGATATGCAGCACTGAGCTATCTGCGACAAGTGATGAGATATGAGCACATGATCTTGCGGCACATGCATATGGCAGAATTTTAGCGAAGTACATTTACGCTTAGTTAATCTCTTGAGTACGAATCATTCTTGCACCTATGAAAACCAAATTTGGAACAAATTGAAGTGCATTTCCATCACCAGAATCTCGAGTGTGATGCCCAGTTCTCTGTACGCCGGTACGCTTTATTCACCACCGTCAGTCTATTACTGGCTATGGAAATTCCCAACAGAACTCCGTTCAGGAGGCTTCGACCAATTGGCGATCACGGAATACAGGTCCTGATATTGTGTTAGTTTGGGGTCGCACGATATGGCTGAGATGGACAAGAAAATGGCTAGGCTCCATACCAAAAGTTGGGTGTACCAAAACACCATCAGCAAGAGCATCGAAGGAGTTGGGAACTACCCACTCCATGAGCCTATCCCAGTTGACGCATTCATGTGGACTGGTCAAGTTTCCGATCGGCCGAAGACCAGTGGAGTTCCACTTCATGGTTATCAGAGTTGTGTCACCCTGGCACATCACTGCCTCTCGAAGCATATGGAGGCAATGGTCTGTAGGAATCCATCAGAAGCATGATCTCAAACGAGCTAGGAAAGTTGCTCAGGAGCTTGGACCGTTTCTTACCATTGTGCTCGGCGAGCCTCTCTTGCTCGTGACTTGTCAACTTGGAAAAATTGTAATATTCCGGGTGCAGTGCGTGGTAAAGGTTTTTCTTTCGCATAACGTCAGGCGAATTGCACATTTGGTGACATTTGTGAAAGCAATGGAAACATACCAGGCAGTGCAAGTGATGGTAGACCATGATAGATCCAAAGTAACCACCTCCAGGTAGTTCGATGCCTTCGTCCACTCGACCAATATCTTCCATCGTACGTTTCGGAATGCGAATATTCTGATCTTCAAATCCATTACGAACGTTAATCTATGAATGGAACGGTTCAGAGGCTTGAATGGTGACTCACGTGCAAGAATATTATGCCAGTTTCTGTCCACCTCCGCATCAGGTTCAGTGAAGTATGTGACATTCTGGAGTCCCTTCTCGAATTGATAGAACTCGCGATATTCATACTGGAGTAATCCATCGATGATAGCTGTATGACCGATTAGCGACGGACTTGACGGTGTGCGGTGTGAACTGACAATCCATGGCCCTAGTGCCCCGCATACGACCAGCTGCTGATATGTGCGTGGACATCTGGATCAGAGCGGCTGAGTACAAGATCAAAACAGAAAAACCACCAAGAATTTTCATAAGCAGTGAACAGGATCGAGGTCTTCTTGTGACAAGGCCCTCCTGCATCAAGGTTGTCTCTTCGCTGTAAGACCCATCGCTGGATTCATCGCTTGGGGGCACCAGATTGTATGTCGCTTTTTCGATTACAGGAAGCATTTTGAGTCCCTGAAGACACCAAAGACCGTGTCGGAATGAGCAAGCAGATAAACGAATATTGTTGGGAAGGAATGAGACCTCAAGACTCAGAGATGGTTTTAAGGATTGCAGGTCTGGCGTTGGGACAGCGGAACATGTCAAGGGTGAACCACCCCTTCTTTCTTATGCAGGACAACGTGTGCTTGCAAAAGCGTGTAAGTGCAGATTCAATGAGCATGACTTCGGTTTTCACCCCGTCTTAATATTTTAACGAAGCGCTGTTGCCGCGAAGCAGTTTCCGAACGGGCGAATGTGACGGACGGGTAGAAGGGCTCAGCTCACATGGAGTCTCCAGGGGAGCCCGCACTCGTGGTCTTGCCTCACAGGATTTGCGACATATCTGCTGCATGGACACAAAGACTCTACAAACTAGGTCTAATGCGGTAAATGGACCGATGCAAAAGGCAAAGAGAGGCTCTTGGATGAAGTTACAGAAGCAGATCCAACACAGTTGTGCAGCATCAGTCCGCTTGGAATATCCAGGACATGAGATTTGATTTGTGCGGGAAGACAGAAACATGCGCTCGAGAGGCGGGCAGCTGTGGCTGGACAAAATACCCATGCATCTCAAGCTCAAATCAGCAAGATAATACTGCAAGTTAATCAAAATGCATCAACCGAGAGGCAAACATTCAATGTTCTCGTCGGGCAGGTGACCGGGGAACATGGGAGAAAGCGGGGCAATTGCTGTTCAAAACAAACACGCGGTGAGTCTGGCCGGATTTCTGCTTTAGCCGACATTTTGCAGTCTCAAGACATAGAATCGAACAGACAAGACCGAGAGTTGGCATGAAAGGTTGGCAAGTTGTTTGAAGAGGTGGTACAGTAGGCGTATCACCGATACGTATATAACATCCAAGCCCATCTCAGTCAAGGCATTTATTAGACCGAAGGAGCTTATTCGTTTCATACACTCAAGGCTCAAAACTCACCTTTCTGCACATCACGCAATATTTTCAATCATCGCCACCATTACTCCCAAGCGCTAAAATGAAGGTCTCCGCCATCGTTCTCGTATCTAGCCTCTTGACCTATGTCAGTGCTCTTCCTATGACAGGCAAGTAATGAGTTCAACCCTTGCGCAGAATCGTCAATTTCTAACCCTCCTCCTAGGTCAAAACGTCGCCCGAGATGCCGATTTGGTCTACAAAAAGCCTGCTGCGGTTGCGAGGGCTGAAGTGGACGCCGACTTGGCGTACAACAAGCCTTCTGCAGCTGCCCGAAGTGAGGTTGACGCTGATCTCGCTTACAACAAGCCTTCCGCTGCTGCGCGGGCGGAAGTAGACGCCGATTTGGCTTACAACAAGCCTTCTGCGGCTGCCAAAGAGTAGTGCAAGTTCAATCCGTTGGGTTGGGATTATGGGCCCATTTAGTTGGAGGTGATAGATAGCCCCCACCCACACATGTACTAAAGCTAGCTGCAGCTTTACAGTCACTGAATCACAACAATCAAAGTTACAGGCACTGCAGGTTGTGTGCATGTTCCTAGATTCCTCCAAGATATGCACATTTCTGTGGTCTGAATCTTCAAGTTGCCGTTTCGTATGCAGCCGTGAAAAGAGGCAGTGCATGCATGCACATAACGTGGTTCAAATGGGCAATCCTTCCCAGGGAAATACCAGTTAAAGTCAGGTGGCGTACTTGACACTGTCAATCTGATTCTCTCTCGTCCCTCGTAGAACCTTTGAATGAAGGCAACATGAAGGTAGTGCAACTTCCATGACTTAAGTGTCAACAAAACGTTCTGAGATCAAGCCCATCGTTGTAACTTCTTGATTTCCCAGGAACGCCACCTGTGCGATGCCCTCAATTACCTGCAGACTCCAAAAATACACTCTCATTTCTCCTTTGCTGCTTCCAACTTCCATCTCTCCATGTCACGATGAATTGTACCGTTGTCCACATATCGATCATAAAACCAACGAATCGACTCCCTAAATGTGCCAAGCACCCTCCCCACGTTGGCAGTTGCAAACCGTGACGAGACAAATTGTGGCATCTCGGGATCACCAGGTCTTACCAGTGATTTGGGATCGAACGACACGTCCAAAAAGTTGCCACCGCTGTAAATTTCGCCCAGCCTATCGTCGTCCAGTCGACGAATCGCGATTCTATGCTTGTAGTCGCCCTTCACGGCCGTTTGAGTGAAGAATACGCTGCCTGTGGTCCGGCGCGCGGCAACCTCTGCACGGTGGTGTTCCATGCACCGCGCGATGCGCTCGCTATCGCTAGTCTCCTGTGGGAGGGGAAGCCCAATGACTTCGATGCGGTACCGATACTTGGGGTGTTCTAGGTATGCCTTGTCCAAGGCGTCAAATCTCGTGTGGGCGAGTGCGTAGATTTTCTCGGCCGTGTCGCGGACGTGATACGCGTACACGGCTTCGGGTAAGGTGTGGTAAACTCGGATGACCCAGAGAGGTATGTTTGAAAGGTCTGGTCCTGCGCGCGACCTTATGTCTTTGTCAGTGTAGGCCCATACTGCGAAACAAGGTTTTCCGTCGTGGCAGGGAGCCTCAACCACGACAGATTGAGGGGGAGGGGGCAAACGGGGAGAGGGAGGGGGAGTGGGCCACGTCGGCTTTCTAGCCAGTCGAGCTTTTGAAGCGTCAACCTCCTCTTTTTCGCCCTTGAAGAAGCGCTTGAGTCCTTCGTACGCAGAATTAACAGGCATCTTGACGATTTGGTATGTATCAAGTATCGCGAGCCGGCTGGCTATTTTGGAGGCGTGCTTTCCAGAAGACGTCTAGACCTGTTTGAAGAGGAGGAATGGAAGTGATTATCTTTTTTTGTGTTGTTGCTGGATTGTATGATTGAGATAGATGGCAAAGCTAGGAGTTGTGTCTGGAATTAATAGGAAATCCAAAAGCCTCGCTCGGGGCGCCTACGAACAGTTACATCTGTTCTCTCTGGGTTCTCATATATTTTCCCTTTGTAGTAAGACTCGTTCAACAATCACAGCTGTAGCCTTTATTGAGACAATGAAGAATATCAAAACTGCACGCCAGGTTCCCTTTGATGTTCTTGATTGTGGTTCAAAATCTTCAACAGACTAAGGCACGAGGTTTATCCTCACAAAGAATGGATTTCTATGTACTCTCCGTCGTCATTGTTATCTTTCCAACGCTGTAATTTAACAATTCAAGAGAACAATAACATTCAACTTTCTTAACTGTTAAGTCTTCAATCATCTAGTAGTCATATAGACCTAGCACCGCATGCAAGATCGGTTCATGTTTCTGACTTATATGCATCGTGCACTCACCAGTTGTTTCGAAGTTGGCGAGGCACACCCAACAGATGTGTGCTCCGCATACGCAATACATGTGGTTGCAGCCACCCCGCTTCTCGATAGGCGCGTGGCATTTTGGGCAGCCCTTGACCCCAAGCTTTCGCTTGCACTTTTGCAATTTCTTTTCGTCTGCTCTGGCAATTTTGTTTCGGCGTTCCGTACAAGATATTTCGGGGTGGGAGTTGTGGCATGAGGGGCATGTCGCTTTGCCGCAGCTCGGACATTCAAAATATCTCGGGTTCTCGGCGGAACTGACTCGGTAGACGTGTCCGCAATCTGCCGTAGGACAGTACCGGAGCTCCTCGGGGTGCTTCTTGACGTATGATTCGGCTGATGACGCGAGGAGCTTTTCGAACGCCTCTGATGAGAGGTGCCGTTCTATTTCCTCAAGACTGATAACGGATCTGCAAAGGCCATTATTCGCTATGCAGGCCACTTCGAAGCCTCCGGCATTTTTGTCTGCCGCTCGACAAAAGTTCTGGAAGCAGCCCACGCAGTAGAGGTGACCGCATGTCGTCGTCAGGGGCTGGTCAGGCTCGGTCCAGCACACTGCACACAGTCTCTCAACCACATCTATGAATGTCGACCTCTGAGAAATGATATCTAAGGCTAGCTTGTAAGAGGAGACTGGTCCTGTGATATCAATCCGGGTAGGCGGCCAGACGGACTTGTACGTCACAGCCTCTTTGCCAAGGGCTTCACAGAGAGCCGTGAAACCTCCTCTAATGACCCAATTAAAGGCATTTTCGTTGAGAATAATGGGATGAACGGTTGTAAAATTGCTTTCGAAAGTCAGGAAAAGAGCCTCGTTGGCTTTTTCCATATTTTCAGGCGGGCCGTATACTTTGATCTCTTTGCTGACTGGGAGACACTGAAACGCGACACCGCAGTCCTTTGCAATCGGATTGAGGATCCGGTTTCGGAAGGCCTTGTTGTCAAAATACGGACTCCAGATCGGGCTGCCGGTGTCCCGAGAATGGAAAACCTTGCCAGCAAATAGACCATCGATTACGTGTCGTGTCGTCTCCAGCGCATCGAGATCGTAGCTTTCCAACGTCATGATGGTATATGTCTCCGTGTCGAAAGACGTTTTGAAATTAACCGGAGCATCTTTGTGGGCATGAAACTCTGTGACCTCTTCAATAAGATGCTGGAAAACTCGGGTCGAAAGCTTGTAGCACGCGGAATGAATCTGCTTCACACTCAGCAGTCCAGACGAATTGAACGGGAGAGGAGCTCCGTCCAAGGTTTGGACTGCTTGCTTGGCGTCTTCTGCCGCCATGAAGCAAGCCACCGATTCCACCGTATGACCTTCAGCGTCTGACCCGAGAGAAAGTCGTGTTTCTAAATCGCCGACGGCTGCCAGCATAGCTTCCACCATGGCAAGCTCGTCCGTTTCAAATGCAAGGCCAGATTCGTCGCGGTCCTTTGGCCAAGAGCATTTGATCTTCCGACTAGTCGAAGCGTGAACCTTTCCTTCTTCCCATATCGGATTCGCCCCTTCTGTGACAACTTTCGCCTGTGCAAACATCCCGTATGTTTTCTCCTTCTCAAAGCTCGCGCGCAAAAGCTCCGCAAACCCAGGACCCCGGCCTTTCACGACAGCACATTTGAGCCCCGAGTCTTGAGATCTCATTTCGATGGATGTGGGAGGAACTTGGAAGCCCCTAGCTCCTAAGAGCCTTTGGACTGCCTTCTTAGGGCATGTTGCGACGAGGTTGAGAATGATGACGGTCGAGTTATCAGGAAAAGCAACATCACAGACCGATGCCCCGGGGCCAAACGTGAAGGACGCCCCGAGCAACTGTCGTGTACGCGACTCCGTGGCGGGGGACAGCTGCGTGATGACATGAGCTTTTGCGATAATCTGGTGCAACCAAAATGCAGCAAGATACTCACAGTGTCCTCTTCTGGGTCCCCGTGTGGAAGGGGGCATTTGTTCCCCTCATCACAACGACCCTCCGCAGGCCGAACAGGTGCGAATTGGTCCAAAGGCACTTTGACGTGTGGGAAGTCGCACTCGTCTCCATAGTGACAGATCCCTCTCGCGAGGAACGTGCATAAGTTCATGGCAGTTTTCCTGATCAGGCTGTTGTCCAGAGTCGATTTTTTTTGACGACGAGGCGTTCCCCTTGCTAGTCTCGTCGTGCTCGTGTACCGTGTCTCTGACTCGACACGAAAGACGTTTCAACATACTGAGTATAGCTGTTGCTAGAACAAAAATGAAGAGGTTGATGATCACAACAGAGATTTTCCCGTCTGCAACCCTGAGTGCTGGACCAAAACCGCGCACGTAACCTGAAGAACGCACCGGTTCTGAGACCCTGAGGCACGTGAGGTGGGGGTGCAAGGGTTTAAAAAAGCTAGACTTCACAGGCGCGTTTATTGTTCTTCTACACAGGAACCTCTTGGGCCTTTATCCTCCGAGACCGGGCTGTATGGTCCCAACTGAGTTGCACTTTGCACCGTGGATTCTCTCAGCTGACCGTGGAGGAGGCCAACCATAGAGCAGACACAGATGCACGGGTGTTTAAACTCAAAGGTGGCTGCGAGTTCAGTGGAATATTGACAAACAATTGGATCCTACAACACATTTTGGCACACAATGACAAGCATCATCACATCACATTAAAATTATCACATCACATTGCATAAGTCAGGGAACTTTAGTTTGTATTAGGCGTGAGAAATACTACCACCCGGTTTGCAAAAAAAAAAAAAAAAAACCCACACTGTAGCAGCTATCGAAGTCAACCACCAAAATCAGTAGTATAAGAGCGAATTAAATAATAATATAAGTCTAAGAAAATATTTCAGAAAGACTTATATACATTTAATGTTTTGGAAAAATCCTTTTCTCTTTATATATTAGTATACTACGTATAGAAGAACGACAGTATCTTTAGTCTCCTGTGTAAGTGGCTTACAGTGTGCGGGGCTTTTTTTCTTTTTGCAAACCGGGTGACTACCAGAAGTGCATTGCCTGAGTAGCTGCGTCGTTCTCGAGTGCGGCATTCAGACGGCGTGCGACGTCCTCAGGAGTCAGTTGCTCTCCGTCACGATTGCGAATGGTGTAGGTGTAGGTGATGGCATCGTCAGGATTGCCAACGTTGTAGTGGATGGCAACGTTCGGCTGTTGTTGTTGTTGTTGTTGTTCGTTTGCGCGTAACTCGTCAGGGATCCATAGCTCTCCGTCGGAATTGTCAATGTTGTAGTGGTAGTGACATCGTCCGGCTGTTGTTGTTGTGTGGTTGTTCGTTTGCGCGCACCTCCATCCTTCCCTCCCCGCGATCTCGGCCGTCGTCTTGTGCTGGCTCGAAATCTTCGTAAGATTCCTCATGCTCCTCCTCCTCCTCGAGGTGATCCTCGTCGTTGTCGAGCTGCGCTAGCTCAGCGAGCTCGTTCTCTATCCACTCCTCATCGTTCAGAATGGGGTTGCCATTCTCGTCGAAGAGCATGTACCCCTCGCCGACGGTACCGTGGTCTTTGACCATATGGTCATAGGCTGCATTGGAGGTGGTAAATGTCCGCATGCAAGCCCAGCATATAAATGTTCCGCACCCCGAACACTCGACTTTATCGCAGCCATCGTATCTCACGATGGGAGTCGAGCATTCGGGGCAATCTCGGGCCTCAAGCTCCTGCTTGGCCTGTTCGAGATCTCTGTCGATCATGGACTCGCACGAGGAGTCTCTGTCGTGGAGGCGGGCACACGTGGTGCAGACGCGCTCCAGACAATCAGGGCATGTCTTGGGGGAGCCCATGCAGCCTTCGGTCTTGGGGGTAGGCCGGTAGATCTGCTTGCAGCCCGGCGTGGGGCAGTGGCGCACGAAATTGGGATTTCGGCACGCGAAGGCGTTGGCGGCCAAGTCGAGAAACTCTTCAAAGAGCGCCGGAGGCAAGTTGTCGGCGAGACACTCGAGGTCGAGGGGGCAGTTACAAATCTCTCCGTTATCGTCCTGCGATGTGCACCGGAGAGGCCCCTTCTTATGGTTAGCACGGTACGTCTCGAGGAGGCACTCGGCGCAGAAAATTGATTGATGTCCGCAAGATGGCAGAACGGGCCGCTCGAGTGCGTCGAAGCAAGCCATGCAAGTACGTTCTGACTGGATCTTGGGAGCGCGAATAGTAGTAGTGTCGAGGACCGCGCTTTGCTCGATGAGCTCCTCAAACTGGCGCTTCATGTTGATCACTGCCAGTCGGAAGAAGCCAGTGATCTTGATGGCGGCGTTGGTCTCGGTTCGCTGGACGTCGACGATCAAACCGTCGCGTTGGGCGAGTGTGCAAAGCTCGCTGAATCGCTCTGCAATGGCACTCAATCTCTCGTGGGGTACTCCAATACGGACCTCGAAGGCCCGAAAAGCTTCGTAATTCAGATTGTGGTGCGCGAGGTGTTCGATTACCGTCGCGGCTTCGTCGCTGTCCGCGAATGTAATCTCGGCGGTATAGCGCGAGTTGTACTCTTCCACTCGGGCGTAGTGGATAATGGCCGCGAATGTTCCCAAGTGCTCGAGAAGAGCCTTATAGTGGAAGGCGACGTCTCTTAATCCATCCTCGGGCCAAACAATGGTGACCCTGTTGGCGAGGCCAGTCCAAATGAGGGTCTTGTTGGTAGGGTCTGCGAGCTCCAAACCTGTGACCTCTCCGCCGGCGGTGATGGTCATGTCAAAGCCCAGCTTGTGACGAACGACGGAGCCGTTGGCGGTGACGAGAGAGGTGTGGTAGGGGATCATGGTAGTGGTAGAAGACATGACGACGAGCTGATATGGTGTAGAAGTAAACCGGACGATGATAACGTCGGAAAGTAAAGACGATGGACAGAGGATGATAATAAAGTGGAGTAATAGAAGTGAAGAGTACGGTAATAACTGTATGAACAGTGTGAACGAAAGCGAGATAGACAGCGATTTGTACGTAGCGAAGCGAGCAAGTAAGACGAGTACGAATCAACGAAGTGAGACGAAGAGAAATGGAGAGGAATTTCCAAACTAGGGAGCGAGGGACACGCAATATATAGACGTCTGAAGGCTCGCCGCAATCACCCTCAATGTCCCAACCCTTCTGTATACCATTACCAAGCATGTAGAGTCAAACATCAATTGTGGGAAGTCAAAGAAGTGGGATAACCAGTATTGCAGAGGCTGCGTCCATAGGAGCAAGCTGCTTCAAGTCGAAGAGGTGCGGTGTTGTGCCACTGCGCACCAGTTTGAGAGGGATGGAGTCATCCAAATAGGTGTGTGGGAGCTGAAGAGGTAGAGCTTTTGTCAGCATCGTGAAGTCAAGGTAGGAAATCAGTCATATTGCAGAGTTTTCAAGTCGAAGAGGTGAGACGTTTTGCCAGTTGGCAGAGTTGGCAGCTACCGAAACCGCAGGCCAGTTGGCAGAGTCCGTAAACTATCATACGAAGTTGCAAAGTCTCTTAAAGGTTGAGTTTGTGGGCAAGTGGCTGACAAAAAGGGGGATGCACGGAAGTCGTTCCTCTACCACTTGATAGGATGACATTCAAGACAGCACTGTAAGAGCTGACACCTTCACAAGATGCAGCAGGTGCAGACATAGGCTGATGGAGTTGGAGCTGAGTAGATGTCGAACTGTCCATCCGCAAGACAGACTGGACCATGCATCAGGCTCTCTTATCACATCCTCGACAGTGAGCGGAGTTGTCTACTCGACTCATGAGGAATAGAGATAGCAAAGCCCGGAAAACTCTGCCTAACTTTAGCTGGCGTTGTTTGGTCAGGGGCCGCTCAGGGGCCGCTCAGGGGCCGTAAACTCTTTTCCATAATGTGGCCGAAGGCCATCTACAGCTACTGGACATTGCCAGGATGGTGATTCAGGGGCAAATTCATCTCGGGTCAGGTACGCAATCAAGCTTTTGTTGGTGGCGCAGAGGTGACTGTTTTCCCAGCCCTGGAAGTTAAGCACAAATCAGAAAAGTCTTGTCGTTGGGAATCTTAGCCCTAGCAAAATCTTCTGGCGGTTGCCAGTCCTCAAGGTTCTTAAAAGTATTTTAACGCATCGATTGTTAGGTAGTTGCTGCTAACAGGTGACAGTCAAATTAACTTGTGGCGGGAAGAAATGAAAGAGACTACAACTACAGGACAGCTGAAGGATATCAAAAACGAAAAAAAGACTTCAAATAAAAGCAGGCGTAATGCTCTCATTGCCAATGCTGGTAAGAGTGCTGAGCAAAGATTGCAGATACAACAGAGTCACGACTTAGTTGTCTGGACCGCGAAGGTTGGTAACCGAGGTACAATATACAGCAAGGTACAGATACGGAAAAGGATACCAATTGGTAACGCCTTGCAGCCAGAGAGCCCCGAACCTCGCAGTACTGCTGATTATTCAGGGGCGGCATCGTCTCTACCTCTGGGTCCGAAGATGGCTCCAGCTCCTCCTTTCCCCTTTGCCAAAACGCCACAGTCCCACTTCATCAAAAACCTGATGGCGGAGTGTAGATGCGAAGAGGGGCAACTCGTCAAGACACAACGCCCCCGAAGGTGGCAGCGGCACGGGGTTGTGGGCCGGCGTTCGAGTTGCGATCGGACGAGGTCTGAAACTGAGTGGTTGTGCAAAGGGGAATTTGTTGATGGAGTGGATGAATGGGTTACCTGTGAGGAAGAAGCCCGTCTTGAAAAGAGGGGGAATCATGGCCCAACGGACGAGTGCCTGTCTGTTGCAATAATCGTCGTTCTCAAGACTTCCATATGGATGGCACGATGACCAGCGACTCTAGATTATGCGACACAGCCTTTCGAGACTTCGTCGTCGCGGACAACCCCATCTCAGCTTCGACATTCACCCACGAAACCCAGCAGTTATTTTGAGATGTATTGGTCTAAATGCACTATGCTACCGAGATATCCCAAACCGAACCGTTCATAAAAATCAAAACAAATGCAGGTATCAATAAACGCCAGAAACTCACATCGCTCTTTTGTGTTTTTCTTCATTACCCATCAGAGAGAAAAGGGCCCTCCTTTTTAACCCACCACGTGGGGAACGCCCCTCTTCCACTTGAGCTTCTTGCCGTGCTTGCTCTCGTGGTGCCTCGACACGTTGTCCCTCCGCCCGCGGTGGTCGCAGCCGGGGTGCGGGCACTCGCGGATCTCGGAGCGCACGTTGGCGGTCTGGGCGACCTCCGGGTGCCGCGCCTGCAGGTGCCGCTCGAGGTCGCGGACCTGGGCGAACTTGTGCTCGGTGTGGCGCTCGGCGCGGCAGATGGAGCAGACGAGGGACTTGCGGTGGACGCGCTGGTGCTGCTTGAGCTGGGCCTCCTTGCGGAAGGTCTTGGTGCAGTTGTCGGTGGTGCAGCGGTAGGGGTGGTCGGCGGCGTCCGGGGAGGTCGGGGAGGTTGTGCTCGTGGGGAAGGGGAGGCGGCGGTGGAGGAGAGGGGCCAGACGGGCATGGAGCTTGGGTCTTGGAGGAAGTCCATGTCGTCGGGGATGTAGTCGAGAGACTGCTCAAAGGGGGACGTGTTTGCGCTACCGAAGTAGGAGACGGAGAGCTGGTCGCCCGAGAGGTAGTCCGACGACGCCGAGAGGTCTGGGAGGGGGTCGTTGAAGGAGAAGAGGCTCTGCTCGACGTCGTACTGGACGGTGGGGTCGTTGATGATGTCCTCCGGGGAGCTGGTGTCCGTGGGGTAGTTGTAGTTCATGGTGAAGTCGCTGGGGGCGAGCATCTCCTCGTTAATGTAGGTGGCCCAGTCGGCCATCTCGCCCGGTGCCTCGTAGAGGTCGGGGAGAGGCGAGCCTTGGGTGAACATGTTCTCCATTGTGTCGTGGGGCGCAGCGCATCCGGGCTGGGCCCCGTAGGGCCAGCCGGTGGAAGACACTGCCATGGTGGTAGTGAGGAGGGGGTCAGTCTCGGCGTGGGTAGTGTTATCGCCTTCTGGTCTGCCAACTCTCGTGGAAGTTGCAGCAGACATTTCGATCAACTCCGTGTGGGAAGCTGAAGGTTGCTGGTCAAAGTGGTTGTAATGGTGGTCGTAGATGGTGGTGGACTCGGCAATGTGCTGGGCGTAGCGGTTTACAAATGGCGTTGGTTGTGTGTGAGCGATGTGGGATCTGGAGTCATCAAGTTTAGACGTCCGCTCGAGAAGTTTTACGACGTACTCAGGTCCTTGGCCAACCTAGGGGCGAGCGTTAGTCGCATGTCACAGGGTGAGAAGTAAGTCGAGTCGAAGCCTTACCTGCGCGGATAAACGGCGTCATCTTCGCCATATTAGACAGCAACCGACAGGTTCTTCATGATGCCGATGACTTCCTGGCGCCGAGGGGTGACCTGGAAGTCTTGGCAAGCAATGGCTGCGCTGGGAAGATCGTATCCCAAGCCAAATGCGTCCTGCGACGGTTCCCTTGAAATGGGATCCTTGAGCATTGAACCATTTCCAGACTGGACTCTTCCAAGCTGGAATGGGTCCATGTCTGCGAGGTCAAATCTCGCGACGTCTTCCGCCCGTCGAAACAGGTGGCTGACGTTGATGTCTGGGTTGCAGCACGACATGCGTCGGTACCGACGTGTCATTGCGTGTGCAGGCAGCTGAGACTGGTAGGTGTGTTAGCGCCTACGTTTCGTAGAGCGTTGATAAAATGTCTAAATTGTTAGCCTACCTTCTGCATCATAATCGGGAGTGATCCCAAGATTGGAAGCATGTTGGAGCCGACGGGCGATGTCCATGAGGGTGCAATATGGTATCTCCCGTCGTCGGAGCAGTCGTTCTCGGTGATCGGCGAGCAATCCATTTCGTCGCATCCGTCCGAAGCACAACCAATGTGCTCCGACAGTCGCATCAAATCGGATCGCCCATCAATCTCGAGAGCGCAAGCGCAGCGCGGTTCAGGCACGAGTCGGCCAGGATCGCCATCGTAGTCATATTGGTCCAGACGGTCGTTGACCGGTGGATCATGGTGCAGGGCCATCTTGGCGGCGGGCGAAGCGGCTTCTACAACCAGCGCATTGGTATTGAGGGCAGGGGTGCTAAGAAAGCTTGGAAAGGGTTGTATCGATGATCCGAATCGATGTCAAGCTTGCGTGCAATAGTAAGACGAAGGCGATGTGTGAGGATAGGTAGAGTGAGTGTAAGTCGGATGAGGAAAAGAAAGAGATTCAGATTCGAGATGCGCGAGGGATGCCTGGGGATTTGAAGAGCACAGTGACTCAGGCAGAAGCTTTCCTACTGGCTGGGCCGCCGCTGCCTGTGCCGTTTTCCTGGGGGGCGCAGCGATTTGGCCTCAGTGGCCCGTGCGCCGTCCGCAGGCGGATGGTCTACATGTAGGGGAGATTAAATGTTAGGTCAGTGGTGATTGAGACACAGTTTGTATTTCAGTTTTTGACTTGTTCTATTGATTCGACACATTTTATGCTACTATTGACATGTAGTACTGATGTTGAGTTTCTTTCATGTTCTGTATACCACCTAGGATCCTATCGTGACCGGTATCATTGTTGAAGACCATCTCAAATTCCAACATACAAGTAGACATACAAGCAACCTCTGCCAGCCAGGGCTGAACGGTAGGCGGATTCCTGCGGGGAGAAGCACTATTGGCTGGCCGAGCTGACATCCCCCCACTTGGCCGCAGGAAAAAGATACAAAGTGACTTGAGGCCGCCGCGGCTTCCCCATCGTGTTTCCCTCCATCGCGCCATTGCGCATGCCTCCTCGTCGAGTTTTCCTTGAAAAAATGATGCAACTCTTCGGGGGACAAGCAATTGGAGGTCAATTATTGGCCGCCTTACCTTGAGTCAGTCGGCGGGGTTCGAGTGTCTGCCCCCTCCAGGTGTGTTGAAAGCGTTCGATATATGGGTGTCTTTCGCCGATAGGCGCAAATCGTCATCGCTTGTGTCAGTTTTTGCAAGAAGATCCTCGACGGGCAGGCTGGAGCTGCGCCAGATAGCTTCCCCGAACACGAAATTCTCGCTCCCGGGTTAAGCATATCGATTCTTGCAGTTTGATGTCGCAGCTTCAGAACCGACGACGAGGATTGGGGCGTCAACTGCTCGTGTCCGAGAGTCATTACGACCCTATCGACTGGTTCGACACTGTACGAGGATGGCCAATGTGTCGAGCGCAATACGACAGACTGCCGACCTACCACCGTCAATAGAAATCGTTCTGTTACCTATTGCTGAACTAAACCAACCTCATCACAGAACCCTGCTCGAACCTCGACCGACCCGAATGACCAGCCGGCCACCTCTATGGCTGCTGGCCCTTGGAGAACAAGGGCCAAAACACGCAACCAAAAGAATCGTGAATGAGCAAAAGATTGCGCCGAGGGGGAATCGAACCCCCGGCTCCCCGACGCTGCTGGATGGCAACGGAGAATTTTACCACTAAACCATCGGCGCAAGTGGCAGCTGACTCAGCTGATGACAGAGACGCCCAATTTGGAGATCATGACCTGCAAGCGAAGATGGCGACAAGACTATCCCTACCCGCGACGGAGCGAGCGGGCGAGCGAACGATAAAGATGCATACCGACGTTCAATGGCGACGGAAAAGTGTCAAATCACTGTACCTATGACATATTGACTGGAATAGTGCAGTCGGTAGTACTCGTCTGGTTGCCTATGTAGAGCTGGAGATGGTCAGAAAACAGCATGATGAAAGAGGAAAAGTCGGGGCGGGCATCAAGACCCTGACATCCCCGGAGATCATCAACCCACAGAAAGGATTGTGCGCAGGTGAGGTTGAAATAAGAGCCGGTCTGCGGGGTCTACCCAAGTAAACTCTGAACGTCGCACGTTCCCCTTCTCCTTGGACCTCGCCACCTTACCTTCTCATGCTGGTGGAGACATGGTTCGGGGCTGCCCTGGCCCGGGTGTTGTGTTCTCGGCGAACGGCGGCAAGGTCCCCACTTTGCTCCGCGTGGTGTCCGGACGAGGGGCGGAGCTGGGGTTCCCTTCCGGGCCCGGCGTTGCTTCGCGGGGGTTTGCGTCCCATGTTTGTCACGGGGCTGGTCCGGGCGATGAGATGTTGGAAGGCTGGTATTGCACCGGTACAATAGTCTGGGACACGTCCTAGAGGCATGACCGCTTTGAGGGCAGGATGTCATCCTCCGCGGTTCGTTCATGTTCCCTGCAGCCTGCCGCAACACCCGCCTGCCAAACGTCAAGTCTCGTCGGCCCCTAAACCCATTACCCGGGCCAAATCTACCGCACTCCACAAACCATCATCCTCCAACGACGATGCTGCCCGTGAAGAAGACCAGCACGTTAACCAGACACACATAATCCCCCATCATTCCAAAACCCCCTTCCCCTGCCCATCCCAAGCTCCCATCTCTTTCCCCCATCCAATCCAAACATGCCATCTCCCCAGCAGCAGCAGCAACAAACCCCCAAGAAACCCCAATTCGGGCGCTGCGTGAGTTTGAGCAAGATACTTGCATCCGCGCTAGCGCCGCCGCACGCCGCCGCCCCGCCCCGCTGCATCTGATTCGCCGCGCCAACCACGAGGAACACACACACACACCCGCCACGAACCTCTCTCTCCCGACATCAGGCCCATCCATGTAAGCTTAACGTAGCTGCCAACATCCCGTCTTTGTGGTTTTCTCGTTAAGCTTAGTCGCGAAGCTGCGCGTCGCTAGCAGCTAGCAGCAAATAAATAAAACTTGCTCAATTGGCGGCCGAGATTGGTTCACCTTCCCGTTACAGCGTTCACTCCCCAGTGACAGCAAGCATGCGAGCCCGGTCTAGACGTGATGCCGAACCCAGCAGAGATGGCACGCTGCCATAGGATCGATCTCCTCTCTCGTCTCCGATGTGGCGTTCTTTTCCTGCGCAGGTTTTCTTTCCCTCGGAGAGCTAGGCTGATCTGTCCTACCAACCACACCCCAAAGAGCAGCAACAGCTCCCATCCTTGCCGTCGCATTTCCCAATGGGAAGGATAAGCTAAAACAGTTTAGAACGCAATCTGCATGCTCGCTCCTTTGCGGGGGTTACAACACATGCAAACAAGCTACCAGGTGAGTGTTAGAAGGGTATATATAACCGCGAGGGCCTCTTCTCATCTCGTCTGTCGGTGTGGCATCACACACTCCTCACTCTCGAGTCTTGGCAAGATCGTTTCCCATCAACCGACCCGCTGAACAAACTTAAACTTCATCATCTCCACCCGCAGATCAGCAAGGGAACAAAAAAAAAAAAAAAAAAAAAAAAAAAAAAAAAAGCAATGGCCCCCAAGACCCTCCTCCTCGCCCTCGGCGCCGCCAACCTGGCCGCCGCGCACTTCGGCCTCGCCTACCCCTCCTGGAGAGCCGATACCCTCAAGGGCACGAACGAGACGGGATACTCGCAGTGGTTGTACCCATGTATGTTTCCTCACCAAGCCAGTCACAACCGACACCCCCCCCCCCTCTCCATCTGCTCCCTTTCCAGTCCTTTCACCAGAACACGCTTCCTTCAAATCCCCGCAAAGCTAAACATCCCAAAGGCGCCGGCGTCCCCTACGGCACCGGCAACGTCACCGACTGGCCCCTCGACGGCGGCTCCCTCGAGCTCGACCTGCACCACGACTGGACCTACGTCTTCATCAACCTCGGCATCGAGGCCGACGGCAACGTGACCACGCACAACATCACGCTGACCCCGCAGTTCTGGAACGCCACCGGCAGCGGCGTGCTGTGCGTCGAGAAGCTCAACCTCACGACGCCCGCGAAGGAGGGGCAGAAGGGCAGTATCCAGGTGGTGACCGTGGGCGATGCCGGGGCGGGGTTGTACAACGTATGTTCTATCTCTTTTCCGTTTTCTTCTTTCGTATGGTTTGGCCTGGTTCAATGGAGGAGGAGAGAAGGGCTGACGGTGGGAATTGTAGTGCGCCGACATCCGCTTCACAGCCAACGCGACGACGCTCCCTCGGACCAGTGCAAGACGGAGGGCGTGGAGGTGTACACCGTCAAGGAGCAGAGCGCCAACGGCACCGTCGAGGAGGGCAGCGGCAGCGGGAACAGCAGCGGCAACTCGACCTCTGGCGGTAGCGGCAGCAGTGGCGCGGCGGGACGGGGCTCGCATGCCGTTGCGCTGACGTCCATCGTCGGTCTGAGCATGGCCTTCGTCTTTGGAATGAGTCTGTGAGGTGTGTGATGCGACGCGTAGGGGGGGCAAGATGTGACGTGACAAGGGGAGACATCACGAGAGAGCATGAGAAATGTGTTGTGTTGTGTTATGTGCGTGGGCGTGTCTGTGTCTGAGCACCCCCTTTCTAATGTACATGAGTTGTATGCCTTGATACCAGCCCCCGCCATCCCATCCGCCCACCGTGGATGCAAAAACAAAAACAATGAGGAAAATGTCATCCTAACGATGCGATATGCTGGTGTTATATGGTATATGAGATGTGCGCAACAGTGTATGACGCAGGAAAATGCAAGACCTGGTTCACGTCAACGACGACAAAACCATGTGAAAAATTGAAACCGACTTACTCAATGCAAAAAAAAAATCAACAAAAGATCAAAAACAAATGCCCAACATCAGTGGTATCTCTCGCAAAATACATCCATCTCGTAAAAAAAAAAAAAAAAAAAAGCACAGGTATTAAATCCAATGCAAAAAACAAACCTCACGTCATCACATCACATCACCTCTTGACAGCGCTCTGCTCCACAAGGAACAACTCCCTCATCACCCTCGCCATCGTGATCCTCTGGCTCGGCAACGGATCAACATGTCACTCACCAGCCTCTCCAGCTTGTCGCGCGGGTACAGCTTCTCCCTCGCCTGCGCGACCTCGCTCAGCCAGATGTACATCATGTCCACCGCCGCGCACGGCGGCCGCGTGCCCATCGGCGGCGGCGCCATCGTGCGGTTCACGTCCGCGATCATCCAGTACAGCGGGCGCCCGCCCAACTGCGCGCCGCCGCCCTTGCGGCTGCGCGCGTCGGGGAACGGGATTTTCCCCAAAACGTAGAGCATCGTCACGCCGAGCGCCCACACGTCGGACGGCGGCCCGCGGAGCTTCTTGCCGATGAACTCGGGCGGGATGTAGTACGGCGTGCCGCCAGTAGTAACAGGCCCGGAGGTGTGCGTGGAGAGGCCGAAGTCGCAGAGCACGGCGCCGCGGGACGGCGAGTAGAGGATGTTGGCGGGCTTGATGTCGTTGTGCACGAGGGACTTGCTGTGCAGGTAGTGCAGCGCGCCGGCGATGTCGCGCAGGATGGCGAGGGCGTCGGCGCGGGTGCCGGTGAAGGAGTGGTCCGAATGATTGCGCCAGACGCCCTTGGCGGCGAGGTCCTTGGCGTCGACGTGCTCCATGTAGAGCGACAGGTAGCGCGCGTCGCCGCCGTAGAGCTTGACGATGGACTCGTGGCGCAGGTCGTCCTGGGACTGGTACTCGCGCAGCCACATGTCGGCCTGGCGGATGACGTTGCGCTCGTTGTTGTCCTGGGGTTTGGCGGCGGGGTTGGCGGCGGAGGTGGCGGAGCGGGTCTTGAGGACCTTGACGGTGACGATGCCGTCGGGCACGTTGGAGTGCTCGGCGGTGAAGACGGAGGAGAGCGTCGTGGAGGCGATCTGGTCGTGCTTGGTGACGGTGTACTCGTCGATCTCGCAGCCGCCGGGGATGGCGACGGTCTCGCGGGACTGCATGTCGAGCAGGGCGTGGCCGTTGGCGGGGACGAGCGCGCCGCCGCTGCTTGACCCGGTGGTGGTTTTGGCCTCCGTGGGGAGGGGAAGACGAGGGGTTTCGCGGCCGGGCGGAGGAACATGATGACGCCGTCTTCCTTATCGTCCCGCTTGGCGGCGGCTGCTTCGTCGGCGGTGCGCGGCTTCTTCTCGGTGCGCGCGGCGTCGGCGCCGGCGTCGAGGGTGAAGGAGCGCTTGCCGGAGGCGTTGAGGGCGTCTGAGCCCGAGCCGGAGTCTGGTTCCGAGCGGAGGTCGGAGTCCTGTCTGAAGAACGCCGGGCGCTTCGCCAGGACCCTAAAGTCCAAGACAGAAGTGTCGCGGACGTTGATGCGCCATGTGCCTGGCGAGAGCGCCTTTGGCGTTCCGGGGTTGACGGTCCATCCGCAGCTCGAGGGCCCGTCGGATATCCTGGTCAGCGAGATGGGCACCTCGGAGCGGTTCAGCAGGATCTGGTTGTCGCTCGCCGGGTCGTAGTACAGCTCGCACCACAGCGGCGGGCGGGGCGTGTTGTCGTCGTCCAGGCGTTCCGGCGGGATGCGCACGGAGAACTTGATGTCCTTGGAGGTCTGGGTGACGGCGAGGACCTTGTGCTGCGGCTCCTGCTCGGAGGCGACCTCGGCGCGCAGGGCGAGCCACTGGCAGTTGTAGTTGCCCGGGCTGACGGAGCGGCTGCGGGTGAGGGGTCTCACGAGGATGCGGATGCCCTGCTTGTGGTGGTGCTCCTCGACGCGCAGCTGGTCGAGCGGGACGGCGTCGGGCTGCGGCAGGTCGAGGGGCTCGTCGACGCGGATGCTGCCCAGGCGCCGGTCGATCTCGGTCTGGGAGAAGGGTTCCGTCCTTTCCTCCGAGGGCTCCTCCGAGCCAAGGGCCCGGCGGCGGTCGCCCATGAGAGACGGGGGGAGGTGTGGTGGTGGCGGTTGGGAGGACGACGAGGACGGCGGAGGAGGCTCTAGCCGTCGTCGTGGTCCATGCGTTGCGCGCGGATGGCGGGATGCGGTTACAATAGACTCGGAGGGGACTCACTCAGTCGCACACGGACTGTGGACGGGCTGGAGCGAGGGGAGTTTGCCTGCGTGCGTGTGTGCAGTGGCGGCAGAGGCAAGCAAGGTAAGGTGGGCTGGGTAGTGTAGGAATGGCCGGGATGGGATTGGATTGAGAGTGAGTAAGATGTGGTCTGTCCGGGGATAGTCGGCCAGGCAGACGGGCTGAGGCTTGGTAAGGCGGTTGCGCAAGCAGGGTGAGCGTTGTGAGATTTATTCGTCGTCTTCTTCTTCTTCTTCTGTTGCGGGAGAACTGGGATCAGACCGTGGGTTCCGTGGCGCTTTCGTTGGGTCTGAGGAAGGGAAAAGAAAGAAAAAGGCGAGAGGGGAGGTAGGAGAGAGAGACAGTGGATTTGAGGCACAAATGCAGGAACAGCACGGAATTAAGAGCCGCCAGGGCACAGCCAACAATGAGGGCGCGAGGAGAGGCAGGTCGGAGGAGAGCAGCAGAGACTGGACGTCAGATGAACAGATGGACAGATGAGCCCAAAGTCAAGCACCGGGAAATCAGCGACAAGTCAGTGACTGACTGACTGAACTGGCCTGGCCGATTGACTGAGTGACCGTGGTTGGATTGGGGGAGACAGTAGTAGACTGGGGGGGAGCGGGAACGGTGTGTGCAACGGGGACGGAACGGGGAGGGACCTTGGGACCTTATGGAGGGCCTGCTGATGGAGTCTCAGCCTCAAGTAGTTTTAATCGGCCGATACGGCGCACGCTGTAGAGTAGAGCAGAGAGTGACTGACTGACGGAGAGTCCTGACCAGCAGAGAGCTACTAACCGAAGGGCACGGCGAGATTGTGGTGAGTTGCGCAAGTCAGTAGGACGGCACAGCAGTCTTGAATGTTTCTGTTGCCCGATGGCCGGGGAACAAGAGACAGATATGCTCAGAGAGTGTGTTCAGTGCTCAGAGTGAGATCTGGCACAGATGTGTTGAGAGAGAGAGAAATGCTGCAGCTTTCAGTGCAAGTTGTGGAAGAAAAAAGAGTCATCGAACCCTGTGGAAGAACAGACACGGGTGCCTGGCCTTGGGTACTTTTCTTGGGAGGGGGGAAAGGACGGATGCCAACTGGAGGAGATGGGCTGAATTGCTGCAGGATGGCCAGAGGGGAATAGCGTCTGTTGCTCTCATTCGAGATCTCGCAATGCGCTTCAGCCCTGGTCGATGGGTCAATGGGGGATCACAAAGTACCCTGACGTGCATCTTCCGCGTGGAGTGACTTTGGCATGGGCAGAGCGACATGGCTTCCGGGCGTCAGATAGGCAAAACGGCAGCTGTGCTGACGGTGCCCAGCCACAATCAACGCCTCTCCAACGGCCTCACGGATGGAGATGAGAGGGCTCCAACTCTGAGATCAGAGAGTGTGCCAGGCAGGTAATACGGCGTAAGCACTGGCAGCCAGGAAGAGGGAGACGAGGAATAGTAGTGTTGGTCTCCAGGTCTGCATTGGCGGACGGTTCCCTGGCAGTTGACCTGAGCCTGACACAGATTCGATATGGAGGCAAAGTCACTTGGCTCTGGTGTCTTTCGTTTCTTCACGGGTCGGCATCCGTGTGGGAAGAGGTGGAAACACAGAGACAGCGGGCCGTCGTGACTGGGCCAGCCGTGAAGGAGGAGTTGTCTTTATGAAGGTCTAGTGATTGTCTGTCGGGGGATTCAACGCTGGTATCAATCAGGCTGGGCGGGTGTGTGAGATCAGGGCGAAGACAATGACGAACAGTCCGACTGTGATGAATCCAGATGAGCGATGGATGAGCGTCGATGAGTGAGAGTGAGCCAACGGCCAGCCTGGGTGTGCTAAAAGAGTCATGCGGCATGATTGGCTCGTCTAGCGAGGATGATGACTGAGCCTCCTTCCCCCATTCCTTCCGGGCGAGGTCTTTCCTCCCTCTTTCCCTTTCTTTCTTCGTCCTCAGGCGCTGTTCAATGCCATTCAGGCTGCCCTTCAGGCTCTCTCACCCTGCAGCCGGCGGCTTCCACCGCCTGGAAAAGTCCGAAAAGCCTGGCCTGGCCGGGCAGTCACCCATCGCCAGTCAGTCGTTCCTGCCTGCTCCCAATGGAAGAAAAAGTCGTCTCGTGGCTTCGGTGGGTGGAGACACTTTGACATTGCAGCCAATAACGCAGCCTCCCATTGGCTGTTGGTCAAACGCCATGCCACCCTGCATACCGCCCCCTTCTCCCATTGGTTCCTCCTCCGATACCCACATTTCTGACCAGGTTCCATTGGCTCGCTAGAGTGGCGATGCCTGAGATTGCAGGGCTAAGCTGCACCATTGTGGCTCTCGTGTCCCGATAATGTGAGGCGCAACAGGGGTGCCTGCACCTGGGAAGGGCCCCCGCTAGCCCCAACATGGCGCTAGCGCTGCCTGGCCCTGCCCGTTCCCGTCATTTCTGCATTCCTCTCCGGCCGACACGTGACTTTTCGCGATGTTTTGAGTCGGCCTGATGTTCGTCCGACTCTGGCTTCACCACATTGCGTCCCGGCACCCCCCCGACCAACTCATTCCCGCACTCCTCAGTGTCTCCACGCACTGAAACTGTCCATTGTCATCACATCGAGCCCAGCCAAACCCAGCACAACCTGTGCCTGCGCTCCTCGACCCAAATCGACACTCCCCCGATAAACCGCCAAAATGATTCCCATCCCGTACTCTCATCTAGATGCCTCTCATGTCGTCCGAAAAGCCCACAAGAACCACAGTACTGCAAACCGAAGCCCACGGCCTTCCCCCGACTCTTCACCCCATCACCCTCCGCCCTCCTAACCACCACCACCTCTGCATCAATCCCCCCGACTCCGACTCGCCTCTCCCTGCGAATCGATCTTCATCTCCATCCGCCATTCCGCCACCATAACATGGACGAACCGTGTCAATCGTGGCCTTTCTGGAAGTTTGGGATGAAGAGAGATGACCTCTCCACCAAGCTGCAAGACCAATACAACACCATCCCCTCTAGCATCCAGGACCCCGACGCCTTCCACCACGATGTCTACGAAATCTCCCGCCTCGCCGATACCGCCGACGAATTCCACCGTCTCATGCGCGATCGCAAGGAACAGCGCCTGAAGGAGCTCAACGCGTCGCTTGACCTCGCTGCAGTCGAGATCATCGCCAACCCAAGCTCGTCGGCACCGCTCAGTGGTCCCACGCCTGCAGCTCTTCCGCTCGCGCTCCCTCGACTCCCTCGTCCGCCTCTTCTCCAGCTACCTCCCCAACGACTACCCCACCACCAGGGCTACTACACGGCCCCGTCTACCGGCTCCTCCTTCAGCGATCGGTGCAGCGTCCGCACGGCGAGCACCAACCTGAGCAGCCTCGACGAGGACGGCGGCCCTACCTTCTTTCACGATGACGACGAAGAAAAGCCTGTTATGACGCATGAACCCTTGTCTATTTCCACCTCCATCTCGTCTTCTGCTATTACTACGGAGCTCCCTCCCTCCCCTCGCTCCATGACCATGCAGTCCGAAACCTCTGCATCCTCCCCCATCGACATTGACCACGATGAATACGTCCTCCACAACCTCACTCCCGCGCGAACATTATCGTTCTCAGGATCAGAGTCCGGCAGATTCGCAGGAAGGGTCCTGCAGTGTCTTGACGACGACGAGGAAGATACCTCCCAGTCCGAAGACCCCGACTCCCTGACGACGTCGGTTCCCGATCTCGAGAACCGTTCGACGCGTGAGTCTACCGTGGAGGAGGAGCAACAACCCGACTACCATTACTACCCGGAACACGCAGTCGAAGACGACTGCGACGATGAGTTCCCCACCACCCAATTACCCTTTGACCTCTTCGACGACGACGTGATGGAGTCCTCAGAGACCCTGACGCCGAAGCCGGCGACGTCCTTCATGCCACCCGCGGCGTCTTACCTCGACAGCAAAACATACTCTTCGCTTCGCTCGATACCCACATCTTCTTTTCGCAGTTCCTCACCAAAGATACCCCACCACCGCCGTCGTGACGCCAGCCCGGCAAAGACCAGCAGCAGCAGTAGTAGCAGCACCATGATGAGTAGCAGGAGGAGTCCTGAAGAGGCGTCGAGCCGTATCCAGAAGCCGCAGCCCGACGCGATGCGCGGGGCGCGGGCCTTGGCGGCAAAAGGGCGCAGGAGAGGGCTGGACTGAGATGTCATATTAAGTGCAGGGGGCGGCCTTGCAACGGCGTCGCTGTATATATATATATGTCCTTCACCAAGTGTACATACCCACACTGTATCATGAGCTCGTAAATTTCCGTTTTCCGTTTTACATGACTGTGTCTCCTGGTCTTGCCATCTCGTTTTAAACTGATCATATGCGCAGCGCACAACTAACACTGACTGTTTCGCATTTTTAGGTGTTAGAGTGACCCCCATTCATATTAATATATAACCAGCACAGCCCATACCCTTACCCAGATCGCCGCCCTGCCGATGGCGTACCGTATCCTGCGATCCGTTTGCAACGTCGCGTGCGCGCAACGTGCTATTCCGTGACGGCGGGTTCGGGAAGTTCGGGGCGACTGACCGTGTCAGGTGAGTTGGGGTGGCTCAGCGTTTTGTACCTCTGCCTTGGTTTGGTGGTGTGCGAGTGACCTACCCTGTGAGGCTCGTGAGGCTAGTGTCTCTTGGAAGGGGTATGACGTCAGAAGAGGAAAGAGGGATTAGAATAAACGGATTCAAGGGGAGGATGCGGTTTGCCATGTGGTTTGGTAGTGGAGGTTGCTATTTTTGGGTGCTTTTTAGGATGGGTGAGGCTGTTGTGATGTGATGCTGTCGCCTGGGTAAGTGTTTATAGTATCCAAGTCGATGTGTATGATAAGATTCGCTGTACATTATGATTGAATGAGATCATGACTATGAGATAACTGCTATTCTAAATCCGAATCTTGCGTGAGAGGTGTTTTCCATGCGTGTATTGTCCCGATGGTCGTCGCCAGTCCACAACCCCGTAGAGAGTCACCCGCGGCACACGTGCTCCTCAAGCACGCTTCTTCCTATCATCCGAAAACCATGTCATACGCCATCTGGACGCCTTGCCTTGCTGCTTTCCTTCCTCGAGGTCTGGGATTAGAGGCTTTCGCTGGAGGCCAAGGGTGAGCCGGAGATCGTGAGAAAAGTTGGGGTTGGGGGCATCTCACACGCTCCATCCACCGCAACACAAATACCACACTGAAGGCCACCACTGCCGTGGGAATAGCCAGAATAACAGGCCACCGCCAAGACGGGTTGGTTGCTAGTTGGTCAATATTCATGCCGAAAACACTCTGCAGATACCATTAGGTGTTGGTCTGATCAAAGAGATAGGGAGGAACAACTGTCGTACTGCAACGAACATGAGCGGCAGGAAAATGAACTACCAGGCGACGTATCAGCAGGCGAAACTTAGTTAAGGCGAGTGACTTACTGTAATCCAGCTGAGGCGCTTCATACTCATATTGTTTGATCTGGACAATTGAGCTTCTGCGATTGAAGTAAGATTGAATTCCTGCTTGTGTTCAGTCTAGGATCGTCGAAGGACGACAGAGTGATTTCTACATACCAGTTGAATGAGACTCTGGGACATCTCTTTCAATGCCTTGAGTTCTACCTCATGAAAGCTCTGAAGTTTCTCCACTTCCAGACTGAATGCTTCCAAGTCCGACTCTTCTGAGCGTTGGGCGTCCTCGGGAAGTGTTTGTTTGCCTGTTTGGGCTGCTGGTTCGTGAGGTATAGTTGTTTTCCAGTGGCGTTGCCGGAATTCTTTCAACTCGGAAACTTGTTTCCGAGATGCTTGTTCAATTTGATCCCAGAGTAGTGAATCCTTTAACAAGGCCTGGATCAAGTTGGTGTTTAACCCTCGTGCCTTAAGTAAACACATGCGCTACACCCAGTTAGTTTGCGAATTGTTTTCTGCCAAGGCTTAACCTACCATTTTCGATAAGTGGCTTTGTGCTGATTCAAAGGTCTTCTTCCACTCGCTTTGCAACTCTTCAGCCAGTGGGACCAGAAGTGCAGAGACGCGAGGCGGTATCTGTGCATATTCAGACGTGGTGAAGAAGGCTTTAGGTTCCAAAAGTATTTCTGAAGTCGTGGTGCTTTCACTGTACGTCATGATCCATAAAATCCCGTGGGTCTTTGGACTGTCTGTTATTTCCGGAATAGAATAGGATTTGGGACCGTTTGCTGTTTCAGAAGAAGCCAAGGTGATAGAGTTGGTGGTAAAAGGGTATTCAACAAAACCTTGAAACGTTAGCAGGCAAACGCTTCTGACACTTGGTACCCACAATCTTGGTTTGAAAGAAGAGACAGGCGTGCTTTTCTGTCCATAGTCCAGTCAAGGGCGCGCCATCGTGGTAGTAGTACGGCGGAATCATCTTTTCTTTCCCACAAACAACAACGATAACCGGTACCTCTTTTCAATCCCAGCGGTGTTCCGTTTGCGAGAAAGCTGCCGGTAAAATGTCAGTGTCAGCAACTGGGCATAATTCGGTGTGTCTAAAGAAAGCGTACAATATTCGCCTGGATTTGATGTCGTTAACCATGAAGTTTTGACCTTTTTCGAAGACCACGTCGTCATGGCCAGTCCTGTTGCAGAGAGGATAATTCCTGTGATAAAATTCTTCTGTCGATACCTTTCTGATCGCTGGAACAGGGTCGAAGTACATTTCGAGATGATCGTCACCTCCGCCATAACAGGATCTCCACTCAGATGCCTTTAGTGAGGCCAGAAAGGTTGTGCTTTTGGAAGAAGGAGATTTGCAATCTCGCGGTTTCGCTGATGAAGAGCATTTTGAATGGCATAACGGCCGTTGAAGTCCTGTTTGTCTGCGCGAGCACCTTCGGCGAGAAGTCTCGCCACCACCCCTCTCGACCCACCCATCGATGCAGCATGGAGGGCGGTTTCATACTGGCCCCCTTCAGCATTGACGTCTGCCCCTTTGCTAATGACCCATTCCACGACGTCTATGTTTCCTCCTAAAGCAGCAGTCTGAAGTAAATTTCCAAACTCACCTCCTCGAAAATTGACATCTGCCCCTTCATCGAAGAGCTTTGTTATCATGTCCATGTGTCCTCCCAGAGCGGCAGCTTGGAGACCATTTGCATATAGACCATATAGACTCCCGGCTTCAGATTCTGTAATCTTTGCGACTCTCTTGAGAACCTCTGTGGCAACGTCTAGATTCCCACTGTGGGCAGCAGCTAGAAAAATTGTTATGTATTCGTGAAGGAAGTCAGCCTCTGGTTTTTCGTTCAGAAGCTCTATCGCTCTGGCCGTTTCCCCATTCCATATGGCTAGGGTGATACTTGTCTCCATAGAGATGGCAGTCGGAGTGTCACACCAATAATGGTTCGTGTATAATGGATGTGAGTGAGTCCTGTCGTTGTTGTGGCTAAAGAAATCAATTGGAAGATTTCACTGGGCTTGAAAGGTGGTATCAGTGACTTCGAGATGGTATAGTCAGCAACAGCATAGCGAAATTCAAATTTCTAGCGTACACTTGTAAAAGACCTGGAGTGTCGTAGGTAATTACTAGTTGTCGATGACTGGCGGAAAGCTGCTAAACAGGTGACAATTCTGAAAGAGAGCTGTGATTCCAAGACGTAGAGTTATCGGCAGTTAGTGAGATATTGATGAGAGAGAGGGGCCATCCGACGTCTTCATTCTAAAGGCAGGCTGTGTTCCGTACACAATACATATGATTGATTTCTGTGGGAATCACTTGGCGTACCCTAAATGGTCTCGACTAAGGTATGCAGGGGAGCAGAGAGCAGAGACATCGGCCACGTCACCTGGCAGATAAGCTGAGCACTAGACACCAGCAACAAACTTACATTGTGCAGCCTTGTAACTTTTCTTGTGGTAAGTAGTTTCTGCTTTTCTGACCAAAGGACAGGCCACCAGAATTACAATGAGCAACTGCCTGTTCAGCCACAGAAGAGCGTCATCAAAGCCACTTTCCAAGGACCATTACGATCATGCAATGCACCGCGCAGACCTCAACCTCTGCTTAATTCAGCACACATCCTCTTCTGAATCATGAAATTCACACATGGTCTCTTGTGGTGTAACTCTGAGACTTTTCAGCTCAGCCACGGACTCGCACTCCCTGAATGACCTCATGCGGTGTAACACTGGGACCAATTAGCACATCCATAGGTCCACACTCCCTGCGTAGCCTAGTGCAATCACTATGCAAGATCATCCCATATCGGTATATGAATGTACTTGTGGAGAGGGGAAAGTCAGCTAGGTTGCAATTGCGTCGAAAGCGGTGGCTCGTAATAATATGCAGCCACCGTCACGCGATCCTGTGTTTGATGTATTATCTAGGACTAGCCACTACTCGATACAGTAATTTGGAATTCTCTCCTTACTGCCCTCCTCAATCCATTTGTGCTTATGTCCCTCACTGCTTCGGGTTCCCTATGATGCTCGAAGTCGTGAGCGGTATAACTCATCTCATCTTCTCGCGCTGGGAAACCCCCTTGTTGGCCGACCTGTGCTCCTTGTATTTAATTAGATCAATCACTCACGGCCGAGAAGTCCGATGAACACGATCTACAAACAAGGTTTACCGATAACGCGTAAGAAACAGTGGGATACCGCCATCGGGCTTTGAATAAATCACAACCCCCCATTCCTCGCTGTGGTCGTATTTGGTAGCGCGGCAGCCTCGGCGGTTTGATTGGCCCAGTCGCTTTCCAAAACTCTGCTGCGCTACAGGAAGAAGAGACTGCAGTTCCAGCAGAATTTGTCAAGACGCACGTCTGGACAGGCCCGCCTCACAGAACCGTTCAAGAGGAGGATTTGGCTGCTTCGGTGTATTTCGTAGCTACGCTACCGGCCGGCCGCGTTCCTCTGCCCCCTCAAGGCCGTGTGTCGCCGGCCATCCCGCCGGCATCCGACTGATGTCTTCAGGCTTGGGTTCGCCGCGTCCGCTGGGTTGTCTCGCCTTCGGTGTTTCGATGAACATGACCAATTATATCATTCTTCTCGGGACGTAGCTCGGGCGACCCGGATATCTGGGAATTTGCATGGATCTGCAGTAATGAGACACCTGTTTCTGGGATGTCTGCCTCGACTGGTCAGTGTGAAGTGGGATGATAGTTGGTGACGTATTTTGGACGACGCGAGAACGAACGATATAACTACCCATGGGCTTACAGAGCAGTTTCCCCGACATCTTGGACAACCCTGCAAAGATTGAGATGTCCTCTTCAAGACCCGGTAGTGCAGTTTTGGCCACATAGCGAAAAGATTTATGGTGAATTAATAATCGGCTTGGTGCCAAAGTCAAAAATAACATCGAGGCAGCCATTTGCATGAGATAATAACGGTAGGAATATCGCTACAGAGTAGATCACAGGGAATAGGGAACAGCAAAACCAAAGCATGAGATGGTACCCTTGCAGGCGCTAGGTACACCCGATGAACGTCCCGAATTGCTCTCCGGATCCGCTCACCTGCATGGGCGATCTCCCGCCGGTGAAGAGCTCTGTGAGGCGCCCATATTCATCCCATGGGAGAAAGATTGATCATTGGCGATTCTTTACACCTTCCACTTAGCTCGAGGTCTATTTGCATCGTGAGCCTGGGTGGACAGCCTTCCTCGGAGAGGCAAGACTGAGACTTGAAGTATTTGTCAACAGGAAAGGAAACCGAGGCTTTCAAGCTGGCGAGATATCTGTGGTTTTTCGTTTTGCCTGAACGTCAATATCCCACAGGCGATGGTGAAAAAGCGGAAGGACACGCGATTGGTCCCCGGCCGCTGACGTTCGCTCAGGACCTTCCAGAAACTTCAAAACAGTATCTAATTGAATGGATTCAACTAGGCCGTGTTGAATTCTTTTCGGACGTTATCGCCCTCGTTTTGGAGTTGTGGCCAGAGCAGGTCTATGCAAGAAGCAGTACGAAGGATCGGCAATCACAGACTTCCAAACCCCGCACCATACGGCAATCCCACCCCGTCGGTTAATACTCCTCATTTGATCATAGACTTCTGGGACTTTTTCAGCTGAACTAATCCTGACTACGGAAACGCTACAGCATCGAACATCAACCAGGTCACTTTTCAGTGTCTCTATCACGTAGTGTCAGAATGAATGAAAGGTCGCCTGAGCGCCAAGGAAAGCCTCTAGTGACTGTTTTAGGACATGTTGCCAAATTTAGACCTGTAAGAGAGGTTGTAGCTGCTTGATCTTCCACATAATTTCATAATTTGTCGTGCCGTTCCTGAGAAAAGGTCCTTTAGACTCTCGCACGTGGTCGGAGATTATTAATATTTCCCGAATCCGCGGGCCGCCGACAACACATAAACTACCATTGACTCTAGTTTGACACTCCCTCTGCATCGGCAAAAGTGGTGTGCTGTTTGAAGGCCATGCAATGCATATGCATCATCGAGTTTGACGCAAGTTCACATGGCAATGAGAGAATCGCAGGTTTGAGATAGATTTCGTGGCTCAACGTGTGGTTGTATGGCTGGAGTCTCGGGAGGGCAATCTTAGCCTAGTAGTGGCGACGACGATCGCTTTCCAGGTATCCGGGCCTCCTTCCGGGGAACCGCAAGGTTCGCGTCTGATCACAAACCATGATTGATGTCCGACCTTATCATCTGGCGTGTGGGAGGATGCAGGGGTTAAAAACTGAATTGGGTTCGACTGTCGATAGCGACTCCGAAGCCGCCTTAGTGCCTCAAATTGATCGGCTCCGACTTGAGGGCCCGTGGTCTTTTTAGAATACCAGTATTTGCCATAGTGGAACATAGTGTTCACTTCTACACGCACAGAAACAAACGAGCGGGTGACTCCGGCACGAGAGTTTTGTTTCAGCCGAAGGTTGGACGTTTATTTGGCGCCCAAGGGCTGGGCTGGCATCGGCTCCGTCCAGTCTCCTAATGACTGGACAAAGTCCTGGTGTCAGTTCCTGGAATACTGGCGGGAATAGACATCTCGTGTAAAAGGGCATTTGAGTTTGACTTCACCGCGCGTGCCGTATGGCGGCAGGTAGACCGCGCATAGGGCAACCGAGGACCGAGCCGACCTCTAGCAGCGTTCCGGGGGATTTCCAGCATGATGGTTGACGTCTATATCCCCCCCTCTGCCAGACCAAACTCTGCCCCTTGTCTGGAAAAGCGATTGCTTCGCACGGATCCCATGCCGGAGGAAAAATGTCGTTCAGGGGATGCACGAAGTCATTCGCGGTCCCTAGAACAACATCACTGTGCAGAGTGGCACGACGGAAGCCTTTTATCACTTAGCTAGGATGCTCGTTTTGAAGCACCTGTCATTAATAGTTCTTCGCCGTTCATCGTCACGCTTCTCTGCGAGCAAGTGCATTACCAATGAACGGCCGGTCACCACCAGTCAATGACACAGGCATTCAAACGGCGACCTGTGGTTCTTACACCGGTAAGGCACTTCCCCGATTGGGTTAACAGAGCTGGCAAGCTTTACTTGGCGACGGAACGGTCCGAATGTTAGTGGTTGATATAGTTTAGGCTCAGATCTTCTGAGTCTTCAGACGAAGGGACACGCCAAGATGGTGGGTTGCCAGTAGCCTTAATACACAACCCATACGTACGTTAAACCATAATCTTATAGCGCTAGTCTGCTGAGCACAGGCTTGGGAAAGCTTCTGCAGCCTCATGATTACCGAATACGGCCAAATCTTCCTTGGACATTGTAATGATCTGACCTGTGAATACTATTCTTGCTTGTTGAACCTAGTAAGTCTGGATACAATAGCTTCGCTCTCGCATATAGACTTTGCCTTGAGATTGAGAGCCTCTGCGGAGAGATTGACTGTAACACGAGTATAAAGTGCGTCAAATCCTGCTCCTTATCGACGGGCTGGCTAATGCGCTTTGCACGTTCTTGAAGGCACCACACACGACAACAACCTCAAAGTATTGACAAGAAACAAACTCACAAATAATCATGGAATCCTACTCAGCAGCTGGGCCAAACGCCCCTGGACAGTCCAAGTTATTCCTAAATCCGGCGGGCATCAACCCACCGGCAGACAGAGCCAACCACACAAGTCTCTGGCGACGGACCGACGTGGGCAACATTTACAGAAACACGGAGTACATCACGGCTCCCGTCACCCCGCCTCTTCTTGAGCACTGCGGACTCACTGGCAAAATGATTGCATCTCTCAAAAAGCCTGTTGAGGTCTTGGACATGTGCTGCGGAGCAGGAGTAGTCTCCGCACACATCCAGGCGATGATCAAGGAACAAGGAAGAGAGAAGGACGGCGTCATCAGACTTACTTGCTCTGACTCCAGCGAGGCTCAACTACAGTACGTTAGAGAGAGGATTAAGGTGGACGGCTGGGTCGATGCAAAAGACCGTACATGCGGATATTGCGGTAAGTAAACTGTGCATATGCCTTCCGCCACTTCTAACCTTCTTCTACCACGCACTTTATCCGGTGGGGCTCGGAACTGAAACTGCGAATAGTGTCTCCCCTTTCCGTCCAACAGTTTTGACTACATTGTCGTCGGAATGGCACTGATGGTTGTCGCTGATCCGTACACCGGGCTCTCTGGTGAGACTCGACGACGATGTTGCAATATCTGTGTGGAATGACTAACAGTCTGTCCCAGAACTACAACGCGTTCTTAAGCCTGGTGGCCGAATCGCTACATCTACCTGGGCATACGAGGGCTGGGTCCCTGCCACGCGCGAGGCGGTCGCGGACCTCAGACTGCCTGGCCAAAGGCCCGTGCCGTGGCCCCAGGAGTCCCACCAGCTCACTCGGATCTGGTCACCGGGTGCATGGGAGGACGAGTACTTCACATGCGCCATGTACAACGCCGCCGGATTTGTGGACGCTGAAGCCAAGACAGTCACCAAGAATATCACGTTTGAGACACCGGAGCAGTTCTGCGTCGTGTTGCAGGGCCTTGAATTGGGGGTCACAGAGAGGTATTGGTCGAAGGAGCAGAAGGAAAAGCTGCGACCGAAGCTAACTGAGACCATCACTGAGTATCTCAGCAAGAAGTACGGGGGAAAGCCGTTCGAGACCGAGAGGACTGCTGTGTTTGCCAGTGCAACCAAGCCTTTGGAATGAATTCGGGCTTAGATGGGGCTGCACAGGGAGAGAGCTGGAGAAAGTAACAAGGTCTCCTGGAGCCCAATGTGCAGGGATATGCTGTAGCCGCCGAATAAACGTCTGCTTGTTGGGTTTGATTTGGATTGCGAGCTTTATACAAGTCATGTGAAAGGATCTGTCAAATGTCCGAAGTCTTTGGAGACAAAATTGTGTGATGAACATATTCGACATGTAGTCAAAACAGACGGCATGGGTGAAACGTAAATCACTGAAGCCTGTCAATAAACCACTAAAAGAGCAGCACAACCATGATCTGGAAGTATGCTTAATTCCAGTAAAGGAACGTGAAGTTTTGGGATGAACAATGGATTCTCTGAAGGAAGCTGGACTTAAGTGGAGGAGTGCGGGATCCTCGCATCGGCATACCTCCGAGACCGAGGCGCTATCCTAAGGCGGCATTCGGAGACCCAAAGTCACCCTAACAGGGTGGCCAGATCTCCCAGCTCCTTAATCAGTATTCTGGAATGGAAAGCGACTTTTTTGTTTCTTTCATGTGTCTAATCATTCTGAGCCTGATAAAATGTCTGCGCAGCTACTGACCGGAAAAAGCCAGAGCGGCTCTGATCTGGAGGGGTCCGAGTCCACATTCCGGCGAACTCCAGCCTATTACGAGGTCATATCCCGGAATCTGAGTTGGGAAATTTGGGAAAGTATCAGCGCTGTCTGATGCCATATAAACCTTCTGTTGAAGATTAGTTCTGGGTGGAAAGGTTTACGTCAGTCCAGGAAGAGATCCTGCTTGGATGCTTCGCCCGTATAGGAACCGAGAACCGACGCCTGAAGCCGATATTCGAGTCTCTCACATGTTTCATAATTCACAGTCTAGACTTCAGCTGGACTGCCTAGAGATAGATACCGGATATGAGTTAAAACCGTCCTGCTTACGGCGTGTAATCAGCTGGTTCGAGGATCCCATCGTCATGATTGAATTAATCGGAGCTAAGCGTAACCCGAAGGCTTCACGGCGTCTGCTACCCTGGGTTCAACAAGACATTTCTGCATTGAGTCCCACCTTAGAAATCTCTTAGATGACCCGCGTAAGTGCAAGTAGGATCATATCAGTTCCACCCTTGTTCGGGTTTACCCCGAGATTGCAGTCGACCTTTTCCCCCACGGTGTCGGCTTTGGCAGTGGGACTTGAGCCACCCCCGGCGCCAACCCGGAGTGAACCCCATGCGGGGTAGCTTTAAGTTGGCACCGTTGCGGAGGGAGAGGAGATGCCCACCTGAGGACCGCGCGGAAGTCGGGGTAATGGGGTAGCGTCTTGTTAGTTTGCGGAGATCCATGAATCAGGGGTTTCCACCCTCGTCTACAAGAAGGTCTTTGTTGAGTGCTCGAGACTTGTATAAGAAACCAGGCTTCAATAGGCTATGCAAACTCTGTGCCCGAAGCCGAATACCTTCCATTCACTCTTGTTCGTGCCAACACCCGCAGCCATGGATCCCGAAAAGGTTTCTGAGACCCAAGTCGATGGGACTGTCGATATGATCGAGACCAAGGAGGCTCATAGCCAAAACCGCCTGGCTCCTGCACAACTTATGTCCCAGGAAGAGTTTGAAGAAGCTGAAAAGAAGCTCAAAAAGAAGTTGGATCTTAGGCTGCTTGCGTGTGTTTGGCTAATCTTCGTTCTCAACTACCTGGATCGTGTGAGTTGACCTTCTTGGCTTTCTCCAACTCACCTCGGACGCCCGAACAACCACATTGGCTGAGTGAACAATCGAGGCTAACCGAGTATTTCAATACCGCAGAATAACATCGCCGCCGCCAAAGTCGCTGGCATGGCCGAAACTCTCCACCTCTCAGCAAACCAATATGCAACTGCCGTTGCCATTCTCTTCGTCGGCTATGTACTCATGCAAATTCCATCGAACGTATTCTTAGCCAACCTTCGACCCTCGATCTACCTGCCAGCATGCATGACAATGTGGGGTCTCTTGTCGACGTTGACTGGAATCGCGCACAACGCGGCGGATCTATATGCGCTGAGATTCTTCCTTGGGTTCGTCGAGGCTGCGTTCTACCGTAGGTCGAACACTCCAGCTTTCCCGTGATGCGAAGAAACTTCGCTGACATGTGTAACGATATGCAGCCGGTGCTCTCTTCCTTATTTCCTCCTGGTACCGCCGCTCCGAAATGGGTCTCCGCAGTGCCATTCTCTTCTCACAACACAACTCGGCAGTGCCTTCAGTGGCCTCATTGGAGCAGGAATCAAGGACGGTCTTGAGGGTGCTCGTGGGCTCGAGTCCTGGCGTTGGCTCTTCCTCATCGAGGGCTCTATCACTATCTTTGTGGCCCTCTGCTCGATCTTCCTCCTACCAGACTGGCCTTCAACGACCCGCTGGCTCACCCCAACTGAGCGCGCTGTTGCCGAGTGGCGCTTAATCCAGGACGCTGGCCAAGTCGACGAGGATGAGGAGGCGTGGAGCCACGGCTTCAAGCTCGCTTTCAAGGACTGGAGAGTGTATGTCTTTGCGGCCATGTTCTTCTGTCTGCAAGTTGCTGCCGCCACGTCCAACTTCTTCCCATCTGTGGTGCAAACATTGGGGTATAACCGCGTTGTCACCTTGCTTCTGACGGCGCCGCCATACATCCTCGGGCTAATTATCTCTGTCGTGAACAACTGGTCCGCTGACCGTCTGAATAACTCGTCATTTCACGTCATGTGGCCTCTTGCTCTTGCAATTGTGGGCTTTGTTGTGGCTGCATCGACACTCGAGATTGGGCCGCGGTACTTTGCCATGATGTTGATGGTAGGAGGCGGCCATGGGGCGAATGCAGTTGTTCTTGCTTGGGCGCAGAAGACAATGCTGAGACCTAGGGTCAAACGTGCGGCAGCTGTGGCGTTTGTGAATGCCTTCGGAAACATTTCACAAGTGAGGATTTTTACCCGGAAAGGTTTCGCAATTCCTGTACTAACTTGCTGCGCTATGTCTGGACGTCGTATCTGTATCCGGATACAGACAAACCACGCTATGTTTTGGCCATGTCGGTCAACTCTGCATTTGCCCTTGGCACAATCATCTTGGCTCTAGCAATGCGGATTATTCTTCAGCGCGCCAACAAGAAGCTCGACTCAGGTGCCGATGTTGCTGAGGTTATGAAGGGAGAGTCGCAGGCCCAGGTGGTTGGCATCTCAGAGGAGGATCGCGAGGCGGGCAGGGCCCGCTTTCGCTACGTTACCTAGGTAGAATGTCATGCATCACATCCCGTACAGTGATGAGTTTTGAATTCCATGCAATCCCATCTAGCAAACAGTAATTCTAGGTAGTTGTCTGCTGACAGCTGAGGACGCGGCCATCCAGCTATCTTGAATATCTAGTCGCAAGTTACAAGAAGATGAAAACCAACGTGTTAGCTTGGTACATTATGTGGCATATAGACGACATTTCCCTTTCCGTTCTAAAAGCCGCTAAGTTGTTGTTTGCTCGAGTGAATGGTATTGCTCACAGTTTTCATAACGTTCCATTGTGAACGTGGGCTGGGTCAACCAAGGCTTGGTTCACCCGGCCACAAACTGGGCTCATTGCATTCTCATAGTCCATATGTCGATGATCATGTATTCAAACCCCAGTCATGTGATAAATCCTGACCAGAGAGCCCCCAATCATTGTTCCTAATTCGTTCATTCCGAACATGCAAAATGTGACGGAACATATAAACACTACGCTTATAAATGTTGCCAGGAACTCAGTAATCATTGCCGGTGGTTGGTATTTCTAAGATCTTGAGGCAAATAGGGGGCGCTTCCAATACGTTATATAGAAGCCCACAACATCGGAATAAGCGGCTTTCCTCATATTGTATTCCTAGACTCTCAATCGTGTTTAGTGAATGAAAACATTCTTCTCCGCACCATCCGCGCTCGCCCAACTTGTCCTATACCTTTCTAGGCCTTGAACTTCCGGATTCCCGTTTTGATCGAGGGTTGCGCCAAGAAGCATCGCCGAACCCACGAGCTGAAAGTCTCCCTCGGATTTCATCGGCCGCAAAATGAATGGCGACCTAGTTCCGTATATCCAGCAGCAAATGTCCCCCTTTTTCGTGCTCTTAGGCGATAGGCCATAGTATCCGCGTTCAGTCTGAATGAGAGTCTTGTTGTCGACATCCTGCATCCTCAAGGTGTGGAAGGCCATGGCATCTTCATACAGATCGTCTCCTCTTGAGATATCACGTTGAAGGAGTTTTGTATAAGCGGCCTCCAGCATCTTCCATTCACTCAGTCTGCCCCTGTAAATCCCACATCGGAACAGCGATGTAAAAGCCTGAATAGCGGAGCAGGGGTAAATGGAGGGCCCAGATCTTGAGTAAAATGATTCCCAAATCAAGGTTATATCGTCCGGTGTTGTAGTGTTCTTGCCAAGCGGCGAAGAGCTGAAAGAAACGCTATCGATCATTGAAATGCGAACACCCAGGGTCGTACGATCTGGTGATAACACAACCCTTGGAGAAGAGGTTTGTGAGGTAACTCGAGGATTATTTTTGCTATAGTTGTTGAGAGTGCCTGTATATGTTGAGTACAGTCGCGTGTCCCAACATGGAACCCATGAGGGAAATCCGTGTCGCAGGGCATTGTTGTCGTTATGAATAAAATGTAAGATGTCAAGGTCCTGGGTCCTTTGCAGCAGCTCCGAGGCAAATTCATGGTAAACACTGAGATGTGGCTTTTCATAACTCAGTTGGAGTGATGGAAGTAGCTTTTCGTAATCGACAAGACCGAGAAAAGCGTAGATTCGGTCTCTTGGGTCCGTAACACCGAGCCACCGTGCGTGTTCGAAGATCTCGAGACAATTGAGAGGCTCTATTCCACCTTCGGGCCGGAAGGTTATGGCCTCGCGAGTCCGTCTATCGTAAAATCCCTGCACATGCAAGTCGGACAACCACAGCTCCGAGATATTTGGAAGCTTGAGGATTCGACGAATGCACCAAACATAATTCCGGACCAGCGTCATCCAGTTAATCTGCTCTCCAGCCCAGAGAACGACTGCCTTGGAGCTAAGTGCTGCTTCCTGTACGACCCATCCTCTCTTGAACCAAGGCTGCTGCAAAAGGACAGCGAATGCATCCCATCCCTGATGACGCAAAAGCGGCTCGTCTTCATTTGCGAAGGGAAAGCTATTCGGGGTCCAAGCGAAGTCCGCCTTCTCAAAGACGCCGTCAATCATTGTATTGACACTTGCGACAAGATCCGCAGCTAGCTTGGCATGATTACTATCGCCGTTTCCAAGGCAGATGAGAGTGCAATCGGATTTGTGGTATATGCGACTCATCAAGGATACTTGGTGGCCTTTCTCTTTCGCATCCGACTGATTGATGCAGATGGAATCAACCCAGAGTGTTCGTGGCCTGTTTCTGTGACGAACCTGACGAAGTACGTCTCGGAGATTGGAAGTGACATGTACGATTTTGCCATTACAACAAATAGGCTGATTCTTCACGGGTGTCCCCCAAACATATGATATGGCCTCGAAAGGGGGTACATCCTCTAGGTAAGACGTGTAGAGCGTGCAAACTATGACTTCAGTTTGCGATTTGGCTGGTTGAATGACGAGGTATCTGATTGAGTGCTCATCGCAAAGGCTGTCATGGTAGGAGAAGGTGTCTCGAGGCACTGAGGGAGCAGACGGTGTTTGGGAGGCTTGTTGAATCATTGTGGGTTTAATGAGATCTTCTGAAGATCGAGTGCCACGTCAGCGGATTGAAAGATGATTGAGAGAGGACCCTAGAATTTGGAGTCAAGACTTAAATTCGAGATTCAAGGTTGCGTTTTCGTACAACAGACGTGCGCGACGAATGAACTGATGACCGGGCGGGGTAGTTTTTCCCGACTCATTGCCATTGGCTGACACTGCAGATGTAGAGTACTCCTGGTCGTGTATGCTGATTGGCTGTCTGAAAAGTTGCTTTATAGGCAGTTTACAGGGAAGCGCCCACAGAGAAACCATGAAACAAGCTCAAATTGGTCTTGAGCAGCCCTAGTCTTGATGCCTGATGTGTGTGAAAAGATTTCTGGCACCTTACAATTTGCCTTGGATTGGATCATTGGACAATCTTCATAGCCAGGTAACTGTTGTTGTTGGTGAACTCAATGAGACAAGTATGATGTCGGGAGGGAAACTTGATATTCCAATTGTCTAGCGGAGCGAATAACATATGTACATGAATGAAGTAAGCAATGTGCCAAAGTGCATAAGTATATACGTCACTTTATTAACAATCCCCATCAGCCTCAGCTTCAACCTCAGTAATCGTAGTCGTAGCAAAGCAGGCCGCCCTGGACGTTCATGACTTCGCTAATGGTGACGTTTGGCAGGATATCTGCCATCCACAGAGGGTAGTCCAAGGTGGCATTAGGCCAACCGCCAGCCGGGCCAGTCTGACCAAGAGCCTCGAGGTTGGTTGAGTTGAAAGCCTGACCGCTCATATCAGAGAACCGGACCGGCGCGTTGGCCGTCTGCCACTGCCACCAAAGACGGTCGATGTAGTTGTGATGCAGGAAGAAGGTCGGGTCGCCGGGGGAGTTGTGGATATCGGCCATCTGGAAAACGAAAACGTGTTAGTTGCACATCTGAAAGTGTGAAGACGATGATAACTTGCAATGCCGCCGACTGCTGTGTGTCCACCATAGTGAGGGGAAACGAAGGCATTTCCAGCACAGACGTAAAAGTCTTCATAGGCCTTGAGAGCATGGCACTTGTTAACAACCTCGCTGGTGCACAGCTCCTGGGCGATATCCTGATACCACTCACGGCTCATGCAATAAGTCGTATCGGTAAGCGCAGGGCCCATGTGCTCGGTGTAGTTGGCGAAGGCACCATCAGTGACACACCAGTCCAGCGATTCGACACCGTTGCCTCCGAACCATTCTGAAGACCACATCTCGCTCTGGAAGAAGTCTCCAGTGTCCGCATCCTTGGCCTCATCCCACCACGGCATAGTGCCCTTGTAGCCGCATTCATCACGCATCATCATCTCGTATGCGTGCATGTAGTAACGGTGCCAGGGGAAAAATTGGCCAACGTCGTGAATGATGTCAGCGACGTAAATTCCGTTTGAGACGACACCCTCCCATGAAGGTGCCAAGTAACCGTCCAACACGGTTGCGTTCGTCAGCCAGCGGTGCAGGGCCTGAAGATCGGAGAATCGGTTCGTGACGCCGCCGAGGTTGGTTTTGGCGGGAAGCTTCATAAGACAGTTCTGGGCGTCAAGAAAGGCGTGTTTCTCGGTCGGGTTCATGTTACGCCATTCCTTTCGAATGGTAAGTTTGTCCGCTGTGCAAGCACCGTCGAAGTGGCGAGTTGAAGGAGTGTTGTTGGCCAATGGCACGGCCTGGACGAGGCCAGCCAGAAGGGCCAGAGAAGAAACGACAGTAACCTGCATGTTTTGCGGGACTTGAAAAGTAGAAGCTGAAGGAGTGCTGTTGCTGGTGAGCTGCTGCTGGAAAAAAAAGGTGTCACTCCCTGGTAACCTAGAGATTCTTTTATACCTCGTCTTAGATGCTTCCTTGGCGATAGCCTCTCCAATAGCTTCTTGGTTTTCATCCTTGTGCTTCGCTTTCGCCCCACTGGCAGATAGTTTGTGCTACTGTGTAGGATTGTTTGAGGTTGTGGATTGCTGAAAGTAATCGCAGTAGACTGTGCAACTTTCACGATGGAAATTCTCCACAATGGTTGCAGTAAAGTTGCCGTTTCGGCACCGATACAGTCTCCGAGATGAGAGTGCTAGAATAGCCCACCGTAATTGCAACAGAAAAGCCTGCCTGTTGGTGGGAGTTCCCGTCTTGAATCAGGGCAAGGTTCCATTAATCCAGCAGGGGCATCTTCTCCCCCGAGGTCGCAGAACCCTACAGGCTTATACTAACTAATTACCTTTCTTCGGCGCACATTTTCAAAGCATTCTTCTGAGATGGCATTGAATGCCTCTCTCGGATACTCACCTTGAAAGGCTCAAAGTCGCAAGTAATTGAGGTTATTACAGACTCTAGTACAGAGACCAGATTCATTGTATCCCACCCATCCAGCGGTATCGCTGTGACAAGAAGGCGAACCCGATGAAAGCGAATCTAGATTTGAGCCATGACATGCTTGATGCTACGAAACATTTTGGACACTGCGATAGTCAGCCGTTGAGTAGGGATCACAGCAAATTACAGCAACGAACATGAAGCGTAGGTTGCTAGGTACATGCAGATCCAATGGTTGCTGTGCTGGACGCCCCTCGTCCTCCGACTTGACCGATGTCGTGTTGTATCCCTACAGTCTCTGTCGGATATTTGGAAGAGTGTCATTCCCGACCGACGAATCAATGAAATTCATGTCAGCGGCGAATTTTCATTCGCCGTGAAAGCTTTCTTTTTACTGGAAATAACGGGCCGTAACCTACAGCCCATCACTAACAGATATGCATTAATCATGACTTCAGGGTGTGATCGATGGCCTGCTGAAAATTTGTCAGTCACTCCTACCTTGGTGTTCAGTTTGTCAAGTGTCGCCTAAATGCCGGCAGATGCGCATTAAGACCCGTTGCCTGCAGGGATTCTCCCGACTGTCGATCGGTCCACTAGTTCATCTGATAGCCTGAATCTAGAAGCATATCACCAACCGTCCGTTGCCCGAAGAGCCGCTGAACCATCTTTGCTGAACGCGTATAATTTGCTCCGTCAAGAGCCCGCTTCTTCACGTTCCAGCCATTCCGAGCTCCTTTCACGAATTGTTTCTTCTCCGTTCCATCAAAGCCCGCAAGGCTGAGTGTCGTGGCCTCGCAAGCTGCTGACGTCCACCTTTGTCATGCTCACTGCCGAAAGCCCCCGTTGAAGCCTTGGCGACCCCTTGCTAAGCCAACTCGAGAATTCTCTCCGTCTTCTCCTCGTCGATTTTGGGTCTTCTTAATCGGACCGCCCCCACGTACACGTGCGCATGAGAGACTGCGGGCGGCGCCTTACCGGAACTCCGATTAAGTGGGCGACGTAGCACGCGTACTTTAATCAAAAAAACCTCGTGGGGTTTTTTTCTGGTTGAAATTTTGAGAAATCAAGGCCCAGTTCCCGAAGCTTTCCACATCCCGAAGTTGCATCCACTCCCTACTGCTGTTCAGCCACTCGGCCGAGTCGGAAGAAGCCAAATCGGCGTTAAGGCGCTTGAGCATCTTAACAAAGTCCAAATTTTGCAGCAGAATTACGCTGTTACCAATTTGCTGGAATGTCGGGTTCGCCAGGTTGAGGCGCAGTACTGAGGATGGAGTAACGCCTCAATCCAAGACGTAATCTCGACCGAGAAGATGAGTTCCCTATGAAAAGACTGAGGCGGCGCGGTTATCTACCTTTCAGTGAGCCTCCCAGACCTGAGCTTGATTGCTTCCAATGACAGAGAGAACGAGTCATCAGTCCGTAGTTGACATACTTTATATTGTGAAATAAAGCTAATCCACGCCGGGTCTCGTTCTTCTCCGAGTGCCTTCGGGAGAAAGTTTGCCGGGTGTTGAAGTAGGTTCGTCAATGAAAAGAAGCAACAATGACTAGGTAGGTGGTACGCACTAACGGTTGACTATGTTGTCGCATCAGACTGCTACCGTCGGCTGCTTACTAGACGCCAGTACAACTACCAGCGATCATATGCAGCCAGTCGGAAAAGGCAGCTCACATGGTTGTTAGCCAAGATATCTCCAGAATAATTGAAGACTTAGCATATTCTGACGAGAGACTTTGACACCGACAGTTGGAGCATATCCTCGAATGTCACTTCTCCGGCCTATATCACGGTTCGGCAACTAGAAGCTCCCGAGCACCGACATTTCGGGTTGGTTTAAGAGCCGACAATCGCTACGCAACCATGAAAATTGATCCCCAGACTACCTATAACAGACACGCCCATGGTATTCTGACTCGATGAAAGGCCCATACTATCTTTCTCCCAGCAGGGGTTCAGGGCTCACTGGGACTTACATTTAGCATCCCCCAGCTTGGGACTTGAAATCTCCCCTTGCCAAACACTACTGTGGCCTGTCAACTACAATGATTCAATCTTGTTGTGTGATTGTTGAATAGGGAATCAGCCCTGAACATCGACTGAGTGTCATGAATGGTTTGAGAAGGTCAAGGAAGAGAGCAACATGGAGTCATGCAGGAATCATAATTACTTGTGAGACAAGATCGTTGTTCAGGTGCGGCCGGATGGTGCGTGGTTGTGTAGCCAAGCCATATTGATAAGAGAATAACGCATTATTCGGCATATCCGTGATTTATTTCCTAGATTGTCAGCCGCTTCTGCCAAAGTCTGACCGTGCCCTGGTCAATCGCGGGGGCGGTTGCCTTTTGAACTTCAATGGGGTTATTTTGCAGGGATAACCGCAGATGAAGTTCAGTCTAACACAGTAGACATGAGTCTATGCTCTCTTATTTCTGGAACTCGGTTCTTGAAGCTGGATATCATAGCCATTTAATAGTTCTGTCGCTGCCCACGATGCATATGTTGCGACAACCGTTCCTTGCATTTCAGTGCCATCCCTCCATTGGCTGTTAGCCGTGTCTTTTAGCAATGTCTCACCCTATTCATTCGTTCAAATCAAGTAGCGTCCATGTACTGCTTTCAGTACTACTGTGCATTATCACACTCGCTTGCGCTTCTCCCATAACCGAACCCTCTGTCAATGGACCGTTGACCAAGCGGGTCAAGACATCATTCCCTTCATTTCCCGAGGATTATAATGGCCGAATTCAGAAGGGAAAGTGGCTCAAGGAGCTTTTCCCACTCAACAATGATCAGGCGCAGGAGTATAACGGCGGAGCCTCCATCGCCAGCCCGTTCAGGGAACCAGAAAACATGTACGAATGGGGATGGACACAGGAATACTCACGCTGGCCCTTCAACACCAAAGTGGAATGGCCTCAATTCAAAGACAACTTGGACGAAGCCTTCGCGGATCCCGATTTTCCAGTCGACAAGGAGAAAGGCGTGGCCTATCACGCAGTTCACGACCGAATGTGGCGGTATCCAGACTTCCGCGTCGGAAATGTAAGTAATACTTGCAAATCAAGTTGATGAAGTCAATCAAGATACTAACTTGACTTTCCCTTTTTAGCCAACAGGAGCGCACTATACCAACGTCGCAAACCCATCCTCAGGCGCTTTTATCTTCGATTCGAACTTTAGTCCTAAGTATGCTCAGTCTCTACATAACAAAGGAGACATTCCCGATCTCGATACTCTATCAGACATTGCATATTTTCAATGGTGGCGTGGTTGTGAGGCCATGGATGTTGAGATGACCAACCTCAAGCTCATTTTCCGGACGCACATCACCTACCAAAAGACGTTCGATATAATTATACAAGCATTACGCGAGGGGGGGCATCAAAGTGTACCTGGCTGGGACCAAAGGATCACATTCCAAATAGACTCGGACCCGGGGCTTGCTATTCTCGGCAGCACACACGGCGCGTCAACAGCCTGGATGCTTCTCCAGCACAAATACAGACTGGGTTTGAAGGCTATCAAGGAGGTTACCGTGTGGGGTACGAATGGGGGCTTTGCATTTGATGCACCTGTGAAAGAGACGAAGCTAAACCTAAGGTTCACAATCATAGACGCTTAGATTTCAATGATCAGCCAGCTTAGGGTGCCTCGTTAAGAAGAATACAAGGTTTCCAGCACATGGAGCCATCCCATCCAATTACCGCTTTACTCTCTATTTGCCGCCCTTTGGCACTGGACCTACAGACTCGAGGATATTGGGCTGACCTCATATACTGCAACAACACATGGCCAACAGGTGTCACGTTCGCCCAAACGAGCTTTCACTCGCCTTTACGCGCCTTTACGAACACCTTCACATCCGCCAACTCAGGCTTACATACCCCCTTAGCTAGAGCCTCACATTCGAGTATCGCAATAGCTTACTTGTCAACTCAAGATGTTCGGGGCAAGAGTTATTTGGCGTCAATTCATCTGTCGATTCAGTATAAGAAAGTTATATTGGGGCCACTGTCACTTTTAGCAGACAAGCCGAAGCTTTCGGTAAGTCAAGGTAGATGCGGTTTCTTGAGAGCTGTTCATGCGAATGTCATATGCAGCATCAGAAGTTGTTTGTCACACCAAAGTCCTTCGGTGGTGGACATCATGAAGTGTATTTCGAGCGCCTTTTTACCCAGGCTGTTCGGAGCCTTTGTAATACTATCCCCTTCATAATTGACCGGCGCAAACAGATTTTGCATACCATTATACCATGTGAGATCCAGACCTTGACGCTTGCGCATCCTGTGTGTCAATGATCAAGTTTATTCGTATGTAGTAGCGTGCATAGTCATTAGTCAAAAAGCTCGAGGGCCTACTGTGTGTCTAACGGCTTTTGACCAGAGTAGGAATGATAATGGTGATAGGTGTGAAACCAATTGTTCATCAGGTCCTTTCGCACCTGGACCAACCAAACCTCTACTTCCAACATTGTCCAGCCCAAGCCCTTGGTGAAAGGGATGTTTGTGACAGCGCCGAGAGAGTCGTAGTTGACAGCCCGAGCATAGTTGCCAATCTGTCTCATGTGCGGGTCTTTAGGCCATGTGCCGACAGGGACCTTCTTCATGTCATGAATAGTGTTCACAAAGCCCGCAGCATCAACCCTTTCACCAAGCTTCTCGGCGATGTTGATGTCGACCCCAAATCTTTCGAGGGCCTCCGCGAGGTAATCCATGGTTTTCTTGGGCGTGTATTCAGGGGTAGTTGATCCATCGTCGCAGGCGAATTTGAAGACAATGTCTTGCACTTCGACCCAACCGCCTGGCTTAAGGGCTCTGACCAAGTTAGCAAATTGTTTCAATCCATGAGGCAATTTGTACAAACTTACTTGTACGCCTGCTCCAAGAGTCTGTCCCAGTCTTTCAATGCCGGGCCCATATTGCGAATATGAACGTAGTCCAGTGAATTTTCATCCCAGGTCCAATCAGCCTCAGCGTCATCAACAACAAAGTGGACGTTAGGAGGCACAAAGATCGGTTGGATTGGGCTCAAGTCAATGCCAGTAACCTCGGCCTCTGGGTATTCATCTCCCACTGCAAAAATCGTTAGCGAAACCCCAAGCAATCGTGCTTAGGGAAACAGTACTGTCAATAGCCCAGATTCCAGTACCAGTTCCAATATCAAGGATCTTCTGGGGGTTTTTCAATGGCGCGTTGTGTAACGCCCCATCGCAGAGGTGGAGGATCAAAGCATGTTTCATATCCTCGCGTTCCTGCTCCAAGTCGTCGTTCGGCAATAGGTAGCGACCCTCTTTGTACTTGTGATAACGGCGCTTGTTCTCAAAGTTATAATCGCGGATACTGGGGGCTAGGGAAGTTGAAGCATTAGACGCAGTGTCATAGCCATCTTCCGATTGATCAGCCCCAGCCTCGATAGCCTCGATGGCATGATCGGGGAATTCGGGTCCACCCGCGGCTCGTGGAGAAGACCCAGGAGGAGATGAAGATTTCCGTCCCGTCATCTTGTGGCTTGTGAAAATAAAACAGATTGCAATATGACTTATGAGCGTTGTAGGAGGGAGGGAAATGGGTTGCACGAAGGAGGAGTTGGACGGGGGCGGGGGAGGAGAAAAGAAAAGAATGCAACATGGACCCGATCCTAGTCTTGTTGTCGCACCCACTTCATTCATGTCACATGGCGGTTTACATATCCCGGGTAGAAGGTACAAAAGGTGACAAGAAGGCGAAGACGCAGATGCATCGCAGCCTTCGGTCGGTATTGCCCACTATTCTGGCAGACAGCCCGTTCTCTTGGTGTCCCCGTACACAGTGAGAATGCAATATCGAACCAGGGTTGGATCCACGGTGTAATCTGTTGGTTCTCTTTCAGTTGACCTGATATGACAAACAAGGCTGCAGCTGCGAGCTTCCGTATCGATTCGATTGCGCCCACACACGCCTCGGGAACTATTCAGTCAATTCGTCAGATGCCCTGCAAGTAACCGCTGGGCCCGTCTTTCACCCATGTTGAATTCAGTCCGAAGATTCCCCAGGCGAGGGACAGGTCCCCACGAGCGTGGGGATGGGAGTGCATCCTCCTTCACACGATCACAGTAAACTGAGGCTTCGACGCACCGTCTTGTTCCCCATTCAGTCGGGAGAGCATGCAGGCCAAGATGAAGATGTCAGAGAAGCCAATCACATTCCATGCCTTTGAGGCGCATGGGACGTTTTGGCAAACAAATCGCCAGGCTGGGCACCGGGTTTACGCGGATATTCCGCGGTCAGGGGTTCAAGATGGAGCACGATACGGGGCAACGCAAGCCCAGTTATTAGAAATGTTTCTGAACGTGCCACCAAATTGGAAATTCATACGTGCTTTTCTTTTGATTTTGGAATGTTGTGATACCGGTCGATATGAATAAGAGAATACACCTGATGTTGTATAGCCGTCGGCGAGAAATCTCTAAACTTTGCATCTTTTAGTCGTGAAAAGGTGCCCGAGATGTAGGTATGCTTAATTCGGAGCCGGACACGCATTCCGATGAACGTGGGACCATGGACAGAATTGACCAATACATGTAAGCATTAAGTATCCGCAATAGTGTTACAACCACATTCAACTGTGTCTAATATTTGACATATCATAAATCACTTGCTTGCCAACTCTGAGCTCTTTCAAGGATGTCTCAGTGTGGATGGACGGCCGGAGGCTACGGCCCCACCGATCCTGGATTTTGTTCCGTACTGTACACTTGGCAGAGATCACACACAATGGACGCCTGGCATCCGTTGAATGTACACAAGAGGAACTGCAGAGATCTCAAAGAGGAACACATACTTATCGACAGATGAGTGCCACATACCGGGAACAGTCACTTAATAAGTACTTGAGGGTGCCCTCAACCCGGAAGCCATGAGTGATGTGGGTCAACCCGAGAGACCCCGTCCGTAGAATCTCTCAAACACAGAGCCTCAGAATCATTCGAAGCATGTACATATGGTCACTTTGCGTTGAATACGCGGACGGAAATTTTATTCGTACAGTCTAAACCAAACACCGAGAAAGGAGAAGTTAATGATCGGTCCCCATGGGACGAGTGGATTACCATTAGGAAAGAACCCGTCATGCCCCGTAGATTCCCCCACAGGCCGGAACGCCGACGAACCCTTGTCGTAGAGCGTCATAAGTAGCGTTTATTTCCTTCGCAACAAAAGCTTTCGACTTCCTCTCTCAATTGATTCCCAACATGGAAGATTTCCTGCGATCTGCCCTGGCTTCCAACTGCTTCCTCACAACGTCAAGCTCCATCGTCGCCCAAACCACCGAGATCTTGCCCTTATCGAATCGATACATGCAGTGCTCGTGAAACTTGATGCTCTTTCCATTGGGAGGGATACCCGCAAACATCGACGTCGGCGTTCCCGTGAGCTCCAATCGTGCGGCGACCTGCTGAGTCTCCTCATCCACCAACAATTCCTGGATCTCGAAATGAAGCCCTGCGACAACTTCGTGGTTCATGTCAAGGTTTCGTGAATAGTCCTGGACAGTGAATGGTCTGTTGTTGTGTCGAAGGTCTTTCCTGCAGAACTTTGGAAACTCGGTTTTCATCGTGCGCTGGTTCATACTGGTGACGTAGGCGCGGTACAGCGACCCTAGATCAACTGGTTTATCCGGCATGCTCCGCGTGAGAAACTTCGGCGTCATCTCTGCCGTGGGATTTTGAGCACGAATGCCGTCGTTGTCCTGGATGGTCACAATCCTTGAAATTTTGCCCTTCTCGTTGAACCACACGAAACACTGCTCGTCGAACTCAATCGTCTTTTCGACAGGGTCGGCATTCGCCCTCTCATCCACCAGCGTCATCCTGTTGACGTATCTCGCAGCAACGGCACGGGCCTTCTTGTCGACGAGCATGGTGTCGATCTTGATATTAAATCCGGCGAGCCCCTTCGTGCGACCCTGGAGACGGGTGATGTGCTCGTCAAGCGTCTGGGAGTGACCATTCCGGGTGAGCTCGTCGGCGAGGTGGTTTCCGATGACGTTCCATTTGCTGTTGTTCAAGCAGTCGACATATTCGCGCAAGCGAGTACCAATGTCCACCTGAATTCCCTTTCCATCACCATTCCAGCGACGCGCTGGGCTTCGGTGCCGATGAGGACTTTTGATCCCTGATCGCTTCTCTTCAGCCGGCGGGGCCAGGAAGCTCTCGTGAGAGAAGCATGGCGCATCTGAGTCTTCCAACGTTACTGTCGTCATCTTCACTATCTTTCTTCGAAAACGTCTTTATCTTTTCGTCCGTGTTTGCTGATGAGAGTCGCGATGAAGGGCGGATGACTCTGGCGTTATTATCGTCAATAGCGATGTCATGAGAGGGGTGAACTGATCTTAGAGAAGCGAACAGTGAGCCGAGAACTGCTTCAGCAAGGGTCGATCATTAATATGAATGAGGCAGATCCCCCGGATTACCTCAAAATGACCACACCAACAATAGTCAATCACTCAGAATAAGGAAATAAATTGTCACTACAGACGAAAGATTAATCGACAGTGAAAGGAGCCACGCGCAGCCCAGCCGCAAGAACGCGATCGAAAATCGGACCCTTGCGCCACGTCTTTTCATAGTTAATGACGTAGAATTCCCCGCATTTCCTGACATCACGTCGTTCTCCCGTGGCGTCCGAACTCGCCAAGCGGGCCGCGCGGACCCTCCCCAAGCAGGGAAATTTTCTCCCTAAATCACCGATGAGAAGAAGCTCGCCTCAACAAAAACGATGCGAACTAAGGAGAGGATGGTCCGCCACGCCGAGAAAATCCGGATTGTTCCAGCCCGCCCCTGTCAGCAGTTAAGCGGGTGAGAGAGAGCCTTATCTTTGTGACACCGGCATCGGCATCATGCATGCATGCCGCCACCCTGATTCATTACAGTACAGCGGATGAACGGTACCCGTACCGAGAAGCAGACCATGCGCCCCGGTCTTTTTTTCTTCTTAACAGCTGATCGGATCGGGGCCAGGGTTTGTGTAGCTGGTCGGGGTCGGCCAGTACGGCTGGAAGAGAATGCCCGGGTCGGTCGACTTGTAGGCTCCGGGGAACGACACGCCGGAGAAGGTTGCTGCCGCCCCCGGAGAGGGAGACTTGGGCGCAGCCGACATAGAACTGAGCTCCGCCCTCGGTCGCGGCGCCGTGCAGGGCCAGGTGCTCGACGCGGACGAGGTACTCTCCGTTCGCGAGACAAGATGGGATCTTGGTTGAGAGAACCTGCGTGTCTGCGACACAAATCGTCATTAGCACCGCACTGATTCAGCCCTACAGCGCGATCCACGAACTCTCCACTAAATCTAAAATGTCTTCTTCTTGAAACCACATGCTTTTCGTAGTTCCCTGCCTCCGAAGATCGCACCCACTCGACAACAACATGACCCGAAAATTTTCAAATTTCAGGAGTAATGATTTAGAAAATTGGGCACTCACTGTACGACGCCCACTCCAGGCCGCTGCTGGTAATCGTCGGGCGCTCGTGGTAGATCTTGAACCAGACGGCTCCACTGCCGTCCCAGGTTGCCGCCGTCTGACCGGACGGAACCTTGGCCATATAGAAGCTCGCGGGCCCAGGATGTCCCACGACGCTGTTTGCCGCGAACCCTATCGTCGAGCCCGCGGTGACCGGGATCGTGGTCACGGTACCCCTGTCCGCGGCATCGGCTTCGTAGCACCGGATCTGCGTCGACGAGACGCCGTCGGTGGGGCCGTTGGAGTAGAAGTTTAAAGTCTTGCGGACATGCTGCCACTCGGGATATGTCGTGCCGCCGTACACCAGGCGACCGAATGTGTCTGAGTTGATCGCCTAAGTTAGCACCATAGGATTTGGCAGATTTAATTCAAGACTTTGTCTCTCGTCGGGTGATTTCAAAGGGCAGAAGACTAACAGTGAGCTTCAGCTGATGCAGCCGCCAGGACGGCAAGAGTCGCAGAGAACTTCATACTTGCACAGCTTGCACTTAGTGTTGACGGAAACAAGGATGCAGGTTGAGGTTTGTTCGAGAAAGCTCTGTTAGGTTGAAAGAGAACACTTCACTTCATGGCTCTTTAAATAGCTCCATAATTACAACTCCACCCCGACTTGAAAAGACCAACATTGAACCTACGACTCCGCGCAACTCCTCGCAAACTGGTCTTGTGCCTCCGTCAAACAGGAATGTGCCAATACTTTAATATCAAAGGCCGTCTCCCTCCCGAGCGCCGGCGAAAATATGGGGCACATTCCACGAATCTCCGTCGCCGACCCCTTGCCGGCCCGGAGGCTGCGCTCCGAGGAGTTACGTTGACACCCTTGCTGTTGCCCATAATGATCCGCCAAGGCTACCGGAGTTCATTCCTTGCAATGCCGCATCCGAAGTATATAAATGAAAATTGGCACCCACACCTGACGCGTTTCGGACTTGTATCGGCCCAACGGATGGGCTCGCGGTCAGCGTGTCGCACCCAACGATCTGGAGTCCCGATGTGACAGTTGATGACACCCGTTGCTTGTCCCAGACCTCCTTCTACAAAGTCTAGTTCTCCTCCATTGTCGTATTCACTTCGCCCACTTCCTTGTACTGGTTATCGCTTACCCACTCCCATTCCATTATCTTGACTGTGCCATCATCCTTGGCCACGGTTCCGTAGACTCTCCGACTTTGACAGGTCGCCATACTCAGTAGAGTGTCGTTTCCTATCCCTTTTACCACGCCCCCATCTGTTGCAGATCCAGCTTTAAATGACACTGTTGACATTGGCTGTCCTGGTTCCAAGATCAACAAGTGCACAGTCACATCACTTCCAGCCTCAGCACCCACGTCCCCAGTCCGGCTCGTGCCAACTGAAAAGCCAGCAATAGAGGCTGACTCAGTCAAGTCATATTGACCCGATATCTCCGTCTCATTCCACGCATTATATTCACGATCACCTGTTTTGTACACCGAAAGGTTGACATATCTTGGTGATTTACCGCCGGCAACTACGTCGAACATCGCCAAGCTTAGATTTGCCTGGTCACCTCCGTAGATCGGCACAAGAGCAAGACCGGTTATGGAGATTGGCTGACTGATACTTTCAACTGGTCCACGGTTCAGGCTGTTCCACTCCTCGAGGAAAACCTTACCATCGCCATCTTGAAAGACGACGATATTCTTGGTAAGGGTATGGGCATTTTCCCTGCCGTAGGATGCGATTCTGGAGCCGTTCAACGGAGTCAAATTTCTTCCTAGTCTTGGGCCCCATTCCGGAACTGATGGAGAGGTGTCTTTGGTATTCCGTATTCGTCCGGTGAGGTAGCCATTGTCATACACGGCATACACGTGGATGTTACGCTCCTTTTTGGCCGTGACTATTAGCGAGGACTCATGTCGACTTCTCAATCCCAACTCACAGTTGCATTGGTGCGGAATATGTTTGCGGCGATGTGGGTGCCCCGCCGGAAAGTTTCATCCCCCACACGGGAAACTGTCCATTTGCGCAAGGACGAATTATATGCGGACTCATATAATTGGTTTGAGTTCTTCTGGTAGTAGACAAAATAGTTGCTATGGCCATAAACGTCGGTAAAGTTGATGGTAGCTAGTTTTGTTTCTCGAAGAACGTCTTCAGGGTTTCCAGGCGTACTTGGGGAAGACTGACTTCCTGCCCCAAGTGCTCCCCCAACGGCGCCCGCAATCGCAATGACCACGATGACGCCCAAGAGAACCCAGAAAAACCTCCTACGAATACCACATATCGTGTTATTAGGCTTCGGGTTGGGGCCTGCTGTTGCAACAAAACCGTCATCGCGTGCTTGGTGCACTTCGGGCAAATTGTCATCGTAGACTTGAGGAGAGGCGCTGGCGTCTGTGTTGGAAACCGAGTACTTCGCAGTATGCAAGAATCTATCGTCAACCTCAAGACGGCTGTAATTTTCAGAATCGTGAGCTTTCGCAGCCATGATGCCGGCTTGGCGCGATGATGGAGTTCCGGAGAGAGAACAGGGACAGGGGAAATCACACAGAAGGGCCAGGTTCAACTAGGCTGATCTTCCTATTTATCTACATGTGTCTGATTTGCCCACTTGACAGCCTGAGATCTGTGGGTGTCCATCCAAGCTTAAATGTGCCCCCAGAGTCGGTGATCCTCGAGGCATGTCAGATGCCAAGGCCATTTCCGTTGATTTGAGTTGTCAGTTCGGAGCCAGCACACATGGATGCAGGATTAATTATAGCTTATGTCAGACTTTAGCCATGCTTTCGATTATTAAACACGAAAGTCATGCAGCGCAACCAGGCTGCGCACAGGAACCCTCGCATGTTAGTCGGATTGGTTTAACTCTGAGGCTCAAGTTGTTGGATGCCAGGGATGATCGTGGAGTATGTACAACTGCCCTGTGTCCAGTCTCACTACTGTCGACGATAGCCGAAGAATGCCATGATATTCATCGTTGTGCTCCTAGCTCGCCTACACCGTGAGGCTACACAAGGTGTTATTACGACCCAGTGAGGTTCATTTAAGAGGACAAGTCTCCAATGTGCTATGACGCAAGATGTCTCAGCTCGCACAGGAGAATAGCACAGATGAACCGCATGACATTCAGCTCGCTATGTGAAGTTGAACCTGTGGCACGTTGTGCTACATCATACATTCCACAGCCCGGAAGCGACTGTGTGGCCAAGGGTCTTTCGGGTACTACTCCATGCTATTTAATCAGTCATTTAGCAGCCTTTGCGACATTTCTTTGGAGCCGATCCAGAGCTCTTGAGTCGTATCGCCCTCTCTCATATCAACCACGCCCCCGCAATCAATGGCAGGAACAACCGTCATGTTGTCCCCCACACCAGTTACGCTCCCAGATCAGAACGACGTACATTCTCACGCCAACGACAATAGTCCTTCACTGTCTGTCAACCTCTCATCAGAAAGCAGCCATGGCAAAGGAGGAGGCCCATCATCTGACTTTCCGCCTGTTTTGGCTGAAGGTCTAGAGGCGGATACCAGAATGCAGGCTTCTGGCTCCCAGACTCTGAGCACAGACGCCTTGAGTCTGCCGCAACCCACCACTCAATCCCTCTACGATGATCCTTCAGACGGTACTTCAGCAAACACTGTGTTTGTTGAAAACTTAGTGCATAATCAAGATCAGGATCATGCAGAACGGCCACCGTTGCAGGATAACAATGAGCCTCAACAGGCAAAGGATACAGCCCTCTCCGCCAACAAAGGGGATTCAATCTGGCAGGCTTGGAAGTTTGAAATCTTGAGCAACATTGTAGCTCTTGGCTGCATAGTTGCTATTATCAGCATACTCGCCGTGCACCAAGGCCAACCGTTACCCAAATGGCCCGAACTAATATCCATCAACTCCTTGATCGCCATCTTCACTGCCGTATTCAAGGCTTCGTTGATAATGCCTGTCGCTGAGGGTAGGACTAATTAGCATTCGAATTGAAGATTTGCGGTTTTCGCTAATCGGCGACTGCACCGCAGGTCTCGGTCAGCTCAAATGGGATTGGTTTCGACACCCAAAGCATCTCATCGATCTTACTCTCTTCGACGAGGCCAGCCGAGGACCTTGGGGCTCGTTCTTGCTAGTCTTCAAACAACCTTCCCGGTCTAATAAGGCGTAGGAACTCACGCAAACATCAATCTTATCGAACTAGCAATACTGATAAAGATGCAGATACCTGGCAACAATTGGTGCCACTGTCACAATCCTAGCTCTTGCAATTGACCCACTATCACAGGCAATGATCGAGCATCGAGTCTGTACCCAGTACACGGATAGTGGCGTTGCTCAAGTGCGAAGGGCTAACAACTATTCTTCAACCTTTGGGAAATATGAAGCCAGACGCGAAATAGATGGGTTGGACTTCCAGATGATAGGTGCAATCTACAGAGGCCTTGTGGAAAGCCAAGACACCGCATCATTAGTCGACTTCAACTGCACGACGGGAAATTGTACTTTTGGAACTGACGATGGCCGCCCTTTCTTTTCCACGTTGGCAATGTGTCATTCCTGTCAAAAGCTAACCCCAATCTACAACAACACAGGTGATTCTGGGGAATGGTACCTCAAGTCTGGCTCGAGAGTTCGACCGGACGCTGGTGAAACCTTCCTTGATGCTAGGAGAACGGATTCACTCGAAGGCTTTTCTTCGTACTTCTTTTCATTGGATATCCTCTCACTCTTTGTACCAGGCTGCGAGGCGAGGAACTGCTCTTTCTCGCCAATAGTCAGGGACATGCGGCCCTTCGCTGTTCGGTGCAAGTTGGATGCTTGTGTGAAGACCTTCCAGGCCAACGTTGAAAATGGTGTCTACACAGAAACAGAGATTGACGCACCTGGGAAGATACTGAGGAACTGTCCAGTTTCAGCAGACAAGAACAAGAAGAGAACGAGGTTCGCATTGGTTACGAACGCAGCTTTTGTTGATGGACAAGAGCGGTCTTGCTCCGAGGTTGATGACCCGACTCCGAACTCCGTCAAACTCAACCTTGATTATGGAATCTTCCAGGAGGGAGATACTTGGACCAGGGTATATGAGGTTGAAGGGCAAGAAACCTCTTGGAAATCCTATCCCAGAGAGTGCGTGTGGACGGTTGACACGACTTCTTGGCGTAACACGTACAATCTATTACGAGATCTGATGGAAGGAAAGATCGAAAGCAACACTAATCACAGGGATGATACAAGCTACGTCAGAGGGCCCATGTGGCTGAGAAAGATATATGCAGAGGGTTTGGGCAACGCAAGCACTGCAGAAGAAGTCTTCCGTGGTCTTGCAAATTCCATATCGGCTATGATGAGGAATAGGCCGTACGGAAATTCTGAGCCCGCTGACGATCACGTTTCCAAGGATTTAGATATTGTCACGGGTAGGGTCTCCATTACTGAAACTTGTATTTACGTCCAGTGGGGTTGGATTGCATTTCCACTGTCATTGTTACTGGCCCAGTGGATCTTCTTTGCCCTCGTGCTACATACAACCCGGCAAAGGAAGACGAGGAGCGGGGCGATGATGGTTTGGAAGTCTTCGCCATTGGCACTTGTTTTTAATGGGCTGGATGGCGGGTTGAGGGATAAACAAGACGAACTGCGGACTCTAAAGCAAATGGACATGGCTGCAGAGAAGTTGAATGTGCGATTGGCTTCTACAAACGAGCTCGGGCGGAAGGGATACAAGTTTTGTGAGAGTTAGAGATACATTAGCTGCAGCTATCTTCCATTGACAAGTGTTTTGTCCTTGACTTGATGCAATTCCATCTTCCTCCATCTTCCTCCATCCAAAAATACCAAGCCCACATGTTCAGTCAGTAACCCGAAGAGACCTTTTCAATCTAAGTCAACAGGGTCTTCATCAACCAGGTTTCCCCACTGATCGCGGTTCCGATATTCCAAACGCATCTCCCCTCTACTGTTCATATGAAGCTCTCTTCCACCAGGCAAAAGAACGATCACCGGGGGATCGTTGTCTATCTCCTGGGTGCCAGTGGCTCCCAGAGCCGCATACTTTCGCCGCAGCATGATGGACCTGTTGCGGCGTTCCTTGCTGAAGTCCTTGAAAGCATTCTCCTCTTGCGTCATGGGAGGGGTTGGCTCCATGCCCAAGGACTGTAACATCGGGTTGCCGGGCCATCCCTCAACGGGGCGGTTGCTTCCCATCGCCTCCCAGGAGAAATTGACACCAGCTCCCTCAAGCAGTTCTTTCATCTTCTCCAGGACGTGGATCTTTAGGAAGTCCCAGTGCCGGTCTAGAGCGAAAAGAAGTTCAATCTGGAAGCGGGAGCCGTACCGACAACGCTCCATGAGAGGATCCTGGCCGTGTAGGGATACCTCCTTCAATGCGGGGAACTCTCCGTCAGCGACGGCAGAGGCAAAGGTGAGGAGGCTGTCTGCCAGGTTGTTGTTGACGTGGGTAAGACGAAGGTACTTCAGGGTACGCGGAAGCATGCTGACTAGGCGGGTGCCGTCGGGATCAGGCAAGCTGGTGTCGATGCGACGCAACCCGAGTTGCTCCTCTGTAGCTATGTCACCTGGCCACACCTCAGGAATATAAGTTTGAGAGGTCCACATGTTGGGGACGCCGAGGATAGAGTCCTGAGCAAGCTGAACATGCTCCAGCGCTTCGAAGGAACGCAGGGTAGGAATGGTGCCGCGTCGAATGTTGTCGAGCTTTTCGGCCTCAGTTCCAGAGGAATTCGCGTGCCAAAGGCTCTCCCAAAACTTCATCTCGAAGGGACCGAGCTCGAGATGTCTCAGGCTGTGGGCGCACCTACGTCCCAGGATAATAGTGAGATTGGCGGGGGAAAGCTGAGAGTTTATCGTGGAACTGGGATAGTGGCCACGCTCAGCCATCAACTGGAATCTGCGGAGCTCGCCGCGGCCGAGGGTGAAGCTCTCCAAGTTGTTGATACCTACGGTGAGAATTCTGATGTCGTCGAACGACAAGGAACAGTTTGTCAGACGCAAGGTCTTGAGCTTGGAGATGACGTGTTCGGTGTCGTCGATGAAATGTTCGCCTACACCTCCTATTCCGTGAATTTCGAGTGTGGTAAGATTGCTGGAGCGGTTGAAGATCATGTAAGTGTCCCTGAGATCAAATTTGCTGATCGTATCGTAACAGTCGGCACGGTAAACGAGGCTGAGCTTCTTGATGGAGTCGTACTTGGCGCGGCCGTACCGGTCCATGGTCCAGATAAAGCCACCATGCTTGATGAGGGGGAGCTCCATGTGCAGCTCGAGATGTTCCAAATTAGTGGCACGGTTGAGAACCTCAGGAAGCCAGTCGAAGCCAACGGCCTCCCCCTTGGGAGCTTTCCAAATCTTGCCGACCTTGCCGCTGCCAACGTGTAGATTTGGGGTGAGGTTAGCTTCGAGGTGCTTGATGGAGGTGGCTAAGTCATCGATGCCGTTTGCAAGGCTCCGCTTGCCAGCAGCCTCCATCGCGTCGGGGTCTGGAACGTGGTCGCCAGCCAAAGTTCGCAAAAGCCTGAACAGGGCCTGCTCATGCTTCACACCCTGCCAGGAACGGTCTCGAATCTCCAGGTAGTCGTAATTGAAGCAGACGTGGCGAAAGAGGTAGGGTCGCGCAAGCTTATGGAAGCGGAAGCAGGTCTTTGAGAATGAGACGAGTGCCTTCTGGCTATCGCGTTTGGCCTGGAAACATCCGCCATTTCGACCCTCACAGTGGCCACAAAGGACTTCCAAAATGGAAAGAATGAGCTCGCCTGGCAGGTCGATGATCTGGGTTGCTCCTTCCATCGCAGCTGTTTGGGGCACCTCATCGCCCACTGATAGACCTTCCATCTTGTCAACGTGGGAAGGCGCAACGGAACGAGAGGAGGTGGAGTTGTAGAAAGAGGGATCGATTTTGCGGTTGGAAGTCGAAGGATAAAAGTTTGAGGGAGTCGGAGACCTGAGAAAAGAATGGCCGTCGTGGAGGCAAACGATCCCTAGGAGACGCGGGCAGCCGATCGCTTAGCGTTTGTTATACAGATGGATAAAAGAAGCTCAAGGGCAAAGAACCTTGTGAATAGCAGCTACCGACTAAAAAAAAACCAAAGCTTGGGCAGCCGATGAAGATGTGAGGCAGAAAAAAAGAATCCAGAGTAAGGTAGTCGGGGCGGGCTGGGTGAATGGGTGACTGGAAGTCACCATCGGTGGGCCACGTGACACGGAACGTTGATTGCGGGTGATTTGGGAAGGAACGACCAAACAAACACTTCCAGGCTCCTGCTTCATGTCAAGATCTTTCCAAATTTACGAGTTCTTGTCACCAACCTTTCATCAGCGAAAACAGGCCAGATCATAAGGAACTCTCCGCCACTATCTCGACCGTTTGTCCATTTTCACAAACGTTAGCTGATACAGCTTCCATTGTGGTTAAAGCGGTTACATACGCCGTACAAATTGATGGAATCTCTTTCGACTCTGGGGAACGGGCCGAAATCGATTGACGCGGGCCATTACAGCCTGGCCTCCACCTGTCACATCATCGCGAAATGCCCGCGCAACAACTCAACAGACGCAAAATAATATTGAACCAAACACTATACTGCCTGGCTAAGTATCGTCGAGACCTCAATCCTCACTTTCCCATTCGGATTCAGAGTCAGGTCCAGAGTATGTTTCGTCCGCATATTTCAAAGGATCCTCTTCGAAAAACGTATCTTCAGTCCATCCGTAGGCTCTGCGCAGCCGCTGGCCCAGCACAACAGCCGAATCTCCCTGGAATTTGCCCGCGTAAGGCGGAGAAACCAAAAGAAGCTTGCACCCAAACTTGGACGACTCAAACGCATGGTTCCATCCATCCACTGTACGGATCAAGCTGAATTCCAATTCCTTCATCGCCAGGTTAAAGGCAGCCCAACCGACCGCTTCGCGCGACTCGGACTTTCCGATCAAGTTTTTGAACGTCTCAACCATCGACTCGTATTCGACTTCGATGGGTGGTGGTGCAGGCACGGACTCTCTCGCACTGGACAGTATATCGAAATGAGACCGGCTGGATGACCGGGACTTGGTCTTCTGCTTGCGACTGTCAACCAGTTCCTCGGAAGGCTCTTGTGGTTTCACTGCAAGTGCTGTCCAGTCGGTCTCACCATTCGCCTTGGCGTTATCGTACTGCTTGTCGAGATACGCGAAGCTGTCTTGAATCAGGTCCTCGTACAGGAAACCCAGTCTCGCACCGACTTTCTCGGCAACGATCTCATCCAGTCTCTCCAACGCGCCGTCGATATGACCATCATCAAGAGCCTTCTTGGTGAGTACGGGGCCAAGATCGGCCTTGAGCCGGTTGAGCTCCGCCTCGAGCTCCTGAGCCCGGGTGACAAAGAATTGAGCCTTCTTACGCGAAGGAACCGGCCCCTTCTGTGCCAGGGACAGGTTCACGGCCGCGCTTAGCGACAGCAATCCCATCGTCTCAAACGCATCTCGTGGAAGCGTCTCTCCGTATTTTTCAAAGTTCGTCTTGTGGTACAGCTCGAATGGCTCTCCAATGCAGCCATGCGCCTTCTGTGGGGTCGTTTCCGGCTGGCACAGTCGAAGAAGAATATGAAGATGGGGTTCGCTGTTCTGAACGTCTTGCGGTTTGCCCTTTAGTTTGATGTTGGGATTTCCCACGGCATCGACCCCGTTCGACACACGCTTGAACAGCTTGGAGTCCCTGGTCAACTGCCGCTTCAAGAGGGACTGGAGTCGGACGTAGTCAAGATGCGCAACGCTCGATAGTTCCTGCAAAATGATCGATCGCCGGAGCTTGTCCGAGCCTGCGTCCTCAAGTCGGCCCAGCAGTTGATCCGCATAAGACGAGATCGCGGCGGCTTTGATGGCACTTTGAGCAGCATCCAAGACGGCGCCGCTAGCGTGCATGTCGGCTTTGAGGGGGAGCGACCTTCCCTTCTCATCGGCGATAAGTTCCGGGCGGCTGGAGAAGAAGGCGGCGACTTCCCGAGCGAGCATGCCCGGCTGAGAGGCGAGCGAATCCAGGTATGCCTCGTGAGCGATCTTGCGGTCGCGAATCAAGTCCTTGGGGTCCGGGAGAGGCTCTTCTTTTATTTTCTTGGCCGCGGGTCGGGTCTGAGGAGCAGCACCCCGGGACCCCGGAACCTGGAGCATTTGGATGCCCTGCTCAAGTGCATCGACGGCCTCATCTGCAGTAGGCGCCACAGGGTGACTAGGCAGCTGTGTGGAGTTTTTGTTGCTGAGAATGGTTCGGGTCAACCAGGCGAGATCAAGCTGGTCGACCTCCCGACGCTTGCGCGGAATGTTGTTTACTCCAGCTTCTCCGAGAATGATGTTCGCGATGTCGTTAAGCCTCTGTAGAAGGAACAATTGGCGGCACACAAAATCATCTCCCCAATTCCTTTGGGAAGCATGTTTCCCGTCCTGAAGGCCCACTCAATTTCAGCCATCTTAGAGCGTGGGATCTGCACCGCCTGTCCGTACTGATCGCTTTCAATAAACATGATGTAGGCGTCCCTAAAACTTTGATTGACGCGGAGCTCGTGCGTCTCCATCCTCCTCTCGATGAACGTTTTGTCGTTGAGCTTATACTGGTCAATCAGGTCTGGTATCGCACGATTGGCCATCATATCGAGCAGGCGATCCTCCTCCGGATCGGACAGATCGCGGAGGTTCCACTCGGGCACGAGGCTGGACAGCACGCCGCCGTGAGTCGAGTCCTCGGGGTGCCGCGGGATATTCTGGCCGTCTGCAAGTTTGAGGATGCACTCGCGTCGCTGGTCTTGGTTGAGCGAGTCCCAGTGCTTCTGGAGCCGGCCCTCGTGCATGTTCCATTTCTTGCGGAGTGTCTCGTGTTCTTCCTGTACTTGGATGTGGTTCCCGATCTGGCCGGAACGCCGGTTCGCGGTATTGTATCGTCGAGAGTTGTAAGCAGACATCGTGGTGAGATGGATCAGATGAACAATGTGCAGGTCCCCTCAAACGCAAGGGAGTGAATGAAGAGAAGGAAAGAATGGGCAGCTTCGAGGGAGAGACAGGCTGCGGATGTGCGAAGAAGCCCCTCCGAAAACGTCCTGGCTAATTGTCCTGCGCCAACGAATGTGAGTGTGACAAACTGTTAGAGAAAGACTCCAGCTTCCCCACCACAGCCTCCAATTGAAGCCAATGATAGGTGGTGAATAAAGTTCGATTAATAGTGAACTAAGTGAAGTGTTGCTTTTTTTTTGAATAGCATTTCCCCTAAACGACTTCTTTACAAGGGGGGCCGTGGGGCGTGCAGCAAGTAACATAGTATCAGAAATGAATGTATGGGTGGGCCATTCCTTGGCCGATGCTGCTGAAAGGCATCTTCAGCCACGATCGATTCGAAATTATGCGCCACAAGCAGCCACAGTACTGCATTCAAGTACCTGTAAGCGGAACGCAAAGCTCAAAATCTGCATGGTACATGGATGAATGGTGCAATCGGATGTGTGCCAGGAGCCAAAAACCAGGGTTTTTCGATGATGTAAGCATGTATAATTTCCCCAATTATCGGCTTTTCGGGGCACTTTGCTGAATCCGACGATGCCCCCCTCACGCTGGCACCAGCCTGGCTTTATGAAAAGTCACTCTGTGAGACCCTAGATGAGACAGTATGCTTCAGGAATGGCTGGCGCACTCTCGAGGGATTCTGCCGTCTGGTCTGGCATGTCAAAAAGCAGGGCCAGCACCAGGATTCGAGTGCCAGGGTGGACTTCGTACATCCCTGTTCCATGTTAGTTACATTCCAAGCATCAAAATGAACACCTCTCAACAACTTGCCGTCATCGCTGGTACTACCGCTGCAGCTGTAGCTGTGGCCGTCGTGGCTCTGATCGACGATATCATCAACGAGCCCGGCCCCCGGGTAATTCGACACCCTGGTGGCACGGAGTGGGCGTCTGAGTACGCTGCCTCACTGCTGTGTGGTGACCGCGATAACTTCCACCAGATGTTCCGCGTCTCGAAGAGGAACTTCATGAATATCGTGGCTTGGCTACAACACCACAACTTCGTCAAGGATACCCAGTATCAGAGCTCTGAGCATAAGCTGATGATCGGCTTGTATATACTGGGCCAAGGGGCGCGTCAGCGTACAACTTCGAACAAATTTCAGGTAGCGCAGAGCACCGTCTCAGAGATATATCAGCAAGTACTCACCGGCCTTGTCGCCCTCCACGATGAGGTTGTCAAGCAGCCAGACGCCTCATACGTATCACCTCAGATCGAGCTGAAGGATAAGTATGGCTGCTTCACAGGCTGTATCGGAGCGATAGATGGGACTCTCTTGCCTGCCCACGTGCCCGCGCGGATGAAAAAGAGGTTTATCAGTCGCAAGGGCCAGCCGCAGCAAAACATACTTTGTGCGATCCGATTTGACGGAATATTCACATACATACTGGCAGGCGCAGAAGGATCCATGAACGACGCAGCGTTGATGCGGCAGGCGCGTAGTTGATCGTTCAACCCGCCGGCAGGTCGGTACTACCTTGGAGATGCTGGATTTGCCTGCGAGAGGGGCATCTTGACGCCCTTCCTCAGCGAGAGGTATCACCAGGCTGAAACGAGGGCATACATCGATGCGACGTCAGCAAAAGAGGCGTATAATATACTCCACGCTGGCAGAAGAGTGAGGATCGAGAACCTCTTTAGCAATATAAAAAAGCGGTGGCTTCTGCTTGAGAACTGCCCGGCAGAGTACTCCTATAAAGATCAAGTCAGAATGGTGTATGCGGTAACTGCGGTTCATAACTTCGTCGCTCTCAAACGGCAGGACGACGTACCTCTCAACCCTACACAGGATTGGGTGTTGGAGATGGCAAGAAGGCAGGCGAACGAGGTGGTCGGTATGAGGGCTGGCAAGGCAGTGCGGCACGACGTAGCGATCTGGGCATGGGAAGCTCTTGAGGCGAGGCGGGCTCGAAGGAGGGATAATAATAATGGCAGGCGTAGCGACGACGACGACGCGATCGAAGTGGTTATATAGCGTGAGGTCGGCTGGCGAGGTGGGTTGTTGACGTTGACGTTGACTTTGACGTTAGAGTTGACGCCAGAGGTAGAGAGAAAAAGAGCTCTTTTTTTGACGTGGTCAACTTGGCAAAAAAGGCCGATAATTGCAGAAAAAAATCGTGTATTATTTAACAACTAGTAAACGCCAGCAAACAAATCAACAGTCAGTCGTCAAGTATAATGTTAAGCCCGTTTAACTGCAGTTCAGCCAAAAAAGCCTCCTTCTCGTCGATCGACTCGATACTCAACCAAGCGACCGCCTCCAACGTATGGGCTCCAAAGTATCGAGCAATACGCGACGCCGCGCCAGCCCTGACGCGATGCCCAAATAACGCCTGAAAATCACGGCTCGCCGCGTCGACGTCGCCCGACCCTACCTCGCGAGGGGCAGAGATCGCCTCTCCAAGTCGATTAATCCCCCGCTCGATACGCCCGCCGAATTTGTCGAACTGATGACTCCTCTCCTCACCCTGCCTCGTCAAGCGGCGTCGAACTGGCTCTGCTGACGAGGCCATGGTGGGTGCGGCGGCATTTGCCACAGGATTATCCCCGGGGTCGTCGAAGTTTGACCGCTTCCTCTTCTGGCGTCGAGAGGGCTCGCCGAGGGCTACTCCAACCTCTTCTGCCTCATCCTCGTCGTCAGAGGTAATCTCGATGGCGTTGGCACCGCTTGCCTTGACGATAAACTGGCCCGTCGACACCTGGTCAGGCCACAAGACTCTGCACTCGTCGATGAACGGGAAGCCCTTCTTTCTGATGGCCCGCAGGTAAGGGTTCTTGGCGATGAAGTCCTGCCAGCAATCTTCTGACGTATATATCATACCAGACTTGTTGTTGTACTTGACGCCTGAGCGGAGGAGGCTCTTGACCTTGTGCCACTCACACGACAACGACTTGAACTTGTTGACGAGGGTCTTCCGGGTGTATCCCGGCGGCTCCGGGAACTCTGCCTGCATCTGCGGCAGGATATTACCCATCGCGCGGTTGACGTACGGGCTTCGATTATTGGGCAAGTTCCCCTCGTTGACCTGTTCCTGGGTCAGGATGAGGAACAGCCGCAGGGCCTCGTGGGACCAAGTAACCCTCGCTGTCGACGAAGAGCGGGGGGGGCGGCGTCGATATGGCGGCGGCGGGGGCATCCCTGCATCCTCTCCAGCGTCAGGGATCCCTGCGTCGTCTCGAATACCATCGCCTTCTTCGTCGTCGAAAGGAGTGCCTAGGATCGTTGTCGCGGTAGCCATCGTTACTGTTACTGTCTGACTGCAAAAGAAGATGTAGGAGTCGACAAACCCCCCATCCCTCGCCTTCTTCTGCGAAGAATTTGACACTGACGAAGACCTCATACCAGTGATCCGTTTGCGGCAAAACGACGCATCAAGAAGGCGGTGAATTAACGCCTCGATCGCTGGTTACGGCAGTACGACGAGGCCTCTGAGACAGTGGCGGCGGGGGTTAAAAGTCCTGGTTTTTGGCTCCTGGCACACATCCGATTGCACCAGAAGAGACATGTCTACTGGGGGGATATCAACGACCATAAAGCTCATCTTATCGCTTACATGATCAACGAAGATTTCGTAAGATCTCGCAATGCCTCTCTGAATACTAGCGCCTGAGCAGCAGATAGCCGGCACACACGAGTACAAGTGACGATTACAATACTTCTCTGCCATACAATAACACAACTAAGTACATCAATTCACATGTTTCTGATCCGCCGAAAGTTTTCAAAATGAGAGTAAGATACGTCACCAGACATTTCTTAAGGTCCTACAGACAGCAGAAGGCAAATCTAGCGAGCAACAATTGCCTTAGTATCATAGGGATAGCTATTATTCAGCCTGAGACTATTTTAATCCAAGCAAAGAATACCATAAATAAAGAAAATCAGTTGAATGAAGCTTTAGCTGCTTCTTATTTTGTGGAGTCTACCTTAAGGTAGTTGCAGCAGCTCAGCCTTAAGGAAAGAGCGTTTACAGAGGAGGTCAGAGGAAAGAGAAGTGAGACTTCAGCAACACCAGATGATAGTTCGACAGGCCTGCGACAAAAAAAAAGGTTGAAGGAAATTTTACGGACTTGCAGCCCTTACGAGTTGAATTGAGTGCCGAGGTGGAGCGGGTGTAGGCTGAATTGCGTGTCGTACTAATTCTTTCCGCTTCGGGCAATTGGAGACTGACCGCCATTGCTCACGAGCTATGGATGGGAGAAAAAAGGGCGATCTGAGGTCTCCCTGGCTGTGGAATCAGCAAGCGGCAACTAACATCTCGATTTCCACCGTCCACGTCTACCCACCTCCCTCACGGATGCACCATGTAGGAGGTGAACGCATGCATCATGTAGGAGGTAATCTTCCATGTTGTCAGCTTAAAACAGCCAATGAGCAAGCACGAAATTGATATGGGTGTGGACCTTTGGGTCCCTTAGAGTACGACAGCCAATAAAGTACGACATGATACATCGGTCTAGATGTCCACGGCTTCAGGCTTCACTTCATCAGTCCCTCATTCTGCGGGCATCTGAGCAGCTATCATAGGCAAGGCAAACCCCAGCCATGTATTCTTGGAGCCTTCATCTCGGATTGATTGTAAGATAAATAACACAGGATTCCCTCATCCACAGGCACCTTCTTCGTTTTACTATGCATCGACCTATTTACACCGTTCCTTATTTATACCTCACATTTTTGGCTCTTCTCAGAGAACGAAACGCTGCTGCTTTTTTTGTTTTTGACATCGCTTGCACTTTGCCCGTCGAACATCAAATCACCCCCCGTCACCTTTCTCAAGTAGCCATGGTCCTCCAGGATAAGACACCCGAATCCTCGTGAGCTCTCGCAACCCGCTCTGCTCCTGATTTCTTCCACTCACTGATCGTTCCGCATCTCCAGGCATGGCCCATCCATACGTCCTAACGACGATACCTCGAGCACCATCGCCCGCAGCGGCTCACCTCCGAGATCTTCCTCCAAGTCCACCAAGAAGAAGAGATCTAGACACCAGAAGGACAAGAAGGAAGAAAAGAAGACGAAGACTGACGGCATTATCGATATGACATCGGACTTGTCGTTCGTTGGATCGCAGTTTGATTAAAGGTGTTAACCCGGACAAACTGTTCATCCACCAGCATCTCTTACAATGAGATAGAGGGCTCCGTCTTTGGTTGCTTGAGTATGCAATCAATAGATTGTGGTTGGAGTGGATGGAATTCAGGGTTAGAAAAGACAAGATATTTAGCCCTATGTATCGAGAAACCTCACTATGAATTATCTGGAGCAATTGACCGCACTTTCAGATCATGCCATCAGGATTCCTGCTCCATAGTTTGATCTCCGCCGCAGTACGTGCCATTTCGTCCTCTCCGAACGCAAATATCCCCGCGAGAGGTAGTCGACTAAGTAATTATTAAGCCGGACATCCCCATTTACTTCATGACGGTTGGTTCTTTCTGCCTCGGACAAGGCCATACTATCACAGCACATTCTCTCATATCTCTCGCTTGGAACATGAATGTGTGAGCACCAAGTCGCTTTGAACTTTCATCACTTAGTTGAAGAAGAGAATCATTTAACAGACGAGATGCTTGTAGGCTCCGAAGCAAATTACTATCCAGCACATTGAAGACGGTCTACATTGTGGGAACTAAACATGTCCATCAGCGGCCAAGTCACATTGCCAAGCCACCTCCCAGATGATCATCAGATTGCCAAGATCGACTCATAGTAATGAATACAACTCTCCACCACGCCGAGAACGCACTATCCGATCTCTCAAACCCTAGATCTGGACAGTCTTGGCTCCCTGTCAATCTTGCAGTTAATCAATCAACCTCCCATCCCGACGGGATCATCACATCGCCCAAGCATTGGTCACTGCAACAACAGATCTGATGCATCAAGTTTATTATTCCTATCAAGCACATCCCCAGCCAAATCTCAGCAAATGGGAAACCCCGGTGACCAAACAGGCCCCTATGGGTATGAAGTCTCAAAAAAAACATTCATTTCCATCATCAAAAAAGAAAAAAGGCCCAGCGCGCTCACTCATCCTTCAATGAGAGGGGATCCCAACTCCTTCATATGCAAACTGAAAAATTAGAGCGAGCTGACAACCTTTGGGAAACTGCCCGCGAGGTCATTCTGCGTACCCACGGAACGTCTTCTCGTCGCGTACCTCAAACCCCGCGGCAGTCCCCGGTCTATACCTCTTGACGAGGGACCCAGGCGAGACGCTTAGGCGCCGTTGCCGTTGTAGGCGATCAGGTTGGGGGAGCTGTTGAGGGTGCCGGTGATCTTGTTGGGGTGGCCAGCGCCTTGATGCGCGCGACGATCGAGGCGGGGGTGGACAGGCCCTCGACGGACTGGAGGTAGTTGACGAGGCCGGCGACGTGGGGGGAGGCCATGGAGGTGCCGGAGATGGTGTTGGTGGCGGTGGTGGAGCCGATCCAGGTGGAGAGGATGGAAGAGCCGGGGGCGAAGACGTCGAGGGAAGTGCCGTAGTTGGAGTAGGAGGCGATGGCCCAGGTGCTGGTGATGGCGCCGACGGTGATGGCGTTGGCGGCGTTGGCGGGGGAGACGTTGGCGGCGTTCTGGGCGTCGTTACCGGCGGCAACGACGGTGGTGACACCGGCGTTGTAGGCGGAGTTGATGGCGGTCGTCCAGGCGGTGGAAGAGGGGCCGCCGAGAGACATGTTGATGACGGACTTGCCGGCGCGGCCGTTGCTGGTGATGTCGTTCACAGCCCAGTTGTAACCGGCGAGAATGACGGAGGTGGAGGCGGAGTTACCGACGAAGACCTTGACGGAGACCAGGGTGGTGAGCTTGGCGACGCCGTAGGTGGTGGAGCCGATGGTTCCGGCAACGTGAGTGCCGTGGCCGAGGGTGTCGGTGTGGGCACCGCCGGCGGCGTTGTAGCCGAGAGTAGCACGGCCACCGAAGTTGGTGTGGGCAGTGTTGATACCGGAGTCGACGACGTAGGCGTAGGTGCCAGTGCCGGCGGCGTTGTCGTAGACGTAGGTGGTAGAGCCGGAGGTCTTGTGGGAAATAGTACCCAGGCCCCAAGGAGCACCGGTCTGGCTCACGATGGCGAAGAGAGTCCAGATCTGGTCACGCTCAACGGCAACGACCTATTGGACGTTAGCATCAGGTTTCAGTTTGTTTGATCGTATTTCAACTTACATCAGGGTTCTTCTTGATCTCCTCAATGGTGGCATCGTCGAACTTTCCGGAGTAGCCGTGGAACTTGTTGAAGGAGTAGTTGCGCTCGATACCAGCGAAGGCACGCTTGTCGAGGTTGCGGCTCTGGAGCTGGCTGACCCAGTCCAAGTGGCCGTCGAGGTCGCGGGCAGAGACGCCCTCCTTGAGGGTGACGATCCAGCCGTTGGGGACGGTCTGGACAGAGAACTCAGAGGGCTTCTCGACGGGAGCAGCGAAGCCGCAGGCCGCAGCTGCGAGGATAGCAAAGCGCTTGAAGCCGACCATGATGAAAGATTGACCGAGATGCTGGGATTGGAGTTGGGAATCTCAGAGAAGAGGTGAGCGTGGTGAGGAAAAGAAAACACTCCTTCATCGTGGGCTTTTCACGAATGTTATATACTTTCTAGATCTCCGTGATGGAGCTCTTCGATCTCGAGGCCTTCCACATCTGAATGGCATGCAAGGCCTTAGGTGATCCAGGCGGTCGATGGTGTGTGTGGCACCGCCGTGTATGCGGCCAAGCCGTGAGGCTTCCTTCGAGAAGCTGTACGTACCAAGCTGCACCCCGGTCGACGTCCAGCCACTTCCACAGGGTCCAAGCCATGGCGAACACCCGTTCAACTTGGAATATGCAGCCGAAGACGCCATGTTGGTTGCAGCGAGCGAGACAAATCGATAAGACGATGCAGGAAGGGGAAGGAGAGTACAAATGGCGCCATGTGGCGACATGACTCGGCCATCCCAGAAAGCTTGTGCGACGACATCAAAATGAGGAAGTTGATTGACAATGATGTTGCTGATGCAGCGGTCGGCGGGGAGGAGGTTATGTAGGTCGGACTTGGCATTGCAACAGAGCTATCAAATGGTCGCGCGTGAGGTCGAGGTTGGGCAGCAGACAAGCCGGGCTGGCGGCTCAGAGCGTTGCGCCGTCACATGAGGCGTGCAGCCAGTGAGTTGCACTGAGCACCCTAGAACGACAGAAAGAACGCAAACAAGCTCAGTCTGCGTATGAAAATGCGACGCGTTGGCGGCTGGATGACAGACTGATGTCTGGCACACTGGGTGAAGTTGGCGACGGATATTTCGCGGTGACAACACCGGCAGTTGATAGAGCTATCCCAATCAGGAGCAGCTGTAGCCAGTGAGAGAGACTTGCCAAAGGTCACCGGGGGCGAATCCGCCAATAGCAAGGGTTACGCAAGAGACTATCGAACATTAGCAATTTGCCTCAGAGACCACTACCGTGAGCGGAACGGCAGTGCCAAGGCTAGATTATGCATAAAATAGAGGATCCGTGAGGTGACCGCTCTGTTGTTGAGACCCCTGTTGGCTGGCCGAGGACCGACGACCCTCTTCCGTGAGAGACATGAAAATGGGGTATACGAACAGCAAGTTGTGACTGGATAATTTGGGGTCGGCGGGTATTTCGAAGCCAACTATAGCGTGAATTTCCTGGTAAACCTCGCAGACTCCAGGCCCCCGCCAGATCTGTCTCCGCCATTGTGCTCAAGTCGCCCTCGGAAGGCGTTCGGGTTTACGTTCGGGTCTCTTGCGGATGTGTGGTGCACGATACCGAAGACAGTAGCCAGTTGTGGTTCGTCGGATGGGGGGTTGATCCTCGTGCGTCTACACGATGTAACCCCAAGTGAGATATCTTGCCTTCCCTTTTCGGAGATGGGCCGTGCTGCGTGGCAGTCGGCGATCGGAGGGGTATGTAAAGCTCTGGGGTATTGGGGGCTTTTTGGAGCTCGAATGGACCCAGGGAACGATGGTGAGGGCTAGACGTCGAATGGCGACTGATTCGTGATGGCTGTTGCGGATGACTGAAGCCATGCGATGGCACGCGAAGATGTGGGATGGACGTATGCTGTCGGAGTCAGGACGCGGGGACCGTTACATGAAGACATCGGTCTGTTGGTGTCAGGCGCCAGAGGTAAGGCGGTGGACAGCTACTGAAAGCTACACTCGGTAGGATTGAGGTCCGCCGCCGGAGGGACGTATTTCGTAATGATGTGACGCAAAGGGACCCAGATAAGAATGCCTGCTCGTCCGTCAGCTTTCTTGATTGTTGCTCATGTGCAGTTCAGCTTGGGATGGTGATAGGTCGTCTGCAAGAGCTGTAAAATGTGCAAATGCGCGCAAAACAAGCAAACCCTGGCGAAGTTTGTTCAGGTGGTTGGAAAAGACGAACGGTCAAGCTCATGTGGAAGAGAGAAAGGGGAAGCAGGCCGGTAGATCCCTGATGGAGCATCACTCACGCAATGGGGGCCGCAGCTACGTCCCCCTCACCACCAAAGAGCTTCCCAGCACCACCCTTCTTCCCTACCCCGCTGCCAATGACGATAAGGCGACTGGGCCACGAGAGATCTCGGCAGCTGCTGGTCTGTGCTGGAGAGCGATCAGGTCCAGGCCTGGTTCGCAGGTGTGCTGCTGATGCCATTCGATGTTGTTTTGTTCTGCTCAGTGAGACAGAAAGCTCAGTGGACGCCATCAGCGCCCAACCCCTGGTTCCTGAGCAAGATCCCTGCTGACGTCTGTACGCTGTACGCCGTCAGCAGCCACTTTCATTGTGTTGGAATAGGGTTGCCGAGACATGTTTAACCGCTATTTCTTTGGATCAGTCTTGTGGCCATATTGATCCAACTTGTCGGGATAGAAATAACTTGCGCCACAGCATCATCCCCCGAGCCCCCGATCTCACGGGGTGAACACTGGGATTGAGCCACGAAGCACATGTGAATCGTGAAAAGAACCAGGGATGAGATAATGAACCTGGTCGATTGCCTTACCTCGGGGCCCGCTGTTCGCCTTTTTTCCGTCGGCAAGTGGGGGCGCGGGATCCTAAGCGGAGCACTTTGTGGCATGAGCTTCACGATAACGTGATAAGATGGTGGGACGGCCTGCTTTAGCGATGATGATACTCTCGAAAAGAACCAGTTACAGCTTTCAAATAAGCGGACCTCCGGTAGCCAATCCGGATGAGCTTCAATTTCGCCGGCCTCATTTGATGGTGTTGTTCTTCTCCTCATTTCCGGCCTTCAACATCCACCAATGCAACGTCTTCAGAGCTCCAAGCTTAAGCTTGTTTTCTTACTTTGGTTGTGGTTTGCTATCGTCCTTCCAGAAACGTCTTAAGCTGCGGCCTCAGAGTGGCACGAAGTGGAAGAATAAATGCAAGCCACATTTGGTCACGGACGGCGAGCAACATGCCGTACGTACAGCTCGGCCAATTCTTAAAAAGATCCCTGGATTTATCGGGGCTATTCCTTGAGCGGCTGCTAAGGCCCGCGCCGCTTCCGAGATGCCACTTGGCGTGGGGTGTGTTGTGAACTCTAGAAACAATACCTTTGTGCAAACAATGTTTTGTAACTGTTCTCGCCATGGAAACAGGATACAAGAGCACAACCCCGCAATCGCCTCAAATAGGAGCTGAACGAGGCACAGTCATGGTTTTCATGTTCGGCACCAGGTCCATCCAATGCAGTCTTCCAATAGTTTAAACAGTGACTACGGCACCCTTACCGAAATAGTCGAGTTGCACAAGCTGTAATTCAAGTGCGCAGGCCGTCTGCAACTGCATCCGATCTTTGATAGGCCCCAACAGTTGGGCCTGCCTCTTGCCTAACCCGCCCTCCTGTTTTCAGGCCGCCCCGCGATGCCCTCACTCGCTCAAAGAGGGAGGTGCCCATCAAGGTGAGGCTCTAATACGCACCTGTACTATGCATAGTGTGGTGGCATCGACGCAGAAGGAGTGTTTCTGGAAGGTCGCACTTCCATTCTCTCGGCGCCGATGACGCTTTCCCCTACAGCAATGGTGGCATGTGGTACTTTTGCTTCGAGCCTTCCAGAGGGTCTAGCCTCATGATATGGACCTGCCATGAGCAGTTACCGCCCCTGAATCACCCCTCCAGGAACTTCCGGCATTCGTGGATTTCAAAAGGCTTGGCTTTCCTGCTCTCCAGGGTTCTTCAGCGCTCCCGCGAAGCGCCGCTGCAAGATCCTCCTCGCCAAGACAAGCCACTGGAAACACCAAGCTTTCACCTTCCCTTCGCGATGATCCCTTCCCGAGTTTGCCTCTGCGAACGTTCTGTGCCCGACGGCCCTTGGCTGTACCAAAAAACCACCGAACCCAGCTTCCAGCGCGCTGAGATCCTCTCCGTACTTTTACGGCCTCATTACGGATATTCTCACTTCATCGTCACACGATCCGGACATGCCGTGGCATCATCGATCTTGGTCCGGAACCTTTCAACCATTCCGACACCCAATTTTACCTGCTCCAACAGATAATGATGATCCTTCACGATCTAGACAAATGTCCCAGATCTTCCAAGCTGAGTCAACGTGACAGCGGCTTCCGGAGGCAGATCCGGATGACTCCGAACCCGCTCTCGTGCGCCCACAGTCTACGCCCCCTCCTGTCCCACGTCGCAATTAAGCCACGCCGGAGGCGCCCCGTTGACGCAAGCCTCGGCACCTGCCCTTTCAAGCCAGCTTCCGACGCGCCACTGGCGTTTATTTGTCTTGCAGTTAGGTGCCTCGCCGTCAACGTCACTTCACGATGCATAACGAAGCACAACGCAAAACAACCCTCGTTATTCGCCATATTCAAGGAATCATCGATTGCGGACTCCTTGGTTTTCATTCCTGGTTCTTGTAGGTTACGACGTTCTCAGTTCCTTCATCGATCGCGCCATCATGACTTTCTCAAGCGCTACCGATTTCGTTACCCCCGTCTCCGTCTTCTGTGCCCTTCGCCGCCACCAGCCCCCCCTGCTCTGTTGTTTCGCTGTCTTTCACATACCCGACAAACCCCTTCTGTGCTTGAAACTCCGTTCTGCCATACCCGGGGCGTGTTGTTTCTGGCACACGGTTGGTTTGTTCTTTGTCCAAAATCGCACCGATCTAGCTGCCAGAAAGCGTCGAGATGGTCACATTGAAAGCTTCCTGTGCCGGCGATGAGCCTGCACATCTTCGTCTAGCAGATGTGGAAGAAGACTGAAACTTGATTAAGGTAAGAATGGAAAGTCTTGACCTTGGGGCTTGTAGCGCAATTGAGATTGGGAGATGCTTGTCGTGATGTCGCTGCCGCTCTACGAGATCGTATGACGCGGCGGGGTGAGGGATACTGATCTTTAGCTACAATCCTTCCCCAAATACCTTGACAGTATGTATTGAGTGAATCATGAGAAATGTTGCTAACCAAAAGATGATGAGGATGAGTGGCGTGACTAGTCAATGGCGGGTGAATATTATTGTTGGTCTACTTTTGACGAGCATCAGCGCTGAAATCTAGTGATTCACAGCAAACTATTGAGACTGCCGCACTATTCACTTATACAAGCGCAGGATGCAAATGTTCGAAGCTCTGACAAAACCGATTACACTCTTCCAAGCTTCTTCTGTTTCTAGCCATGGGGAAATATGTTTTGTGCGCCGTCAAGTATATAAACGTCGATGCCAAAATCACTTTCTGGATTCTGATATGTTGATACGTCGGCGGCGCACCGTGGCAAGCGGCTCGCTTTTTCGGCGTACCGTACTAGCCCCGCGCAATTCGAGGCCCTGGGATCACGCAGATAAGACCGCCTCTTACGAGAGGCTAGAGGCTATCACATGTGCCATACTTCTTCATCTGGTCTGAACTCGATGTCATCTGATTAAACTCGGCCAGGCGGGGCAGGAGCTTCGCCTAAAGTTTAAGAACCGAGCACATCGGAGTATGACGAAGTCAAAATAAAGGTTAACTTCAAGACCACCGAGAAGATATTCTTCCCAACAGTTTCTGACTTTCTTTTCTCTGTCGCATGTGATCCAAACTAACCCCCGCTGCGGGATATTCTGCCGAAGGCCCGAAGCCCTGGGGCGCCAGACTTGCTCTAAGTGCCCCAGACAGCGCCCATATTCACCCAATCTGCGTCCGTACAGCTTCTCTTTATCGGCCAGTCATATCGAATAGTGTGGGTGGTGGGCATCCTGCATTTTCACTCCGAGATTTCCGAGCATCGAGCACCCCGCAAGATCTCATCGCAGCGCAGGGAACGGAGAAGCCACTGGTAATCACGACTCCTCCGTTCCCTGCGACTCATTTAGCGTGATGCGTGAACATCAAAATACTCGTACTGGACGGAGATCTTTGCGTACAATAGCTTCACATTATCGACCCTGCTGACTCTAAATCTTCCATCATCGCAATGGCTCTCACCCCGCGTTTGGACCCTTACAAGCGACTCTTGTCGCGATTCTACGAGGTCCTAGTGCTCTTATGGATCTTGCGCCCAGTCAATGGGCCACACATAATATCTCGTCTTGGAAACTACAGCTTGGAGGATGTTCGAAGGCGGTTTCTGAAGAATTTGTGCTTCATCTGCGACTATGATAAGGGTGGCAAGACTACAACTGCGATCTCTGTTGAAGATACTGCCGACGGTCACATCTTCTGGATAGCTTCGAATGAAGGAACAAAGGCGAATGTCGTCGAGTTTCTCAACGGGGTCTTGAAGCTGTTGAAGCACCACAATGGAAATGCAGATGGCCGCCGGGCGGCAGAGCGAATGTTGCTTAGCGACTGTTTGGAGTTTGCGACTCGTCGTCTGCATAAAGAGTCAAGAATCCTGCAAAGCGCAGTGAGGAGATGTGCTCAGACGCTGAGCATTCATCAAATTTACGGTACGTCATACTTTGGAGGGTCTTCTCCTTCAAGAGGCTGACAGCATAGAAAAAGACACATTGAGTGTTTGGCTCAGACGCTTCGAGGAAGCAGGAGACGACGACATCCTCGTTTGTTTAACGGCCTACCGCGTCCGCCATGACGATCATATGCGTCTCATCGAGCAACTAGGCCAAGAGGTGGACGACGGCGTAATTTCCAGGAACGAAATGCAGCCATTCCGCGACGTACACCACATGATCAGCAGTCTCGGAGCTCACGTTCGCGTCATCTCTCAGCTCTTCAAGGATGCCAGCCGCCTTCAGCCTCTTCTCGAGTCATACCGTGTTGACAGGGTTCCCAGACCAGCGGTAGCGACGGTCCCAGAAGTCGACGATCACATGACTCTCAGAGGTATTCTGAAACGTCTACTTCCAGCGGGAGATGAGCGCTACGAGATCTACCTGACTTACCTATCCCACATGGAGCCTCAAGTAAATATCAAGAAGCGTCTTCGCGATCGATTCGACCTGGGAGTGCCCGGAACTCTCAGACCATGCGTCCACGCGGAAATACAGATGCTTCACCACTTCCATGACGACAATCGCGTCTTCGTTGCAGAAGATCGTTACGTTGCGTGCAGCAAGTTTGCATGCATCTGCTGTAATTCATATTTCCGAAACCACCCGGCCAACATCGCCCTCCTAGACTGTCATCAGAAGGCGTATCCGAATTGGGGAGTCCCTCAGCTTCCCGCGGGTGCCAAGGACAAGCGATGGCTTGATCAACGCAAGATTATCAACGCAGTCATCCAGGATCTCAAGAAAATGGTGCTGGATCAAATTTCTCAGCGTCACATATCGAGTCTGAATCACCCTGACTCGGTATCTCAGTTCTCGACCACTATGGGAGATGAACATGATGCCGGAGACTCAGGCACAGACGTGTTCGAAGATGAGAGTAGTGGAACAGACACCGGTACGCGTCAACCTGGTAAATAAACTTGGTATATGCTGACATTCTTGGTAGCAGGTTTCAACGAAGATGGCTTGGCTGCCCAAGCTTCAGGAATTTCTCTGCAGGACGAAAGCCCAGAAGATTCTGATACAGGGAGCGGTGTACAGATTTAGTCATGTCAATCTCATGTTTCAATGATGGTTTTCCAGTAATCAATCTGTATTTCCTGGTAATATTTGGATAATTCTTGGTAAAGAGTGTTGGTTTTGGTGTTAAATAGCAGAAATCAGTCCCAAAGCTCAATAGTGACAGGGGGCAATAAAAAGAAAATTTGTGGTAAAACGATTGAGCACCTCAATGCGCCTCTCTGTCGAGGGCCCGTTTGACATGTTTATTGACATGTTTATTGAGGTTATCCATTTTGGTGAACATCGTGCCACACCGGCAGACCCAACGGGGCAAGTTGTAGTGGGACTTAAAGTGCTTCATCATGTCCCGTTGCCACGCAGATGTACTCGGGCACCTCGGATAGGCGCACAAAACCGGTCTGTAATGAGACCGGAGATGCTTCCTTCGCCCAAAGTTAGAACTTCGCTGTCATATTTAGAACGGTGTGTGTGACGTACTTTCTACCGCTTGGAGTCTGGAAACTTCTGCGGCATCTTGGCCAGATGCACCAGTACACATCGTCCAGGTGGCCCAGCTCATCGGGAATAACCGGCATCGGCCGTTCGTCAAATACAAAAGAGTCAAAGTTCACGCGCGAGCCGTCGCGGAGAAGAACATTTGCCCGGGGAACTTCAATGGTGCACGCAAAGCCGTGTGGTGGCAGAGTAGGGTCTATCAGGTCCGAGCCCGAGACCAGAAGTTGTTCCTCGGGGGACACACTGTCGCTGGACTGATGAAAGGCCTAAAGACCTTGTGGCTCATCATCCAGGCCAAAACCCCCCAAGAAGTAGCTCTGGCTGCCCGTCAAGTCGAAATATCCTGTGTTGGAAACGTTGTTGACCCAGGTCTCATCCGCCCATGTATCACTAAAGCTTTCCGTCAGAAGTGGAGCCTCGGGATACGTGCTTGAGAGGGAAATATCGAGGTCCAACTCTGCAAGTGGACCTGCCGAGAAGATACTGTCCTCTCGAGCGCTGACATCGACCTCGCCTTCGGGTACTATGTCGTGGTTAGACTATGGCTCAAACAGAATGGAGCGGAATATCAGACAATTGTCGTCCATTGAAAGATTGTACGTCCTTACCGGTCATACTACCTCCTCCCTAACCCGTGACAACACGACAAAATTCCACCAACTTTGCAGGAGGACGATGTGGATATTTAATATCTCAGGTTCGTATCAACGATAATCTCCTTGTCGCTCCTAAGCAGCCCCTCTAACCTAACCTCGCATTTCTCCTGGGTACTCTTGTCAATCTTTCGAGCATGCTCTCACCAAGGTCGAACGTTGAACCTTATCGCACCGTCATTCCTTGCCGATAAGCACACTTTACGTCAGTAATGAAGCGACCCGAAAGGTTAGGAATAATACAATAAGCGGTTTGGCTGCTGAACAAAGCGGCTATCAGAGTTGAAATGCTGAAGGGTTAATATTTTCCGTACGAATACAGCTACCTGTCACACCTTCGACAGGGTTCAAGCTTTGGCAGAAGGTTGTCCAGTGATGTATTGCTTCCCGCTGACCCCGCAGGACATTGTCCTGAATGTTACCTCATTGGAGGACAGGAGTCAAAGGCCGCGCAAACACACACATTTGCGTAGCAAGATCTCGGCGTCGTGAAAAGCTTGAGGTGATGCACCGCAAGTTCTCTTCGCCTCGAAATGGTCAATTTTGCGATATTTTGCACCCATGTACCTGGCGCACAGCAGCTTGCGACCTTGTCGTTGGTGTTCAGCAACTGGGTTTGATGGACAGAGTTTCATTGGGATGATGTCTTTATTTGAGCTTTACAGTTCTATGGACAGGAGCTGATTTCGAAAATTTTGTTTCAGCTTTAAAGACGGCTTTTCTGACATCTGGGGAGCGGAGTATGTGTTCGCTCATGGATCTGGACAATGAGTAAAATATCATTTGTTTACTTCTACTACGTTTGCTCCAACACAACAGACTGCCATCACATATAATTCAATCAGGCGGAACATATCATCAGACGCTGACACTGCCAGCTTTGTGCCAATATGTCTAGGCAATCAACCGCCCCAATCCAGTCCCCCGGCGATGGAAATGATGATGGCGGTGCGTTGATTAAAGCTCAGACATCACTTGCTGCTCAGGACGAGCTGTTTACTGACGCTTCAAAAGTAACCATCGACTCCCTGGTTGATTCCTTAGGTGGTTTGTCCATTGAAGGGCCGAGAAAACGGGCCTGGGTGGTGGAAAACGTTCTGAAACATGAGTTCTTTGCTGTCCACGAGCCCGAAAGTATTACCGAGGACCACCCAGCTTTCGAGCCCGCAAGAAGGTTTATATTGGAGTGGAGCATTGGGCCCGAGCAGTCAGACAATTTTGTTCAACTTTTCCGGGGAGATCCACGCCTCCCTATCATTATACTACAGAACCCATCACGCTTACATTCACAATCTTTCGAGGAGATGAGAAAATGCCCCACGATATCCTGGTTGACAGAAGAGCTGGAGAGCATCGGCCTTTCCCTCGATGACGTTTCAGTGTTGGACGTATGCAGCTTTTTCAGTGACGAAGACTTGCTCAAAATGGATCCGGAAACCAAGTGGGTGGCTGTTGAAGCGGCATACAAGGTTGTGGAGGAGACACTCAAAATTCTGCAACGGAAAGTAGTTGTTTGCTGCCAATGCGCGACGAGAGGGACTTGGAACCATGTTGGCGTGGAGATTTGGAGGCCAGCCAAGAATCCCCTTGCCAGGCAATTGTGTTCGCGGGTCCAAAACGCAAGGGAAGGACTAGTCATACCAATCAAGATGGAGACCTACACCATGTGGGCTGTGCAAGGATTTCACCCATGTTACGCCAACCATCAGCCCAAGATGCGAGTCCTTCTGAGTCAAATTTTGAGAGAAGTCTTCGCCCCATGCTTTGAATGGCGCCTAGAAGCTCATGTTGCATTTTTAGAGAAAGTAGTTATCGACTTTGATGAACTAGTTTCGCTCATTCTGACTGCGGTCAGGATGATGGATGAATTGGGCTTGTATACCTTTCGCATGAACAAGGCGGTATGCAATTGGGTTGCAAGTAAGAAATGCTTGTATGGTATTATTAGTGCTATGTGTGACTTACTCTGGGACATGGGATTTCCAAGGGAGAGACTGTGCTCTGTGTTGGACAGATATTCTGGCACATTGCGCCGGCTGCAGGAGTTAAAAGATTGGAAAGCTACCGACGCTCATAAATGGGCTAGGCCTGCTAATTAGGTGACTATTGGACTACATCATACCGTGTTACATACACGTGGTGTTTACCATAGGCACTGAGAAACTAGAATGATAACTGAGAAATTGGAAACAGAAAATATAGTAAATCAACTAGCCTATCTTCAGGTTCAGAAGTTTGGAGATGTTAAATCTCTAGTCGTCTTATCATCACTGCCTAGAACGAGCAGCGTATAGTCTACCTGTCTCAGGAAGTTTAGTAAAGGTATGGTCTCCTATTGTGCACTAATACTATGGAGAAGAGCGTGATACGAACTGATTGATTATGACGCATGAGGTGAATCAGAAAATGACTTCTAGTAATTTCAATACTGCATTAATCGGCAGTGAGTTTTGCATCATGGCCAATTCCTTATCGTGAGGCTCTGGCTAAATATTGGTTTACACTACTTGATCTATATCTGTTGGTGACGGGTGGAAATATTTCGGAAGACCGTCTGGCGTCACCGGCACGAAGCCTGCTGCAAATGCCTTATTCCCTTTCCTTCTTACCTCTCATTTTAATGTAAAAATATCCCGTCATGGGATTGGTGCCCCTTTTGTTCTTAACAACTGAAGCGAAGGGCGTCCAACACTGCAGAGTAATTCATCAACGATTGGGATGTATTGAAATTCATATACTCTGAACATCTGATGCGATTCAAATTTTTGTTGAGGAAGTTTCATAGCCTACCCTGTAAAATCGTCCACAACAGGGCGATTCGAATCTTTCACGGCGCGAAGTACCTATGCATTGAGTCCACACTGGCTGCTTATACGGACTCATGAGATTCAACCACAAATCCCCTAGTTAGAATCAAAGTCCATATTAGTGTGACATAACGAAAACCTATGGTGAAATGAATGCTGGGGGCTGTTGATAATCGATCAACATTGAGAAGGCCCTCCAACATTCGTTTTCGACACTCTTTGCCGCTGGTTCTCATCTTTCCGAGGTAGGGCAGCTAAAAGGATAGCCTCGCTGTGCAGATCCATCTGCTCTGAAATTCCACTCCTAGGCGAACCTGGTCCTCAAGCCGCAGAAAACAATTAGTCTGCTACAAATGATGCCAAGAACGCGTTTCACTTCTTGTCCCGCAATTGATCTCTCTGGTTTAGCACTGTCTAAGACGTAAGCCAACTCCACGTCTTCCTCGCTGCCATTGGGCAGGTCTCACATCGCGGAGTCATTGCTGTAGGAGGCCGGCCACCCTAAGACATGGTCCACACATGCCGTCTTGGTGCTCAAGTTTTACCCCAATGCCCGATTCAAGGCATCTAAGTGTATAAAGTCTCATCTCGTACCGTCTCTTCTTTCCATCATTTTCTTTTGAAAACATGGCCCCCAACTTCAAAATCAGGATTCAGAAGAATATGCCTTTTTCGGGTCTACGATGACAGACCCACACAGCTTCGCAGAGTATCAGCAGGTCTACGTTGCCTGTCATTCCATTTTTCAAGGTCGAAATGCTAAGATACGGAGGTTGAGTAAGACCAAGAGCGTATTACTTCAGAGCAAGACAGATGTTGTGAAATCCATCGTGGAAGAAATGGGTGAGGAAAAGGTCGCCAATATCGCCCTTGATCTGCTGAGGGGGAAGGTCTTCAAGTATGAGACGAAAGCTCGCGCCAGATTTCCTGGAGTATTCCAAATCGAAAAGGAGGTGGGGAACAGCATCAATCGGCCGGAGGCTGACGGGGCTGCCTCATCCACGGCTGAGCCCCTGGACGACTTCCTATCCTCCGAAGACGACATTCATGTCATAATGACGCCAGATTGGGATTCTGGAAGCGACATGGGCAGTGTCAAGTCTCAAGATGAGGATGAAAAACGTAAGAGCACATTCCCAAATATCTCATTCCCAGTGGTTCTCGAGTACTAACGGTTACAGCTTTCAATCATAGCCAATCACCGACGGTGGAGGCTTCAACGAGCTTTCAGTCCATTCAAACCTCGCCAAATGCAACATCCACTCTCTGCAACACGCAGCGTCGGATACTTATGAGTGCACAGGTGGTTTTGAATGAGAGCTGCTTTGACTTCATGAGCATGTGGATTCCCAAAATGCTTCATGGTCTCCAAGCCCCCCAGTGCGACTCGGCCGGCGACTTTCTTCCGTTCACTGTTGCCCCCGGAGGACCTTATTATCAACTTCCTACCGACGCAATGAACTTCATTTCCAGAGAGGCAACCATTGACGCATTCAAATCGGCAAGGTTTCTACAACAAACTTATAGTGAGAGGAGCCAAATCCCATGGTGCGAGATCAGCGAGATACTGAAGCCAGCCATAAGAGTGGCAGAGGGCCTCCGCAACAATCTTGGCGCGTGTAAGATCCGAGAGCTTAGAAAGGAAATCGATGGGCAAGTCGACATCAGGCAAGCCGCCAAGACAGCACTCCAAGATCGCGTGGCTACGGAAATGGACGATATTCGCCGCTAGCGAGAAGAGCTTGACAAAAGAGAACAAGCCTTGATCGACGATATGGCCAAGGAAGAAAGCAACCAGAGTGCGTTGCTCAGTGACGCGATTGACAGGTTTTTGGACAGCAGATTTGGGAAAAGCGAAGACCACCTCTAGATCCAAATAGCACGTGGAGAGGCTAATGAAAAGCCCCCTGAAAGGCGACTAAAGAGCATGCTGCAAATTACGCGGAGGAGTCTGGCCAGATGGGATACGGGTTATTGGAATAAAAGAAAGCCACTTTTCTTCATGAAGGCTACTTTCATGTACGTCCGCAACAGACGCTCGAGATTTGCCCAGATTGGCGTGTATTGTGCGCAGTCGGCAAACGTCACGATTGATAACCTAGACCAATATCCAAAGTGAATTCTTCCAATTATGAGCGCTTCATATTGCAAGTTAGCTTAAGAAGTCTCTGGCTGTGGCTGGATCTTGTACCTGAGCCCTATGGATAAAGCATTAGTTGGTCATTTATACGTAAACATAGCAAAATGGCCCGTTCATCGTGTCCAATAAGTCGCCAAGTTTCATCTTCGGTCCATTGACGGATAAATCAATATCATCAGTAAGTGTGCCATTAGGTGCCGTGGCATGGTTCACGTTCGTCGTACCAGACACTGCAGTTAGTCGAGAATCGAGATCCTGCAATTGCCAGATCCACCAGATTCTGTCGATCATGGCGTGATGTAGCCAAAAGGCAGGGTCAGCCGGGGAATTGAAAATGTCCTAGTCAGTGAAAGATTCAGCCACGATGGCTCTGAGTAATCAAGAAATTCGAAAGATGCAGAAATAGAAATCACCTACGCCACCTGGATCACCACCTATCGTGGTATGCCCTCCTCCATGGACGCCGGGGTTGCTTCTTTGCATGTCGCCCTGCATCAGAGTCTGAAACGAGTATATGTCTTTGTTCTCGGTGATAAGATCATAGGTGTAAGTTTCTGAAGTGAATTTCGAAGAGTTGGGATTGATATCGCGTCGCAGACAGCGTGGGTTGTAGCCAAGCCCATCTTTCCGCGGGTTTGGGGGTACATCTTTTAAGCGGGTTGCAACTGGGCCAAGATGTACTTCAAAACTTCACCCAGTGTCAGTAAAACCAGGAATTCTACCTATGTATGGCCGAATGGCTCGATGTGACGCACTCTTCGAATGGTCCTTCCATTATGCAGCCGCCACCATTGGCTGGTTGAATAGTAATATTTCCGAACGGTATGCCATCGTGTGCGACCTTGGCACCATCGCCGGACATACTGCTACCATTCCCGTTGAATACAGGTGAGTTCAGCGGATCTGAAGCATAGTATGGCCAGTGCTCATACTGAGCTCATCATTAATGTGAGGGGCTTGATCGGAAGTGACTAAGTCTCACCGGCTGGTATCCTCGGTATCCGCACTCGTCTCGTAATGCTTGCTCATATGCGAAGACGTAATATCTGTGCCAAGAAAGAAACCTCGCCTACATAGCTCATGTTAAGAGGCTTCACTACGACCGGATATCTTGAGATTCGGTCTTACAGTGAAGTGAATACTCAAGGTCTGCTGTATGTGTGTTGCCACAAAGTCATCGTATCGGCTTCTCGTCCCAGGAATCTCGTCCGTCGAATACCTCGGCGGCTTGTTTGCGAGACATTTGGTCGCATTAATGTACTCCAGCCTTTCGTCGATTGTGAGAGATGACCTTTAGAATTTAGTATCAGTCTGGCAGAGCGTGTGGCTAGCACCGACTGACCATTCCTTTCTCTTGATGGCCGTATCGAGAGAGCATCCGGAAGCTCGTGGTAGTCTAGCTAAATGAGACCGCAAGTTCTCTACACCGCTGTCTTGCAATCTATCAACACTATCGCGGGGATACGGACCGGCTGCCGAGTCGCCAACAATGAAAAGCAAAAAGACAGGAAATAATGGCAACATGATGCTCAAAGATACGCAGGTCTTGGATGCGAAATGTGCAACGCTATGAATCTAAGCACGCCCGAGAAAGGGGACATGAGGAGATAAGATAAGCTTACGTGAATGATCAGAGGCCGAAAGCGTGTTTCAAATTTGATTCTAGACTCGCGCGGAGTAGGGCGAAACTTGAGGCGAAGGTTATTTGGAGGGGCCAAAAGCTTGAGCTTAAAGCATCCAGAAGCTTCATGGAACGTGACCCTTCATCACCGGCACATGCGTGAGGGATTCTCGAAATTAGATTTAGTTGGTATGAGTGAGCTTGTGTGCCGAGGAACAATTGAGCGGTGCATCTGATTCTAAGTAATTGACGACATAGTTCTGTAATGACGAAAATGGTATCAAAGAAGAATCGCTGCGCAACTGAAGTCCGTCCGATAACGATCCACAATATAAATCTTTGCCCAAGCTGCCGGTAGAGAAAACGGCCGAAGATGCCCCGCGGGATGATGGAGTTTGCTTGAATGGAACAGCCAAAAAGAGAAAGTGACGGGATTTTACGTGTCCAAACACCAGCTGGTCCATGTTTTGTTGGTCATGTTGACCGCCATTTCGCGGGTGGTCAGTCACCTCTGGAGGAGGTATGGGCTAAATAGGACCATTGTTGCACACGAATCGAAAACCGAATCATTTGTTTACAGCGAGATAGTTGTCGTTTTGTCACCGGGGTGCTTTTTCATTAATGGCCTACATCGGTCATAAGATTTCATCGACAGGCGACTTTGTTCCGCATGCATCTTCAGAAATCAGACGGACGGCCTCTGTCGCTGCATCGCAGCTGTGAACTTCGTCTTGGAGACTCGGCCGAGCAACACAACTAGCAACAATTAATATGGAAAAAGCACCGCAACGCTGCCCTGTCGCGACCTCGCTGCATGCCTTCGTCGATTTAGTTGACGCTCCACTTGTCCCTTGGGCTAAATGAGAATCATCCCAGAAGGCCTATAAATATTGTAGGCCATCAGCGTGCACTTTTTTTCAAAAGCTTGAATCAACCCACTGTTGTTTGGTGTATGTCACGCCACAGTTTTGTGTCTCGTACATGTGCGAAGTTGAGTACCTAGATTTTGTCATCGAAGTAATGAAGACTATCGAAAGCGCCGACGAGAGTGAATAATTATCTAGATTGATGAGTACTAAAAGCTATGTCTTGATCAAGAGGGAATACTGATAAGGGTTTCTATTTAAGGCATTGCCGCAAACCTTCGGATCGGTCGCAGCGAGGTTCTCAGCCATATGCAGCCAGGTCGTCACCTACAAAATCTTAATCACGCGTGACTTCATCAAATCACTCACAAAGGTGACAACAGCTCAGATATTTCATTCGCGACCGTCCCATCACAAAATCTCCGGTTTCACTTCATGAAATTTATTCTGATAGGTCGAAGCAACCAAATTACGCAACACACCAGCACCATGATACCCATTTTATCCGGAATCAGAAGCCGTCGCCACGAGCTGGTGGCACAGTTGGAGGAACCAGAGAGATTTGACAAGGATGTACTCCACTGCAGGAACATTAGCTCACTGGGGAACGGCGTTCTCGTCGTCCTCGGTATCATCGGTCTTATCGTCTCTTCACTGAGTTACACCCGCGGTGTGACGAAAACATCAGTGGAGTTGGCGCATTGCATTGTAGTATGTCTCAGATGCTCGAGTTTGATGGCCCTGCTAACGGCTTTCAACATAGTCTTCAGTGTTTCTCCCTCTACTTATTTTGGCAACCTATATCATCTTGAGTCTCAAACCAGGCAAAAACGTGCTTCTTAGGCTGATTTACGTGGTTGTCACGATATCCCTTTACGGCATCAAATCGTATGTCTGTCCGTAACAAAATATCAAGGCGCGCTGCTAATGATTCCAGGCTCGTATTTGGTGCCCTGTTGGCGAGGGACATCAGCCACGACCAGGGCTGGAGCGACCAGAAGATGAGTTTGAGGCATGCCCCGCCTATTATCAGCCTCTTCACGGTGTATGTTTGACATTCGAATACTTCCAAGACCTGTATACTCACTATTTGCAGGCTCGCTGCAGTGTTTGCGGTTTACCTCCTTCGAACGCTGGCCTACACACTCCCTTACGAATCGGTACCAGGCCTCCAGGGCGATCCGCAACCCAACGTTATGCGGCCGGAGAAGGAAGGCGTTTTCAGTCAACAGGCCCAGTCTTGAACGAGTGTTATCGCGTACAGGGATATATATTATCTCAGGGGATACGCTGGAGTGTTCAACTTCACATCTTTTACTCTCTAGACTCAGTTGAAGTAATGCGCTGGCTGTCAGGCATCAAGTCATAATCAATCGTTACTGGGCAAAGCCCCCGTGACATCGTATAGCGACTCAATATCAGAGTGGTCAGTCAGGGGCAAGACGTAAAATGAGATGCCAGAGTCTACATGCGCGCACCATCAGAAGCCCTGCTGCGGTGTACCACTCACCGCCGACCTGGAGAGCCACGTCCGGCCCGCCACCAACAACAAGCACCATCGAAGGTAGCACCAACGCCCCCATCCAGCGCAGATGATAGCCAAATTAGCATTCTATTATCCAGTCGATAGCAACAAGATAGCTATAGTGCCGCGCTCCCTTTCCCGATTCTCTTCAACCGGCATGTTGCCACCACCAATCACAGCCAATGCGAGCCATGCCGCTGATGGCGTGTCTGGAGCTGACACGTCTGACGCCTGCCGTCCCGTCCCGTCCACCCCATCTTAAACCGAAACCAATCCCAATTGTGATGTATCTGTTATGATGTGTCGGAAATAGCAGGCTGGCCCCGTCCGTCCTTCCGTCGGGATTCCCTCTTTGGTATTGTTGACGACGAAGAGCGACGAACATGTAATCGCGTCACCCCAGCCCTATCACCATTCTTCCTAACAAGAAAGGTTGGGAATTATTGCCTGAAATCTTCTCGCTGTTGTGGATGGGTCAGTATTCGTTGTTTACTGGCATCTTCCTTGCCAGCACGTCGGTGCTGGTGGATCGTGGATACCTGACAGCGAAGCAAACCCCGCGCGCTCCACGGGAATCACAGGATGTCCTGGAAGAGAGATAAAGCTAAGATTAGCTTCTGGGCAGGGGCGGAGCTTGCTCCGGGTCAGGCGTCTGGGTACGGTTGCCGTGGGCTCGTTTCGTCCCGGGTTTGTATCGTCTTCGACTCGTCGGTAGAGGGTGCAACTCCTCAATCGTCTTGAAACCATTACCATGAGATTCCGTAACAACAAGAGGGTAGGCAAGCGTTTGTCGATGGCTCTCGTCTGTGTCAAGTGTGCTGTGTTATCCTTCGTTCGTGCGCCATGATGACGATCGGGGTGCCAGTGCTGGTTAATCGCTGCCGCTGTGTTTGGATCTGTAGTTAGTCCATACTTCCCAGATACCTTTGCAACATACTGATAAGTGGTTGAAGTCTAACATACTGAGAGCTCATAGATTCGATGGACTTTGGCCTATGACCCGGCGCATGTTGTTCTAGTGAAGATGGAAAAGGGGGTGGTGACATATATGAATACAGTATCAGCCCCAGAGAGATCATGTCGCACTGTATGAGTGCTCGGCGACAAAGGCGCTACACAGTGTGCAGGATCAAGTCTGTCGCATCGCCTCATCAGACGGCCATCAAGGTTGAATTCAACGATCATTATGAGCGCGCGATTCTTCACGCATGATAGACCATTTGATATTATGATTAGAACATCTGTGTTCAAGGTCATCTCCAACGTCAACAGATCCATCTCGTTCAGTCTTAGCGGAATCTTGAATCACACGAGATATCATCATCGCCTCGAACAAAGGCCGGCAAATTCCCCAATCCCCGATTGCCGCGGTAATTACCAGCGACATCGCTTGCTCGAACATCATTCTAGATTCTCCTGTCAGGGATCCCTTCCAGACAGCATCGACCAAACTCTTCCAATCATCAAAACAAGGCATCCCATCACCATCCATCAAACCAACAATCCTCGCCAACCCCCTCCCCGATACGTACTCCCGCACAGCCTCCGGGGCTCCGAGAACATCTCTAGCCGCATTCCACAACCCCCCATCCCATCCTATCCCCCTCCGATCTCCGCCCAGATAATCAGCTGACAGCTCGTGCCGCACTCGCCCTGCATGCCATCCAATCCCAACCTCATCCGATCCCATCCCCCCAATCACGTGTGTGCCTGCCCCTTCACACTTGTTCATCCAGGCATCTGCGCCAAGTCCCTGCAGTGTGCACAGAACAATGGAAAGGGAAAAAGCAAGCAGCTCCACACCAGACATGTCCGTCACCACATTCTGCATGCACCGTCTTAACCCCCAATCCCAGACAATAGCTCGAGTGGGGGGGGGTTGGAGAAGGAAGAGGAGGAGGAGGCGGCGGCAGCTGCATCGGGTGCGTAAGCAGAGGTAATAGCACTTCCGGACGACCAGAGCTCGACAGCTCAGAGAGCAAGCTACCTAATTTACCCCCAATTTTCGGTTGGAGAGCTCGAGCTCATCCTCCCACCCGAGCTATCCCAAAACACACCGGTCTTGACAGGTTCCACCTCCAAACTTGGCTATTGGAGACAGCCGATGGATCCCGGGCAAGAATGGAGACTGCCCACATCAGCGGACAACACTCCATCTCCACATCAAAAAAAGTCAACATGACAAGCAAGCGCATAATCAATAGAAATTCAACCATAAAATCACTCATTGTCCCTTACTCGCGTCACAGCAGATCATCACTGGTGCCGGGGGGAAGAATCATAATGCCCGGGAATCAAAATCACTCGTATTCAAATCCAAAAAAATACCAAACTATCATACGAGAGAAAAAAAAAACGTATTCATCCCTTCAAGACAGTAGTGACAGACAACTACCGGTGTCTTGCCCGCAGCTGAATTGCATGGCCGGTCTCCACGCAAATGAGCCCTGTTGCGGCAGATGTCGTGTCAAAACTGTAGATCCAGCATTTCGGTCCCGCTTCAACAACCAGTATCCTTCAGTCCCTCATTCCCATGAGATAACGACTTCGGTCCGTTTCGGCGGGGGGCACGCAGCTCGATGGATGTTTTGACGAGGTCGAGCGAGCCTCTTCATGAGGGGTGTCAGATGCGGCTTCGCGGAGGCGTCATGCTGAATTTAGTGCTGCGGTCGGTGTTAGTTTGGTGAATCGGGAGTGAGGTTTGTTGCGAGGGAAGGCTTACGGAGCAAGAGCCGCAAGAGCAAGAGGTGCAGGAGCCGGCGCAGCTGGTGCCGCAAGACTTGCAAGAGCTGTGCAAATCTGGTTAGCTATCTCGCATCTCGGTGAAGGTCTCTCCGATAAGTCGAATTCTTCGGAATGCGTAGCTTGTCTAGACAAGACTGCACTTCTCGAATTCTTCGTCTTCTCGGGAAGTTGACTGCCACTCACCAGGGGGCCATTGTGAAAGTTGGTTGGGTTTAAGCGAAAAGCTTGAAAGTTGGTAGTTTGGTTTGTTTGGAAGTGAGATCTGAGAGCTTGTTGAGTCGATGAAGAGAAGAAACATTATCTCGAGCCGAGAAGTCCTGGGGTTTATATACCCGTCTTGGAGCTACGTCCCCCACGTACAGTCAGCTAAGAGCATCAAGCATCAGATGGCTATCTCGCGAGGAGGCGCGGTATCATTCGCCATTACGTGGAAGGGTCGAACGGGCGTGGCCGGAGGAGGGAGGGGCGGGCCATTCCAAGGATTGTCGGAGGAGATACCGCGAATGCCGCGGCGCCGTTTGGAGCAACCAGCCAGCCAGCGGTGCCAGTGCAGCGATGCTGACATGGCGGTTGTGTGATACCGCATCAGGCTGGCACTCCCATGGTTTGATCCATAATAGCTCATCTACTCCAAGATGGGCCGGACGTTGGGGGGACCAGACGTTTGCTCTGCAGTAGTAGGAAGCGGGGTTTGGGCCCGAACCTACGGGTGCAGCCTTCGTCGTCCAGGTGTGGTAGCCCGTGGGTTCCACGTTCGGGGCTGGGTGGACCCGGCGACGGGGGTGGCGTCGGGCGGATGTGATTGGGCCATGTGAGGACGACTGGGCATCCACGCGCGAGGTTCATGGCGAGCCACGGCAGGGCGGCAGGATGGGCGTGCATGAGGTGCCGTGGTCGTGTGAATGGGATGTTGGAGGCGGGCTGGCGTGGGATCGTCGCGGACTGAGTGGACGAGAAGGGCCCGATGAGGATAGCCCCGCCCTTCATCGGTCAGACGTTCGGTCTATGGATGGAGAGATTTTGGGGCGGGTTGAGGCAAGGGAACATGGGAGTGGGTGGGTAGAGCCGGTCTGGAATGTGCAGATTTTCGGGTGGTTTTCGTTTTCGATGGTCTGCATCTCGGGTACCGTGTTGTGAAGAAACATGTGTGTGAAGAATGGTATCGGAAACTGCACGCTTGGGAATAGCCGACCAGTAGACTTGAGAAGGCGACGGCGCGGCCTTTGCTGTCATGGTCTGGTTGGCGGTGCCGTGTGAATTGGTGTCTGCATGACAGTATGTAGGACGACAGAGAGGGAAATCTGCTTGTGATGGCGCTTGGCAGCGGCACCCGCGCGAAACAGAGTTTGTACCATCCCACACCCGACTCTTCAGGTGATGCGCCCGGCCACCCCGTATTGGCCAGACATGGGACTAGCAATTAGGCCGAATGAGGGTCCGTTCTACTTAGGCAGACCCGGCGGCGGAAAAAGATAGAAGCCACAAGAAGTAAGAGATAGTAGCTGAAGAGCTGAAGAAAACCAGAAGAGACAACTTGAAGCCAGATGACCTAGTCATCAAGAACAATCGTCATGGTGGAAAGCAAACGCTTCATCCGTCGTCTTGATCGTCGAGGACAACTCAGAGAGTGGTCTCACCAGTCAGACTATAGCCTCTCCGACTAAAACTTCAGCCGTGCGTGAGCACCATCGACTCAGTGCCATGGGGGCGACAGCAAAAGAGCCTTGCCCGAAAGAAGAATCCCGGTAAAAACCTCATATCGCGGACTCAGTGAGCCAAAATGAGAGAAAGCTGTTAGCTAAACAGCGTGGGTTGCCCAATCATACAGACTGGCCGCCGGCGACGGGGGCCGCTCACGAAGGAGCAGTTTGCCCGATCAGCTGATACGTCCGGTGTCCAAGGTGAGAGGGCCGACAAGGGGGAGAGAGAGGATGTGAGAAGAGGAGACAAATGAGAGATTCGTGCCGTTGTGGCTCATTACCGTGGGGGGTCGTGAGTCTTTTGCCGCAGCGCGAGAGCCGATTCCCGAGGATCAAGGCAAACATCGGCCATGAGAAGAGACAAGGAGCAGAGTCGTAGGGCGTAGGGGGTTCAGGCGTCTCCCACTTCCTCCTCGTCTTCCTCTTTCCCTCTCCTCTCCGTCTTCTCAAGTTGAGTGTCTCGTCGCGTTCATCGGGCTGCATCGGTCGCTGTGTCGGGAAACGTCGAAACCAGAGGGCTTACTGGTTGTCAGTAGAAGAGTCGACAGAACAAGTCTGCCGGACGGAAACACCAGGACAAGCGGTCCCTTTTATGTGCTCAACCCATCTCTGCCTCCAGGGGCCTCAAATGGCGGTGGAAGGGAGAAGCGGCATTCCTCAAGCGGCGGGGATGCAACGGATGCGCGCTGTGCTGGCCGATGGAAAATTGTCTCATCAACCCAACGGCCCTCCAGCATCCGCGGCCCGTCGCTGATGAACAGTCCAAGCCCTGGCCCGCCTGACCAAACCATGGTTGAGATAGGTGCGCTGGCTATCTCTGCGCAGGTTTTGCAACATCGCGACCGGTGGTTGGCGAGGGAGATGGCGGATGATTTTGTGTGAGCAGGGTGGCCATCAAGGTTGGCCATCCGGGTTCTTGAAACCTCCATCCCTTGGGCTGTTATCAATGCAGCCATCAAGGTCCTCAGTCTCCTTTCGGGCTGATCATCAACAACTGACCAAGTAAAAGAAGCGGTTGGATTGTCTTTTGAACTTTAAATCATTCGAGTGATTCTTGTCGATTGAAACTGCGTAGTCTTTGAATTGGCTGAAGACACAAGACTGTATTTGGTTGTGCTGCTGTGTGTTCCATTGGGGAATGAAGTGAGACTAAACATTCGTGCATCGATGACTCCCCTATCCAATCCATTTTGCCAAATGTTGTACCATAAGCTAATCTGTTCGAAAATAGCAGAAAGTGAGCAATGAGACTGGTCGATCGAAGCTTCCCAGCGGCTTCTGGCTTGATACATGACAGTCGTAACTGGACACTATCAGCCTTTGAGGTGGTGTTTAGACTCTATGTCTTCTTCATCGCATCAGATATACGAACAGTTCCAAGGATTCCATGATTCCCCCGCCTCTTCATTGATTGAAACACGACGTTGATGTGGTGCAGGACCCTCGATCAACTTCCTTGATCAAACGGCATGGGCCAGTTGCGACCGACGAAGCGACTCTTCGTGTGCGCACGTTGTTGACGATCCCGACATACAACAAACAACATTCTCTGTGGTGATTGAGGCTGGACGCAATCTACCAGCAAGTGCTGTTTACAACTCGGGCCGAGTGGGATAGTGTTCCCTTCGGTGCTTTCTGTTCGAGTTCCACCACTCCCCTCGGCGTGATGCGAAGTATCGCAGACGATTCGGTGTCGCTCAAAATCATATGGACGACTGAGAACACCAACTCGACGACCCAAGTGGCCGTCGAGGATATGAGCTCTTCAAGAGGTCCGTCGTTGCGTGACCCGGCGCCCATCGCGCCAATGACCACATAATGGCGCCATCTGGGGCTACCTCACCTCCGAGATCGTGACCCCGATCCAGATCCGATCGGACGCAAGGACCCCAGACCCCGCTTCATCAGTCGCCTCCGCCGGGCCTTTCGCGCGGGCCGTTCCGCCTCTGAGCTGTCTGGGCAGAACATTGGCTCGGAGGGGTGATCCATGAGGGGTACGATCCCCGGGCGGTTGGGCTGCAGGATGCCGTCCTGTAACCATGTTATCGGGAGCGGTGTGCACGACATGGGGTATCTATATGCCGTTCTGGTGCTTGGAGGCAGCGCAGGACTGTAGGCGATGCTTCTGGCTTGCAGCCCGGATGTTGGGCCTCTAGCTTGCGAGATGTCAAACATGCTTCTGCTGGCCAACAATCAGGTAGGCCCTGCATAACCCACGTCGAAGAATCCGGTCCTTCCAGTGTGAGGGAGTATCCGTAGAATCACAAATTATGATTGGGAGCAAGTGCCTCAACCCAGAGAGGAAGGTCAGGTCACGAAGTGCGACCTTCCTAGATCGAAGTATGCATCACGGACATACACGGCGCTGCCATTACCACCGAGTTTCAGCCTGCGCCTGGCCTTGCAATGGTTTTGGTTCAGATGTTGACAACAAATACACCATTCTTTAAGCTAGCTAGCCTGCGTTCTCTATGTTCATCGTTCGATTGATTGGTACCTAGGTTCATTTGCATCCCTGCTGCCAGTAATTCATCCTCAGAGTTACGGATGTCATTACCGTAGGTCACCGTGGTCTTTGCAGACCCTCATGGCGAGTGAAGTGCCATCTCGGGGGTGTGGTGACTGGACAGGAGGTACCGGCTTCGTATTCTCTTCGTCATTTGCTTGCGCCAAACATAGATGCCGTGGGATGACGTGTCGGCGGGTGTCTCCCCAGCATGGAGGAGCGGCGCTTGCCCCTGAGAAAATCACAAAGGAGGAGGACTTCAGCATCTTGTGAGTTGTGATGGTTTTTGTGAGCTGTTGTTAGGGATTGCAATTACTGGGACCGTGAGCCGGAGATGTGTAAGACGGCCTTAGATTATCTTAAGTGTCTTCATTTGTTGTGTCTGTCAGTTCCCGTTGTCTGAGGTCTGTTAGCGGAATCGAAAGAAACAAGGAATCCAATCTTATGAGTTGTTGCGATGTCTATGCCGAAAAGCATGAATAGCCTTGTATTCTCCGGCGGTTTCATGATCATGAACCCCTCAATGCAAGGTCCTATGCAATGGAGTTTCCCCAAGTCGTCTCTTACCAATTGCGTCCAGGGTCCTGGAGCGCACACCTGTACACCTTGGCCTGATTCCATCGGCCTTTCATGTTGGATGATGTGTTAGCGCAGTTGTTAACCTGCGTCACTTGGTAAGTATCATCAAAACTGCCCAGCAGGCTTCTGCCATCCAATGTCTTGGACGTATCCACTCATGGATGGCGGTGCAATCCAGCCAGGGGCAGGCTGTGATATGATTTGTTGCCACCGAACATCGTATCGTATGCAGTTGGGATTTGCAGGGTTCCAGACTGGCAGTTGGTTCGTCTCAAGGCGCACTGCAGGCGGAAAGCCTGATATATGCCACCTGTAAGGCACACACCGTAGGGCCTTTGGTCCTTAGGAGCTGGTCCTTCAGCTAGGCACCAACGTCCACCTCATAACACGTCATCGTCACACACTGCGAGTCCCATAGATAGGATAAGAACGAATGTTCGCATACATTTTGTTGTCTGCCTGATCCATCTTGACTCACATTTCACCCAGAACGGAATTTCAGTAACCCGAAGTGCGTATCAGCTTCAAATCTGTTCAAGACGACTCCAACAACTTTCTTTAACAAGGCGCTTGAGAAACTACAATGTGGCAACCACCCCCGATGCCTGTGCCCGCCTCCGCTCCATGGGGCCTTGCCATCAGTGAGGCTGATTTCGAGAAGCTCAAGGCTGGTCTTGAGCCTCTAGATCAGGACGACAAGTGGCGCTATAAGGCTACATATTCCGAAGAGAACGATACCGTCATCATTCACATCATTCGGGTCGGCATGGGGCATGAGCTATACTCAATCATCATCAAGGCAGATAACAGCGACGAAAGTGGGGAGAAGAACACTATCGAGACCATTCACTGGTCGCAGGATCAGGGCGGAAACCCCATCTCAGAGGCGTTGGCCAAAAAGCACGTGGTGATACTCAGCAGATGTAACCTGGAGTGCGATTTTGAGGCGGCTCCTGACTATGACGCAGAGGACTTTTATGATCAGCCTGCTGCAGTTGTTGTAGGCAATGTCAATGATCTCACGAATGGCATCAATGGTATCAATGGTATCAATGACACACCATGAAGAACTCTCTTTTCTCCCGCTCTCAGTATGTACTTAAGGCTGGACCAAGTCATCAGTTCAAAACCACATTGTTCGATCTTGTTAAGACCCCGTAGAGTATTCTAGACTATCATTCTGCCCCTCCAATTCATCAAAATCGGTGACAGACACGTATTAGATCATTCCATCATTCTAATCCGTGAGCGGTATTGACACGCGTCGCATAGTAGGCTATAACGGGTCCTGTTTAGATAAGTATGTATGGAACCTGTTCCATAAGGCCTCCAGAGTATATCTGAAATTTACTGTTTATTGTATTCCTTTGAGCTATTGCGATAAGTCTCAAATCAGCATTGGTTTGTCTCATTGACAGGCTTTCGATCAGATGGATTGTGAGCACTCAACATTGACTGCAACAGGCACATGTGGCGGGATTGCGCGCATCCGCAAACAACCTTTCATCCCCCCCTTGGAGCCACTTACAATGCTACGTACAGAGTGCATTGTGAAGAGAGGAAACAGGGCGTTAGAATATGACTTGTTGGTCCATCTCACTAGTGAGACATGTCGATGCACTGCCAGGCCTTTGATGAGGCGTGAACAAGGCAGCGGCGGCTAAGTTAATGTCTTCCATTGGCCCGCTTGCTTGCTTGATGGGTCAAATCAAACGGGCCAGAGACAAGGATGCGAAAACGCCGTCGTTCGTTGGTCAGTAAAGTCTTATGCCAGCACTCCCCTTCAGCTGAGATCCTGGCCAGCAAACGACTGCTGCAAAGGGCTGGACCTGCAAATGCGCTCAGTGGAGGATCCTTAAGGTCGTCTGTCTCTTCTTTCAAATTAGACCGAGTATTCGCCCATCGTCCAATTTCCCTGGCACGACTTGTTACTCAGCCAGTTTAGCTACCTAGTTCCTATTACTTCAACTGCCAACCTACACATCACCGCATACCCACTTACGCCATCGGCCATGTCGGATAGTCCAGATGGCGAGAAGTACGATCCGAAGACATACACCGTTGGTTGGATCTGCGCTATAGGCACCGAATTTACTGCCGCCAAAACCTTCCTCGAAAGGAGGCATGCAACCCCGCCCGTCGCCGCTAGTGACAACAACAACTACGCCCTAGGCATGATTGGAGGGCATCATGTCGTGATGGCCGTACTACCCAATCGAGAGTATGGCACATCATCAGCTGCAGTTGTGGCACGCGATATGCTTCATAGCTTTCCGAATGTGCGGATTGGACTCATGGTCGGCATCGGCGGTGGTGCTCCTAGCTCGCAAAATGATGTTCGGCTGGGCGATGTTGTGGTTAGCTGCCGCCAGGGGATGAGAGGCGGCGTCTTTCAGTACGACTTCGGCAAAGCTGTTCAGAACCAGAGTGATCCCTTCGAGTACAGCGGTCACTTAAACCAACCGCCGCCAGTCTTACGAACAGCCGTCGAATCACTCGAGAGCACATACGAAATGGAAGGGCACACCCTCGGTAAAAATATCGAAAAGGCACTTCAGCCATGGAAACGGCTCCACAAGAAATACTCACGGCCTTCATCTGACACCGACAGACTGTATATATCGACAGTCATTCATCCCGACTCGCCAGGCACTTGTAAAGACCTTTGCAAGGACGATTCCGCCTCTCTCGTGTCCCGAAACCAGCGAGAGGAAGAAGAGGATGATCCCAAAATTCATTATGGTTTGATTGCTAGCGCCAACCAGGTAATGAAGAATTCCGAAATTCGAGATAGACTGGCGACGAACTTTGGCGTTCTATGCTTCGAGATGGAGGCTGCTGGCTTGATGAATCATTTCCCCTGTCTGGTAGTCCGTGGGATTTGCGATTACTCGGATTCGCACAAAAATGACGATTGGATGGGTTTCGCCGCCATGACGGCAGCAGCATATACCGCGGATCTTTTACATCAAGTGCCTATTCAGAAGGTCGAGAAAGAAGAAAGTTTAATTGAGATTATGAAGCAAGGTCAGTAGCCTATAGAATATCTTATGTGGCAAATAACAGGGTTTAACTCCCGATTAGGAAAAGAAGGTGTCGAATGCAGCGGCCCAGACGTCTAGAGCATCAAAAATGCAGTGACGGACGAGAGAAACGCACAAACTCGCGACAGAATCAGTCGTTGGCTATCGCCCTCTGATCCGGCAACCAATCTCGAACAAGCGTTGGCCCGACGCAACGAACATACTGGAAGTTGGTTCCTCGATAGTAAGTTGTTGGCCAAGTGGAAGAACGGGGAACTTCAACATTTGTGGCTCCACGGTCTATCGGGTAGCGGCAAGACAATCCTCAGCGCAGCCCTTATTCAGGATCTCATCACAAACAACATTAGACACTCCACCAACACTGATGTACTTTTTCGACTTCTCCGTCGCCGAAAAGCAGACTCTTGACAGTCTCCTCAAGTCTCTGGTATGGCAGCTCTTCAATATTGGAGGTGACGCAGCTGGTTACCTCAACAAGCTTTTCGAATCCAACCGCAACGGCTTGACGCAGCCCAATATAACGGGCCTTTGGGACTGCCTCGTGTCGATGACACGAGAAATTGGACGCGTCAACATAGTCATAGATGCTCTAGACGAGTGCAGTACCAAACGAGCTTGTTTCATGGATTGAAGGGGTTGCCGCTCGCCCAAGGCTCCCTGAAATTCATATGATTTTGACTGGGAGGCCAGAGTACGTGTTTGTGAGTTGGATTACGCCTGCACTTGGGGGCGAACATTGCATGGCACTTGAGGAAGAAACAGTGGATGAAGACATTCTGTCTTGCGTCAACACGCGGCTCAAGCATGATCGGGAATTTACTACGGGGATAATGTCCCGGCGTATCGACTTGCAAGAGGGGATTCGTAATAAAGTAGGTCGCCGAGCTAAGGGCATGTGAGTTCAAGTCATCCTTCCAACCATAGCATCAATCATCTTACGCAACGTCAAGGTTCAGATGGGCTGCCTGTCAAATGGACGCTCTTGCGGAACGAAACCAGTCAGAGAGTTTGATTGAGGCAACTCTCAAGGATCTCCCAAAAGATTTGAATGAGACCTATCGCCGTATATTGGACAGGTTGCCATCAGAAGGAATTCGTGTCCTACAGTTCCTTGTCTACTCTAATCATCACTTGACGGTCTTAGCGGCAAAAGACATATTTGCCACGCAAATCACCACAAGACCTTGGTCATTCGACATCCGGGGCAGAATCCACCATGGAAATAATCTGCTACACTTCTGCTCGAGTTTGATTTCGATTACTACAATCTCTCGACGAAAGACTCTATCGCAAGCCGATGAGGAGGTTGGCGAGGTCCAACTTGCCCACTTCTCAGTCAAAGAGTACCTCCTTCAAAGAGTCGAATTTGGACCTGCGACAGCAAGCATCCCTCTTACCAAGATATGTTTAACGTATCTGCGGTACATGTTTGCACAGCCTAGATCTAAGCAAACAACAGCATGTTTACCTTTGAAACGGCAAGCGGCGCAGATCTTGACAGATTTGGCCCGATTCGCCGAAACCTGCAAACATGTCGTTGAAGAACTCCATTTGTTGCTAAGGAGTCAGGACGCTATAAGCTACCTTGACCATTCTACATTCTCCGGCATGGATCATGCTCAAGCGTCACCATTGTTTTTCGCTTGTCACGCCGGACTCTACAACGTGGCTAGCAAGCTGATTAAGGATGGGTTGGATGTCAAGTCACTTGACGCCCCAAATTGCCGACCCCTCCACGCTGCCGCAGCTAGCGGCCATGCCAAGGTTGTCGAGCTTCTTATCGAGAATGGTGCCGAGGTTGATGCAGAAGATAACACTGGTAAGACCTGTCTCTGCGTGGCATCGTCCCAGGGCCATACAGCAGTTGTTCAAATTCTGCTAGACAATGGAGCCACAGCGAACTCTGCCGTTTGGTCGGGACAGGGCAAGGGCAACGCTCTGTCCAATGCGAGATACAACGGCCATGCCGATGTTGTAAAGCTACTGCTTGAGCATGGCGCGAGAGATATGTTGAGCGGTGAACGACATCATCGCTGGTTCGTGGAGGACAGCAATCTATCAGATGCAGAGAAGGTTGAGGTGGCTCGCCCAATGCTTGAGCTGGGAATCTATGCGGCCGCAGAAAGGGGGGATAAGAAGGAGCTCGCCGGCCTACTCATGTGGGACGGAGAGATCAGTTTGCCGGCAGACTGGCATTATCGGCCTACTGTTGTTGCGTCTAGAAATGGGCATTCTGGCGTCGTCCAAGTAATCCAAGGCGAGCGACTGTACCAGGCAGCATTTCATAATGAATACGACATCGCCAAAGAACTCCTAGATGCGGGTGCTTCTCCTGACGGGAGAAGTGTCGACGGTGACACCGCGCTGGAAGCTGCTGGAACCGGTGGACACTTGGAGCTTGTCAAGCTATTACTTGGCAGGGGTGCGTCTGTCAGCAAAGCCCTTTCTTATGGATGCAGCCTGGTCCGTTACTCTGAATCGGTTGAGTGGCCTGTCAACCAGGAGGTTCTAGATCTTCTTCGTCAACGCGAGGATCGTGAGCTGAATCAGATGGGATCTCGAGGATGAAGTGGCAATCTTGGAAGAGATAAGTCTATGGCGGATCATCGCCATTAATAATGGAATGACAGGCACCCGTACAGCACTCCGAGTATACGAAGACTCTGGCCTTTATCTCCACCTCCATTGAAATCAGCAGCCATATTCCAGATATTTGGGGGCAAGAATCATTGCCTCTCACTCTCTTCAATGGGGTTCGTTCCAGTCCTGGGCGGCTACACGTGTGTTTTCATTGGCTCGCTCGTCTTTCGGTGAACCGTGGATGCAAGCTAGCATCGCGTGTTCTATCACAGCTCTTACTTGTCGTCTTGGCATATTCGGTCGGGCTTCACCCACTACCTCCTAGGGTTTGATCATTTCAGAGAGAATCGTGTGGACCAAACGGTCTTCCTGAGCCTTGAGCGTTCATTATCAGCCCCCCAACTGGGCGCGGGCTTATGAAATCCATTGCCAGCCTGCTGATTATGTTATGCTGCAATGGTCAGCCATTATGCAACCCATACAGTACCAATCACGAGGGCTTTGATCCCCACCCCTCCTAAGTGTTGGGCACAGCCTATGAGAACTGCAGCCACCCCCAGCTGAATCAGGTCGTCAGCACAGGCTAAATTCCCGCGAAGCCCAAACATTATTCGAACCATCGCTCTCGTTCTGACAACCGCAAGGCAGCACAGTCACCATGGAGAATGACATTGTCGTCGGCGTTGGCGCGCGCGCCGCGACTGTTGACCGCTACGACTTTGCCGAAGCTGCCCTATCCCAAGTCTTCAGCATTGCCCTCGAACTTGCCACGAACAAGAGTTTGTGCGTAGCCGGCCGTCTCGCCGCACAGCTACATATTGCCCGTGGTGCTGTAGGGTCGGCAGCGGACCCGAAACTGCACAGTCGTATTCTGAAGCTCCTGAGGGACTTGGAGCATGTCTGCGCTGTATGTCATGTCATATTCATCTAACCAGGGGAGCTTTGTATCGCTCCCGCTTGAATGATGATGAGTTGACTGACGTTCGCTGCAGTGGCCTGACGTACCCAGTGATCGATTGATCATCACCCAGGCTTTAGTTCACCATGAGCAGAGAGCCAAAGACCGTGTTCAGAAAGGGATTATTAACTTCGCCAAGTCTTCGAAAAACAAATTCGAGAAACCCCTTACTGAGCAGTACTTCAAGAATCTTTCCCGGTTCTCGGAAGGCATCTTAGCGAACGATAACATGAGAAATGTAATCAACAAGACGGGTCCCAAGAGCGCCGCTGACGAATACCCGATGCATATCAATGCTGAGCTCTACACCATCCTCAAGACGTACTCGCTCTGCACATGCGTCTCTAGTCACAACAGCGGACGTTCGAGACACTACGCGCGGCTCAGACTACAAGATAAGATGGTCAAAATTGAAGAAAACGTCGCATTTGAGATGCTGTTTTCAGAGTCACCAACAACATGCCATCACTGGCAGCATTTCCAATTGCGCGTGCCTTTACGCAGAAAGTCGGCCAAAGCAGTTAATTTCAATCACGAGGCTTCATGCCAAATTGCACCCGGCAGTCCTGGGAAGGGCAATAGAAAGATGTGGGTAGTGAAACCCGATGAATTCTGCAATCTTGTTGCATCTAAGGTGGGTTCTCGAATTTGTTGCCACATCCAGGACTCAAAGCTTCACCGGCTTCGCCGTGGCCTGGAGATCACCCAGAATGTCAAGGCTGGGGACAGCCTCTCTCTGAGAGACTTGTTCATTTTAGGACGTCTTTCCAACCATATGAAGTTAAGACTAGCGTACATCGTTGCGAGGTCGTTCTGGCAGTACTATGATTCCCCGTGGATGGGTTCTTCGTGGACGAGTGACTCGGTACACTTTCTTCGAGAGTCATCAACCGGCCATAACCACCCAAGAGGAGAAATCTACGCAAAAAAACCCTATTTTGCGGTTCATTTCAACGAGCTCGACCACGAATCAATCGAATACTGCGATGAACCTGGCGTCGTCTTCCCTTATCCGCGGCTACTCTCCCTCTGCATTAACCTGCTGGAGATTGGTAGGGGCCAAGCCATGACCATTGAGGATAAAGGTTCAGTGGTGGCCAATCTCAATGAGAGGTGGCATCTTGCCAAACGTCTCATGAAACCAGTCAAAGGTCGGCATGGCTTTGACTACGTCGACTTTCAAGAAGCCATTGCCAGTTGTTTGAATAATTCCTCGTGGGAAGAGGACAACGACTCTATCGAAACAGACGTATTTGCAAGGAAAGCTGTCATTTACGACATCATTGTGCAGCCTTTGGAGAAGCTACTGGAAAACTGCTTCTCAGATACCCAGCATGGGGCTGGTCCTGTTGACCAATCCGGCGCTCTGAGCGAGTCTCTTGCCCTTCCAGAGGCACCGGCCATGCCGAAAACAAGCAGCGAAGTCGGTGAATCAGAAAGGTGGATTGATCTCATGAAGCGAATCAACGAACATTTCCTGAAAATGCTGTCTCCTGAAACCTTGGTCCAGCGCCCGCGTGTGGCCATACTGGACACTGGCTTCGATGGTAGTTCCTCCTTTCTTGATGTCCAGGGACGTCGTACAGAGCATTGGAAGGATTTTGCCGAAACTTCACAGGAACCCGTGGATGAAGCCGGTCACGGCACTCACACTGCTGCTACCGCGATGAAGGTAGCCCCGCATGCTCGGATATGCGTGGCGAGAATAGCAAAAGACGTGAGCAGTCTGAGGAAAGCACCGCAGGCAATTGCTGAAGCAAGGGCAATCTACATCAATGCACAGAGCAGTCCAACTAACGTTCGAGTGAACAGGCAATTGATTGGGCGGCGAACCAAGTCAATGTGGACATCATCTCCATGTCTTTCGGCTTTCCGAGCGAGGTGCCCGTTATTACTGCCGCAATCAGAAAGGCCATCCTTGATCGCAATGGCAGCCTCATTTTCTTTGCTGCAGCTTCAAATGCGGGTGGTAATGGCAAAGAGATGTTTCCCGCAAACCTCGACGAAGTCTTCTCGATCCGTGAAACCAACAGTCGAGGTGCCTTCTCGGACACAAATCCGCCTGTCAATCCGAACGGTCCTATTGTATTTGGGACCCTAAGTCGAGATGTACCAGCAGCATCGCTAAGCACGGCACGTGGCGAGGTCCCTAAGTCCGGTTCGTCAGTTGCCACAGCTGTAGCAGCCGGGATCGCGGCCTCGCTCTTGATGATTGGTGATGTGGGAGTGGAGGGGGACTGTCTAACACCGGCTGAAGCTTCCAGGTTACGGACAAAGTCAGGTATGCACCAAGTTCTGGAGAGGATGTCATCGGAAATGGGGAATCGGTCTCGTTATATATCCCCTAGGGGAATTCTGGTTGGCACAGACGTAAAGAAGACATGGATAGCAATCGCTGATGCCTGCACGAGATCAAGTTGAAATAACAGGTTACGTCTTACTTAGTTTAGACGTTGCATACCTATATCCTATTAATTTGTTCTAGTTGAGTTGTCGCATAGCTAGAGGCCAGCACTCCTGGATGTGATACCTACTCCTCCCTAGCTTGCACACACAGGACGCCCCCGTCATTTGGTCTGATGCCCTGTTCAATGTCAATCGCTATCTCCATCTCTCTCGCCGCTTCGGCCAGTGTTTCGACTTTCCCCGTGCTAACTTCGATGCTGTCCTTTTCCTCAGTGATCTCGTCATTGTGTAGGAATGCGGCATCGGACTCGAATATATCCGCTGTTGCACCCTCCTTCGACCATCTTTTAGCTTTGATGACGTGCACCTGATAAGCAACCACAATGTCTTGGTCACCAGCTTCGAATGAGGAACTTTTACTCTGGCTTTTCTCCCCCTCCATAGATGCCCCAATGTCTATTCCGATGGCTTGTGCGGCTGGCGCAGTCGCTGTCAGCGTACCACCAGTCGTCCGGCCCCTCTCCGACCTGACGACCAATCCTCGGGCAATTTTAACGCCGGAAATGAGGTAGACTGGGGATCGGCCAAACAGACCGCCCTTGATGGCGGCCTGAACGCGGGGCTCCTTCAGGCGATCCATGAGTTCCGGGTCGTCATCCATGGGTTCCTGCGCAAGACAGCGGGTTTCAAGCCTCTTGACGGCGAGCGATTCGACACCATCACGTGAGCGAGATGCGCCCACACCTGCACCCGCTGCGTCAAGGACATGAGCCCACAAAGACAGCTTAACAGATCGGCTTGTGTCGCATGTCGCTTCTAGATTGTGGTGATAAACAGTTTCAATGGCAGGTGTGACGGTGACCTGAGAGAGGGGCTTCGCCGGCTTGAATGGGTTAGCGATGATGGAGCCTATCTGGATAGGGCCTTCAGGTCCATAGTTGTAGCCTGGTGTGAGGATATACGTCTTGGTAGCCATGACTGTCGAGTCTCGGGCAATCAATAGAATATCGGATGCCCGGTAGCGGAGCGGTATGGCGCACTCATCAACTTCTGGGTAGCTTCTAAGCGGACACGGAGATGAATTGCTAGGGATACTTCCTTATGTACGATCAAGAGGAGAGGTACCCAACGGCTAAGCGCTTGTTCAGCAGGCCAAGACACAACCCGAAGAGCACCAATCGGCATACAATTTTTCCATTCCTATCAGAGTATCACATGACCACACAAAGGGGAAACCCGGTTGGAAGGTCTAGGCTCACAGCCTGATTTCTGGGGCCCGCTGCATAGCATGTTGTCGCACCAAGCCCCGCATACTTTCGAAGTCGGGTAAGACTCTCAACTCACCCTTAAATCACGCATCACTTTTTGATGGCCCTAATTGTGCATCCTTGTCAGTCGAAAGATGGCATCAACTCTGCGAAGCCAGTCGACGGGTTTGTTTCCGTCAAACTCAATAGCAGCGGCGGCAGCGCAGAGTCGAGATTTGCTGCTACAATGCACAAATATTCCGACATTGATGCGACTAGAGTGGGCAGAGAACAGGCTGGCCGAGTTCAAGCTGTGGGCTGCGACCACTGGTGCACTTGCCGGCGGTGCAGCCTCGCTTGACGCTAGATTGATCACTGAAGCGGATACTAAGGACTTGGTAACGGGACTTCTCGTTCTGTTGACCCAATGCCTTGTGAAGTGTAGGAAATTTGGTACGTGACCAAGATCATTGGATGATGCATAAGGCAATCACTCACATTGTTCCAACAGCATTGCCTTCCGCTGAAGAAACGGAAGAAATGACAGAAGAATTGGACGACGTTAACACTGCCCCTGAGGATAACGACGAGTGGTGGGCGAACGATGTCCAAGGAATGGACTCTGCGCAGATGCTCGATGCCGCGGAAGACATCCCACGGGGGTTTTCGCCGTGGTCCGATGATACTTCATCTCATCCCGGGTCCGATAGTAGATCAGTGGCCGAAGACACTTCCCCCCTTTTGGAGGCCGAAGCCGAAGTAGAGCAAGTCATTAACCACCTCGCACGCGTAGCTCTGACCATTCGCAAGTCGGGAACTACTTCACGTCTACACAAGGCCGACAGGACGTTTGATCCAAGCAACCATCAGAAACTTCGACAGCATCTCGAGCTGATCGTCTTAGCCAGAGGGCGTGAAGACGGTGGCAGTGACTATCTTATCGACAGAGAGGCTCTCACAGCCATACAGGAACGTTTGATACTCGCAAATCTGCGTCGGAGGAATAGGTACAGGTATGCAAAGAAGCACGCCGACAAGTTGGCCATCGATTCTACGAGCACCAATGACGCAGGCGCAAAGTCGACTGCTGTCGACGTTTCGACCCTGCGCCAAAATGATTCAGCAATTAGGGCGCCGGCCACTGCGCAGATAGCGGAATCCAAAAGTGAACAAAGTCCTGGCCAAGAAAAAGCTAGACTACCCCATCGAAACCTGGTTATGACGGCTACCTCGGCGTCAGGAGTTGCTCAAGCGATCGAAGCTGTCCCTGAACGGACACTCACGCCGTCGCGAGTGGCAAAAACGAATATCACGACGACGGCTGCCAAGGTTTTATACCCAAAACCACCGCAATCGAAGATCCTTGGATACTTTAAGTGTCCCTGTTGCTTTCAAACGCTTCCGGATATGTATCGTGAGAAAACTTTCTGGAAGTGAGTGTTGACGTCTCCCTCTGAACGCTCTATTTCGGTCCAAGATCATTTCTAATGGCATGATTGTGCAGGAAACACCTGATGGCAGACATCTGCCCTTACATATGCATCTTGGACGAGTGTCCCGCACCAGAGACATTGTATGTCACGCGACATGAGTGGGCAGGACACATTGAGAAAACCCATCGGCAGTGCTGGCAGTGCCCCGCGTGCTCAGTTCCAGGAAGACCACCGGTGATCTTTCCCTCCGTCGAAATATTTCGCATCATCTCCGCGAAACTCACAGCCAAAGTATCAGCAAAGAGCAGTACTCAACAATTGTGACAGAGGCGGCTAGTACCATTCCTCCAGGTATCTGTAGGTGTCCGCTTTGCGACTCAACCGGGCCGGCAGACTCTCCTGGTCTGCTTGATCATATTGCCGAGCATTTGCACAACTTTTCTCTGCGGTCTCTTCCTTGGCCCGATGATGGGTCCGAAGATAACGCGGCTAGAGATCCAGGCGATCCTTACTTCAACGCCGACGATTATTTCGACGAGGAATCTGGAAATGATTCATTCCAGGATGTGTCTGTTGATTCGGACAGAGACTCAGATGACCTGCCTTCTCTGTCTGCAAACTCATCTCACGATGGTTCTGTGCATGACCTACCAATGGAGGCCTCGCCAGATGATAATCAGGACCTACCAATGGAGGCCTCGCCGGATGATAGTGAGGAAAAACAACGAATGGACCAAATGCGGCGTTGGTTGTCGCCCCCTGATTTTTCAAGTACTCTCTTCGGAGCAGAAGCAGGGCGCGATGAACGCAATGCAGCCTGGTTTCTTAAAAGTCCCATGTTCACCGATTGGAAGAGCGGAGAACAACGCCGCTTGTTCTTTTATGGGCCTGCAGGTACTGGGAAAACATTTTTCAGTGGGACTTTATTCCATCATCTTCAAGAACTTGGCCAGGGTCCTGTTCTGGCCTTCTTTTTCGACCTTCGGGATGACGAAAAACAGGACTTTGAAAGTCTCATTCGTTCTATAGCGTGGCAACTGTATCAGACACGTGGGTCCTCATACATTCTTCATAGCCTCTACGAAACTTGTGATGACGGTATGAGGCAGCCAGAAATCGGTCAGTTATCCAACACTGTCGAAAACATGTTTCACTCATCTACAGATGGAGAAGAATTCGTCATTATAGACGCTTTAGATGAGTGCACCACGAGGATCCAAGTTCTTTCATGGTTGGAATCCTTAGCTTCGAATCGGAGGTCGCAGGGCGTGAGATTGATGTTCACTGGAAGACCAGATACAACAGTTTTAGAGAGGGTTCCCGACATCTTCGGCGCCGATAATTGTGTTACTTTGGGTCGAAATGCGGGAGATCTCACTGTAGCGAGGTCTTACGTTGATGCACGACTCAGACAAGACCTGGACTTTACAACAAAGCCAATCCCACAGAACCTGCTGGATTCAATACGCCTTAGAGTGGGGGAAGAGGCTGGTAGCAGGTACGTCAATCTCGTTCAACAAGAGGGGAAAAGGCCTATCTGACATAGTGCATAGGTTCAGGTGGGCCGTGTGTCAAATGGATGCTCTCGACCGATGTAATTCTCCGGATGACATCGAAAATACTCTCGAAGATTTGCCTTCAACCTTGGATGAAACCTATCGTCGTCTTCTTCAAAACATACCCGCCAATCATAAGGTTGATGGCCTTCGCCTACTACAATTTCTCTTATGGGCAGAAGAGCCCTTGACCTTGTCTGAGGCAAACGATATCTTAGCCACCCGGATTGATATCGATCCACCGCAGTTCAACGTCCACGACAGACTTGACGATGAGGACCAACTACTCTATTACTGCCCTGGTCTTTTGTCTTTAGAGCCGACTGATTCACACACAGAGGTTCCGAAGAGGATTTGGTTGAGCCACTTCACAATCGTAGAATTCCTTAAGAACGAACGTCAATTTGAACGTAATGCAGCAATCATTTCAATCGTACGGACGGCCTTGGCATACCTTAAGGATGTTAACATCGATAATAGTCTCAGGGATGTTTCAGCACATTTTGCACTGGCAGAACGAGCGGCAAAAGTGGTGCTGGCGTTTGCTAGAGATGCTGAGGCTGATGATAGCGTCTTCTCTGAGATTTCGTCATTGTTATTGGATCCGGTTGTCTTGGATAGGTTGTGCCGCTTGTCGCAAATTTCAGCCGAAGACAATCGAGTGTCGCCACTGTTCGTCGCCTGCAAACTCGGGCTTCGACGAGTTACAAGACGACTATTAGAGGATGGGTTCGATGTGAATGAAGGGAGCGATACAAGATTCAGTCCTCTTTATGTCGCTTCACAGGCAGATCATATTGATGTTGTTCGACTCTTACTCGACAAGGGTGCCGATGTCAATGCGTTCAATGGACAACATATGAGTCCCGTCGAGTTGGCTTCGTCGGAGGGGCGCTCAGAGCTCGTTGACCTTCTTTTGAATGCTGGGGCACAAGGCACTATGGACGCTCTTCGTGAAGCATCACGCAATGGTCATGACGAGGTTGTGAAAGTTCTGCTCGACAAGGATCCTGGACTTCTTGATCATCAGTCATGGAGAGAGGCTGACCCTTTTTGGTATGCGTTGTATGAAGGCCATCGCACGGTTGTTAATGTTCTAAGGTCACACATTCTCCGTCAAGCGGAGATAGCGGGTGTTTATGACACTGTCCAATCACAGATAGATGCCGGTGATATTATGGTGTTGCGAACATAAGGCGCTATTGCTGCGTGTGGATCCCACGTTTGCAACAGGCACTCTGAAGATTGCTGCGGAACATAAAAACATACCTATCGTCAAACTCTTTCTCAAATGGGGCGCGAATATCCTCATTGCGGACGATGGTGGTGATCTTGTACCATATTACGAGAGCGTCGGTTCGGCTGGATCGACAAGAGAGATATTTCAACTCCTACGTGAATACTGATGGGCCACGCTCCGCGGCGCATCCCTCTTGCTAGGCGGTGCACCCCTCAGTAGCTCAACGGTGAGGTAATTGCTAGCGATTAGCTGCTTGGACACCTTTGATAGCCCTATAGTATTGTGAAAATACTGTCTCTGCTTTACTTTCCACTGCCTGCTTACTAGATTGCTCTTTACTAGCTAGGTGTTACGAGCGGGCCAGGGCAAACAACTGTGGCACAAAGCAAAGGCTTCGGTAATGATACCTCTGGTCTCATTATCCCCTCGTTGGAACGTAACACTGCCCAGGGATAGTTAATAGGGCTTTTCAAGTCTCTAATGAGGGTACAGGAGGTGTAACGTTTAATTACTCTCAAGTGCCTACTAATATAAACATAGCTCTATCTCGCGATACGTTTCTTGACTTCTTCATCGCTGAGGGCGGTACCAACAGGGCAAACATTTAGCTAGAGGAGTGTAATTCTGTAGAAGATATCCTTTCGTCAGAAATGACGAGGCGGTTCAGGTAGAGGGGGTTACTAACTTCCAAGGATCATAGTGTACAAAGCTTGACGACGTAGACAAGACCAAATCACAATAGCTGAAACTTACTCGTTATTGAGCAATACTTGACAAGTCGCTGCAACATCTAACCCTACCTCACTCCAGCAACCCAACATGCAAGCACAACAGGTTCTGCAACACGAAACCTATCATAACCCTGCCCCCCATTCGCAAGAACCATGATCCGACGCACACCAGTCCTTGGCCGAAGCAAATCCACCCAGAAACCGGTCCTAACGATCGTCACTCGGGCAGCGGTCCTTCTGCGCCCAACGCAACACTCCCCCAGGGGACTTCACCTTGGGGGGGGACCTCAAAGGCTAAACTGTGGGACTCTCACCAGACAATGATGGCGCGGCTTGGAGCATCCGTACGGGTCCCCTTCATCGGCGTCGATTCGCGGGATGAGACATGCCTGCTCCCGTGTGGAGGAGAAGCACCCCCATCGGAGCCGCCCTCGGCCCCTCGGCGGGGATGGGGGTTGAGTGACGATCACCTTTGGAAATTTCAGGTTGTGGGAGCGAATAGGGCTCCGTCGACCTGCGCAAAGTTCCAATGCTAATGCTACTCATCTATAATGCCTCCCTGGTGCATGAGCTGACAACTGACAAACATCAACGGCAGACGTTGGCCGTGGCCCGGGAGACGTTTGGGTCTAAGCTGTCCCGAGCTCCTGGGAAAAAAAGCAGTCCAGGTGCGTGCTATTACAAGGGAGGACAACAAGCTGGGCAATGCCCGCCCTGACCACAATGACTTCATTGTGGACATTGCAGCCGCGCGAGTGTGGAAACGGTTTGATGACATCTTTCCACGGGAGCGGCAAAGCCAAGGCAAACGGGTTCCGACGTGTCCAAACGGTTTGCCATTGCTTCAACGCTGCGAGGACGACAGTGAAGGGCGATCAAGACGTCAGGGAGGCAATCTTCGTTTCAGAAGACGAACCGCGGGTGTGGCTCCTGATTAATGGCGCCGAAACGGTCATCTGAGAAGTGATTCACGCCCGTTTGTCTGAGACGGTGATGGCCAATCGGTTGACGAATTCATGTCCTCATCAGATGGCCAGCCACGTGCCGACGTCAGCCTTGTGCTGTTTCTTGTCCACCTCCTTGTGCGGTCGTGTGTGAAGGCATGCTGGTCAGTCGGCAGAATGACGTCAAGTGTGGTTTTGCATGGTGTTGAAAGTGCCTTGCGACTCGGGATCACTGCAGCACTAGGGGGAGCTGGGGGCGCTATCAACCAAGGGGGGCGTTCCAACTGGTGACGATCATTTCGCGAAGAGCACGGCGAGTTGTTGCATCAAATGGTTGGCATGCTGGCTTCTGAACCGCAGACACTTAGTGACATGACGAGGCTTTCCGCCGGTCACCCCAACGTAGGCGGGTATTTGGGGGATGAAGCTCACATCCGAAGCAAGATTAAATCGACAGCATTAAGAGAGCTGAAAGAAAGGCGACCATTCAACCCGCAGTGATACACAGACTGTGACTGGCCCCGAGGCCTGGCAGCGAAGCGGATGCCTTCCCCAGAGGTGAGGTCACGCGCATTGGCCAGCCAAGGCAGGCCCAACATGGGTGCAACACGAAGAACCCGGAATTTGTGACCGAGAATCTGAAATCTGAGCATCAACCGACTAGGACTGCAAGGTCAAAGCCGCCAGATTCCCGAGAGGAGGTGAGATTCTGCTTCGATTTGCATCGGAAGAATGGAGCATGGAGCCTGTGGAATGCTTGGGCGCAAAGCGATGGGAAGAGCCGCTGGCAAGATGTCTCGTGACGGGACGAGACTTGACGACGTTGAGAAGCGGCGAGACACTTGCATTCAGAGGGGTGGTTAGTACCGAAGGGAGTGTGGCTGCTATTGCTGCAGAAAGGGTCCTTGAGGTCCAAGGCAAGGCAGGCATTCAGGGCATCGCCGAGTCGCCGGCGAAAGATGCTGGCCAGGATTGATGACGAAAGGGGGTTGGCTCGAGCGGGGCGGGGTCCAGTCTGGACCGATCCATGAGGCGCTCCCGGCGATTGTGTCTCTGGGATCGGAATGCTGAAAGCGTGTATGATGCATATCTGATCCGTGACCTCAAAGCAGGTGCCATGAAGCTATCGTTAGTTGATGAGGCCACGATGCGATCGATGGTCAAAAACGGTGGTGGTTGCCATCTGCAGGTCCGAGGTGAGGGCCTCGGCGGCACGGCGAACGAGGTGAGCCGCGCTGAGCCCGGTTGGAGAAGCAGTTGGAGAAGCGGAACCTCACATGGATGCTGTGAGGTCACTTTTGGTAGAATTAGGCAGGTAAATGTAGAGGCCGAGCGTACGAGTACGCGACCAAACCAATCGTGACTAAGAAGCAGCATAGTTCCCGCTTCGTCGCGTGGATGACGGCGGGATGGACGAGCGAGACATTGTAGTTCTCTCGGGACGGAGATGTGTCTCCAGATGGTTAGACAACGGCATCGACGGTACCATTTGGTACCTCCATCGCGTCGTGGGAGTCGTCAGTCAGAGACGTCGGTAGTGAAATGAGAGTGGCGTGTGTGGCTTGCGCATCGTCGCGCATCGTCATTTCGAGGCATGTGGTTAGTCGCGGGGTGTTTCGGCGCGGCAGACTGAAAACACGGGATGATTGGCGGCATCAACCAACAGAACGGAAGCAACGATGCGGGATGACGGACGGCTGGACGGGCCTTGAAGCTGAAGGGAGACGTCGGGGTGGATGTTCAGAGGAGTGTGAAGATGAAGACCGAGAATCCCTGCAACGACTGGGCATGCAACATGGAGCCAAGCCAGGCAAGGCAAGGCCAGGGCAAATGGACAACGGCAGAAAAAAAGATGGGATGGCCTGGGGAGGGAATGAATGAATCATGGGCCTGGCCTGCGGCGGCCCAATGGCCTGAGGCAAGATGGAAGCCCCACTACTGTCTCCCAATGATGCGGCGTGGTCGTCGATGACATCCTTGCCATTTGCGGACATGACGATGGGAAAGACGTCATTACGGGGGCCCCTCCACAAGCGAGTGGGAAGGAGCCACTGATCATGGACGGGCAGCAGCCTAAGCTGGGGCTAAGCACCCGAATCTGGCTGCAACCGGCTGCTGGGGACTCTGTTCTGGGTGGTGGGAAGGCAAGGCGGCACGAGCAGCAGAAGCAAAAGAAGCATGCGGGCTGCACTCAAAACATGGAAATGGGAGATCGGAAAACATGGGGGAGTGAGGGAAAATAGCACTCTCTCTCCAGTCGCCAGATTCCTTTTGCATCACCAACGGCCCCTGCCCCTGCGGTGTGATGTTTAGGAGGAAGGAATCAATGGAGCCGTCGGATATTTGTAGACGACTGCCAGGATCCAGCATCGCTGGCTTTGTCGCTCTATCTGACACTGCCGTCAGAGGCGCCAATACATGATGTCTGCGATGCCCCTTTGCGTCCAGTCGACGCTACGGGAGGCCAGCGCCATCAACGCCCCTGATACTATCCGGCAGAACACGTACACTACCTTTCAAGCTGGCATAAACTGGCACTGGCGCACGATGGTGGCCTATCCGGACAGTGCCGCAGCGATGTGTGCCGTGCTGCAGGATTTCTTGTTGCCTCGTCTCATGTCTGGGTTGAGGGAGGTGGAAATGCTGAAGATGCTGGTTGGTTTCCGCGGGATGCAAGAAATGCCTGGGAGGTAGGTATTGCTGGCGTCCGGATCCAAACCTCCAAAACCCCTTGCTTGCCTGTTGCCTGTACCCTGCCCAACACGCCCAATCCTGGGTCTGTCCCGGCAAGTGACCGAATGGGTCTGGGGTTCGGAGTGACCACCGATGATGGAAGCAATCCGATCATGAAACGCGCGGTTTTTGATGAAAACATCACGGTCCCTTATCTGAGAAGAAAGAAACTGGGGATGCGGAAGGTGCTGATCAGTCAGCAGCCGAAGGGAAGGAACACTGAGGAGATGCTTTCCTAGTGACGACTTCATGATCAATAACCAAAAAGAGGGCGGGCGGCAGGTACGAGGAGCAGTTGCCAGTTACTGCGAGGGAAGAGCGAGAAAAGTACCTGCCTGACTGACGGGCTCTCGAGTCCCGTCCTGCCTTCCATCTTGGAAAGTGCGCAGAAATGCGCCTGCTCCAGCCATTCAGCCATCAAAGCGTCCAGAAGAAATGACCCGCTTTGGGGCGACGCTGCAGGTGCAGGTGCAGGCTGGCGCGGATGCAAATGCGCAGCCCACCACACCTGACTGACTGCCTGACAAGACGGGACGAGACATCACTGCAAGAATTAAAAAATACAAAAAAAAATACTGGGTGAGGGGGGGAAAGAAGGGAAAGAATGACTGAGACTGACTGAATCCTCGTCTGCTGTGCTCTTCCCTTTCTTCTCCCACTCCTCCTCTCCCTCTCTTCCTCGCACTCTTGCGCGCCTTCCAACTTGCACCTCACTCCCGTCCCGTCGTCTGCACCTCCCCCCCTCGTCCCTGTACGGATACCTCGACTTGTTCGACCTCCGAACCTGAACCTGCTGCACCTTGCACATCTGCACCTGAACTGAACCAGTCCAGTGTCCAGAACTTCACCAACCTTCCACATCTTACGCTGCCTTCCCCTCTGTCATCATCGGTCACCTTTACCGAGGACCCAAAATCCAGTCGTTGCGCACCGCACACCGTCATCGCCAGGCTTTGGCCCTTGCCTTGTCTACCTAAACCTTCCACCCCCCGGTCACAAATTCCCCCTTCCCACCCTGCTTGGTCTCGCTCTCCATTACGCAGCACCGCGCTAAACAACCTTACCATTACCTACCTCACCACCAAGGGCAAAAAATACACGCTACGCTACCGACCTGTCCTTGCACGCACGCCGCCGACGCTACGCCTGCTTTGGCCCAGTTCCAATTCAAGACGCCGCAGACAAACGTGCTCCAGCCCGCTTCCCGCCCGATCGTCCTGTTCCTCCAACTTCCGTCATCCGAGTCCACGTTGCCCCTCAGCAACATCACCACCACCCAGCCCGCAGTCCACAAATCTCTACTTTTCGCTTCGATTTCTCCCTTTCAGCCGCCCTTTCCCCCCGAACGTCAAAGAAACAACCTTGCATTTCTCTCTCTCTCGATACTTTCTCCTGTCCTCCCGAGTCGACTTCCATTCCACAACCACTCGGCTGGTGCTGCATGTAGCACATTGCACAGAGCTCCTCTCCACGACTCGTACTCGCTCCACATTACCAATCACAAGAAAGAGACACCCCTCAATCCGGGGCTGCGAGACTGATCACGCTGCCACTCGTTGCGACCTGCGAACACCGATACAACCCCGCGAATCCCTTCATATTCCCGTCGCTACCCATCCAGTGACCCCCTCCGCCGACATGTCGACGATACAACAACTCAAGAACTTCATCCGCCACGGTACGATAAACTCTGCTGCCCCTAATCACTCTCCCCGCCTCTGCTCACGACCGCTGGTTGTCGACATTGGCCCTTGAAATCCCGCTCGTTGCTCCCTGGTGAAACATTACTGACAACATTTGTAGGCAAGCAAGCCCGCGCAGCGAACAATGACGAGCCCGTAGCAAAGTCACACAACTCCCCTCCACCAAAGGCACACATGGGTGTCTCCGAGCCAGCACACGTCGGCGCTCCCCCACCCACAGCCGTCCCTGACGCATATTCGGTCGCTGCCGACGGTCAGAACCGCGCCGCTCAAGCCGGCCATGCCGCTGCTCACGCCGTCGAGCCAAACCAAAACAAAGCCAAGGCCAAGAACATCGACAACACCCACCCGCAAAGATTATCGCCGAAGAGAACGAGAGCAAGAGTAAATTCCCTAGATACCCCGGCCTCGAGAGATGGGAGCTGGTAGAGAAGATGGGCGATGGTGCCTTCAGCAACGTCTACCGCGCGAAAGACACAACGGGCGAGCATGGCGGCGAATGCGCCATTAAGGTCGTCCGCAAATACGAAATGAACAGCATGCAGGTGAGTTGATGCTTGGGTGGTTTTCGGCCGCAGCCATGATTTTTCTTGTTTTTCGTGCATTTGCTTTTCGTACGTTGGTTTTTTCCAATCACTTCATACCAACAAAGGCCGATTTAGGGTAACAAGCATCTTCACCCGGACTTCAAGAAAGTCCCCAAAGCCGCAGAGGTGCGAACAAATTTTCAATATTTCATTTGTCTACACATCGGGCCATACTCAATTTCTCTTCGACTTTTTTTGTTGCTCTGTTCAATGTTCGGAGGATGGCCCTCCATATATGTCATAGACGCCGTTACTGACCTGAGGCCAGAGAGCGAATATCCTGAAAGAGGTTCAAATTATGCGCCAGCTGGACCACCCCAACATCATCAAGCTCATCGACTTCTCCGAATCAAGACAATACTACTACATCATCCTGGAATTGGCTCCGGGTGGCGAGCTTTTCCACCAGATCGTTCGACTCACCTACTTCAGCGAGGAACTTTCGAGGCATGTGATCGTCCAGGTGGCTAAGGCTCTGGAATACTTGCACGAGGAGAGAGGTGTTGTTCACCGGTAAGTAATACTGTGGGCTGTTCTGCCACTTCCGCCGGTCGTGTGACAGAGACCGACGGAATATGACTTCCGAGATGCGTTGACGTCATCCTTATGTGGCGATTGCTGACAACCTCTACCGCAGTGACATCAAGCCCGAGAACATTCTGTTCAGCCCGATTCCCATTGTTCCATCGAAGAACCCGAAGCCTAAGCAGCCTGGTGATGAAGACAAGGTCGATGAGGGCGAGTTCATCCCCGGTGTCGGCGCCGGCGGTATCGGCCAAATCAAGATCGCCGATTTTGGCCTTTCCAAGATCGTCTGGGACAATCAGACAATGACGCCATGTGGTACGGTTGGCTACACAGCTCCCGAGATCGTCAAGGATGAGCGGTATTCCAAGTCGGTCGACATGTGGGCACTCGGCTGCGTTTTGTACACCCTGCTCTGCGGTTTCCCGCCATTCTACGACGAGAGCATCGAGGTCTTGACCGAGAAGGTTGCCAAGGGGCAGTACACTTTCCTGTCTCCTTGGTGGGACGACATCTCCAAGTCTGCGCAGGATCTCATTTCCCACCTCTTGACCGTCGACCCCGAGAAGCGATACACCATCACAGAGTTCCTGGCTCACCCGTGGATCAAGGGATTAGGACCCACACCCCGTGAGGAGAAGAAGACACAGCCGGAGATGCTTCGTGCGTTCGATGCGTCTAAATTCGCCGATGGTGAACGCCGCTATGACTTCCGATCTCCCGGAGCCGTCAACTTGCGTGAGGTCTTCGATGTTGGTTATGCTGTCCACAGACAGGAGGAGGAGGCCAAGAGACGCAAGCAGATCGGTGCCAAGGGCGGTGTTCCCGCTCGTTTCCTCAACAACCTTAACGAAGAGTCTGAGGATGAGGACCAGGAGATGCCAGATAAAGACGCAGAATATGTGCACAAGCCTTCGCAGGCCACGCAAGCATTGGAGCAAAGCATGCGCAACGCCCAGATTAAGGATCAACAAGAGCAGCAACGCGGACGCGAACGTGAACGACAAGCACACCACAACGAGAAGGGTTACGGTCAGCACTCCGCTGCAGTCACCGCCGCAGCCCGCCAGCAGGTCAGGGATCGCAACAGACAAAAGGGTGCTTTCGAGCTAAACCTCGACGGCGCAACACTTCTTGGTCGCAGAGCCAAGCAGCCCATGGCGGCAAGCGCTGGCGGGGCATAGGAGCCTCGGACCCCCAGTTGTAGTCCGCCGGCGAGCGATCTTATCCTTGCGAATCCTCAGCGAGGCGAAGCAGACAAAGAGGGAGGCATGGTATGAACCAATGTGGGTTTTCTGGCGTACAGGTTATAGGGAATGGCATTCCTTGGTCAAGTGACTTGAGGACTTTAGCGCAACTCATGAGATGGACGTCGTGGATATCCAATTGTGTCGAAGTCGGTTTTGTTTGTCATTTCTTCTTGGGACGGATTAGCTACGACTTCTATCTCTTTTTTTTCTTTTTGCGGCATCATACATAGGCCCGGAGTTTCATTGGCAACGGGAACATAATTCCTCATTGCACTTCACAATGAATAAGACCTGCAATTTCAACTCTCCACATCAGTTGGTAGTTTGTTTGGTTAGTGATTTTCATTAGGGTGCTTTCGATCTAGTGCATCCGGTCCATGGGAAGTGGGAATCCACGACAGGAGCGACATCTGCCCAGTAACAATTCCGTCTTAAGTTGAACACCACTGTCTATATACCGGACCGCCGTGTTTGCGCTTGCATGATGTATCGAGTTAATGCACGGCAGAGTTGAGCCGGCATCCATTCTTGGTAGATTGCAGGCAATTAATTATTGGTGTTTTGACACTTGTGTATGGCAATCTAATCTTTAATGATTGAGGTTCCTCAGTCCCCAACGAACTCCATGGTAATGTTTGTATCCCTGAGATTTGAAGTGCAGTAAATAAGGAGCGGCGGAAGGCCATAGGCGTGAAAAATGCCATCTCGACCGAGGGTGAGCACCTATTACTGGGGGGTTTATTGTGACTTTGACGAACTAGGTATTCGTTATTGAGTATGAACTCTAATCGATACGGGAGAGGAGTTGTCCAAAGTCCTTCGCGACTAAATCAGTCAAGTAAACTGAATGAAGATAGATAAACCCCTCAACCTTTAAGTTGCAACCGTCCTTTTAGTATTCCTAAGGGCAGTTGTCATAGAGTGAATCCCTAACCAAGCTAGAAACTTCTTTAACTACGTCCACGGCATTCTCAGCGACGATGACTTGGCCTCCTTGCCATTTTAGCAATGTCGAAAACACGGAGTTGCAAGCTGTATTAGCATGCCTTCTGTTATGGAAACCCGGACACGAAAATGGGACGCAGTCTCTTGGGATGTAACGGGGCCCAAGAGAGAATGAGATCTCAATTGTACTGGAGGAAGCTGAGATATTGAAATAAGAGGTGAGAAACTTCAGGAAAAACCTTGAGTTTAGTCTAAAGATTGCGAAATGATGGCCCAGCCAGCTTGGTAGCCGGGCAATTTTCAACCTAGACCGTTTGATCCAGCAAATATTCAAAACGTCCATCCAAACTGATCCATCACCTCCAACCACTCCTCCCCAGGAACCAGGTCGCTTTTGACTCCGCCCATATCAAACCCATCATCTGCTGGGTGTCTCGATGCTTCTATTTCGCCCCCTCTGAAAGACTCTAGCATGCCAGCTAACTTTCCAAGTACAGCTGCCCTCCCGTCTGCCTTTGCCCCTGGACACATGGATGCATCTTTGAGGTTGTGCCGCGCCTGTTGATACCAACTCGCGAGCTTGCCCACGCGCTGCTCATCATAGGCACCCGTTGAAAGCTGCGATACGAGTTTACGCGTCGAGAGGGTGGCGTGCATCAGCTGATACAGCTCCGCTAGTGTGAAGCCAGGGTACTCATTGGGCTGGAATGCCAGTAGAATATCGAAGTAGGACTCGAGGGCTTGGTATGTAGCATGTAAATGGCGCGGATCTAGAGAGGGAAGGAAGAGGGAAAACTCAGAGATGGCGAAGGAGGCGTAAGTGACATGGCATAATACTACTATTCATGTGCGTCAGTGATTGACATTAGGAATTACTTGAGGTACTGAGGAGTCTTACGTGGATCCTTAGTGGGACCAAGGGCTTCCGCGGAGAGTTTGTCCAGTTCGGTGCGCAGCACTGCGGCGACGAAGTCCGCTGGCACTTCTGAGGCTGACGTCTGTGAGTTTGGAGGAGAGTAGAAAGCCTTGTCCAAGAGTTTGCGAGTATTGACCATCGAGATGAGTGTGAGATCTCCAGGTACGCCGGTACTTGACAGGTCATTGAGACAGGTGGTCAGGTAAGGCGTCCAGAGGAGTCTGTCTGTTCGACGCATGTATGATGACACTCTGACCATCATTTTATTAGCCACGCCTTTAGTTGTTACTAAAAGGGCAAAAGGTGACTGACACGGGGCTGAGATAATAACACGCAACCACAGCCCTCTGCTCCTCGACCGTGCGGGTCGCAGATATCCACGGCCGATGGATGGTCAACCGTAGCATTGCCTCAGGGATAGTCTGCGGCGGTTGGTTCAGCCCCAGATCGAAGACGATTGTGTTTGCTAGCTGGATGAAGAGGGTTAGGAACGGGCGTTGGTGGACTTGGAAGTTTCCCCTTGATAACGGGACAATCGTTAGCAACGTCCGAGATGACAACTACAAGAAGGGCAGGTGTTGGTGTGGTGAGAGAGTACCATGCTATACACACTAGAAGGCCTTGAAGGAGCTCCAAGTTTCGTTCAAGGTTCAGAACCATGTGTTGCGCTACTACGCCTCGGATCTTGTCGTTGAGGATTGCTTGCGGGAGGTTGTGGGTTTGGGAAACGGCAACAAGACAGAGCCAGAGGAAGGGCGTTTGTTGGCGCAGTGAGCTTGGGAATCGACCAGATGGGAGAGATAAGAAGGGGAGGTGAGGATGATGAGTTTGGGTGAAGTTTGAAAGGATGTCGTCTTCATTGATTGACGAGCAAAGCCCGTTGACATATGAGACTAGATCGCTGTCAACCTGCAGCGACAGCGTTACTGGCAGCGAGATGTTGCCTGTATTCAGTCCAGTAGATGCTGCATGGCTGTTGTTTGTGATTAGAGAGACCAAGCCATCAATCTTTGCTTCCAATTGACTGGACTGAGACGGCCCGTTGCTTGCCGCGCTCTTTTGTTTCCGCTTGTTGTTTGATGCGACGCATTCCTTTCCCAGGCGTTGGCATCTGACAAAGGTGAGTTAATACTTCCGATTGAAACGGGCTCGAGAGTAACCTTTCACAGGGCGATCCCGGAGAAGCTGCAATGCAGCGGGATTTGGTCCTCGAGCATTCAAAGCAAGCTGTCCCGTACTGGGCATGCCGTTTACGGGATTGCATGTGCCACCGTGCGGAGATTTCCTCCCTGTCCAATGCCAGTCAAGATTTCGCAAGTCATTCGAAGCAAAGATATCTCAGCCGGAGACGGAGATGGCGATAGTGCAAAAGATGAGTTGACGTTCGCGGAGAAGTGGGACTGAGAGCCGGATAGACCGGCATTGAACGCCGGAACGCCGACCGGAGACGGCATTCAATTTTCCGAACGCCGCTTCGGCCTAGGTTCACATGGTAGAGTCGTTTCAGACAACAAATATAAATCTCTGTGCCAATTTCCCACTCGCTCACTGCATCTAGTAATTATTCATATTCGAAAGTATCTATCCACAGACGTATGGAAACAATTTCTAATATCGGCTCCGCAAACGTAGCAGCTATGTCGTCTTCCTGGCAACCCCTCTCATTCTCAACGGCTGTAATCGTCGCCAGCGTCCTCACGGCTCTCTGCTCCAGAGCTCCAAATGAGGCAACAAACAAATGGGGGAAAGACCGTCTCGGCATCTGGGCGACGCCCAAAGCATCGTTCCTACGACGCGTCGTTACAGTGGCCATCGGTTTATCCCACGCCATTGTAGCGTCCTCATCTCCAAAGACCGACTACATCTGCCGCAATCCCGAAAACATCAATCGCCAGCTCTTTACGTGGAACGGATACTCAGCCACCTGCCTGTTCCTCATCATTGGTATCGGTGCACCCCTTCGCCTTCTAGCGTTTGCCCAGCTTGGAAGGAACTTTACGTTTCAGCTCGCTAAGCCTAGCAGGCTTACCACGACAGGAGTGTATCGATATATCCAGCATCCAGGTTACACAGGACAAGTCATTGTTTTGTTGGTGAACTTGGCTTACTTGGTCCGTTGGGACGGGATTGCCGGGTGTTGGATTTCCCAGGGCTTGCGGGCTCGATTGGATGGATGGGGGTTGATTTCCTATGGTGTCGCGGCTTTGATTATAATGAGGAAGGTTTCGGTAAGGGTACAAGATGAGGAGGAAATGTTGAAGAAGACCTTTGGGAAGAAGTGGGTTCGATGGCATTCTGTGACCAAAAGATTTGTTCCTGGGTTGATATAATTTTCGTATCGTACATGTTTTTGCTACCTTCTAGCGGACCCTTCATGCGCTTGGCTGGATATCTTGGCTCTCTGTCGGGGCGAAAATTCTGCCTTGACGGAAGGGGTTTGGAATTGAACAAGTTCACTTGCTGCGGAATTTAGGCTCTGTTTTGAATCCGATAGTTGGTTCTACATACTACCGACTGGGTTGACTCGATATTTGCATCCACCCTAGCATTCGTAAACAATCTCATGCTATTCAACGTACTAAGGTTTGACACAATCTCTGATGGGGCATGTCCAAGATTATCGCAGGGACAGTCTATAGATCCGGATCGTCCTCGCTCACGTCCGCCGAGCTTAGTTTGACGCCGTTGACATTTTCTGCCCCATTCACATGCTCTCCATCCTTGCCCAATTCATCATCGGCTCTGCCCTCAAAGATGTCCTTGACTGAGGCCACAAGTAGATTGCCAACCAGTTGCTTGTACTCGCGGTCCTCGGTCAACATGTCCAATATGAGTTGCTTTTCCTGACGATCAAGCTCCTCTCTCTGGCGGTGTATTTCTTCCAGCCCAGTTGTCGCACGATCTTCCAATACGTTCTTGCTCAGTTCCATGGCTTTGATCTTACTATCCAACTCTGACTTCAGCTCCTCTAATTGAGCTGCGCGAGGGACATCGTTTAGAGCCTCCGTAAGTCCCACGGCCGACTCGAGAAGCCGACTGATACCGCGAGCAGTGGTGGGTAGTCGATGGACGGCTGTATGTCGCAGTAGGTGAGTTGAAATCAATGCAGACTGGACAGATATTCCCGACAGGCCCTGGGGGAACTCTTTTTGGAGGATTTTGGCCCACTTGCTCAGCTCTACTGCAGATGCGCAATCCCATCCCCTCTCACAAAGGGCGTCCGGAATGGCTTTGCTAGCGAACTCAAAGCAACACTCCTCTAAAACCGTCTGAGCTGTTGTGAGAATGGCGTGTTGTGCACTGTACGGTATGTAAGAGGGATACAGCGATGGTATGGGTGATTTGAGTGAAGTTGGTTCTTTAGCGGTTTCTGGGGGCATTTGTTAGAAAGCCTGAACTAGTTCAGTAGAAGGGCGTCTGACGAACCTTCACTGCTCATTTCGTCCTTCGGCGGTATGGTGACGGATTCTAGATTGTTCGCCCCAGGGATCTCTTCCTCCTCCTCGAAGCGCGCGATCTCACCAAGGCAATCCGCGACTGATTTTGCTGCATCGGCTTCCGATGCCTCTCGTTGAGCATCACGTTGCGGGGATGTCCTGAAAAGGTCAGGAAACTCAACTTTAGCTCGGAGATCTGACTCGAATATTCGACCCTCTAGCAATTGTTTGACAATATCCGTAAGTTTCACTTCGCCAAAGTCCTGAAAGACATGGTTCAGAGAACCGCGATTGTTAAGAAGGGTTTCTCTGATCTTCTTCTGCTTGCGAAACAGAGCAGCATCACCGCTGAAGATTGCCCGGCAGGTCCGATAGACTCGTTGACGCTCCTCCAAGGTGTAGGCCATAGCGAAATAGGAGACGTACACTGGAAGCTGTGCGACCTTTGTCTCGCTCGAGGAAGAACTGCGTCTTAAGACACCCGTCACCAACATTTTTGCAATTCATCTGCCATGAAAAATTCCCATCTGCGTGTGGTCTCACTTAAGTGGAACGCCTTGTCGGCCTCCTGCAGCTGCAGGGTTCATGTCTTAGACATTGAGTTTAAGCACGCTCGCGAACCAACGAACTTCAGTATATCCTAGTCTTCCTAGCTTTCTCCCCAATTTCTGACTTTACTTGCGTATGTGACATCCTTGATGACTGGATAGAAAGTTGCATGTGGTCAAAAAAAACATGAGTCTGGTCACATGCTGTCGTTTAGGCTGAGTATCAGCTTTTAAGGCATTCGAAGGAAGAGCTACATTCAGGACGATTTCCTATAGCAAAGTATGGCCAGCACCAATTAGAAGCCAATTAAAACGAAAATCTTAGAACCACATTGATCGCGGCGATGAGAAACTCTGCCTGCTTGATCTATTCATACGCATAGCAAAAGGGCCCCCCACGGATGTCCATCATATCAGCAATGGTCATATTCCCACCGAAGTTGGGGAAAGACAAAGGATACTGTAGAGTGATGTTCTCATAGGCGACGTCTCCGAAGAAGTTGAAAGGGTATGCCCATATGAAGTCAGGCCCGCCAATGTCCGTTTTGCGAGCGGGCCAGTCTGTGAGAATATGACTGTTAGCAAGAAAAGGCAAAAAGAGATCAAGTTCGCTGTGAAATAAAAAGAAAAATAAAAGGTCGGGTGATGAGACAATTGTCCTACAAGCAGAAGGTCACCTACCCATGCGCTGCCACTCGTTCCAGATCTTGTCCAGAGCGCCGTGGATGAAGTAGAAAACGGGATCACCAGGCGATGAATACATATCAGCGACCTGTCATAGAATCTGAAGTTAGCTCTAGAGGATAACCTGCAAAACCTTGAGCACGGGTGGAGTAGGGCATACATCTCCAACTGCACCGCCGATTCCCAAGTGCATTCCCGCGTGCAGTGTCATGCCGCTGACCTGCATGCTGTAGCCTTGAATATGCAAGTTGAACTCGTCAAACGAGGTAACTGACAGGGTCCGATTGATGACTTCATCGCTGAGAGCACTTGTTATGATAGGCAGGCTGAAGTCGCGGCGGAGGCAGTGGGGAGTGTACTCGACCGAATAACCTGTGGGAAATACATAGTCAGCGCTATCAACGGTGGCAAAATGGCTTTATTTCTGAAAGCAATAAGAGGAGTGTACCGAGGCCCATGGGGACAGTAATGTTAGCGAATGGACCCTCTTGGACGCAACCTGCACCATTACGTTAGCTGGTGTTCGACGAAAAATCAAGCTGAACTTGCCGCCGCCAGATCTCTCTGGGATCTCAATTGGCTTCTGAACGGGGAACTCGTCCGGATCGGTGACATCTTCGATGTACGGCCCATTTCCACCGACGCCGTAGACGTTATCAAAGACGGGGGACTTGGCGAAGCCCTCGGCGGTGTTGTCCAACCCCATGTCCCAATACGGGAGGGTGCCTTTGTAGTCGCATTTGTTGCGCAGTTCTGACTTGAAGAGATACAGCATCCAGCGATGCCATCTAGCATTCGTTAACCACGAAGCCGATGTTGATTCACCCGGGCTTTATGAACTTACGGAAGGAACGGCCCCTGTTGCGCGGTTCAATCAGCTTGGTTCTTCCAGACTATGGTTTTAACAGCACGTAGTCTCCGGTGGTGCTCACATTGAAATGGACTTGCTTGGTCATGTAAATATGCATCCCCTGGAAATCGTCGTATCGAGACTTTGCACCGGGCCACAGGTCATTGCCCTCGGACGGGAGGGCCATCAAGCATTTTATAGAATCGATGTAATCCAGCCTTTGTTCCAAAGACAGCTGTCGCCATTCATGTCTGACAAGAGGGTCGGTGCAAGCTTCGGCATGCGTGTTGTTGGTGGGCACGGCAGCAGTGCCGTGGGCATGGAGGCCCGCGATCGCCAGAAGGGCTAGAGAAACAGACCTCATGACGGAATTTGGGCTTGAGGAGGCAACAAGATCGTTCCAAAGACCCAATCAGGTTCAAACAGAAGTTTTAGTCGGTGAAGAATTGGAGAGAAGTCTGTTTTATATGTGGATGTGAATAGTCGACGCAGATCCTTCCGGCATGCGGCTTGGCTGCATACCATCGGGTTGTGGGATGCAACGTTCGCCAACAGCTCATCATGTTGGTACTATCTCCACCCTGCACGAGCGGGCTAGCAACCATTTTTGGGAACTCGGAAGGGGCTCCAGATGCACGTTGGTTGATTGGCGCCGAATACCTGTCAGGTCAAGTATTCCCAAGGCAAGTCGTACGACTTTGCAACTTTGAAAGTACCCAGCAATATGATCTTTCTAACGTGTGATTGTGGCTAAGACCACTTTCGCTCAGTCTACACCGACCGACCGACACAAGCGATGAAGCTAGCAGGTTCTCATGTTGCTAACTTCTAGAGGCATCATTTAATAAGAACACTAAATCTTTCTTCCCTTCTAACTTTTCTTCTTCGTAGTTTACCGCCTAGATACATACCTTATTAACTACTATATTGTTACGGTCAGCTATCCGACAGTAGGGTCTGCTAACAGAAGCTGGGGATTGATATGTAGTAACAGTATACTGGGGTTGTGGTCTGGGTTATAGGTTGTAGGCTGTGTTGTAGATTAGTAGTCAGAGGCTAAGGTAATCAGTCTTAGACTTAACAAGTATTTACAGTGAAAGTAAGCTGAAAGTATCCTAAGGATAAATATAAAGTTAATTACTAAAGAGCTATAGGAGTCTGACTATAAGCTAGGCTTAGATTGTATTATATATAAGTCTTGAATAGTACCTTTTATCTTATTACTATTTCTAATCCTAATAAGGTGTTACAACCTATGAATAAGGATAATAGCTAAACAACCTAATCGGGCGTTGGGCGGCTGTGACAGGATATTTATACTGCAGGAACACGGGAATAACAGGAACCTACTTAGAAACAGAAGAACTATAGTATAAGTCACGTGATAATAAGATAAGGAATAATTAGTAGAGCGTATCAGGAAGCGCCCAGTAATTAGTTAGCTATACTAACTAATTATAATCACCTTATACACCTAAGTAATCACTTATAACTAGATAAAAAGTACTATTTAGACTTATATATAGTATAACCTAAGCCTAGCTTATAGTTAGACTTCTATAGCTCTTCAGCAATTAACTTTATATTTATCCTCAAGATACTTTCAGCTTACTTTCACTATAAATATTTATTAAGTCTAAGACTAATCACTTTAGCCTCTAACTACTAATTTATAATATAGCCTATAATCTATAACCTAGACTATAACCCTAATATACTATTACTATATATTAATCTCTAGCTTTTATTAGTAGATCCTACTATTAAATAGCTAACTATAACACTTTAATTACTTCTATTTAATAAGTTAACTATTAATACCTACTAAATAGTATAGGATATCTTTCTATACCTCTATTAAATCTCCTACCTCTAGACCTTTATCTACCTCTAGAAAGAGGGCTCTTTAAAGCCTAGCCTAGGAAATTAAAGACTAGAAAATAAAAAATAACTTGGATAGTAAGGATAACACTAAAGAACCTAAACAATAGCTTAATAAAATCACTAAGGATTTTAAGAAAATATATAATATATTTAACTAAAACGCTACTACTCTTAAAGAACTTTAGGAATAAGTATATAAGACCTAGAAACTTGAAAAAGAAGTTAACACCCTCTAAGCTACTACTGACATTATCTTAGCCCTAGTTAAAAGATATAAACACTTTAAACTTAACATACCTTCTACTTTTAATAGAACCTTAGAATAACTTAAAAGATACTTAGTTCAAATATAAACCTACTAAGCCGTCTATATTAATATATTTTAGAATAACACTGAATATATAATATATACTGCTATTTTCCTTAGAGGATAAGCTTTTATTTAGTTTAAACCTTTTTAATAAGAATAGCTTAATAACCTAGTTAAGAAATATAATAAAGAAGTAAGAGATATCTTCTTTAATTTTATAAGCTATATTAAAGCCTTAGAATCACTCTTCTTTAACTCTAACAAATAAAGATAGACTAAATAAAACCTATTTTACCTTAGATAAACTAAATTAACTATACTCTATACTATAGAGTTTAGATAACTAACTATAAAACTCTATATAACTAATAAAAATAAGGTTTTTGCTTTCTACTAAGAATTTAAAGATAATATTAAAGATAAAATAGCTAAACTAGAAACACTTTCTAGCTTCTTCACTTATACTAAATATACTATTAAAATTAATAACTGCCTCTTATTACAGTCAGCTATCTAATAGTAAGGTCTGCTAATAGAAGCTAGAGATTAATATATAGTAATAGTACACTAAGGTTATAGTCTGGGTTATAGGCTGTAGGCTGTATTATAGATCAGTAGTCAGAGGCTAAAGTGATCAGTCTTAGACTTAATAAGTATTTGCAGTAAAAGTAAGCTGAAAATATCCTGAGGATGAATATAAAGTTGATTACTGAAGAGCTATAGGAGTCTGACTATAAGCTAGGCTCAGGTTATACTATATATAAGTCCTGAATAGTTCTTTTATCCTAGGACTAATAAGCTCTAGGCAGTCCCTAAGGGTAGACTACTATCTCTGCGTCAGTCTTCTTACTGGACTGCTTATTATTTGTTAGTTCTTTTTATTATTATATGACTTATATTATAGTTCTTCTGTTTCTAAGTAAGTTCTTGTTATTCTTATAATTCTGCAGTATAAACATTCTGTCCTAGCTGCCTAACGCCTAAGTAGGTTGTTCGGCTGTTATCCTTATTTATAGGTTGTAATATTAAGTCTCCTCTCTAAAAGTTTTATTCTTAAGACCTAATATAAGTAGGTTATTAGTTTTAGGTTAGAGATCTATTAATTATACTTTCTGAATTATTTATAATATTAATACTATATTAGGTTATATTTAGAAATTAAAAAAGAAGTTAGCTGTTACTAAGCTTAAAGATTATAAGTGTGAGGCTTTAATTAAATATATTAAGTCTTGTTTTTTAGCTAGTAATATACCTTGCACTTATTATTTTCAGGCGAAAATCTCTTGTTATTTTAGTGAGAAGTTATCCTAGTATTATACCTGTATTAAGGCTAAGAAACCTTGTAATAGTGTTTTAGTAGCTTTAACTTATATATTCTTTCTTTTAAGGTGTTTATTAGTTTATTTGCTGATATATTATATTATAGAGGTTAAATAAATAGTAAAGAAAGTAGGATAAGAAAGAAGAGAAAGTAGGTGAAGAGTTGCTTGCTTTTTATCAGGAGTTTACTTGCTTACAGACTTAAATAGCTGAGGTAGCTAGTTATTTAAGTTAGATTTAGATGATATAGAAGTTAGTTAGAGAGCGTTAGACTGAGGCTTTTAAATATAGTATATAGGAGATTAATAAGGAGGATAGTATACTTCTAGTGCTAGATATTTATAAGAAGTAGGTTATAAATAACCTTTAATTTTAAAGTATTAAGAATAATTCTGATTAGGTAACTTTTAGTATTAGTAAGGAGTTTGTAAATCTTAGTCTTCTGTTAAGGGATTTATAGTTAGTGCTTTCTAGGGATTTCTAGTTATTCTCTAGTGTTTCTAGGCAAATAAATAGTTTTTCTTATTGCAGTTTATCTGCTTCTGTCAGTAGTTTAATATATTTATAGGGATGTCTGATTTATAGGTAGCTGATAGTGTTTATTAAAGAGGGTGTTACTAGTACTATTAGAGTTACTTCTCGTTCTTAGTGTTATTATTAGTAGGTTATAAGTTTATCTTTTATATTTATAATATTCTTAGCTAGTTCCTATATATTATCTTTATAGCTATACCCTTTCTATTTAATAAGGTATTAATAACTTTCTAGTTCTTTAAGGTAGTTAATAATCTGTTCGACTTTATACTTTAGTTTGTTGTTTTCTATAATAATAAGGTTGTTTGTCTATGATCTTTATAGTGCTGGCTTAAATAGTAAGATATAGAATATTAGAAAATATTTTATTATGTTAGGTAGGTTGAGTTTATAGTTAACTAGTGAAACTTTTCAGAGAATTCTAAAAGGTCTGAGTTTTTTAAAGTCTAGTTTATTATTTAGTTATTTTGTTTTGATATTTTGCTATATAAAGTAGGCGCTATCTCTCTCTTTTAAGGTTAGTCTCTTAATCCTTTATATATTAGCGAATTTTATTATTTATTATTATATAAATTTAAGTTCTTTATATATATTATCTTAGATATCTTTAATTTGTCTAATTATAGCAATAGCTTTCAGTGCTGCTAAGCTAGGTTATAGTTCTCTATAAGTAGTTAGTTTGAATCTATAGTTAAAGTAGAAGGAGATTCCTTAATGCTTTCTCTTACTATGCTGTTATAAGCAAGTTAGGCTATTAATAGTAGTACTACCTAATTATCTTAGTTATAATTAATATAGGTATAGAGGTAGGTTTTAAGGATTTAGTTAATTTGTTCTGTTTATCTGTCAGTCTGTAGGTGAAAAGCAGTAGATATTACTTGCTTAATACTGAGTTATAATATAATTAACTTCTAAAACTTAGAAGTGAAGATCTTATCTCTGTCTGATATAATTTCCTTAGGTGTTCTGTAATTAGCGATAATATATTTAAGGAATATATAGGCGAATTCTTCAGTGTTGCTTGCTTTTTTATATAAGATAAAGTAGGTATATTTTGTAAGTCTATTAATAATAATAAGAATGCTGTTATAATAGACTTTTGTAAGAGGTTCTTAAGACTTCAGTAGTTTAATAATAAAGTTGAGTGATATATAGTGCTAGGCAGTTTGCAGTACAGGCAAAAGTTATAATAATCTATAAGGTTAGTATTAGGCTAGTTTGCTTTTCAGGTAAACCTTATAATCTTTAATTACTATTATAATATATTCTCTAGTAATCTTTTCTCTATATTATTATTATAGTTATTTCTAGGTCTTTATAATTCCTTAGTAACTATATACTAGCAGGCTGTAGAACTTTATAATTGCTTTATTATCTAGTTTGCTAGTTAGGCTAGTATTAGATTATTTAGCTATTATTAGAAGTTTTATAGCTAGTATAAAGTCTCTATTATTATTATATTTGAGAATTATTTAGGTTTCAGCTAGTATTAGGATATTATAGTCTAGTTATTAGCTAAGAATATTAGCTCTGCTATTTTCTAATCCTTTTTAATAGATAATTTAGAAATTAAATTTTAAGAGGAATTCTAACTATCTAATTTATTGCTTATTAAGTTCCTTTGAAATAGTGAAATATGCTAGGTTCTTATAATTAGTATATATAAATATTTAGTAGATAGTTCCTGAAAATAGAGGTCTCTATTCTTTAAAAGCTTTAATAATTGCTATAAGTTTCTTGTTATAGATCTGATAGTTAAGTTCTAGTCTGTGGAGCTTATAGGAGAAGAAAGCGTAAAAATATAGATATCTTTCTAAGTTTCTCTAGGATAGCTACGCTTTAAAGGTGAAGTCTAAGGTATCTGTTTTAATTTTAAACTGTTTTTCTAGGTTTAGGATTATCAGGACTAGTTTACTAGTGATGCAGTCCTTAATAGTCTGGAAAGCTATGTTCTAGGCTTCTCTCTATTTAAATAGTTAATTTTTATAGCTGAGGTCTGTAAGAAGTATGTTAATTTTTCTATAGAGTCTGATAAACTTTTAGTAGAAGTTAATAAATCTGAGAAATCTTTAGACCTTTTTAAGGTTAGTTAGTGTTAGCTATTTCTATATAGCTTAGATTTTCTTTTTTGATATATTGATATATTTAGAAGTAATTATAAATTTGAGGTATTCTACTTCCTAGGTGTGGAATATGCTTTTCTCTAGTTTAACTAGGAGCTTAGTATCTTAGAAGGCTTAGAGTATAAAGTGTATATATTTCTTATACTGTTCTATTATTATAGAGAAAATAAGGATATTATTAAGATAGATAATTATAAAGATATCTATAAATTTCTTAAGAATTTAGTTAATTATATTCTGGAAAGTAGCTAGTATGTTAGTGAGACTGAAGAGTATAATAAGGTATTTGAAATATCCTTTATATGTTCTAAAGGTGGTTTTCTATTCTTCTCCTTTCTTTATTTAGATGAGGTTATAGGTATTTTTAAGGTCTAGTGCTATAAAGTAGTTAGCTTTGTGGAGGAGTTGTTGTAATTTATTAATTAAGAGTAGTAGGTATTAATTCTTAATTATTATTTTATTAAATATCTAGTAGTTAATATATAGTTATAGTTTGCTGTTCTTTTTAGGTATAAATAGGATTAGACTTCTTGTTAGTAATATTAATTCCTTAATATAACCTTTCTTAAGGTTTTTATTAAGATATTTATTGAAAGCTTCTATTTTTATTAGGTTAAGTCTATAAATTTTATTAAACTTAGGCTTTTTCTTCTTTTTAATAGGTATTTTATAATTAAAATTTATATGTTTAGATAGTCTGGTTTCTAATTCAGCTGCAAAGAGTTTCTTATAAACTCTGTACTCTTCTAGGATAGATAGAAATAGATTGTTCTTCTGTTTAAGATCTGTTATCTTTAATAGTTATAATACAGCTTCTTTTGCTTTAAGGTAGTAGATATATTATTTTACTGCTTCTTAGTAAGTAGATCTATTTAAGGCCTAGGTTCTGCAGAGCTGCTTAGAGACTAGATTATTATTATTCTAATAGAGTTAGCCTGTTCTCTAATCTATCTATAGGTTATTTTTCTTAAGCTATAGAATTCCTAACATAATATTATATATACTAAGTTTAGTAATATTAAATTAGAGTTATTTATTTTAATCTAAGTAACTTATCTTAAGAAGTATAGTCTTATTTTTAATAGTTCCTCCTTTATACTAGACTTATTCTCTTTCTATATTACTGAGCTAGTATATATATTTCTTTCTTTGCTATAGTAGTTATAATTATTTACTGTTTAAGGTGATATAAAGTTTATTTCAGCTCTACTGTTAATAAGTATAATAGTTATAGTATTGTTAATAGTAACTATATGCTGTAGGTATACTTTCTGGTCTAGGGATACTAGATAAATAGACCTCGTTATTATTACCTGTCTTAGTCCTTTGTTAGTAAGTAAGTCTAGTTTTTTAACTGCTCTAGTTATCTAGGGTAAGTGATTTGTTTTCCTTCTTATTATACCTTAGTGAGGTAGTTCTCTTAGAATTAGAGCTTTAAAAGGCTTAATCCTTCTTACAGAAGTCTGTAAGCCTTAGCCTTCTAAGTTATATATATAAGGCATTCGTCTTTTTAGCATTCTTCCTATTTCATTATATTATTATATTAGTATCTTATAAGGTATTATAAGCTTAGGCTGAAGGTTGCTATGTTGTTGCTGAATATAGTTATAGTCTATCTAATTATAGTAGTTTAAGTGTAAATATTCTAGATAGGTTTCTTATTATGTCTTCTAGGGTAGAACTAGTACTTATATTTATCTCTAAGGTGTTCCTTATATTTATTAAAGAAGTATTATAGCTAGAAAAGGTTTTAGTAGTTATAGTAGTTATACTTAAATGTAGGGTGATCTTCTGTATGAAGCTTTAAAGTATAATCTTTATTTCTCTGGTTTATTAGGATACTATAGAAGTGTTGCTGCTAGTTATTATAATTTATATTAATTGTTTAGTATTAGAGGAGTTGTTAGGTTTCTTCCTTATTATTAGATTCTTCCTTAGAGCTAGTGTTATCTATACTAGAAGTGAACCTATAAGTGATTTCTGTCTAAGTATGCTGGCAGGCAATATTATAAGGTTTGTCTAAGTTATAAAGGGAACTTTCTCTTTCTCTGAAAGTCTAATTACTAGTGAGACTGAAGATCTATTATTTAGTTAAAGGGTTATGTTAGTGTTTAGGTTTTTTGTCAGATTCTTCCTTAACTTATTCTTTGAGTTCTTAGTTGATTTGCTTGATCTTAGTAAGGTTTCTGCATGTATTTCTTCATTATTCGAGATATGCTGTTAAGGCATTAATTTAGTAATACTATATAATATTATCTGGTTCCTCTTATACTTATTATAGCTGAAGTGTTTATACTACTTCGAGGTGTAGGATCTGTTGTTTATTATTATATATAACCTGCTGTCTTGTTTCATACTAATAGATCTAGTCTATTTCTTACTAGACTTAGGCTTTTGATTTTTAGATTGTTTGTTAGGTTTCTATATTATAATCTATAGTGTTAGGGTTAGCTGTATTAAGTTATTAGATGTAAAGCATTTTGTTGAGTTGTTTAGTAGTCTTTCTAACCAGCTTACTATTAGCTTAGGAAGCTATTATAAAGGTCTTTGTCTTAACTTCTAGGATAGTTATATTATAACTTGTTCTTCTGTAGTCTGGGTTACTAGGCTAGTACTTTATAGCTTCCTTGTTGCTGCAGTAGGTAAAGCATTCATTATTATAGCATCCAGTCTATAATAGGAATACATAAGGTGTTTTAGTTGCTATGCTAACTTGTTTAGTTTGTTTAAGTATAGGTTTCCAGCTAAGCTTCTTAGGTTGTCTGCAATCTCTAGTGATATATTCTATCTTTTTATAATTATAGTATTTAGAGTTTTATAGTTTTTTATTATTATTCTTAGTAGCAGTACTAAGATCTATAGGTCTGCTGTGCTGTCTATAAGAAGTATTTTATTAGGTGTTATTCTAGTTATTATAAAGTCTATTATTATTCTATTAGTTATTAAATTTATACTAAGGTTGCTATTAATACTTATATCCTGAGTTTAGAATTTATTGCTTTTCTCTTTATTCCTTTCTTTATTTATAGAGGTAGTTATTAATTTTAATAGTATGTTTAGTATAAGTAAGGAAGCTGGGAAGTGTTTCTAGTTTAGCTATTTCATCCTTAATGTCATCCTTAAGTCCTTAATAGAAAGCAAAGACCTTGCTTTTATTAGTTATATAGAGTCTTATAGTTAGTTATCTAAACTCTACAGTATAGAGTGTAGCTGACTTAGTTTGTCTAAGGTAGAACAGGTCCTGCTCAGTCTGTCTTTATTTATTAAGGTCGAGGAAAAGTGATTCTAGGGCTTTAATATAGCCTGTGAAACTAAAGAAGATGCTTTTTACTTCTTCACTATATTTCTTAACTAGGTTATTAAGCTATTCTTATTAAAGAGGTTTAAACTAAGTAAGAGCTTATCTTCTAAGAAAAGTAGTAGTATATACTACTTATTTAGTGTTATTCTGGAATATATTAATATAGAAGGCTTAGTAGGTTTATACCTGAACTAAGTATCCTTTGAGTTGTTCTAGGGTTCTATTAAAAGTAGAAGGTATATTAAGTTTAAAGCGTTTATATCTTTTAACTAGGGCTGAGATAATATTAGCAGTAGCTTAGAAAGTATTAACTTCTTTTTTAAGTTCCTAGGTCTTGCATGCTTATTCCTGAAGTTCCTTAAGAGCAGTAGTATTTTAGTTAAATATATTACGTATTTTCTTAAAGTCTTTAGTGATTTTATTAAGCTGTTATTTAGATTCTTTATTATTATTCTTACTGTTTAAGTTATTCTTTATTTTCTAGTCTTTGATTTCCTAGGCTAGGCTCTGAAGAGCCTTTCTTCTAGAGGTAGATAAAGGTCTAGAGGTAGGAGATTTAACAGAGGCGTAAGAAGATATCTTGTACTATTTAGTAGGTATTAATAGTTAACTTACTGAACAGAAGTAATTAAAGTGTTATAGTCAGCTATCTGATAGTAAGGTCTACTAATAGAAGCTAGGGATTAATATATAGTAATAGTATACTAGGGTTATAATCTAGGTTATAAGCTATAGACTGTATTATAGATTAATAGTCAGAAGCTAAAGTGATTAGTCTTAGACTTAATAAATATTTACAGTAAAAATAAGCTGAAAATATCTTGAGGATAAATATAAAGTTAATTGCTAAAGAGCTATAGAAGTCTGACTATAAGCTAGGCTTAGGTTATACTATATATAAATATCACAGGCTAGAGCCCGGATTGATATCTCCAGCTTCGCCGGAGCAGTTACCGAGATCCAGCTCCGTTAGACCTACTATTCTGCCGCAGTACGCCGCCTAACCCGGCCTGCTTCACCGCTGTTAGGTGCCTATCCCTGTAAAGTCCTTTCTTCCTTCTTCAGCTTAGAATAGTCAATCGACGGCACCTCTATATTAAACAAGCCTAGAGGCCAGCCTCTTACATATTCTAAGCTCAACAACAAAAGACGCTATACGAAACCTCACGAGAGCGATACGACTGATTCGCTAGAGGGTAGCATAACAAGAAAACGCTATACAAAACCTCATAAGTGCGACACGATGGATTCGCTGGAGGGTAGCATAAACGACGCAATGACTGCAGAGATTGACCGCAGGGTTAACGAAGCAGTCATTGTAAGTATATATCCTCTTCAGGACTAGATAACGCAGCTCTTAACAGCTCTAAACAGGCTTATATTAACAGATAGAGCAACCTCTATACTGCTTGCGAGCAGCATACTAACCCTGTCTACTGCTGATATAACTATATAGGTAACGAGTAATAATTAAATAATAGCAGTTGAAGGGCGAAGGAAACCTCTGCTAGACCTCCCGAAGTTTACAGGAAAGTGTAAGGAATATGCAGGATAGTCCTAGTAGATGCAGAATAAGATAAGGCTGGATAAGAGATTTATTAGTAGCGATAAGGATATCTGGTACTATATTATCGCCTGCTTTAACTATAGGCCTTAGCAAGTTATAGCTACTTTCTATATAGCAGGAGGTCTAGGGGGCTTATATAACCTGCAAGAGTTCTTAAGCTACCTAGACTGAATATATAAAGACTTAAATATATATAACTAAGCTGCTTCAACCTTATAAACCTTTCGTCAGCAAGAGGACTAAGCCTTAGCTTCCTTTCTACCTTAGTTTGAATGGATATTAGCAGAAGCTGGAGAGGCTAACTAGCCTAGTTAAGCGAAGATAATGCTCCTTGAGGGAGCCCTGAGTGTGAAGCTTAGGAAGGCTCTAGTTACTGTTGAACTTCCTCTGGATAACTACTACTAATAGCTCTTGCGGGTCTAAGGTGTTGCTTCTAGGCTAGAGCGTCTATCTTAATAAGCGTCTGAATATACCCTGTCTCACCTAAGAGTATTACAGGCTAGCTAACGAGATGCAGAAGGAGATATAGTGATGTCTAGCATTAGCTGTACTAAGGGCAAGGAGAAAGTAAGGTTATATTACTGATATAGCAGCTCCTCCTTATCTGAAGACCTGCTATAACCTATAAAAGATAACTATAAATGCTTTAACTGTAACTAGATTAGCTATATTGCTGTATAGTGCCCTAGGCTGAAGCGTTCCTATCCTGCGAAGGCTAAAAAGGTTAAGAAGGTTAAAAAGGCTGCAAGATCTAAAGAGAGCAGCAGTAGTGCTATAGAGAAGCTAGGAAGTTCTGAGACAGAAGAGAGCTTAGGAAAAGAGTAACTCTAATATAAAGTCAGGTGTTAGAGGCAAAGCCTAGTAATATTATCAAATAGAAGCAGTTTAAGCATTATATAAGCAGCAAATCAGTAGTGATCACTGCCTGTATATATAAAGGTACTTAAAGAGACGCCTTAGTAGATACTAAGTATAACTTATATACTTTTATTAACTATAACCTTGCTTATAGGCTGTGCTTATTAATAGTAGACTGCTTAGAGCAGATACTAAGCAGCTTTAGCAATACTATAAGTGCTATAAAAGCGACAGATATAGTTATTTTTAACCTAGAGCTATATAGCTATAATAAGAAGATCTTTATATATACTGTCTGCAGTCTTAGAGATAACTTCTTCCTTAGGAAACTATAGATAGAATAGAACTGCGTTATATATAATGCTTCTGTACAACAGATATATTATAAGAGAGGTAGTATAGATTTATAACTGAAAGGTGAGGAAGAGCTAGAACGAATACGCTAGATTAGAACTGCTTAACTCCTCCTAAGAGCCCCCTTTACAACGCTCTACAAGAGAGCGCAACAACAAACTAGAGAAACTGCAGCATATAAAGTGCAGGCTATTAGCCTAGCAGATATATAGAAAGCCTTTATAAAAAAGATAGAGAAAGCAGACCTTAAGGCTCTCCTTCTGCTAGCTGTTCTAGCTGAATTTTGCGAGCTATTCTAACCTGATAAGGCTGCTAACCTCCTACTAAATCGCTCCAGGGTTAACTATGAGATCTCTATTAAGCAGGACAGTAAGGGTAACAAGGCTGTACTATTATAAGGCCTGCTCTATAGGATGTTATGAGAAGAGCTCCTTATCCTCTAGAAGACCTTGCAAGACCTACTAGATAAGGGCTTTATCTGCGCTAGCAGCTCTGAAGCATCAGCCTTAGTACTATTTATATAGAAACTAGGAGGAAGGATATACTTTTATATTAACTACTACGCTTTTAACAAACTTACTAAGTGCGACTGATACTTCCTCTTCTTGATTTAAGAAATATTATAAACTATTAGTGCTACAAAGTGGTTTATAAAACTAGACGTAGTAGCAGCGTTCTATAAGATTAGAATTATAGAAGAAGAAGAGTATAAGACAGCATTTCAGACTAAATATAGACTATTTAAGTAGCTAGTTATTCTTTTTAGCCTCACAGAAGCCCCTGCCATATTCCAGCAGTATATTAATAGCATACTTCAAGAATACCTTAACGACTTTATAACAGTATATATAGATAACATACTGATCTACTTAAATAGGTTATAAAAGGACTATAAAGCAAAGGTCTGGCTAGTCCTCTGCAAGTTAGCTGATGCTAGCCTCTAGCTAGACCTATATAAGTATGCGTTTTCTGTGAAGACTGTTAAATATCTTAGGTTTATTATTACAGCTAGTATAGATATCTCTTGCAACCTTGAGAAATTAAGAGCAATTAAAGAATAGGCTGCGCTAAAGATAGTTAAAGGAGTCTGGAGCTTTTTAGGATTTGCAAACTACTACTAGATCTTTATCCCAGCATACTTAAATATTGCTAGGCCTCTTATAGCCCTTATAAAGAAGGGTGCCCTATTCTGCTAGGGTAAGGAATAAGAAGCAGCATTCTAAGAGCTAAAAAGGATCTTTGCAGCAAAGCCTGTCTTATACTAACTAGACCCTGAGTATACAACCTATATTAAGGCTGACTGCTTAGGCTTTGCTCTTAGGGAAGTATTATTATAAGAAGATAAGTATAGAAGATATTATGCAGTAGCATACTACTTATAGCGGCTGAATGCTGCCTAGTTTAACTACTTAATCTATAATAAGGAGATGTTAGCTATTATAAGCTGCTTATAAGAATAGAGGGCAGAGCTACAGAATATTAAGAGCTTTAAGATTCTATCTAACTATAAGAACTTTAAGTACTTTATATAGAAACAGAAGCTTATAGAATAATAAAGCTGATAAGCAGAGGAGCTATCTCAGTATAACTTTAAGATATAGTACTGCCTAGAAAGCAAAGCAGTAATGCTAGATATACTCTCTAGATATAAATAAGATATACTTATATCTCTAGAATATAAGCGCGAATAAGGCTAGATTCTCTAGCTTCTTCCTAAAGTAGCCTTTCCCTTAATATATATATAATATATAGAGATAGCACTAGCAATACTTATATTTACTAATAATAAAGAACTACAGCAGCTCTAGGATCAGACCTAAGCAAGAGATGAAGTCTATTAGCAAGCTTATACTACTGTGAAATAATAAGAAAGAAGCTTCTTATCTAGCCTCAAGCTAAAGGTTCAGATTGCTGAGTGCGAGATTAATAATAGTAACTAATTACTATTCAGAGATTAGATCTAGGTACTAAGTAGTAAAGACCTGGATAGAGAGACAAATATACTATATACTTATATCGTCTAAAGTATCTATAACTCAGTGCTTAGTAGCTACCTTAGTAGAGATAATACCCTTGCACTAGTTAGCAGATGCTTCTATTAGCCTGGCTAGTTGCAGTTAGTATAGCGTTTCTGCTGTAACTGCAATAGTTATAAGCAAAGTTATATCTAGAGAGAATGCTGCAAAGGACTCTTAAAGCTACTGCTGATATTATAGTATATATAGAGCGATCTTGCTATAGATTTTATCACAGATCTACTTCCTACAGATAAGAACGAGAGGTTCTTTTAGGTAATTATTAACTGGCTAGGTAAAGGTATAACCTTCGAAGCTATGCAAAGTATAGAAGCTGAAGCCTGCGCTGAATAATTCCTAAGCTGCCACTTCTGCTTCCACAGCATCCCTACATTAATTATAAGCAATAGGGGAAGTAACTAGACAAGCTGCTTTTAGCAGCAGTTCTATAAGCTGTTAAGAATAGAGCAGCAGCTTAGCACTGCTTACTACCTGCAGACTAATAGAGGCTTAGAGAAGATAAACCAAGAGATCTAGGCCTACCTATATAACTATATTATCTACTCACAGAAGGACTGGATATATAACCTTCCAGCAGCTCAGCTAGCGCTTTGTAGCTGTGATAATAGCGCTATTAGGATAAGTAGCTTCTTCCTAGAGCATAGATATAACCCAGAGCCTATTAAGGTTAAGGAAGCAGACCCAGCAAGCCCTAAAAACACCTGTGAAGGCTAAGCATATAAGTTAGTAACAAGGCTTCAAGATATAATAGATATAGTCTAATCAACCTTCACTTCAACACAGCAATATTATAAAGAGCTAGCTAATAAGAAGCGCTAGCTTATAGAGAGACTAAAAGTAAGTAATAAAGTCTAGCTTTATATAGAATATTACAGATCCCCTAAGCCTTATAAGAAACTAGATTAGTTATACCATAAATATATAGTTATAAAAGTTATCTCACTATATATAATAAAGCTTAATATACTAGCAGCTATATACCTACACTTCTATTTAGATATCTTGAAGCGCGCAAGTAACAACCTCTTACCTAGTCAAACATTAGATAATAAGCAGCTGCTACTAATTATAGATAATAAAGGCAAAGAGATCTAGAGTATAGAGAGTATTAATGCTGCTACCTGGAAGTGTTGAGGGCGCAGGCGACGCTGCGAAGTTCTGGTTAAGTAGGAAGGATATATAGAGAGGACCTGGGAGCCTGTTAAGACGCTCCAGGGGACAGAAGCAATGGAGGCTTACGAATGCTGTTATGGCTCTGCGATGGAGCATGATAGAGACCCAGCCTTAGCGCTGCAGGCGCGCCGCTGGAGGGGAGCGGGGGGGTGATGTCACGGGCTAGAGCCCGGATTGATATCTCCGGCTTCGCCGGAGCAGTTACCGAGATCCGGCTCCGTTGGACCCACTATTCTGCCGCAGTACGCCGCCTAACCCGGCCTGCTTCACCGCTGTTAGGTGCCTATCCCTGTAAAGTCCTTTCTTCCTTCTTCAGCTTAGAATAGTCAATCGACGGCACCTCTACGTTGAACAAGCCTAGGGGCCAGCCTCTTATAATAAGTCCTGAATAGTTCCTTTATCCTAGGATTAATAAGCTCTGGGCAGTCTCTGAAAGTAGACTGCTATCTCTGTATTAGTCTTCTTACTAGACTGCTTATTATTCGTCAGTCCTTTTTATTATTATATAACTTATATTATAGTTCTTCTGTTTCTAAGTGAGTCCTTGTTATTCCTGTGATCCTGCAGTATAAATATTCTGTCCTAGCTGCCTGACGTCTGAGTAGGTTGTTCAGCTGTTATCCTTGTTTATAGGTTGTAACACCTCTATAAACAAAGAAAGAAATAAAGAGAAAAGTAATAAATTCTAAACTTAGAATATAAATACTAATAGCAACCTTAGTATAAATTTAATAACTAATAGAATAATAATAAACCTTGTAATAACTAGAATAACACCTAATAAAGTATTTTCTATAGATAATATAGTAGATCTATAGATCTTAGTACTACTACTAAAAATAATAACAAAAACCTATAGAACTCTAAATACTATAATTATGAAAAGATAGGATATATTACTAGAGATTACAGATAACTTAAGAAGCTTAGCTAGAAACCTATACCTAAACAAACTAAACAAGTTAGTATAGTAACTAAAACACCCTATATATCCTTATTATAGACTAAATACTATAATAATAAATACTTTACCTACTATAGCAACAAAAAAGCTATAGAGCACTAGCTTAGTAACCTAGACTGCAGAAGAACAGGTTATAATATAACTATCCTAGAAGTTAAGATAAAAACCTTTATAATAGCTTCCTAAGCTAATAGCAAGCTAGTTAGAAAGACTACTAAATAACTTAACAAAATACTTTATATCTAATAACTTAATATAGCTAACTTTAACACTATAAGTTATAATATAGAAACCTAACAAACAATCTAAGAGTCAGAAGCCTAAGTCTAGTAAGAAATAGACTAGATCTATCAGTATAAAATAAGACAGTAAGTTATATATAACAATAAATAATAGATCTTACACCTTAAAATAGTATAAACACTTCAGCTATAATAGGCATAAGAAGAACTAGATAATATTATATAGTATTGCTAAATTAATACCCTAATAGTATACCTTAAATAATAAAGAAATATATACAGAAACCTTACTAAGATTAAGTAAATTAACTAAGAACTTAAAGAATAGGTTAAAGAAGAATCTGATAAAAAACCTAAACACTAACATAACCCTTTAACTAAATAATAGATCCTTAGTCTCAATAGTAATTAGACTTTTAGAGAAGGAGAAAGTTCCCTTTATAACTCAGATAAACCTTATAATATTGCTTACTAGTATACTTAGGTAGAAATTACTTATAGGTTTACTTTTAGTATAGATAACACTAGCTCTAAGGAGGAATCTAATAATAAGGAAGAAACCTAACAGCTCCTCTAATACTAAATAATTAATATAAATTGTAATAACTAGTAATAATACTTCTATAGTATCTTAGTAAACCAGAGAGATAAGGACTACACTTTAAAGCTTTATATAGAGGATCACCTTATACTTAAGTATAACTACTATAACTACTAAAACCTCTTCTAGCTATAATACTTCTTTAATGAATATAAGGAACACCTTAGAAATAAATATAAATATTAGTTCTACCTTAGAAAACATAATAAGAAACCTATTTAGAATATTTATATCTAAACTACTATAGTTAGATAAACTATAACTATATTTAGTAATAATATAGTAACTTTCAGCCTAAGCCTATAATACCCTATAAGATGCTAATATAATAATATAATAAAATAAGAAGAATACTAAAAAGATAAATGCTTTATATATATAACTTAGAAAGCTAAGGCTTATAAACTCCTATAAAAAGGATTAAGCTTTCTAATGCTCTAATTCTAAGAGAACTACCTTACTAAAGTATAATAAGAAGGAAAATAAATCACTTACCCTAGATAACTAGAGTAGTTAAAAAACTAGACTTACTTACTAATAAAGGACTAAGATAGGTAATAATAATAAGGTCTATTTATCTAGTATCTCTAGACTAGAAAATATATTTATAGCTTATAGTTACTATTAATAATATTATAACTATTATACTTATTAATAATAAAGCTAAAATAAACTTTATATTACCTTAAATAGTAAATAAATTATAACTACTATAATAAAGAAAGGAATATATATACTAGCTTAGTAATATAGAAGGAGAATAAGTCTAGTATAAAAGAGGAACTATTAAAAACAAGACTATACCTCTTAAGATAAGTTACTTAGATTGAAATAAATAACTCTAATTTAATATTACTAAACTTAGTATATATAACATTATGTTAGGAATACTATAGCTTAAGAAGAATAACTTATAGATAGATTAGAGAACAGGCTAACTCTATTAGGATAATAATAATCTAGTCCCTAAGTAGCCCTATAGAACCTAGGCCTTAAATAGATCTACTTACTAAAAAGCAGTAAAATAATATATCTACTATCTTAAGATAAAGGAAGCTATATTATAACTATTAAAGATAACAGATCTTAAATAGAAGAATAATCTACTTCTATCTATCCTAGAAAAGTATAGAGTTTATAAGAAACTCTTTATAGCTGAATTAGAAACTAGACTGCTTAAACATATAAATTTCAATTATAAAATACTTATTAAAGAGGGAAAAGAGCCTAAGTTTAATAAAATTTATAGACTTAACCTAATAGAGATAGAAGCCTTTAATAAATATCTTAATAAAAACCTTAAGAAAAGTTATATTAGGAAATTAATATTACTAGTAAGAAGCTTAATTCTATTTATACCTAAGAAGAATGGTAAACTATAACTATATATTAACTATTAGATACTTAACAAAATAATACTTAAGAACTAATACTTACTACCTTTAATTAATAAATTATAATAACTTCTCTATAGAGCTAACTACTTTATAGTACTAAACCTTAAAAATACTTATAACTTTATCTAAATAAAGAAAAGAGAAGAATAGAAGACTGCTTTTAGAATATATAAAAGATATTTCGAATACTTTATTATACCTTTCAGTTTTACTAATACGCTAGCTACTTTCTAGAATATAATTAACTAAGTTTTTAGGAAATTTATAGATATCTTTATAGTTATCTACTTTAATAATATTCTCTCTATAATAGAATAGTATAAAGAGTATATACACTTTATACTCTAAGCTTTCTAAGATACTAAGCTTCTAGTTAAACTAGAGAAAAGTATATTCTATACCTAGGAAGTAGAATACCTTAGATTTATAATTACCTCTAAATATATTAGTATATTAAAAAAGAAAGTCTAAGCTATATAGGAATAGCTAATACTAACTAACCTTAAAAAGGTCTAAGGATTTCTCAGATTTATTAACTTCTACTAAAAATTTATTAGACTCTATAGAAAAATTAATATACTTCATATAGACTTTAGCTATAAAGATTAACTATTTAAATAGAAAAAAGCCTAGAATATAGCTTTCTAGACTATTAAGGATTATATTACTAGTAAACTAGTCCTAATAATCCTAAACCTAAGAGAATAATTTAAAGTTAAAATAGATATTTTAAACTTTACCTTTAGAGCGTAGCTATCCTAGAGAAACTTAGAAAGATATCTATATCTTTATACTTTCTTCTCCTATAAGCTCTATAAACTAGAACTTCACTATTAGATCTATAATAAAGAACTTATAGTAATTATTAAAGCCTTTAAAGAATAGAGACCCCTACTTTTAAGAACTATCTACTAAGTACTTATATATACTAATTATAAGAACTCAGTATACTTCACTACTTTAAAAGAACTTAATAAATAATAAATCAGATAGTTAGAATTCTTCTTAGAATATAACTTTTAAATTATTTATTAGAAAGGATTAGAAAACAGTAGAGCTAATACTCTTAGCTAATAACTAGACTATAATATCTTAATACTAGTTAAAACCTAAGTAATTCTTAAATATAATAATAATAAAGACCTTATACTAACTATAAAACTTCTGATAATAGCTAGATAATCTAATGCTAGCCTAACTAGTAAACTAGATAATAAAGTAATTATAAAGTTCTACAGCCTACTAGTATATAGTTACTAAGGAATTATAAAGACTTAGAAATAACTATAATAACAATATAGAGAAAAGGTTACTAGAGAATATATTATAATAGTAATTAAGGATTACAAGGTTTACCTGAAAAGCAAACCAGCCTAACACTAACCTTATAAATTATTATAACCTTTACCTATACTATAAACTGTCTAGCACTCTATATCCCTCAACTTTATTATTAAATTACTAAAATCTTAAAAACCTCTTATAAAAGTCTATTATAATAGTATTCTTATTATTATTAACAGACTTATAAAGTATACCTATTTCATCCTATACAAAGAAGTAAGCAACGCTAAAGAATTCACCTATATATTCTTTAAATATATTATTGCTAATTATAGAACACCTAAGGAAATTATATTAAACAGAGATAAAATCTTCACTTCTAAGTTTTAGAAGTTAATTATATTATAACTCAGCATTAAACAAGCAATATCTACTGCCTTTCACCTATAGACTAACAGACAAACAGAACAAATCAACTAGATCTTCAAAACCTACCTCTACACCTATATTAATTACAACTAAAATAATTAGATAATACTACTACTAATAGCCTAATTCGCCTATAACAGCGCAATAAGAGAAAGCACTAAAGAATCCCTTTTCTACCTTAACTATAGATTCAAACTAACTACTTATAGAGACCTATAACCTAGCCTAGCAGTACTAAAAGCTATCGCTATAACCAGACAAATCAAAGATATCTAAGAAAGTATACACAAAGAACTTAAATTCATATAATAATAAATAACACACTTCAGTAATAAACAAAAGATTAAGAGACTAACCTTAAAAGAAAGAGATAGCATCTATCTTATACAGTAAAACATTAAAATAAAAAGACTAAACAACAAACAAGATTTCAAAAAACTCAGACTTTTTAAAATCCTCTAAAACATCTCACTAGTTAACTATAAACTCAACCTACCTAACATAATAAAATATTTCCCAACATTCTATATCTTATTACTTAAACCAGCATTATAAAGATCATAAATAAACAGCCTTATTATTATAAAAGACAATAAACTAGAATATAAAATCAAATAAATTATTAACTACCTCAAAGAACTAGAAAGATACTAATACCTTATTAAATAGAAAAGATATAATCATAAAAACAATATATAAAAACCAGCTAAAAACATCACTAATATAAAAAACAAACTTATAACTTACTAGTAATAACACTAAGAATAAAAAGTAATACTAATAGCACTAGCAGCATTATTTCTAACAAACACTACTAGCGATCTATATATCTAATATCTATATAGATATATTAGACTACTTATAGAAATAGATAGACTATAATAAAGAAAACTATTTATTTACTTAAAAACACTAGAAACTAACTAAAACTCCTTTAAAAAGAAGTTTAGAGTACTAGAGTTCTAATTACTTAGAATAGTATCTAAGTCTATTATACTAAAACTACTTATAAACTAAACCTCTAATATAAGAGATACTACTAGCTTTTCTTCAGTAACTTTATAACCTTTATAAAACACTATCCTTTTCTATTTCCTTAAATAATCTAACTATACTATAGACTTATCTAACTCAGCCTATATAGTACGTAAAGTAGTAGCTTTCTCCCTTAATACCTCCTCTTTAGCTACCTTAGTATCTTCAAAATAAGCTGCTTTATTTAATAAGTAATTTACTATATATAATTAGCTAAACCTAGACACTAACTAAATATTAAAACCTATAAGTATATATAGCATCCTTAGCTGCGTTATAAGACTACCTTAAATAAGTATACTTACTATAAACTTCACCTCCTAGAAACAGCTTATAACACTTCCCTAATACATAATAGTATAAATAAGATATATTAATAATAAAACTAAACTCAGCAATATAAAACATATAATTATAATAATAAAAAGTAGATATAATTTAATTTCAATTTCTAAATATAACCTAATATAATATCAGCATTATAAATAAATTAAGAAGTATAATTAATAGATCTCTAACCTAGGACTAATAACCTACTTATAATAAGTCTTATGAACAAAACCTTTAGAGAGAAGACCTAATATTATAACCTATAAACAAGAATAACAGCTAAATAACCTACTCAAGCATTAGACAGCTATAACAAGACATTTATACTACAGGAACATAGGAATAATAGGAACCCACTCAGAAACAGAAGAACTATAGTATAAGTCACGTAATAATAAAATAAGGAATAATCAGTAGAGCGTATTAGAAAGCGCTTAGTAATCAGTTAGCTATACTAACTAATCGCAATCACCTTATCATACACCTAAATAATCACCTATAACTAGATAAAAGGTACTATTCAGACTTATATATAATATAACCTAAGCCTAGCTTATAGTTAGACTTCTATAGCTCTTTAGTAATTAACTTTATATTCATCCTCAGGATACTTTCAGCTTACTTTCACTGTAAATACTTATTAAGTCTAAGACTAATCACCTTAGCCTCTAACTACTAATCTATAACACAGCCTACAACCTATAACCCAGACTATAACCCTAGTATACTGTTACTACGTATCAATCCCTAGCTTCTGTTAGCAGACCCTACTATTAGATAGCTGACCGTAATATAAGGTCTATTTATTAATTATATAGAACTTATATATACTAAGGACAGCCTCTATATTCTTAGTATATAGATCTAATCTTCTTATCTTATTATCATATAACTTATATTATAGTTATTCTATTTCTAAGCGAGTTCCTGTTATTCCTGTGATCCTGCAGTATAAATGTCCTGTCTTAGCTGCCTGACGCCTGAGTGGGTTGTTCAGCTGTTATCCTTGTTCATAGGTTGTAATATATATAACTCTCGTAAGGAAATATTTAAGAACTAGGATAACTTATAGAAATACCTCTATAACTATTTAAAGGGATATATAAAGAGAATATAAATTACTAAAAAGTAAATATTTTCTTTTATATTACTATAACTTAATACTTATTAATATTAAAATATTAATATTAAACTATATTAATACTATTTTTAATTATTTTAAAAGTAGTAATAGTTTCTTTTAAATTATTAAAAAAAACTAACTTAAAGTATATAGTTTTTTAAATATATAATAAAACATCTAAATAAAAAGTATAATAGTATTTTATATACTACTACTTTCTACTAGTATTCTTTAATATAAAGAAATATTATTAAACTAAAATATAGAAGTATTTTAAGTTAATTAAGAAATAATTTATAATAAATAAATAATTTAATAATAAATATATAAAACGTTTTATATTACTTAAACTAAAAACTTAGTTTAAAAAACTTAATAATATATATAATTACTATAAAGTAGAAGTAATTAATAGAGGGGGTTTATTAGATATATAGGGGGTAGTTAGAGTAAAGAGGACCCTGTTATATATCTCTAGTTATATATATCTATATAAAGCAGTTCTTCACAAAATAGAGAACACTGAACAAAAGCAGCCATGCAAGAACGAAGACTACTGAAAGTGAATGGGCTGCCCCGGGACCGGCCGGCCGACCGGGGTTCGCGCCTTAGCGTGCGGCGTCGAAAAAGAGTAGAGACCCGGTCCCTGCTAGCGCCTCCGGGCACAACAACTGTCTAATCACGGCTTGTCCATCCCAACTTTGTGAGTACCGATCTGACCCTTCGCGCCCTTGTAAGCTGTTCCCTACTTGCGAAGAGACGGGTGTTTGGTAACTGTGTTGGTGTTCTGCAACATTATGGGGCATGTCCGCGGACAAAGATGCGGAATGCAAGCGGTCCTATCAAGCAAAGGATGCGAGGCGACCTACGTTATTTTTTTTTTGACCAGGTGTTTGATCGGCCAAGGGGCGAGCTAAGGCGATTGATGTTGGTCCAGGGGGATGGCGTGAAGCCGGTTGCGATCCGATGTCTTCCAATCGTCGAGAACATCAAAACAACCGCTGGGACAGCATTGCCAATGAGATGGCAAAATAAAGAAGTTTCATAGCCCACCCTATAAGAAGGTACACAGCAGGTAAATCCGGCAAGAGCGCTTCAGCCAGTGCTTCGTTCAGTAAGAAGATCGCAGCATGCGTACCAACTCATGCATGTGTTTTCATAGACACGGCAGAGAAGCTCTTCTTTAGACTCAATAAAAGCTTGTTTCCACCGCCGACGCTTGGCTTTGGACCTTGATGGCGGCTGAAAGTCTTAAACCTACCTACCAATCTATGGCGGCTCACGTGTTTGTGAATATGGCAATTAACCATGCACAGAATGCAGAAGCTGAAATATATGGGTATATTTACCAGCACAACAAGGTCTCTGGCAGCCACAAGGCACTTAAGCCGACGACTTGGGAATTAGACTTCACAAGGTCAACACCTCTCTACTCTCGAGGGAAGAAACAAGTTTAAAATACAGACAGACTTCCATGCCTCACAGGTTCTCACCAACCCACGTACTTAAACCGCCAAACCTATTCAACTTTCAATCTCCTCCACGCATCTTCGTAACACCCAGCGCCCACCACCCTCTTCACAACACACCGCAACCAAACACACATCCAAAAAATGCATCTGTCATCCATGATTCTCGGGGCTTGCCTCCTCGCCATCGGCGCGGACGCCCAAGCCGTCATGGGCAGAATCTACTGGGGCGTAAGTCGATTTCCAGACTCCCTCTTCCTTCTAAGGGCGGACAGGAGGCGACTCCCAAAGCAAAAAAAGGAGCTTATACTGACGATATCCCAAAACTCACAGAGGTGCGACAAAAAAACCAACACGTGCCGTATCATAAACGAGCTCAGACCAGAATTGACTTTCTCGGTGCCTTGCGGTTTTATCGTACGTGCACCCTCTTACGAAAACAAAGTCACACAAACAAGAACAAATGCCCCCCTCCCCCGTTTCCCCCTCCATACCTCTCTCCATGATTTGTCTTTACCCCCTTAGGGAGAATCCAGTCTCCAGAAAAAAAGACTTTGATCGCTAATCTTCCGGAAACGAAAAAATAGTGCACCGTACACAACGCCGTATGCCAGTGGAATACAGAGAAAACCTGGGGCGGTCACCGTATTGATGGGTACGATACGGTTTCCTGCAGCAGGAATAACTGGGCGCCTGACTGGGTCTAACGGCCTCGTATAGAAGCGCAGGGCGGGGGGGTTTTACGTTGCGTGCAGCTTGAAGCTGCAAACCCTCCCGGGGAGACGAGAAAGATGCGAGATGTTTTACAATGTGGATGACGAGTGTTCTTGGACACCCGACAGGAAATGTTAGGCCTTGAAGCGTGCGATGGGACTATACGGGTATTTTCGCTGCCAAGCATGGAGCAGACTGTAAGGAGCCATCCGATTCCAATACCCAATTTTACCGATCGAGATTTTCAGGTGTGCTGGCGTTCAGAAACGCAAAAGGCTAGACATTTAACTTTATCCCCTCATCGCAAAGTTCTCCAAATTTCCCTGTGAAATTCTTCCCGCAAACACCTTTATGGTTCTGATATCTTTCATTTCGCGGTAGCCTACATGGCGGTAGGTATGGTGAGTGACCACATCATCAGGCAAGCCGCTGTCAGCCTTGAGTCCGTCGCTTCGATCTTGGCTAGTATTTTTGATCTTTTACTGTATCATATCGGCCCGTAAAGCTCAAATACCTGCCTCCGCGGCCACTTCACCATCTCCAACAACGCAGGATGCTCCGCCAAAACAATATCCGAGACCTCAATCAGCCTCCTACTCCACCCCTGCAGGAACCAATACCGCTGCTCCAACACGCACAGCGGGATCGCGAAGTACGACAGCAACACCATGCTGAACGGGTTCTGTCCCTGAATATCCGTCATGATGTTCTCCGATATCACGTACGGCCAGAACATGATCATGCCCACCTCGACGTTGGTGCCAGCATGCGCCATGAAGTAGATGGCCTTCTCTAGCTCTTCTACGGCCTTGAGGTACTCATCGCGGCAGTCCTCGCTGAGGCTTTCTCGGAAGAAGGTCGCAAGCTCTGTAAATGCTTGGAAAATGTCGGGGGGCAAGGGCGACAGATGCATTTGGGGATGTCTATGGAATACATGTTAATAGGTCTTGTGGATCAGAGGTGTTCATGTCGGGGTCTACCACTCACCTGTAATTGACGTCATCGGGGTCTATTGTCCAGATACCGTGCACCACGGCGGCGAACTTGGTTTTGACCAGGCGTCCTTGAAATGGTTTCGAGCACCGCACGAATACCTCTCACAAACACGAACAACTCCAGGATATCGGAACGGCTTCTGTTTCGCTGCCCAAGCGCACGGGGACGGAGGACACGTACATGACTACGATGGAGGCGAAGCTGAAAAATGTTTGCCAGTTGGTGTCGTTGATATTGTGCAGCTCGGCCCGGAACCCTTCGAGGCCAGCATTTTGGTGTGCCGTTGCAAGGTCAAGATACGTCTCCCGTTCGGGGGGTATCAAGTACGCCTTGTGTAAGGCAGATATGGTGAGGATGCCATGCATCACGAAAGGGCACGCGTACCCGATTTCCGGAAGATTCACGCGCCACACGTACTGCATGTCAGGACGGATGGCTAGTGAGTTGGCGGTGGATAGTGTGTAGTGGTGCATGAGTTCCAGACCACGACCCCAGATTTCAATGGTGGGTGCCGGTGGGATCATGCGGGTACGGTCTGCCACCACGTCGAGGAAGCCATATTTAGAACGGGGACTTGATCCATCGGCGGAAGACGGGGCGGGTGGCCGTTGGGGGTTGATGTCGCTGGGTGAGTTGCGAGAAGTTGATAGGCTGCAGACTATGCCATGTCTGGAACAATTGAAGCAGGATGGGTATGCCTCGTCGCACTGGGACAGTCAGTGACACCACGCTCCATTGGCTCGAGAGCATGAGAGTGGCGCCAGGGCGGGCGCAGTGAAATAACGTTGCCGCGTGTTCATCGCGTGCCATGGGCCTGGAGCCAAGGGGTAGACGTCGCTTACCTTTACTTTTCTCTCTCCGTTTGCAGTCCCTGCAGCCATTGCGACTCTTTGTATGGATCGTCGAGTTGCCATTGGATCGGCGGGGGCTGGCGGCCGATACTTTAAGTAGGAGGGGGTTTGTCTGATGTTTCGGACAGGATCTCTCTACGCAGCTAATCTTGACAATTGGCGAACCGTTACCAAAGGCGTGTCTTGGTAAGAGGAAGGACGACGGATGGCGTACGAACACGCGGGTTCGGATCAAATAAGAGGAATCTTGGTGGCACTCAAGCCAAGGAGAATGCGAGTATCAAAGATGAAAACAGCGGGTTAGCATTTTGTGAAGAACTGTATTATATAGATTTATATAACTAGGGATATATAATAAGCCCTGATTACTCTAACTACTCTTATATATCTATCTACTTCTATTAATTATAACTATATTATAGTAATTATATATATATTAAGTTTTATTAATAGAGTATTATACTTTAGTAATTATAGATATATATATAAGGGACTAGACACCCTACCTAGAGAAACTAGGGATATTTTAGCTAACAGAGGCTAAAGTCACGAAGAAGCCTATAGAGCTAGAGTATAGAACCCTCTATAGCAAAGACTTAGCGAGTACTTACTAAAAGCTAAAAATAAAGATCTTAGAAGAAGTAAATAAAAGTAGTATAGTAATACTAAACTTACTTTTTAGGTATTTCTATTATTAGTTTAACTTAACTATAGCTTATAACTTCTAATACTTTTATAATTCTATTACTTCTACTCTATTTTAAAAAGGTTAGTAATAATAATAGTATTATACCTAAGTAATACTTACTAATTAGAATAATAAATTTATAACTAATATTTACTAAGTATTAAGCGAAATAACCTATATAAACCTATATAGAGAAAATAACTTTAGTGAATAATTAGAAAATAATATAAGTTAATTAAAAGAAGTGAGAAGCTATACTTTAAATAAAGCTAGAAGCTTTAAAGGGAATAGACTACTTATACTAAGCGTTTACTACTTAGGTAATAAATATATATAGGAAGAAGGGGAATATAAGACTTTTTCTTATATATAGGATAGGCTATAAAGCTAGATATCTATAGCTATAGCTAATAAGCTAGCCTAAGCTAATAAGCTATAAGAAGTAAATAGCTAGCTATTAATATAGTAGATATTAGCTATAATAGCTAACTAGTATAAGCTTATTATAGCTATATTAAGTAACTAAGCGCTTACTAAGTACTTACTTAAGGTTTTTAAGAAACTTCCTAACTATAATATAATATACTTTATTAGTAAAGCTATAAGTATAATAAGGAAAGATTAGCTTACTATAATAAAAAAAGCTTATAAATATTATTCTAGCTACTCTAATAGCTAATATATCTAATAAGTACTAAGTACTATAAAATATACTATATAAATAGAATAGTAAACCTATTAGAGAATATTTATAGACTTTTTAAGGAAAGAAGTTAACTTAAAGTAAGAAGACTTCTAAATTTTTATTAAAGAGTAATATATTATACTTAAGCTATAGAAATAGAATTACTATAATACTTTTAAATAGTACTATTAAAAGGATAATAAAAAACTTATTATATACTAAGCTTACTAGAAAGCTATTAACTAAGTATTTAGTAAGCTAAGTATAAGTAATATAAAGGTATATACTTTCTTCTAAGGCTTTATTAGAACTCTAAAAGATAAATTATTTAAATAAGATATTAATTATATTAATACTTATATTATTATATTATATACTTAAAAGCTATAGGAAATTATAAATAGAAAGTATATAGAGAGACTTATTAGCTATTCTAAGTTATATAAGTAATTATATTTAGGTTTCTTAGACTATTTTTATAAAAATAGCTTATAACCTCTATAGTTAGTAAACTATAAAAAATACTATCTAGAAACTTTATTTTAGAGTAACTACTTAGTAAACCTTTATATAACCTCTAACTTTAATAGTAAACTACTTAACTTTTAAAGCTCTTAATACTATATTTATAAGAAGTATAGCTATATTATAACTTACTATACTAAGAACTATATATAGTTAATAAGTAATAACTAGAACTTAAACCTAAAATAGAGTAGTATAAGTATAATTATAATATTTTATATAACTAATATTAAAGATTTAAGAAATAAGTAAGTATAAAAGTAACTCTAAAAAGCTTTATACTAGAAATTATTTTAGTTCTAATTAGGAAGATTATTAAGAAATAGATATTTATACTCTAAATATCTAGTAAAGTTAAGCTTAAAGTTAATATAAATACTTATATAGTAGTAGATATTATTAGAGAGGATTTTATAGAGAAACTCTAATTAAAAGAAGCTATAAGTATTATAGTTTTAGAATTAGTAAACTTCTAAAGAAAGCTTATATTTATAAATAAGATTTACTAGCTTACTTTCTTCTTATTAGATATTAAAAGCTATCTATAAAAGATCTACTAAATATTTATTATAAGCTTATACTCTAAAGAAATAAGAGATATTTTTTATCTAATAACTCTATAGGTTAAGAAAGTATTTATAGATACTTATATATATTTAGTTATATAAATATATCTCACTTACTAACTAGAGGTAATTATTTAAGAAGTTATAGAGAATAGTTAATAAGCCTATATTATATATCTAATAAGTGTTTTTCCTAATAAAAAAGATATTAGTATTTTAAGTAAATAATTACTAGATAATAAGTAGGATAAGAGAATTTCTAAAGAATTTTAAGTATTTATTAATATTTTTAATAATAAAAACGTGAAAAAAGTCTCTAAGCTAAAGGGAGTAGTATATTATATTAAACTAAAACCTAGTAAGAAGCTTCTTTATAAGCTTATATACTTTATATTAATAGAATAACTATAAACTCTTATAGAATATATCTAAGAAATAGAGGTTATAGACTAAATCTACTATTTTATAAGCTCTATAGAAACGTTTATTCTATTTATATTAAAAAAGATAGTAGCTTATTTATATATAGATTATTAAAAGTTAAATAAAATTATAGTAAAGAATTAGTACTTTCTACTACTAATTAGTAAGCTTTTAGATAAGCTTACTAGAGTAAAGTTTATTTTAAAAATTAGCTTAAGTAAAATATATTACTATATTATAATTAATAAAATAGATTAGTAGAAAACTATATTTAAAATATAATATAAGTATTTTAAATATAGTAATACTATTTAAGCTTACTAATACTCTAGTAATATTCTAGGTATATATTTATAAAATACTTACTAATTTTTAGATATATATTATATACTTAGATAATATTTTAATTTATTTAGATATTAAGGAATAGTATATTAAAAACCTTTATATTATTCTATACTACTTAAAAGCTATTAAGCTATTTATAAAACTTAAGAAATATAACTTCTATTAAATAGAAATAGACTTTCTAGAGTTCTATATTACTTAGAATAGTATTAAAATAGACTTAGAATATATTTAAGTAGTTATTAAATAACTAGTACTAAAGTCTTTTAGAGATATATAAGTCTATCTAAGATTTTATAACTTCTATTATAAGTTTATAGTAAGATATTTCTATATTATAGCTTTTATAAATAGTATACTTAAGAGAAACTAAAATAATATAAAATTAGAAGCTTTTATTTAAATAAAAAAGATATAGACTATATTTAAAATATTTTATAAAGTATTTACTAAAGTATTAATACTAAGATATTATAACTTTATACTAGAAATAAAAGTTAAAATAGATATATCTATTTAAGTAGTTTAGTATATTTATAGAAGTATAGAACGATTTAATACTTAGTAGTTTTTTAGTTAAGAAAACTATTTAATATAGAATAATACTAAGTTATAGGATAATAAAAGCTTTTTATTATTAAAAGTTTAGATTATTAAGTGTAATACTTTTAGAAGCTTCTTAAAAAATTCCTAGTTTTTATAGATTATATTATATTAAAGAGAGTACTTATTATACCTATATAGGATATTTATAAAAGACTTATATAATAGGTTTACTAATTATTAGCTTTTAACTTTAAAATTTAATATAGATTAGAGATTACTAACTTAGTAAATAAGTTATCCTAATATTCTAATTATATAATAGAAGATATTAAAGTAGATAATGAACTTCTTATTTTAAAAAGAAAGTTTAAGCTTATTAGCTAGCTTTTAGTAATAGACTATTAATATATTACTAAGCTTAAAAGATAAATAGCTATTATAAAAACTTATATCTAAGCTATCTAGTAAAATATATAAGAACTTTATTAGAAAGCTAGCTTTAAAATTAAAAGATCTTTATTTTTATATTAGAACTACTTTATAAAAAGTACTAATATTTTACTATATATTATAATATATATTAATATTATTACTTACTCTAAGATATATATAAGTACTATACTAACTACTCTATAAGAAGAAAGTAATATACTAGAAAACTTAGGAAGAGCTAGAGTTATTATACTAGAATAGTATATTTTATATATTATAATAAGGAAACTTATCTAGGATAAAATAGTTTATATATTATACTTTAGTATAAATCTTAAATAGATAGTTAATAGACTATAAACTAAAGACTATTTCTATAGAGATATTATAGCTAAGGTTTACTAAGATATTAGAGGATATTAAAAGTACTAACTTAGAAAGAATAATATTTTTTAGTTTAAAAGAAGACTTATTATCCTAGAAAAAAGATCTTTCTACTATAAAATCTTAAAAAACTACTATAATACGTCTAGATTAAGCTATATAAAAGTAAATAAAACTATAGAACTTATTTTATAGAAGTTTTACTAGCTATACTTAATAGAAAATATATAGTAATATATTACTAAGTGCTTATACTACTAAGAAATATATATACTATAGTATAAACTATATAGGTTATTATAAATATTAGAATTACTAGTATACTCTTTCTAGTAGATTTTACTAAACTTTTTAACTAGTTTACTAGAGAGCTACTAAGATAATAAGGTTATATATAATATAATCTTAGTAATTATATACTAAATAACTAAAGTAGCTTAATTTCTAGTAATAACTAAGTAGCTAGATATTATAGGCTTAGTAAAGATCTTATATTAAGAGATTAAATACTAGTATAGTATACTTAAAGCTATTATTAGTAATTAAGATAAATTAATTACTAGCTAATTTTAGTAGAATTAGATAAAAGCCTAAGATATTTAGAAATACTTCTCTATAGCTTAGTATCTATAAATAGATAGCTAGATAGAAAGAGTATATTAAATATTAACTATATATCTTACTAAGTTTAGTAAAAGTTTATAGAACTAATAAGCTATATAATTAATTAAAGCTGAATTTTCTTATAATAATAGTAAGTATACTACTATTAATATCTCTCTATTTAAAGTATTTATAAACTACTATCTTAGAATAGTAGACTTCTATTTACTAAATATTAAAATTTAAATCTAAGAAGTTAAAAAAAGATTTAAAAGATTAATAGAAGTTTACTAAAGGATAGCTAAGAATTAGTAATATACTCCTAAAGTATAAGCTAAAAATACTAATATTAAAAAGAAAGTATAATTATATAATATAGGAGATATTATAAGACTCTCTATAAAGAGTTTTTACTTTATAAAAAGTTAGTAGAAGTTTATTTTATAATTTATCTCTATACTAATTATAGAAGTTATAAACTTAAATATTTATAAAGTCTAACTTCTAGAAAAATATAATAAAATATATAATATCTTCTCTATTACTTTACTTAAACTATAGTATAGCTAAAAACTTATTAAGAAGTAGCTTTTAAACTTTAAAAAAAAACTAGAAGAATAAGAAGTTAAAGATATTATATTATAAAAAGAAACGCTAGAAAGCTTCTTATATTTAATTAAGTAGAAAAACTAGTTAGTAGAATATAATACTTAGGAGCTTAAAAAATATTTAGTAAATACTTTATAAATCTTTATTAGATTTAAGTAATAATATAAATTATATTATAAGTAAGAAATAAGTAATACAGAGTAAAAAGAAGTTAATTAACTATAAAATATAGTAGAAGTTTAAAAGAAATAATAAGAAAAACTCTAAGTATCTAATTATTTATATATAGAAAAGCTATTATATACTTACTAAAAGCTTCCTAAAAAGACTTACTACTCCTTATTATTATCTTTATTACTAAAACTAGTATTATTATTTGTTAACATATAACGTCTTAATATAATAATAATAATAATATAAGAATAATCTACTTACTTAAATATTCTATATAAAATAAACAATAGACTTTTATATATATAACCTTATATAAAAGTGTTTAGTTTATTATAACCTATAACTATATAAATGCTTACGTAATCCCTTATATTATGTAATCCTACTTATGTAATTAAGAGCTTTACAGCTTATGTTTCAGGTTATCTTTCTCCTCCTTTTTCCCTACCTTAGGATGTAACCTGCTAACAACATCAACCAGAATCATCACAATACATTCCTTCTCTATCAATTATCTATACAAATAAATGCCTATAAATACTGAGGATTATCACTTTTTATCATAACATATCTCCATCTATCACCCTATACTATATAGGCGCATATACTACACCCCTGAATACCTTTATACCTATGCTAACAGGTTATAAGCCCAGCTCAGAGATAACCTCAGTTCCTTCTACTTCTTTACCTATACCCTTCCTTCCTATTAAGCCTTACCTATATATAAAGGCTATATATACTGAAAACCACTCCTTCGAACGATTTTCTATCCATACTACCTTTGCAGAATCAGATATACTAGCTGGACTAGTAGTTTGGTTCCACGAGATACACCTTCTTCGAATCCATATAACCAATCCTATACAAATCGACTATACCTCTATCGATCCTTCCCTAAGCAGACAGTCTCTTGCTACTGCTTTATTCGATCTATATCCCTCAGATTACCTATTTGAACTATCCTCTAGTCTACTCCCAATCTGGTTTAGACCTATACTTACGGCCCGACGGACTTCTTCTCGACCGATTTATTATATGGGATACTTATCTCCTCAGTCAGACTACAGTCTAACTGAAGAAGATATTGATTAAAGAGAAGGTTATAAGGAAAAAACTCTTCTTTTTAACAGTTAAACCCTAGACCTCTGGGTTTATAGCTGTTATATAACGTTGCTGTACAAACTGCTGTACTATACGTTAATAGCTTCTGTAGTTATACAACCTCACTGTCGTTTAACCTTTATAAGGCTTGCAACTACGCACTGCATCCTATAAGGTAATAATGGCTAACTTAAAGGTTGATATGCCTAAGCTTATAGGCTCTGAGAATTATAAGGTATGGGCTATACGTATTAAAGCCTTCCTTATAAGTAAAGATATAACTATAGATTTAACTAAACCTGAATCTGATATTAATGCAGATAAAGGTAATAAGGCTTTAAGCTATATACAATTGCTCTGTAAGGACGGCCCTTTAAGAGTAATTAAAGATGATAATAGTGCTTTTAAAGCCTGGGATCACCTTAAAAAGCTATATGAGCCTACAGGTTTTACAAACGAGTTTTTAACCTGTAAAGAGTTCTTTAATACTTCCTTAGATGACTTTGATTCTATGGAAGATTATATTAATAAAATAAAAGAACTTACGGATAATTTATCCTATAACCAGCTAAGACTACCTGATCAAGTAGTTATAGCTTATATACTTAATAGTCTAAACGAGACTTATGAGGCTTTTATAACCTCTATAACTCAGTCTCTTAGGACTAACCCTTCTGCCTATACCCTTGACTCTTTATATGCTAGTCTTTTAGACGAATATAAGAGAAAAGGAGGTAAAGAAGTAGTTAATAATACTACTAAGGGTAATAAGTATAATAAAAAATTAAATAAAAACCAGGAAAATAATAAATATAATAAAAATAATAAAAAGAAGGATAATAATAAAATATCCAAAAAACCCTGGAAAAAACAGAAAGGTTTATACTGCAAAAATTGCAAGAAAACCAACCATTCTGAAGAAAATTGCGCTTTCTTACATCCTGAAAAAGCACCTAGTTAGTGGAAAAAACCTACTAATACTACTGCTATAAAGGAAAAAGAGAAAGAAGTAGTTAATATAACTACTGCTAGCAATATTACCCCTTATATATCTTTAAATAATCCTGATTCTATTGAATTAATGGATTTATCTTCTGAAAAAGAAGAAGAAGATATTATTTTTGAAAATGTAGGTTATACTACTACTCCTCCTTATAATATAAATAAATATACTAATAATCCTTCCTTAGGTTATTTAATTAACCAATCTGTTATTAAGGAACAAGGAAAAGTTAGGAGTTTTAACCAAATTGAAAAAACGGTTGATTTTTATATTGATACTGCTGCTACTATACATGTAGTTAAAAACCACACTCTTTTAGTAAATAAAATAAAAATAAATAAACCTATTAAATGGGGAGAAGCAAAAAGTCTTACTTCTTTACTAAAAGGTGATTTAATTATATATCCTAATAATAATAAAATTATATTAAAAGATGTTTATTATATACCTGAACTAGGTATTAATCTACTTAGTCAATCTAGGTTAGATTTATTAGGTATTGCTTCCATTATATGGAAACAACCTATTTTATATAATATTAACAAAGATTGTATTATTGCTATGGGGGCAAAACGAAATAATTTATATTTCTTCCAATTTCCTATCAATAATAACAATAACTATATATATAATACTATAACTAATAAAAATATAAATAATAAAAATAATAATAATAGCCTCCAACTATGGCATCAACGCCTTGGTCATATTCATATACAAAGTCTTTTAAAAATAAAAGATAATACAATTTCAGATATAAATATAAATAATAATAAATTACTACCTTGCAAAGCCTGTTTTGAAGGCAAATTTGTAACTAAGGTTAGTAAATCACAGGTTCATAATAAAAATCTAGATTATCTAGATTATATAGCTTCAGATTTATGTGGGCCTATAACGCCTACTACTTATGATAAATATAATTTATTTATTATCTTTATAGATAAATATACCCGATTCGTCTGGGGAAAATTACTTAAAGATAAAACTGAAGAAACTATAAGTAATACTTTTCTTGAATTTTAAGCAGAAGTAAATAATAATAATAATAATAAAAGAATAAAAGAAATCTCTACTGATGGAGGTAAAGAATTTTCTAATAAACGTATTAAGACTATATATCTTAATAGTGGTATTATCCACAATATAAGACCTCCTTATACGCATGAACCTAACGGACTTATAGAGCGTACTATACGCACTATAGTTAATAAAATAAGAACAATACTATATAACTCAGGTTTACCACACTACTTATAGGGTGAAGCCTTTTATGCTACTCTTTATATGCATAATAGGACTCCACATTCCTCTATTAATTATATAACGCCTTATAAATTAAAAAATAAAATAAAACCTAATATAAATAATATTAAGGTGTGGGGTAGCTTATGCTACTATAAGAATAAAGATCCTAAAATTAAGAAATTAGACGTAAGAGCACGTCAAGGTTTTATAATTAATTATGGATCTAATGGGTATAAAATCTGGGATATGCAACTAAAGAGAGCTTTATGGTCTCGTGACGTTGAAATCTTAGAGAATACCTTTATTTCTCATCATAAAGAGCTTCCTATAAGCATAAATACCCGCTTTAAGGATACTAATAGTAGTACTATGCCCAACAACGATAGACAGAGTACTGCCCAATATAATCCACAAAGAGATATATCTAGTCAATCTATCTCTTATAGTAATAAAAATATTGCTATAAATAGCAATAATATTACTAAAGATTCTGCTCTTAAGAATCCAAGTGATGAGACTAGTATTAATATTAATAATAATAATAATAATAATATTAATACTAGCAATAATAATTATAGTACTATATCCCACAATGATAGTTATAGTACCAATACTAATATGAGTACGACGAACAATGATAGTAAGAAAACTATTAGTATTAATAATGGAGAAATAAATACCAATAAATCCAAGTTTTTTATAGAAATCCCCTCTATAACAGACGAAGCTAAAAAAGACTACCAATGGGTTAATAATACAGTCAAAAATAATATTTTTGATGAAAGTGCACTATTATTTACCTTAGAGGACTGCCCTGTCTTAAAAGGTTATAAAATAAATAATAATAATATTATAACTGATAATAATAAAGCTTCATATATACTATCAGTTATTACACTAGACGAGCCCTCTAATATTAAGCAAGCCTTAAATTCTCCTTATAAAGATAATTGGATTCAGGCTATGCAATTAGAGATAAGTCAAATAGAAGATATTAATACTTGGAAAATTATACAAATACCAGATAATATTCATCTATTAGGCGGTAGATGGGTATATACTATGAAATTAAAAGATAAAATAAATAATACCTATAAATATAAAGCAAGATGGGTAGCTCAAGGTTTTAATCAATATATTGGTATTGATTATTTAGAAACTTTTTCTACTACTTGTAGACCTGAGAGCTATAGATTTATAGTAATTTTTGCTATAAAAGAAAGCTGGATTTTATTACAATATGATGTAACTACAGCTTTTATTCACGCAGATATAGATATGGATATTTATACTGCTATACCTGCTGGTTTTATTTATAATAAAACTACTAATAAATTAGAATTTAATCCTAATTATAATTATAAATCAAAAAATAATAAATATTGCTGTAAGCTTATTAAAGCTTTATATGGTTTAAAACAAAGTCCTAGACTATGGTATAACCATTTAAAAGGAATATTATTAAAATTAGGATTTATTGTTTCACCTTATGATGAAGCAGTATATATATTAAATAAAAATAAATATAAAGCTATAATATGTTGCCATGTGGATGATATATTACTAGCAGCTAATAATACTGCTACTAGTGATTATATATATAATAATTTAAGGCAATATATAAAAATTCAACTATTAGGGGAGCCTAATATATTTTTAGGTTGTGAGTTTGATATAGATAGGCAAAATAAGTCTATTTTTATGCATCAAACGAAATATACACAAAAAATATTAAATAAATATAATAAAACTAATATAAACCTATCAATAACACCTATAAAAGATAATATAAAAATGCATATAAATAAAAGTTATGCAACTAAGGAAGAAATATTACAATTTCAACAACAAATTGGAGCTTTGCTATATCTAGCCTTAAAAACTAGATTTGATATAGCTCTTGCAGTTAATATCTTATCAAGATATACTACAAACCCTTCTAAAGAGCATTTTTCTGCTTTAGATTACCTATAGGGCTATTTAAATAAATATCCTAATAAAGGAATTTATTATAACTGCAATAATAATATAATTTGGGATTTAATAGGTTATTCAGACTCTAATTGGGCTGGAGACCTAGATGATAGAAAATCTACATCAGCTTATATATTTTGCTGGGGCTTATATAATATTATATCTTATAGCTCTATAAAGCAAAAAACAGTAGCTTTATCTACTTGTGAAGCTGAATATATAGCTTTAACAGAATCAGTTAAAGAAGCTATTTATCTATATAATACCTATAATTTTAATCTTAAATATCTAGGATTTAAATTAATAAATAAGCCTAAAATATTTATAGATAATATTGCGGCTAAAAAACTAGCTGAAAATCCTGAATTTCATAAGAAATCTAAGCATATTGATATAAGATATTATTTTGCTAGAGACTCTTTATTAAATAAAGATATAATATTATTTCATATTAATACTAAATCTAATAGTACTGATATTTTAACTAAGCCTTTAGGCAAAGTTATATTTCTCACATTATTAAGTATTATTTATTATAGTAATAATAAAAAATAATAATAATAATAATAATAATATAAAAGATAATAATAATATTATTACTGAAATAACATACTAGTTTTTCTCTTGAAACTTTTTACCTATAAGGTTATTTTATAAGAGTTTTTTAACTAGTTATAAACATATTATACAATATAGGAATATTTTTCTTATTTTTCCCACTGGGTTTTTAAGTTTTTATACCTATAACGTATATATATGTTAAGTAAGTAAGCTATATACTTATAATATACCCTTTATATCAACCGTATATACCTTAAGGGGGGATGTTAACATATAACGTCTTAATATAATAATAATAATAATATAAGAATAATCTACTTACTTAAATATTCTATATAAAATAAACAAATAGACTTTTATATATATAACCTTATATAAAAGTGTTTAGTTTATTATAACCTATAACTATATAAATGCTTACGTAATCCCTTATATTATGTAATCCTACTTATGTAATTAAGAGCTTTACAGCTTATGTTTCAGGTTATCTTTCCCCTCCTTTTTCCCTACCTTAGGATGTAACCTGCTAACAACATCAACCAGAATCATCACAATACATTCCTTCTCTATCAATTATCTATACAAATAAATGCCTATAAATACTGAGGATTATCACTTTTTATCATAACATATCTCCATCTATCACCTTATACTATATAGGCGCATATACTACACCTCTGAATACCTTTATACCTGTGCTAACATTATTATCTAGTTTAGTGTTCTTATTATTACTATTTTTATTATTATTCTTTTCTAAAGAATTATTCTTATTATTAGTATTTATAGCTTTTTAGTAGATATTTATAGAAGCTATACTAATTTCTTTATAAGTATTTAGTTAAAAAGTAAGATTATTACTAATATATTTAAGCGTAGTAAGAGGAGTATATTTATAGGTATTATAGAGTATTTAGGAGCTCTCTATTTTTAAAAAGTTCTAAATAAGTAAGCTTAATATATAAAGGTTCTTATTTATAAGATAGCTTTCTAGGACTTTTTTAAGTTTATTAAAAAACTAAGCTTACTTATATATATAGCTTATATTCTTAAAATATTAAAGTAAAGCTATATTTAGCTAAATTTAAGTTACCTAAATAAAAGCTTTATCTTTTTTATAGTAAGTATTCTATAAAGTATTATTAGTACTAATATAAGAAGATTAATAAAGAAAGAAACTTATTTTAAGCTAAAATATAATATATATACTTATCGTTAATGTTTATATTATAGAAACTAGCTATAATATTATTTAGAGCTTAGAGTAAGACTAGTAAAGTTTATTAACTATTTATAAAGCTTTAAAAGAAAGCTCTAACCTTTATAGATAGTAATATAGATATAGTAAATTTTATACTAATAGTACTTACTAGCTTTAATTCTAGCTATATAATACTTAACTTAGTTCTAGTAGATATAAATACTATTAATAAAGGAGTTAAGAATCTAGAGTTATAAAGTTAATTTAATCTTTCTATAATAGGTTACTAAAGACTTACTTTATAGTATTTAATACTATACAAATAGTATATTTAGTAGGTTATATTACCTAACTATATATAGGTATAAACTACTTCAGTAGACTAGTGAAGGTATAAAGTATAAGTAATATAGGGTTTATTTCTGTTAACATATAACATCTTAATATAATAATAATAATAATATAACAATATTCTACTTACTTAAATATTCTATATAAAATAAACGAATAGACTTTTATATATATAACCTTATATAAAAGTGTTTAGTTTATTATAACTTATAACTTTATAAATGCTTACGTAATCGCTCTTATTATGTAATCCTGCTTATGTAACTAAAAAGTATAACCTGAAACGTAAGGTTATCTTTCCCCTCATTTTTCCTACCTTAGGATGCAACCTGCCAACTACATCAACCAGAATCATATCAATACATTCCTTCTCTATCAATCATCTATACAAATAAATGCCTATAAATGCTGAGGATTATCAATTTTTATCATAACATATCTCCATCTATAACCCTATACTATATAGGTGCATATATTACGCCCCTGAATACTCTTATACCTGTGCTAAAAATTTCTATTTAATTAGTTATACTAATAGATATTATTACCTTTCTCTAAAGCTTTAAGCTTAAAGTATAAGAAGATATAGGTAATAAAGGAGTTAGTATTTATAATATTAGATATAAAAGTCTAGAAAAACGATAAAGAATTAGTAAAAGCTTAAAGAAGAGTTTATAAAATATAAAAGTTATTATTATTAGATATAATATATTAAGAAAAAAAACCTAACTTTAGAGTAGAAAAAAGCTATTACTTTATAGATAGCTAAGAAGCTTTATTAAATAATTATAAAGGTAGCTATAACTTTAAATAGTAGGAATAATAGTTATTTATTATAATAATTACTATTTATAAAAAGGTAGGTATAGTAAATTAATAATAATAGTTACTATCTAACTTATTTTATAGCTTTATAATATATCTATTTAAAAAGGAAATAATAGGATAAAAAACAAAGCTATTATAAAGATACTATTTAAAAGAAAGCTTACTAGATAAAGAGTAAATTACTTAAAAATATTATAAGGATATTATTTAAACGAAGGCTTACTAAATAAAAAGTAAACTATTAGGAATAAAACTACTATTAAAAGAGTAACTATTCTTATTAACAAATAATAATAGGACTTCTTTAGAGTAGCTTAAGAAGAACTATAAAAAAGGGCTAAAATAAAGAAGATTATAAAAGATAGGATTATAAACTTTTATTATAATATTAATAGCTCTATTATTTTTTAGTAAATAAATAGTAAATAGCTACTATACTAAATAATAGAAAATAATAATAATAGAGCTAGATACTTTATCTAAATAATAGAAAAGGATAATAGTAGAAAGCTAATCTCTATACTTAACCTTATAGTAAGAACTACTATAATTAAAAGAGGGATAATTATAAAGAACTAAATACCTTACTTAGAAAGACTAAGGATAGTTTAGCTAATAGAAGCTAAAAGAATAAAGAAGCCTATAGAGCTAAAGTATAGAACTTTCTATAGCGAGGACTTAGTAAATACTTACTAAAGGCTAAAAATAAGGATCTTAGAAGAAGTAAGTAAAAGCAGCATAGTAATATTAGACCTACCTTTTAGATACTTCTATTATCAGTTTAACCTAACTATAGCCTATAGCTTCTAACACCTTTATATAATTTTAAAATTATTAAATAACTTATTTATTATAAATTCTATTTTAATTTTATTAAAATTTATTTATAGTTTATATTAATAATATTTAAATTTATTTAAATAAGTAAAAAGAAAGTATTAGTATATAAAATACTTTATTAAACTTTTTTTTAAAAGATCTTACTATATATATAAAAAACTATATATAAAATATACTTTATTTTAAGTAATTTTAAAGAAATTATTATTTTAAAGTAGTTAAAAATAATATTAATATAGTAATATAATAGTATTTTAATATTAAAAAGTAATTAATTAAAATAGTATAAAGAAAGAAAAGTTTATTCTTTATAAAATAATTTATTCTCTTTATATATCTTTATAAGTAGCTATAGAAGTATTTTTATAAGCTATCTTAGTCTTTAAATATTTCTCTTTAAAAGTTATATAGTAGTTAATAAAGTACGCCTCTAGGCAGCAAACTACGAAGAAGAAAAGTTAGAAGGGAAGAAAGAAACAGCGGGTTGGTACGAGACAAAAGCGAATACTCGCAATTGCGGGGCATCTGTCGTTAGTTCAGCGGGTCTCCCGACGCTTGTCATGTCCCCGACGGTCCAAGACCATGGGCATCCCGGTCAACTCGTCAGCCCTTGCGCCCGTAGTGTTGCCCAGCCGTACTCAGGGTGCCGTGATTGGTTCCGTATCTCGTACACTAGCTGTACGGTTGGAGGCTCCATCTGTCCCGATTCTATTGATACAAATACTCGGGATCGCGGATCCTATGTGGCGCAGTGATACTCGCATCTCACTTTATTGGAGAAATTTGTCCGTTGCAGGCGCCCAAGACCTGCCGTTTGATGAGCAAAATGCCAATTCTTTGGCTGACAACAGGGCGAATGCAGTCCTTTCGATGGACCAGACTTGGCGCGTCGTCTTCAGGAGGGCGCAAGCATAACAAACGACTGCCGGCTGAGAGATAGAAATATCCCCAGCCTCCTCCTCGTTCGAACAACATCCAGACATCAGCAGACGACTCAAAGGACAACACCGACATTCCTTACCACCACTCATCCTCGTCCTTTGCCGTTGGTGACCTTGACCGAACCGATACGACGACAATCCTTCCTAAGAGGCCGAGTTCGAAACTATCACGATGGCACGAGCGTGCAATCCCGACTATGTCAACGCAGAATGGGCCTTTTACCGATTTGAGCCCTCGACGGCGGCCGCGATTTTCTTCTGCGTAGTCTTCATCTTGACTACGGCGCTGCACCTTTTCCAGATGGTTCGCACAAAAACGTGGTACTTGACTGCGTTTGTCATTGGTGGTTTCTGTAAGATCGCTTGCTGCTCAATCGGAGAGAGCATTTCCAGTTGGATCAGCGAGCTAACAAAGTTGAACTTGCAGGCGAGTTGATCGGCTATGCTGCCCGCGCGAAGAACACGATGGAAGACCCTGGCTGCTGGACCCTCGGACCGTACATCATCCAGAACGTCCTGCTGCTGATTGCTCCGGCCTTGATGGCAGCCTCGATCTACATGATTCTCGGTCGCATCATCATGTTGACGGATGGAGAGAGCCACGCGCTGATCAAGAGGCGCTGGCTCACCAAGGTTTTCGTCTCCGGTGACGTGCTGTCTCTGCTTCTCCAATCCAGCGGTATGTTACACAAGCCATAGAATAAGGCCAAGTGCTAATAACTGCAGGTGGTGGAATGATGGCAGCTGCCGGAGAGGGCAACAACTTCATGGAGATTGGCGAGAAGACCATCATCGTCGGTCTCTTTGTGCAGCTCTTGGTGTTCGGCTTCTTCATCGTCACGGCTGCACTATTCCATCGTCGCATGGCTCTCGTACCCACGGCCAAGTCCCACCAGCCCGAGATCCGGTGGAAGTACTACCTCTTGACGCTGTATGTCACCAGTGTCCTGGTCTGGGTGCGAAGCGTCTTCCGTGTGATCGAGTACCTCCAGGGCAACAAGGGAGAACTGATGACGACGGAGGTGTATATTTACATCTTCGATGCGACGCTCATGTTCCTCGTCATGGTGTGGATGAACTGGTTCCACCCCAGCGAGATCGGTCTTCTCCTCCGTGGCGAGCCGCCCATCAAGAACGGATTGGAGCTGATGAAGATGGGAGGCAACTTCCGGAAGATGCAGCACGAGAACAGCAGTATGAGCGTGTAAGCTTGTTGGGATTGATCGAAGAATAATGGAATTGCCGGATGCTTGTTGGTAGTATTGGCAGGATGGTGGGTGTTTGCTGGTTGAGGAGGGTTGTCAACAAGCCAGCCTATGTAAGAGGAGTTTGGGGTAGCAGTCTTACCATGCTGGCTGGGGAAATTTCTTTGGTATGGGCTTCCTGGGTTTGGGATAGAGATTTGGAATATGATATCTAGAAGTGCGGACGGAGATGGCAGATCGCATGGAATGATGGTAGCTGAATGACGGAATTCGGCACCAGGGCCATCACAGCCTGCAGGAGCGCAGCATGAATTAATCGGATCTTCTCGGCCAGTACCGGTCTGTGTTTGATTGACGTGACACAATTGACAGGAAAGCACTTTGTCTTCTGCAAATAATGGAGAATGAGGTTGGAGTAGCTAAAAAAGACCAGCCACCCTGGGGGTTAGCCAGGAACATGTTGGCTCGAATGGCTCCTTCCCCAATCTTCGAGATGCGGCCCGAGGCTTATCGCCACAGCCAGCAGAGGTTCTCGTTACCGATAAGACAAGCGAGAAGATGCACGGACTCCGTCTGTCCACTGCGGGGTCGGGATCTGCAGGGCGACAAGGGCGATTTCAGCGCCGGCCGCTGAACTGACCGACTCAAGCTCGCTGATTGGTCGAAGCTTCGGTGTGCAAGTGCCAACAGCAGCTGAATAGCTCCTAATCCCACCAAAGAAAACCTACGGCAGCCTGCAGCTGCCTGCCTCACCGGTTGGCAAAGGCAACTCCAGCCTGAGGCGTTTCTTTGCAGGCAGACAGGAAGGACTGGACCAGAATTCGCGCCTCCTTCTGTCCGCGTCACCGCTGCTTACATCACAGTGTTGGGCACCTGGAGGGCACAGAACGAGCCACCTATTCAATTACCTCCATGCACCTTTCCTGCCTTTCTTGCCTCGCAGGGTCTCCCTCCTTCTTTCCGTCCCATCTCAACTTCCCCGCCCGACCAGGTGCCACCTCATCGATTCAGAACCTACCTTGACTTCTGCATCTCCAAATCATTCACCTCCATCGTGACGTCCATCGGCCGACGTACCACCGCCATTCTTAGCGCCAACGGCCATCATGGCTTCGCGCGAGAGCTTCGGCAAGATTGGCTCGGATGACGATTGGGAGGAGATCGCCGATAACTATTCCGTCAAGTCCCTGTCCTCCGACGACGGAAAAGACGAGAAGCCCGCCGCGTCTCCTGCCCTGACCCGATCCAAAATCGACTCTTCTCCTCCTCGCAGCCATACATCCCCGATTCGACATGCCCCTCAAGTCAATGCAAGCCACGATGCGAACGATACGAACGTGACCGGCCTAGGATACGCCCTATCAAAGGTCGATATTGGCATTCAGTCTGCTCCTGGAGCGACCAGCCCCCTGTCCGTCGACAAGATGGCAGCGATCAAGACCTCGTCGGCATCGAAGCCGAGGGTTCTCTTGCCCCCGAGCCAGCAAGATATGAGACGACCTAACGCATCGTCTCCCCGGGAAGAGTCACAACGACCACAAGATTTGACAAGATATCCCGGTGCCCCCAAGTCAGCAGACGTCGGTCGATACACGAAAGCACCACCTGCAACGACAGATAATGGCACGATCTCAAAATACTCGACCGTATTCCCCGACGAATCAGCAACTCCTGATTATATGCTCGTGTATGGTTCTCCACCTCCATCTCTTCCTGCGCCACCTTGTCGAGGCACGCGGTACCCGTACCCACCTCCAGGATTCAGCACATCCGCCACTCAACACAAGAGAGCAGAGGTTACCTTCCCACCGCAGCCCAATGGCTCGAAGACATCAGAAGTCAGCAATGAACCAACATGTCCTATCCTGCCTTACAATGATGCAACCCAGGAGTTGGGCAGCTGGAAGCAGTCGACAATGGGGAAATTCACTTCCGCCCCTTTCAATAACAAGAACCCCCAGGAGTCGGGCAGCTTTGCTGAAGGCGCGAAAGTCGCGACGGCTCGTGGCACCATGTTGGACGATTTCAATAGACAAGAGCGAAAGCCAGAAGAGATGGTCTCGCAATGCGGAACGTCACTGGGTGTATCTACCCACGACACAGTCCTTGCCAACACATTGGACCTCGACGAGACCTCCACTGATCCTGTCGTTATCAACAATGCGCTACTGTCTCTTTCACGCATGCTGAGAGATACCAGCCCAGCGCTTTGCATAATGCATCTGAAGCACGCGACAAAGGTCCTCCCTGCTTGCAAGTCTCTTCTGGCTCAGGTTGACAGTCTCACGCCCATACTTGCCGTCTATGCAGCAAAGTACAATCAACCCACTGCCACAGCGAGAGACGTCCCGCTGGATCCTAGCCTGATGATGTGGATCGCCTCACTGAGCCGCACTTTGTGGGAGATTGGCTTTGAATGCAAGATCGTCGAGTCCAGCAATCATGGCTCGAGCAGCCCAAAGCGTGCTCCTTCTCTCGAGACATTGGTCGCTGAGCTTGAGAGCGCCGCCAAGCAAATGGACGAATTTCTGCCCATCATTCAATCGTAGGCTGTCACTTCATACACCCCGTCGTAACTTATTGGCTAACCCTGGGCAGCGATTTCGCCGAATTTCAGAAGAAGCAAAAGCCTGTCTTCCCTGCTTCCACAGCGGCACCCGAACCCAACCACGAGATCAACATACCCAACGATTATCAACGACCTCGTATCCGGCAGACCATGTATGGCCTGAAAAAGGAACTGCAGCATGCCATTTCCATCCTGAAAGGCTGTCAGAGATGGCTTCCCGACCCTGCCAAGGTTATAGTGGGTGACGTAACTAACGGTATGAGCAATCTTTTTGATGTCGTCGGCGGCATCATGGCCAGCAATGGCCCGGCGTGGTTCGAAGGCCCTACGTCGGAGACTGGAAGGCCCAGACTCATCACCCACTCCGAGTTCGGAAACCTGGACCCCATCGTGATTGAAGACTACAGCGCTCGCATCCAACAGATATGTGGCTTGGTTCACATTGACGCAGCTGAAAGCCGTACGTGGTCCGAGGAAATGATTCGGGAACATCACGTTTGCATGCTCATTGTGCAGCAACAAATCGACTCGCTGGAGCACATTGTTTCAGTCTGCAAGGGGATGCTGCTTCGTTAACCGATGCCAGGTCCCGTACAGAACGTGTTTGCAGAAGGCTGGAGAAGTGTTACGGCAAGTCGAGTGTGGAACACCCACCTTACGGAGTCTCTGGAGTTTGCTTGCTGGGTATGACAAGGAATTGGTCCTCCACAACTCTGCTCTTTGGACAGAACTACTGATGAATGATGAATTTCATTCCATGTTTGGGACTCGGAAAAGAAAATACGGAATTGTAATTGACAGAAAACGGGCAGTAAAATAGTTGGGTATCGGTTCCAGTCCATAGCCTAACCAGAATAATTGTTTGTCGACTTCAACTATATCATGCGGCTCGTTGATACTCACCAGACCCAGCTTCGGACTTCTTTCTTCTCAATTTAATACCGCTGGTCATGTCAGGAGTCTGGCACTTTGTGCATGAAACACTAACCCTAGTTGGAATTGCTGTTACCAAACAACAACGACTCGAAAGAACTATCAACCGGGATATATTGGTAACCTACCCTAATGTTTAACCATCCTCGGGTATAAGACGCCCCTACTCACATCCAATGATGAATACCACCTCTCAACCAAACATTGACAAAGAGCTAGGTGCACCTTACCTCAAGTAGACCAATGTGGTCAGCACGCCAACCACACATGCCCAGGCATACTTTGAAGCCATTTTCAAACACGCTGATCAACAGCCGAGTGAGAGCGACGAACCTTTGACATTCCTCAAACGTAAATGAGAAGGAGATCCGTTCGTATATGCAACAGTTTCCCCGTGATCGTCAACTCCACCCGTTGTAGCCATTACGTGAAAGCAGCTCTCGACCTGCCATTGCTGGATAGTGCAGACCTGCCAAGTGCGCTTTTCGAACATTTCAAAGGGTCACGCGTTTCGAAACGCGGGGGAGACAGTTACACAGGGGGGCATCGAGCTTGTTGACGTTGGATTAAGGTATGCAAACCGGCATGACTCGCGGCTGCTGCCGCACCCCCCTTTCCGAACTCACCCTCGTCAGTTTTCCCGTGCCGGCCGGCAAGTCTCCAACATCCCTCCCAACCGGGGGACGATTAGCAACATCGGTACCGACATTTTCTCATGCCACGAAACATCAGTCACACCTCATAAAAAAGAGGGAAAATTTCGAATCGGCCTTCTGACCGTGGGCCCGTGACGTTTCCCATAGTGCGCGCGCCCCGTAGATCCCGGAAAGGGGTCCCAGAGCGGGCCCCGCCCGAGTGGATTGCAAGACGTAACAAGAACTGCTGAAATTTTCGCCCGCCGTCTGATTTTGTAGCGGAGGTTCCAGATGCAGTAGCACCTTGTTAAATTTTCAATTCAGTCATCGTGTCAGAAAAGTCTGGCTCCGACAATGGGGTCATCCCATGTGTCCAGGTTTTTTGGGGGAATGTTGAGGTGGCGTGGGAAGACGAAGAGAGCCGTGAGTCAATGGGGTGGTGTGTGGGTGGATGTGCAGAATGATGGGAATGTCTTCCCTCTTAAAATGTTTATCCCCTTCCCCCCTTCCGCCCAACGAATGCCGACGAGAACCGCACAAACGCACATCAGAAGGAACAGAGAATCCGGGGCCCCTCAAACCTAAATCGTCCCGTATGCAACAGGCTGATTCCCGATCCATTCTCCACAAGCCGCTCCCCGAAAGCTGCATGTCGGCCTGAGTCCCTCTTTGTCCATCCATCTCATCGGACCGCTCCACCGGACGCGAACAGGTTCCACCAACAACACCTCTCAGCATTGAACCTTTGAGGAATCGTGAGGCTATAGAGGTTCGCCAGTCCACATCACCTCGGCTTGAACCGATCTCTTTTCCCAGGCATTCAACATGGGAAAGGGCACAGAGGCCACGAGGGCGCCCGTCGACCCTGAGAGCCAGGCCAATGCCGACGCGCCAGCTGGCTCCAAAGTAGTCCAAGACCAGCCGCCCGCCTTCTCCTCGTCGAGCCACATCGGCGGCGTGGGCGAGAACGACGAGGGCGAGTTGATCAACTTCAAGACCCTCCACTGGCTGTCAGTCACACTCAACCCCCCAACCCTCGCGCCCCAACTAACTTCTCCCCAGACAAGGAGGCATCGTGCTCGTAGCAGAGACCGTATCCCTAGGCATCCTCTCCCTTCCCTCCGTCCTCGCCACCGTCGGCCTCGTCCCAGGCGTCATCCTCATCTGCGCCATCTCCGCGCTGGCCACCTACTCCGGCCTCCTCCTCGCCGAGTTCCGCAAGCAGTACCCCTTCGTGCAGCACTTTGGCGATGCCGTCGAGCTCATCGGCAAGCCCATCGGCATGGGCGGCGTCTTCCGCGAGGTATTCGGCTGGGCGCAGACGATCCTCCAGGTCTTCCTGATGGGCGGGCACATCCTGCTCTGGACCATCTGCATGAACACGCTGACCAACAGCGCAACCTGCACCGTCGTCTGGGCGGCCGTCGGCATGATCGCCTTCTGGGTTTTTAACGTGCCGCGGACGCTGAAGTACACGAGCTGGATGTCCGCCGCGTCGTGCGTGTCGATTGTGGTCGCGGTGCTGATCACCGTTGTGGACGTTGCGATTGAGAAGCCGATTGGCAGCGGATCGGTGGACATCTTGCGCAAGCTCGGCTTCTCGCCTGCGTTTCTGGCCGTGACGAATATCGCGGGTGCTTTCTCGAGCCATTCCATCTTCTTCAGCGTGATTGCCGAGTTCAAGAACCCCGACGACTGGCCGAAGGCGCTTGCGTTTCTGCAAATCACCGATACCACGCTGTACCTCATCTCAGCCGTCATCATCTACGTCTACGCCGGCCCCGATGTCCCGTCCCCGGCGCTGTCCGCAGCCGGCAGCGCCACGATCCGCAAGGCGATCTGGGGCGTGGCGATTCCGACGATTGCGATTGCGGCCGTGATCTACGCGCACGTCGCGTCGCAGTATATCTTCACGCGTATCTTCGGCAACACGAAGCACGTCGTGCGGCGGACGAAGCTGTCCACGGTCGCGTGGCTGCTCGTCACGCTCGGGATCTGGGGTATCGGCATGGTGATTTCGGAGTCGATCCCGGTGTTTAACAACCTCCTGGGTCTGGTGTCCGCGGCGTTTGCAAGTTGGTTCTCGTTTGGGCTGCCGGGCATCTTTTGGTTGTGGATGCACTACGGCAACTGGTTCAGCAACTGGAAGCAGAAGACGCAGTTCTTCTTTACGTCGCTTCTTTTGGTGGTGGGAATTTTGCTGTGTGTTTTGGGGCTTTGGGTGTCGATTGAGTCGATTGCGAGCGCTTCGGGGTCGAAACCGTGGACTTGCGCCAGTAATGCGGCCGAGTGAAGTTGTGTTTGTCGTCTTTGGGGAAGATTGGTTTAGTCTAGCCTAGTTGCATAGGCGGCACGAAATGATATCCATATGCCCTAAATAGCAAGTAATTCTATCGTTTATACAAAATTCGTTCGTCGGCTTAGTCGTCGTGTTCTCTCACGGACTTAATGCCGGGGTTAATCGCCGAGGTGCGGCTGAGTTATCCGTCTCGTGAGCAAGGGTCGGCTTTTGTACCGGAAATGTTTAAAAAGGAGTTTGATTCGCGAGTTGTTATTCTTTCTACCTCTTTAGCCTAGCTATATCTATTTATAGGGGGTATAAAAGCTATAGAAAACCCCTATTTATAATACTAATAAAAGCACTTACTAATATACTATAATATTATTTTAAAAACCTAAGAAATCTAAAATATAACTTATTAAAGTTATAAAACTACTATAACCTTAATAGCATAAAAACCTCTTAAAAGTTATTAATAAATATATAGAGAGAAAAGATTAAAATACTAGATTTTTCTAATCTTTATTTAATATAAATAATATTTATTATAAATAACGTTAAAGTATTTAAAATACTTCTAGTTAATTTCTTTATAATTAAAACTATTAATATTAAAATAATAGAATAGTATAATTCAACTATTATTATAAAATTACTATAGATATATTATAGTTTTTATTAAGAATATAATCTATTTTAATACTAAAATAAATTTATATATAAGAAAAGTCTTAATCTATTAAGTAATAGTTTACTTATTTAAATTTTAGTATAATAATCTAAGTAGTATTAATATATTAAAAACCAAGAATAAAAATATTATAAGAAACTAAAAAGAAGAGAAACTTCTAAAAAAAATATAAAAAAGTTAATTAAATTATAAAATATACTAACTACTTTAATAAAATTAAAGAGATTATTATCTCTATAAAACTAAATTTTTAGAGCTAATTATATATATAAAGTTACAGTTAGAAAAGTGTGGTTATAGGGGGTAGCCCGCTAGAGTTCCTAAAAAAGTACACTTTAATACACTATATCACTTCATAGTGAATTCGCAAGTTGTTATTAGATAGCCCCGCCGCAGATCAAGGCAAAAGCGCTGTGAGTTGAGTGAGAGTAGGGTGGCTCCATTCATATGCATTATGCAGAGGCAGTGCATGCGGCGCAGTGGTTATTTAGGCACCTGCCACAGGGCTATCTTGACGAGTTAGCACTTGCATGCATGGTATATGAACCGCCAGCTTCCCCCAAGAACGCCTTGGCAAGGCCGGTTCTTGGAAATTCTGCCCAACGCCTACGCCTAGGCTATGACTGGTCGGCAACCCCAAATACTAATACATTTTGTTCACAGCACGTATTTCATCTTCCACTTATTGCAAACGTGGCACCCACACAATTGAGGTCCTGGACTGCCCATCATACGACAAGATTCTTCAAATTCGGAATGCAGCAAGAGGAGTATGCAGATACCGGCACGTACGATGATGGCGACAGTGAGTTTATAGGAGATGAAGGAAGCCACATGAATTCGCAAACAGAGAACGATGATCGCCTCCAACTTGGGACGAACGAGGCTTCCGACGATGATGCCATGAATGCCCACACATCAGAAGACGAAGATGAAGGATTACCGGAAGATTGGTTGCTTGCATTGGGCCAGTGGGCATCGAGGATTTGTTATGTCTGTCAAAGCTTTCTCAATGGGACGAGTTATTCCTTGGATGGATATTGGAAGAGCAAGACATATGTGTACCACGCTTCTCTGATTTCATTGAGGCAGTCCGTTCATGCAGGTTGTCCTCTGTGCCGGCAGCTGTCCATATCTTTGGACAAGCTTATCAAAGAATCTGAATTGAGAGCGGCGGAGGATGCATGGCACGTCGAATGTAAAGTTTACCCAGGAAGCAACGCTATCGGTGGATCATACGGCATGCGTTTGCTTTTCTACCTCTTTGACGATGAGGGCTACCTCAATGGGACCTCCAGAGAATTTAGCTTCGGACAGATGGAATTTTACGCGGAAAAAGGCTTATGCCTGGGTCCAGAGTTCTTGGGTAAGGCAAGAAAGCGGTGCATTGCTCACAACAAGACGGCTAATGGGTACTAGATCCTTCCCTCAACAGCAGTACTGCGAAGTCGGACGCATCCATTGACCTCGTTCGGTCATGGTATCAGCAGTGTACTTGTCGAAACTGGCAACCAGAATCGCGAGTCCTTCCAAGCCGCTTAGTCCAGGTATGGAGACCCGATACAGGAGTTCCAGACATTCTGTGTGCCAAACTCTGCGAATCGGAAAATCTGCCACCAACAGCTACTCCGTACACTACTCTGAGTCACCGCTGGGGGCCAAGCACCTTCTTGAAGCTTCAAAAAAGCAATCGTCGAGAATTTCAACAGGCGATACCAGTAAACCAGCTTCTCCAAGTATTCAAAGATGCAATGCATATAACTATTGAGCTCAATGTTTCCTATATATGGATCGATTCTCTTTGCATTGTTCAGGACTGTAAAGAGGACTGGGCACTCGAATCCAAGACAATGGGGAACGTCTACCAATATGGAGAGCTCAATATTGCTGCAACTGGTTACGATGACAGCGACAAAGGTCTATTCGGCATGAGAGACCCGATACCTTCAAATCACTTTCCGATTCACTTAGACTGCAACTTGCGCGGAGGCGGAGAGTTAGGTGGCTATTTCAAAGGCTTCTACATCAAAGCAAATGAACTGGACTTTGTCGATGATGTCATTCGTGGCCCCTTGAACTCAAGAGGTTGGGTGGCACAAGAACGGGCTCTATCAGCAGCAATTGTTCACTATACTCCGAAAGTAATCTGGTGGGAATGTGGTTGCATGATTGCCAATGAAGCCCTCCCAAGTGGCCAAGAGGAGTGGGACCAGGGCGGATGGCAAGTCCGGTCACTCGGAGTTACCGAGAAGGAGCCGATTTACGAATTTTGGAAGCGCTTCATTGGGTCTTACGCTGGTACGAAGATAACCTTCGAGAAAGACCGCTTCCCTGCTGCTACCGGTATCGCACGCATTCTGAGCAGGATGCTCAACGAACGCTTCATTGCTGGATTTTGGGAGGGTGACATCGGTCGGTCGCTTCTTTGGCAATGCGACGGCGAGGCAAGCATCCCGTCTGCGCAGGTGGCTCCATCATGGTCCTGAGCATCTATGTGCGTTACGATTGGGGGATGGGGATTTCAACACAGTTCATCTGCGCGTCTGCTAAGGGGCGTTGATTTCGAGGTGCTGTCAACAGTCGATGGGTTCACGTCGGACCTCGAAGCGATGTTGCTTGAAAAGTCTAGTGTGTGGGCTCTCGCAGTCCGAGGACCATTGAGGACGTTACCGCATGATCTATCAGTATTGGGTAGGGAAGGAACACACGGGGTGTGGTATGTGATTGCGAGGGAGGATAAGGACTACATCACTTCTCACCTTCACGACGGGGGGATACCTAACGAGCAAGCCTGGCGTTTGAATGCCTCTACACACCTTCCACTTGCAAAACACGACAGGTCGGTGTATGGCCTTTTGATACAACATGTACCAGAGGCTCAAGATCTAAACACTTTCAGGCGATCGGGAAAGGTCCATTTCGCCTTTACAGAGAATGTGGTGATCGAGGAATACTTTGGGATCTGTGAGAAGGACAGAAAGTACGAGCCAAGTCCGAGATTCGAAGAATGTGGTTTTCAAAATATAACTCTAATCTAGCTACAATAAGGATTCTACAAACCTTTACCGCCGTGATGGTCTGGGAAAAGAATGATGCTCAGCCCTCCCCAGTTCAGGTTGGCATTGAAGCGCAACCGCTGTTGTTGTAGGGTGACGGGGTGCGCTAGGAGCGGAGGGACGAAAAAGAGGCGGTTCCTTCTGCAGGTAACTAGTAATAATTAGAAAGTAGCCTCCACCATCTGAATCGAGAAGAGGATGTTAGTATGTTCAACAAATCAGTAGGAGGTTCCTTCTGGTCCACTGGACCAATTTGAGGGTGGCAAGATTGGCAAAAGCATTTCTGATGATCTGTGGCAAGTGGAATCTTCTTGACTCGCTGACCAGTCTCTGGCCACAGAAGTTCAATGTCACCGCCATATCTGGACGTGCCAGACAATGTAGCTTGATCAGATGATGGCTGAGGCTATTTTGGTTCGCCGAGCCTTTCCATAAGCCTTCACGTCCATGCAACTTTGACAGATACGGTTGAATATTTGGGGAAAGGAGGCTGAGACTTCCGAACTGCGCGCTCTAGTTATCAACATATCACACCACAATCCACGCCATTCGGACGTCGGTTCCATGTAACTAGAAATACCATTTTCCGCCGACGAGAAAAAGCCGCACAAGAGGTCTTGGGCATTTAAGACAGTCGTATGTGGTTTTAGGATTAAGTAAAACTGTCAAAACTTGCTTCCTTTTCTGCGCACGATCTTAAGTCCAATGGAAGCGAGGGTTAAGCGAGGTTGACGGAAAGTCAGCCCGCGTGTTGTTGTCTCAAAACCAGAATTCTGGCCGTGGTCCGGCGAGCGGACCGTGCGCCATTTGCCGCGTTGAGACAGAGTTGAATATTCATGTCGCGATCCAAAAGCCTGTCTTTGCCATCAGCTTACGCCCTTAGATTGGCTGTAAGACATTCCTTCATGTGTGTTTTCCAAAATCTGTCGCCTCAAACCGTTTTGTTGAGTGTAACTTTCGAGAATGTTCTCGTTCTCCTTTCTCATGGCCTTATCTTTGTTGCTTTTCCCACATGGGAATGGTTGCACACGTAGTCAGCTCGAAACCCGCTAACAACGCGGAGATCAGCAAGGGGTTTAGGGCAAGGCTGGACCAACGAGCCGTCCCACAAACTGAAATTGGATCGTCTGAATCATTTGCTGCAAGTCACATGTAGGAGAAAATGGGACTGTTCTTTTTTAACATGATTTAATTGTTCCATTTGTCCAGCTATCTACATGTATTGGCGACTACACATTATTTGCATAAACCCCACTCCCGCATGTAATTAGTGTAAAAAAGAAACTATGTTCGTGACTTCATTCGAGGTGCAATGCCCGTGTACCCGCAACCTCTCCAACCAAAAAAAGGTTTTTTGTACATTTTCGTTATGTGCAAATGTCCGTCCCAAATTCGCAATTTTTGCGCTGTTGGGTTCAATCCAGCTGAGCCACCAGCAACTCCCGCCAGGGTTCGTAGCAGAGGATTTAGAGGAGGAGAGCAGCGATGGCGACGGCCAGACCGGCACCGGAGAAGGTGGCGGCAGCGCCGGCGGTGACAACGTTCTTGGCAGTAGGAGAAGCCTCCTTGGTGCCCTTGGTGGTGGGAGAAGCATCTCCGTTGGTGCCCTTGGCGGTGGGAGAGGCCTCCTTGGTGCCGTTGTTGCTGTGGCCGGGGGCGGGGACGGCGGCGCCGGGAGTGACACCGGTAGGAGCGGGGGCGCCGGCGACGGGGCGGGTGGTGGCCGGGACGCTCTTGTCGTTGCCGCCGGCTCCAGCGCAGGGCTTGCTGGCGCACTCGGAGAGCTGGCTCTGCATGTCGGCGAAGACCTGGGTGAAGTGGGCGATCTCGTCACCACCCTTGCCGCCGGCGGGGAACTTGGTGGAGATGGTGGTCATGAGAGTGTTGACGTTTGTGGCTATTGATAAGTGTTAGTCGCTTTGAGTTTTCTGTAAGTTGAAATGTGGGAACTTACCAATCTGAGCAACCCAGTTGAGGGTGGTGTCGCAGATGCAGGCAGCAGAGAAGAGAGTGACCTTGCTGGAGATGTCGGTGAGGAGCTTGTCGCCAGCGGCGTTGAGCTGGTCAGAGAGAGGCTGGAAAGCCTGAGCCTCCTCAATGGTCAAGGGGAGCATAGCAGCAGCGTTGTTGGTGGCGGTGCGGATGATCTCGAGCATGTAGGTCGAGGCGTTGGTGAGCTCCGGGCCCGGGCCGCCAGTGTAAGAAAGGCAAGTGGTGTCGAGGTTCTGGATGCCGTTGAGGACAGTCGTCATGATGGTGTTGACGGTGCTGAGCTCGCGGGTGCAAAGCTCGGAAGTGCTAGGCGCGGCGAGGACGCCGGCAGCGAAGAGGGCGATGGGGGCAGAGAACTTCATGGTGATTATGGTATTAGAGAATAGACCGAAAAGGTGTCAGTGAGAGACTGTTGTAGTGAATGTCGTTGAAAGAAAGTGAAGAGCTGGAAGATGAGGCTGCTGCTGGATGCTGGATGAGTGCTGATTAAAATTTGAGATCGGCAGTCGAAGTCCATCTCTTATATATCCAGTTTCTCTCATGCCATCTTTGATTTGAAGGTGTCGATCGCTTTGACTCTTGCATCTGGACCCCGCCCCTGAGCAACTTTACCCCGGATCATCCTAGCTGGCAGTTTCTTCCTATACAACCACACGTGTGCCGGACAAGCTGCGATAACGACTAACACATCTCAAACCACGCCAGGAGGCTTGTGCTATTTTCTTCCAGGGTTGCTTCTGTTTCCCACGAACCCTAGCCGCACTGCTCGGACGAACATAAGATCTGAACGCCATCAATTGTGCTGCACGGCAAATGAGCAACGGCGCGTGGTGAGGCCGCCACGGCGCGCGCTAGCGGAGCCGTTTCTTTTTCCCGCAAACATAGCGCCCGACTTTGGGCGATGAAACAGGAACGCGCCAATCCTTCCCTCCGAGTCAGGCTGAGAATTCTGAGTCTGTGGGTGACGGCCTAGGAAAGAAAGAAAAGGACATTGGTTTTCCTTCTCGGCGCTAGGCCGCATGCAAGTCTAACGAGCCCACCATCCACCAAGTGTGCCTTTTCTTCTTAGCAGGCTTCCATGTCTCTCTGTCGAGAAGGGCCCTGCGGCCAAGGCGTCTGCAGACCCCAACCACTTTCTGCCCCTCCAGCCCTGGCAGGTGTCGTGCTCAATGTCGAAGAGCATGGCTCTGATGATCTCCCACCTCCCGCAAGACCGGATCAACCGCCCTATCCAGCATGACACTGATCAGACACTGGTCAAATCACTTTGGCTCCCGTCCGATTCTAGGCCCTGTGCCCTGGAATTGTACGTAAGTCGCCAGTGCTGCTCGCTCAGACAACTCCGGTAGTCGGATGTACATGTAAGCTGCCTAGACAGACAACCTCAAACGCACTCAATCAGTGCCAACCGTGGTGGCCACCAAATGATTCGGACTATTCTAGAAAGGCATGCTTACAAGAGAGCTGTGCACAACATCTATGCTGCTCGTGACCCAAATTAGTGCAATTGTGCACGGGACGTTCAGCCGCTGCCGCGACTCAACCTCTCTCCCACTTCGATGCTTTCTCCGGACAACGGACTAGACGGCATCGGGAGGCTGGCGGTTTTGAGAAGTACCGTGGCGCTTGCTGGCGGCTGGCCCTCGCTCGGTAATCGAGGTCCGGCTTGCGATTTGAGGCACCCACCTTTCCAGCATCCGGATAGCGTGATAGTCTAAGGCAGTTGGAGGCTTCGGGCACTTGGAGATTAAGGACTGCAAACACAAGATTCCAAGAATAATAGGCCACACTTGACAAAGTTTGTTTCTCTTGAACTACTCAATCTTCAAGAAGCCTAAAACAGGGCCAAGCAACAATGTGAAGTTTTCTTAGAATTAAACTCACCTGCATCAAGACTGTGAGAGCAACAGCGAGTCGTGCCTGCTGCTGCATCACGCACTCCGCCGCTGGAGTTGCGCGGCTGTACCCCACCAGCATGCCGATGGCCATCGGACGACGAGAATTTCCCCAACGGAGGCTCACATCCAGCCCATGCAGCCTTAAAAATATTTCAGCTCATATTCCGGGGGCGCCGCCCTCTTTGTTGCGTGCAGCGGTCCAAGATACCATGTGCATGCGACGCTCGCTTGCCATGCGAATTGACCCAGGCTGATGGATGACCTTCCTTCCCGAATCCTTCAATCACCAGCCACGTCGGATGTCAAGCAGCTTTCGGGCCGAGCTAATTCTAGACCTCATTGAACAAGTTTGACGTAACCCTCTAATTTGTGATCATTGAAATTCGGCCTTATAGTGACGGCTGAACTTGCTAGTAGATTCTTCTTCGTCAGCCATCAACCCTTGTCCTGTTTGAACGCCGGCGTCTCATCGGCCAAATGACCCATGCACTCTCTTTGGGCTTTGGAATAGGCTTATGGCCTGATTTCGATTGAAAATTTGATGTTGACTGGAGCGACTAGATATTCAATGACAGCAGCGAGGTATGAGAAAATGCAACTTGATTGGTAGTGAATGGAAGCTAATCGCTGCCTATAGTGGCCGGACCATTTACCAAGAACGCGCCATCTAGCGCGCGCATCTTCCGCCGTTGCAATTAGCAAATCTCGAAAAGAATATGGATGCGATTATCAAGATTGGGGTTTTGGTAGACCTCCCGGACGTACCAAGCCTGCTCATCTCGGTACTCGGCTCCGTCGCGGACACGGTGAAGTGGGTCCGGAAGCTCGTCGCCGACCGAGACCGTTACGGGATCCGCCTCCCGCTTCCGCTCCCGCTCCGCCGCACCGTGGGAACAGACGCTTCGGCTTCGCGGTACAACATCTACGAGCAAGCAGTCCTCGTGGCAGAAGCAACATGCCAGCTTGATCTTCTGCCCTGCGAGCAACCAGGATCAGTCAAGGGAGTGACCGGCTCTTCCAGACTTGTCAACTTCATCAACCACTCTCGTCCGACAGTGGTACGAGAACGGCTCACACTCTCTTCAGTCGCATTATTGACGAAACTGACTCCGTGGTGGGAATGCAAGACAAAAGTTGTGAGCCAGTCTCACATTCGTTGCAAATCACGCAAACGTTGGTCGCAAAATTTCGATGCTCAATAAGCCGTTACGGTGGTCGGGCTGTCGGAAACACCACGCCAGCTTCGCTTGCTTCACAGATGTTGGGGCGACCATGTCCGCAATGAGGTCAGGAGAGGCTCATCACGATCGAGTGCATGATGCAACCGTGGGGCCGCAAGTAGCTCCACTAGGTGGAGCGTGTGCCTCCACGGTTACAACTCGCACCCACCATTTTTTGCGACTCATCACGATGCTGGAACATTGAAAATACTCACGTGCAGTATCGGACATTCTTGTGTAGGATATCGGATTGATCTTGTATATTTTCATAAGGGTGTTTATGTATTGAATAGTATATAATTCTTCTAGACATAGTACCTAAGTCATTAGTGCGCCAGATGATCTGTGAGTTTGACATTCCCAGTTGCCAAGTGCAGGCAGAAAACGGGTTAAAATAGATCATTCCAAAGGTTGCTGTCTTATTCAGCACATAGCTTCCTCCATCTGAAACTGGAATCAATAGAAAACACATGAGATGAAGTCAACTCCAAGAGGGACGAGATGTCAGCGTGGCCCGCTTTTATGACATTTCGATGAACAGTCGGGGCCCATTGAGGCGGATTGACGTAACCTTCACATCGCATGGACCACCGATTTTGACGTTTGAAATGCTCAGAAAACTGGAACTCAAAGGTTGAGGTCACTGTTATGTAGTCGTGAACTACCAAAAAATGTAGCACAATGCAAATAGCCGATCAGCACGTCGACACGTATAAGTAACACTACAAACTGGCTATCCTCAAGGTTCTCAGCGTCAAGGTTCTCACAAAATCCAAACAACCTGATTCAATATCCCGAATCGTAACGAATATTTGTCGATCACCATGGCAGACCAAATCCCCCAGCAAATGCGTGCCGCATCCATCAAGGACTTCAACAAGGGCTACGAAGTCAAGTCCGTCAACGTCCCCACCGATCTTGGCCCGAACGATGTCCTTGTCAAGGTTGCCGCTGCCGGATACTGCCACACCGACCTCCAGGTGCAAGAAGGCGTTTACGCCTCTTCCGGTGCTAAGCCTGGTCTAATTGGTTCTCATGAGCCCGTGGGAACAATCGTGAAGCTTAGCCCGGAGGCCGGAAAGAAGGGATGGAAGATTGGCGACCGCGTGGGCTCCATCAACACCTACGGCTGCTGTGGGTCATGTAACTCCTGCAACCGGGGCAAGCAGCTTTGCGACAACATGACAGGCATGCTCGGTCTGACCGTCGATGGCGGGTTCGCTCAGTACATGAAGGCGGATGCGAGGGTAATCTGCAAGGTCCCCGAAGAGATTCCTTGGGCTGAGGCCGCACCATTATTCTGTGCAGGTGCCACCGTCTACGGTGCCCTCGTGGCGGCGGACCCAAAGCCCGATCAGTGGCTGGCTGTCGTTGGTATCGGCGGCCTGGGACATTTGGCTATTCAATATGCAAAGGCCATGGGTGCGAAGGTCATTGCGATCGATAACCGACAAGAAGGAATCGACTTGGCGAACGACGTCCCGTCGCACCTGAAACCCGACCGAACATATGTCCTCAACAGCAAGGAGGAAGAGGCGAACACGATCAAAGAGCTTCAGACATCCTTCTACGACACCAACCCCGGCGTTGACCGCGTCGTCATCACCACGGAAGCCCGACCACTCGTCAAGTTTACGCAACAATTCTTGAGAAAAGGAGGCGTGCTTGTGGATGTTGGACTCCCAGCTGATGGACCCTTTGAGGTTGACCCGTTTGCGTTGAACTTCAAGGAGCAGACTATTCGCGGGGCGTTGATCTGCACACCCGAGCGCAGCAGGGAGATGATTGAGCTGCACGCGAAGAACAAGTGCACCACACATATCGAAAAGACTTTCAGCGTCGAGCAGGCCAATGAGATGGCGGAGCACTACCTGTCGAAGCAGCTGAAGGGACGGCTGTGCATGGTTTTCTAAGAAGATATCTGTAATATTAGCTCACGACTTGTATGACCAACCAATACCTGGAATCTTCACGTACAGATGTTAGATGCGAGAGTGTCCTAATTCTGATCTCTGTGCTCCTTGTGATGCGTGTTCTTGGGGCCCTGGCAAACACTGTGTCAGTGTGGAGTGTTCATCCGATGTTTCGGTAGATGAGTGATCGCGTCGCGGGGTAAATACTGAACCTCGCCTGTCCAACGGCAGCGGAGTAATCTCAGCCGAGTGGAATTCTCAGTTTAGTAATCGCACCAGACCCGAGGTCGAAAAGCGTACAGTAACACCGTTGAATAATGTGATATAAGTTCGCAAGAAATTGACTCCTGTTCAATGAGAGCCCGCAACAATATCGTCTGAAAACCGTTCATACTAAGCTCATCCACTAAGCGATAAATAAAATGCCTGAAGCAAATTTCCAGCCCATTATCACCTCTCCTGAGGAGAGGCCCGCGGCCTCCAAGCGCAGAGCAATCTACCTGCGGTCTTTCCTACTTTTCTACATCAACTCTTTCATCTTTGAAGTTGCCATGCTCATTGTCAGCATAGTCTTCTTCTCAGGCTGGCGAGATATGCTCCCCAAATTCATGTGGACAATCATCTTTTGCCCACTCGGTATGGGCGGCGCTATGGGTGGTCTCATCAACGCCTTCATCGTCGACCGCATCTATGGCGCTAGAGCCGTGCACCTCGCTGCCATCATGAGCGTCTTGGTCCTCGGTGCCTGCAACGATTTGTGCTATAATTTGGATCTCGTATTTGGATGGTTCGGAGCGAAGGACCACTTTTGGTGGTGGCATTGGCGATATCTAGGCATTTGGTTCGTGGGGTACACAAATGGGAAGTTGATGTTTACGGACCAGGGCCAAGAGACATTGGCCGGGTGGGGAGTATGAGCACATGAGATTAAGGCTTGCGATTTCAGCGGGTAGAGCCGGAATTGTGAAAGAAATTGGCTAGTTCATTCGCTGTATGTAAGGTACGAGGTCGCTGAGGTGGCGTCGGTCCGGCGTCTGAGTACTTGCGAAAAGGGGGTGTCGGAATTCCACGCCTAGCCATCTTGAGGGAAGAAGACAAGCCCGCAACCGTTTTGGGAAATCACACATCGGTCTCAATTGAATTGATCAAAAGTATCATTAGAAGTAAATCTATAAACAATCCATTCATAAAAGTCATAATGTGAAGAACCAGTTCCCACCAAATGATAAGGCCAGTCTGGGAGATGGAGAAATCTAAACGAAGAGAAATAAAGAAATCGTAAAGTCGTATCCATCACCCTGCAGGGCTTAAACCCTCGCAATGGAGTCGGTGCAGTCAGTCATGGTCCTCTTATCGTTTCCAAAAAGAGCCATCTTTTCCATACTAAATCCGTGTTAGTTGAGGTTCTGTGATAGAAACAGGCATTGATGGGTAACTCACGCGCCAGAGAAGCTGCTAGCCCACTTGTTCTGTTGGCCAATGAAGCCCTGGAACTTGGCAGCAACATCGGTCTTGGTGTCCGTGGCGAGCTTCTCATCCGAAGGGAAGACGAAGACGCCCGGGGGAGCAGTCTTCGGGGCGGTCTGAGAGGCGTAGTTGTATGTCTCAGCGTAGTAGTTGACATCCCACTTCCCAGGGGTGGAGTCCTGAGACGCGTTCTTCTGGTTGGGGTCGACGAAGTTCTGAGTCGATGTGCTATGGGCGCCAAGAAGAGCAGCAAGGTCCTCCGCACTGTAGCCCTTGGCCTGGAAGAGAGCGAAGAGGTCTGAAGCGGAGGCAAAGACGTCGGGGAGACCACCGGGCTTGGCGTTGGCGGTCGAGTCCTTGCGGCCGATGAAGGTCTTGACCTTGGGACCACCAGGGCACAGGAAGATTGCGGCATCTAAGTCGATGAGAGTCAGCGATGTTCTCCAGGGCCTCGATGATAGGGTAACTTACTTCCGGCAAACACAATCATGTCAGCAACTGATGTTCCGTACTGAGTAGCCATGTCCTGCAGGACCTTGGCAATGTTCTGTAGGCCGCGGTTCTCGTTTCTGAAGAGCTCATCGGGGTCACCGGCAGATGAGCTCTTGCCAAGAATCAGAGAACCGTCACAGCCACCGCTGAAGCCTTGTGTGGTATCCCAAGAGCCGCAGTCGTGGAAGATGGCACGAATGGCGGCGCGGGCAAGATCATTGCACTGGTCGCCGGCCATGAAGCGAGTGTTCAGGTCCTTGTTGACCTTGGTCCAGACGGAGCAGGTGTGCTGCCGCTGCCGCCTTGCCACTGGAGCCGGACCCGCTGTCATCGGAGCGCCCTTGCGAGGAGCCAGGTCAACAGTGGCCGCGGAGGTGAGAGCCAAGAAGCTGGTAAGTAGGTAGAGGCTGGAGTGCATTTTGGCGGTGTTGGTGGGTTAGGTGTTTGGCTGGTGGTGTTAGTTGGCGGGTCTTGGCGATGCTTGGCGATGGTGTCTGAGTGATGATGCCAAGAGGTTTGATTCCAAGATGCGAATGGTCTGTCTTTATAGAAACTTGGCATTCTGGATTTGGGAATGTTTTCAAGCGTTCGGTCGTTTTTGACTTTACCGTTTCGATCTAGATCTGGACATAAGCTTACTCTAAGCTGTGGCAAACGCCTGCTTTGCGCGAACAGTGAGCCATCTTCGTAGGTCAACGGCATCAGCGAAGTCGACTATTCTTTCGTGTAATGCGGGCGTCCTGACAAAGCACGACACTGCTCCAGTCGAGAACTCCAGCACAGAAGAATTCGGTATCCGATGTCTCTAGCGTCGAACGGGGTTCGAAACGGACACGGTAGTTTGGGGAAGGTCTAGCCGGTCCGTTGCACTTAGCGCCGTTGAAACCCACGATGGGCTTAATGCTAAATTGTCGGTCGCCCAATAGGATGTCAGCTATTGTCAACCTCCCGCGAGCCGCACCAGTGGTGCGCATGGGCTGCACAAAGGAGAGAACAAAGAGCCCTAGCTGTTGGAAACCGAGTTGTTGGGATTGGTCGTGCCATGTCCCTCCGCCCTTGTTCTGGACCACAAAGGAACGGGAAACGGGGAAACGGTGCAACTGTGCACATAAAGAGATATGCGATAGAAAGGCACGTGGGTACTGTGCCTGGACGTATCAGAGTCAGCCGCAGCTGGACCTGGGCAGTTGGAAACGAGGACGCCTCAGCAGAATCGGGAACATTTGTGGAGGTTACGGGGAACGGTTTTGTGGAGGCTGGGGAAGGTTGGTTGTCAGAGAGCCTAGACTCGGCTTTCAAGTGTCTGTGTGTTCGTCCGAATTATCTTGTTCCTGAAAATCGTCCGATGAGATGCTCAGGGGAAAGTTGAGCTATGCAGAAATTCAAACCGATCCTTGTATTCAAGACGATCTATCATTCGGACGATTTCAACCTCTTACTTCAGACCTTGACTGCTCTCGATATTCTTTGGCAAGATCATTTTCCATGAAAGACCCGTTTGCCCAGTCGTGACTCATGGCCCGGGAAAGCTCAGCACGTACTAGCTAATGGAATAAGAAATAAGTCTATGCGCCGACGCCACGACCCGTCCAAGCTTTATTCTCTGCTCTAGCCGTGTTTTCTCGCCGGTTCCATTGTCAGCTTGTTAAGCAACGGCCGAAGTCGCCATCAGCACAGATCCCTCAGACCTGTCCATCCATAGCCTCGGGACGGCCAGCACCTGTCTGCGAGGTCAGTCGAAAAGGGGATGCCGTGGTTGGTCAGCCCTTGAGAAACCCCCAATCTGCCTCGGTTTAACCCGAGTGCTAAGGATCTAGAAGAAGCCGGGCTAGACCCGCCAAACCTCTCTGCCGGGTCTATCAAAGGTCTGGCTATGTTTAGAGTTCGTGGAGATGAGTGGATCGCGCCCCGGATTCATGTTGTTCTTCAGCCAGTCAAACTTGAATGTGGATCACGCATGTAAGCAGACTAGACACCCTGTAGCTTCAGTCTAGACGGCGGAGGAAATGAGAGCTGCCAGCATGTGGGAATCATCACTTTGAGTTTTGGCAGTTGGTGACTACAGCTGTCGGCCAACGGTTGGAAAGGTTATACACATGACAACGCCATTGCCAGTTATCTCGGAAAATCGGCACTGTTAGTCTCATTTTGCCGTGAAGGCACGAAAATGGACTATTTACGTGACTTCTTGGTGGTGGCGAGGCGCAATAAGCTTGTTTAAAACTTAATCGGGTGTTGAACAGATCAGATGGATCACCATAATTGTGCAGCAGTATTGTTGCGCGCGGGTTTTGCCGATGGACATGGGTGACCAGAACTGGAAACCTTACTGTTACGACCCGTAAAACAAGGATAACAGCTGAACGACCCACTTAGGCGTCGGACGGCTGTGACAGGACATTTGTACTGCAGGAACACAGGAACAACAGGGACTCACTCGGAAACGGAAGAACTATAGTATAAGTCACGTGACGATAAGATAACAATTATTAGGGATCAGAATAATCCAACACGACTTAGAGGCTGAATAATTATTCTAGGTCAGAATGATCTAGCTTAACTCAAGGTATAAAGGAATATACTTAGAATCAGGACTTATATATATTATAACTTAAGCCTGGCTTATAGTTATACTTCTATAGCTCTTTAGTAATTAACTTTATATTTATCCTCAGGATATTTTCAGCTTACTTTTACTGCAAATACTTATTAAGTGTAAGACTAATTACTTTAGCTTCTAACTACTAATCTATAACACAGTCTATAACCTATAACCTAGACTATAACCTTAGTATACTATTACTATATATTAATCCCTAGCTTCTGTTAGCAGACCTTACTATTAGATAGCTAACTATAACACTTTAATTACTTCTGTTTAATAAGTTAATTATTAAGACCTATTAATAGTATAGATAAGATATCCTCTTGCGCTTCTACTAAGTTACCTACTTTAAGAAGCTTTTCTTCCTCTAAATAGCTAGTTAGAAACCTAGCTGAAGAACTTAAAGAAGCCTTAATAGCTATAGACTTAGATAATAAAGTTATCCTTAAAAAGGAAACTTATAATAAACTCTAAGCCTAAGTTAAGAAAAAAGATAATAATATAGCTAAGATATAAACTATATATAATAAAACAGCTAATAAACTCTAAGGCTTTAAAAGCATAATCTAAGAACTTAATAATAGATTTTAATAGTTTTAGAACCTTAAAAACGAAATCGCATACTTAGGAGGACAAGGTAATAACCTCTTTATATAGGAAATCTAGAACGAAGTTAACACTCTTCAGGCTGCTGCTAATATTATTACTACTCCTATAAGAAGATAATAGAAACTTAAGCTTAATATTCTAGTTATATATAACAGAACCCTAGGAACTTTTAAGGAATTTCTAATCCAGATTAAGAACTACTAGAATTTTTATCACAGAGACTTCACTAACAAAACTGAAAAGATAGTGCATGCAGCTATTTATCTCTGAGGAAAAGCTTTTAAATAGTTTAAACTGATCTAGGAAGAATACCTTAAGTATAAAACCTTCAACAAATATACTACAGAGACCTTCGATATCTATGCTAATTTCTAAGGATTTGAGGATGCACTTCAGTCTCTCTTCTAGGACCCTAACAAGAAATAACAAGCTGAGCGCAACCTTGCCTAGCTCAGACAGACTAAGTCTGCTAAAAACTACTCTACTAACTTCAGATAACTTAATATCTAACTTAATCTTACTAAAAAGACTAAGATCTTTATATTCTATTAAAGACTTAAGAATAAAGTTAAGGATAAGATTATTAAGATTAATTAACTAGAAAACTTCCTCTAATATATAGAACTTGCTATTAAGATTAATAACTACCTCTATAAATAGCAAAGAGAATAAGGAGATAAGCAATAAAACCTAAACTCAGGATATAAATATTAGTGGCAGCCTTAGAACAAGTTTAATAACCAGCAAAACAACAGCAGACCTTATAATAACTAGAATAACACTTAATAAAGCACTTCTTATAGATAACACAGCAGACCTATAGACCTTAGCATTACTATTAAAAGCAATAGCAAGAAACTATAGAACTTTAAATGCTATAACTGTAAAAAAATAGAATATATTGCTAAAGACTGCAGATAACCTAAGAAACTTAGCTGGAAACCTATACCTAAACAAACTAATTAAGTCAGTATAGCAACTAAAGTACTCTATATATCCTTGTTATAAACTAGATACTATAATAATAAATGCTTTACTTACTGCAGTAATAAAGAAGCTATAGAATACTAGCCTAGCAACTTAGACTGCAGAAGAACAGGCTATAATATAACTATTCCAGAGACTAAGACTAAGATCTTTATAATAGCTTCCTAAGCTAATAGCAAGCTAGTTAGAAAGACTACTGAACAACTTAATAAAATGCTTTGCGTCTAGCAACTTAACACAGCTAACCTTAGCCTTATAAGTTATAATATAAAAACCTAATAAATAATCTAAAAGTTAGAAGCCTAAGTATAACAGGAAATAAATTAAATCTATTAATATAAAGCAAAACAGCAGATTATATATAATAACGAATAACAGATCCTACGCCTTAAAGTAGTATAAACATTTCAGCTATAACAGGTATAAGAAGAACTAGATAATATTATATAGTATTGCTAAATTAATACCCTAATAATATACCTTAAATAATAAAGAAATATATAAGGAAACCCTATTAGAATCAAGCAAATTAACTAAGAACTTAAAGAACAGGTTAAAGAAGAATCTGATGAAGAACTTAAATATTAATATAACCTCTTAGAAGAGCAGCAACTATTCAGTCTCACTAGTAACTAGAACTTCAGTAAACTTAAATCTAGATTTGATTTAGATAGGATCTCCTATAATTCTAACTCTCTTGCTAATATTGCAAATTAAAATATAAGATATTATAGCAGACTAATCCTAGGAATAGATAATATTAGTTCTGAAGAAGAATCTAATAATAAAGAAGAGACTTAACAGCTTCTCTAACACTAGATAGTTAATATAAGCTGTGATAATTAATAACAGCATTTCTATAGAACACCTACTAATATAAGAAACTAGGACTATACTCTAAAGCTTTATATAGAAGACTATTCTGCACTTAAGTATAACTACTATAACTACTGAAACCTCTTCTAGCTATAATACTTCTTTAATAAATATAAGGAATATCTTAGAGATAAATATAAATACTAATTCTACTCTAGAAAACATAATAAGAACTCTATCTAGAATATTTATACTTAAATTACTATAGTTAGATAGATTATAACTATATTTAATAATAACATAGCAACTTTCAGCCTAAGCCTGTAATACTTTATAAGATATCAATATAACAATATAATAAAATAGGAAGAATGCTGAAAAAATAAATGCCTTATATATACAGTCCAGAAGGCTAAAGCCTACAGACTCTTATAAGAAGGATTAAGCCTTCTAAGGCTTTAATTCTAAGAGAATCGCCTTATAAAGGCATAATAAGAAGGAAAACAAATCACCTACTCTAGATAACTAGAGCAGTTAAAAAACTAGACTTACTTACTGATAAAGGACTAAGACAGGTAATAATAACAAGGTCTATATATCTAGCATCCCTAGACCAGAAGGTATACCTGCAACTTGCAGTTACTATTAATAATATTATAACTATTACACTTATTAATAGCAGAGCTGAAATAAATTTTATATTATTTTAAGCAGTAAATAGATTATAACTACTATAGCAAAGAAAGGAATATATATACCAGCTCAGTAATATAGAAAGAGAATAAGTCTAGTACAAAGGAGGAACTATTAAAAACAAGACTATGCTCTTTAAGATAAGTTACCTAGATTGAAATAAATAACTCTAATTTAATATTGCTGAACTTAGTATATATAATATTATATTAGAAATACTATAGCTTGAGAAAAATAACTTATAGATAGATTAGAGAACAGGCTAACTTTATTAGAATAATAATAATCTAGTCTCTGAGCAGCCCTATAAAACCCAGGCCTTAAACAGATCTACTTACTAAGGAATAGCAAAATAATATATCTACTACCTTAAAGCAAAAGAAGCTATATTACGACTATTAAAGATAATAGATCTTAAACAAAAGAATGATCTACTTCTGTCTATCCTAGAAGAATATAGAGTATATAAGAAACTCTTTACAGCTGAATTAGAAACCAGACTACCTAAATATATAAATTTCGATTATAAAATCCCTATTAAGGAGGGAAAGGAGCCTAAATTCAATAAAATTTATAGACTTAACTTAATAAAGATAGAAGCTTTTAATAAATACCTTAATAAGAACCTTAGAAAAAGCTATATCAGGGAATTAATATCACTAGTAAGAAGCCTAATCTTATTTATACTAAAGAAGAACAGCAAACTATACCTATATATTAATTACTGAATGCTTAATAAAATGACGATTAAAAACTAGTACTTATTACTTTTAATCGACGAACTATAATAACTCCTCTATAAAGCTAACTATTTTACAGCACTAGATCTTAAAGGTGTCTATAACCTTATCTGAATAAAGAAAGGAGAAGAATAGAAAACTGTCTTTAAAATATATAAAAGATATTTTAAGTACCTTATTATACCTTTCAGTCTTACTAACGCTCTAGCTATTTTTTAGAATATAATGAACTAAGTTCTTAGGAAATTTATAGATATTTTTATAATTATCTACCTTAATAATATCTTTATCTTCTCTATAATAATAGAATAATATAAAAAGTATATATATCTTATACTCTAAGCCTTCTAAAATACTAAGCTCTTAGTTAAACTAGAGAAAAGTATATTCTATACCTAGGAAATAGAATACCTCAGATTTATAATCACTTCTAGATATATCAGCATATTAAAAAAGAAAGTCTAAGCTATATAGAAATAGCTAATACTAACTAACTTTAAAGAGGTCTAAAGATTACTTAGATTTATTAACTTCTACTAAAAGTTTATTAGACTCTATAGAAAAATCAATATACTTTTTATAGATCTTAGTTATAAAGAATAACCTTTTAAATAGAAAGAAGTCTAAAATATAGCTTTCTAGACTATTAAAGACTGTATTACTAGCAAACCAGTCTTAATAATCCTAAACCTAGAAGAATAGTTTAAAGTTGAAATAGATACTTCAGACTTTGCTTTCAGAGTGTAACTATCCTAGAGAGATCTAGAAAGATATCTGTACCTCTGCGTTTTCTTCTCCTATAAGCTCTATAGACTAGAACTTAACTATCAGATCTATAATAAGGAACTTATAGCAATTATTAAAGCCTTTAAAGAATAGAGACTTTTACTCTTAGGAACTATTTACTAAGTACTTATATATACTGATCATAAAAACCTAGCATACTTCACTATATTAAAGGAACTTAATAAATAATAAATTAGATAGTTAGAATTCCTTTTAAAAATTAACTTCTGAATTATCTATTAAAAAGAATTAGAAAATAGTAGAGCTGATGCTCTCAGCTGATAACTAGACTATAATATCTTAGTACTAAAAGAAACCTAGGTAATTCTTAAATATAATAATAACAGAAACCTAGTACCTGCTGCAAAAGCCCTAATAATAACCAGGCGATCTACAGCTAGCCTGCTAAGCAAACTAGATAATAAAGCTATTAGGGAGTTCCACAGCATACTAATATATAGTTACTAAGGAATTATAAAAACCTGGAAATAACTATAATAATAATATAGAGAAAAGGTTACTAGAAAATATATTATAATAGCGATTAAGAATTATAAGGTTTGCCTGAAAAGCAAACCAGCCTAATACTAACCTTATAGATTATTATAACCTTTGCTTGTACTACAAACTGCTTAGCACTCTATATTCCTCAACTTTATTATTAAACTACTAAAGTCTTAAGAACCTCTTACAAAAGTCTACTATAACAGCATTCTTATTATTATTAACAGACTCACAAAATATACCTACTTTATCCTATATAAGGAAGCAAGTAATACTAAAGAATTCACCTATATATTCCTTAAGTATATTATTACTAATCACAGAACACCTAAAGAAATTATATCAGACAGAGATAAGATCTTTACTTCTAAGTTCTAGAAGTTAATCACCTTATAACTCAGCATTAAGTAAGTAATATCTACTGCTTTTCACTTGCAGACTGACAGATAAACAGAACAAATCAACCAGATCCTTGAAACCTACCTCTGCGCCTATATTAATTACAACTAAGATAATTAGGTAGTATTACTACTAATAGCTTAATTCGCCTATAACAGCATAGTAAGAGAAAGCACTAAAGAATCCTCTTTCTACCTTAACTATAAATTCGAACTAACTGCTTATAGAGAACTATAACCTAGCTTAGTAGCACTAAAAGCTGTTACTATAACCAGACAAATCAAAGATATCTAAGAAAACGCACGCAAAGAACTTAAATTCATATAACAACGCATAATATAGTTCAGTAATAAATAAAGGATTAAAGGACTAACCTTAAAAGAGGGAGATAGCATCTATCTTATATAATAAAACATTAAAACAAAACAACTAAATAATAAACTAAACTTTAAAAAACTCAGACCTTTTAAGATCCTCTGAAAAGTTTCACTAGTTAACTATAAACTTAACCTACCTAATATAATGAAATGCTTTCTAATATTCTATATCTTACTACTTAAACTAGCACTATAAGGATTATAAATAAGCAACCTTATTATTATAGAAGATAATAAACCAGAGTATAAAGTTAAATAGATTATTAACTACTTTAAAGAACTAGAAAGATATTAATACCTTATTAAGTAGAAAAGATATAGTTATAAAGATAATATATAGGAACTAGCTAAGAATATCACTAATATAAAAGATAAACTTGCAACTTATTAGCAATAACACTAAGAACAAGAAACAATATTATTATTATTAATAATACTACCTCTGATAAGTATTACTAGCTACCTATACATTAGATATCTATATAGATATATCAGACTACTAATAGAAGTAGACAGACTGTAATAAGAAAAACTGTTTATTTGCCTAGGAACACTAGAAACTAACTAAGATACTTCTAAAGAATTAACTATAGCTAGAATACCTAAATCTATAACACTTATACCTAAAAAAGACTAGTCTAACTTATTTAAAACACCTTATAATAATAAATCTTTAAGCACCTGAGACTTTTAAACCTCTATAAAGACTGCTCTTCCACCTCCTATTTATTAATAGACTGTATTTTATAACAGATTAAGTTTAAACTATATTCTCTTAAAAACTTCTTCTGTTTATCAAGATAAGATAAGTAACTAAAAGCTGTTACTAACTATATCTAAAGAACCTCTAGCACCTCTTCAGCCTTTTGCTCTTCTTGCTCTACTTTCTTTTACTCTCTAAAATAATAATTCACTACAACTAATCAGCACCCACTCTAAACACCTAAGAAAACAACTTATAAGCATTTGCTATATTACTGCTATTACAGTCTATCAGACTATACTTAACATACTTATTATAATGCTTTAAGTTAGTAAAGTCTATCTTATATATATAATTATGCTGGAAGCAGGGAGAATAAGGTATTATATTATAACTATAGTAGTTAACTAAAGTATTAAAAGCCTGCTGATTATAATAAATCTGAGCGTAATAAGTTTTATAAGAATTAGATTTTTAAATATAACCTGATATAATATTAGTATTATAAGTAAATTAGGAAGTATAATTAATAGATTTCTAACCTAGAACTAATAACCTATTTATATTAAGTCTTAAAAATAAGACCTTTAGAGAAAGAACCTGATATTATAACCTGTAAAATAAAGATAACAGCTGAACAACCTACTTAGGCGTTAAACAGCTGTAACAAGATATTTATAATGCAGAAACATAAGAATAACAGAGACTTACTTAGAAACAGAAGAACTATAGTATAAGTCATATAATAATAAGATAATAATCATTAAAGATCAGAATAATCCAATATAACTTAGAGGCTGAATAATTATTCTAGGTTAGAATAATCCAGCTTAACTTAAGATATAAAGGAATATACTTAGAATCAAGACTTATATATATTATAACCTGAGCCTAGCTCATAGTCATACTTCTATAGCTCTTCAGCAATCAACTTTATATTCATCCTCAGGATACTTTTAGCTTACCTTCACTGCAAATACTTATTAAGTCTAAGACTGATCACCTTAGCCTCTGACTACCGATCTACGACACAGCCTACGACCTACGACCCAGACCACAACCCCAGTGTACTGTTACTACGTATCAATCCCCAGCTTCTGTTAGCAGACCCTACTGTCGGATAGCTGACCATAACACTTACGATTTAGTGCACAAAGCTACCTGGAAGCAGGATCATAGTAACGCATGAGTAAAATGTGTAGAACTTCGAGCCACTTCAACAAATTTGCACTCGGGTTCATTACCATGGGATACGTTTGTAGCTCATAATTTGTTTGGCCGCAACTGATCAATGATTACGGTCTAAATAGTATAAAGGCTACGCGGAATAAGGCAGGGTGTGGTAACAAAAAAGCTACGATTGCGCTCCTGTAATTATAGTTCTACTTTTGCGATAGTTATAAGCCTGTTTTATTTTACTACTTCTATATTATAATAGTAAAAATAAGTACTTCGTAGACGTTTATATACTAATTATAGGTTTAAATCCCGCTTTAGGTAGCTATTTTTTCTTTCTTTAGTTAAGGTAGTACGTACTTCTAACATAGAGTACGTAGCGTTTTCTAGCCTATAAGCAGCTCTATAGACGTACTTTACAGCCTAGGGGGGTATATAGTAACAAAAAGCTACGATTACGCTCCCGTAATCGTGGTTCCACTTTTGCGACACGGGGGAAACACACCCCCAGCCAATCAGCTAAATCGCAGGTACTGAGGCACTCTAGGTGGCTGCCCGCTGAAAACAATATGTTCCGATGTCATGACAACGTCACTTGTCTTGTCCTCACAAGCTATGCTGCCTAATCACAAGAAACCGGTTTATCTATCCGGACGAATGTGTTTATTCCCTCCTTTATGCCTGCCATCTTCCGACCCAGAACATCCTGTCATCAAACCGTTTTCTTACTCATGATGGATCGGGGAAATCGTGAGCTCAGCACAGTCTTATTAGATTGTATGTTATTGAACCCTCAACTTGTAAAGCCTGGCGGTGCACGCGTCGAGAGTGAGCGCACCACAGAACTAGTGCAATATGCGGTCTTTCAATGATGCCAAACATCGCTTGAGAGATCTGTCTGCCTCTGCATTCGGACCGTTGGCCGCAAGAAGACAATGATTTGAATGACATGCAATATCGGCTCCCGGATCTGAGAAAAAAGTGCTTAGAGCGGTCTTCTGACTTGCCACATTATCTTCACCAGAGTTTGCTGTTACCAGAACGACTACATCTAAAAGGCAACGACGAATACGAATGGCTCTCATGAATGCCAGAAGAAGTATAACTTCTGTGTTGTACCTGTCAGGCACAGTTCAAAATATACGTGTATCTTCAAGGGTGAAACCTTTAAGTAGTTCCTCTTGATGCGGGCCCCCTGAAGAAATGGTTCAGCAGATAACTTGAATATTCACCGCAAAACAATACTTCACGTCCGGGTATGCACGAGGTTTAAATCACACACTGCATGTTGATCTCGTATTCATAGCCCTCAATGAGGGGAGGCAAATTGCACCCAAACCAGTCAGGAGAAGATAGGTGATCAAACGGCCTACGTGGGCTTCATGGGGGTGGTATGTGGATTACTCGCCCTACTATATGCACGGGTTTCCAACACCATCGTCTGCAGGTAATGATGTCCTTAGTATCTGTCAATCAATGAAGCCTGTGAGTGCCCTCATATAGCATTCTCTTGTTGACCACACCGACCCGTTGGAAACCAAAGTCTGGAGTTCTGCAGCATTTCGAGCGGACGGGAGAATTGGTGTCGTTCAATGTTACCCGCCATATTCGGTTGAACAACAATCCGCCATCTTTGAACCGCATTCAAGAGACAAGAAGTCCTAATGCAAGAGTAACCTGACCTGAGCCGCCAAGCGCGAAGCGCCGAGCCTCACCCAAGAAGCGCCGAGCGCCGGGTGGTCCCAACGTCAGCCAACAATCCCTGACAGCCAAGCGGTCCCAAGAACATGCGGGTCCTATGACAATCATGAACCAAGACAATCCTTCCTTGGTCTCGCTCAACGGTGGTCGTCAGACCGGCGAAAGGGTGGCCGGCTCGCGCCCTGCTCCACCCAGCGGAAGCCGACAACAACACAACACCACCTGCTCCTCCGCTTGGCGCCGAGGAAACGGTGACACCGCCGCGAATTACGGGCCCCTCCGCCGAGAGTCTGAGGGCGGGCCACACGCCTACTTCAACGACGTTTTATCCAATAAGGGTTCCGCTGTCCGCCGCCGGGCCCTGTCCGCCCAGTCACTCTGTTAAGACACTAAGATTCTTGTCCATCATTTCGCCATGCTGGGCAGCTGGGCATCCCACTCTATTTCTCTGGGCAGGTTTGGCTTGTCGCCTCCTTGGACATTAACAATTGATACCTGTTTACCTGCCCAGCGCCAGTTTCCAGTACCCAGGGGGCCCCCGCGCAGTGTTGTTTTCGTCCCTTCTTCCTCCCATCGTCCTCTCCGCCGCCCTTAGACCAAAGTCTTGGCATTCCGGGGAAACAACAACTGCCCAAGATATCACCAAGTTGGCCTCCATCATACTCCGTTGACTTGATGAGGATGTCTATTTCTGAGTTGAAAATGCAAAAGCAATCAATTGGGCCAAGTTACTTGGCCGACCGTACACCTACTTTGGACTTTTCCCAAAGCAGGATTCTGCCAACGGCTATCAACTCCACTCTTCAGCTGTAATGCTTCTTTTCAAAAGATCAGCCTGCCAACAGCCACCATCTCGGCGTTGTCGGAACGCGTGTCGCAGAATCTCTCTGCAGCAATGATAGATGACAGCTCCAAGCCCGAACTAGTGGTTCGTCTTGTCTAACAGCGGACAAGGCTGTGTGATTTCCGGGGCCTCCAAGCCTCCAGCTTCTCTCATCGTTTCAAATTCTTCAAGGTCCACAAGACAGAGGACCAACATGCGGCAACGGCCGAGCGGATGTGCGTCCCAGAATCACCAGCGATGTTACCGACCAGACTTCTATCTGTAAGACATTCCACAACCAAATGGCCGAGATTGACTGGAGGGCCCAACTCTTGTACTCGTCAGCGAGGACGTTTTGCAAGACGTTGCATGTTGAATGACCTAGACACCGCCGCCATTAGTCCGGATTTCCTTATTCTAGAGCGCTCTTATCTCCCTGGGAGAGACACTGGCTGTCGTCTCCCGCGCCAGATTGCCGCTCTTCCCCGAATGTTCCATCGAAGGCCTCCACGATCCGTCCCCTGGTGACAATAATCCCCTATCAGGATCTACGCGGCACAACTTGGCCATGAATCAGATGCGTTTTGGTCCATTTTCCATATTTCTACAAATTCACCGGCCACTGCGATCTGCGGCCAAGCCGCTCCCTTTTGGTCCGTGGCCAAGTGTGGCCCTGGTAAACATACCACTGTTAAATAGACCGACTCTCGGCACTGAGGAGAAATCACTTGCCTTTTCCCGCCGCTCACCAGACCATTATCCATCAGCAGCGCTGGGGTACCGGGTGACCGTCATACCACAAGAGACTAGAGGACATCTCTGCACTTCGTCATTTCAAGTTTCTCCTATCTGACTTCATCTTTTGCGCGATTTTCCTTTTCTTTTCTAGACGTCCTTTTAATAATCATTTATCTTCTCTCGAGGGGTGTTTGGTATCTCTTGTCTTCCTTTTTTCCCCAGACATTTCATGCAATCATCGTATGAGCACTAGCTAAAGAGATCTTCCCCCTTACATCCAAAGCCCTTGCCGGCCAAGGCAGCCTCCCTCGTCACACACACCACCGCCTCTGGGCACATGGAGATCTCCAACCTCAGAGTGAAGCCACAATCAACAAAGCCAAGATGCCTACTCTTGATCCCAGCGAACTGAATGTTGTGCTTGCCGTCTTCGGTGGGTACCCCAAGCCTTGGGCCGTTTGACTCTGACTAACCATCGTATCCCATTTGAAGGAGGCTTCATCGTTCTTTACGGTGTCATCTCAGTGAAGATTAAGAATGCGTGGTACCTAGGCGAGGCTTGTAAGTTCTTTGTCCTGTCAATCCCTCACCATCGGATCAGTCCTGCATGGCATGATGCAGCACATAGGTATGACAAGCCGGGTACACTGACATTCTTGCCCTCGTCTTGTAGTACCGGCCGTCGTTCTAGGCGTGTGCCTTGGTCCGCTTGCGGCCAAGTTTCTCGACAGCGAAAGATGGGGGTCAGCCGTCCCAGGTCAGACAAACGAGATCACTCTGGTTCGTACAGCCTTCACCAGCACGCCCCTGTCAATCATGTTCCCACGTGTTCATTGGCTAAGGAACTGACTGGTACTCATGATAGGGTCTCATGAGAGTGATGATCGGCATTCAACTTGTCATGGCCGGCTACCAACTTCCCGCGAAATACCAGAAGACCAAATGGAAGGATATGCTTGTTCTGATGCTCCCCGTCATGACCATCATGTGGCTTGCCACCACTATCTGCATCCTTGCAACGATCCCAAGAGTGACACTTCTGGGAGCGATGGTCATTGGATCTTGTGTCACATCCACAGACCCGGTGTTATCACAAGCTGTGGCGAAGGGCCCGTTTTCCGACAAGTTCGTGAGACGCTCCCTTCGAGAGATCATATCATCGGAGGCTGGAGCCAACGATGGCTTTGGCTTTCCGTTTCTCATGCTCAGTGGCAAGTTTAAGGTCTCAATCGTCTGTAGTTCTTGGCTAACTGATATCCCCAGTATACCTTATGCGGCATGCGGACGGAAAAGAGGCCCTGCATACCGGAGACTCCACCTTGCACGCGGTAGCACGTGCTCTGTTACCGCGAGCAGGGGACGTTGCTCGTCAAGGCGGCGGAGTTGGAATCGCCCTTCAGAATTGGTTCCTCGAGACTTGGCTTTACTTCGTTCTGATGAGTATTGCTTATGGCGTCATTTTCGGAACTATGATCCGATATGCTCTGAAGTTCTCTGTCAAGAGGTGAGCATAGTTCGGGCGTGAAAAGGTGTCAAAAGCCCGAGACTAACAAGTCACCAGAAAATGGATCGATTCCGAGAGCTATGTACTTGTCCCAACTGCCATTGGCGTGCGTATCACCCACCCCGGAAATTTAGGCGAGCAAATCTGACCAATGTCATAGCTTTTCATGATGGGAACTTCCGGAGCTATTGGTACCGACGATCTTCTTTCTTGCTTCGTCGCCGGCAGCGCACTTAACTGGGATGGGGAATTCCTGGCTGAAGCACAAAAGAGACACGATGAGGTCAATGCCAGTATCGACGTTCTACTCAACTTCGGCGGCTTCATGTACCTTGGCACCATCATCCCATGGAGCGAGTTCAACTCGGACATTACCGGAATCAGCCCCGGTCGGCTCTTCGGCCTTGGCGCTCTAGTCCTACTGTTCCGTCGGATCCCGGCAGTGCTGATGACTTACAAGCTCATGCCAAACACCATCAAAGACTGGAAGGAGGCCTTTTTTATGGGCTATTTTGGTCCAATCGGTGTTGGTGCTGCTTTCTACGTCGAGCACGCCCGCCATCTTTTCCCCAAGCTGGCGGAAGCAGAAGCGATTGGCGATAACGAGGTCGTTGATGTGCTCCGTGCTATGGGCCCTGTCGTCTACTGGCTGGCGCTGTTTTCTATCGTTGTCCATGGCCTCTCTATTCCCATCCTCAGCGCTATCTACGGCTACATGGGGGTCCAGCCGATCCAAGAGGACGCCGTGCAACTTCGTCGCCGCTCCGTCCGCGTTCCGCCACCCTCGAACGCTGTCGAAGGCGACAGAGACACCTTTATCGCTTTCAACAGATTCTCGCGACCGAACCTGTCGGCCGAGTCACTTAGCCACATGGGTGATGATGACTCGACGATCGCTGACGAGAAAGTCCGATATCCAGACCTCGAATCGGGACTTCAGGAGGCCAAGCAGAATGCGCAGATGTCTCCTCGAAGGAGCTTCAACATACCGAGGCTCACTGCGCCTCGAAGCCTAAGTCGTCCTCGGACCAGCACCAGTCAGGTGCAGTGGGATCAGCCGCACGTCACGCGCGACTGATGTCTTATCACGATCCTGAAAGATCAACGCCGAAAGAAAGGCGTGAACAATTTCTCACGGGACGAATGATCTCTGTCCTGTGGTGTATGAGATATAGGAGGTCATGAGTAAGTAGGTACCGGAAAGCGCAACTTGCTGCTCCGTACTGGACTCGTACACATACGGGTTGGCCGCTATTATTGTCTTGACGAGTCGCTCTGATAGCGGGAATACTTCTATGAGCTTGCGTACGATCTTGCGATGAAGTTCGGTGGAGGGCATTGGCGAGGGCGCAATTGTCTGTGCGACTGCATGTGAAGCTGTACATGCCGAGATTAGATTGCAGGTAGTGATCCGAGCAGAACACACAAAGTTCACCGAACAAACTTTTGTATTCGTCTGTGATGTTCTATGTTGTCGCGAAGCCGTGTGAGATCCAACTAGGAAAAATGAGGGTTGAACACACTCAAGAAACCTGGGGCATCGGAGGTCTGGGAAAATCATTGGTGTCAGTGGAGTTAGTCCCGGGCTATTGTAATAATGCGAAGAAGCCTGCGACACCAGCGCCTCCCACCGGGTGGTAACTGCGGCGGAGCTCCGCTGCGACTCATGACATGAACATGCTAGCAAGTGCAGCGGCACCATGGGAATTAAGTGCGGGAACTATTCCACATTCAATTTAGGGACAAAATTCGTCCCTAAGTCGTCGTTCAGGCTGTCCCTGCTTCCAACTGACCATCTGCTTGCAGACGTACTTCGCAGAGTGCCGTTGAACCAGGGTCCCGAGTGGTGGGGGACTATCCCTGCAGCTAATGTGGATTGCCCGACCTGTGAAGCCCCCGCGTTTCCAACAGTTTGATGAAAATGCCGTCCGTGGCAGCCAGTCGACGCGTAGATCATTTGCGGCCCCGGGTTGTGACCCAAGTCCGTAAACACAGCACCGGCAATTTTTCTTAGTTTCAACTATGAACCTACCAAGGGTAGCTCATGAATTGGAGAGCGTTCAAGAGTCGTGAACTATAAAGCTCTTGGAATGAAGGCATGACTGTTGGAAACTTATGTCGCAGCTTTCCAACGACATTTTGATCTAAGTTTTCATCATTAAAGATGCCTGAGTGTGGTTCAATCGTGGACGGGGTCGTGCGATACCCCGTTTCTGGAATTAACGTTGTCATCGTCGGTGCAGGCCTGGGAGGCTTACAGGCAGCCGTTGAATGTTGGAGAAAGGGTCATGAGGTTCAAGTACTTGAGAAGGGGGAGGCCATCTCCGAGGCTGGTACGCGTTCAATTTGTCTACAATTTAGTTCTTAACTTCTGATTCTCGACTGACGTCTTTTGCCTAGGCGATGTTATCAGACTTGGCCCTAACAGTTATGCAACCTTGAAGGAGTATCCCACCATGCTACAGGAATGGGACCGCTTCGCGTTCGACGTTGAAACGTGTTTCTGCCATCGCGATGGTCAGTTCGCCATCCCGAAGGCTGAGTTCGAGCACCACCTTCCAGGAGTTGCTACGCATGTCATCTGGCCCATTCGAGCCAAGCCCATAGTGAGTCGGAGAGATCTTGCCTTGATGTTCCTGGGTCAATGCAAGCGATTGGGAATCCCCGTGACCTACGGTGTCGACATAACGCGGTACTCCGAGGATGACAAGGGAACTGCTACGGCCCATGCCGAGAACGGTTGCACTTTCACAGGCGACGTCGTGATAGCGGCGGACGGCATTGGCTCTAAGAGTTGCAGTGTAACGCTGGGCAAACCGGTTCGCGCAGTCAGCACGGGATATTGCGCTGATCGTGTCATGTACTCGACCGACCACATCAAAGGCGCTCCTGCCCTGCAGAAAGCAATTGCTGGGCTTGAACGACCGCAATTGCGCATGTATACCGCGTGCGTTCTCTACAGAGGTCCTGTTACCAAGGGCTTGACTGACAGGAATCTAGTCCCGACATGTACATCGTGTTCCTACTGTCAAAGACTCACATCTTTCTGGGTATCACGCACAAGGTATGTGTTTCTCGCCACTCTGTACTCCGAGCTAACACGAGCGCCGCAGGATGATGGCACCGCAGTAGAGTCCTGGTCATCGACCGTGACCCCTGAGCAAACTGCGGATGTCATGCCCGACAAGGAGGGCTGGGATCCAGTCCTCATGGAAGCGATTCACAGTACCCCGCCGAACACTGTTGTGCGATGCAAGCTGTGCTGCCGTAACCCCCAGCCGAAGTGGCACTCCGATGGCGGTCACATCATCCAGCTTGGTGATGCAGCACACAGCTTCATCCCGTCATCCGGAAACGGGGCATCAATGGCTCTTGAGGACGCCATGTCACTTCCTGAGTGCTTGAGACTAGGAGGAAAAGATCGCATCGCGCTGGCAGTTCGAGTTCACCAGCTTCTCAGGTAAATTGACCATCTAGTGCTTTGCATCCAACATAACCTCTGAGTCCTGACCACTGCAACCTAGACATGAACGTACGTCACTGCTGCAACACAACGGCTTCGTCAACAGGCGCCAGGTTCACCGCGACATGAATGAAATCCTGAAGGACGAAAGACAGCCTATGCTCCTCGGCAAGTGGGTATGGACTCATCATGCCGAGAAATATGTTACCGAGAACTTCGAAAACGCTTGCTTGGCCGTTGAGAGCGGCAAGCCCTTCAAGAATACCAATCTACCAGTGGGCCATCAGGTGCAACCCTGGAATATTGAAGAAGAGGAAGAGAAGGAGAAGTCTGGAATCTTTGTCGAGGATTTGAAAAATACTGGCGACTGGGGCTTGGTATGAGGCACGAGTGTTTGGTAGAGCTTAGACTTGCGTCTTGCGTACCGCCTACCTATGACAGGAGGAACAGACTTGCGGTGCAGACAAAGATAAAATTGAATTTAGCTAGAATCCATTGTATCCTTGAATTACTTCATTCCTCGCTTAAGTTAGATTTCCTATCATCCAGCGTGCCGCATTGCCTTTTGGAAGATAGGTCTGCCTGATTTGCGCCAAGAGTACCGGTCACCTTAAGCTTTCAGGGATACAAAATACCGACGATGGCTCTCCGACGATGTCTCCGACGATCCCAATAATGGAAGTATTAGCCGCGTCATAATCGAAACTGGCCATACAACTAGTTCAGCTTGACGTCTTGCAAACCGTAGTAACCAGTCGAGTTCGAATCCGCTCAACCCCTGCTGACAAGGCTTGGGTTGGACAGTCTTCTCGGGGAGTGGTGGGGGTGGGGAGAGTGGTTCTGTTATTGTTTACTGGGCCTATCCATCACCCGTATACAGGGGGAGCGGGTTCTAAGTTTGAATCCTTTCACCACCCCTGATACGGTATGCGTGTTTTACCTAGAGCGGGATCACGGCCGATTCCGAATGCACCTGGCGCTTTCCCCACTGATACCCGGTGGGATCGAAAAAGTGCCGGTCGATTCGCAACTATTGTGGAGGCTGTTCAAGGCCGGCGGTGTCTCGAACTTGGCACGGAGACTTGAACCATTCCGATGCCGTAATCGGAATCCAGTCTTCCCCGGCTGTTGGACTTTGAAATGCATAATACTAGTAGCTGAAGTGTCGAGCCTTCCAACTGTACCCTCACTATCTATGCCCCCTCCAGTCTTCTCCTTTTGTGTCGCTGTATCATCATACAATCTTTGAGCAGATCCAAAGGCTTCGCAATGACTTTCCGAGTTGTCATCGTTGGTGGCAGTGTGGCCGGCCTTGCGCTGGCCAACATGCTTGAGAAGTTCGACATCGACTACGTTGTGTTGGAGGCTTACCCCGACATCGCACCTCAAGTCGGCGCAAGTATTGGTCTATTGCCGAACGGCCTACGAATCCTGGACCAGCTTGGGTGTTACGATGCGTATCGGGCGAAAGCTGAGGATCAGATCTACCAGCATGCGTACCTGAGAGAGCCCTCAGGCAAGGCATACGGCTATCAGCACGACCTCATGGAGATGTGGGAGAAGATGTAAGTCGTCTCTTTCTTTTGAATAGTTATACAGTAACGCTGATTGGAAGGTAGGCTCGGGTACCCGATGATATTCATCGACAGACAGATGCTAATTCAGGTTCTCTACTCCAATCTGAAACACAAGGAAAGAGTTCTCACCTCGAAGCGAGCTGTTTCCGTGGATATCATGAACTCCTCTGCTCAAGTTACAACGAAAGACGGCAAAGTCTTCAGTGGTGACATCGTTGTGGGAGCCGATGGTATCCATAGCACTGTGAGGAAGGAGATGTGGCGCAATGCTCCTCCTGGCTACTTCCCCCATGACGAATACTCCAAAGTTCCTGCTACAACTCTTTGCATCTTTGGAATCTCCGACCGCCCTCAGGCCTACCCTGGAGCCAGCCAGCACAACACCCTTTCTGAGGGTCACAGCTACTATGTCATGGCTGCTCCAGGCAACAGAGTCTACTGGTTTTTGTTCATGGAGTTGAAGGAGACCCTTTACGGAGAGAATATTCCTAGGTGGGCTGAACTAAATCGTCAACTGATATGTCAACGTGCAGCGACTGATGGCAATTTTCAGGTACACCAAAGACGATGAGGCAAGAATCGTGAAAGAACACTTGGAAGACCGTATCCTGGAGAACATGACCTTCGGAGACTTGTACGACAAGCGCATCGTGACTACTTTGGCACCACTTCAGACGTATGTGTTTGAGAAGTGGCACTACAAGAGACTTGTCACCATCGGAGACTCTGCTCATAAGGTCAGCCGCCTGGAATTCGAGTTCGCCCATGATGTGGCGGCTATCAGAATCTGCGCTAACAATGGTGTCTTTGGTAGGTCGATCCTGTAACAGGTCAGGGTGGAAACGGCGCTATTGAGTCAGGGGCTCTCTTAGTCAACGCTCTGCTCCGAAAGTTTGACTCGAGCCCTGACGGTCTCAGCGAGAAACAAGTAGAAGACGTGCTTGCAGAGGTTCGTGCCATCAGATTTGTGGGTAACTCACACGACACACCGACCCTATCACAGATGCTAACCACATGTCGAGCAGGAACGGGCTCAAGATGTCGTCCAGCAAGGCTACTGGCTCCAGAACGCTTTCACCCAACGGTCAACGATGGGGAAGCTCATTGCGCGTTACTTCATGCCTGCCCTTGGGTCTTTTGGAGTCCTTTATAGAGGGGTGGAGTTTTGCTCTCCGGCAACTAGCTTGCATAGGCTTGAGATTCCTCATCGTCCTCGAGCTGTCCCGTTTGAAGACGAGCTGCCCGCAAGACCAGTGAAGAATTTGGGCCAGATCAACAAGCTGGCATCTATCGCTGTCACCACGCTTCTTTGTGCCTTGGCTGCTGGTCTGGTACGCTTGCCCAAGAGCCTTGAGTTAGCTGTTGACAATTTATGCTCGATGGATGTCGCGAGTACGTCAATCTTACCAGCCGTGACGTTTCTCGTCAACACAGCTTCGCTTTTGGCCATGGCGCTAGTTGAATCCAACCGAGTTGGCAATAAGATTACTTCGTGGGTCCAGTGAGTTTCTCCAAAATATCTACTCGAAGCCAGCAACTATCGCACCGAGCTTACTTGAATATAACGCTGATAGTAGTTAGGATTGTCACCTTCGCGCTAGTCAACAACTTCCTTGGGCCAGGTTCGATAGGTCCGCTAGCTGCACTCTTCGCCCACTGGTCATGTGGTCTCATCGTCGGGAGACACGTACCAGTTGAGGCGGCAAAGATGGTTTTGCCAATTGTTTCAGTCGGGTATGTCCTTCCAGCTGCCATAGCTGTGATCAGGATGGACTCAAACTCGATTGTGATCTGGCGCAACGCCCCTATCATCTGCTTCATGCTGGCGAGAAGCCTCTCGGCCCTTGGAAACTCTTCGTCACCTGGTGCAGTCGATGATGAGAAGTCCAAGCTCAAGATTGAAAGAGAAAGGACCCGCAACATGTTTGCGAAGGCAGATTTGCCGTATATTCGACTGGTCCACTACTCCGCCTTCATCATTTCTGCGGGGATTCACTTGGCCAATGTGTTGAATTACGGTTTGCTCGCCAGCTTGGTCTTTGGTGGAAACGATGTGATTTTGACGACATTGGGGTTTTCCAAATATGAGGGCCTGGTCTTCACATTGTCCTCACTTCTTTTGGCTCTCGGAGCGGCACCTCTCAGCTTGAGGCTCTGTGGGTATATCACAAACTTGCAGTCTTTAGTAAGCGCCATCGCCATCGGTCTGGGGATCTTAGCTGCTGGTCCAACAGCAACGGTTGCAGGCATGGCCGCTTACAGAGAAAGTGTTCTTGCTGGATTTGGCCAGTAGAATGAAATGCCCCACGGGTTGGTTATAGAAGTTTCTATCTCTTTTGTATGACAACAGGGCTTGTCCGCAGGTGGTTTTCTGACACGACACTATGAACCGAAAGTAACAAAGAAGGACTCGGCCCTGGCTCTGGCCATATTGGCGGACCCCGAGCGAAGCTCGTTGCCTCTGGACTTTACACTATTTGTGAATCCCCAGCGCAAGTATCGATAGTCCTGCTCCTATTTCAAACCTTCGCTAGCAGCGATCCGGCGGTCTTTCTATGAACAGAACAGTCTGCATGAACCAGTCGTCTGATGGATCATGCCATGATAGGTATCAATAGATGTGGTCTCATCATATCGGCGGAGTGTTACAAGGTGGACGGGTCTTTCTGACTAGCAAACAAATTTACTTGTCCTAGGATGAGCAGACTGCAGACTCTTCTTACCATGCATGTACTGGTATCATGAAGGACACTGCACATGATGGGATACACAGTTTCAGACGCAGGCTGTGACAATGATGCGCCTGACTTCACGCAGTGCTGCCAGTGCATTGCAGCTGCAATTTCCTTCGGCCATCGACTTGCACGATGATGTTGTATGCATAAGGGGAATCAATGGGAAGCCAAATCGCAGGTCCTCTAAATATATACAGGTGCAACAACATATGAAGCTCGATCCGATTCTCGGCATCTTGCAACTGACGCGTATATTCGAGCAAGCACACGCTAAATCCGGCTCCGCAAGAAGTCAAAAACGCGCTCATCCAGTCCAACTTCAAACATTTTATAGCACTTGATTCCATCCCATCCAAGAATCGATTCGCAATCCAGTAGAGCCAGAAGCATACTCTACTCAGTCGGGCACTTTATTGTATCTAGTAGATTCCGTTGAACAACGACATCGATTTCTTTTCGCGACTTTATCTTGAACTTGTTTTGCCGAAGCTAAGGTTTCATGTCAGAAAACTCTCTTATTTGACTCGTCTGGTACAGCGTAATGTAATACCTCAATTTTGAAGTTTCCAGGTCCACAATGTTCCCGCAAAGCGTCCAGAAAAGCTTGTGGATCTTTGATGTTGCGCGAATGAATCACCGTCTCCGTTGATAATGACAAGCTGGTCAGGCTCCGGCCGGAACTTCTTTTCCCCAATGAAGTCGTTTGACGATGGACCTCAAAGGTAGACATGGTTTGAAATGCTTTCTCGTTCAAGGATTTCGTTGTAGTTCGGTGTCGAACAACAAACCATGTGCGACTTTGGTGGGGTGCGACTTTGCCCATCAATGTAGCACAGCGGGGCTACTTCCCCCGACTATTATATGACTAGCGCCTCAGGGTACTGTCGATACGAAAACATACGAAAGCAATCTACCACTGACTAGATGCAGGAGAATGCCCGCTGATTAGTGGCGTGTGGCCAGGTTTGAGACTACTGGAACGCAAGGAGCTCGGCGGGGCTGGGGAATGGGCCGTCTGACCACTGGAATTCCAGAGATCGCACTGTCTTATGTGACTACGTGCCCTTTCATGCATCGAGGCTCACACAATGTACGTCAGCTGAGCGACCCAGGCGTTGACAGGATCGTGGTAGTCTTTCCGCACTTCCTATTCAATCCCGAGGTGGACATGGCTACCTGCGTAAAGCATGCTCTGTATGATCTGGGGCTTATCAAGTCCATACGTCTGTAGAGTTCTGTGTGTTTGAGGCGGTTAGAAAAGGCGTTGTGAATACGATGGATCGAATGTTATTGAACACTGCGTGAAACTCTCATCTGGTGACTATCACGGGAAATGTTACCGAGCAAGGTGGCATCTTTGGATGCATCCATCAAGCCCTGCGACACATAATATTTCCCTGTGTGGAGGCGAAGTCACAGCCATGATCCATGATGTCTTGGATTTTAAGACATGTCTGAGTACAAGTCTCGTCAACCATGGCCAAGGTGGGCAGGTGCCTACGCAGCCTCTCAGGCTCTTGATCTACCTGCCAGTACTGATCACTGTCACATCATCAGAAGTAATGACCTTTTTCGGTGTATCTTAAGGGAGGCCGAATATGTTAAGAGATGTTTTACCGGGCCACCTAGTCTCAGCACCAAATCGCTGTTGAGAGTCGAGGGTGGGCGGCCGGCCACACCGGCATCGTCTGAGATCAGCCGCACTCGCCCTTTGGTTTCCCGAAAGTGGAAATCTCACTCGGGAAATGTGAATTTCCCGGACGCGCTGAAATGTTCGTAAATTGTGGGAATTCCCATCTCCTCCCCAAAGAATTATTGAACTGCCAAACAACTTGACCAATATTGTTAAGCCAAATCAGTCAGTGCCTGTCAACAAGACAAATAACACAGGTTGTTGATCGCATGCTTCCCGACGACGAATTCGGATTCTTTCTGCACTCGACTCCTCTGGCTCCGTGACCTTGCCCGTCAAGCAACTATCCGCCACCATACCAGCAACTCAGTGAACCTTACAATTGCCTCGCCTGCCTATTTAACCACACTACGTTCCCTAAGGCAGCTAACACCTTTGTTCTTTGGAGGATGGACCACTTGCTTTATCCCTTCGTTCCATAGGCTGGTAATGTACTCTATGGGTTTGATGGCCTACAAATGGCTTCTTCCTCAATATCGAGGCGTTGTTGAGCTTCATTCTTGACTTTGGGAGGAAGCGTGACGAGGCTAAGAGCATAACTGCGTGGCCCGATCGGAAGGATCCAATGTGGAAGCTCCCTCGGTATTCCTACCAGCGCCACAAATCGTCTTCACAACGTCAATAACACCCTATCCTTCTCATACCAACCTCACGGGATCCCTTCAAAGACAAGACTTGTTACTCCAGCTAAATTCTTTGGGGGAACCATGTGCTACATTTTGTGGAACATTCGGCCGTCTCTCTTGCCCAGACATCAAGGCATGCAGAGGAGGTCGAACCTCTATTGAGGCTGAGAGCCCCTAAGATAACATGCTTTTGATCAGGCCTCGGGTTGCACATACAGTGTTGTTCAAACCTTACTCGTCTACATCATGGCCCCTACCCGTTCTTTCCAGTTCCTTGACCGGCCCGGACCCGTGCAGACAGAACATGTCGCATTTCAAAATAGCACGGCCTATTACAATTGAGTCTCTCTCCCCGGCGGAGATTAACAAGGTCTCGAAGCATTTGTCTCTTCACGTATTGGTCAGCGGCATAGCCTTAGTTCACATCACCAAGGACTGTGTATTAGGGCAACATTCTGGTGAGTGGTTGACTTTGCTCCGGGACGATGGTTAGATTACATGGAATCACTTACAATTCACTAGAAAATGATCGAATCAAGCGACTATGGGGAAGCCAGACGCGTTACCCCTCCCGAGGACCAGCTAGAAAACAATTCAGCTCCAGATAAACCCATGTCTTCACATCGAATCACTCAGAATGCGGAAGAGTTAGCGGACCAATTGCGCGACAAGGTCATTCATACGGACCACGGCACTATATTTCTACCTCTCGATGCTCTGGATGTACTTCTTGCCAGAGAAGACAATCTAGCCGCGCTGAAACAATTCACGAGCGCGAATGGTATGGAAGATAACAATATCAGCTTCAGTGCGGTACAAAGCTTTGTATGCAAGAGCATGGCATCATCATGCTGTTCTCCTGCAATAGCTAGGGCTCCAGGTTCGAAGATTCTAGCGGTATTGCTATTGATCGGGAAGCCGGAAATGATCAGTAGGTTTATCCTAGAGGACTTGACTGATGAAGACTTGCCATTTCAATTCACTAGAAATGGTTCCTGGGTCATAGAAAGGCGGCAAGGGCAACCAATCGAACAGGCCTTCTCCGGCTGGAGCTACCCGGATATCGTCAACTTCAAGACGCAACAATGGACTGTTCTACCACCGTTCTTTTGGAAGCCAAATGACATTGATGGGGGTCATGTATGTCATCACAATCTACAAAAGGAGTCGATCCTTCCTTTCGAAGAGTCTGGAGAGGGAGGCTTGCATACGAGTAGTGGCAACTATGGCACGGTATTCAAGGTCAAGATTCATCCCGCTCATTGCAACTTCGATTCTTCTGATGTGAGTATGGTCCATTCCTGTTACACTAAGGATGAGTGGCAATGGAATTCTAATCCTACAATCAGAATTCAGGTCTCTATTTTGGCGTTAAAAGGCTCAAGGATAAGGATCGGGAGGCGTTCAATAAGGAGGTCAACACGCTCGAGAGGTTCAGTATCAACACGAACAAGCACCTGATACAGCTTCTGGCTACGTACAAGTATCAAAACAGCTACTATCTCATTTTCCCCTGGGCAGACAACAATTTGCAGGGGCTTTGGGAATCGATTAGAACGCCCCAGCACACTCCCAAATTGGCGCTGTGGATGGCGCGACAATGCCACGGTCTTGCGCTTGGACTTAGCAACATACATGTTTGGCAGCAAAGCGAAGGACTGTTACCTCAAGAAAAGCCTTTCGGACGGCACAATGACATTAAACACGAGAACGTCCTTTGGTTCAAGGACAACAGCGAAGGCGCAGAGGAATACGATGGAGAACTGAAGATCTCGGACTTTGGGCTGGTCAAGTTCAACAGCGAAAGCTCCCGATACATCATCCCCAAGGACAACCTCTTTACCCCAACTTATATGCCGCCCGAGTGCGCGCTCCCAAACCACGTCATCTCTCGATCACTTGACCTATGGTCTCTAGGTTGTCTGTACCTGGAGTTTGTAACTTGGCTTTTGAAAGGTTACACTGCTGCTATCGAAAGTTTCACAGACAACCGGCTAGTCGAAGGCAGTAACTCTGACGAGACTGAGTTCTCGGATGACAACTTCTTCGCTATGGCGGAAAACATGGTAAGTCTAAAAAGCTCAGTCATTGAGGTAAGTACAAGATAACGTTCCACTTCAGTCCTACAAGTAAGAATGAACGGATGTATTGACCTACATCCGACAGTGCATGAAGGATTTGCACTCGGATCCTCAGTGCACGGCATACCTACATGACTTTCTCGATTGTATCGCCAATCACCTTCTTGTGCCAAACCCTGCGGAAAGGATTCGCTGTGTTAAACTGGTCGAAAAGCTCGAAGAAATTCTCCAGAGGTGCGATAGAGACCAGGAATATTGTACAAAAGGTGAACCCAGAAGCAATCATCCGATCATTCCGAAAGACTACATTTTGGGCTCTTCAAAAGTCGCCACTACTCCAGCTAGGGTAGCTGAAGTCACTCGTGCGCAGAGAAGACTATCGTCCGGCGATCCCACCCCAGTAACTCTTCCATGTGGAACTGCCGAGAATAGGGGCACGCAGCAAACCGGAAGCGAGGTTGATGTGGCCAGCTCCTTGAATCGAGCATTCGAGGAAGTCAATGTACCAAATTCAGGATATGATACTGCAGCGACATCGGACACTCTCCAATCTGGTCTGGTGGAAAACACCGATGCGATGGGCAATGAAACAGGTCAGGGTCGCAACGGTCTGCCGCCTCACATACGGAACGGAAATAGAACTGTAAACGCGACTGGCGAGGGACAGAGGTCGGACGTATGCGAAAGTCCAGCGGACACAGTTTCAAAGCCACGTTGGTTTTGGGAACGTCTGTCTTTTCCACTCAATTGGGGCATGTTGTGCATCGGACGTCGACGGGTTACGTCTGATGTGACAGGTTGAGGACATAGCGGGTGAATGAGTTTCCATCTTGTAGATTTACGTATCATGATTTGGAGGTTATCTTGATTTAGCGGTACCCGTAGTCAGTCGGCAGCTTCAAAATCCGGTCCTCGATAGGAAAGCGGCGCTGTTTCTTAGTCTACACGACTTTGCCAGTCTTTGATTCCAAGATCTCGTCCCCCGATAATCTCGATGACAAGAAATGATGACGTAGACCAGAATTCAAACAGGTTTTCTTTCGCTTTCGCTGAGTGCGGTGCGCTAAGCTTGGCTATTTCATGTTTGCGAACTATAATTAATAAATAAAAGTAAAGGGCTTGGTCCATTTGATGGGTAACAAATAGGTATGTTGATCCTTTCCCCAGCTCGTGACGCTTCGTGGCAGCTACGGCGATCTCAATCCTCGCTAGAGTCGTCCTGAGTTTGGTAATGGGCACGAATGCTCGTTTCCATTTTGTTCAATTCGACCTTTGAGTTCAACTGGGGTCAGTCACGTTGCTTCTATAATTGGCACCAGTATTCTGCGACTAACAGCGGAAAGCGGTCGTGGAGTTGTGATATAAAACCGACCATTCTTAGTCTATGACTATTGTCAGTGATGCTCTAAAAGCAAGAAGGCCTCTTAAAGAGACACAGAGCGATTACCTTAATGCTGGGTTTTTCTCCCGGAAAAAGCGCATTAAGCTCTTTTTGCAGCAATTGCCGGTCCGCATAAGCAACATCGACTCGTTGTGACATTCTTGCGCGGCGTGATGGGGAATAGCAAGATAAACCAGCAGCACAAACAATCTGAATTAAATGTATTCGTACGTCTATCTATGATTCTATGTAGATTTTGATGTGGCAAACGATGGGTAGCATTTAAATGCCCCCATGTGGCGAGATAGGCATCTTCGATGAAGCGCATGCAACCTCCTCGAATGCGTTGACACGTCAGAACATGCAGTTGGATGCTAAAACTTCCAATTGACTGCCTTCTTACGACTGCAAGTTCGGTAAGGCGTTCAGGCTTTCAGGCTTTCAGGCCTCTAGGCTTTTAGGCATTTTCCGCGTTTCCACCAATGTGATTCCGAGCATCACACCGCCTGCAGGCTGGGCTATGAAAAGGTGCATATTCAAAGCGGTCAACTTCGATGCAGCAGAGCTTTCAACTTTCCAACCAATCAAACATCATCACTTCGCCTCATATGCGTACATTTGGTTTGTTGTCCAGTATCTCACATCCATGTCAGACTTGCTTGCTGGCCCACGACTCCTGCATTTATGCCTTCTCTCGACATAGATACTGGATGGTGGCTTACACTTTCCCGGACAAGGCATTCCCACCCGTTACGACTGCCACCAATTGTTACGGACAAGCGCATAGGTACGGAATATTAAAAGCAGGCTATCGTTTCCTCTGTTGGGCGGCGACGCGTCGTGACTCGTCCCTCAATGTACTGACCAAAGAATATGTCCAGATACGATTCCAGCGCCCTTGCCGCGAGATTTTGAATCGGTTCATACTTACACTTGAGAAACATCGTTTCAAGTATGGAATGGGTCAAAGACGCCTTCACACTGGTCACAAAAGACCGTCAAATACTTCGGTTCTTCCCAGGATCGAGCGAGCTCATCACAGTCACAGAACAGTGCAATGTCAGGGTTCCAACCTGGTACCGAGACTCGACTAACAAAGCCTTAGGACCTGAAAGTTCATAGGCATGGGTTGACAAATGAGAATGACTGGGAAACATGGGCTCAATCGGTACAGTGACTTGATCTAAACTCCCTGCCATGCTTTCATCTGACTTGAATAAACTGTCAAGCATCTAACTCGCGATGACCATCATGGAGATGGAAATATGAGAATAATGTAATCGACAGAACTCCGGGGAGTATCAAAGTATAGCTAACGTTCTAAAAGCCTAGGACAGCGAAAGGCAGAAGATTCAGATTCTGATCCAGATTCTCACAACCCTGCGCTCTTGTCATACGTTCCTTTCCCAGAGAGTACTTTCGACGATATTAGCAACAAACTACATATCCATGGTTCCCTGGCCAGGGTCATTAACCGAGGTTACGCTACATTCACGAGAACGCACATTGACATGAGATTTTCACATCAGTGGGCAATAGGTTTGATCAAGTTTGCGGAACGAACGCCTTTTACTAATGAAGTTATAGTGTACAACTGTCGTTCTTCAAGCAATTGGCCTGGGGACTTGGCTCTATCGATGACATATTTTGTCCAATCAAAAACAACAAATGCAATTCTTTTTGGATGTGACAACAAAATCATGAAGAAGGTCAAGTGGCGGCTAAGAAATGCAGGAGACAATGTTTGTCATCCGCTTTTGCTTGTTGGCATCTTTGCGGAGCTTGAACGAACACGCCAACTTGCTCTTGTCAAGAGCCATCTTGACAATTTGCTGGATATTGCGTCTCTGCTGAGTCAAAATGAGAAGGTCAAAGATAGCTCCATTGACCCGTGGATTGATATCTACTACCTCAAGATCGCCCTACAGACCTGGAAAAAACAGCTGCAGAAAGTTGTGAATCATGTTGATGAGCTATCGGCAATATGGCGTGAAGAAACATGTGCATCTTTCCGGGACAAAGAACAACGGTCCGGCATTCGAATCAAAGAGCGGATACTCGAAATCATGGACGACTACGACGAGAAAATCAGCGAGTGTGAGATGATCATAGAAGGGATGACACTGGCTAATTCCCTGGTTTGTTGGCCATCATTGCTCTTGCGCCAGCGAGGTATCCCAAACTGATGATCTGCTAGGGCCACAGCAAAGCCAATACAAGTATTGCGGTGGCGACGAAAGAAGATAGCAGCCAAATGAGGTCGATCGCGTTTCTCACAATGGTGTTCCTTCCCGCGACATTTGTGGCAGTAAGCAAACCAACTGCATCTTGTACCCAAAACTCCTGATTTTGAAAGTCTAACATTCTTATAGACGCTCTTCTCAATGACCTTTTTCCAGTGGATTCCGAATGACTCCGATGAAATAGTGTCGCCTTTCCTGTGGATATATTTTGTTGTGGCGCTGATCCTAACGTCGTTTACCGTGTGGCTTTTGCGACGGCTTGCGAACTCGAAGAAGACAACGAAATCGCGTGTAAGAGACCCTGAAAAGGCATTGATCCCGAAAGCGTTGCAATCTCTTTTCTGGAAGATTGAGGGAGCCAAGAGTGAGTCTGAGAAGCTTGATGATCGATGATGGTGTTTGAAGTAAGATGAGATATAGGTAGCCGTGTATGAATTTGCAGATGTAGCTAGAGGTGGGGGGAGAAGCAATTGTAATCACAATCGAAACTCCTTGTCATTGTGTCTCACTTATTTGCGTTTCTTTCACGATCTTCTTTGGCGGTGCAATCATGGAGCGGAAGCCATTTCGGACCTGAAGGGGCCACCGGGGATCGGCCCGGACCCCGCGACCCACACCGGCCGGCCCGCGTCATAACACTTGCGACAGAGACCGACGCCCGGTGAGCGGCACAGCTAGAAACCTAGTCCTTCTTGCCCATCTTTACTGGAAAGAATATCTCTTGCATGTAACGTTCCTGCAAATCTGATTTTGCCCGTGACCTGCTGCAGCAACCATCAGAACACCTCATGAGCTGATGAGATCCCCTCACTGCAACTATGCAATGCTTGATGCTATCATCACATCTCGCCAACAACAGGAAATGTGTTTCCAGACCAACACCATGCGGCTTCCATCGCACTAAATCGTGAAGTGCCGAAAAAGAGCAACGGGAGACCAGGGCGTCATGCGGAACATAGACGTAATGAATGCGGGGAACGGACGCTAGGGGGACGAGCCCGATGCCTTACCCCGCTAAACTTGGCCCATGTCATTCGCTGACAAGCTGCCGCAACCCCCTGATCCTCATCATATGATCCATCTCCAGGTTTCACGAAGACGAGCTTTCTCAATGAGCCTGAAGCCTTCATTAATCCGAGCGAAGTAGTGCGCGAAAGAAGGTCTTGCGATCAAATGTCGAAGCCACTCACGTTCTCTTGAACCGTCTCATGTTCCCTCCTCTAACTTTGACCTGTTAGAAACAAGAAACGTCTGTTCGCGGGTGTGGCAAAGCCTCCCTCACATACCTACTCGACACCTAATTGGGGCACCGACCCAGACCACACACCACACATCATGCGTGGCTTAACGCTTGTTGCGTCCTTGGCGGCCGGCCTCGTCCTAGGACGTGATGTCCCACGGTTCTCCTCAGCCACCGCCCAGCTAGCGGAGGCTGACCCAGACGTGCCCAGCGAGAGTGATTGGGCGGAGAGGGCAGAGAAGGAGGGTCGGAGCCTCTGCTACCTCGAGCCGGCCGCAGACGGCGGCGACGACGCGCCGGCGCTGCTGGAGGCGCTCAACGACAAGTGCCGGTCCAAGAGCATCATTGTTCTTCCCGGCCCGATCTACCACATCAACTCGCCCATGATCACTGAGAATCTGGAGGATGTCGTGATTGACCAGCGCGGCAGGCTCCTCTGGAGCAATGACACGACGTACTGGCTCTCGGTGTCGATGCCCGTGGACTTCCAGAACCAGAGCACGGTCTGGCACTTTGGCGGGGACCGCGTGGTCTGGGAGGGCCACGGCGTCGGCACCTTTGACGGCAACGGTCAGGTCTGGTATGACCTCAACGCGGGCGGCTCCAACATGCCGCATCGTCCGATGAATATCAACTTCCGTGGCTTCTCGAACTCGGTGGTCAAGGGCCTGCGCTTTGTCCAGAGTCAGATGTGGACCATGAACATCATGTACTCACAGAACCTAGTGTTTGAGGATATTTACGTCAACAGCACGTCCTCAACGGAAAACAACTCGCTCAACACCGATGGAGCGGATACGATGTACTCGGATAACATCATTTTCCGCCGCTGGGTAGTGGTGAATGGCGACGATGCGATCGCCCTGAAGGCGAATTCGAGCAACATCTTCATCTACGACAGCGAGTTCTTCGGCAGCACGGGCATCGCCATGGGCTCGATTGGGCAGTTTATTGGCCAGTTCGAGTACATTGAGAACTTTCTCGCGAGGAACGTGACCTTGCACGACACTCTTCGTGGCTGCTACTTCAAAACCTGGACCGGCATCCAGATCGGATACCCGCCCAACGGCGGAGGCGGCGGAACGGGTTACGCTCGTAACATCGTGCTGGAGGACATCAAACTCGACGGACCCGCGGAGAGCCGCTCTTCATCACTCAGTGCGAGTCCTTCTCCGGCCACGCGGGTGAGTCGTGCGACTCCTCAACCTTCCACATCTCGGATGTCGTCTGGAAGGACTTCAGCGGGACCATTACCGACGACGTGCCCAGCTCGGGCTTTTTCCGATGCAGCGCCGCAGCTGGCGGGTGCACCAACCTGACTGTCGAGAACTTCAGCGTCCATCCCGTGTCGCAGGAGGCCGTCCTCGATAAATGGCTGTGCAAGAACGTTAATGGCGCCGAGGGATTCGATTGTACGGAGATTGAGGAAGACGCCGGCGAACTCTAGATGTCCATTCTGGTGTTTTCCAAGTTGTTCCGGCGTATCCGGAAGGTCTAGAATGTCCTTCGCGGCGATGGCGACGGAATGCATGTCGTTAGCGTAAACGCGGGTTCACTTCATACGGACCTCTTACCGCGTATTGACAATGGCATGCTTTGCTCCAAGTGGGAACACAGACCGTTGCCAAGCCTCTCCGTTCAAGGTGTAATTGCTTTAAGAGATGTGAACCAGTCCCGCCGGGTTGCAACTTCACTACCGTCACCCTGGAACCTCGGCCGTGGCCGGGGAGTTAAGACTCCGGGCGCCGATATCTTGCCCCCTAATCTTGTCGCCCCGACGGTCCAATGGAGTTCGGGAACCTCGCAACAAGCAATAGACAGTCCGATACCCGATCCTCATCGGGACAGGATGCACCTCCGTAAGTGCTGCCGCCCCTGGAATGGCCCGATCCATCGTCATGACAGCATCCACAAGGCGGCGGTGACATGGAATTTCCCGCCCTGCAATTTTGAGGCGTCCAACTGCCGTTCTCAGCGCTAGCTGTTGCCGCCCTGCACACGATAATCTGCCTTATCAGGAATAATCATGGCATTCTCACATCAGCAAATCCTCTCGCCTCATGGATTGCATAACAGGCGCTCACAGCCAAGATGCCTGTCCTCAGAGAACTGCTTAAAGTGATGCGCTGGCCTCGCTAGTGCCAAGGGTGGCGGCGTATCAAGCTCTGATCTTAGCTGCCGATCCTGCAGCTTATTCTCTGGCAGAGCCTTGTTCGTCCCTCGGACCTTGCCTGGCGTTTTGTACTGTGCTGCGAGGACAACGGTTTGCCTTTTTAGCATTGGTATGTATTTGCAGACTGGCGCCGATTGGGGAAAAGGCTTGTTCCGCGTTGTACAGAAAGAACCAGGTCTGACAGCGGACGGTTTTGTCCTTCTACCTTTTGAGCCCAGCCACAACCAATTTGTGGAGGTTTACGCCGCGGACGGTTTTGTTCTTTTTAGTTTGCGCGCGGTGCTCGAACACCTCTTTGGTCTGATGTTGTAATTGGGTGGTCCGGCGTGAAAGCGCAGGTTCCCGCAAGTCTCCTATTCCTGGATCATTAGAGCCGTTAGAGGCATGACTCGACACGCGCATAGTTCAGGCAGAACAAAACAACGATTGAGTTTCTGCACGTCGAACATTGACAGCGTAGCCAAACCGTACCGACAAATCAGCTAACGAGGTGGCGGATGAGTTCCACCATCCGTCCCATAGCCAAAGGATACAGCACTCCGAGAGTGCGAGGTGCGAGGTGCTCTGTTGTTTCTGATACTCTAATTTAACGGATTACTGTATTTTCGTCGGGCGCGACTTGGCACCCGACAAATCACCCCTGTTAATGATCCGGTACTTCCGGCTGCCGAGAAAACCTCAGGAAGTGGATGTGGAAGACGAAACGGAACTGGGGATGAGAGGTTCCACAGTAAATAATGGATTATTCTGTTTTCTCCGTCTTGCGACTGCTGCTCCCACATCCCTTATTCAGTGTTCCCCCGACGTGTCTCCCACCGTCAGTTCATGCTGATTACAGGTGGTCCTACGTGGAGACCGGGCGCAGCAAGGAGCGGAATGAAAACTGGGTTTGATACTGCGAGGTACAGACGCAATCACACGCATCACACACGCGTCGATGGGCGCAACGGCTTGGGATCCCCCTAGGTCGCGTGCCCTCCTTCCTCCAGTACCGCCAACATGCCGAGACCAGTCAACGCCCGGGATGTCAGTCGTGTCTCCAGTCCCCGCCGCTCCTCCTTTGCTACAGCCCCCTTGGCAACCCCTATCAGATGGCTCTGTGTGGTGGCACCCGCACGTGTGTCGTCCAAGGCTGATGGGGGAAAATAGGAATCCCAACAACGCCTGGACGCCGATCTGACAATGCTTGGCCCCGATGCTGCTTTTTATGCTGCATACTGGGCCGCGTCTGGCGTCCGCGCCCGCGAGTGGGTTTGTTCCGCCCGGAGGCAGCAGCTGTGCCCTGGGATTCTTATTAGCCTCGTCATCCCTCTCCTTTCTTCCCCGGGTGGTTACGAGTCTCTGGGAGGTTTTTGGCATTTTACAAGTATTAATCAATTATCATTCACTCCTTTCCCTGTCTCCAAAGGAGAGAGACAGCAACAGTTCCCTTCTTCACGTCAAGACGGACGCTGTGATACCCTCCGGGACGCCCTAGATTTCCCCGTTGATTTTCTCCTCTCCATTTGTTTCCATTGGGGTTAGACTACGACCATGGCTTCGTCGATCCCAGCCTTGAAGAACGTGTTCGAGCCGGCATGTAAGTTCCACTGAGACAAACACCACCTCTTCTTCTCAAAGACTGGCGCAAAGGTCCAGTATCACCATGTTCAAACTCTGACAAACGTGTTCTCTCCAGTCATTGTCTTTGCGTTCACCATAGGCACCCTGATCAACCGCCGCAAACCCGAGTATGACGATGACGTAGACGCCTGCGAGCGTGGGTCGGAGGATTCGTCGTCTCGCCCCACCTCTCCGCTCCTCAAGCCGGGGATGCGCGTGGAGGCGGCGGAGGAATCCCGCATCAACAGGAACCTCCTCGTTCGGTTCTACAGAACATTCCCCTTCCTTTCGGAGATTTGGTATTGGAACTTGACATACTGGTAAGCAAACGTCCCTGAAGTTTTCTTTTCCCCGTCCCGTCCTGTTTCCTGTTGGTGTGGTACCGTGCGGATCAGGGGTCTAACTCTACTTCCACCACCAGGGTCTATCAACTCCTCCGTGCGTTCTCGGCACGCATGATAGCCGGCAACGAGGCTGTCTTCAACCGCGCCCGTGACCATGCCATCAGCATTCTGCACTTCGAGAGGTTCTTCGGTTTCGACATCGAGCTCGGCGTCCAGCAATATGTCCTCAACAGCGTGCCATGGCTGATGCCCATCCTGGCCAAGGTCTACTACTCACACATCAGCCTCGGCATCTGTTTCATCATTTACACGTACTCCTTCCTGCCGCCGAGCACGTTCCAACGAATCCGCCGAACGATCGCCATGGACAACGTTGTCGCCTTTTTCATCGTCACTTCGTGGCGCTGCATGCCGCCCCGACTACTGCCGGCCGAATACGGATTCATCGACATTCTGCACAGCGCGCAGGGAGGAGGCAACGCGTGGACTCACAACAAGTTTCAACTCACGATTGCGGCTATGCCGAGTCTTCACTGCGGTACCGCCCTGTTCCTCGCATGGTCCATCTGCCGCTTCTCGCCCCACCGCCCGCTCCGCCTCATCGCACCCTTGTGGCCCATGGCCATGTTCCTGACCATCGTTGCGACGGCGAATCACTTTGTTCTCGATGCGATGGTTGGTGCTATGGTTCCGGTTATTGGTTGGAGATACAATCACGTCATTCTCTACCTGAAGCCCATGCAGGACAAGGTTTTGGAGGGACTTGGGTTGAAGGTTCGGGACGATGAGCGGCCTGCACCCATTCCGAAGGAGTGGTAGATTCCCTATTGCAATTTGAGCGCCTGGTATACGAACCTTGCAGACTCTGTTTCTCACCTTCGGTGGCCTCGGTCCTAATTCATAATAAGACACGATTACGATCATATCCCCTGCATGGCTTTCTTGGATCGTTCATTACGTGAGCAAGCTTGAACTAATTTCATACTCACATGCTGTGACTCCAGTGTTGATGGACATTGGGGTTCCCATAGTGCCATGCATCAGAGTCGATGAAAGTCCGCGATGCGAAGCTTTCTGCCGGAGGCCTACCATGCAAGCCAGTACCATCAGACGTGACCATGGGGTGACGGCCTCATAAATTGTGCCTCATCCTTCGCAAAAGGTGCCATAGATGAACAATGCAAACCTCCTCTTCGAACCCTCCTTCTGTCTGCAAGTACAGCCAAGGAAACATTTACAAACTTGTTGCAAACAATTAATCTAGTGAAGCCATGTCGGCTGTTCGTGGTGATGCTATCTGTCGCCGATGATGGAAACATAGGCTGACTGTTCAAGGCAACGCATGGCTTACTCCGGTTGTGGTCGAGGGCAGAAATTATATAATTGACTTGGAGAAAATTCCCTATTTCAAGTCTTTCACGAATTTTCAACGACTCTCGAAATGTGCTATCCCAGCCATGAACCAATTCCTCATTTCGATACGATCGCTCATGCCACCGAACACGGATTTCGTTATTTCTTCAGACGGATGCCCTCGGACTTAGAAGAATATCGTTTCCTTTGCGAATGTTTGGATTTTCTCGCCGTGGATGTAGTTGGCAAAAATGATTTATCGGACATCTTCTGGAAGGTGAGGCTCTGGCCGTTCTTGGGGGGCAACCTGACTGTAAGAAAGGCAGCTATCCGAGAGTCGAGGGATACTGCTTTTCAGTTGGTCTACCTATTCCTTATGGACGAGCTCGACCCCACAGACTACGGTGGAAGGTGCTCCAACACGGCTTTTCAAGCTGCTGGGTATGTCATCAAGAATTCGTGGTTCAGTGCCGCAACACGGAGGATGGTTTGGGAAGCTTACCATGGACGATTCACCCCTACCAAAAAGCAAAAGGAACGCTTGGAATATGGCAACTTGGAATGTCAAAGACTCGTGTACGGAACGCAGTAGCTGACGAAGATTGAGGACCAAATCATTATTTTTGGAGTTTGAGATCGATCAACATCGTCAAAATGCAAATTGCCGCCAGCTATTTCACCCCACTGGCTGGAGGCTCACTTTGATTTTTAACACTCTTTTGCTTCCAAGCACTCTCCAGCCGCAGTCTTGATCACGATGCAACATCGTACTTAGATGGTGGTCTTATTTACGGCCTCCACTACGGATCTTGGCACCTCATCCGCAGTCTGCTCTTGGATTTGAAAGAGTGCCAAATAGCAATTTACAAGTTGACAGTAATTAGCTGATGTAGTCAACCCGCACATTTTGAAAAACGAGAAGGTCTGTTCGCGTCTTCACGCGATAGAGGACCTGTTGCAATTAGAACGGAACAGAAACCTCGGAAAATGATGTTTTGTCTAATAAAGCTGGACCTAATGTGGTACAGGACGGAGTGTAAGTCATGTGGACAATTAGTCGAAATGGCACCTCAACTTACCCTTCCCACCTCTGTGGGTGGCTGTGCAATTAATCATGGTTCACAAGATATGCTTCGACAAGACTATTACAGGTGGTTCCATCCCACAGAGACCATCTTTTTGGTCCTGTGGTGAGTCTTAGTTCATCAAGTGCTACACTACCGACAATGACGATGTGTGACTGACGGTATCGTCGTCTGAAAGAAGTACAATGCTCATTGATTGCCATTTCCCACGCCAAACGGCCATTATCGGCACTGGCCATAGTAGCAATCATTCAACTCGTTCTAAAACTATTAGTATATGGATGCAATGTCCAGGGCAGATGTCATACCGGTGACAGTTGCTTCTGGGCGTATATACGATAGGTATTATGTCGCATCTACGCCGTTCCTATTTAGAACACTGCTGCGATTCCACGGGAGACATTTGGTTTCTTACCTCGACCCTATAGCCGACACCTCTGCTTCCAAACTTCTGCTTTAACAGCAGGGAAAGCTTGTGAGGATCTACTAGTCTTGACGGCAAGACCTGTCCCGTCATGTGACCGGAAGATGCACTCGATGACGAACTGGGGACGAATTAGTAAGGTTGATGCAATCCCACCCACAAACAAATTTCATGTTCAAAAATCATTGAACCAACCTGTAACCCATTTTGACACTAGGTTCATTAACAAACACAAGCGTTTTGCAGTGGGTCTGTTGAATTAGACTTAGATGACTTGCGGCTACGTTGATGATGCCTGCGGACGGAGGCGAAAAGTCGCTGAAGATGCGGGGATCACCGGGTAGCCATGCATTTCATCGGGAAGCATCATCCTGCTGCGTTAGTGATTACACCCTTGGCGTTCTCAATTTGTCTCGGGTTGCAATCAGCCGCACGCATCGGGCATTGCAAACAGCCCCGTTAGGGTCCGTTAGGGGGCCGATGGATTGTTTCCGTTCCAACCACCGGCGCTCAGCCGTCAGCCCGCAACCACTACGGAGGTCACAGGAACGCAATCCCATGTCTAAACGACAGACACCGTGGGTGTGTTTGGAATGCGATACAATTGGTCTGCCTTGCCTCTTTTTGCACATTGGTCGCAGTTGAGATACCGAACGGCGCTTCACTTCTTCCGTTGAGGGGTAAATATGCCGTCCCGAACTAATGAGCGTGACAGGACTTACAGCCTGCTATCAGACTGTAGCCAGAACTCTTGAACTTTGAGGGAGACCCATTAGAAGCGTTAAGGATACGAACGGCTTCGGTTCCAGCACCCACTGGCAACATGCACCGTCCACAACCACCCCTTGGTCATCCTCTACCCTCCATTCCATGCTGGAACAACCATTACTTCTGGCGAGGCTTAGCATACAGCGGATATTTCATCACAGAGTACAAAAAGATGCAGAAGGATGTCATGGTTTTCTTTTCGCTGCGGGTTTCAATGCATCAGCCTGGCATGAACCCTTTCCAGTAAGCAAGACAGTGGCGTCAGCGCTGGATACGGCAGCTGAATGTGCCGATGACCCAAACCTCCCAACTGAATATCCATTTCCAATTGGTGGCGCACCCTCTCCCTGAAAAGAATGTGGATGGCGGCTGCGCAGCGTTGAGGCAAGGCTGTGGAATTTCTCATCTGGACGTGTTTAAAAGTGCCTTCTTTTCCAAAACCGTGAGCCCTATTTTGCCTGCAGTGTCCACAACAAATCTGCGGCGAACGATTCCAATCATTACCACTTCCGAATCTTCATTAACATGAGTGGTGATAGTCCTGATCAGCTTGTAGGCGGTGTCGATGTGAACCCCCCGCAGGTCTCGGTCCCGGATTTGGTAAGTGCATGTCATTGTACTTCGCGGTGTTCCTTATTTTTCTGAGACTTGTCTAGATGTCCTACGTCCAACACTCTGAAAGCCGGGACCGAGCAGCGTCGCGGGACCCGTCCAGGAGTGCGATTCGTGGCCAACAAGACTTTCTGGGAAACCCTCGTCGTACCGGAGTCCGCGCCAATGGACTTACACGAGTCTCGTTTCCATCCACACCCTTGGCACAGAGCTCAGAAAACGAAGCTGTTTCTGAAGTTTCAGTTCAAAATGGTCACAGCAATGGACACCCGCCCCGTTCAATCGGTACCGACAGTGTCTGCGATGATTACGGAATTTCGCAGTATCACATGAATCAGGAATCCTTCAGGCTTTCGAACGACGAAAGCGACCATGTGCCTGCCGTAGACACTCTCCGGGGGATTTTCAACGCGATTCTAGTCACGCCAGACATTGCTGCCAGAGAGCGCAACATTCTACAGGAATCATTGATAAAAGCTTTAGTCCGACAAAAGGATGGCAGAGAATTTCTTCCGCTGGCCAAGCTTGACGAACTGGTGACTAGAAAGGTCGTGGAGCGTCAGCTTAGAGCGGAGTTCGAGGGTCTGTCCCGAGATGCAGACCTGCAGGCATGCATCGAGTATGTCTGTAACAGGGAAGATATCGGCGGCGCAAGGCATTTGAAGTTCACATCTGGAAGAAGAGTTTTTGCCATTCTTATCATGATTGAAAAGCTGGACAGCTTTGCCGATCTGAGAGATGCGGATCTTCACGACATTGACCTGCCCCTGAAGAGAGTTGACGATGACCTAAGAAGCGCTCACAGGAACAAGACCTTCGCCTGCTTCCGGTCTTGGTCGACATTCAAGCTGCGTGCGTTTGAGGAGTGGCAGTGGAAATTGTTGGCACCTTACTTTTCGACGGCAGATGACGCAAGGGAGAAAGTCCTGTTTTACAGGCTTGCACCTCAAACTGTCATGCCGTGGACTGAAGAGGAAACTGCATCAGCGGAGTACTACGGGGGCCAAAGCTGGGTGAAGAAAGTAAAGATTCATGAGTCTCACCACAACTTCAAATCTCTAGAGGTAAGCTAACGCCACTCATTGTGCATTGCTTTTCCTAGCTCGGGAAAGCTAACAACTCTCTATCACAGGGGCGTGAATCGTACTTTGCGGTCAAAAAGCTTCATTCAAGGGACGAAAAGCATTTTCAGAAGGAAGTCGACGCCCTGAAGCGGTTTAGCAGCCGGTCGAACTCAAACCTAGTCCGCCTGCTGGCAACATACCAGCATCAAGATGACTATTGCCTCCTTTTCCCGTGGGCAGACGGGAACTTGAGAGATCTTTGGGAACACGTTGAATCACCAATGGTGAATCCTTCACAGGAAGGATCGGTCTGGATGGCTGAAGTATGTCACGGTATTGCCTTCGGCTTGGCACAAATCCATAATCATAGAACGACCGAAGAGCTGAGCCGAGCTGCGATAGCCAAAGCATTCATAAGGCAAACGGTGTTACGTCTAAAGTAGATCCCCTGAGTCCTCTGAGCAACAAAACAACTCTATCTGGCGGTGACGACTCCAACAAACAACGATATGGCAGGCATGGCGACCTGAAACCGGAGAACATCCTTTGGTTCAAGGAACCGGACGGAATATCTCGCCACAACATTGGAATACTCAAAATCTCAGATTTCGGGCTCACAAGATTCCACAGCCAACGCTCGGTATCCGAAAGAGCGTCGCAGAGAACTGTTGGATTCTCGAACACTTACAGAGCCCCTGAAATTGACCTCAAGACAGGTGTCAATCAGCACTACGACATATGGACGCTAGGCTGTCTTTACCTGGAGTTCATCACATGGTTCATGGGAGGCTGGGAAGACGTCGACGGGGTCTCGGTGCTGAGACTTGAAGAAGACAGGTTGATCAACAAAGATGCCGACTGGATTCCCGAGGACAACTTTTTTAGACTCACCCATGGTTCTACAAAGGCATGCCTGAAAGACTGTGTGCGCACGGTAAGCTTAACCCAACCAATGGATTGATGCTTCACGCTCAATTCAAGCTAACATTACGTTCGTCCGAAGTGGATTTCCAACCTACACACGCACCCAAACTGTACAGAGTACATTCACCAGTTTCTAGACTTTGTGGAGAACGATATGTTGCGCATCGAAAAGAAAGAAAGAGTAGACTGCTCTGAAGTTGTGAACACTCTCCACGGACTCCTGGCACTATGTAGGAAGAACGAGAGTTTCTGCGTCACGGCTGCGCCGAGACCTATTAAATACGGCAGGCTCTTCGTGGATAGAGCCACGGCTTTCATCCGGGACCTGAATGGGCCTTGGCAAGCAAGATGTCCGACTATTATGACAGGGTTTCTGGGGCTATGCTTCGTCGGGCTTGTCATCACCCGCTGTGACTGGAAAACAGACTTCTGATAATGACGACGCATAGAGAAATGTCTTTCAAATTCATGCAGAATAGATAACTACATAGAGATTCTTCGTTCAGGTCATGACGATCATCAATCATGTACCCTGGCAACATGGCGTTGTCACAAGCACTTGCCCAAAGCGAATGGAGCCTATGGACTGGAGGTAAGGCAACCCGGGGTGGATACCTTCGTCCGTGCTCGAGGCCAAGGGGCTGGTGCGGCCCGTCCCGTCTGACAGTTATTCTGGTTCCCACTGGGTTGTAATGCGCCATTCGTCGGTTGATGGAATCAATCTCCCCCTTATCGAAGTCAGTCCCAATACTTTATCTTCTGCACACCTTCATATGTGTAAGGGAGTTTACCTGCTCGAGTCTTCGGGGGAGGGAGAGCTGATAGTGGTCCAGCCTGATCTTCAGAGAACCGGTCAGCTAAGAGTTTTTGAAGGTTCCAGGAAGGCCATACCCCGTGAATACGATATTGCTCCCTGCCAAATATTCGGTCCAGTTCACGCTTGAGAAGGTCGTTCCTTTGATAGTCGATGGCCACCTGTTGCGGGACCCAAGACGACTGTGAGCGGGAAGGCATAACAAAATGATGTCATCAGCACACTCGGGATGAGCTAGGTATTTTCGTAGAACGAGGCTACGAATACTGGGTCTATTGGAATGGTGTTGCCAAAGTCAACAGTGGATAAGACACTGGAAAGCATGGGGAGAAAGTGGAAAAACAAATTTGGATCGGGGGTGGCGAAGGCTTGGTCTGTTTATTATTGTCTGACGCATAGCAAGAGCTTTTTATCAAGGCAATATTGTTCGTCTCACCGCGTTGAAGAAGTGCAGCAAAAGTCTTGCTGCGGTGAGAAGCCTCATTTTGCTGGTTTTGAGGCTCCGTGATCATGAAGTGCAGATGAACGCTGATTGACATGTTGTGTTGCCTAGTAATGGGAAGGTCTCAATGCATGGTCCGGTTTCCATGCCCATGTGACAACTGGGGCTTATCTGCTGTTGGTCAAAGCGAGATACCGATTTCCGCTGAGACACACTAGTTCGAGGATAGACAGCGTGCTGCGGCTCAGCCTGCTGTATGCCAGTCAGCCTGCGTAGATTGGCTGTACGCTCCTGATGGGATTGGCGGGCCTGCTCAGCCATGGAATCTGCCTGACATAGCTGACACTGAGAGTGGCACACACCGTGATTTGTGCAGCCACAACAACTTTTGGCCTGGCTGCCTGGATGATATACTGTCATATGCACCTTTCCATCCCCACTCTTTCTGCTGCTTCCGAGATACTGCAGGAGATTCTTGTCAGAGACAAGTTCTTCTACCTTAGCCATCAAAGCATCAATTTCACAACTATCTCAAGCGACAAGACGCAGATTTGTCTATCGCTAGAGGTGAGATGGACTGGATTCGGAAGAATCCCCAAATGGGGATCCAAGACCTGGAGACATTTGAGTACCAGCCTCGGCAGTGTCAGATTCTTCGATTAGCAAACGGAGATGCTAAAAAGGTGTGAGAACCCATGGAAGTGTCCAGCTAAGATACTAAATTGGCCAGGGATTTGAGGCGAGACAAGTGAACACAGAAGACGAGTGGAAGGATGTCTTCCGTCAGGTAAGAATGAATCTGCTTCAAAACGCCAATGATGGTAATTTTAGTACAGGTAGGAGCCGCAAATAAGTCAAGCAGCCTCCAGTCCTCCGGAGGTATAGCCGTGTGAGTTATAAGGCCGTTGTCTCAAGAGACTCTGAGCTCACAATGTTTACTAGGCTGGCAGCAAGAGCACCAGAAGCCAAAACTGATAAGAAGGAGCCCGACTATCATGATCCATCAATTCTTTCTAAACTTCCCTTCACGGAAGCCACATGGTCCCACATGCTTGAAATATTCCACATCCATAGTTCAGTCGCCAAACTTATCAACAGGGGACTGTCGTGTGTCTTCTCTCGAAACTCCCTGACTCTCGATATTAGTGCCGAGCCGATCATGAGTAAGTGTTCAACCTCTTCATAGCATGTAACGATATGTTCTAGTTTTTTATCCCTTCAATATGCTAATATGCTCCAGTCTACAATTGCCGGTCGCCTGCTTCGTGGCCTGGTGATTTAGCAGTATCAATGACATGGTTTCCGGGGCGAAACTTCTGGTACGCTATTTTCTATGGGTGCGATTCTTCCACGGAACGACAAATTTCTGGGAGACTACGTAACTCTGGAAATACCATATGTCATCCCTTGCTGGTCCCTGGCATATTTGCCGAGCTTGAAAGACAAAGGCAGATCAAGATGGTCAAGCAAGGTAGCCTTAAACTCGTGGAGACCGTGGCAACCCTTCATGAGAACCCTCATATGTCCTTTAATGCTCAGAGAACACACCAGAAGCCACATGATGGCCACGGCCCGGAACCATATTTGACCGCAAATAAAGAGGTTGATCCTTGGTTGGACATCTACCACAAGAAGAATGGCTTACTTAACTGGAAGGACCAGTTGGAGAAGATGGTTACTCATGCAGAGGAGCTTAACACCACCAACTTCAGTCATGACGTAAATCAAAGCTCAGAGATCAACGAGTTTCGAAAGCTTATGCGAGACACCGGAGACAGAATCAAAGAAAGGTTACAAGATATTATTCGCGAATATGATGAGAGAATAAGGGACTGCGAGAGAAACTTAGATGGGATGAGTCTAGCGAACCAGATGGTAAGATGTTCCCAGCTAATATCAATCGCTTTCCTCATCTTTTATTAACCTGGGCTTTGAACACTAGGCACACACAAAAGCGAATATGGAGATAGCGTCTCGGACTAAGGCGGATAGCACCCAGATGAAATCTATCGCCCTTCTGACGATGGTCTTTCTTCCCGCAACATTTCTAGCTGTGAGTCACACAAGCTGCTTCCCACATTGGTTTAGGGATGCCGTTGTATAGATGATCCCAAATTGGCTGACGTCGAGCTACAGACTGTTTTCTCAATGTCTTTCTTCAACTGGCAGCCAGAGTCAGAAAAGGGCGAAACGGAGGTATCCCCCAGAATCTGGATTTATGTGGTAATGGCTGCAGGAGTGACAATATTGACTGTCTTGGCATGGCTTTGGTTCATAAAGGGGCGGCGTACCTGGAAGAAGAGGCGACAAGATGTGGATGAATTTGAACTTTCAGGACGCGTATGATGAAGAACACAGAGACAGGCTACAGGGTGTCAAGGTTTACGTTATGTACTATATAATATGCGAAGGCCATTCGGGAGTTTCAGTTACAACGGGAGTTATATCGTCTCTTTGAATCATCTTCTGGCATCGATCTGCATAGACGGCAATCGCATGTCCATGTGCTCTTATATATATACCCAGTTTGATATGGTACTTTTCAGCTGGATCTTCGTTCTGTTTTCTGCGAAATCGTAAGGATGAGAAACGTAAATTTGGAGCTGAAGATAGGTCTGCAGGCGAGGAGTTTTATGTGTTCATAAAATGGGAGTATGACGGTCAGATACCTTACGTGTTTAAAGGATTTCTATAATCCATGAGACACTTCCTTGCTATTTATCTCCTAGTCATGATACGTAAATGATCAGCTACGTAGGCCGTTTTCCTCAGAGTTTGTTTTATCCTTGGGATGCGCGAAGCCGAATGTGGGTATATGTGCTCATCTAATGTAAGATATCGATAACTCCCCCAATCTCCAAACGCCCCAGAAAGACAATTTGAACCGATTAAATCCACAAGATAAGACATCAGACTCTATGTGACTCAAGCCTTGGAAGACAAGTTGCAAACATATCCCAAACTCCGGTGTCGTTTGTATCATGAATCATGAATCATAAAGCGCTTCTTAGCGGCGCAAAGCCTCCAACTATGTTGTAACTATCCTCGAAGGACGGCCTTGGCACGAAGTCAGAGGGAAGATCTTGTCATGAGAAGCTCCAGAAGTAGAAGTCTTACAATGTCTATCAGTCTCTCGGAAGCAGGAGACTTGATCGAGTAGTAGTTGTGGCGCATTTCGACCTTGTAGTTGACATCGCCATAGTTCTGTTTGAGTATCGCGGAGAGCCGACGTGGGCTAGACACATATTTGGAGTGTATCTTCTGCACATGGAGATCTTCGTCGACAGACGTCGTGGAACCTGCGTCGGATCTTGGCATTTGAGGCTGACAGTGTTTCTATTGGGTATGGTATGAATAGTGTGGATTCTCGATTTTCTTGTTGTTGACGGTTTCCGTAGTGTATGCCTCAAAGGTGGTGATGAAGACAAGAATTGTCTAAACTGTTCATATGAACATGAAGAAATGATTGTTGCGATGCTCTGACTAGCTGACAGGAACGAGTGCAAGCCTGCGCAAAGGGGGACTAAATATCGAATGACTGAATAGAAGCCATCGTTATTTCCAGGCAACATCACCAGGAAGCCTGACTACGGCGCACTGCGCACACGAGGCGGGTTACTCACCTGAGACATCACCTGGAGCGATTGACGCACTCCTGAGAGAGCCCCAATCATTCGAAGTGTAAAAAGTCGCAATTGGCCGCCCGGCATCATTCCTTGCCACGTCGTACTCATCTTGGTTCGGCAATTGGGTGCGGACGCTTCACAATGCGACGAACAAACGCGGACCACGAGGCAGCCCGCATCGCGCAGGTTGCCTTGCGCGACTCACCGCCATGGAAATAGCAGCGCGCCAGGCGTCTCGCACTTTGGAACAGGGGTACGCAGCTGTGGCAGGCAGCAGACCGGTTTCCGAGACCTCGTTGCGTGATTGTCACAGCTGGAGATTAGCAAATTTGAAATTCCATGATTGGCTCGTCTACCATAAGACACAAGCATAATGGAGGGCATAGCCACCACGCAGCCTGCTTCTGTGATCCCCGGGTGGACCCACGCAGTCAGCAGCTTTGTGGAATTGTCTTACGCTGTACATGCAGCCAGACCCGAAGTCCCTTGCGAATATTGGAATGTCCTGCGCCTTTATCGGGCGTACCGTGGGGCTGAGTAGGGAAGCAAGGAGGCAGCAGGATTCAATTGTCCAGGTCGGGACGGGGCTAGATGGACTTCACTCGCTCGTCGCTCAATACAGCAGCATTCTCGTCCTACAGCATCAATTAGAATCGGTCTGTTGCGCGGCTCGGAATGCCATTGCGATCGATGATGGCCCGGGCCCAGATCCGAACGGAGCCTGTGGGGACCGCCGGATGACGGCTCAGATTTATGTACCAAATGCCGCCGGCCAGCCGGCCTCTGGCTCCTTCCAGTTTCCTCCCTCGTCTATGAGGGCGCACTTGAGCTGAGGTTTAAAAAAAGTTGATGATGAAATTTTAAGAACCTGAGAAATTGAGCTATGCAAACGCTATGCAGGAAATTTGAACCCCTTAACGCCACCAGACAAACAGTCTCGTACAAGTCCTAGAACATCATGCCGTGCTGCCCGTATGAACACTGATCGATATCCTCCTGCACTATGTAAGTATGAAATCAAATGAATTTGCCAGGTAGCGCACCTGAGAAAGCTTCCCTCTCGCGAAGATTGAGAACATGTTGTGTCTCATTTCAACACGATATGCCTTCTGTCCGAACCGTCTGTTCAAGACCTTCGACAGCTTTGCTGGGTCGACTGACTGACTTGCTATCGTCTGAGTCGGTGCCGACCCGGCATAACTTCTGCTTCTTTGAGAGCCAGAGCTAGAGCTACGGACAAACGTTAGTTGGAAACAAGAAAACCGTCCCGTCTCGGCCACTCACTTCATGATGGCACGTTGATAGAAGAGCAAAGAGTTTTATAGTCAATTTGACAACGAAAAGGTGTTGATGTCCGGTAGAGGCTTTTGCGCGCGAGCTTTCGTGGGAGCCATCCTAGAGTTATGCCCCAGGGCATCCGACTTCGCCCCGCAAGCCGGACCAACAGATCAGGCTGAGGGGGGGCACAGCTGAACACCCATCCCTTGTGCGACATGTTCATTGGATATTGGGGCTGATTGTGCAAGCGAGTGCTACACACCATGTTCCAGAAGGAAGACAGATTTTCTGAGCTAGGCGTCCCGAAAACAGGCCAATCGTGTCCATGAACTAACTATCCGCTTATGCATTGGATGTTCCATAGCCTGATTCTGGGCTCGAAAATGGCGGCTTCCGCACAATAGACCCAGCCCCCATTCATCTGCATGTGACGCTCCCGTCTGCATGTCGCTGTGAAGGGAGGAACACTTCCCGAACTTGAAGACGCCAGCCAATGCACAGTTGTACATGTACCCGTATCCAAGGTTGATCGCCGGTGTAAGCAGCCGACAGGTTTGGGGCTTGGTCTCCCCTCCTCCCTCTTTTCGGCTAGCAGAACTTCTGATCAAGCCCTCCGGGGACCACACTATCGGATCTAAAATATTCTGGGAGTGTTACAGCCAGAGCCTCGCGACGTGGCGTACATGGAAGTGGATGATACTTCTGCGAGCATTATGTTCATAAGAAAGTTTTAATCCGATGTTGTACGCATTGTTCTTCGATCCAGCCAACAGCTGTTGCCAAATAATCCAAAGTCAAGATGCATCCTGACGGTCCTGTAAGATATCCACCCAAGTAGAACAAGCTCCTGGTACCGTACTTGATACTCATGACTCCTAGACTGAGAAGCACGTTCAATGGGGCTCTCCCGAGGTACGTCGTTCTGTGTGGTGCAAGCTGTGGGAGACCATTTCTCGACCCATTGCCTCCACGTGAGGTTCTTAGCCTCTTGCTCATATTGATCTCAGGCAATTGCCGATACAAGCTCTTCATCCGAAACCGAGGGCTCAATGGGAAACGAGTCTGCATTGCCCCCTGTTCACTTGACACAGCCGGATGGTACTGTGGTCGAGATTAACGATACCGACAAGGACCAAGCCCACCCGGTCAGGCCGTTGGAGCGCGTTCCCTCTTGGAGGGATAACGAAGACTTGTCTTCGGCCATATCCCAGAATGTTCCAACAAGAACCATATCAGACGGCCAAACGGAGGTTGACGACCACGGTGACGACGCACAGCTCAGGCAGGGGACAACTATACCCTATAGGAACGGCACACCATCATTGGAAAATGACTTTTCGAATGTTGGAGGTGCATCTGGCCTTGGCGACGAGACACCGGCTGCATCTTACCTCGATCTGTCAGATTCAGGGAGTGAAGATGGTGATGGCCTCTGGGAGTCCATTGATGAGCAACTCATTTCGCCACCACCAGACGACAAGGAATACCTTCCCCTGGACCAGCTTCGAAGAATCATGGTGAAGCGCCGGGTTCGACAAGCGTTGAAAAAACACCTGAATCTGGATCGAGATACTCGATACAGGTACGCTTGTGAGGTATGCGACACTACCAACTACGGAACCGCGAAAAAAACAACACGGCATAAGATCTTTGCTGTATTGGTTCGCATTGAACACCTTGAAGCTTTGCCTAGTATCATCGAAGAGAACATCCATGACGTCCACTTGCCGTTCACTTTGCAAAAGGGCGATCAGTGGCACCTAACCTACGCGGGCGTCGACAAAGTCCCCGTCAAGTTCAGAGCTAGTTGTGACTGGAGCAAGCCGAAACTCAGCAGGTTCATCAAAGAACAGTGGCTATTCATGGCCCCTTTCTTCGATATGCGAGCGACTAAACCTCACTTCTACCCTCTGGAGGCCCAGGTTGTTCTTCCGTTTGTCAGTGATGCATCCTCTACGGACACTGCTTTTGGTGGATTTGGCGACGTTTTTCAGAGGCAGATTCATGCTGCACACCACAACTGTACAGAGGTAAGGCCATTCAATGCGGGCGTGTTATCCAAGGCGGCCATTTCTCACTGATATTGATAGCATACGCAACCGTTCTTCGCCATCAAAAAGCTCCTCAACAAGGACAAAGCAGAGTTTGAAGACGAACAGTATGCGCTGAAGAAGTTCAATCAAGAAAACCACCCGCACTTAACGAAGCTTCTTGCCACTTATTATCACCACGAACATTACTACTTCGTCTTTCCCTGGGCTGACGGGAATTTGAGGGAGTTTTGGCAACGCTATGAAACACCAAAACCTGACCATAGTCTCATCATTTGGTTGGCGGAGCAATCGGCAGGCATAGCCTCTGGCCTGAAGCTGATTCAACATCCGCCCCAGAATCTAGAGCTGACGGTTCAAGATGCCAGGGATTATGGAAGACATGGAGATCTGAAGCCTGAGAACATTCTCTGGTTTCGCGATCCTGATGCAGAAGAGAGCTTGATTGGAAGCGGCTTACTCAAGATTGCCGATTTCGGTCTGACGCGATATCATCGCCAGAACTCAAGATACCAGAAACTCCAGAGCGGCGGAGGCTTCAAATGCTCATTGACATACAAGGCCCCCGAAGTCGACGTGGTTGATTCTGTATCAGAGGCCTACGATATTTGGACCTTAGGCTGTCTTCTTCTCGAATTCATCACCTGGTACCTTAGAGGCTGGCAGGCTGTTGACGACTTTTCTGCCAGCCGTGCGAACGAAAGTCATGATCCCGACCACGACATTCCGCTCGACACATTTTTCAACGTTGCGTCAAAGAATGGTGTCAAGGGGGCTGGTCTCAAGCGTGCTGTAACGGATGTAAGTACGCCAAATAACATTCGTGGTACTGTTGCGGAGTTTGAGCCATGGATTGATGCTAGACTTGGATGGCAACACTAACCGTATTTCACAGTTGATAGATGACTTGCACGACGACCCCAATTGTTCCAAATTCCTTCACGATCTACTTACATACACACTTCATCACCTCCTGCGGAGCGACTACAAGAAGAGGGCCAAATGCGTTGATGTTGTGAAAATGCTAGAGAAAATGGCAAGTGACTGCAGAAACGACAAGTCATATGCTGTCGATGGACGCATGAAGCCGCCAAACAAATCTGACACCATGGACACAACGAGAACTGATAAGACGGTATCCGAATACGGCCGCGATACCGCTGAAGATGATGCACTGGCTACGCCGCACGTATCCAGACCAAGCACACCAACAAAAGAGATCGAAGTGCATGATTTTGTGAGCCACGACGAAATTACAGAGCGGGTTCTAGACAACGACGTCATGGAGACCGACACAGATGAAACCAAAGCAGAAGAGGAGCCTTCTGAGAATGAAGAAGCGACGCCAAAGCAGGATCTCAATGTCGTTCCTCAGGGCGTTGGTCCCGTTGAGAATGAGATGGAAAGTTCGACGCCAACTACCCGCAACACGAGCTTTCTACAAGAAGACTCATTTTCCAGCTCCGGCACCGAAAGCTACACAGTATCGCAGCTGAATGAAAATGGGTTTGGAGAGCACCCGAAGAGGAAGAGTTGCGACTTTGGGGAAGAAGCTTCAGGTCCGGAGGTAAAGCGCTCAAAGTTCGCGTCAGGGGAGTCTAATCTTGTTGGCTCTACTCCAGAATTGAGCGAGTATCCTGTAGCCCAGCCACTTAAGGCATGAAGGTCTGAATTTTCATTCATGACGAATGCTCTCCCTGGAGCGATAGTATGGCGTATCCACATTTGCAACTGAGAGCTGTGTTGGCACGATGGATGCATGACGATGTACATATCACAGTCGATAGACTCGTAAATATTCAATCTCGACCTTGTTTTAAAATATTTCTAGCTTGCCATTCTGCATTGACCCGAAGGTAAAGCGGCTGGCGTCCTTATCGTGGTGGATGATAGTGGACTTGAACTCTCTCGTGAATTTCCTGAATCTCGGTCTGGCCCATGGTTGTCAACCTAGCTCCAGACGGCTGTTATTGGATACACACGACCTTACCTGTCCAAGCTTGCGAGGTCCGTCCACTACGAATTGCCCACCCTTGGTCTATTACTTACGTGAGCATGTGCCTGCCAAAGCGACACCAAGACAGGAGAATGACATACAGTGAGGGAGTACCGGTGCGCTCCTAGGCGCTTGTCGAGCTCCTTCTTGACTGGGCCGGAGTTTGAATAGCACCAAGGTATGTAAGATCGGAAGACAACAGGCTGCGAGGGAGGCATGGTATCGACGATGGGCTGTCGGGCAGCCTAGACAAGCAGTTCCCTAGAAAGTGGAAATGTATTTTCTAGAATGAGGCACAATTTCTGATGTAGAGCCTGGGGGAGAAACATTGAATGTGCAGAACTTGAAGCAGATTGATGGATGAGGGTTTTAGAGAGCGTCGCCCGCGTGTCTATCACCGAGGCAGACTTACAGGCGTTTTCCACGTGCGCCTTTTCTTTGCTTGAGCAGAATCTCACTTCGCCTTCAGCATCAGGCTGCCTAGGTATCTCTAGGCAGCGAGTGCAACAGTTGCGACCCCGCTGTAATCTCAACATCGCGTGGAAATACTGATACCATGATTGTGCAGACCTACAATGCAACATGGTATGCAATCTTCCCTTGGCCATTGAAGCTGCGGATGACCCCGCATCTGACATAAAATGCTCAGCCTTCGACGGAGTATTCCTGCATATGGTCGGTGTTGCGGTATGCATGAATAGTGCGTGTGTACCCATGCCTCTGCATGATGCATGCAGCACGCTTCATGGGTCTGTGAAGCAGGCTGAGCAGCTATCGCACGATTGAGAGGCATCGTAGGTAGTCGCAGCAGACTACGTCCAATGATTGAGAGACACGGGTCGAACGATGCGACATGCCGCCCTCCCGCATGGCCGATCGGACACTGATTGCCGTGGTTTGTTCGAGAAGAAGGTGAGCTTGTGGTTACGGTACACAACCCCACCCACAGGTAACGTCGTCGAAGATGAGACCGGCAGTCCGGGCAGATTTTACAAGTGAGTGAGCTGACAGGAATTCTTGCAAAGTACGTCGAGCGAGGCAGACCACTGGCGCCGAAAATTGAACCTCTCCAAGCCTCTAATATAAGCCTTCAAGTGATTGTCAAAGAGACGCAGAGACAACTGTCATCGGCGGGGCAGCAGTTTTCCTCCAGTTTGCCTGAGAGAACAGACAATGGAGTGGCCATCGAAAGCATCGGGTTTCAGCTCCCACGACTTCGAGTTATTCGAGTACGAAGAGCGACCGACAACAGTAATCACGATTCGACTTGACGATTTAGCGGAACTCCAAGTAGGTATAGAATCTGCCTGCAAAGAAATTTAAAGCTAACTCGAATATTTTAAAGGACGCCTTTTTGAAAGATGAATTGACAACAGCTGACGATTGGGAAACCTGGCTGCAGCGGGTTGTACGTAGTTCACAGAATGAAATGTCATCTTCAGGGAGCTCACATCATCGATAGAACTCCGATTTCATGGATGATGATGCAACAACGTTGAACCTCATGTAAGCAGATTCAAAGATCCTTTACGGCAAATGACCGATTCGAAAATTATCGTCACTAACGCAGAACATGAAGCATATTCCGTCGTACTTCGAAGACAATTTTAGGTTGTCCTTCGGAGATCCACCACCTACCAATCTCTGAATCGACGTTTCAAAACGTCACCGAAACATTTCGCGTTCATCGATCACTTGGCCGCATGATCAACCGCCGAGACTCAGAGTTTCTGCAGTTGGTTGAGGTCGGTGAGGACATTGAGCCACAGAGGCTTAGTAAGTCTGGTAGATGAACACTTTCATCCTTGAACCAAGCCTGACTGTGATCGTAGTTTACAACTTCAGAACAAGCGCCATCGTACCTGGCGATATCGCCGTATCCGTGACTCACGATCCCTGTCGCCGGTCAACGACCGCTATCTTGTTCGGTCTCGGGGACGCTCAAGAAAGCCTTCTTTTGTATAGGATGAAAGAATCCCTTGAAGACTTTTGTCATCCCCTGGCACTTGTCGGCGCAGTATGCGAGCTTGAGCGAGACAGATGGATCAAGAACGAGGTTCGTCCTATTGAGTCGACATATATGGAGAAGAACGACCAATGGAGCATGGCCAGTAGTGACAACCTTGCCTCTGCCCCGGAAGGGGAAACCATGGAAGATGCTTTGGGGTTGCGGTTCAGGTCTACCATTCTACTCACAAGCCTAACCGCTGCGAGGCGGCAGCTGACCCGTATTGGAGACTACTTGCAAGAGATGCGTAATGATGCCAGAATGGCGTCTTTCCTGAGAGGCTGTGACCGTTACCACGACAAGGAAACTGCAGCTTCCGATGGAGGCGTGGATTTAAGCAAGCAGCAAGCCCACACCGCCGCTCGGCTACAGCACCGTCTCAATCAGATTTCTGATGAATTCGACATGAAGATAGACAGCTGCAAGGCATCGATGGAGGACATGATGGCTACGACCCAAGTCGTAAGATGGCTCACCCTACTCAATGAAATCGAAGCTGACAAGACGTCCAGGTCATGAGTCGTATCGCGAGACACGACACCCTCACAAGCACAGCGATCTCGGTGGCTACGCGAAGGGACAACTCTCAAATGATGTCCATCGCCTTTGTGACCATGGTATTCTTACCACTCACGAGCATTGCCGTAAGCCTTTCCTTGTAGGACATTTGCTGGAGAGATACTGACCAAGGCAGACCATTTTCTCCATGAACGTATTCAACTGGGACGCCAAAGACGGCGAGAATCTCATCAATGTGCACTTCTGGCTTTATCTAGCTGTGGCTGGAGCGTCAACAGTCCTTACAGTTGGTCTTTGGATGGTCTATTCAGGAGTAACCAAAGGGCTATTCCGCGTTCGTGGGAGGAGAAAAGATGAGGAAATGGGACCTTGAGCGAGATGTGAACATGGTCAACTCCATATCCAGGATGCAGTCAACGCAGAGTCAACGCAGTTGCTTAATCACTTTGAAATATTCGGGATCTATATTCACGGTGCGTCCGTCCGAAAAGCAATCCTTGCATCGCTGTTCGTGCACACTTGGTACTGAGCTGCGCGGGAGTCGAATCATGCCAAGTGAAAAGATTTTGCTCCAGGAAAACCGTAAGCGCAAAAGTTGTTAACTTTTCGCCCAAGGATCTGAGCATGTCCACAAACGGTGGCTAGAATGTGACTGTGTTAAGGCCTGCCCAAATCTGGCTTCGCCAGGTAGGGCTAATGCCCGATCCATGCTCTCAACCACGCTTCCAAGGCCCATGCGCCTTCAACGGCAAAAAGCACGATGCGGCGAAACAGAACAAACAGAAAGATTTCACAAACAAGGGAGCTTCATCCAAAGACAAAATAATCGTGATGTGTTGTCAAGGCAATTGAAGTTGTAAATCATGTCTCAAGACTATTGATGAAAGTCAAAGACAATGTCTTGCGGGGGGTTATGAGGCTCTCGCCCGAATCCACCCCCTTGCTTCCAGAATAGCCAGGATGGCCAACCCAGACGCCACTTTTGTGGAAATTTTCGTGTGACTGATGAGCTTTGTATTTCGAAATTTGGATCAAATTGGGAAGTACCATCGTGGGACAGCCTTGACGAGGATAGAGTTAGGGAACGTTACGAGGGAATAGCTGTCGCACAGAAACCAAAGCCACGAGCATGGTCTAGAGTATTTACATGGGCATCTTAAGAAGATTGATACTTAGAGCCCGTGGCGTTGCTTCGGAGACTACGTCCTTAGCCCATAGGTCGAGGAAGCGAAGTCTGTAAGGGATGATAGGGCTAAATTTCACTTTCCCGTGTTTCTGCCCGAAGCTGGTGGAGGTCTTACATGTCGATTCAATGGTTGCTTGCACAGCTGATAATGATCTTCGCGATCATGCAGAGCTGAACTGACTGCCGAACGTCAAATTTCCGTGCTGACGGGCTGGGCCTGGGCCAAGTGTAGAATCGTTCGAGGTGTTTTGGTCTGACACAAGTCCTGGAAGCGCACTATCAGACTTGTCATCATGTAAACTTACTCAATACACCTTTGTTAGACATAAAAGGTGTCTGTTCTCGAGGGTTTTGCATTTGACTTTTCTCAACTCTCACAAAGCATCAACCTGATCTCTTCAGATCCGCATTCATTCTTTTCCGTCACCTTTCGGGGTAAAGTCATTCTTTACTCATACCGTCACTCGTTTCAACATGCGTTCAACATTCGCTATTGCCGTTCTGGCCCCAGTCATCTTGGCTCAGTCCAATGTTTTGCCTGGACATGGAACAACCTCTGCAGGGTGGAACACTACGATCATTCCGGGTCCTACCGGGGTCATCTCTTCCGGTGTCCCCATTCATACCGGCACCGAAGTTACAGTCACAACTACCGCGGCCAACTCCACCGGCATCTGGGTGACCGTTCCTCCATCCACTATCACGGCAACATACACGGCCACTTACACCCACACTATCACCTCTTGCCCACCTGGAGTGAAGCCATGCCACAGCGGCGCCGTCACGACGTTCCTCACAACCATCACCACAACCTACTGCCCCGAAACTCCCGTTCCCACCCCTTGCCCTGGCGGCAAATGCCATCCTCCTCCTCCCTCCCCTCCTCCTTCCCCTCCTTGCACCAGCAAGCACTGCGACAACCCGTTCGTATGCTACGGAGACCACTGTGCCTACGATAAGCCATGCAGTGGTGAAGACTGCAGCCGCTGCCTCCTCTGTGCCGATGGAAAGTGCCAGCCGAACCAGTGCAGCGGCAATGACTGCGGCAAGATCATCATCTGCAAGGGTGACTCCTGCCGCTACCACAAGTGCCAAGGCGACAGCTGCAACAAGGACAAGATTGTCTGCCACGGCGATAAGTGCAAGTCCGAGAAGTGCCACGGTGACGAGTGCAACAAGAAGTACGTCTGCAAGGACGGAAGCTGCAAGCACGAGTCCTGCCCTCCCGAAGACAACAACAAGCACTACGACTGTCACGGTGACGAGTGCAAGCCCGTCGAAGAGTGCAAGGGCGATCAATGCCCCAAGCCTCAGCCGCCCGTCAAGCCTCCTCAGCAACCGTCCGGCTCCCCGCCCGCACAGCCGCCAGCGAGCCCTCCAGTTCAGCCCCCGGCCCATCCATCCAAGTCCGGGGATGTCCCACCTCAGGGTCCTGAGCAGACTCCCGTCAGCCCTCCGGAGCACACTCCAGTGAAGCCTCCTCAGCAGACACCATCTGAACCTTCCCAGCCTTCTGGCAACCATCCCCAGCAGCCCTCTCACACGCCTGGGTCTCCTACAAAGCCTTCGGAGTCCCAGCACCCCACCCACTCTGTCGTCGTTGCTGGATCCAGCAAATCGGCTTCTGGGATTGCCTTCCTGGGTCTTGCACTTGGTGTGGCAGGAGGCTTCGTCTTACTCTGAGTGTACGACCGTATGTGTGTAATGTGGCATGTAGTGGAGGCTTTTGTTTCTGTACTTCTCTTCTTACTGATCGCCAGGGACTGAACTTCACCGTTCTCTGAGTGGTCAGCTTGTATATCACAAACCTTTGTACGTAGAAAAAGGAGGACCCTGTAATCGTAGTGAGAAATAATAGTCAAGAACATGGCATGAATATGTCGACGGAGAAAAACAGAATCTTCATTTTCTCGAAGAGCAGCACGAACAATCTGGCCCGTGCAAAGTGTGACAGAGATTATCAGCATGAAATCCCGTGCGGTGTTGATCCAATGTCCATCTATCAATCCATTTCCAGGTCCCAATCCCAAGCCTCATTTGTACGATATCTTGAACATCAGCCATTACCCATGCCTGACCCACAATTCCAGCTCAGTCCAGGAGAGCAGCCTTCGCAATGTCTACCTCCTCCGCGGTACCGCAGATCAACCCAGCTCTACCATCGCAGTCAACGGAGACCTTATCCAGCAAAGGCTTTCCGTCTGATGGGTCGATTGCCTTTCCACCAGCGACCTCCATGATCAGGGCGATCGGGTAGAGCTCATACAGGAACCGCAACTTCGGCAGCGTCCCCGGAGTCACGGGCATAACATACACACCATGTCCTTTGACAAGCGCATGCACGATGTCCGGTACAAGACCACCGCAGTATCTCAGTGTATACTTCTTCTGGATGAACCGTGTGATCAGAGCACCATACTTCTCATCATCACCTGCATGGCGCAAGTTGGCTGGCGCAAAGTAGCGAGTCTTGAAAGGACCCTCTGCCAGCTTGACCACCGTGCGAATAATCTCGCAGTCCTCCACCCCCTTCAGGCCGAAGCCGATCTCGAAGCACGCGGGCTCAGCACCCGGGATGCGGAGCGCAACGATGGCTGTGGTTCGGGGTCCGATGACACCCATCACAGCAGCAATCTGCTTCTCCCTCGGTGACTGTCCGACCGCAGTGCGTCCGTCCCAGATTCCGACGATCATTCCAACGGTCCAGTTCGGTGCAATGATGGAGCTACCATCCAGAGGATCGAAAGCGACGGTGTACTCTTCCGAAGACCCCGGGGTGTTGTTCGCATTGCCGTCTGTCGACGTCCTCGCTGGCTTCTCCACCGGATCTTCTTCACTGCTCGCGGTGTGTATGGTCGGGCATTCAGCAATGGCGGCGCGCATGACATTCTCGGAAGCGACATCGACGTTCAGCTGGTCGTCGCCGAAAGCATTCGCGGTTCCTGCCAAGGAGACATGTTGCGAGGCATGGAGCACCTTGGCAATGTCTGAAACAGCTCCCAAAATCGCCGGGATCACTTCGTCGCGAAGAGACTTGCGCTTTTCCTGAGGGATGACGCTCTGGAGCTGTTGTACGAGTGCTGCTGACGGAGCCATTGTGAGAGGTGCAGTGTGTGAAGCGATGATGACCGGAAATTGTTGAGTCAGGGCGGGCCTGAGCTATTTTAGCATGAGAAAGGTGGTTGAGAGATTTTCGATGTTTGCGGGCAGCTAATGCCCCATAAAACTGTCAGACAGTGCCTTCGATCCACCAGTCAGAAGCCTGTCATCTTCTCTTTTGGAACTCTATCTAACGTCTATCCCACGTGGAGGTCGATCTCACCAGCAGGGGATACCTAGCAGTGCGTGAACAACCGCTATTACTATCGACTTCCGATCACCCAAGTTTCAAGTGTTATTTTGGAAGATTCTCTGAGGTTTTATAAGACCGTTGGGTATGAACATTCTTTGGCTACCTTCAAGGCTAATTGTCTTATCTTGAGATCTACACCTCCACGTGGGGGTCGTGGCTGGATGAGCAATGGCCCCAATTCGGCTCAAGCCTGCGAGCTGTCTTCGCTGTCGTCTCTGCCGTTGCGCTTGATGCCATCATAAAATCGCCTTTCCTCAAACACACGGACATCATCATCAAAGTTGACCTTTCCTTGCTTCCTGGCTTTCAAAATCTTTCTTCTCACCCTCATCACATCGTATTCAGTGTTTCGGGTCAACCACCAGGTCCACAAGTTGCCCACAAAAGACGCGATTGTAGTCGCGGCCGCGATCGCAAAGCTTGTCTTGTACCCGTTGTATGCAAACCTGGATTGAAACAGCTGCGGGCCGATGACACCTCCCAGCTGCGCGATGCCCGATTGCAGCCCCAATGTGAACGCGGTGCCTGTTGATCCAGACAGCGTGGCTGACCTCCATGCCCAGAAAGGAATGAAGTATGACTGGTAGAAGAGCGTGCCGAGAATACAGCTTATGTAGATTCCATAACGGTTGGTGATGGTGAAGAAGAGAACGAAGCAGACTACCATGCCGGACATAATCATCCTGGATCTTGCGTTAGCTTGAATAGTTTGACTTGGATGGGCAACTTTTAGGCAATGCGTACATGACCAATACGGGCCGAACAATGTAGGCCTTCGACATGAACCAGGCCGCGAATATGAGACCAAGAATGGCCGCTGCAGCGGGCGGGATTGAGCAGTTGGTTCTTCGGCAAACCCACGAACCCCAGGTTAGTGACAATCGTCGGCAAATACCACGTCAGCGCATATCCGCCGATGTTGATCAATGTTTGCGACAACATGAAAGACCAAATGAGTGGGGTCTTCAGCACCGCAAAGATCTCCTTTTTCGAGAAGTCTGGATCGTTAGTGAGCGGGGCGTTCTCTGGCAGTCGAGCCTCAATGAACTCTTGCTCGCGCTTGGTAAACCAGCGGTCGCTTCTGGGAGACTTTGGGTAGTCAGGCAAGTACCAGAATACGGCACCCGAGAAAACGATCGTCGCCAGCCCTTCGAGTAGATATACCCATCTCCAGGCGCTGAGACCGCCGATGCCGTTCATGTAGCTGATGGCATAGTAGAGAAGAGACCCGATGATGCCTGCTAGGTTCGAGGTCGCGAAGAACCAAGTCACGGGCTTGCCAATTTCATCGGTGCGATACCAGCTAGATAGCTGGGCCATAACTCCCGGAAACATGCCGGCCTCGAACATCCTGCCGTAATGAAGTCAGTCTATGTCTAGAGTCCATACTTGGAGAGGACCAGTGCCTACCCTAGTAAGAAGCGCATTGCATAAAGCTGGTGCCGATTCTGTGCCGCAGCATGGCACGCGGTAATGATTCCCCATGTGAGGAAAATCCGAGATTGCCACAGATGCGGACTCATGCGTTTGAGAAGAAGGTTGCTTGGCGCTTCAAACACGATGTATGCAATCTTGGTGGTGTCAGTCTTGTCAATTCATAAGCAGCATGTTGGATGCTCGCGCGGTTTACTCACTCCGTAGATAGATCCAACCCAGTTGTACTGGTCGGAAGTCATACTCAGCTCCTTCATGATGTTTCGAGATTCGCCGACCTGGAGAACACGAACATTTGCCGCATTGCTTTGGTCAATCTTCATAATTCTCAGTTAGTTACGTGTGAATACTGCTTCACACCACGGCTGACGTACCTGTTTGATCATGTACATGAAACCAATAATAACCAAGAACCTCTTATCGATCTTGTTCAAGACGCTTCGCTCTTCGTCAGCTGAAAATGTTGACAGGAATGCTGCTCTAGCTTCAGGATCATCTCGAAGGTTGTCGAAATTTGATCGAGCGACAGTAGCATTGGCCTGCTTCCGAGTTGCTGCCGCTGCGTCATGGTCGACTCGGACTTCGTCAGGCTGGATCGTCGAGCTCATCGTGCGGTACTGATCACTCCTGCAATGGCCCCCAAAGTCTCGGTGAATATTCGTGGACAAGTCATCTTTATCTTCAACGGGAAGTTCTCTATTGGATACCCGATGCCGGGCGGTTGTTCGTCATTTCCGGCGCGCTACCGGCGTGCCGCACCCTTATCAGTGGGGGCTCCGGGGTGGCATGTATGATGTGCTTGATGTTCATATGGCGATATAAGCTATGCATACTTACATGGAGGTATCAAGTGCCATTGGTGAGGTGCTGGGATTGCACTCGATTCGTTGAGAGACGCCAAGAGTGGATGGCGAAATCCCGGCCCACCATGCCACCATCTGGCCAACCTCGCACTCCGTCGCAACAACTCCGACTTTGAGCATGACCCGGCTAAAATCCGTCATTTTCCTGTCTAAATAGCGGTTGCTTCTTTGCGGTCTTCAATGTTTAGGGGATTTATGCCGCCAAGGTAGGTTCCCCGTGTCCGATACAGGACCCGACTTCCAGGGCACCGGAGAGAACCATGGAACTTGTGCGCGATATATCGGAAGGATTCTTTCACGCAAGACACTGACATGATCACGCAAAACCAACAGGATCAGTATAATAGCGTAATCCTTCCGAGGTATTAGTTGAGCTAGACTGAGTATAGACACACAGCGCTTCCTGCAGTGGTTGTCTCCATCCTGCACCGAAGACGTCGCTTGACTGCACCTAGACTGTTCATCTAATCGCTGCCTCAAGGTCGTTCACGATGACTTCATCAGAAACCCAAGACAAAAGCGACGGCGCGAAACCAAAGAAGCAGATTTTGCTCAATGCCTTCGACATGTTCACCGTGGGCCATCTGTCATTTGGGCAGTGGCGAAACCCCAAGGACCGGGCCAAGGACAAGCGCAGGGATCTCACTTACTGGACCGACCTAGCCAAACTCTTGGATAAAGGGGGCTTCGTAGGCCTTTTCCTGGCAGACACATTTGGTCCCTATGATACGTAAGTATCTCTCTTTTGACAGATTTACATGTCTCCGATCCTAAATGAATGTTCAGATACAAAGGCAGCGCTGAGCCATCTGTGAGGACTGGTGCCCAGTGGCCTATGGCCGACCCTGTCATCGTGAGTCAAACTATGAATGACCTGTTAATCAACTCAAGCTGATTCCCTTTCAAAGCCTGTCTCGGCAATGGCCTCGGTGACGAAAAATTTGGGCTTTGCGATCACCACGTCTACCTCCTATGAGCAGGCTTATGTTGTTGCCAAGCGGTTTGCTACACTTGACCATCTTACTAAGGGTCGTTTTGGTTGGAACATTGTCACTAGCTGGAAAGAGTCTGCATCAAAGGCTGTGAGTATCCTCATTTCAAGTCATTATGAATGTCAATCTGACAACTTGCACAGGTCGGGTTGCCCCTTGTCGATCACGACACTCGGTATGAAAATGCGGATGAATATCTCCGTGTCCTGTACAAGTGAGTTACTGAGCATTTTTAGCATTCAAAAGGTACAATAGAGGTCAGCAGCTCCCACTGACGTCGCATCCAGACTATGGGAAGGTTCATGGTCGGACACAGCCTTGAAAGAAGATGCAGAAAACGGCATCTACTCCGACTATTCTCAGATCAGACCCATTCACCACCACGGCAAATTTCACGTCGATGCACCATTCTTGACAGACCCATCCCCTCAGCGCACACCAGTTCTGTTCCAAGCGGGGACATCGCCGTAAGTCATTCTTGTCACTGTTTCATGAATACCAAGCTCATGCTTAGCAGAGCCGGAATCAAGTTTGGCTCAACCCATGCCGAAGGCATTTTCGTCGCCGGTCTATCACCTCATGTTGTGGCACCGCGAGTCAAGGCCATTCGTGAAGGCGCAATCGCTGCTGGTCGCGATCCATACTCTGTCAAGGTTTTCGCCATGATCACCCCCATCATCGGAAAAGATGAAGAAGACGCCAAGCGCAAGTACGAAGAAGCACTGAAGTACGTCTTGATCGAGGGAGGCCTTGCTCAATTCTCAGCCACGACGGGCATCGATGTTTCACAGTTCGACCTTGACCATGAGCTCACTGAGAAAGATGTCGCAAATCATTTGCAGAGGATTCACTCTTCCTTGTACAATCTGCGCTACCGAGGCGATGATGTTCCCAAGCTAACGCCTCGCAACTTGGGCACCGTCACGGCGATTGGTGGCAATGGAGCCATGCCGGTTGGAACAGCTGCCCAGGTCGCCGACGTCTTTCAGGAGTGGGTTGACATTGCCGATGTCGATGGTTTCAATATCGGATATGTCATCACTCCTGGCAGCTTTGAAGACGCCGTTGAATATCTCGTCCCTGAACTGAGAAGTAGAGGCCTCCTGCCGGAAGCCATCCCAGCGGATGCTTCTACGCCTACCTTCCGCGAGCAGATATATGGTCTCGGACAGAAGGGGCTGAGGTCTGATCATCCTGGGTTCAAGTACAAGTATGACACCTATGAGGATACAATTGCCAAGGAAGAGGCGACAAGAGCAGATGCAGGAAGTGAGAAGCCATGAAGATCGAGAACAGGTGGCTAGAGCAGTCGTACATCCTTGAGGACAAAGAAAAACATAGCGCTATAAGAAACTTAAACATTTCTTTCAATTGAGCCTGTCTGCTGCTGTTTGCGACCGAGATCACCGCAGCGACAAGATGAAGTTCTGGTCCTACAAAGTCAGGATCAGGTCCAGTGTGCCCGGTTACGAGTGACGCTGATGATCTACCTGCCCCAAGACCCGGGGATACGGACTTGCAGTATAGCCTAAAGACATTGCAGCCTCCAACGGCGAGCTCCATGCCAATTTGACTTCCCATGAGGATGCCACCGCCCTACGTCCCCGCAGCATGTCGCGGCCGCCAAGATCTGCCCCGCGCCGCAGCGGAGCCGATCGGGGACAATCTTGGCACGGGATGTAATTTTCCACAACTAAGGCCGAGTATTGGGTTGGAATTCATCCTTAGAATGCAGTTTAGTCCAATTTCTCCGTCCAGGACACATTCACTCGGTGCAGAATGGAAGCATTCTCAGGGTTCCCAGGGTTGGTCGGAATAATCGCTGTCAAGGCGCATAGCCGAGCCAGCTTATCAAATGAAACCCAAAATCAAGTACATATCAGTGAATCCTATCCAAACAGCTCGAGTCCAGTTTCTTTCGAAGACAGACGAACTTCAGACCGGACAATACATCTTCCCAAAAATGAAGCCTGTGAATTCGGCGCTTGTAGTTGGCGCTGTGGCAGCAAGCCAGTGTGCAGCCGCGCCAACCTGCAACCACCCCCCATATTCTTCATGGATGACCGACTCAATGATCCGTCGTGGCGTTGAGCCAAGTTTTCATTATGATCAAGCCACTCTATACACATCTTTTGAGGCCATCTACGAGCATACGAAGAACCAGACAATCCACGACTACTACCGAGCCCAAGTCGACGCAGTGATCTTTCCTAATGGCACCATCGACGGTTTCAACTACTCACGCTACAGTCTTGACCCTTACCGCTTTGGCAACAACGCGCTTTATTGGTATGAGAAGACAGGGGAAGACAAGTATCGTATTGCTGCAGATGGAATCAAGAGAACCCTTGACAACCATCCGCGCACCCCTACAGGCGGCTTATGGCATCGCGAGGTCGTGTATCCAAACCAGATGTGGCTCGACGGCATCTACATGGCTGATACCTTCTATGCTAAGTACGTGTCGTTATTCCAACCAGAGAACCAGACGGCCTGGGACGATATTGTTCTTCAGTTCGACAACATCGACACGCGCACTCGGCGAGATGACAATCTCTTAGTCCATGGGTATGATGAGAGCAAGCAAGCAGTGTGGGCCGATCCCGAAACCGGCGCTGCGCCGCTGGTATGGGGCCGTGCCGATGGATGGTATTTCATGGCTTTGCTCGAGGTCATCGACTTACTCCCGAAAGAGCACCCCGGACGAGAAAGACTTCTAGGATATTTCAAAGGGCTGGCACAAGGCCTCAAAGCCGCTCAAGACGAATCGGGTGGTTGGTGGAACGTTATGGAAAAACGCTACGAGGACGTCGAGGGCAACTACATCGAGAGCAGTGCCAGCGTCATGTTCACCTTCGGTTGGCTCAAAGGACTCAACCTAGGGTATCTCTCTGAAACGGAGTATTTGGATGTCGCGAAGAAAGCTTGGAACGGTATGGTGGATATGTTCGTCACCCGCAATGACAATGGCACGATCAACTGGGAAGGCACAGTCATGGTAGGGAGTCTGGGAAGCAATGCCACCTTTGAGGTAAGAACACTCTTTTCATCCGTCTTCGGAACAGAAAGACTTATATTTCACCAGTACTACTCGAGCATTGGCCTCCGCCAGAACGACCTTCGAGGCGCTGGCGTCTTTATGATCGCTGCTCTTGAATGGGAGAAGAGATTCGCTTGATATTCTTTGTCACAAGACACTCGGGTGATCTCAACCTGAGCCGTACGGTCTGTGCCATTGGAATAAACGCGGGGAATTCTATTTCTATTTCAATCATCAAACCTACTTGTGATCAATGCGTCACCGTTGACTCGGCGTCTTTGGTGAATCCCATATCCCTTCCGGTGCTGTGTTTGACCCCAAATTCACTTGTAGCTTCAATGCACCGACCAAGAAATCTGTCGCCCCGAGTGTCTAGCCTAACTTACTACTTAAACCGCACAGCTTCATTTTCATGCGATTACTTTTACTCCACACCCATAAGAACCTCAGCTGACACTCAGAATACAAAACGCAAATCCTCAACAAAGATCTATCAGCCTCCCTATTCCACCATCATGACTCAACCGAGCGCCAAAGAGATCTCCGCCTACCGCGACGGTATGTCGTATCCAGTCAGACAGAAAGACTTTTGGAACGCTTTGGCCCGATGCGCGAAAGCCTGTGGGGAGTTCAATAACCTTCCGAACAACGCAACCCCCGAGGAAAAGTCAGCAGCTTGGCGCAAGTGAGTAGTCCCAGATTATCATGTTGTTATTGTCCTATATTTCAGGGCAATCAAGTCATATGCGATGTAGCATAGTTTATACTAATACTGACCATTCTTCCACTAGGATCGTTGCCCCTACCGCAAGTGCCGACACGCCAGTCAGCTCCGCCTACAATTTTCCCACTCCGTCCGTCAAAGGACCGATCAAAATTGACTACGGCCTGCGTGTTCACATTGCTGCAGACACTTTCATCAATCACAACTGCACCATTCTTGACACTCCCGTTCCAGATGTTCGCATTGGTAAACATTGTTCCCTCGGACCCCATGTCAGTATCTACAGCGTCGGACACAACCTCAACTCGGACACCCATCCCAGAGTCAGCTTTGGAAAGCCTGTCACTATCGAGGATGGCTGCTGGATTGGGGGAAACGTAACTATATTGTGAGTCCCACGACTGCTGGTAGTTATTAGGGATTTATGGCTAACTCATCACAGGGGCGGTGTGAAGATTGGGGCTGGTTCGACTATTGCCGCTGGCAGCGTTGTTCGCAGTGACATTCCTCCTAAATCCATCGCCGCTGGGGTACCAGCCCGTGTCATTCGCCAAATTCGTCCTGGCGAGGAACATGACGCTTTCCCCGTAGCCTCGCTCCATGTCGCTCTGCAAATACCGAGCAATCATGGCGGCGTTGAACACATGAATGACGCGACTAGGCTGCGTCTAGGCGAGTTTCTCAGCGAGCAAGATTAGACTTTTCGGTAGAAGCTTCTCTTTTGGCGCACATCTTCGAGTAGAGAAGGAGAGGGATATCAAGGGGCGCAACAGGATAAATTGATTAGGTAGAAACACGGCGAGCTCACTAGAAACCTTCAATAATCACATCAAAGCTTTGCAGTTCCTTCCACAAATTCAACCTCAATAATACCCTGTACCGACGACGGTGACCGCCATATCTTGACAATCTTCAACCCGACTGAGTCGATCAGCTCGCGCCATTCTCTCTCCGTTCGCTCCTTGGCAGAACCGAAGGCCATCATTGTGATGTCGTAACTCGCAGCATGAGGGTGCACAGGCCTACTGTCATCCAGCACATGGTCGTGGATCAGGATCTTACTGTACCCGGGCTTCATGGCAACCTTTTGGTTCTCGAGAATTTTGAGAACGATTTTGTCAGGCCAATCGTGGAGAATGTGGTGCATGTAGTACGCCCGCGCATCTGCCGCAAAATCAGTGATCTGACACTGCATTCAAAAGGGACAATCGTGCAACTTACGCTTAATCGGTTGAGGTTTGAAGAAGTCATAGGCGACTTTGTTGATCCCCTTAACCTGGCATGCTTCCTCATCTGCAAGTACGGACGGAAGGTCTTGCAAGTATAGCCTCGGCGCTGTCTCTGGATACATGTCCACAAAAGGCTTCAGATCTTGACCGATGCTACCTCCCACGTCGACAAGGAGAGGCAGGTTTGCATCAGACTCCAACAGAGTGTGGCAAGGGTAGACAGAAGTCCATCTGGCCTGACTTGACGTCGAAAGCTTTTGGACAACGTTGAACCCCTTCCCCTCCTCAGGATACTTCTCAAGATACCCGAAGAGACCACCTTCCCAGTTGAATGCGGAGTCAAACATTGTGTCGCGGCTGCGGGTTGGATTGACGAAGTTGGTCTTTTTGAGAAACATTGGCATGTGGTGCAGCATTGGCACCGTAAATGTGTGGCTATGAAACGTCAGTACGGGTTGGCCGAGCTATGATGATATTGAGACGAAATACTGAAAATGTAGCATATGCTTGTAATTATTGTCCGCCAGTTGCGCAAAAAACCGAGTGTGTTCGAACTTTCCAGTGTCGTTGATTTTGATAAGTCGATTAGCAGCCAGGAGACGAAGTAGACGGCCTGAAATTGTCAGCCTACGGTACTACATCAAGAGACGAGAAAGGTGAGTAGGGTGCTCACGAAGCAGTGCGGGGTCGCATGGATTTGCAACCCATTGAGCGAGCTCTGTCTCTGTCGCTGGCTTATTGCCATTGTCGTTCCATTTCTCAAAAAGTTGCAGGCTTTCAAATGTTTCTAATGCAGCTAGAACGGCCGGCTGTGCAGGCTGGTCAGCGGCAAGATCGCCATATAACCAGGCTCAATCTTTGGAGAAACTTGCTTCGCTGAGATAGAGTCTCATGTATGTGTCCCATGGTGACTCAACGTCAATCAGGAGTTCATACATCCTGAGCACGATTCTCATGCGGTCGTCTTCGCTCATATCAGCGAGTGATGCTTTCAGGTCATCAGCTGAGCGCATGAAGGTCTCAGCAGCCCTGTTTCCATTGGCTTGAGATGCCATATTGATAAGATTTGGTGTTCGAAAAGCTATTTCTCATATCCTGTTGCAGCAGAAAGTAGGTATATGTTGTGGTCGTGATCAAGTCTTGAGAAGAAGCTCCAGTGCGTGAGGGCTGGAATAAGATTGCTGTTGACGTGGCTGTACTTCAGTGTGAAACCATAGGGCTTGTGTAGGGCCTTGTACGACTGGGTCCATCTTGCCTCTTCTTCAAATACTCCACGCTTTAGCAGCGAAGTCGTCCGTCGGAGGAACTGTGCAGCCGTGCCCTGTGAATCGTCTGATAGATAGACTTCCGTGAGCTTTGACTTTTGCGTTGCAGGTCGTGTTAAAACTCCAGCAGACATTCTCATGCTACTTGTGATTGGTCGGCATCACAAGGTGGTGTGCGTTAAGCTATCGCGAAACTTGGAGTCAAGGAGAAGTGGGGGTCTGAGAAACTCTGAAACTGAGTGTACCATGTGAAATGGTCATTTTCTGCTTAAAATCAAATAAGATCGCGGAATCGTCAGCATGCATCATATGCTTCCATGTGTAAACATTCTTAGCCAGTTACCTCGGACAGATTGGGTTCACCGGGGAGATAACGGCGATGGGATCTGCCAGCTGGCCCACACCCTCCGATTTCCGACCGGGACCCGGCGGAATGGTGCCGGCATTGCACAAAACTCCGGCCGCTAGCTGCCCTCCGCCGTGACCAGGAACACAATGAGAACTGTCAACACAAATCAGGGTCACGATTTTTTTCAACTCTATTGGTCCCCATTGCACACCCACTGCCAACAACCCTTCGCTTTCCGTCACTGAGTGACTTGAAATCGATCGCGGCGGCCTCAATCTCCCCACAAAGTAAACCCACGAAAATTTCTTCAGAAGACTTTGCATTAGCTGGTCCGCTCACTTCGGTGTTGGATAATGAAGATGTGGGCAGCTATGACGTCGACCGGGGAACATGCGACTATGCTGACGATTTTGCCAAGCTTCTTGTCGAATATTAGCGAAGGTCACTCACTCACAGAAATTGATTGATTGAAAGGGCTTGATGGCAAAACTTCGGCGGCTTAGGTCAAATCCTCTACTCTCCATCCCCTCCTGTTTGACGGGTTACGAGCAGGCCTCCGGCGTGGGGCCGTTCCCCCACCGGGACTATCGAAAGAGAACATAATTGTAAGCAATTACAATGTCAGGAGTTGAAGCAGCGAGCATAATAGCCAAGCGGTGAGCGGAAAAGTTGGAGATGCCAAGCATTTAACATGTGCCGAACGTGGAGCCGTCGATGTAGGATTGACAGGTGACCACCAACCCGGTTGACCAAAGGGCAACTGATCCCCGCTTCCCCGCAACATCCACTGTCACAACACCACAAGTCTCGTGCTTTTGTTTGCCCCGAGAGTCCAGACACCGCGAGCTGAGGTGATGAGTAGCATGCCACTCACGGACTAGACATGAGTCTCGTTAAGCGCGAGCTTCGGATTGCGGGGGAGGATACCAAGTAACCTGCTCGAGGACCCGCCTTCCTTGAGGTAGGGCCGATTCAAAGCCCCAGCTCAGTAATTCCAAGCACTTGTCACGCTGTCACCCCAGCATAGCATCATCGGCGAGGTCGATTTACGGTCAAGTCTGTGCCCTAATGTGGAGAATTGAGAAGCTCCGGGGTCCCCGCATGTGTTCCGTTCTGCTGGTGGCCCGAACATATGCCGACAGCTCCGGCCGGTAGACGATATCCCTGTAGAATTGTGTATTTGCCTCACTCACTGTCACCTCATTTTGCTAAGAGAAAGTCAGTCATGGTCATACTCTGTACCCTAAATCACGAACGGCAGGAACTTGGTCTATTTCAAAAGTCGTGCAATCAGGGTTGGCATTAGTGATAAAGTCAACTACGAATTCCACAGTATCACGAAGAACGATCCGTCGCGTGGTTCTCGTAAGCCAACGCTAGATATCCAAGTGCCTTTTCTTGCTCAGAGAGGAAGCCATTGCCGCTATCGGCTCGGGATTCTGCTATTGTTGCGCTGTCCTGCCCCCCGACTCCCGATGTGCCCCTCCATTGTTATGGGGGCATCACCACATTATACCTGTATTGAACCCCTCTTCGGCCATTCCATCGTCATCACTCCAGTTATTTGGACCGACGCAAGGCCGTAGTATATGTTGCCAAGAGCAGCCTTTCCTAATTCTTTCGTGATTCCCACCTCTACTGGTCTTGCAGCCCAAAGACTCAAGGACTGCAAGTCTGCGACCCGATGGCAAAGGTTGCAGCTATGGAAGCAGTCTCTGGCATAAATACCCGCTACTCTTCGGGAGTTTCATCGAGAACATTATTCACTTCGTTATCTTAAGTTCCATCATACCTCGTTGATACGCCTCTGATAGGTCAAGCCCGACATGAAGTCCGACCTGACGGCACTTACCTTGGCATTGCTGCCACTCGGCGTCAACAGCAATCCCATCGTACAATACCCTTGGCTGACTCGTCGCGATGAATCTCTCCCCATTTACAAGAACTCTTCTTATTGCGTCGAAGCCCGAGTGGAAGACCTGGTAAGGCGTATGACACTGGAAGAGAAAGCCGGCCAGCTTTTCCAAACTCAGCTCTACCAAGGACCTAATGGCACCCTCGATGAAGGCGATGAGGCCGCGCGCCGCAACAGCACCGACAACATGATCGGTGACAAACACATGACTCACTTTAACCTCGTCGGAGATATCACCGACGCCAAGCAGGTGGCTGAATTCGTCAACCTCGTTCAGCAGCGTGCGTTGGACACCCGCCTGGGTATCCCTGTCACGCTGTCGACAGACCCAAGGCACCACTTCACTGAGAACATTGGAACCGGCTTCCAAGCTGGCGTTTTCTCCCAATGGCCTGAGACTCTTGGGCTCGCTGCTCTCCGAGACGCTGAGTTGGTGAAGAGGTTTGCCGAGATCGCCCGAGAGGAGTACATCGCCGTCGGCATCAGGTCAGCGCTTCATCCTCAGGTTGACTTGGCCACTGAACCACGATGGGCGCGTCTTGGAAACACCTGGGGTGAGAACGCAACTTTGACCAGTGAGCTCATCGTTGCCTACATCAAGGGCTTCCAAGGGGAGACATTGGGACCTCACTCTGTCACGACAGTGACGAAGCACTTCCCTGGAGGTGGACCAATGGAGAATGGCGAAGACTCTCACTTCACCTACGGCAAGAACCAGACATATCCCGGTAACAACTTCGACTATCATCTCATCCCCTTCAAGGCAGCGATCGCCGCAGGTGCGAGACAGATGATGCCGTACTACTCCCGTCCCATTGGAACTCAATACGACCCTGTCGGCTTCTCCTTCAACAAGCAGATTGTCACAGACCTTCTGAGACAACAACTTGGCTTCAATGGCATTGTGGTTACTGACTGGGGACTCATCACCGACACTGTGATCCGTGGCCAAGACATGCCAGCCCGTGCCTGGGGTGTCGAGAACACAACCGAGATCGAGCGTGCAGCACGTATCCTCGACGCCGGCTGTGATCAATTTGGCGGCGAGCAGCGCCCTGAGATCATCATCCAGTTGGTGAACGAGGGCATCGTCGCCGAAGAACGTCTTGACGTTTCCGTTCGTCGTCTGCTTCGCGAGAAGTTCATCCTTGGCCTTTTCGACAACCCTTTTGTGGATCCCGAGGCTGCTTCGAGAGTAGTCGGCAATGACTACTTTGCTCGTCTTGGCAATGAAGCTCAGCGCAAGGCCTACACACTTCTCACCAACAAGAACGACGTCTTGCCGCTCAAGGCCATCAGCACAGAGACCAAGTTCTACATCGAGGGTTTTAACGCTACATTCATTGAGGCTCGCAACATGACCGTTGTTGACACGCCTGAAGAAGCCGACTTTGCTCTGATCCGCGTCAATGCCCCCTACGAGCCTCGCAGTGGAGGATTTGAAGCCAACTACCACGCCGGCTCCCTTGAGTTCAACGCCACAGAGAAAGCACGACAGGCTGCCATCTACTCAGCGGTCCCCACGATCGTGGATGTCATCCTGGATCGGCCAGCGGTAATCCCTGAAGTCTTTGATGCTGCTTCAGCAGTACTTGGAAGCTTCGGTAGTGGAAGTGAAGCATTCCTGGACGTTATCTTCGGTATCAGCTCTCCGGAAGGAAAGCTGCCATTCGACCTTCCGCGGTCTATGAAGGCTGTTGAGGATGCTTTTGAAGACGTTCCTTATGACACGAAGGACCCTGTTTTCAAGTTTGGCCATGGGTTGAGATATGCTGATAAGTGTGCCGCGTGAAAACGTCGACTGATTCCTTTTTTGGACACTTGAATAGGGGGAATAGTTGTAAGTGGCGGGTTGCAAGGGACGATCGCCGAAGAAACGCTACGATCTCAGGAGCTTCTTGGGAGGGGTAAATGTGGATTAATACAGCTTCATATACATAATTTCTCATTGAATTTGGTTGGCCTCATGGAATGGCGTGATACATCTTCTCGTCCATTGCATCCTCATCTTTGAATCCATCAAGTGAGGTGCCTCATCAGAACCTGGACTGGATGATATCTCCGTTAGGTATACCGCATGCCAAGCTTCGTTTAACTCCACAATCGATGCCAGTCAGCCCGACGATCGACCATGCCAAGCACTTTCTTTTTGACTTCTTCGCTTTCGATGGCCCAGACATTATCAAGCTGCAATACGTCAGTCCGTCTTTGGTCGCGACGGCTATATGGATAAAGACATTGGGGATGAAATCTCCCCATGTCTACATGACGTCGAAAATCCTGTCGCGTGAACCACTTGAGCTACCCGAAAGGTGTATGTATCAGAATGGCTAGTCAAATTCTATTAATGAAGTCCAGGGCTGGTCAGGCATCGTAATTGAGACGCAAGCAGAGCAACAGGCTTTGTTTCTGTATGTAAACCAGGCTCAAGCAGACCTTCCGCTGCATTTGTAGGGTGTACCATACTATGCTTTGCCGAAGCTGTATGTCTTGGCCTTATCGCTGGGCCTCCTAGTTAAGCAACTTGTTCCTTATCGCGAAATCTACCGGATATCAGACACCCCAGCCGCAAATACCCCAGCTTCGGCGAATCACACTCGCAGAAAACAATAATGATCGCCATGCTAAATATCATACATAACTCCAATGGCGGCCATGCCGTCAGGGGAAATACGGGGATACCACTACCTATTTCGGTCAAAATACACGACCACTCTGGCCGTCCGAAGAATTGTCCTCGGTCGGACCAGCCACGTTCCCTGCCTCTGCGCGTCGGTTCAAACAGCTGCGTCCCTTGCTACCCCGCCTTGGCACCCTTGGCATCCACTCGGATGCGAGATGTCTCGGCGAGATTGATATGAGTGGTCAATGGGGTGTCGCGAAAAAGCTTCTGTTATCGGCAGCTAGCTTGTTGTGGAAAGGGTGACTGGGATGTGGTGACATGGAGCTAGGTTGTTTCTAGGGAACAGATAGGCCAGCGTTATCAGACAAGCTTTTGGTCCGCCCTTGAGAGCAGCTCAGAGCATGGCACGGGATGTCACAAGCTGTGACCTCAGTATGGTTTCCCGAATGATATTAATTGGCCGGCTCCCGTGGCAGTTCAGACGTGAGACCGTGAAACTCTATCTTTGTCGCACTTCTTCGCGAATTCAACGACAAAACAAGATGGCGAAAACCGAATATGAGGACTTCCAGCCTGAGGTGGAAGCGAAGCCGACGAGTAACGGAAGGAGGTCGTCTCGGAGCGGCACCTTACACAGCGTCGCTGCGGGCGATGTCGAGACATTGGAGCAATTGGGCTACGAGCCATCAAACCTGCACCGAAACCGATCCACGCGAACACTTCTCTTCCAATCCTTCGCCATCTGCTCGATACCATACGGACTTGGCGGGCCCTTGATCAATGTCATCTACGGCGGTGGTCCATTAGCCCTTTTTGTTGGCTGGATAGTTGTCGCCCTCCTCAGCCAATGTGTCGCCTTATCAGTGGCGGAATTGGCTTCTCGGTATCCAACCTCTGCCGGTCCGTACTACTGGTCCTTCCAGGTCGCGTCAAGAGGCAAGGCAGCTCTCTCTTTCGTCACTGGCTGGACCTGGTTGATTGCCAACTGGACCATCACGCTCTCCGTCAACTTCGGCTTTGCATCACTCCTCGCCGGAACAATCACCATGATGGAGCCGACCTGGGTCGCAACGTCATGGCAGCTCCTTCTCATCTTCTATGGTCTGACGATATTCACGGCGGTGGTAGTCATCTTTTGCAATCGTTGGCTCTCGACTGTTGATGCATTCTGTTCGGGGTTCATTGGGGTGACTATCTTCGTCGTCCTAATCGCCCTCTCGGTTCAGGCGAAAGCCGGTCGCCACGATGCTGCCTACGCCCTGGGTCACTACGAAGAGACCTTCTCTGGCTGGAAACACTTTACGTTCTTCATCGGTCTCTTGCCCTCGGCATACGTCTTCTGCGCTGTTGGAATGATCTCAGCCATGGCCGAAGAATGCAAAGATCCATCCGTCAGAGTCCCCAAGGCCATTGGACTTACCGTTCCTATCCAAGGTGTGGCGGGGTTATTCTTCATGTTGCCAATCTGCTTTACCTTGGCTCCACTGGACCAAATCATTGCCTCCCCTTATGGACAGGCTTTACCGGTTGTTTTCAGTGCCGCCATGGGAACTCCCGGCGGTGGTCTTGGGCTTATGATTCTCGTTCTGGTCGTCACAATCGGCTGCAGTCTGAGCATCACAGTCGCTGCATCTCGTTGCACGTGGGCATTTGCTCGAGACAACGCCATACCAGGTGCTCACCTGTGGTCCAAAGTCGACGCAAAGTTGGGAGTTCCCGTCAACGCCGTCATCCTTGTCACCATTGTAGAAATGCTGCTTGGTCTCATCAACATCGGAAGCACTTCGGCCTTTACTGCTTTCGTGTCCGTTGGTGTGATGGCCCTTGAGATCAGCTACCTCATCCCTATCCTCATCAGCTTGATGCATGGACGCAAAGAGGTCAACGGTGCTCGTTACACATGTGGACCAAAGATTGGCACCCTCGTCAACTGCGTTGCTATTACTTGGATCTTCTTCCAAGCGGTCTTGTTCAGTATGCCCAGTGCCCTGCCAGTCACGTCAGTCTCTATGAACTACGCCAGTGTGGTCTTCGTTGGCTTCGCTGTGTTATCCGCCATTTGGTACCGGGTTCATGCACGCAAAGGTTCGTTATTCTCAAGATTTGAGCGACACGTCGATATACTAACATGTCTCTCTCATCAGTCTACAAGGGGCCTCCTGCAACAGATGGAATCGCTGCGTAAGAGACCAGGAGTTTTGATGAGAAGACGTAAGAGACAGATTAGAACTCCGACTAGACCGAGAAATCCCAGTTATCAAACTAAAAGTCCAGCCCAAACATGTTTTGTGCGTCCCCAATACTGGACAGTCCACCCGGATAGAGATAATCGCCAACAGGTGTTTTGAAACTACTCGTACCCAGCCCGCCACCTTCCACACGCTGTCGTTGAGCAGAGCTCTCTGTCTCCGCCATAAAATGCTTCCGCCAAGTTACGAGACAATCATGTACGACACTAACGCTCAGCCGATTCCGCACCTGCTGTAGTTGGATGTCCTCGATTGTGGCGCCGCCGATTTGGGTAGGATCGGGCCAGGCGCAGAAGAACCCGATGACATCGCCCAAGCGGGCTGGCAGATCGTTATTGACCACGCTCATCTTCCTCAGAGCTGCGATGGATGCTTCAACAAGTTTCAATCCCTCCGTTGTGTCAACCAGTGAGCGGAAGTGGCCGTTCGACGCAATTCTGAGGACGATCATGGAAGCACATACGAAGATCTGATAACAGAAAAACGGGCAGTAGTCGAAGAAATGGACTTGGCGTTCGTCTAGCATCCGACTTGAGTCAATTAAAGAACACGCCGTTGCATAGAGGGAACAAATCCGTTCTTCGTAGCCTTCTGATGAGGAGTGGTCGAAAACATAGAATGCTTGTAGATGAAGTCGTGCCGCCGTGGAATGCCACGTCTTTACTTCTGTTCGATACTATATGTCAGCTGGGGTCCCTGAAATTGCAGAAGACACTGACCATTCATGCCCGAGATGTTCAAGCTGTCTCGCTCAATGTCAGTGATTTCCTTGTTGAAAAGTCGATATAGAATGAGTCGCTCTCGAGTAGCGGGTTCATGTCTCGCATCTCGTGGTTGGTTTCTCAGAGCCATGGTGACTCGACTTCGAAATGCCTCAATCATGAGGTTGTATTTGAACTTGGCGTTGTCAACAGCGCTTTCAATATCGTTAAATATCCCATCGTCATGCGATATTTCTGAGTTGTACTGCTGCAAGGGTGTTTGCAAGCCGCATCCAATACTCGCACTGGTGAGTTAAATGTCAGCATGTCTATGCAGATCAACTGGTCGGGCAATCTCAGCCGCCGACTGCTTGACCGACACATGTACTGACCTTTGACAGACAATCATGGACGCTTCCCAAGTCCTTCTCCATTCAGCAAGCTCCGTAACAGTCAATTCCAAAGGTGCTTTTGAGAAGTCCTGTGCGTCAACAGGACGGTTGAGTCCCATCTGCACGCCCATCTGAATCATCAAGCCCGCCAACATGAATGTGGGATCTGCAGTGCTGCTGCTTGTCGGGAATGGCCAGGTGCATAACAACGCAATGGCCTGAACTACGTGCACAGAATATGGTGCAGTTCGCACAGTTCTCCAGAGCAAGTCAGTGACGTTACGAGCCAACTTCGGCAGCAGTGTTGGCTGTGACTTGAGCCGTCTAACAGCGATGGATATGATTACCCAGAAAAGGAGTCCGGAGAGTTCGTAGTATTCATGCGGTGTTCTCGAGATATCTATCAATGGTAGAAAGGGATGATAGTACGTCTTGAAGCTGTTCCCGGTATCAGAACCAGTGTGATGTTATTCTGGACCAAGGTCAGACTGCATGAGACTTCATTACTCACATATGGAACAGGTCTTCAATCTCTTCTACGGAGAGCACCGCATTGCCTAATGCCCGTGGACGAGGTACATTGAAAGACCCTCGAGGTAGTCGATGTGGTGTCTGCTGGTCAATCTCGGGTCTCGTTGTTAGACATGGGGCCCGAGACTGTTCTGTGGTGGTTGTGTCTCCTCCCGGGGATTCAATCGCGTCAATGCTTCCTGAATGTGGTACGACTGGCAACGCGGGATCATCTCGGTAAGCTATTATGCTGTTATTTGGACTGAAATCCAGATGGCGACTGTGTACTTCTGTTGCCATCGTCCATTCTGTCACGTTCCCCTCACTAGCAAGAGTATGGGAAGTGTTTGAGGTCTGTGTCTGGGCTTCGTTGAGCTGCCTTTTCAGTTCAACAATTTCATCCTCAAAGTCAACAGACCGCCTAGCCCCCGCAAGCAATAGTTAGTGCCATACGTTTTTCTTCCATGGGTGGATGTTGCAAGAGTTGTCCTACCGTCTCTTTCTGGTTCTTCTGAACCCATCTTCAATTTTGCATTCGAGATCTAGCCGGTGACACCGCCGGCATCTACTTTGCATCTGATCGCGTGATCCGTGAGACACATATTCACAACGAAGCTATGTGCCATAGTTAGCCCAAATAATAAGCCGCCAACAAGATTCAGTCAACACTGACCTTCTGCTGCTTGCATTGGTTACAAGCCTTTCTTCGTGATGCGACGTCGCCAGGGGTCTTCTCTGATGTATTTACGGAAGCAACACCCGACCTTGATCGTGTTGCCCTTGAAGAGGGACTTTCGTCCCCGGGGAATGTTGCAGTCCTTGGACTATCCATTTCGGGGGCAAAATCTTAAAATAATGCACAAGGAAGGCCGAAGCGGAAGTTGACCGAGATAGTGTTAGAGACGATAGATTGAGGAGAGAGAGAAGGAGGAACAGGTTCGTGCCGATCGGAACTCCGATCGGAGCGTGGTGCATATGGCTAGCGCAGGATGACCAACAAGGCGCGGGGTACCGTTGTGGGCAAACCCATGATCGACGTCATCTCGGAAGCAGGCCCACGTTATGCCAGTTCAAATGATGATAGAGAGTTATATTCTACATCTCATTCTTTCTAGAGCCGGTAGAAATGAATGGTTTGTGGATGGAGCAAGGATGAAGTAGCATCTTCTCTATGGGACCCGATTACACCTTGCTGTAGAAACTCCCACCCGCAGCTGAATCGACTGACATAGCTTCATCTAATCCGACAATGGTGAAAAGTTTCTTCGGGGTAAACTCCTTCTCCAGGCCTGTCTTTCCGGTTTTCTTGATTTTCACAAAGACATCCTTGATCGCCTGGTATGCCGGGGCGATGGACGCGAAAGGGTAGATGATTACCTTGAAGCCGAGCTCCTGGGCTTCAGCCGGGGTCCATGACGGCGTGGCACCGTGTTCCACCATGTTGAGTAGCATAGGCGTAGGCGCCATCTGCTTACAGACCTCTCTCGCTTCCTCGGCTGTTGTAACTCCCTCCAGAAATCCGACATCGGCACCCGCTGAAGCGGCGACCTTGAGCCTACGCACAGCCTCATCGAAGCCATGGGTTTGGAGCGCGTCGGTCCTCGCAATGATGACGATGTCCGAAGCTAGACGCTTCTTCTCATATGCGGCAGCTGCGATGCGTTGTCGGAACGTTTCAACGTCGACTACCGCCTTGCCTCCGAGATGGCCACAGCGTTTGGTTTGAACTTGGTCCTCGATGTGAAGGCCAGCGATGCCTGAGCGGTGGTATTGCGCGATTGTACGCGCGACCATATTGGGGCCGCCATACCCTGTGTCGGCGTCCGCTATGAGTGGCACTGATGGGTTGAGGTTCGCAATCATTTCTGCGTGCTCGCGCATATCATTGAGAGATGCGAAGCCAAGGTCAGGCTGCCCGAGTTTGGAGGCGCATGTCCCAGCTCCTGTCTGGATACATCAGATTCATCAGCAAGCCAGGTTAAAATGAGGACTGGCCCGAATGGAGTGCTCAAGTACCATGTAGATGCAGTCGAAGCCGACTTCGTGGGCGATGCGGGCGCTGTAACCCTCATACACGCCGGGAGCAATGAGAATCTCATCACGCTCTAGAAGTTGTCTCAGTTTGGCACCGGCAGATGCACCGGATGTGAGTTTTGTCTCAGTAGGAACGGAGTCCATGATGACTAGAACGGGGTTTCTAGGTTGATGATGAAGAAAATGAAGGTCAAAGTGATAGGCAGGCCCTAGTAGTCTGGATGAACGGAATGAAAGTTGGTGACAGTGAAATATTCTTGCTCATTTATAGACCATATTGAAACTAGACTTTGAGTCACTGACTTTTCTAGTACGTCTTGAATTCTGAGCGTTATTTAGACAAAGTCCGGACCGGTCTCATTCATCGCCGATCGGACTTGGAGCGTACAGATAGCCTCCGATCGGCCTGCCCGCATCGGACTTGAGCGCCGATAGGAGGACAGATCCTGAGCCAGAATTGTCTGCGGAGTCTCCAGAATCTCCCCATGGGGAACAGTTTGCATGTCTGGGGTACATGCAGCTACTTGGCTGCATGAGACGCGGTTCCGGGAGTCAAATTCCAGCTGACCATGTTTATAAGAGTGTAGCTGTTGCATAAAAGGTCATCCATAATCTTATGTCTTCGATGCTATTTCATGTTCTTCCGGCTTGAAAAATTCCGGTTGTCCTGGCACCTTGCTTGCAGCTTCAACAATGATGACATCTGTAAAGAACAACATCACGGAACCCTCTAGTGCTCATATTGAGAAGGGTGAGTCTTTCGAACTCAAAGCATCTTCAACGCACCAAGACCATAAGAGCAAGCACCGCCATAGTTCTCTCGGTCATCATGAGAGCCATGAATGGAAGGCAGCCGAACGCCGTGTCGTTCGCAAATTGGACATGACCTTGTTGCCCGTAGTCTGGGTACTTTACATGTTCAACTATCTCGACCGAAACAACATCGCGTAAGTCACAGTCGCTCATCCATCCAATCGCTGTAACTGGCTCTAATTGAAGCAGTCAAGCCCGTCTTGACAACTTTGAAGAAGACCTTGGCTTACACGGTACTCAATTCAACGTTGCTGTATCAATCCTCAATGTTGGCTACATGCTTGCTCAACTTCCATCTAACATGATCCTCATACGCGTTCGTCCGAGCCTGTACCTACCGTCTTGCGTCATTGTTTGGTCTGCTATATCGGCAGCTACGGCCGGCGTCCGAAACTACTCAGGCTTGATTGCTGTGCGATTCTTCCTCGGCATCGTAGAGGCCCCCTTCTTCCCAGGGGTATGCAGAACTTCGACGTAATCAGAGGTTTTTCTTTCCGCTAACATGATCATCGTAAAGGCATTCTTCATGCTGTCGGCATGGTACACCAGCAAGGAGCTTGCTCTCAGAACTGCGGTGCTTTACTCAGGTCTGGTTTTAGCCACGGCATTCTCTGGGCTAATTGCCGCAGGCATATTCTCCGGTCTATCTGACAAGGCGGGTCTGCATGGATGGCAGTGGCTGTTCATCATTGAGGGCGCCGGAAGTGCGTTTGCCGCCATATGTGCATTCGCTCTCTTGCCTGACTTCCCCGATTCCCAGACGGGGAGTGGGAAATGGCTGTTTAGTGCTGATGAACTCGAGCTTGCCCAGCAACGTATCGCTCTAGATCGGGTCTCCGTACCTGAAGCTGACCGTTCCATATGGCATGGGCTGCTTCTTGCTGTGAAAGACATCCGCACGTGGATATTTGTAAGTGTGGTGCATAATCTTCAACGGGTTCGTGGCTGAATGGTTCCAGGTCATTATCCTGTGCGCAAACCACACTGCATACGGATTCAACAACTTCTTCCCAACGTGAGTATTCTCTGCCAACGACTTCAAAAAGACCAACGGCTGATAACAATCAACTACAGTATCGTCAGCTCCATGCATCTCGGCACTCGCACTATCACGCTGGTCCTGACGGCCCCTCCATACTTGTTCGGGGCCGCCATCTCCTTCATCGTAGCTCGCTCAAGCGACCACTTCAACGAGCGTGGCTACCACATCAGCGTGCCGATGGTTGTGGCTATCGTGGGGTTCATTATTTCTACCGCAACCCTCAATGTCCCCGCCAGATATTTCGCCTCATTTCTCTACTGCTCTGGTGCCTTTGCTGCGAATGCTGCAGTCTACTCCTGGGCCGCGTCTTCTCTCAATCAGACACCCGAAAAGAGAGCATGCGCCACTGCCATCATCAACCTTCTCTCCCAGCTAGGGAACATTTGGAGCCCCTATTTCTTCCTATCATCGGACGGGCCCCGGTATACCATGGCAATGCTTCTTATGATGGCATTTTCGGCGTTGAGTGTTGTGTTATCGTTGCTGATGAAGTACTTGTTGAAGAAAGCGAACAGGAAGATACTTGCTGAAGCGGAGCGGACAGGGCAGCAACCCAAGCTTTACACCGCGTAGACAGGACCGTCGGAAGCTTTTATCAAAGCATCACACGCTGTTGTAAGCAAGCTAGTGAACAGAAAGGAAGGGAATCTCTATTTTCTATGCATTTACCAACTCAAGCGAGACATCCACATCTTGGGCGGCCTCTATACTCTTACCCAAGACATTCTTCTCATGATCCAAGAGCTCTCTCACATTTGTGCCGACCATGCAACTCATATCCTTCTTCTTTGCACCCTTGACCCATTGCTGGTCAATCATCCAGTGCGTCGGAACTTCGAACTCCGTCGCATTGCCCATCTTATTCTTCAGCAGCCCACCGTTGTACCACAGCAGATTATCCATCTCGTCCACGTGTGCAATCACGAAGCTGCAAACCTGTGTCATGTCCGTCTGCACTCCGCGGATGGGAAATCTCCATCCAACCATGCCGCCGTAATGCCTCGAGAAGGAGTACTTCGATCCCGTCACTTCCAGACCGATCCAGTAAGTTTCCTTGTCGCCGTAGGTAATCCGATACGTCCATGAGTTGCGCACCGCGTAGGTGTTCTGCCAGCCAATGTGGAGCAGACCCATGAGCACGTCCAGCCGTCCCTTATTCAGCACAACGATGCCAGAGTCGCCCTCCTCAGCGTATCTCTCCGTCCAGACACGCGATTTCGACAGCTCTTCGCTCGGGCGCTTGATCATCTCGTGGTACCAATCGTGTCGTTCGGGGAACTGGCCCTTCCAAAGGAGTCGGTCGTGGAAGAGCAGCGCGCCCTTTTCGCGATAGCTTCGCTGCTGCAAAAGCTGTTCGGGGGCCTGCATGAAGACAACATCGGCGTCCAGGAGAATCACCTCCTCGAAGCGACTGCCGAGCGCGGCAAACGGCTTGATCGCCCATCCTCCCTCCGCCAGTCTCAAAGTAGTATCATTAAAGACGGTCGTAATGTCCAGGAACTCGATGTGGCCATCATCGCCTGTAGCAGCGGCCTGAACAAGCGTATCACGGTCTTCCTCGCTCAAGTCTTCGTCGCCGGCGTACACAATCTGGATCGGTAGCGTGGTTCGGTGCACGCGCGTCAGCGACGCCACCAGATGGCACGCGAATCGCAGCGTGCCAGATCCGGTGGGGATGACGATTCCCGCATTTTTCGGCTTATAGATGCCGTCGTCGGTCTGCCTTCTGGAGATAACGTCGGCCGCTGCTGCCGGTGCGCCGGCGCCACCATCAACGCTCTCCTCGACGACTGGGACGACTGGGAGCTGCTGCTGCTGCTGGGCTGACGAACAGGGGGTTCCGCACTCCCAAAGCTTCGCCGAAGATCCGCGAGGGGTGACCGACTGTGAGGGTCTCTTGGCGGAGATTGCAGGAAAGGGTACAGGGATGCCGCGACTCGTTCGATTTGCTCGGCTAAGAAGTCTCTCTCAGCCCCCACAAGCCGCTGTCCCTTTGGCGTCCTCTCCTCCAATGCCTCAATCCATGAGCGCAAGATCTTTGTCCTCTCGCCGAGTTCGCCAAAGATCTTCTTGTATGGGGGTCCGAGAGGGTAGTCGACAAAGTACTGCGCCGTCGTGTTGATCGCATCGAGGTTGAGTCCGGAGGTTGTCGACGTGCGGAAGCTGAATCCCGCTGAGCTGAATGGTGTAATATGGCCGTTAAATCGCAGCAAGTAGACGATAGTAAGTGTGATGAAAGCCGCCGCCGCGAGGACGGGTGTCGACTGAGCGCCGTATCGCGATGAAAAAAGTAGTCGAACCATCCTCCACCATATGTTTTGAACAAGTCGTCGAAGTCGATTCCCTCGCGGCAAGCTGCGCGAGACACCAGACAGGAAGCCAGACTACGTAGCCGTGGAGAGCTGGGCACGCCGTCTTTAAGGAGGCCAAGACCTGCAGCGATAGCTTCCATTTTTGGAGATTGAGGGTTTTTTTAGTGAAAGCTTAACCATGCCGGGTTTCCTTCCGCTGCGGCAAGAATTAATCTATCTGACTGGCAGCTCCTCCGTGGTGCGGCTCGAAAGTCCCGAAGCGTTCTGCAGACCTGCCAAAACATCATAGCAGGCCATCCTGTTTGACGTTAGATAGGCCGCGCCAGCAGGCTCTCAGCCGTGGCGTCGTCTTATTGCGAAGCTCTTGCGTCTGGGATCCCCTTTCGACTCCGAGCTGCCGGGACAAACACGCGTCTTGGATATAGCGTGGCCCCACGTCCAGGCCAATGCCTCCCCCGCATTCCGAAAATAATGCCCCTTTTTTCGTAAAAATGGCGAGATCTCTCGATCTCTTCTGAGGATGAATGAAGCTATTTTGAATCATGTCGAGATGGGTTGTTCTGTGAGAGCTGGGGTTTACCTGGTGTTGAGGGTATTCATTCGACACATTATGATCATCATCCAACGCTGTGATGGTTGCACCAGATTAATGACAGCCTCTAACGCTTGGCGGGCCTCTGATGCCTCGCCCAAAGTACTTCAATCAATCGCGAAATCTCACGTACACAACCAGGCGCTCAAACTCGGGACGAAGATTCAGCGAGATGCCAGCCGATGTTTAGTGGAGACACGGGGAGCACCAAGGGTCTGCCGTTTGGTGACAACACCCCGGGCAGACCCCTTTCTCATCGCCGGCTCTGTTTTTGGACTCATCCAGCCAATGGAGTTGCGGGGGGTTGATGGTCTTAGGGCTTCGCGAATGCTTGACTGCAACGATGGAGTCTGGAGTCTGGAGTCCCCGAAGAAAAGCGCCAAGTCTCGCGTCTGGCAATGTTCACTTTCTGTAAGATCGACAGTCGGATTGTCATTTGCGAACACGGGATGGATCATTTCGCTCGCTGTCTCTGGGGGCTTCGCCAAGCTACTTTCGTCGTAGCTGGCCTGCAAGTCGAACAAGCTTGAAGCTTTTAGGGGTTCGCCGGTCGGCTTTGCGTCTGAAAAGGGGTTAAGTTAGTGCTGGGTGCCTGGTTGTTTGAAACAGCTGACCGCTGTCAGTTTCAATGACTCAAGTCATTAGGGCGCAGAACCACTAACTGATGGGCGCATTGTCAGGCATCGTGGCTGGAAGTCAGGGTAATTATTTTCTTGACGTTGCTGGTGGCCTTTTCCATGGAGGATCGGCGGGATTAGGTCCTTGAACTTGTGTGGGCATCGAACGGTGGCAACAACGTATCGCAAACCGCGGGTTCCGGTATCTTCCATCTTCAGTAAGGTCCCTCATAAACCGAAAGGAAACTCTGTGATGAGATTGAGTGATCTTTCATGAGTTTCTGTTCGTGCCTGAGGTGCTTGAGTTGTGGCACACTGGCTCGACTCAGACATCACATACAGACTTGCATCTTTAGCAGATGGCGATGACCTCGACGTGCCTTTCTCCCTCTCTCACCAACTCCGCCGCCTGCCCATCCATGAGGCCGTCCACGAAGCAGCTGCCTACAATCTGGTACTCGTCGCCCCTGGGCCGGAGGACGAGCGGCCAGTCGCAGCTGCCCAAGACGGCGATCCTGTCCCCCGGACGCCCAGCCTGCATGAGGACGCCGATGCGGCCCTCCCGCGTCCGGAAAAGACGTTTTTCCACACCACCACCCAGTCTGAACGAAGGCGCCTTAAGGGACTCTGGGGTCAGGCACATGTCGTGGTCCGAGGCAAAGTAGTCCCTCAGCGGGATCCCGTGCAGCTCGAAATCCTCACTGCCCCGGAGCAGGAAATAGAACATGTCCCGGAGGTTTCTCGAGTTTCTGAAGCAAGCGGCCCACGACGCGGGCTCTCCTTTGGCAAAGTTCTCGTTGTCGAGGGCTTGGGATTCTTCGTCCTGATCGTCCCAGAACCCAGGCATGATGATGCTTTGGCCGGCGTGGAGGTCTTCTGGCCAAGGGGCGTCGAACACTGTGAGCGCGGGAGGCTCGGGGAACTCCCACTTGCTGTCGAGGTTGAGCACTCGACCAACCGATAGTCTTGCGCTCTGAAGGTCCATCTTTGCTGGCGGGCCCGCGGAGGTCTGGTCTTCCTCCCACGAGGTGTCGGGCACTCCTCGCGTGGACGCCTCATGACGCCGCTGACGGCGTCGACAAACACCGCCTGGCATGCCAGGAACAGGTTATCGTCCGAGAAGGCAAAGTCGGCCGGAAGGCCCGCGTCGGCAGCGTAGTCTTGAATTTCGCGTGGCAACATCATGTGGCGAGTTAGTTCCATCATGCTGGATTTGAAGTAGGTCTCAGGGTTGTCGAGCTGCAGCTCTTCGCTGCTGTTAACCGTCGGAGGGTTCGTCATGTCAAAGGCCAGCTAAGAAATCCCGGGATCACAGCACCAGCAGGCCCGCGCTGTCCTGAACATCTAGCAAGAAGGCCGAGGCCTTCTCCTTCTTCGATGCAGACGCGAGAAAAGGAAGACCAGACCCGTTTCCAATCGAACTCCCCACCGTCGTATCTCGGCTGGATGTGGCGGTAGATCCAACGGGGAATGAAGGCCATCATACCAAAGACCTTGTCTCTTGCATCAGTTGCGTAGGAACCCCGCGCCATATTGATTATGTGGGAAATGTAGCGCTGGTGGTCCCTAGCGAGCCTGTCCCTGCTAAATGTAGGCACCTCCCGGCTGACAGCCACTTCTTCAAGGTCGTAACTCTCCTGACGCCGCCGAGGGGCCACAAGTGCGTAGCTGCTGGAAGTAGTCGCGCCGCGCCGGTGGCCGGACCTCATCCTCTCCTGCTGTCACGTTGCGGTGGTACTCGATATATTTAGCGTAATCAGATACCCGATGGACAGACCTGAAGGAACCGAGCCTCTCTTGGGCCTGAGCCGTCTTGATAGCAATCCAGTACGACCGATCGCCTCCGAAATGGTGGGCAGTGGCCTCCATATCGTTCCTGATTTTCTTCATGTCAAGGGGTCGGCATTCCCGCGGGGTGATGAAGAAGCCGTTTTGGCTGTACTAAAACACCATAGAAGACGCCAGCTTCATCTCCTGGACGATCCAAAGACGACCCCAGTATGGCTGGTCGAAGAGGCATTCCTCCATGTGAGACAAGGCGATTCTGTCGTCGATCGACCCCTTGAGCTTTCCCAGCGCATCCTGGTGTTCCAAGCGGCGACGGAGCTCTTCGAGCATCTGCCAAGGGGATGCCTGATCTTTTTCGTGGAAATTGTCGACTTCGGCATCCCAGGCTGTCCGTATCCTGGACAGATTCTCCCGCAAGTCCGGGGAGTAAGTTTGCCCGAGCCAGCCTCTGACTGCGAGGGCGTAGGTGTAGATGAGACCCATCTTCTTCACCTCGACAGCCCTCTCGTTCAGGTCGTTCTGGTTGATGCAGATGGCGTCGATCCAGACCTTGAGTCCGCGCTCGGCGACTTCGTATGATGACCGGAGGCGCAAAAGAGCGGCGTGGAGGTTGTCCCCGACGCCAAAGGGCACGCCGTCCAGGAGGATTTCCTGCCTCTTGGTTGGATCACCCCAGACGTAGCTCAGCGCTATAAAGTCCCCCCACACGTGCCGATCAACCAAGCCTCTCTGCTTCTCGAGCGGTCGGTCGCGAAAGTCGTCCAGGCTGGGGTGCTGGGCAACCTCTTTTGCCGTCTCGGAGAATCGCGGTTCGGCAAGCTCGCGGGGGTCGATGTTGACCAGATTCCACATGAAGTGACGGACCTGGCTCCGGTATCCGTGACCAATCTGGATTTCGGACAATCGGTTTAGGAAGTAGTTGTACAACACTGTTAGATCATTGAGGTCGACGGTGGTCAGGCTGCCAGTTATCTGAGCGCCCTTGTCGGCGGAAGAATGCAGCGTCAAAACACGTATCTTGTTGCTGTTTTCCGGCAGGGGGGTGTACGAGTACGACACTGCCGGTGTGGAAGTCGTCGAGTCTAAGGAGATGGGCAAGGGAGCAGATGCTACGACGGATGGCGGCGAGGGAGTCGAGACGGGGCAAGGCACACCATCTGCCAACGGCGATTAGCTAAAGAACTCATACATCGATATCGATATCCCGAGCTACCTGTAGTCTTCAGGCTCCTCTCCCTCCTATCCCAGAGATCCCAAAACCCATCAAGCAGGCTCGCTCTTACCTGGCTGGACGATCTTGCCGTTCGCTTGCCCGCCCGCCACCGTCTGTCCCCTCACCGCGTTCGAGTCGAGTTCTGCGTCCACCATCTGCATCTTCCGAAGGCCGGCAGGATCATGCTTCTTTGCAAACTCGCGCAAAGACCTCAAAGCGGCATTGACAGCGGTCGGTTTCGCGCCGGCCAGGGCCTGTTCGAAGAAGGGCATCGTCAAGAGCCTCTTGCCTCATCTTCGCCCGATTCGACGAAGGTGTCGCACATGAGCGCGGCCTTGACGCACACAGGCTCTTGATATCCGAGCCGGAGTAGCCGGGAGTCATTCGTGCAAGACGGGCCACATCGATGGCCGGGTCCAGAATTTCCCCTCTCAACATTATCCGGAAGATCTCCTCACGCAGGGTGACCGTCGGCGGTCCCATGTAGGTGATGGGGACGCGGCGGAGGACGGCCGGGTCGAGGATCGTCGCAGGTTGGTCGCCAGGATGACGAGCGGGGTGTCCTTCGATTTGGAGAAGCCGTCCATCTCGGTGAGCAGCTGGGTCGTAGTCTCGCGGTAGAAGATGCTCGCGGAGGAGCTTCCCGTCGATCGGACGCTGAAGAGCGAGTCGGCCTCATCGATGAATATGATGCTCGGCGCGATGCGCCTCGCGACGCTGAACAATGCCTTGATGACCTTGGGCGACTCACCGCAGTACTGAGCCTGGATGTCGCCGGACGCGGCGCTGATGACGATGGAGTCTGTGGTGGCTGCCAGCACACGCGCGAGATGCGTCTTGCCTGTGCCTGGAGGGCCGTAGAACAGCGCGCCACCGGTGTGCTCGCGCTTCAGGATTCCGTACGAGGCTCCGGTACTGTCCGGCTTCTGATGGTGCGCCACGACCCGTTTCACCGCCGTGACCATCTCCTCGTCGACGGCTATCGACTCCCAGGCCTCCTCGGCGGCCACTGGGTCAACGATTAGAGGCAGGATCCCCTGCTCGAACTCGGAGCCGCTCACGCTGAGATTCCTGAGAGGCTCTCGTGCATGCTCGGGGAACTTGCTCCACTGGTCTTCCACTTCCGCTTTCTCTGCCTCATCGCCAGAGTCGTCGCTGAGATCTGCCCAGGCATCGAGTGCTCTGTTCTGGCGCCCCATGCCCAGGACTGTTCTCTCTATCTGCTCATCAGTGGTCGTGTCCCCGAGGCACTGCGATATTCTCCTCGCCCATGACGCTTCTATTGGATCATCTATCATGAACTTTGGGGTCACCGAGGATCCCAGAAAGTCCCACGGCGCATACGGCTTGGTGAGGGGGGGACGATTGGCGTTGGGCCTCCGGTGGCGAATACGTCTCTGGATGTATCGCGTATTCTTGCGTCGCTGTTCGTTTGATCCGTCTACGTGCAGCAGCTGCTTCATACGAGGCGTTGCGACCGGCAATACCGGGAATGATTCAACGCCGGGGATTCCTTCGTCGGTGTCGGGGTCGTCGTAATAGGAGAAGGTGCTTCGTGCGATGAGAATGATGGTGTGCTGAGAGGCGGGGGAGGCCGTCAAGGCGTTGCGAAGGCTCTCAACCAGGCCGCTCGTGACTTCATTTACATTGAGAGATAGAAATACGACGAGAGGAGTGTTGTCAGAGACGTCATCTGGGACGGGCTGGACGGGCTGGACAGACTGGCCACGCCGTTTGGCCCTGGGGGCGTCGAGGATCGCGGCAAACGGCTCAGTCCACTTGACTGTGCGTCAGCGTGGGACTCTTAGAGTGTTAAAAAACTGAACTAACCTTGATGGGCTTGGGGTCCTCTTCTTCGACCTTTTCAGGAGTCTCCTTGGCTTCATCAGGTGCCTGGTCGCCAGTGGTGCTTTTGACAGGAGATTCCGCCTCGTCCTCTGACGCCGAGTCATCGTCAACTTGCTCAGTCGCGAAGCACCTTCCCGGGGTGCAGGAAGCATTCGCGCCGCGCTCCTCGACGTGGTTGAACAGCTGGCATGTGCATAGCGTCGGCTTCTCCAGGTCCTCTTTGTCCCAGCAATCTTCTGTAAAGTCAATGTAGTCGTTGCGTTCGAGCGTTACGAGATCTGCGCCGACTGTTTTTGCGAATTGCCTGGCAACGCCGGCGAGGAATCGTGTGCGATACTTGTAATTGAAGAAGTGAGATGTGCGACTGGAGGTGGACGACGTTCTCAGTGAAGCATCGCGGGTCTTCGGCCGTCCGCTGGTCCTCGTCTCGCAGGAGCGTCAGAAAGGGGGCGAACATGGTCTCGTCCATGACATAGCGCATGCTGGCGAGTTCCTGGCTTGATTCTCTGTTTTTCGGCCTTGGTAAGCATCCCCGTCTCGGGGTCGAAGGCTTCCTCCCCGAGCAGGTCCAGGACGTCAGGCGTGTCGTTCAAGGTCTCTCGGAGGGTGACGCAGTGCTCCAAGAGCCAGTCCGGCAGTGGGAAGGGTTGCGGCGGTGGCGGTGGCACAGTTTTGGTCTGTGAGTTCCCTGGGGCTTCTGGTGACGAAACAGCAGAGGATTCCGGCGGCTGCTCTGCAGGCTTCGCTGTCTCGGCCTCGGATGGAGATGTTTCCGCTGGGCCTGCTGGAGACGCATTGTCGACAGATCCCTCGGCCATTTCGTCAGTTGACGACGCGGGAGTGAGAGCGCCGGGGCTGTCAGATGCTTCTTCTGCGTCAGGCTTCATTACGGGGGGTTGTTCAATAGCGTTATCTTTTCGTTCAGAGGCGGCGCCGTCCAAAGGTTCGATGGGCATGGTTGAGCCCTTCTCCGCCATTGCGACGATGGAGAAAGATAAGGGATGAAGAGGTTTGACTCATGAGATCTGAAAAGATTGGGAGCCGGTCTGGCCAGGCAGATAGATTTCTAGCATCAGGCTGCCTGTTAACTGTCAGCGCTAGAAATGGCGCAGATCCTTGCTCCTGCATAGAATATCGGCTGCAGGTCGTGATGTGTTGGCCCTCTCATCATGTGCCTTGTTTACGTCTCCACCTTCCACCAACAGGTATACACTTCTGTACAATGCAGAAACCACGAGGCTCGGCCGGCGCCGCCAAGCTGTCCGTAACAGGGCGTCGGGCGCCGGCTCTTAGTAAATGTATTATTAGGCAGTTTTCAAAGTTGCAAATCAAGGCCCCAGGCCAAAATGGAGGCGTCTGGGGTTATCTGGAAGACGGCTTCCTGCAGCCGACTGAATGACACCAATTGCAGTCTCCTCCGTTTGGAAACTCTCGTGCTTAATTCAAATTTACATATGAGCTCCTAAGGCGCTGTTAAGGCAATGGAAGTATACGTTGCCAGGGCAAAAGCAATGAACGAGTTACCAACAGTCAGCATTCTAAAAAAAAAAAGTGTAGTCAGCTAAGACCTCTGTTCGAGCAGGAGCAAATAATACTCTAGAGACATATCCTATCTTAGATAACGCCGAGAAGTACATGATATAAGCTTACTCCGGGCACGAAATGGACCTCTCACTATTCTATCGCTACAGTGAAACAAGCATACCCTTCTCGCAGTATTCACATCAATACCTACGAAGTGATGGATAACAATAATAGGTTAAGCAGCCCCGTCCGTAATGATATGTGTGACTGCGTCTGATAATAACTTTATAAATACCGACGTGTGTGAGACTATAATCACATAAACAACCTACACCATTGTTTAGCCTGTACGGAATGCGTCTTGGGAGGCCAACTCATTATTCGATTGCTAGCAGATATATTTGCGCTCCTCCTTTAAACATTATGAACCATAAGTATAACCGCGAGAACGGCAAACAGTCTGGATATTCATGGGTGATCTTTGATTAATAAGGCTGCTATGTGTGGTCGAGTAGAAGCTTATATCAGAAGTAGACATAGATTGTCTCGGAATGGCGGGTTAGTCGTTCATCCACTAACGCCGCTAAATGTATTCCTGAGTGGAAACCCTGGCGGCTTTACTTCGAGCTTGAACTTGAATATTGTACGATAAAACTTGCTGATGTGAGCAATACAGAACATCCCCGCCGTAAACCCAAGCCCAATATATGCACCTCGCCTCACTGAGCCCCAGCGCCTGGCCCACAACAACCTATCATTTGCTTTTTCTATATGCAAACTTACAGAGATGATCTACAAATATTGATAGATTTGCATGCAGTCGACAACGGCAAAGGGTGTCAGGCCCTGTGCGCCTTAGAGGTTGCCTAACGATAAAATCGATGGTTCGCTGGCGTGTCTTGTGGCCAACAAGACAGCGAGGCTCTGAGGCCTGGAGGGAAATCGAGCAAAGTTTGCCATTGAACCGGTTAACTATAGCCAGAATTATTTGCTTTTAGAGCCGCGCACATCACACTCGCGGGCTGAACTATACAGCTTGATTCTTTTCCCGCCTCATCAGCTCGGAATTAGAGACAACGTGGAACCAGTCGGCTTCGCGCTGTCCATAACAGGCGTTATATCGACCTTCCAGGCCTGCGTCAGGCTGTACGGCGACGTTTTAAGTCTGCAACACCGCGATGAAGACGTGCGGACTGGTTATCTTGTCGTGTCAATCGAGCAACATAAGTTGCGCCGGCTCCACGAGGTTGTGATAGCCATTTGCTCTTCATCAACTTTAGACTTAGGCGACTGGCCGGGCTTCTAATACGTTCTTGGGTATTTGTTCGGCTCCCTGGGGGTTTCAAACGATGACCGCTGTCTTTTTTTCTCCCTGTCGACCGCCAATGTATCAGGCCCTCTATCGCGATTGTAATGACCGGGAGGATATGCGTCGCCATGCTGCCCTTGAAGACTTTGCAATGAAGGGTATCCGCGACTTCTTTGCTCACTGTTCATAGAACTTTTCTTGTACCTGGCGGCCTTGCGTTTCCACCTAGGGTCATCATGTTTTCCGTTGTGATCGTTGCTGGTTTGGCTCTGTTGAGGGGCGTCTGGCGACCAAGTTCGTCCTCGCTCAGAGTATTGTGATATAGGTATGTCGAAGCTTTGTTCCGTGTGTGCCTGTCTTTCGGAATATGGGATGCTTTTACGCTCGAGGAAATTGACGCTGTCGGGTGGGGTTTGCACTGTTTCCTCCCAGATGCTAGGCCTGTGCAATTGATACCTACGGACTCGCTCTCTGGGTGTGATGGCGTCCTCCAACATCGCAATGATCTCATACATTGCCTCAGCTTTGTCATCTCCTATATCTGTAGCGAAGTCCTTGGCGTACTTCAAAAAGCCGACTGTTTCATCGTTGGTGAACTTTCCACACCCCTCCCTGAGCAAAAGCCGAACCTCTTCGCTGAAAGACTTCGCTATGGCTATGTTCATAGCTCTGTCGAGGCACATGTCTTGTCGGTCGATCTGGAGACGTCTCTCAAGAAGAACACGGGTGGTGGCAAGATCCTCATTATACAGGCAATGTTCCAGGGCATTTCGACCGCCGACTTCTCTGGCCCAAAGGTCTGCACCTTTGTCCATGAGCAACTGAGCCATGTGATCGTGTCCATTGACAGCTGCCCATATCAGCGGGGTCCTTCCGTCGCTCGTGCTTGACTCGATGTAAGCTTTCCTTTCCAGCAAAAGCCGTCCCGTCTGTTCAAAGCCTTCATACGCAGCAGCTGCTAGCGCAGAGAAACCCCATCGATCCTTGGCCTCGACATCGGCATCGTTATCCAAAAGGAGCTTTACCACGTGGTGATGGCCCTTTCTGGCTGCTAAGTGCAATGGTGTGATATCGTCATCATCTCTTGCGTTCGTGTTCGCGCCATAATTAAGTAGCAGACGACTTATTCGCACATGGCCCTCATGAGCTGCTACCGCCAGCGGTGTGCTGCCATTACGGCTAGTAGCCTCAATGTTGGCTTTGCGATCGATCAATAATTGCAGCACACCATCGTGACCTTTGCTAGCTGCCATAGTCAATGCGGTTTCTCCGTTTTCATCTTCGGCTTCGAGGGCGGCATTTGCGTCCAGCAATAAGCGCGCAATCTCAACCCGTCCGTAGCGAGCGGTAGAGTTAGGGCATGCAAGTCTGCACCGGAGTCCATGTTGCTAATGCTGGCCTTTCCATCCAGTAGCATTCCGACTACTTCGACGTGATCGTTTATCACGGCCAAGACAAGAGGGCTTCGGCCATCAGAACCTTCGAGGTCGATATCTAGACCAATATCTTCCCTGCGTTGTATCAGCAATAGGCACACTGAAATCAAGCCCCCAGATGCTGCTCTCCCGAGAGGAGTCAGTCCGTCACTATCTTGAGAGTTGACGTTGAATCCTCTTTCAAGCAACCAGATGAGGGCCACGATGTTGCTTGACTTGATGGCGGTCGATAAAGCCGCGGGACTGGTGCTGGCTTTGGTGGCGTCGTCCAGTTGCCCAGAAAGATACTCCATCGCTCCTAGATGGCCTATGGCAATAGCCCGCATGAACAGCCTGATCTTCTCATCGGGAATCGACTCTATATCTGCATCCTGAGCTGGCAAGGTACTGTAGAGGCTTTGGGCCACTGAATTGTGCCATTGCATCAACCTGTTTACCCCTACACCCATTGGTAACCGTTCACTGAGGGTGGATATCGACTGAAGTATCCCACTCTTTTTCTCTTGAAGTCTTTGCTCTTGGTGGGTGAGGGACTTAAAAACTCTCTTTGACTCAGCTACCTCCAACGGCAAACGCTCGAGCTCTTTCTTCATCGATGAAAGGCGTGTTTCCTTGTACTTGATGTGCGCCTGTTTTTCCAGAACTGAACGTGCTACTGTGTTGGCCTTTGGCCTATCTGAAGATCCTCCTCAAACAGAGATTGAAGCCGGCGATTCCAGGTGGCTAATTCAATCTCGCTGGTAATGTCCACGAAGTCGATTTGTCGCCTCTCCAACTCAGTAAATGATATTTCTAAATGCCATAACCGCCTTGGCGTTTTGTTGTTTGGTTAACTGTCAAATTGCACCATCCATTGCTAGCTCTTTCTCTTCCAGTAAACCGCGAAAGGGACGGAAGGGCTGGGATTTCAACCGCAATCGTGTCCAGGTCCATGGACCTAGAGGCCACCATGAGGTGGCATTTCAGCTGCGCTTGCGACGAGCTGATTTCGAGCTCCAACATGACGACAAGTCTGGACTATGCTCCTCATTGTGTCGGAGTCTGATCCATGAAAGTTGTACAGCATCGCGTTGGAAGTCAACGCCAGTGGTGCCAAGTTTCTTACTCGTGTCCCATCGATCCTTCGGGTAAACATCGAAGACGGTCAATTTGCTGGAGGCAGGTACTTCAATGCTGTATCCGTACCTACGATCGAACCTTTGGATATCTTCGGGGAGTGAGAGATCCCGAATTCGCAAGTTGGACGCCTCGTGTGAAGAATCTGTGTCAAATAGCTGGACGGCTTTGCTTCCCCTCGGCCTCATAAACTCATCCTTTTCCACTCCTTGCTCAACTTTACAGAGAGGAATGCCTATACACCCTCTTTGTTGGGATTTGGAATAACATTTGAGCAAGCCAAAGGTGCGTCCCGCCTTGGTTGTGTGGAGTGGAAGTTGTAAGTGATAGTAGCCACTGTTCACGTCGAGGCGTTGTCCGCTGAGTTCGCTCTCCCAAGGTACCACGGTTCCACAGTTAACGAAGTCCTGAGGGCTGGCGGCCAAAATGTGCCCGTATCGGTTCGTTGACGGTGGTTCAGGAAGGAGGTCCTCATGTTGCAAATCAAGTCCCCAGGCTAAAATGGAGGCGTCTGGGGTTCTCTGGAGGATGGCTTCCTGCAGCCGACTGAATGCAGCCAAAACCCCTTCTCCATACATGATTGGAAGACTGACGTTGAATATGCCGTAAAGACAGTAGGCCATGTCTTCTCCCCTCGTTGTTACTCTGGGCAGCCCAGGACATGCGTTGAGCAACGCTCGCATCCCGGAAACCGTCCAGAAATTGAGCGGGAATGCCAGTCGCTTCTTCGATCATGCTAGTCATAGAGATCTTCTCTCCTAATTTGGTCCAGCTTTTGCTGTAGAAGACTAGGTCTTGGGGGGCTAAAAGCTCCTGCAAAGTCCATCCTCTGGTATGCCATCGGCTTCGTCGGAAGTCGTTGTCAAACGTCGAAGTTGCCTTGTCGGGCACATCGGCGAGGTAAGCATAGCAGCGGCCAGCAGTCTGATACCAAGAAAACATGGAAGTGATTGCCTCTGAGTAGTCTGTATGGTGGGATTTGTCGATGCAGCAGGTATCGATCCAAACGTAGTCGAAGCCATCAGCTTTCGCCTGCCGGCAACATCCATCGAACTTAATTCTGCCAGGTCCGGTCTTCGATAGGTGTTCTTTCTGGATATCGCCGAAATGTATCTCATCTTCCTCTTCTCCCCATGTGTGTGAAAGGATAGCGTAGCGAGGAAAGTGATTCTGAAACTTTTCCAGCTTGCTGCTGTGGACGTTGATAAGCCAGATCATGATCGATATCTTATGCCGTCTGTCGTGCGAAAGACTTAGCACTGGCTGACGTTGGTTTAAGTTCTGTAAAGATTCTAAGACGATGGAGGTGCAAAAGTGCAGGCAAGTTCAAAGATCGACCTTCCCTTCTCTTCTAATGGACTGGGATGGGGTCTGGTGGCTCAAAGTGCAATTTACAGGGGGGGGGGGACGGTCATCAAGGCTGTGAAGAATCTCTCAAATGACATCGGATTATGGGCGATGCAGTGTACAAGATGAGCTGACATTGTGTACCAGGAGTAGCTGCGCAAATCCAATCGGAACATCCTGTGAGTGCTAGCCGATGTGTTGTCATCGCTGACTGACGTTGGTACTGGACGTCGGAGACGAGCCAATACACTAGTACCCAGCTGAAACCTTGCACTTGTGGCTGCAGGAAAGAATCAAAATGTAAGAATTAATGATTGGATCGCTTCAAGCTCTCATAATCACTGCCCGACAGCTTGCATGGTATCTCATGTTTGCTTGGTCTTTTACCATTTCTGTACCTTGCTGTATATTGTACCTCGGTATCTCATATTTGCGCTTACATTTACAGCGTGCCAACATTGACAGGTCTCATGGGTCTCCACCCGGAAAGCTCAGAGGGTACCACTCAACCGTAAACTTGCTTCCGTTATTGTCTTGTTCGACAGATTCATCAGTCAGTTTCCGCTCATGGGCCAACGATACAATACGAACACCGGGCTAGACATCATCGAGGCTTTGTTTAGCCGCAACTATATTTCTCCAGACACACAAAGATGGAATGCCTTCCCGGATGTTTCGACGTCAATGAATACGACCCGGACTTTTTGCCGACAATTTTCAAACTGTTATCATGGTTGCCGTGTGAGCGAACAATGCGCGACCGGATTTTACATTGTCTATTGAGGGAGAGATGCTGCGACCCAACAAACTGAGACTTTCTCTACGACGATGGCATGCCTCCAGCGGTTGCTCTTCGGGCTATTCATTCTCTGCGATCATTAATAGAGTATTCGACCAAGAGATTGTAGAGTTCGAAAACTACCGGCCAGAACAGGTCGTTAAGATATGCGGCTTTGAAAACGAAGCTCGTATCTTGAGCTTGATTAACGACCGCAGTATTAAAATGACGACGACCGCGATCGAGAAAACCCCCGAGATTTCTACTGGCGCCCGGCTCTCATCAAGTTCGGAGGAAGCTGCCTCCGAGTCAAACACATCAGCTTGCAGAGGTTCGCATGCATTCTTTGCTATCATCCATACTCCCAGACAATGGGGATGGCTGATATTTATCGCCATTGGCGTCACTTGAGGCCATACACTCAGTCGGACTGTCGGAAGAGCTGTTGCAACTCGCAAGGAATTCTAGTGCAGTCCATGCGCCAATGAACTTCAACATGATGTCTGAGATGCTCTGCAATGTTGAATATTACACATAGTTGCAGTTTCATGGGGGACACCAGGTCCAGAATCTGACCTCGCTATCGCAACGAACCTAATATTGACGATTTTCTGAATTTCGGAGAGCTCGGTCGATCCAAACTGGTGGAATGAGCTTCTCCCGCCCGGGAATTGTGGGTGCCTGTGAGATTTGGGTGTGCGTAGACGTCTTGGCACAGCACCACGTTACAGTGTCCGTTCATGAACATGGTAGGGGTTACCCCTACGTCCGCTTATGGCCGATAACAAAAACAGCTAGAGCTGAGCTCCTGTAAATCTGCTCACAGGCCTTTCGACTCAAGCCGCTGCCACTCACGATGGAGTCACTCGGTTCGGTAAACTATGTTAAAGAGAACCAAGGAATCCGGCCCTCCAAACACACGCCGCCAAGACAACTTCATTTTGGTGCAGTGAGTATCTGTAAGCGGCACCAGTCGGATCCGACGGTTGATTCCGCATCGAGGACGGAAAAGATGGTTGTATAAAGGCGACCCCCGAGACTGTCCCACGATGTCGGCTTCGGATGGAATCAGTACTGTTTCGTGACTGCGAATTTTTGTTTGTCAAGCCAACTTTCACACTCTTTCATCACTGCCCATTATGTTGTTTCTATCAACGCTTATTTCGTGCCTTCCCCTGGCCCTGGCGGCCAATATCTACGTCGCCCCCACCGTCAACCCGACCCCGGACGGCAGCTCGGCCAAGCCGTTCGGTGACATCCAAGCCGCCATCAACATCACCCAGCCCGGCGACGTGGTCATCCTCCGCGGCGGAACATATGAGATCCTCAAGAACATCAACATCACCGTGAACGGCACCGCGCAGGCCCCGATTACCCTTCGTGCGGCGACGGATGAGGTAGTCATCATCGACGGCGAGGGTCTGCCGAACACGCCCGCGCCGGTCGGCGCTTCGATCCCCGGCAAGGAGCGCGGCGTGCTCCACGTTGAGCGCATTCACTACTGGAACTTCCAGCGCCTCACTTTCACCCACGGCCCCTATGGTGTCTACGTCAAGGACAGCAGCAACTTGCGCTTCAACCAGATCGTTACTCGGGATAACTACGAGAGCGGCTTTCACATGCAGGGTGCCCTGTCCAACAATGTTATCTCTTACCTCGACTCTTACGGAAACCGCGACCCCAGGAACAATGGCGAGAACGCCGATGGCATCGCCATCAAGGAGGGCAAGGGAGAGGGCAACATTATTGTTGGCAGCAGGTTCTGGGATAACTCTGACGATGGCGTGGACTTCTGGTATGCTTTCTGTGACAGACCTGGTGTTCGGGTTGCTGACGACTTGCAGGGAGTTCCACTCCAAGTTGACCATCAAGGACAGCATCGCCTGGGGTAATGGCTACAACCACTGGGTAAGTCGGCCAGTTTCTTGCATTATTTCCTGTATTTCGTAGCTGACCATTCGTCCAGGACCTTCCCGACTTCACCGGCAACGGCAACGGCTTCAAGCTCGGCGGCGGCAGCGCAGGCGACATCCTCCCCGCCGGACGCGACGTCGTAAACTGCATCGCCTTCGGCAACAAGGCCAACGGCTTCACCGACAACTCCCAGACGGGCGAGTTCCTCTTCGAGGAGAACACCTCCGTCTGGAACGGCGCCGTCGGTTTCCGCAGCGTCAACGCGACGGGCGTCCTCGAGCGCAACATCGCCGCCGTCAACCGCCCTGGCTCCCCGACCAACGTCACCTATGGTGGCCAGGTCACTCTGCGCGGCGCGCAGATCTCAAGGGACAACTCGTGGGACAACTCGGCTCCTCTGCTCACCAACGCAAGTTTCAAGAGCATTGATATCGGACTTGTCACGGGTGCGCGTAACAAGAACGGCAAGATCGCGGCCAGCGACTTCTTGTTGCCTGTTGACGGAGCGAAGCGGGGTGCCACCACCTCCTGGAAATAAACCCCGCCCTGATTTAGGTGCTGGTATTCTCATTCTTCATGTACATATTTTATAAACTAAGAATAACTCTCCAATGAGACACTAGATGTTGTCATGGACTATTCTAGAACTTCCATAAACTTGCATCCTGAAGATCTCTGCACGCTGTCAAAGCCGCCCGAAGCGCCGATCAAGGCCGTGGAGCGGGGCCGCAAAAGCAGGGAAGCCGGTGATCGGCGGCCTCAAACCCACGGCCCCGGAATCGGCCCTAGATTGACGAGTCGGAGGGAAAACGGACACATGTGCTGGAGAAAATAAGGCTCCATATCGTGCGATCCCGCCTTACTAATGCTGCCGTGCAAGGGAACATGCCTGGTTAAAAATCTGTAAATAGTGACGTGGTGACGTAATGGGGGTGTCAATGTGGGCGCAGGTCCCTTGCCAAGCGAGTTCCAGGTCGTGATGTGATCATGCGCGTCAATCATGTTGCGGCTTATCATCTCATCTTATCTTTCACCACCCAGATAACCAACTCATCGCATGAGGCCAGATTATAGCGTGAACGACTAGACACAGAAGCAGACTCATAGTTCAACTCATAATCTTATCATCCGATCAGCGCTAGTGGGCATCTTGAGCAGCACGATGAAGTCTATCGGCATCTTTCCGGGCTCGGGTGGTTTGGGCGGCAGTACCTACGAGTACCTGCGCAAGCTCCTCCCCAACGATCAAATCCTGCTCATCAACAGATACCCCGAAAAGATACCCAAAGAGCATCTCGAATACGGAGTCAGAGTGCGCAAGGCCTCGTACGAGTCAAGCCCCTCGGATCTAGAAGCCGCCTTTGCAGGCATAGAGGTCCTCTCATCTCTATCCAAGCCATGTGCACGACTACCGACGAAAGGTAAGGATGCCCCTCACTGTTCAGGGACAAGACCATCTCACAGCAACTTCATTAGGTGCAACTACCCGCCATAGATGCCGCGCGCCGCGCAGGCATCAAGCACATCTTCTACAGCTCCCTGGCCTTCGGCGGCGACTACCAGGACACCTCAATAGCGGAGGTGATGCAAGCCCACCTCGACTCCGAGCGCCACCTCACAGAAGCCGCCGCCTCCGACCCAAGCTTCACCTTCACCTCCATCCGCGAGGGGCTCTACTCAGAGTCGTACCCGATCTACACGGCCTTCTTCGACATCAACACGCCCGCAGACGAGATCCTCAGACCGCACGACGGCTCCGGGCCAGGCGTCGCGTGGGTCAAGCGCAACGAGCTCGGGGAGGCGACGGCGCGGCTCATCGCGAACTACTCGTGGGACCCGGACCAGTTCGCCTACGTCAACAAGAAGATCCTCCTCGCCGGCTCGAGGGAGTGGTCGCTGGAGGAGACGGTGCAGGTTCTGGGCCAAGTCGCCGGCAAGGACGTCCGCATTCGTCAGGTGGATGTCGATGAGTATGTCAAGCTACCGCAGGTCGTTGCACGCTTCGGGTCGCAGGAGAAGGCCAGGACGTGGGCGACTGCTTGGGATGCTATCCGGGCGGGAGAGACGGCCGTTGTGACGAGTCATATGAAGGACATTATTGGGCGGGAACCTGAAGCGTTTGATGTGACTATTGCACGGTTGAGACAGTCATAAGTCATCTACGTGGACGGCTCAGGCGGATTCGGTGCGTTGTCGGCCGCCAGACGACATGCGCGGCAATCGGAGATGAATGGATTTCGACATGATGTCTATTTTCGGGGGTCTTAATGCGGGAGATAGCGGATGCGCAAGCGAAGAAAGAGCGGCCCCGGTGCGCCGAGGGCTTCATCAGTAGCCTTTGGGTTACTCAAGTTCAACAACGGGCGAATGGTTTAGTGGTATAATACTCGCTTAGCATGTGAGTGGTCCAGGGTTCGATTCCCTGTTCGTCCATTGTTTTTGCTTTTTTGCGCAATTGAACTGCTCATGGACGATCTTCTAAAGATCGAGAACCAATTACACTCAATTCTTAGCATACTAAATATTGTCTTCATTTTCTAGCATTTCTTTTGTGATTGCTGAGGGGCACTTGCCTCACCTCATGTTGAGAAGGTCCGTGCGCAATGCCCGAGGAAGCCCTATCCGTGAATGATGAATTGCGAATTGCGACATGTCCTGTGACTGAAATATTCAGTTGGGACTTTCTGACGTGATGTTTTCTTGTTCTTGACAGTCGCAGCAGGTTTTGTCAATTCTCACGCATGCTCCCGTTGTTTACTGATCGAGTGGTGTACCTCCAGGACCAACCGTAAATAGAGATCACCGCCTGCGTGTCGTATTCGTTGTGGAACACCGGGTTGCGAGGTGCTCGGAGCCCATCTCATCCCCCGTTCTCACTGTTCTGTTGTACTCTGTACACGAACTGTCACCACGCCTAAACAAATGTCATAATATCATGTTGCCTGTTTGTCCTTCTTGTCTCAATAGCAAACTCGCAAAGGATAGCGTTGCCAACCCAAGTGATATAGATGAAGCCGGGCTGCTCCGCATAGGATGCAGATAAGCCTTAACTGGGGACCCATTCGCTAAACTCACCATTCTAAACCTAAAAATGACCCGACGTTGAAGGTTCGCGTAGGTAGAGAGCCATGGATCGCCATCTTCAGCTCCAAGCTCGCCATACCATACGAAAACGCCTCAAATCCTCTCACACTCCATTATGTTAGCCGCAGATTCGTTATACCACATTCTAGATTAAGCATCCTTTGCAGAGAAGCGGCTCATGCAGCAGGGCCTACCTTAGCCTCCGCGAAGCTTCTCTTCCCCAAGTCAACAGCGCGCCCCCCAAACTCCTGAATCCTTACCGCCGCGCTACCCCAGTTCCGGCAGGTCGGCTGCGTGCAATCCGGCACTTGACCTGCCTGGATCTGCTTAACGACCGCGGGGGGGTTGGGTTGGGTTGCACTGGTCCACCCCCGTTTCTGCCAGTCAATTATCGCCTTCCTCCCGAACTGCTTAATCAAGCCGTGACGCCGGTCGAACGAGAAACAAAAGAACCATGGCCTGCCTGACGAATGTATTGGACAGCAGGCTCAATGCGCCCCCAATCGTCCCGTCAGCGGTCAAACGGCAAGCCTATTAGCTCGCCTGCATGCCCCTCGTCTGATGGCTGCTGGCTGGCACCTTAATTGCTTCTTCCCTGAACCCCGGTCGTTTCCCCCTCTCAAGATCAGTGCGCCAATGAACACGGAAAATCTCCCAGCCAGAACCTACGTAGGTAGAGTCATGGACCTTCCCCCTCAGATCTGGCTCCAAAATCCGGCCAGGTAGCTTCGGTTGTCCAGCTTCTAGACACGGCACCAGAAGCTACCCTGCATGCTTGCCCAGACGGGGACTTTTGTGAGTTGTCTCCTCGCGCCTTGTGTTGATCGGGCAGGTCTCCTTGTCCCTCAAGCCAAGATATCTGACGAGCTGGGCGTGCATTCGACGCGGGTCGCCATGACCTGAAAAGGAAGGTTGTAAAGACTGCCCAGGCGATCCCCGACGGTCCGATCCTGCTGTCCCTGTTGATTCTGTCGCTTTCCCCTCATCGGGTCTCGCGAACGACCATATAACCAGACGACGCCGCGCACCGGTTGCGTTGGTGAAGTTCTTGTTTGTCTCTGCACTCTCGACGATACCACGCATTGTCAAGATGAAGTCGCTCGCTGTCCTTTCCACCACCATCGCCCGCCGCCTCTGCCGCCGCCGTGGCGGGGGCTAGCTCCCAACGGGTGAGCTACGACGGCACCAAGGTTTTCCGCGTGTCCGTCGGCGACGAGGTTGACCGCGTGAACAACGTCATCAACAAGCTTCAATTGAACACCTGGAAGGGTGTTCCGAGAGCCGGCGCCTTGGCCGACATCGTCGTCCCGCTGCGCAGGTTGACGAGTTCAACGCCGAGATCTCGGGATTGAACGTGACGACTATGCACGAGGATCTTGGCCTCAGCATTGCCGATGAGTCCAGCTTCTCAGTCTACGCCGGTTTGTAAGATCTGATCACACATCTGGACTGCCACTGACGTTTTTTGCAGTTGGATCCGCCAATACCACTTGGTTCAACTCGTACCACGCGTACGCCGACCATCTGCAGTTCCTCAAGGACCTTGTGGCATCTTACCCCAACAACGCCGAGATCGTTACCTCTGGCAGCTCGCTCCAAGGCAACGCCATCACGGGCATCCACATCTACGGCAGCTCCAAGGGTACCAAGCCCGCCGTTGTTTTCCACGGCACCGTCCACGCCCGCGAGTGGATCGGCACAATGACCAACGAGTACATCGCCTACAACCTGCTGACCAAGTACTCCACCGACACCGAGGTCAAGGGCTTCGTCGACAAGTACGACTTCTACGTCTTCCCCGTCGTCAACCCTGACGGCTTCATCTACACCCAGACCACCAACCGCCTGTGGCGCAAGAACCGCCAGACTACCTCTGGCAGCAGCTGCCTCGGCCACGACATCAACCGCAACTGGAACTACCAGTGGTCCGTCACCGGTGGCGCCTCCACCGACCCTTGCGCCGAGGACTTCAAGGGCGCCTCCGCCGGCGATGCCCCCGAGACCAAGGCTCTCGCCGCCTGGCTGTCCCAGACCAAGGCCGCGCAGGGCCTGAAGCTCTTCATCGACTTCCACTCCTACTCCCAGCTCTTCATGACCCCCTACGGCTACTCCTGCACCGCCGTCTCCTCCAAGAACACCGAGCTGCAGTCTCTCGCCAAGGGCGCCGTCGCCGCCATCAAGGCCGTCCACGGCACCTCGTACCAGTACGGCCCCATCTGCACGACCATCTACAAGGCGACCGGCAGCAGTGTCGACTACGTGAACGACGTCGTCAAGGCCGACTACACCTTCACCCAGGAGCTGCGCGACACGGGCAACTACGGCTTCGTCCTGCCCGCCAGCCAGATCGTTCCCACCGGTGAGGAGACCTACGCTGGCGTGCGCTACCTTCTTCAGAACATGAAGTAGAGTGGACCACAGCGGCCACTCAGATAACCCAACCCTAAATTTTCTTCATGTATTTATTTTACGCACTTGGTGTAATTATCAATACAATGCAGCCATCAAAAAAAACAAGCTGCTCAACTGCATGATTCTCTGCTATATGTGGGTTCGTCTCTAACTTTAACCTTCAACGTCGACTCCAAACGATCGCAACTGTGATATCCAATTCCCCGGATTGAACCATGGCACTACTTGACCTAGCGCTGCCTGCCTACCCGTTTCCTCAGACACCTTTTCAATTGAACTCTAGCTCATGTCCTATGTTCCATGCCGTCATGCGCGGGGTTCAACGCCCAGCTCACTGCCTGCTGATACGTCCTCGGCGACAGCCAACGCTCGCACATCAGACGAAGCTTCGGCTGCACATGGAATGATTGGTGCGTCCAGTCCCCCATCAAGGGAAACATCCGAGCGGATCTTTCCGGATCATCATCCTTAACCTTGATGGGTTGAGGATTTTTTTTCATTACTAGGCTTCTCCTCCCGCTGGACGGTGCTCGTTTTGGGAGAACATCAGCTGAAGAAGATCATGGGACTGGTTCTTGATAACGCAGGGGCAAGGTTTGAGGGAAAATGCTTCTTAGAAGCTTCAAGGGTGTGAGGCTTTGGCGTTGGTGCAAAATTGCTGTCGTTTTGTAGTAAAAGCCCGGGGCAAGTAACCTTGAGGCGCCGGGCGGGAGATGCGAGGATGAGGACATATGTGAGGATGAGACCATCGATCAATAGCACGTCCGTGAATCAGGACCCCTCGTTGATCCACTAGATTCATTCACTATTCTCTCCCATGTTCTTTGGCCTCTCTTGAGACTCCTACCCATCATCCCGCCCCTCCTGAGGCCGAAAACAATCCTTCTCGTCTTGCCAGCGAAACCCTGCACGACACTTGCTGCAGTGAAAAGACCTCGGCGGAACTAAACTCTAGCGATCCATCATGCGCCGGCTTCTTCACACCACCACAACGGCGCTACTAAGCGCGCTCGCGCTACCGTTCACATCGGCCCTTTCGCCTCTTGCGCCGCGCGATGCTCCACCTCTCCCCCCCCTCTCCGTCATCGGCCGACACATCCTCGACGCAAAGAACGAGACCGTCGCCTCGTCGGCGTCAACTGGCCCGGCCATGAGCAGACCATGCTGCCGGAAGGCCTGCAGTTCCAGAACATCTCCCACATCGTCACCAAGATCGCCGAGACCGGCTTCAACTCGGTGCGTCTGACGTTCGCGACCGAGATGGTGGACGACATCGTCGACAAAGGCGGCGACGTCACTCTCAGAGCGACGCTGGAGAAGGCGCTCGGCGCGGAGAACGGCACCAAGGTCATGAAGCAGATCGTCAGCAACAACCCCGGCTTCAGCGAGAGCACCAAGCGTCTCGAAGTATGGAATGCTGTTGCGGAGGAGCTGGCGCGTCAGAACATCTACCTGCATCTCGACAACCATGTGTCCAAGGCGGGATGGTGCTGTGACATCTCTGACGGGAACGGGTGGTTTGGCGATGCTTACTTTAACACTTCCAACTGGATCCGGAGCTTGTCTTTTATGGCAGAGCATGTGAGTTGCGCCTCTTTATAGTGATGCTGCCCGCCACTGTACTAACGCATGGATAATAGGGCAAAGCCAACTGGAAGTCCTTTTCAAGCATCGGTCTTCGCAACGAGATACGCGAGCGGTTCAGCTACGACAAACCCCCCGCCGCCCCCGCCATCGAGCCCCAGACCTGGGAGACGTGGGAGGAGCGCATGGTCCAGGGCGCCAACGCGATCCACAACGCCAACCCCGACGTGCTCATCTTCTTCGGCGGACGACTGGGCGGCATCGACATCGAGGCTCCCGCCAACGGCTGGTATGGCCCAGAGCCGAAATGGAACTTTTCCATCGCGGAGCTGCCGTTCAAGCGCAAATTCGTCTTCGAGCTGCACCAGTACGACCACGGTCTGGTCACGGACTGTGAAGGATACTACGGTACGCTCGATGATTGGGGTGCGGACGTTATGAACGTAGGGCAGGGCAACATGGCGCCGCTGATCATGAGTGAATGGGGCCACAGTCAGTCGGATGCAGACCGCGAGTATGAGAAGATTTTCCGCAAGTGTCTGATGGGCTTGATGGTCCAGAGGAGCGTTGGGTGGATGGTATGGACTATTGGTGGTAGCTACTACATCCGTGAAGGCAAGGCTGATTTTGAGGAGCCATGGGGTAAGTTGCGTTGTTTTTGCTTTTAGTATCTCGCCTTTTGTAGGTGAAAGACCTGCCGCTAACTGTTTTTCAGGACTTCTGGATCACACATGGAGTAACTACCGAGGTCGCGATTCGATCAAGAAGCTCCAGGTCGACATGAAGGCCACATACCGGTCTTTCAACAGGTCTATGCCAGCCGCTGCAAAGGATGTTGGAGGTCTACCGGGGGCAATTAGCTCGGGTTAAGGTGGGAGGAGTGGAGGTGTGGTTTTCAGCGTCACCCCTGCTGTCCAGACTGGCAACTTGTTGATGGTCCTGGCCACAGCCTTGATCGGTGTCTTTGTTTTATTTGGATGACCACATGAGTATGTCCGGGAGTCCACATCTTCACGCCGAAAAAGATTGCAATTTCATCCACGGATTATCAAGACGATCGCCTTGAGAAGTGAGCTAACAAATACCTTAATACAACAATTCAGCTAGTAGTCAAGATATCTTTAATAAGCTAGTACAACTATACCACTTCGGACTAAAGATGCATGTCGGATCATAACGATACTTGACATTTTGGGGTGTTAAAATGGCGTTCTGAAGAAATGAGGTCAATTTACTTATGCTACCTTCCAATTTATTTGGAAACTAACAATAGAAGCGACTTAACTAAGAGCAGACAAATACAAAAACATCAGAAATTAGCCACAGGAGATCCAATATCGTTTGCAAGCTCTTGATACAAGTGAGCTGATTCAGAAAGACACAGTCCTGCAGACGTAAATATCCACAGTTCTAGACCAAGAATAGAACAAAGTTTTGAATGAGTTACCAAAACCGATCTACACGAATATTCACGTTCATTAAAAGTAAGTTTGTAAAGCTTCCAAGACTTTTGCCAAGAGCTATAGATGAAAGCCAATACTCCAAGCGCATGAAATTCCAATGCCAGTTGCGTGAGCCCTTCGATGAGGCATGCGTGGTTTTTCCATCTATCTGCATCGGTTCCAGACTATATAGAACACACATCGCCCGAGGAGGGCCAGAGGTCTTTAGTGACAAGCTGACTGGCACGGACGACTTGATGGGCGCCCCTATCCATTAATCAACTGCTGACTGCGCCTGTTCTATGCAATATACGTCGGGTAAATGTCGAGGACTTTCGCCATACCTAAATAGGCAGATTTCTCGCTAAGATTGACTTGGCATAGGCAGGTTTGACAGGTACAACCAATTGAGCGGGGCCAAAGCAGTTAGCTGAATGCAACTGAGAAAGGAGTTTGTTGAGGAAGTTTTAAGCCCACCTAGTAAGGGTTTTCATAGTAAGGTAAAAAGCAGTAAAAGCACTTCAGTTAGTGCCTAGTCTAGTAGCTTTATAGTATATATACCTAGGGGTCTAGAATAACTACCTGCGCTAACCCTGACTATAGCTGTGTTATAGTCAGCTATCTGACAGTAGGGTCTGCTAACAGAAGCTAGAGATTAACGTCTTAGAACAGTATACTAGGGTTATTAGTTATAAGTTATAAGCTATATTATAGATCAGTAGTTAGAGGCTAAAGTAATTAATCTTAGACTTAATAAGTTATTTATAGTAAAGGTAAGCTGAAAGTATCCTAAGGATAATATAAAGTTAATTACTAAAAAGCTATAGAAGTCTAACTATAAGCTAAGCTTAAGTTATACTATATATAAGTTCTAAATAGTACCCTTTATCTTATTATTATTCCTAATCCTTATAAGGTCTGTCTTTTAACTATATAAAGTCTATATATACTAAGGATAGTCTCTATATTCTTAGTATATAGATCTAATTTTTTATCTTATTATTATATAACTTATATTATAGTTCTTCTACTTCTAAGTAAGTTCTTATTATTCCTATAATCCTATAGTATAAATATCTTATTCTAGCCGCCTAATACCTAAGTAGGTTATTTAGCTATTATTTTTATTTATAGGTTATAATATTAGGTCTCCTCTCTAAAAGTCTTATCCTTAAGACTTAATATAAGTAAGTTATTAGTCTTAAGTTAAGGAGCTATTAATTATACTTCCTGATTTACTTATAAAGCTAACACTATATTAGGTTATATTTAAAAGTTAAAGTAATCTAAGTTAGTATTTCGTTCTACTTATAAAGATGTTTTCTATTAATTTAGTTCTAAGAATATTATACCTTATACTTATTATTTTCGCGCGAAGTATATATATTAGATAGTAGAAAGTATAAGAACTTATTAAGGTTATAAAAACCTGAAATATCTTTATAATAGTCTAGTAGTTATATTAAGTTATAAGTTTACTATATTTTATAGGTATTTATTATATTAATTAGTTATAATAAAAAGGCTAAGTAATTAGTATTAAGAATAAGAGAAGAAAGAGAAGCAAGCTAGTGATATACTACTAGACTTTTATAAAAAGTTTATATAGGTTTAAGTAGAAGTAGCTAAAGTAGCTAGTTATTTATTATAGATTTATATAATTCAAAAGAAAGTAAAAGAGTATTATATAGAGATATTTTCTTAGGAGATATAAGAGTTAGAAGAAGATAATATCCTTTTTATATTAGATATTTATAAGAGTAGTATTATAAGTAATCTTTAGTTTTAAGGTATTAAAAATAATCTAGATTAAGTAAGTTTTAGTATTAGTAAGAAGTTTATAAACCTTAGTTTTCTACTAAGAGACTTATAGTTAGTATCTTCTAGAAGTTCTTAGTTTTTAAGTATTCCTAAGTAAATAAATAGTTTTCTTTATTATAGTCTATTTACTTCTATTAGTAGTCTAATATATCTATATAAATATCTAATATATTAGTAATTATTAGTATTTATTAGGAGTATATACTAATATTATTAGTATTATTTCTTATTCTTAGTATTATTACTAGTAAGTTATAAGTTTATCTTTTATATTAGTAATATTTTTAGCTAGTTTCTATATATTATTTTTATAGCTATATCTTTTCTATTTAATAAAGTATTAGTATCTTTCTAGTTCTTTAAAGTAGTTAATAATTTGTTTAACTTTATACTCTAGTTTATTATCTTCTATAATAATAAGGTTATTTATCTATAATCCTTATAATACTAGTTTAAGTAGTAAGATATAAAATATTAGAAAACATTTCATTATATTAAGTAGATTAAGTTTATAGTTAACTAGTGAAATCTTTTAGAAGATTTTAAAAGGTCTGAGTTTTTTAAAATCTAGTTTATTATTTAGTTATTTTATTTTAATATTTTGCTATATAAGATAGGCACTATCTCCTTCTTTTAAGGTTAATCCTTTAATTCTTTATTTATTACTAAAATATACTATTTGTTATTATATAAATTTAAGTTCTTTATATATATTATTTTAGATATCTTTAATTTATCTGATTATAGTAATAGCTTTTAGTGTTACTAGGCTAAGTTATAGTTCTCTATAAGCAGTTAGTTTAAATCTATAATTAAAGTAGAAAGAAGATTCCTTAGTACTTTCTCTTACTACGCTATTATAAGCAAATTAAGCTATTAGTAATAATACTATCTAATTATCTTAGTTATAATTAATATAGATATAGAAGTAAGTTTTAAAGATCTAGTTAATTCGTTCTATTTATTTATCAGTCTATAAATAAAAAGCAGTAGATATTACTTATTTAATACTAAGTTATAATATAATTAACTTCTAAAATTTTAAAATAAAGATCTTATCTCTATTTAATATAATTTCCTTAGGTGTTCTATAATTAGTAATAATATACTTAAGGAATATATAGGCGAATTCTTCAGTATTACTTGCTTTTTTATATAGAATAAAATAAGTATATTTTATAAGTCTGTTAATAATAATAAGAATGCTATTAAAATAGACTCCTATAAAAAGTTCTTAAAACTTTAGTAGCTTAATAATAAAGTCGAGTAATATAGAGTGCTAAGCAGTTTATAGTATAAGTAAAAGTTATAATAATCTATAAAGTTAATATTAGGCTAGTTTACTTTTCAAGTAAACTTTGCAATTTTTAATTACTATTATAATATATTCTCTAGTAACTTTTTCTCTATATTATTATTATAGTTATTTCTAGGTTTTTATAATTCCTTAGTAACTATATACTAATAAACTATAGAACTTTATAATAGCTTTATTATCTAGTTTACTAAGTATACTAGCTATAGATCGTCTAGTTATTATTAAGGCTTTTATAGTAAATACTAAGTCTCTATTATTATTATATTTAAAGATTACTTAGATTTCTTTTCGTATTAAGATATTATAGTCTAGTTATTAGCTAAAAATCTATTCTATTATTCTCTAATCCTTTTTAATAGATAATTTAGAAATTAAATTCTAAAAGAAATTCTAACTATCTAATTTATTGTTTATTAAATTCTTTTAAAGTAGTGAAATATACTAAGTTCTTATAATTAGTATATATAAGTACTTAGTAGATAGTTCTTAAGAATAAAGGTTACTGTTCCTTAAAAGCTTTAATAATTATTACAAGTTCTTTATTATATATTTAGTAATTAAGTTCTAGTTTATAGAGTTTATAATAGAAGAAAGTATAAAGATATAGATATCTTTCTAAGTCTCTCTAGGATAGTTATACTCTAAAAGTGAAATCTAAGATATCTATCTTAATTTTAAACTATTCTTCTAGGTTAGAGATTATAAAGACTAGTTTATTTATAATATAGTTTTTAATTATCTAGAAAGCTATACTTTAGGCTTTTTTCTATTTAAATAGTTAATCTTTATAGCTAAGGTCTATAAAAAGTATATTAATTTTTCTATAGAGTCTAATAAATTTTTAGTAGAAGTTAATAAATCTAAGGAATTCTTAGACTTTTTTAAGGTTTATTAGTATAAGCTATTTCTTAATAGCTTAGACTTTTTTTTCTAATATACTAATATATCTAAGAGTAATAATAAATCTAAGGTATTCTACTTTCTATATATAGAATATACTTTTCTCTAGTTTAACTAAAAGCTTAGTATTTTAAAAAGCTTATAATATAAAGTATATATATTCTTTATATTATTCTATTATAAGCGAGAAAATAAGGATATTATTAAGATAAATAACTATAAAGATATCTATAAATTTCCTAAGAACTTAGTTAATTATATTCTAGAAAGTAGCTAGAGTATTAGTAAGACTAAAAAGTATAATAAAGTACTTAAAATATCCTTTATATATTCTAAAAGTAGTTTTCTATTCTTCTCTTTTCTTTATTTAAATAAAGTTATAAGTACTTTTAAGATCTAGTACTATAAAGTAGTTAGCTTTATAGAGAAGTTATTATAATTTATTAATTAAAGGTAGTAAGTATTAGTTCTTAATTATTATTTTGTTAAGTATTTAGTAGTTAATATATAGTTATAGTTTACTGTTTTTCTTAAGTATAAATAGAATTAAGCTTCTTACTAATAATATTAATTCTCTAATATAGCTTTTCTTAAGGTTTTTATTAAGATATTTATTAAAAGCTTCTATCTCTATTAAGTTAAGTCTATAAATTTTATTGAACTTAGGCTTTTTTCCTTTTTTAATAGAGATCTTATAATTAAAATTTATATATTTAAGCAGTCTAGTCTCTAATTCAGCTATAAAGAGTTTCTTATAGACTTTATACTTTTTTAAAATAGATAGAAGTAGATTATTCTTTTATTTAAGATCTATTATTTTTAATAGTTATATTACAGCTTTTTTTGCTTTAAAATAGTTAATATATTATTTTATTACTTTATAGTAAGTAGATCTATCTAAAGCTTAGGTTTTATAAGGCTACTTAGAAACTAAATTATTATTATCCTAATAGAGTTAGCCTATTCTCTAATCTATTTATAAGTTATTTTTCTCAAGCTATAGTATTCCTAATATAATATTATTTATACTAAGTTTAGTAATATTAAATTAGAGTTATTTATTTAATTTAAATAACTTATCTTAAAAGGTATAGTTTTGTTTTTAATAGTTCCTCTTTTATACTAAACTTATTCTCTTTTTATATTATTAAGCTAGTATATATACTTTTTCTTTTACTATAGTAGTTATAGTTAGTTCACTACTTAAGATAATATAAAGTTTATTTCTATTCTATTATTAATTATAGTAATAGTAATATTATTATTAATAGTAACTATAAGTTATAAGTATATTTTCTAGTCTAAGGATACTAGATAAATAAACCTTATTATTATTACTTATCTTAGTTTTTATTAGTAAGTAAGTCTAGTTTTTTAACTACTTTTATTATCTAGAATAAGTAATCTATTTTCCTTCCTATTATACTTTTATAAGATAGTTCTCTTAGATCTAAAGCTTTAAAAAGTTTAGTCTTTCTTATAAAAGTCTAAAAGCCTTTACTTTCTAGGTTATATATATAAAGCATTTATCTTTCTAGTATTCTTCCTATTTTATAGTATTATTATATTAATATCTTATAAAGTATTATAAGTTTAAGCTAAAGGCTACTAAGTTATTATTAAATATAGTTATAGTCTATCTAATTATAATAGATATAGTATATATATTCTAGATAAAGTTTTTATTATATCTTCTAAAGTAGAGTTAGTATTTATACTTATCTCTAAAGTATTCTTTATATTTATTAAAGAAGTATTATAGCTAGAAAAGGTTTTAGTAGTTATAGTAATTATATTTAAATATAGAGTAATCTTCTATATAAAGCTTTAGAGTATAGTCTTTATCTCTTTAGTTTACTAGAATACTATAGAAGTATTACTACTAGTTATTATAATTTATATTAATTATTTAGTACTAAAAAAGCTATTAAGTTTCTTTCTTATTATTAGATTCTTCTTTAGAGCTAGTATTATCTGTCACAGGCTAGAGCCTGGATTGATATCTCCAGCTTCGCTGGAGCAGTTACTGAGATCCGGCTCTGTTGGACCCACTATTCTGCCGCAGTACGCCGCCTAACCCAGCCTGCTTCACTGCTGTTAGGTGCCTATCCCTGTAAAGTCCTTTCTTCCTTCTTCAGCTTAGAATAGTCAATCGACAGCACCTCTACGTTGAATAAGCCTAGGGGCCAGCCCCTTACATATTCTAAGCTTAACAACAAAAGACGCTATATGAAACCTCATAAGAGCGATATAACTGATTCGCTAGAAGGTAGCATAATAAGAAAATGCTATATAAAACCTCATAAGTGTAATATAATAGATTCGCTGGAGGGTAGCGCAAACGACGTAATGACTACAGAGATTAACTGCAGGGTTAACGAAGCAGTCACCGCAAGCATATATCCTCTTTAGGACCAGATAACATAGCTCTTAACAGCTTTGAACAGGCTTATATCAACAGATAGAGCAACCCCTATGCTGCTTACGAGCAGCATACTAACCCTATCTACTGCTAATATAACTATATAGGCAACAAGCGATGATCGAATGATAGCAGTTAAAGGGCGAAGGAAACTCTTGCTAGACCCTCTGAAGTTTACAGGAAAGCGTAAGGAATATATAGGATAGTCCTAGTAGATATAGAATAAGATAAGGCTAGATAAGAGATTTATTAGTAGTAATAAGGATATTTAGTACTATATTAACGCCTGCCTTAACTATAGGCCCTAGTAAGTTATAGCTACCTTCTATACAGCAGGAGGTCTAGAGAGCTTATATAACCTGCAAAAGTTCTTAAGCTACTTAGACTAAATATATAAGGACTTAAATATATATAACTAAGCTGCTTTAACCTTATAAACTCTTTATTAGCAAGAGGACTAAGCTTTAGCTTCCTTTCTACTCTAGTTTAAACAGATATTAATAGAAGCTAGAGAGGCTGACTAGCCTAGTTAAGTAAAGATAAAACTCCTTAAGGAAGCCCTGAGCATAAAGCTTAGGAAGGCCTTAGTTACTGTCGAACTTCTCCTAGATAACTACTACTAATAGCTTTTGCAGGTCTAAGGCGTTACTTCTAGGCTAGAGCGCCTACCTTAACAAGCATCTGAATATATCCTGTCTCACTTAAGAGTATTATAAGCTAGCTAATAAGATATAAAAAGAGATATAGTGATGTCTAGTATTAGCTATACTAAGAGCAAGGAGAAGGCAAAGTTATATCACTAATATAGCAGCTCCTCTTTATCTAAAGACCTGCTATAACCTATAAAAAATAACTATAAATGCTTTAACTATAACTAGATTAGCTATATTGCTGTATAGTACCCTAGGCTGAAGCATTCCTATTCTGCGAAGGCTAAGAAGGTTAAGAAGGTTAAGAAGGCTGTAAGACCTAAAGAGAGCAGCAGCAGTACTACAGAAGAGCTAGGAAGTTCTGAGACAGAAGAGAGCTTAGGAAAAGAGTAACTCTAACGCAAAGTCAGGCGTTAGAAGTAAAGCCTAGTAATATTATTAAATAGAAGCAGTTTAAGTATTGCATAAGTAATAAATCAGCAGTAATCACTGCCTGTATATATAAAGGCACTTAAACAGACGTCTTAGTAAACACTAAGTGTAACTTATATACTTTTGTTAACTATAACCTCGCCTGCAAGCTGCGCTTACTAATAATAGACTGCTCAGAGCAGATACTAAGCAGCTTCAGCAACACTATAAACACTATAAAAGCAATAAATATAATTATCTTTAACCTAAAGCTATATAGCTATAATAAGAAGATCTTTATATATACTATCTACAGTCTTAAGGATAACCTCTTCCTTAGGAAACTATAGATAGAATAGAACTGCATTATATATAACACTTCTGTATAACAGATATATTATAAGAGAGGTAGTATAGATTTATAACTGAAAGGCGAGAAAGAGCCAGAACGAATATACTAGATTAGAACTGCTTAACTCTTCTTAGAAGCCCCCTTTACAACGCTCTATAAGAGGGCGTAATAATAAACTAGAGAAACTGCAGCATATAAAGTGCAGGCTATTAGCCTGGCAGATATACAGAAAGCCTTTACAAAGAAGACAGAGAAAGCAGACCTTAAAGCTCTCCTTCTGCTAGCTGTTCTAGCTGAATTTCGCAAGCTATTCCAACCTAATAAGGCTGCTAACCTCCCACTAAATCGCTCTAAAGTTAACTATAAGATCTCTATTAAGCAGAACAGTAAGGGTAATAAGGCTGTACTACTATAAGGCCTGCTCTATAGAATGTTACGAAAAGAGCTCCTCGTCCTCTAGAAGACCTTGTGAGACCTACTAGATAAGGGCTTTATCTATACTAGTAGCTCTAAAATATCAGCCCTAGTATTATTTATATAGAAACTAGGAGGAGGGATATGCTTTTGTGTTAACTACTATGCTCTTAATAAACTTACTAAGCGCAACTAATACTTCCTCCCTTTAATTTAGGAAATACTACAGACTATTAGCACTATAAAGTGGTTTATAAAACTAGATATAGTAGCAGCGTTCTATAAGATTAGAATTACAGAAGGAGAGGAGTATAAGATAGTATTTCAGACTAGATATAGACTATTTAAGTAGCTAGTTGTTCTCTTTAGCTTCACAGAAGCTCCTGCTATATTCCAGCAATATATTAATAGCATACTTTGAGAATATCTTAACAACTTTGCAATAGTATATATAGATAATATACTGATCTATTTAAATAGATTATAAAAGGACTATAAAGCAAAAGTCTGGCTAGTCTTCTGTAAGTTAGCTAATGCTAGCCTCTAGCTAGACCTATATAAGTGTGCGTTTTCTGTGAAGACTGTTAAGTATCTTAGGTTTATTATTATAGCTAGTATAGGTATCTTTTATAACTCTGAGAAATTAAGAGCAATTAAAGAATAGGCTGCGCTAAAGATAGTTAAAGGAGTCTAGAGCTTTTTAGGATTTGCAAACTACTACTAGATCTTTATCCTAGTATACTTAAATATCGCTAGGCCTTTTATAGCTCTTATAAAGAAGGGTGCTTTATTCTACTAAGGTAAGGAATAAGAAGCAGCATTCTAAGAGCTAAAAAGGATCTCTGCAGCAAAGCCTGTCTTATACTAACTAGACCTTGAGCGTACAACCTATGTTGAGGCTGACTGCTCAGGCTTCGCTCTTAGGGGAGTACTATTATAAGAAGATAAGCACGGAAGATGTTATATAGTAGTATACTACTTACAGCAGCTGAATACTGCTTAGTTTAACTACTTAATCTATAATAAGGAGATGTTAGCTATTATAAGCTGCCTGTGAAAATAGAGGGCAGAGCTATAGAGCGTTGAGAGCTTTAAGATCCTATCTAACTATAGGAACTTTAAGTACTTTATATAGAAACAGAAGCTTATAGAATAATAAAGCTGATAGGTAGAAGAGCTATCTCAGTATAACTTTGAGATATAGTACTATTTAGAAAGCGAAACAGTAGTGCTAGATATATTCTCTAGATATAAATAAAATATATTTATATCTCTAGAAGATAAGCATAAATAAGGCTAGATTCTCTAGCTTCTTCTTAAAGTAGCCTTTCTCTTAATATATATATAATATATAGAAGTAGCATTAGTGATATTTATATTTACTGATAATAAAGAACTACAGCAGCTCTAGGATTAGATCTAAATAGGAGATAAAGTCTACTAGCAGGCTTATACTGCTGTGAAATAATAAGAAAGAAGCTTCCTATCTAGCCTTAAGCTAAAAGTTTAGATTGCTGAGTATAAGATTAATAATAGTAACTAACTGCTATTTAGAGATTAGATCTAGATACTAAGTAGCAAAGACCTAGATAGAGAGGTAAATATGCTACATACTTATATCGTCCAAAGTATCTATAACTCAGTGCTTAGTAGCTACCCTAGTAGAGATAATACCCTTGCGCTAGTCAGCAGATGCTTCTACTAGCCTGGCTAGTTGCAGTTAGTATAGCATTTCTGCTGTAACTGCAATAGTTATAGGTGAAGTTATATTTAGAGAGAATATTATAAAAGACTTCTAAAGCTACTGCTGATACTACAGCATATATAGAGCGATCTTGCTATAGATTTCATTACAGATCTACTTCTTATAGCTAAGAACAAGAGGTTTCTTTAGGTAATTATTAACTGGCTAAGTAAAGGCGTAACCTTCGAAGCTATGCAAAGTATAGAAGCTAAAGCCTGCGCTGAATAATTCCTAAGCTGCTACTTCTACTTCTATAGCATCCTTATATTAATTATAAGCAATAGGGGAAGTAACTAGATAAGCTGCTTTTAGCAGCAGTTCTATAAGCTGTTAGGAATAAAGCAGCAGCTTAGCACTGCTTACTACTTACAGACTAATAGAGGCTTAGAGAGGATAAACTAAGAGATCTAGGCCTACCTATATAACTATATTACTTACTTATAGAAAGACTAAGCATATAACTTTCCAGCAGCTTAGCTAGCGCTTTATAGCTGTAATAATAATACTATTAGGATAAGTAGCTTCTTCTTAGAGTATAGATATAACTTAGAGCCTATTAAGGTTAAGGAAGCAGACCTAGCAAGCCTTGAAAATATCTATAAGGGCTAAGTATATAAGTTAGTAATAAGGCTTTAAGATATAATAGATATAGCTTAATTAACCCTCACCTTAATATAGCAACGCTATAAAAAGCTAGCTAATAAGAAGCGCCAGCCTATAGAAAGACTAAAAGTAAGTAATAAAGTCTAGCTTTATATAGAGTATTATAGATCTCCTAAGCCTTATAAGAAACTAGATTAGTTATATTATAAATATATAGTTATAAAAGTTATCTTACTATATATAATAGAGCTTAATATATTAATAGCTATATATCTATATTTCTATATAGATATCTTAAAGCATATAAGTAATAACCTCTTACCTAGTTAAATATTAGATAATAAGCAGCTACTACTAATTATAGATAATAAAAGCGAAGAGACCTAGAGTATAGAAAGTATTAACACTGCTACCTAGAAGCGTCGAGAGCATAGGCGATGCTACGAAGTTCTGGTTAAGTGGGAAGGATATATAGAGAGGACCTGGGAGCCTGTTGAGATGCTCTAGGGGACAGAAGCAATGGAGGCTTATGAACGCTGTTATGGCTCTGCGATAGAGCATGATAGAGACCTAGCCTTAGCGCTGCGGGTGCGCTGCTAGAGGGGAGTGGGGGGGTGATGTCACGGGCTAGAGCCTGGATTGATATCTCCAGCTTCGCTGGAGCAGTTACTGAGATCTGGCTCTGTTGGACCTACTATTCTGCTGTAGTATGCTGCCTAACCTGGCCTGCTTCACTGCTATTAGGTGTCTATTCCTGTAAAGTCTTTTCTTCCTTCTTTAGCTTAGAATAGTTAATTGATAGCACTTCTATGTTGAATAAGTCTAGAGGCTAGCCTCTTATATTATCTATACTAGAAATAAATTTATAAGCGATTTCTATTTAAGTATATTAGTAAGTAATATTATAAAGTTTATCTAAGTTATAAAGAGAACTTTCTCTTTTTTTAAAAGTCTAATTACTAGTAAGACTAAGGATTTATTACTTAGTTAAGAGGTTATATTAGTATTTAGGCTTTTTATTAGATTCTTCTTTAACTTATTCTTTAAGTTCTTAATTAATTTACTTAATTCTAGTAAGGTTTCTATATATATTTATATTATTTAAAGTAAGCTATAAAGATACTAATTTAGTAATACTATATAGTATTATTTAGCTCCTCTTAGGCTTATTATAGCTAAAGCGTTTATACTAATTTAAGGTATAAGATCTATTACTTATTATTACTTATAATCTATTATCTTATTTTATACTAATAGATCTAGTCTATTCCTTATTAGACTTAGGCTTCTAATTCTTAGATTATTTACTAAGTCTTCTTATTATAACTTATAAAGTTTAAAGTAACTATCTTAAGTTATTAGATATAAAGTATCTTATTAAGTTATTTAGTAGTTTTTTAGATTATTTTACTATTTATTTATAAAGCTATTATAAAAGTCTTAGTTTTAATTTCTAGAATAGTTATATTATAACTTATTCTTCTATAGTCTAAGTTATTAAGCTAGTATTCTATAGCTTCTTTATTACTATAGTAAGTAAAATATTTATTATTATAGTATCTAGTCTATAATAAAGATATATAAGGTATCTTAGTTACTATACTGATTTATTTAGTTTGTTTAAATACTAGTTTCTAGTTAAGCTTCTTATATTATCTATAGTCTTTAGTAATATACTCTATTTTTTATAGTTATAATATTTAGAGTTCTAAGGCTTCTTATTATTGTTTTTAGTAGTAGTACTAAGGTTTATAAGTTTGCTATATTATTTATAAGAAGTGCTTTATTAAATATTATTCTAGTTATTACAGGGTCTATTATTATTCTACTAGTTATTAAACTTCTACTAGGGTTACTACTAATATTTACAGCCTGAGTTCAGGTTTTAGTATTTATTGCTTTATTCTTTTTATTATTTAAAAGTTAGTTATCAATCTTAATAGCAAGTTTAGTATATTAGAGGAAGTTATTAGGTTAATTAACTTTAATAATTTTATCTTTAACTTTATTTTTAAGTTTTTAGTAGAATATAAAGATCTTAGTTTCTTTAGTAAGGTTAAGTTAAATACTAAGTTATCTAAAGTTAGTAGAGTAGTCTTTAGTAGACTTAGTCTATTAAAGCTATAAAAGGTTTTACTTAGCTTATTATTTCTTATCTAAGTCCTAGAAAAGTGAATAAAGTATATCTTTAAATCCTTAGAAACTAGTATAGATATTATAAGTCTCTATAATATATTTATTAAGGGTTTTATATTTAAAGTACTTTTCTTAGATTAGTTTAAACTATTAGAAAGCTTTTCCTTAAAAGTAAGTAGCTATATATACTACTTTCTTAGTCTTATTAGTAAAATCTTTATAATAGAAGTTCTAATAGTTCTTAACTTAGATTAAGAATCTTTTAAAGGTTCTAGAGGTTCTATTATAAATAATAAATATACTAAGCTTAAGTTTCTATTATTTTCTATAGAGAAGTATAGTAATAATATTAGTAATAGCCTAGAAAGTATTATTCTATTTTCCTAGCTAGAGAACTTTATTTTTAAGATCTAAGATATATTAAGGTCTATTACTAAGTTCTTAGATTATTCCTTTAAATTCTTAGAGTTTAGTAGTAGTATTATTATATATTTCCTAGATTTTAGTAATATCTTTATCTCTTTTTTTAACTTAGTTCTAGAGTTTATTATAGGTTTCCTTTTTAAGAGTAACTTTATTATCTAAGTTAACTATTATTAAAGCTTTTTTAAGTTTTTTAGCTAGGTTTTTAACTAGTTACTTAGAAGAGGTAGAGCTTCTTAAAGTAAGTAATTTAGTAGAAGTATAAGAAGATATTCTGTATTATTAGTAAGTGTTAATAGTTAATTTACTGAATAAGAGTAATTAAAGTATTATAGTTAGCTATCTAATAGTAGGATCTACTAATAGAAGCTAGAGATTAATATCTTAGAATAGTATACTAGGGTTATTAGTTATAAGTTATAAGCTGTATTATAGATTAGTAGTCAGAGGCTAAAGTAATTAATCTTAGACTTAATAAGTTATTTATAGTGAAGGTAAGCTGAAAGTATCCTAAGGATAATATAAAGTTAATTACTAAAAAGCTATAGAAGTCTAACTATAAGCTAGGCTTAGGTTATACTATATATAAGTTCTGAATAGTACCCTTTATCTTATTACTATTCCTAATTCCTATAGGGTTTATCTCTTAACTATATAGGGTTTATATATACTAAGGATAGCCTCTGTATTCTTAGCGTATAGATCTAATCTCTTATTTTATTATTATATAACTTATACTATAGTTCTTCTGCTTCTAAGCGAGTTCCTGTTGTTCCTACAATTCTGTAGTATAAATGTCTTGTTCTAGCCGCCTGACGCCTAAGTAGGTTGTTCAGCTGTTATTCTTATTTATAGGTTGTAATAAGCTGCTTATTATAGTTATTAGCTTTGTTAATAATAGCTTTATTACTAGTAAAGTTAATAGCTTTATTTATATAACTTATATAGAGATAGCTTTATAAGGTTTTTAGTTATAGAAAAGCTTATCTTAGCTATATACTTAAGATACTGCTTATACTAAGCCTTAAGCTTATTTCTTATCTTTAATCTCAAGTTAACTAAAGAAAACTACTTAGATTCTTATAACTTTATAATATATTTTATCCTGCCTAATTTATAAGGTTTTATATTATAAGGCTTTATTTAAAGTATACTTTAAGATATTAAGATTAATATTAATTATAGGGCTAGGTTTATTGTAATTAGTAAGATAATACTTTTTAACTTATAGAGCCTTGAGGACTAGTTAGCTATAGCTAGGTTATACTTTATAGTCTTGAAAGCTAACATTAGCAGTAAAGCTATAGAAAGTACCTGTATATCTCAGCTAAGCAATATAGCTATATTTGCTGCTAATCCTAGCTATTACGCCTACTTTAACGACATCCTTAGTAGGGCAGCATAGCTAGTAAGCTAACCTAGCTGAATAATATAGTAAGTGTTACTGATAACTATAGAATTCCAGGTAGGTAGCAGAGAAGACGGCTAAGTCTGACGACAGAAAGTGTGAGTGAGGGTTGGAAGATAGGTTGAAAAGTAGAAGAAAGTCTGCTTCTATAGTAATTAAACCTAGTTAAAGTTGTGAAGTTATTATCGAAGTAATATTGCAAGTGATGAGATTATAATGGTGCACGTTAACGCGCGCGGGGGGGGATAGGGCTGAAGCTGAAGATGGCGATCTGCGGGACTATCTGGCTGAAGATCACGTGACCAGTAGGCCGTTAGCTGAAGGGGCAAGTCGGAGGTCGTTGCAGTACAGGTTCCAGGTAAAAATCACAGTAGCTGGCCAGAGGCCGAGAAAGGAGTTTAACAGCCACGCGATCTCCAAAATGAGACACAAGTACGGCGCAGCAACAACACTGGCGCTGATGATTGCCAAGCGAAATTGCGCCGTGTTGTGTTTCCCACGTCATAGCAAAAGCTGTCATTAGAAAGAGAGCAAATGCGGCACGGCGATGTGAGAGATTTATATAAGAGCGGCGTAGGCAGGAATTCTGTCACCCATCACAGAAGCTGGACGGTGGATAATTATCCTAACACAATACGTCACTAGCCAAACAAAGAAATATCAGCAACCTTAGACATGGACAATGTCGTCTATGTCAACGAGACTCACCGAACTCATGTATGTACTTGGGCACGTTCAGCGTGCTCCATGGCCCTGCTACCAAACTCCTTTCATCTGACTTCTTACTATTAGCTGCAAGAGCGCTGGCATGCGTATCCGGAAGCATGTTCGAGGCCGGCCCCCGATCTTGGAATACCAATCGTCTGCACTACGGGGAGCGATGTCCTCTTTACCAGAGGATACCTCGTGAGCCCCGGGCAGGACTTCGACTTGTTCGGGCACTGTTGTCCCAGCAACCGGAACGGGTCGAACGTTTACATGACACAGCGCTTCTACCAGTCTAGTACATGCTTCACTCACCAGCCGGAGATTGCCATCAATTGGCCGGACTGTGTGAGAGAGGCGGCAGGAAAGAAGATATACGAACTCAAAGCTGAGGGAAGAAGGTTCAATTACACCAAAGATACTTTCAAGGGAGAATGTGAATGGATCGACTACGCGTCTCTCAAAAAGGAGCTTCAGTATAACAAGAGCGAATCTAGTTCATTGGCTGTGAGCAAATGCGTTATACTTGTTCTGACTTTGGGATCCGTACTTGTGGCTCATTTCATCATGTAGCTCATGTACTATCGGGAAAGATCTCGCCTAAGGTTAGCCTGATGCTTGATGAAGATACACATGTATTATCCTGCTTGGGTTGGCAGCAAAGTAGCTCAGTTTGTACTTAGTCGGAATTGGTGAGAAGGGAATGAAATAACCCGAATAGGGTTAATGTGAGTCATAATACTAAAAGTTGAATACTGCGATTGCTACTCCTGCTACTGTCTAGCTTATTCGCATGTCTGCCATGCTTGCCTAATGCTGTTCTAATCTAGCGACACCAAACTCCATCCACTGGGTCTCAAACCTGCCCGGGAAACACTTGCTGTCCCTGAAACCACGTCTCTACAGCCTTTGCCTGTAAAGCCTTTTCGGGCTTCCATTCAAGATCAAACACAGCCAAATCAGCCCTCTTACCAACCTCAAACGATCCTACACGGTCGTCCAAGAAACAACTCCTTGCGGCCCCCTCCGTGGCCCCCGCCACAACATCACACATGGAAAGGGCGAACTGGGGGTTGACGACCGTCTCCAACTCCGGCTCACGGGCCGACCTTCGCGTGGTTGCAATGTAAAGGTTGTTGACAATATGGTGCGGCGCAGTCGGCGCATCGGAACCAATAGCCACCGGTGCTCCCCCGTCGGCGAAGTCGCTGTACGCGAAAGCGCGTCCACAGCGGTGTTCGCCAATGAGCTTCGGCCATGCGCGGAGGATGGCAGGGTCGGAGTGAACAGGCTGAACGGAGGCCGTGATGCCCAGCTTACCCAACCGCTTGGCGTCCTCTGCGGTGGTGACTTCGAGATGCTCAATACGAGGGCGATGCTCAGGGCCGACATACTTCTCGAGCACATCGATGGCGTTGGCGACTGTTCGGTCACCGATGGCATGGAGCGCAACTTGCAAGCCATGTTTTGTCGCCGCTTCGACAACGGGACCCATGTGTTCTGGTGACCAGACGGGGTCGCAGTTCTCGTTGTTGTGGCTGTACGGCTCTTTCAAAGAGGCTGTGCAGGCATCGATGATGCCGTCACATACCAGCTTGATACCCACGAGTCTGCAGTCGGGGTCCGTCTCCAAGTTGAACTCTTTCGCGAGTTCTGCGGCCCTCTCAACTTGCTTGATGTTTTCGGCATCATTGTCCTTCGGCAGGATCATCCAGTAGGCAGCGAAGCGGATAGGAAACGGCCGACCGGCTTCCTTCTCCCGCTTGCGATAGTTTTGCAGCGCTTCCCACCCCTCCTCTTCCATTGCCATGTCGATCAAGCCAGTGAATCCAGCGCTCGTGTAGTCGTTGATGGCGGTTTTGATTGCCGATATGTGGTCTTCCATCGTAGAAGTCCTGGCCATATACAACGGAATCCACTTCATGCTAGCTGCTTCCGAGAGCAGACCACTTGGCTTGCCAGTTTTGGGGTCGCGCATGATCTCACCGCCAGGAGGGTCCGGCTCGTTGTCCAGGTCCAGCTCTCTCAGAGCAGCGGTGTTGCACCACGTAGAGTGCAGATCCTTTGCTGTGATCAAGATTGGACGAGGATCCAAGTCGTCGATGAGCGAGGCCAAGGGACCCTCTGGCGTCATGAAGTGCATCCAGCCACTGCAGAAGATGCGCGCCTTGTCCGGGTTGGCGACGGCATGGTCTTTGATAGTCTTCCTGATGTCCGCCAGGCTCTTGCACTTGTCCAGAGGCAATTTCTGCAAGGTCTGTCCCAGTTGAGTCAAGTGAATGTGTCCATCGAGGAGACCAGGCAGAACGTGGCGGCCGCCAACATCGCGAACCTCGGCTCCTGCATCAATGGTACTCTTGACTTCGGGTGCCGAAGCTTCGCCAACGAAGGTGATAAGGCCGTCCTTGATCACTAGAGCCTCCGCGAAGTTGGCCTCCGAGCGCTGTCCAGGCGGCGCCTTGTTGGACCGGAAGAACCTTCCGTTCTGGAAGACGACGTGCTTTGAAGTCGTCATGCTGGGTTGCTGGGACGTCTGAATAGTGTGTCTGGCAACTCAGCCGCAACTGGAGATCCCGTCAACCTTGTACCTTGGTGAACGAAAGCTTAGTAAGTTTAGCACATGCAGCAATGATTTGATTATGAGATGTGGCAAGATGTGAAGGAGGGGTGAGGTTGCATGATGATGTGATAGCCTAGATAGCAAAGATAGGAGGGGCATGCGGGGTATCATGTCCGACATCTCGGCCGGCCGCTCGGCGTTGCATTATGGCACGCGGGGTGGGCTTTCGGCGGCAAAAGAAACAGCGCAATACCTCCGTGATCGGTGAAGATAATGTTGAGGAGGGCTTGGAAATTTGGAATTTCATTTCGGGGAGTGATGGAAGCTTGGAACCCGAGCCCATCACGTAAGATGGTGGGGGCCCTGTGGGTGGCGTTGCAACGCAATTGTCAGTCCAGGCTGGAAGTTGAAGGTTGGAAGTTGAAGGTTGGAAGTTTGAGACGACTTAGGTGCTGTGGCAGTTCAATTACCTATTCACAATGAGATCTCACAGAATCAAGGTTTAAATAGATTTCATGGAACTAGAGATGAGAACGTGAAGAATAACTGAGTTGTTCGGGCTCCATAGTTGAAGGCGGACGGGTAATTGCTCACCCTGCCGCCCTAGTACGTAACGTAAAGCTCTCTTCGCAAATGTCTAAGCTCTGTTGCCGATTTGCGCCAGACTCTCGGTGAAAAGTTCAAAAAGGGCTATGAATAAGACGAAGTTGGTCTTAGATTCATTTTCCAACAATGTGATTTTGAATACGTCTGAGCCGGATTGAGTATTCCAGCCAGTCTGCAATTCAAGACTGACTTCAAGACTAGCCGTTGAAATGCGCTTGCTTTGACTACAACCTGTGTAACAAGGCCATCCAATAGCAAGAGACATTCAAGAACTTCATCAATTGCTGTTAAGGATGAAAACCGTGGCGCTAATCACGTTGACAGCGGTGTCTGACGATCTTCACTCACAGGTACTGACAAATTTGAGCGGAGAAGTTTTTACTCAACTAGATCCGGCTAGCAACTTTTGCAGACTTTCACAGAGAACCTTTGCATCGTTTGCTTTCACCCATCGGATTCCTACCATCGTTGTTTTCAGCTACACGCTCGGCTTGTTAATTAGTGCTTTAGCTCCGGCGATATCGTATTGCCTAGGTTGTGGATCCATCCACCCTGGTCATGCTGATAACAGCCTCTCAGAGCAGAATCCCAATTGACGAAGCCTACAGGGCTAAACCTGTGCCAGAAAAGACGCTGCTGAAATACGAATCCGTCGACTACCTAAAATTAGTGAATCGAGTCCCCAAACGGGAAGTCTATGACGGACTTGGTTCGTCACGTTGCATAGAGGGATTCGGAGCAGGGTTTCTCAGCCATCGCGCTGTCAACTGTCAACAGGCATCCATCCCACTTCCAATAACCCCGCAATCTTCAGCGCACCGGCCAAGTTGTGAAAAAGGGTCCAAAACAATTGGTTGTCATGTGACCGCGGTGGTTTGTGTCCCGCACCTTTGCCAGCCCCTTACGCGCGCGACTGACCGTCTCTTTGGTGGTGATTACCTGCCTGCATGCCCACTTGAAGATGGAGAAGAACAACGTGAAGCGGATATCGTAAGTTGATCTCAGCACGACAACTTGAATCAGAAAGATGCTGAACATGTGATGAAAAACAAAGGTGTAAACGGTGTCAACAGAGAAAGGTAACGCGGTATTTGTAACCCCCGGAGTCCCTCCGATATCGCCCGCCCCGTCTTCGCCGATGGCCGTCGGCCACCGCCGCATTGTGGAAGTCTCGTCCGGCTGACAACGGCGCCGCTCTCAGATCCGGTGTTCCCGCACATTCCCGTGCGCCAATTGCTCCGCAGCTTCGGCAAAGTGCGAGTTTCGGGAGAGCGACTTCAAACGGCCTCCGGTGTCACGTGAGTATGTTGCGGCACTGGAGTCTCGCATCGCCTCGCTCGAGGGCTTCTTGGCACGGCTCAAGGAGGCTAGCAATGATGAACGAAACCACATTTTGGACGAAGTTGAGATCAAAGACTACGTGCCGTCTTTCTCTAGCTTGCCCTTGGAAGACGAAGCAGCGTTGAGTGAGGCTTTGACCAAGGCGACTTTGCAAGAGACTTTGGATGGTGAGATTCAAAGACAGTGGATGCAATATGATCGGGTGGCTGACAGTCCAGGCTCTATGATTTACCACGGCCCAACAAGCATATTTCAAAATGACTATGGAGATACTTGCGGCAGCTCATCGGGCAACTCAAAAAGGTCCCCTTTCCAGGATGACAGAAGCAACTTGGTCAACCAGACAATGCGTTTATGCTTGGGTCTTTTCTTCTACTGGCAATATCCATTGTTTATGTTCATCGACAGGGAGGCTTTTGTAGCTGAATTTGAGGACAACCCCATTGATGGAGACTTCTGTTCTCCTCCATTAATCTACGCCGCAGCTGCAATCGGGGCTCTAATGTCGAAGGATCCTGAGATCAGGTCCCGGGCGCAAGGTTTCGCGGATACTGCACAAAGCATCCTGACAACAGAGGGCCTCAGCGCCCCGAGACCAACCTCTGTGCAGGCTTTGCTTTGCTGCGGATACTACGAAGTTGGACAAGGAAATATTTCGAGGGGTTGGATGTTCGCTGGTACGTTGAGATGAGCTCATTACCTTGTTGTTCGATTGCTCACGCTAAGGCAGGCATGGCTTTCAGAATGGGGCAAGACATTGGCTTCCAACGAGAGCCGACCCACTGGGGCTCAGAAGACAGGCCAAACTCGAAGTCGCCTTTCCCTTTCGACAACGAATTTCGACGCCGGATATACTGGGGCTGTTTTTTGTCCGACAAGTTAGTCTGACAGACCATGGTCCATTTGGTGACACGCTCTAATTTGTGTGCAGAATCTTCAGTTTGTTTCTAGAGCGCCCAACCTTCATGTACGAGAATGACGCCGATGTCAACCTGAGCGAGCCACTGCCGTTAGTTATTCTTACACGCCTGCCTGACCTTCGGCTGACGGTATCATAGTCATGATCCTCCGGTATGGGAGACCTGGCTCTTCTCCCATGACCTCGGCTTCCTGAAGACGGTACGCCCGGCTGGGCCAAAATTGACTCTGCTGTTCAATCAGCAAATAGAGTTGGCCCGGATAATTCACGACATGCTGTCTACTACATTTGCACCTAGGAAAAAGACCGATGCGCATGCTAGGAGATGGACTGAGGTGTCTCTTAATAAGCTGAACGCCAGACTTGTTGCCTGGCACGAGGCTCTCCCGAACAACATGAGATGGAAGAAGTGGTTTACCAATAAAGATAACCTGCAAGTCAACGTGGCCATATTGCAGTAAGTGCTTCATTGTTTCACTTCGATGGGAAAAGCAGACGGAAGTGCTTACACTCTTTTCTTTTGAAGCACTCTCTACCACAGCACACGCATCAGCCTCAATCTGCCCTTCATAGCCTCGGTAGGACACATGCCATCGTTGTCGGAAGACAAACCCGAGAATGAGAAGAACCCGCTTGCCCAGTCGTTTAGAGTGTGCAGAGCGGGTGCAGAGGGCATTGTGGATGTTTTGCAGCGTTTCAAGAGCGAACATACTCTCGGCAATGCGCCTCTCCTTTTTGTGGGTGGCTGCATCTTGGCTATGAATGCAATATTAGTTACTTGCAGGCATATGAGTAATCCCTCATCGTTGGCCAACGATACCCTGTTGCCTATACGGGATAACGCACTACAAGACATGGCTCATTCATGGTCACTTGCGGGAGAAGCCAGACTCAAGTTCAAGAGCGTGCTGGATGCGAAGATCCGTCGGAGTGCTGGGCCATCCACAGAGGCAGAAGAAAATGCCCCGGGATCTCGAAGTGCCTCAGAAGTGCCGGTGCCGGTGCCGGTGCCGGTCTTACATGAGGAGCTTTCAACAGCAACCGCAACGACTTCAGCGGTTACATCTGCGCCGGCCCCCGGCATGACCTCCCCCGGGGCTGGTGTCCCCATCGATCCTACTCTCATCACTCCGGGGGATGATTCACTAGGGAACATGGGAATAGCAGCACCAAGCGGTGGTTTGGAGAGTCCTGGACAGCATGTCTGGGAGCCGATGAGCGTTCTGGACAGCGAAGCGGCGTATTGGGCTGGAGTAGGCGACAACTTCCTGGCTGAATCAGATTTGAATTTCTTCGACGGCGTGCCGGAGTTTGACTGGTCGGATCAGCCACCGATACCATAATGATTTGTGAGAATTTGATGTTTTCGGGTATTTCTGATCGTAATAAACTTGTGTAATAGCGGACCTCGATTGCTCTTCCTCACACCCACCATTTCCCTTTGCAAAGGATCTTGCGTGTCGCCATCCTAAGCCTTCGGCCGGAATTCATCAATAACACTGACGGGCTTGGTGTAGCTCAGCTCAGTCTTGTAATCGTGGGGGAGGCCAAACACCTTGGGTCCAGCGATTTCGAGAGCGCGTTCGGTTGCCCAAAGAGGATGGCCCGCCATGATCATGACGGCCACCTTTAGGCCGTATCTGTATTCCTGAACGCCAATGGCTCGCCGGTGGAGGTGTCAAGGAGGAAGATCAAGTCGGGAACAGTCGCAAGAACCTATTCAAAACAGTCAACGTCACTGTCAAGAAAGTTGTCAATGGAAATCCGGCTTACCTTCTCCGTGCCGTCATCAAGCTTGCCCAAAACGCCGAGGTTCTCATTCATGAACGGAACCACGACCTCCTTCAAGCCTTCGCCAATTCTATCCGTATCCGTTTCCATCTCGCTCTCACTGAGCCTCTCAACCGTCACCTTGCCCAGGCTGTGTGCCGTCGTTGTCAGGGTGCTTTCGACGCCACGGATCTTGCCCTGGAACAACACCTTGGCGCTGCCAGGGCCACCGGCAGCCTCGATCAAGTCCTTGGTGACAGTTGAGACTGTGCCAGCTTGCTGCGCCAAAGCGACTACACGTCCCAGACGCCATGCTAGTGAGTAAGTGTTGGGAATGCCGACCTCGCGCATCAGCTTTCCGGGGATAGGACGGCCGGCAGCGCCAGCGGCTGAGCCCATGGCCACGCATGCATCGCGGATCGCTATACCCGCTGAGGTCTCGTCGGGTTGTGTCGCGGGGATGACGACGTTGTGGCCGGTTCCACTGCAGAGCGTTACAGGGAGAAGCTCGTTGACGGACTTGGCGTGGATGTATTGAGAGACCATCTCGAATTGGGGGTAAGCTCGGCCTGTGGACGTAATGTTAGCAGTATGAACAGTGTGTTGGAGTCCATTGGTGTGGAAAACCTACCCATCATGTCGCCGTCGACCGTGGGGATATCGTAGTACCGTGAGCTTCCCCAGATAAGGGTAGCAACGCCGTTCGCCCCACCGATCTCGGTGGCGATCAGTCTCTCAAACTTTGTCTTCATCTCCTTCTCCATTTCCTGCATGGCGTGCCATACGCCGTGTCCTCCGGGACGCTCGATGCTAACTGCCGGTGTACCGACACTAGCAACAGGCGGCATCATCTCCTCGTCCTTCAAGTCCTCGATGCGAATGATCTTCATTGTCTCTCCTTCTGTGAGAAGCTGTCTCAATTGGAGATAAGGGGCGTACGGAGAACCGCCGCCACCGCAACCGAGGATGTAGCAGCCGATGGACAAGAACCTTAGGTCTGTCTCGGAGAGAGTCCAGAGACCACTCGGCTCGATCTGCGGGTGGTATGTCTTGAGATCAACAGTATCATCCTCATCAGCATCACCAGCGTCTGTGGTTTCATGCTTCTTGGTCTCCTCGAACATCTCCTCGTCAACAAGTTGGTCAGGGGCAGCCGTCTTGGTCATCTCCGAGTAAACCCGTTGATGGTCCGCTGGCAGCGCAACCTCAATCTTGATGGAGGTCTGGTTCTCCACGTATGGCACTCCAGCAACTTCTTCGTGGAGGACTGTGACAGAGCTGGAATTACCACCCTTGGCGACAGCGTTTTCGATAGCTCTGGCCTTGACCCCCGCAATGCCCCCCTGGATATCTGAGCCATACAATGGTCTCGGCTGAGCCGTAGATCTTGGCGATTGCAGCACCGATAGCATTAGCAACGCCAGCATGCTCAGGCAGCACCACTTTGCTCACACCAGTGAGCTCTGGCGGGCAAAGGACGGAGCCACCTCCAACCAGAATGACGGTGCATGGCTCGGGAGAGAGTTTGGCGCGATCGATGACCGATTCCAGCATCTTTCTGACACGCGCCTTACCCTTCTCAATTGTGTCGGTTAGCAAGTCAACAGTGACATTGCCAATCCTTGCACCCGATGCAACAGCAATATCTGTCGCCGTGGCCACCTCGCCTCCGAAGCAGAGCCTTGGTAACGAGGTCATGGCCGACGCTGTCAGGTCCAACAGCAACAGACCATCATCGCCAACGTGCAGGATGGAACCTCCGCCCAAGCCGATACTCTCGACCGAAGGCATCTCGAGGTTGACCTTGACGCCGGCCAGGGCTGTGTAGCTCTTAGACAGACGAGGGTACCCGTTCTTCAACAGATAGCCTACATCAGAAGTCGTGCCGCCAATGTCAACGACGATACTGCCAGATTGATCGATCGCGTCCGACGCAAGGAATGCAGCGCCTCGAATGGAGTTGGTGGCACCCGATGAAAAGATCTTGATAGGCGCCTGCATGGCTTCAGAAAACGGCAGAAGGTGGCCAGAATTGGAAGTCAAGTACAGTGGGCACTGAAGACCAATTCTACGCATGGCGCCGATGAAAGCCCTGATCGTTCGCTGGGCAAAGTTGAGAATGGAGGCATTCAGGATTGTGGCGTTCTCGCGGGCGAGGAGACCCGGGCCGGCGATATTGTGAGACAAGACGATGTTGACGTCTTCTCCAAGCTCATTGCGAAGAATCTTGGAGACCTCCTCCTCTTGATGGTAGTCTTTGTCAGTAGAGCAACCGATCCCAACAACGGCCACGTTCTTCAGCCCTTTGGACTTGACGATGGCTGCTTGCTCGCGGATCGCTGCTTCGTCAATAGGCCCGATGAGTGTGCCGTCGATATTGCATCCGCCAGGGATGATCGCAGAGTGTCCATTGATGATACGCTTCAGAGCTTTAGGCCAGTCTGCGAAGGGCGGTGTTCCAGTGGAAAAGTTGTGGGAGGCCAAACGAAGGACTGCAATCTTCTCAACCCGCGACGTGTCTCTCTCAATGATTGCGTTTAAGAAATGCGTCGTGCCGATGGCGAGAGCTGTGATGCTCGCCGGGTTGACGGTTGACGTGTCCAGCAGAGCTTTCAGAGTTGCCTGAACAGAGAGCGTCACATTGGAGGTGGTCGGGGCTTTGTGAGATGCAACCACGGCGTCCGCACTGGTCTTGGAGACATTGAGCAAGACGCTGTCCGTGTTAGTACCTGGAAGATACGGTCAGTCTCCGGACGTAGGATCGGTGTAAGTGACACGGGTCCGGGGGCCCTGTCGGTCGCTCACCTCCGACGTCTACTCCCACCACCAACGTCCCATCCGTCGAGGCCATTTTGACCAGACTTCTCGTGCGACGGGCGCTGAAAACTTGTCGCTATAGCTCTCACGCTGCGGAAAATCGGCTTTCGTATGATCCCAAAGCACGCCACGGTTGACCTGATTGAGGCGATCGCAGGCGAAGGGCTGTTTCGTCGTCAGGAGCGGCTCTCGGTGATGACCTCCGTGTACTTTGAAGGTAGTTGATGCGGGCAGATTCAGCCGGGAGGTGGGGTTCAAGTAACGGAGTCCAACTCCGTTCATCGGCGACCGTATGCGACCCTATCTGGTTGGGCGCACTAAAAGTGAGTGACCCTCTCGCTAATGCACCCGTAACCACTTTTGCCAGGACCACGCGTATGGGGAAGGTGGATGATATGCAGACGGTTTGGGCGTCTCGGAGTTAACCCTTCGACCCCATTCTCGACTCTATTGGTCTCGAGTTAGAAGACTGCTTATGACTGATGAAAGTTATATCTCGGCACCCTCCTTCAGGATTTGCATCTTGCTGGCTTAATTTCAGGTGCCTGACAGGACGATGCGAAGCTTCACGATAACGGGATATCTTTGGGAAGTGCCGATATCACGTCGGTGGCAGATGGCGATATCCAGAGTACAAGCCCAAGCTGAATCTACACTTCTTCAGAACCCTGACTCGGTAACTATGAGAGACGCCAGCGAAACCATCAAGATCTAGGCTATCCAAGCAGTTCAGGGCAAGCATAGAAAACTGATTATTTCTAACAATTGTATCGACAGATCGGTGAGTTCCGAGTGAGATCATTGCAGTCTAGCACCGTGCTTGCTTATTTCACATACGTCGGCTTCGACTCAACGGTGTCGGATTTGGTTGTCCCTCTACCCAGCCGCATCCTCACGTCAGGCGATAACTCCTCTTACTTGTGGCATTCTTCATATTATCGCCGTCTCTCTTAGCCTAGCCTCTGTTGCAAAAAGTGGCTAAAAGCAGCTGCCCGAGTATGCAAGTTTGTAACATTTTACCGACGTCTTTCTGGCAGCCCGGCATACACATAACCTTGTCGAGGATCAGGGGCAGTCAGAGACCAACACGAACACACAGTATTCTGAAGCACACTCCGGGAAGGCGACGGCATCCTGAGTTGATGTGAGAGAATCGCGAGTACAATTGAGAGCACACAAGTACCCGATTGTGAATCTCGTTAGTGCCTCAATAGTTCAATGAGTCCTGGGGTTTGTTTTAGAACGTTGGATACCCACTGCGTGCTTGTACCGATACTCTGAACTCAAAAACAATTAGAGATTGTTTTTGAGTCAGATAATATTTCATTCGAAGTGAGATACTCCTTTTCACTTTAGTCAGATGACATACGCTCAAAATTTGACTGCACGTGAACCCGGAGTCCAACTCCGTCATGTTCATGAGACCCGCTGTGACCAGCCATATCCCGGCTCGAGGATCCAGCACGCAGCATTAGCGCGATCTGAAGCTATCAACAGCGGTCCCGCCCACTGTGCGATAGCTTAAATACCCCTCCGCGGGGTTCCTGGTCGCATGTGAGTCAATTGAAGAGCCAGCAACACCCGCGATGTCGGTCATAAGCGAAAGCAAAAACGGAGTCGAATACCTCACGGTCGATTCCACGTCGGGTCAATCAACGGATTCATCAATAAAGATTATCCGAATGTTGCCCAGTTTCTCGGCATTCCCTTTGCAGAGCCACCAGTAGGACCCCGACGCTGGCTTCCTCCCTCACCGAAAGCGCCTCCGACGGTGATTGAGGCTACGGCATTTGGGCTCTCCTGTCCGCAACAGAACAAAGGCGGCAGGCCTTCAGTGTATAACACAGACGTTCCCGAACTTCAGATCAACGATGAGACTTCCGAAGACTGCTTATCGCTGTGTATATGGGCACCAAAAGGGGGTGTTGGACGCGCATCAACAGCCAGACTGCCCGTCATAGTCTTCATTACTGGCGGCGCGTTTCTCGTGGGCGGCACAACTGTGCTATATCAAAATCCTACGCCGTGGGTTGAAAACAGTCAAAGACATATTGTAGTATCAATCAAGTAAGGAACATTCGTCAAAAACGCCCAGACTCTTGCTGATTTCGGAATGCAGCTACCGCCTCACAATCTTCGGCTTTCCAAATGCCGCGGGCCTGAACCCTCATGAGCGAAATCTAGGCCTCCTTGACCAGCGCTTGGGTCTGGAATGGGTGCATAAGCACATTAATTCCTTTGGCGGTGACCCGTCGCGAATGACACACTTTGGTCAATCCGCGGGCGCCCGTAGTATAGATGCTCACTCTTTCACGTACCCCGATAAGCCTCTGGTGAGAAATCTTATCATGAACTCTGGCTGTGCCTTGCCTCCGCTTCCAGTGAGCGATCCCGAATGCACACACTTCAGCTTCCTAGCCAAATCTCTTGGGTTCGACGGTGGTGACGCAGTTGCCGAGCTGGAGTTCATGAGGCAGCAGCCAGCTGACAAGCTGGTGGCTGCGATCCGTGAGCACTGGGCGACGAGTGGAAGGCCATTTCTAAGTTTCAGGCCTATTGTCGACGGTTTTACTCTGTTTGACGACTACGAAGAGCGCGTTCAATCCGGAAAGTTTAGTAAACTTGTAAGACTGTGCTAGATTTTCAGTTTTTGACAGAAATGAGACCATGACAAGCTAATCACCACTAGCCTGCAATCTGCGGAACAATGAACGACGAAGGCACAGCGGTGGCCTTATATGACCCCGAAGGTCCCGATCCGGCAGTGGTAGAGCGCATCACCAAAGGTTACTTCCTTGGGCCCATGGTCAAAATGGCGAGGTAATGACGACTTTCGCTTCCCAGTGAGTTACATTATCCTGACGTTGATCCAGGTCTCGTTCTGCCCATGCTCCTACGTTTCGCTTCTTGTTCAAAGACTTTGCGCCATCTGCCTCCAGTTCGTTCCCCAACATCTCACCGCGTCCTTGGCTTCGAGCATATCACAGTTCAGACATGCCCTTGGTCTTCGGCACACATTCATGGGCCAGGGGTCCTTCGACCCCGCTTGAGGAAAAGGTCTCTAAAGCCTGGCAGGATCTTTATGTTGCATTTGCGGAGGATGGCCCGGAAGGGCTAAGAAAGCTTGGTTGGAACGACATGAGTAATGGTGACGGAATAATAATAGGTTGCGGTGAGAAGGGGTGGGAGGTTGTACCTCTTGAAGAGATCGACCGATAGTGTCAATGTCCTACAGATTGTATAATCAACCTACGTCATACAGATTCAACGTTTTGATGGTCAAAGCGAGGCTTCAGACTCTCCTGTGGTACTTGTGTGCCGCCTCGTAGTAGTGCGACAACTCTTCTATACGCTTACTCCTCGAGATACACATTGTCGCAGACGTCTCTGAAGACCTCCATTGTTCTTTGATGGCCAACGACCACGTCATCAACACGCTTCGCCATATCTCTCCCGAGGGGCAGCATCCTCTCTCCTTCTTTTCCTTCCCCAATACCAGTGCCAGTGATTACTTCGTAAATCACTTGGGACGCCTTTAGATGATCACCGTCGGCAGGGAATCCATCTGTAGCGGACGCCGCCATGACTTGGTACACCTTCTCCAGCGCACTTCCCTCGTAGTCCGCCGGAGTCGGTCTGCTCGCCAACTTCACCGACGGTCCCATATTGGTATCGAATGACCCAAGGGCCACTGTCAGTACGCGGACGCCAAAAGGAGCCATCTCCTTGGCAAGGACTTTGCTAACACCTGTGGTTGCGACAATCAGCTCTGAGACTCCGAGCAAATCATGCCTACGTACCGTCCATAGCTGCCTTCGAAGCAGCGTAAACTGCCATCGACTCTCTCCCCTCCATCCCTGCACCTGAACTGATGTTGATGATAGCGCCGCTTCTTCTCTCTCTCATCAGTGGCGCGACGGCTCTCATCAAACGATAGGGCCCAAAGAAAACAGTGTCCATCTGTGCTCGGGTCTCATCCTCCGTGAAACCTTCAGCTGGACCATGAATAGACCACCCGGCGCTGTTCACGAGAACATCGATAGCAGTGCCATTCTCCTCGAGATCTTTCACGACGTCTCCCGATTTGAGGTCATCCACATCCAGCCGTAGCCATCGCCCACCGGCTTTCTCAACTTCTTCGACCAGCTCGGGGTTCTTCTGGGGATTGCGTGATGTTGCAATCACATAATGTCCGTTTTTCAGGGCAATTCGTGCTAAGGCTAGGCCAAATCCTGAAGAGCAGCCTGTGATCAGCCACGTAAGAGGTCTATTCGGGACAAGAAGCTGGTTCGACATATTGAGTAGTTGATGATTTATTGTGTTGTGAGAACAACATCACGGCAAAAGCATTGACCCCCAAACTTTTTCAAATATTAGAAGTCAACAGCTCTCGGCTTCCATCGATTTTAAATCCGTAGGCCCGGCCACCGCTTAGTCTCCCGCGACTTCTTTGACGGCCCCGCATCGGCCGCATAAGGCGGTCCGGACTTAAGGTGAGCCGTCCACGGCTAAGCTCCGTCCATGTGAGCATCTCGATCGGCTTGCCGAAAGAGGCCCAAGCCTTCCAATGAATGCTGTGAGCGTGAAATACTGAGATAACTTCAGGACGGGCCTCGTGAACTGCTGAGTAAATCATGAATCCCGCCTCGTTTATCATGGATCAACTTGGTTACCACCCTCAACTACGTAGCCTTCAGCGTCTACGAGAACCATGTCAGATGCCTTGAGCTGATTGAAATGAACAGCGAAGGGGTTCATCCAGACGTAGTTGGGCAAGATCGGATCTATGTCATCTTAGAACCGGTAGTTGCCAAGGGGTCTATCGATATCATTTCAAGAAGAGAACTTTACCTCTAACGGAAGTGTGCCCCGATGTGCCTTCTGGGTATCCGTTCTTTCCAAAACAAATGGAAGGCTGCAGCCAGTGTTAATGTTAAAATCCATTGTCGTTTAGGTAGAAGATATGGAAGATGGGGATTCCGCGAAGTTTGAGCACGCCGTTGCGGCCGCCTCGTGCAATGCCCTCAAGACAGGCGTCTGTCTTGGGTTCTTTTTGATTCGAGGCATTAATGCCAGAAGATAACATAAGGGTTGGTGTAGTAGTGGTGGCGGTGATCTGAAACGTAACGGAAATCGCTCATGTCGACGACGCAAACTTGTGGCAATGAATGTCGTATGAGTTATCATGCGTAGCACTAGAAGTTAATTAAAGCTGCATGTTGTTTTTCGCACCTTTCAACTTCCTCATCATCGATATAATGGTTGATAGTACCATTCTGAGACTGAGTCTTAAGCCGCTTACCCCAACGTTGTGTCCAGCCACCCAAGTCAAGGATGGCACTGATCCGGTACCTCGGTCAGTCCCCTGCGCTACTGAGTCGGGAACCCCGATTCACAGCAGCCTCTCGCCTAGATTACGCGGCACCGGACTTGACTTTGTCCGGCCAAAGCGAGGTCAATGTTATTACCTTCTATTTCCGGTATGTATACTTGCAGACGGCAGACAAAACGCTCAGTTGATCGCTGAGGACGTATCTGTTTCGCAGTGTGAAGTCTTAGGCCTTGTCTTCTACCAGATTGTTCTCAACTTCCAGCTGAATATGCGTCGGCGGGCACACTCTGGGTCTCCATGATGCGATATCTGATACGATTGGGATATTCATATGAGTCACACGTATAGATGACTAGGTTCCGGCGAAGAACACGCTATCTAAGGATCAGATAACCTAGGTGGCCTTGACACCGCCAGGAACATAAAGTACTTACAGCACTGTCTGTTAATCAGATCATCTGATACAACATCAACCCAGGTGATAACGAAAGGTCTACTAGATTCCCCGCAACTTTCAAATACCGAAAAAGATAAGCAAACTAGCTGGGGAAAAGTCACATGATTAGATCAGGTAGGGATTCGAGCATGGGACCGGGTAAGTGTCCGTTTGTAAGACCGGACGGGGATCCGAGAATGATAGTCTAATGTTACTGATCTGTGGCTACGGATATGTGGCGTTGTTATACTAATTTCACTGTCTTGATGTCAGTGTATCTCTTGCGGCCATGCGGAAACAGGTGCTGAATCCCTGTTGCTCCCTTGAAAACCGAACGCGAGGTGCGTCGGGACCCACACCGCGTGTTAGCTCCCGTCCCTTCACCCCGCGATCAGGATAGATGGGGCGTGGTGTTAGATATCAAGAACCCTCAGCTATCTGTTCGAAGCCAATGTTTCTTCTGAGTTCATATTTGGTCTGTATGCAGCACTTAAGTAACAATCAACCTCATCCCTCTCCCACACTACCACTCAGCTTCTTGATCATAACAACTACTTTGTTACAGCTCGCTGTTGAGTCACCATGTCAAACGTATTGGATGAGAAACCCAGTGGGAAACCCTGTACACGGAGCGAATCTGTGATGGGTGGAACCATACAGGATGTAGAGGTTCAGGATGAGGTCTTCGGTGCTATCACCAAGGACGGTCCGAATTATCGCGCCGTAAGTCATGATCTGTTGACGTGACAATTGAATGGCTTGCTGACACCAACGTAGCTGGGATGGAAAGGTTCGATCGTGGTGATGTTGAAGACACAGATTGGTCTGGGCGTTTTGACTATTCCCAAAGTCTTTGCAGTGCTTGGCCTTATACCAGGAATCATCTGTGTCATTGTGGTCGCTAGCATGATAACATGGGCTAATTACGTCGTTGGCGCCTTCAAGCTGCGTCACCCAAATGTGTATGGCATTGAAGACGTTGGCCGTATGCTCATGGGCAAGTTTGGATATGAATTTTTCGGGTGGCTGTTTGCTATCTGTGAGTTAAAAGCCTAGTCCAACGTCGAGATTCACCACTTACAAGACAAAGATTGGATGCTGACGGCGAGTGCCTCGTTCGTTGGGCTTTCGACGTGTTTGAACGCGCTTTCTGAACACGGGGCTTGCACTGCTGTCTTTGTTGCCGTTGGTTCCGTCATCGGGTTTGTTTTCGGCAGCGTTCAGACCCTCGGTCGTATTTCTTGGCTCGCGTGGGTCGGATTTGGCAGCATCCTCAGCGCCCGTAAGTGTTATGACGGGACATAGTCTCCTGGTTCCTTTTGAGTTACGTGACTGAAGTTAACTTGCCGCAATAGTGTTGGTTCTCACGATTTCTGTCGGTGTGCAAGACCGCCCCGCTGCCGCACCACAAACTAATACCACATGGGCCCCGATTACGTCCTGTTCGCGAACCCAACCCCATCGGAAGCTTTTGCTGCTGTATCTTCAATCGTATTTTCCTACGCCGGCACTCCTGCTTTCTTCCACATCGTCGCGGAGATGCGTGATCCTAGGATGTATACGCGAGCAATGATGGTCTGTCAGTCGATCATGACTGCTCTTTATATTGCAATTGGAGTTGTAGTGTACTATTTCTGCGGAACCTACGTTACATCGCCAGTTCTTGGGTCTGCTGGTCCGTTGATGAAGAGGATTTGCTACGGGCTAGCATTGCCTGGTCTGACTGTCAGTTCAGCCTTGTTTGTTCACGTAAGTCGCCACCCATTATTGAAGGCGCTGTTATTTAACTATCTTCCAGTTTACGGGGAAATACCTGTTCTTGCGGTTCATGCGTGGTTCCTCGCATCTCACAAGAAACTCTGTCACTCACTGGGCCGTATGGATTGGTTGCACAGGAGTGAATGCTCTTCTCTCATATATCGTCGCCAGTGCTATACCTATCCTCAGCGGGCTGGTATCCCTGGTAGGTGCCTTTGGGGGCACTCTCTTGTCTCTGCAACCGATGGGGGCAATGTGGCTTTACGACAATTGGAATGGGAAGCGAACGCCACTGTGGATGCTGACATTTGCCTGGGTCGTGTTTGTGATTGTCATGGGCAGCTTCATGACAGTGGCCGGGTCTTACGGTGCTATTGTCGGTATCATCAACGACTACAAAGCTTCTGGGGGATCAGCGGCTTGGAGCTGCGCCGACAACTCATCTTCATAGGCCTCAGGAGTGGTTGTTTGTTTGAACATCGGTCGTGGGACTTATGCATGGAAAGGCCTCAGAGATTTTGGTCCCCACTGATTCTTGTCTAAAGCTTTGTCGCAAGCTGTTGGGATACCTTCATAAGTCTAAACAGTTCCAGCACAGGTTCGATTCGTAGTTATGTTAAATAAGTCAAAAGTTGCAGGCATCTTGTGTATGAGTTCTAACGCACGGTTCGTGACGGATGATGGATCTACTCCAGCTAGACGCACAAAATGCCAGTATCACATTGCCAAAGTGATACTGTACATTTGTCGTTGGCATTCTGTTGCGGTCATCTCGTCAATCGAACTAGCTCATTGTCAATAGCGCATAAATCAAATCAAGGTAAAATATCACGAAGCAAAATTATAACAAGGGCCTTCCTCGTACACGTTCAGAAAGACAGCTCAATACGTTCGATTGCCTCCAAGGTCAATCAGCCGTCGACGCCCTCTTCCACGGAAAATGCATAAGACGTTTGACCTTGGATCTCCTGTAGACATCACTCGTTACAATACGTCACTTTCATTGACTGATGTTGAGCGGTACAGAGCGTGTATTCAACTCGTAGGCAAACTAGAAGCCCTCATCCTTGCCACAATCACCCATCGGGCGCACAGGGCTTAAGCTTTGATTTCGAAAAGCGGCTCACCCAGCAGCTCCATTTTGATGGGTCCGTACCCATTTCCAGGCAGGTTCGTGGGCTCGAGGCGGCCGTTGGTCCCCATACGTGGAGCGTCCGCAATCATCGGTTCTGTCCATTCGGTATAGGCATCTACGGCGCGCAGTAGGCGAGACGGTATGCAGGCGGCAAAAACCACGTTTTGGGCCGTCAGCAATGCGCAGCCCCATGTATCGTCAACGGTAACATTCATGCCTAGTGCAACGGCTGCATCGCGCATGACTCTGGCCTTCGTAAAGCCACCAACTCGAGACGGCTTCAAGTTAATGCCGGTGGCTCCGCCTGCATGCGCAGCCATGAGGTCAGCCATTGTAACGATGCACTCGTCAAGAATGATAGGGAGCCCAGATCGTTTTCCGACCTCCACGCAATCAGCCAAGGTACGGCATGGCTGCTCCAGCGGAACACAGACACCATCCCCCAAAGAACGGGAGTAGATCAGGGCCTGCTCCAAGTTCCAGCCGCAGTTGGCATCGGCGAAACAAATGACTTCGGGGGGCACTGCCTTGCGAATGGCCGTAATGCGTCGAGCATCGTTGATCGGGTCGTCTCCGATCTTCAGTTGAAGAGCAGACATGCCTCTCTCATACTCGGCAACCGCCTTCTTAGCACCAGACTCAGGGGTGCCGAGTCCGACAACAGTTAAAGCGGGCACCGAGTCGCAGAGCTTCCCACCGAGCAAGTTGTATGTTGGCAAGCCGACGGACTTTCCAAAAATATCCCAGCAGGCAAAGTCAATCACGGCCTTGGCAGCGTTGCCCGAGAGCATGATGCTGTCCATTTTCTCCACGACTGAAGCAGGTGACCTTGGGTCTAAACCGAGGACGTGCGGAGCAAGCTCTTTCAGTGCAGCGAGCTCTCCCGTGAAAGTGCTGGGGAGATAGTCACTACCCAAAGGGGCGCTCTCCGACCACCCCTCGACACCTGTATCGATGCGCATGCGAACCACGATGGATGGGTAGCCGTCGGCAGCCCTGCCGCCTGACATCGTGTACGTGCCAAACTGGTACTTAGCATGGTAGCTGTACACAGTTATGTCGGTGATTTTCATGGTGGCGGACGGTGGGAGTAGGAATGTATTTTTGTTTATGTCGTTGGGAGGATGGCGAGAGTTTGCTCAACCAAGAGACAAATACTATTAACAGGAAGTTGTCTTCCATATTATAGTTCAATTACTATTTTCGACGTCGCCACGGCACTATGAAACCGACATCGGCTGCAAGTCCTCGAAACGTGAATGCGAATCCGAATGGTTACGAGCTACAGACCTGCAGCAGATGGTCATAGACTCGAATCACTGTCAGTAACCTCTTGAAGTTGCCGGCCAGAGCTAGTACCGCCGAAACGTTGGACCGGGAGTTCTCCCGGGGGGGACCTCCCGTTATCACGGCGCAGGGATTGGGGATTTAGCGCGGAGAACCGGCGCGGGGAACTTCGTCGCGGCGCGGAGAACTGACTAGATGTTACTGCGTACAGAAGTGTTACGATCTGTTAGTAAGAATAACAGCTCACCGACCTACCTAGGCATTAGGCGGCTAGAATGAAGGATTCGGCGACTTCTTTGACGGCCCCGCATCGGCCGCATAAGGCGGTCCAGTAGTCTCCGGACTTGAGAAACTCCGTCCATGTGAGGTTGAGTCTTACAAAGATTCGGACGCCAGCATTCACAAGGTTCATTCTCGAATAGGTGGTGCAAGAAGATTGCCGGATTTCAGGATTCGGCCGGTGGGCATCCCAATCGTGTAAACTTTCCACAAGCTGATGCGTAAGGATGCAAGGCCTAATTGCATGAAACGAATGTGCGCCTTGCTGGCGATAAATTTAAAGCTGAGGGAGCTCAATGTAGGATGAAAGGTTGAACTCAAACTGTTTTCTATCAAACTTCGATCCTCCACGCTGTCGTATTCTGGGCATTGCCTCAATTCACATAAATTGTTTCCCGTCCTCAGTTATGGACCTGTGCTTGGGTACATGAATGGCTCATTTCAGATTGTCAGCATGGTCGGTTAGCTCAGTTGGTTAGAGCGTGGTACTAATATGTCATCTGACATGTTCAGTCATGCCAAGGCCGGGAGTTCAAGCCTCCCACTGATCATTCTTTTTGCACATTCCAGGATCTGTAACCCATTTTCCTTTCGGTTTTGTTACCTTCAAAAGACCTAAAAGTTTATTGCGAGCTCCTCAAAAACCTGTGAGTTGTTAGGGAAACAGAAGGAAACAGAAGCTCCACCTAACATAAGCGCCTGCTGTAGGTCTCAATATCGGTAGTAATGGCGCCGGACGACAACCCGAAGTTTACTTCCCGAGAAAGCGGGGCTTACCGAAGCCGAACTTGCAAAAGTTCGGTCAGTCGCCCCTAATCATCCCCCACGACGTCCACAACATCGGTCACCCGAACCTTTCTGCTCTTCATTCATCTGTCTCGGGATTGCCTGTCTAGGCGTAATTGTTCCCTTTCCGAGAATTCGTTTAGATATGGCCGATCGTGGTACACCGCTCCGTTACCGCAAGAATGGCCGCCTTCAGGCTTGCGACCCTTGTCGCCGGCGGAAGGTAGTCTGTGACCATGCCCGTCCGGTCTGTGGCAGTTGTCGGAGACGGAGGAAAGTCGGAACGTGCGAGTACACGGCCGGCTCGCCGGCGCGGATGCAGTCTCCCAACACGCCGCTGCGAGAGTCCGGCCAGCTAGGGCCCCTTGCTTCGGACGGAGGACCGGAGCAACATCTTACTGGGTCGACTGTGGTTGAGAACACCGCACAAGCAGAAAGCGCAGCCGGAAACGAGCATTCAACCTCGAGCTCCCAGACCCTCAATCCCGAAGTGACAACTACTGGGCATCTTGGGTTCAACTCATTTGGCGATATCTACAGAGAAGTGGGAGACAGCTTGTCTGACCACGATAACAGAGCGGCTGGAACATCCAGAACTGATGGTGCCACAGTTGGAAGTAATCTCGCAACACCTTCAAATACCATCACTGAATTACCGCCGTCAACAACAACACTGGAGACATGTCTCTTCGTTTTGCAGAGCATACCCACCGAGGATAAAGGTCAGGCGCTCTTCGCAGCTCACTTCGACCCCCATGACGCTTTCGTACGTCCGGTTGCCCAACGCGCCCTCGACTCTTTGTATGCCACGTACGGAAGCTACCTCGGCACGGTCCGAGACGATGCTCAGCTCTCGGAGCTGACCCGCATCCTGTGCGCCAACACCGCAAAGCCGTTCTCGGAGAATGAAGCCGATCCCGAGAAGTGGGTGGCTCAATTCACCGGACCAAACATCAGATGGGAGACGCTCGGAATACTTTACATCTACTGGGAGCTGAGCTCTAGGAACAACCACTTAGTTCGTCCCGAAACTAAACCGCCCCCGCCCGGTGGTAGAGTTGCTGCGTTTCGACAACGAGACGTGTATAGAAAATGCATCAATGACTGCCAAGCACTAGCGAGACGAGCTACTGAGGTCGGCAATACGCTGCTGCTGTATGTGTACTGGAAGCGGACGATTGTCGCGTCTATCGTGTCGGGGGATACTAGTAAGTGCTTGCTACCTTTCCACCTCACGCCGCTTGACACTCACACTAGACTTCTATTATAGGCCTGTCGTGCTGGATGTACAACGGCGAAGCAGTCTCTCTCATGACCTTCCTCGGCCTACACGTCAACTCAAACAAAGGCGTCTACAAGCCAACATTGGCAAGCGAAATCAAGAGGCGGCTTGTATGCAAGATTTTCGTGATCGACAAGGTTGTCTCTTCGATCACCGGACGGCCCCCTCTACTTAGCCGACGTTACATGCTGACACCCCCACCTCTTGATCTGAAGGACGACTACCTGGTGGCAGACGAGGAGACACTAGCACGGGCGGTTGCTGCTCTGGATAGCAATGGCTACAACACGGACGGGGCAGCTTACTCCATTACGTTCTGGCGGGCTCGTGCCCAACTCATGATCATTCGAGACGAGATCTTCGAAATATCTTTGGGTGTTGAGGGGGCTGCCTCTGCGGAAACTCTCTTGTAAGTCGGTGATGTTACTTGGCTGGTGAACCAAGCTGACATGCAACCAGCGCTCTGAAGGGTAGAGAACTACAGGCTGCAGCAGACATGCCGTCGGTGCTGCAGTTCAGGGAGGCGGATGTGCGAGACCCCGACGTCAGTACCGACATGCTCTACCCGAGAATCCTCATGCACCTGGAGCACCTCCAGAACCTCTTCTTCATAGAACGACTCTTGCGCCGCCATGGTTGTGCCAACGAGAGGGATCTTCTCGCCGTGAGCTACGACTTGACCACGACCACCATGCTCTTCTGGACGAACATGGATGGTCTCGCCATGGTGTACGAGGATTTCAAGTGGTTGGTGAGTAAACAGCCTCTTCCTCGCACCGTGTGCAGGGAAACACTAACGCGGCTTCCAAGGTCATGGCATATGCAGCCCCTGGCGGAGGAATCCTCTGCCTCGAGCTCCTGAAACCGACCGTAACCCTCAACGAACCTAATGGTATCACTAGTGCCAATGGCGAGAGTGTCACCCGGCCCAGTATCGTTCAGCTGCTCAGTCTGCTTGTTGGGTTCCTCAACTGGGTCAGTCCAAAGGAGGCGAACGGTAACATCTGCGCCAACTGCAAGATCATTGTGCAAAGGGTGTTGGATCAGGTGCTCAATGTGGCACCTAGCCGAGATGGTTCGTTGGCGGATTTCTTGGAATGGGATTTCTCGACACATTTGGACTTCAACTTTGATTTGCTAGATACGTTCGAGTGGACACGACCCGAGTTTTCATGGGCGGACTTGCCTACTTAGGACTTGGTATTGCACTAGGAATACTGAGATGGAAAAAACGACTCATTAAACGTCCTTGCTTCGAATTGACGGACCCGAGGGAGGCTGGTATCAAGATCAATAGTAATCGTAGGTAGGCGGTGCGTTTGTTAGAGAACTTCCTACGCTATAGAGAGAACTTACTGATTCATTCTGCATAAGTGATTGCAACCCATCCTGTGAGTTTGAACATAAGGACTAGGAGTAGCGCTGCAGTTCTTTACGTCTAGCTGATTGGTGAATGTGTGGTTGGAGAAGGTGTACTTTTTACCATGAATTGAGATGCTGGAATCATCATTTCGATGGCTCAAAGTAGCACTAAGTGTGAGCTGCTTCCTCGAGAAACCATACATGGTTGTGTTTCTTACTAAGGCCATTCACATTGAGTATCATCCTCCCTTCGCGGATACGAGTGTCCGCACTTAGGCTAAGACGATCATGGAGTATTGAAGGTCAAAGCGGTCTTAATGATGTAACCCAGGAAATATTCATCGGCCATATTCCGCTCCTAGATCTCGGCGTCCGTCCGTTAAGGTCTGGTCTGGTTGTATGGCGTCGGTAGATGGACTGCCCGAAGTTGGCGCCGCTAGTCAAGTTGGAACTAGCAACGGGTGAACGTGCTCCTTCACCACGTTCGTGACAGGCGTTTATGACAGTACGAGAAAAAAAAAAAAAAAAAAAAAAGAGTGGACATGAAGTCATTATATTCTATGTTGAGCCTTTCCGCGATGCATGGTTGTTCATTGTTTCTTGGCCTCTCTCTAATTACTGACAACAGGATTGATGCCAAACGCCCACCTCATCATAAAACACCAAGGACTCAACACGCCATGGTAACTTCAGGAAAATACGGTGTGAAAGACTGTGTCAGAGTGCCTGTAAGCCCCTGTCTGGCTGGCGAAGAACAGCCCGGCTATTGAACATGCACGGTGCCATCCCTGCATATTTCCAAAAAAGACGCCAACCCAATCTCTGCCATGATCTTCACCTGTCCCCCCATCTTCTTCGGAAAAGATCGAAAATAACATCTCCCTTTGATCGCCAACACCTCCCCACGTGTTCCGCCTCGGAATACCTGACTCGACGACGCGCCACAGTGGAATGAGGAAACACCATCACGGCATTTCCGCCGGTCGACCCCCGAGCGTTTCGGCAGACCGAACAACGGCGACTGCGCCGGGCAGCGGCGGACGCGACGCAACGCACTGCAACCTACGCAGTGTCGAGTTCGGAGACTCTTCGGTCAGAGACAACGGCACGATTCGTCTGAAAAGGTGAACCTTCAACACAGCGTCCCTGGACCTTGCCGTCGATCAGCCATGGACCTCCGAGACATCTGTCTCTTAACCCACCATACCCATCAATAGCTCCGAACGGGGGGGTTCCATAGGGTTGACGACGTCCTACGTCGGCAACTGTTGAGTACCACCCTCCGACACACGTCAATGCAGATCCGGGCAGAGCTGCCATGCTCTTCCCGCCAGGACCTTCTAGTGTAAATCGTTCTTGTGCCGGATCGCCGTCTTCTGAGGAATCCCCCCTGGCTGAGCTGGTCGCATCGGCTCCCTCTCGCGATGGCGCATTCTGTGTGGCTTATTCACCCCGACCGGCGGCCATCGCATCGCCTTGCGACGAGATGTTGCATCATATCAATAGGCACGGTGACAGTCGCTTGACGGTCGCACCCAGGGATTGAAGCGAAAAAGAAAGACACCGAATCGACTGTTCTCCCTTCAGAAGATCAGCGGCGGTTAGACACCTGCTGAACGGCCCGCGCTCTCCCTGAATGACTCTAACCGGCTGAATGGGAATCGCAGGGAGACGTCGGGGTGTCCTCCAGGGCGGGCGGGCGATGTCACCAGAGAGAGAGGCTGTACAACAACAGCAGCAACACAACACACACCTATTCGCACACCGCGCTGATGCGACCTCAGAGAAAGATCCATCAAGTTTGTTTCAACGAGTGCATCCTTCTTCTCTGTACGAACATGCGCCACAACCGAATTGTTGGTCTAGATCTTGCGCTCGAAGTCGGCCAAGGGGCCACCATTACCCATCTCAGTCTTATTCCCGATGCAGCTCTTTTGCATACAGACGTTGCTGACGCTCTTGTTACCGATCACACGACAAGAAAGGGGTCCGAGCGGGCCTATGCCTAACACAGCAATTGGCAGCTGGAGGCTGGAACTGAATGCATCATGATCATCAGGTCGCCTGTTAACCTGAAGAGGCACCATCACCGTCCGTGTCAACTACGCCCGCCAATCTAGCAGCAAGGGACTAGTCGGTCTTTGGATTGATTAAAAGTCAATTACCGTGGGGTACCGTGGTTCCCTCACGCGCTATTGTGGTATCCGTCAAAAAAGAATTACAAGTGTCATACGTGTCGTCAATTGCAAAAGAGGCAGACGCCCATAAACCCGCTAACAAAGGAAACCCAACCCTCCGTCAAAACGGCGACCCGCTCCTCCCCGTCTTCGAACTCGAAGCCCTCTAGCTCCCGCATGTGCACTAGGCTGGTTTCGTCGTGGTAGTCGACGGTGTACTCCTTGGTGTACATGATGCCGTTGGGGCTGGAGAGCCCGGACTCGCGGTCGACCGTCTTGATCTTGGCCTCGTTGCCAAAGGTGCGGGCCCTGCTGCGCCCGGTGGTGCCGCCGCCGTGGTTGCCGCTCGACTGGATGTAGTACTTTGCGGCGGCCGGGTGCCGCCCGCGTGGTGCCGAGCAGCTTGGGGAAGAAGCCGACGAGGATGATGCGGACCGAGGGCATGCAGGCGCAGATGATGCCCGTGTTGATCTCGACGGTGGACCAGGTCGCGACTTCGAACTGGTCCCATGTCGGGTTCTGAGACTTGGCGAAGGCGACGAGGGACTGCAGACGCAGGATGCTGACGACGGTGACGCTGTGACGTGTATCAGCACACGTGCCCACGTAGCTGAGACGTTTTGGGACGGGAATGGACTTACAAGGTACCGACGAAGAACATCATGGCGACTCCGATCTTCTTCTTCCAGTGAAGGTTGAGACTCTTAATCTGGGACAGGGGGAGCGCGAGCATCCAGAAATCCAGCACGATCGATGCCGGCGTTGGCCCACGCAATGGCGTTGATATCCAAGCACGTCCCGGGGGTTTCTCCATCCCATTTGGTCCAGTAGATCGGCGTGCATTGGAAGACGGCGACGAAGATGAAGGTGAGGCCGAAGACGGCGTTGAACGCGACTGTTCCCCAGATGAGCTTCTTGCACATCTTGTTGTGAGAGAAGATGCGCATGTAGAAGAAGAGGAGCGACATCTTCAGCAGCGTCACCTGGGCGAAGTACATGGGCTCCATGACGAAGAACCAGTACCCGAAATCGGTAATCCTGTCGAACGGAACCGTCCAGATGTCCCTGCCGAGTCCATTTCCTACGAAGCCCACCGAGTTGATCACGGTGCCGGGGATTCCTGAGCCGAGGGTGATGAGATAAAGTAGTCGTCGACGCCGAGATCTCCCATTGTCGCGAAGATCTTGTGGACCAGGCGGATGATGACGAAGACGCCGGAGAGAGAGCCCATCGTGATGGAGATGATGTTGTACTGCGTGGAGCGGTCTCGAACTGGCGCGCCGCATGTTGTCTGGGTGAGGTTCTTGGTCGCTGCGAGGGCAAGGTTAGCCGATGGTGTGTTCCGAGTTTGCTGGGTTTTTTTTTTTTTTTTTTTGACTTCAAGTTCCCGGAAGTTTACTGACTGAGTGCGTTGCGGAGCGTGCAGTTGGTCAATACACAAACTTCAACTTCGGCCTGCAAAGGAGCGTTGGTGCAGATACACGTCTGGTTGGTGACCTGGCATGGCGAGTTCAGGACCGCCGTGACGAGGCATGATTGCTGTTCTTCTCGTCAGTCTCGTGGTTCTTTCTTCACCCGGGCACGTCGTATGCGACGGGAGGTTTCGAGATTTACATACCGCACAGGTCGGCAATGCAGCCACGGCCGCAAGGGCATCGCTTTGGGCCGCGACGCAGCACAGCAGCGCGGCCAGTGACAGGAACAGCGAGAAGAACCTCATGGCGGGGTATCGTCGGGTTGGTGAAGGGACGAGGAGAAGGCCTCCCTCTTTCCAGAAGGGATCGGGGACGGGAGGGGACGGGAGGAACGGTCGTCTTGAGGCGCTAGATATCTATCCCGTCGACCATGGCGTAGCGTCTGAATCGGTTCGTCTCTGTCGTGATGGAGGCGTCAAAGTGTTTTTTTCCTCCCTACACCAGACTAAAGAAGGGGGGGACGGAAGGGATTAAGGTTGTCGTGAAACGCTCTTCGGGCTCAGTCTTAGTCAACAAGAGAGGCCACTTGGGACGAGTCGTCTAGCGACATGCCAACACGGAGATGATGCTGGATGCAGAACCGGGATGCAGGAAGGACGTCTGCAGGTTCGGTCCACTTGGGTCGACGCCACAGAAGACCAGTGTGTTGGTAGCGTGGCCGGCCTAGTCGATACACGGTGGTCGCCGTTACACATCAACGTCGTATGACGGCCGTGGTCTGGCAACGGCGCCGGGCCCCCTTTCCCCCTCTAGAAGCCATTAGTGTTGAGACATGCACACGCTGTAGGCGGGAATCTGGTACGCCAGACAATGGGGCGGTGGTTGAGGACGGTTGCGGTTCTCGTAACCGAGGGACGTTCGACCAGCATGGCTAGACAAGAAGCAGGACCCTGGCTCCTAGCCTCGGGCGTGGCAACAAGGCACCCAGGACGGCAACCACATGTGGCAGGCGAAGGCTGCTCCATGGAGAGTGAGACTGTGATACACTGACATGCAGGAGGCTCCCCGTCAACGTGGGATAGCAGCGGACCGAGGCCGCGACTGGTCTATCGTCCGTCCATGGTCGGGTAAGGGACCAAGGGCCTCAAGGGCGCCCCTCGAGATTGATTGAACATGGAGGAAAGAGCCCACCATCTGTGCCACCCACCCACATATACACATGCATACTTACAGGTATCTTCAAGGAGGGAAAAGAAGAAACTCCGGGAGGAGACGGCGGCCCAGGCACGCCGGAAGACCACAGCCAGGGCCAGGTAGGGGCCGGGTGGGTGATCGTGCGCACGCAGGGATCAACGGCTTGCCAGGGGGGGGAGGGAATATCTCCTTGAATTCATCGATGGAGGAGAGAGGGGCGACCAGCTTGCTGCAGCTCTCGTGGTTTGTTGTGCAGCGCATCTCTCATGCAGGGGCCAGCATCCCATCGGCACTACGATGCCATAGTCTGGACTCGTTTTTTTCTCTTTCTTGTCTGGGTGCGAAGCGGGCCCGTCTTGTCAACCATTCTCCGCGGGGCAGACCTCCGAAAGGACCGATGTTGTGTTGTTGTCTCGGTTTTAGGATATACTAGCTCATAAGAAACCCAAGAAAAGCCAACGTACGGCGCAGCAGCAACGCAGGGAGAAAAGCTTCTTTCAGGACGCGGAAACTGGCCGAGACAGAGGTGCGGCCCAGATCCGGCACTGCAGAGCTGAGGCAAAGCTGAAGAAACGCGGCACAAACGGTTGCTGGAATCCCTCGGCAGGATCACGGGCTGCAAGCCTCCCGATTTCAGAGGAAGCAAGCAAGAGAAGAACGGAAGAGACAAAACGTGGCTGCATACTGCGCCGCGCAACGCCAAGGGCTAGTGAAAGGGACGGACGTGCAGCTAGCAGTCAGTTGTGTGGGAATAAGAAACGTCCGAAGAACTGCCAGAGTTTTGTGTGACGGCTTTAGAAACGGCATCGAAGGGCTCTGGAAAACCGCCCCCGACGCAACGCTTTGGTCTTTGGTGCGTCTTTCAATCTGCTACCCCCTTGGGACGTTAGCCCGGGCGAGGATGGCGTCGCAGTTGGCCGGTGCTATCCCTATCCTGGTGGCACATCCGGCACGCTGTGAGTGTGTGGAGAACAAGATGGAGAATCAAACCCAGCGGCGGTGGCTCGCGCCCTTTTTTTCTCCTCTGGTTGTTGTTCTGGCTTCTGTCTGGTCTTTGCTGCAGGATCAGACCTGCGACTGGAAATGCGATCAGGTTCGGGAACTTGTTGGGACGGGGGATAAATGAGGTGCAGTGCTGCGCAGACGCAAGATTTCGGCCCTATCGCCGAATTTATGACTCGTGATGGGGCAAAACTGGGGAAATCGGTGATCGAGTTGCCTCTTTGGAGGACGACTCTTTGTGGCGTGCATTGCGTTGAACGAACTCAACTGAGGGCAGCAGGTCCTCCTCTCTCGGTGAAGGGGCCATGCCTCGGACATGAATATTCATCACATATTGGCAACCGGCCGAATCCTTCGGCAGTCTGCCCTGTCTTCGGCCCAAAGACCGAACTCTATCGGATTATTCGCATTGGGAATCCAGGGGTTCTCACTCTCAGAGCGGATCTCGTCCTCGCTCGCGGTCTTGGGTATGGGTATTCCCATCTTTATTGGATTCTCGAATGCTACGCAGCGGATGGGTAATGGCCTGAGGGCAAAGTCCCCGACTCCATCTCTGGAGCTCTGGGGGTGGTGTTCTTGCTTTGAAGTAGGGGTTCGCCCCTCTCACGGTGTCACAATAATTGATCAGAGAAGGAAATCGTGTTTCCGGATCTTCTGGCGTCTGGGGTGGTTCATCGTATCTAGACCAAGGAGGATCGTAGTCCTGCTTCCAGAGGTTTTGCGCGCGTGGGGAACAGGTGGAGGTGAGTATTCCTGTGCCAAGTTTTGCTTTTTCCCGTCAGCTGTCAGCTTTTGTCTTCATCGGCTTTCTAACCTCTTGCGCGTCCGTAAGATCCAGTCGTCGATTTCTTTTTGCTCTTCCTCCCTCGAAATGACGACGAAGGCGTGGCCGTTGTGAAGAAACTAGCCAGAGCTAACAGGATTTAGAGAGACGGTTGCGAGATGAGAGGCGTGGGCTAGCTGCAATGCCGCGTATTTCCCCTCTCTTCTAGTGCTCTTCTAGCGGAGGTGCCGCCATCACCGTCGCACACCCCGACGAATTCACGGGACTTCGCAACAGCCCGTGGTTTCTTCGCCGGCGCGCCGGTGTTGTGGAGCTGGCTTCTCTCGTCCAGCTTCCATCCTCCTCCTCCTCCTTCCTTCTTCTCGTATGAGACGGCGGGCTGCGCTGTGGATTATGCTCCTCCCTTTTCTCCTGTGCTTATTCCCATCGTACCCAACCCTTGCTTCCACATCTCACCGGGACCGGGGTTCCGGCCGGGCAACGTCTGTAGTTCCAAGGGGGCGCAAAGGGGGGGCGCGCGACGACGACGACGGAGCCAGGGCACTGAAGCCCCGGCCCTAGGGCCAGCCACGCGGCGGCAGACCTGGGTTCCGTGCCGGCTTGGGAGGTGATATTGGGGGCCGACATCGTGGAAGGTGCTGTAGCGATATGACCAAGCCATTAGTTCCGGCGATTTGGGCTGAACTGGAGAGCTGGCTTTCTGGAATAGGACTCTGTTTCGCAATCTTCTTTCGGTTCTGTGCGCTTTGGGCGTTTCTCGAATCCTGAGCCGATAAAGATGTCTTGGATTGCGGCGGGACACGGGCTAGACAACCGGATTCGCTCTTGTCGAATCAAACCTCACGTGCTGCCGTCTTTCCAGCTTCCCACTGCCGTCACAGGCATACCGTTGTCATGTTATGACCTTGACTGGTAGAGTCAGAGCAGTTGATTCGTAGAATCAGTCGGGCGGTGTTGCCCCTCGGACTATGCTCTGCTCTCAGCTCCCAGTCTCAACTTGGTCTCTGCCTGGATGGTTTGGGGCGGCTTGGCGGAAACCCGGGAAATGATCGAGGCTGGCCGCCGCGACGGTTCATGCGCGACACGGACGACCTTGGTCGCGCCCCGATTTTTGCCCATTCCAGCTTTATGCGAGGGAGTATCGCCCCATAACTTTCTTGCTGCAGCTCCACGGTTCTTTTGTCAATGGGTTGCTTACTACGCCTTTGTAAGACTGGAGGCTGTTCATGTCAGAATTTGACAGGAGATCCTTCATGTTTCGTTTTACAATTTTTTTTTTTCATCCTGGTTGCTGACGTTTGAAAGGTTTGATCCTGCAATTGAGTCTCGGTGCTACCCCAGACGGAGGCTCTCATTCGAACACCGGGTAATCCGGGTAGCCGGGTTCCCATCAGGGACCAGGCAGGCAGAGGCAGCATTGAAATGGCTCGATGCTGCTCGGCGGAACAAAAAATCAATGCCGATGTGCGACTGTGGCGCAGAAGGGGTCCTGTTGGCTTTTTGTTCGAGAGAATCTTGGCTGCAGAGTCTGTAAATTACTCGGCCGAATGCCGTCCTACATTAGTGATCCAATCACCGAGCCGAGTCAAGGTTGTCCGTACTTGAATCTCGCCTCTTCCAAGGACAACCTCGACACAGCCTCCCTCAACGCCCGAGGATCAACCCGTCCTGTCTCGACAATTTTACAGTTTGACATGCCGCGGAAATTTTTGTTTCCTTTGAACCACCGCAACTCGAATGAACCGGTGGAAGGTTCAGGCCAACGGAGCTGGCTTCCTCTTGCACGCTGCTGTGACGTTGGTGTGGGCATTAGAGTTTGGGGGTCGATGGACGGTTCCCCGAGATGGGTATGCCTGCAGCGAAATGACTCGGCCACTCCGCGTTTTCTCTCTTGGGCGAGGAAACACACGACCTTTTGTTCTTTTCGGGCAGAAATTTTCTCAACGGGTGGGCTTGGATGCTACCCAAGAGTCCTGAACGGCACAGAACCGCCTCTCTGGAAACTGTGAATGTTGCACTGGACGGCTGCATCTGGCGAGTTTGTGGAGAGAAGGAGACATGATCGCTTGGAAAACTTCAGTGCGCAAGCACATCCCAGGTTTTTAAGCTTTTGCGTCTTGGCAGGGGCCCAGACATCGTCGGTATCGCACCGACAGAATGGTTCTTGTGAACCTTCCGAATTGAGATAAGCAGCCGCCATTCTATTCAAGATAGACTTCGTCCCTGGAATATATTGCGACGATCCCCTGCAGTTGGCAAATGTTCAATCTCGGCGGTTGCGAGGTCCATTAGTACACGACATCCACAATGTTTACATGCCGGCAGTAATCGTTGAAGAGTCGGTTTAACTTTGTTGGGGGCTGTTTTCGGAGCTTGATCCGTACCGCCATCTACCGCAGTTTTACTTGGCACGGAACTGCCCCTCAAACCCCCTTCATGGTTCACAAGCTGCAAGACTTTGGATCTCGTGTTCGCATCATTTGGATCATCATACCCTTGACGCGGTGAATGTGAGCTTGAGTTTTGCCAAGCGACTCGACCAAAACCTGCAAGTAGCCGTGTTGCTTCAAAGTCTTAGACCGGATGCGCACCAGCTTCAACTCCCAATTGTCTTCTACCTGCAAACTAGGGTGTCTGAGATTTTCCATCTCTTGTAGTTGCGAAACGTTGGCCAAAGAAAGATGCTACAGGGAGTCACGAGACCAATTAAGAGTAAGACTAAGAGTAAGCTCGCAAAATGTTTGTGCTCAAGAGTCGTTCGTAGTTTCGCGAGAACCAAGATGAAGAGTACTCGCAGCGGTTGCTGTTTTAGGTCAGAGGTTTGCGGTGCGGGCAACTAACACAGTTTCTTGTTTTCCGACGCTACCAACGTCCTAGGTGTCATCCTCTCATTCTCGCTAATTGATGATTCAGCCGTTCACTTGTTTCGTTATGTTGGGAGCAAATCATAGGTGAAGCTTTATAGAGTAGATTTAATAGGGTCAGTAGGTCTTAAAGATCCGAACAGAATGTGTCTGCATGGTTCTCATGTTCATACTTTGCCTAGAGCGATACTGCAATACATTAAGATACAACAAGTGGAAACACTCAACCTAAGGTATAAAAAAGCACTAGATCATTCAGCTACTTCCCGTCTCGTTGATAGTTGAAGGTTTAATACTGTGACAGAACTCTAGATAGTCAATCGCAAAATAGCTTCTCTATAGAGGCAAGATCGATGAGAATATTTGTAATAGATATAGCTGCAAGGGCGCGAATAGAGCATGGAGTAATAAAGTTCAGATTGGCGGGTATCTCATGAACTCTTCTGCTGTGAGTGTGTTCATGGACGCTGATATGGTGACAACTTGCAGTCCAAACTGCTCAACTCATTACAGCCTAAATTCCACATCGTAGCAGCATCCAGTCTCTCAGCGCACCCTTCGTTGAACGTAAAGAGTCCAAACTCTCATGGCCGTGGCAAGTGCCATGACAAACCATCGATCTCCCAAGCGACCAGTTGCACCATCCCCCACAAATTCAAACCTGAATGGCTTATTCCAAGCCAATGCCCACTTGAATCCAGTGATGGCAACGCAATCAGAGCCATTCTCGGTTTTTCCGTCGCGGATAGTTCCTGAACTGAGCCGTACAAGCTTGAAGACCGCCTTGGCGTCTGCCATCTCACTCTTGTCCGCCTTCTGCCATTCAAAATCCTCGCGTCGAAGCGTGCCAGCGTGGTCCACCTCAATAGAGAAACGGTATCCAAACGTCACTTGGTTTTTGAATATTCCCGCGCGCATGATCTCCGCGACACCATTGAAATTCTGTTCCTGAGGCGCAGTGGCTGTGTCGACGGCGCCGTTCAGCGGCGGAGTGTAATGATGCTAGTTGTCGACGCCAAAGTCCAGTTTGGTTCCTCGGCGATCGTAGCTAGGGCAGGGTCTGTGTTGCTGGGACCATTAGTTATGGAGGATCATGCACGGCTTGCCGTCGTACTTGGCACCGCCGGAGATGTAATAGGTCGAGAAGGCGTAAAGCTTGTGATTGTTGCTGTCGCCAAGATGCGCGGTCTGGGTAAACTTGATTTGCGAATATACGCTCAAAGTATGGGGCATTTGGTGGTACAGAGAAAGAGATGGGCTAAGGGGAACTTTGGATTTGGCCGCGACTGGCGAAAAGCTGACCTGGTATGCGGAGCTCGATGAAGCTACCGTGGCATCGTTCGATACATAAGGAGGAGGTGGACTGGCGTCTTCTTGTGTTGTCATGACACTGTTTGCCTTGGCTTCAGCGGTATTGCCCATATTGACCGTGGGATCAGCTCGTGCTGATAACGGAGAAGAGATTGATGGACGAGGCTGGAGGTTCCGATCTCGTCTCTACTGTCACGTAACAGGATATTTAACCAACACAAGTTAATTACACCTGCCAAGGAGACCTTTCCGCAATTTCTATTAATAACGTCTGTTGGTGGTTGGTTGGTGGTTGGTGTTGGTGCTCGTAGGGGGCACAGCGGATCATGCAAACACACTCCCCTGCATACCCTCACACCTGCAGCGCGCTGGGCAATCGGGCTGTGACGACGCCAACAGACTTAGCATGGGGGCAGAATTCAATGTAACATCAGAAATCAGCTGCACGCAGAATTTGATTGAATTCATACGGCGTGTTGTGATCGTAACGTACAGTAGCAGTACCAACCGCCAACGGAGCGATGCTATTAACAGTGTAATTTCAGACTCTTTCGATGGTCAACAGGATCGACGTAAACAACCTGCGGTTTTAATTACTTACGCAATTGCCTCTTGAATATCCTTAGTTTGGGGACAACTCCATCTATGTTAAAGCTTAATTCAAAGGTCGGCGCAAGTATGGCAGTGTGTGGTCCGCAACCACAATATCTCGATACACATGGAGGATTCGAATGCTGATAGCTGCGGTTGACACGCAGGGCTGAGCATCAAATGCACTTGAGGGGTTTCCCACAGCCAGTTTGTACTTATCCACCAGACCAGACGTCTCTCTGGCATCCCCAAAACTACCATGTACACTTTTCGTCCACGTCGTCTCATCGACGTTCTCATGATCTCCACAACCATGCTCCTCTAGACGACCTGTTTTGAAGCCCCCAAGAAGCAAATGTAGGGGTGACTCCTACTTCATCTAAAATAAAATACAGGAGCGGAAGTACATGTTGGTAACACATCAGATACCGGTTCAGCAACAAATGACTTCCCTCAAGTATAGAAGTGTGAGAGAGGTATCAGCTTACCAAATATAGAAGCTTCCAGTGAGACTTGTGACCTCGTCGTGGGGGCAGGGCTTTTCAGACCTTGGCATTCCACGGCACATAGGTAAGCTCTGGATATCGAAGATTTAGATCATAAGCTTGATAAATAATCTTCTTTCCCATTTCACGTTTGCCGCTGGGTGAATGGAAAGTACGCTTCTTGCCTTTGCAAAGAAAAGCAGAGAGAAAACAGCAAACATGGACTTCATCATCGCAAACGACTTTAAACCATCAATTCTTTTTGTGGCTTCTGCTACGTTGACTACATTTACTCTTCATCTCCCTTCACGTTTTCAATCGTGGCTTTTCCTTCCAGCATGGCTGCTCACTTTCTTGTCCCTGGCCTCCGTCAAGGAAGACATGACATTGAGAGGGCCTGTAGGACTTAACTCATACACCGTCATAACCTGCTTTATTTTCATGCTCATTTTACCTACTATCCTGCTATTCGAAAATCATTCTTTAGCGCGACGCCTGAATCAGGAACCCGGACAACGTGACATGGCCAGCTTGATGCCCTGGCCGAGTCGGCGCAGTGTCGCTGCTGCCTGTCGCGTTTGGAATAATCCCCGAAACCTGAAGTTCCGTCAACCTGACCCGGCTTCTGCTTCGTGGAATGTTTTGATTCGATTTCTTTTCCGCCGCGGGTCAAGGGTTGCGATCGGGTTCCTTGTCGACAAATTGGTCGTCCAGCGCATCCAGGGACATATTTCAGCCACCAGTAGTCTCCTCGATTTCACGCCAGACCAACAGCAAATCATCAGGCCAATCTTCAGTCATTTTTTCTTTGATGAGATCGAAAGCCCATATGGTCCCATCTCTTCACACCGCCTCGCACTTCGCGCCTTCATGTCCGTGTCGTGGATATGGGCCAACTTCCTCGTCCTGGAGGCTTATCACTTTGTTTTGGCGATCATATTTGTGGTGATACTTCGTCTGGACGATCCAGAAGACTGGCCTCCTCTTTTCGGCAGTATTGCTGATGCATGGACGCTTCAACGCTTCTGGGGCCGCTTTTGGCACCGTGTTGCAACACCAACTCTCACAACTTGGACGAGGTTTCTCCTGCGAGGAGCAGAGAAAAGGGCGTTTGGGAAGGTGTTACAAGCATTTGGTGTATTTTCCCTCTCTGGGCTGATGCACGCAACGGCATCATGGAAGACTGGTCAACACTTTGAGCATCTGGATCTATGGTTTTTCTCCATCAATTTCGTGGCTGTTGGGGCTGAAATCACTGTCATCAAATCTCTTTCCTGGGGTTTCAGGGGCACTAGAATCGCGATACTGGTTGAGAAGAGCTGGATGATGCGGATGGCAGGTAAAGCATTTGGGTTTATGTGGGTTTTCGCGTGGTTCTTTTGGGCAGTACCAAGATGGCTTTATCCCAAGACTATGCGATGGGCGATCAAGCAAGCTTTGATTCAATCTTACGTCTCTTAGTCTGAATTTCTTACTACTCAATGATGAGAAGACAGCACAGTTTAGTTTTAGCATATACACCTTGCCCATATCTTGTCTTCATCATGATTAGTACCTGAGGACAAACACGTAGGATAGATAAAACAATTGATGTCATTTACTAGAGCAACTGCAATTAGTCTGTACGGCTTCTCACCTGCAAAAAAGCATTGCAGCACATTTGTCGCATCGTTGTTGTGACATGGACCTTTGGACGAATGAAGTTTTGCGAGCAAAAAGAAAGCCTCCGCTTGACTTTGGAATACATGGCCCACGGATCCATCCTGACGTTGGGCTGATTCTCCTCCTCCAAACCTCCTCCAACAGTCTTCATTATTCTCAGCCTTACACATCTATTTTGCGGCGTTCTTGAGGAAGTTTCTGACGATGTTGGACTCAGGGGGCTGCAGAGTGGAGGCAATGATTGGGTTGTTGGTGATCAATGCGCTTGTTTACAAGGATGCTGTGGCGCAGATTGCAAACACCGTAGCCAAGACGGTGCCGGGATTGCTCAGCCAACAACAAACTCTTGGTACGGCAGTAACATGCCGTATGAACGTTGGCAGCCGAATCAATTTGCCATTCTCACTGGCTCGTGGGATGACTTTGGTACGTCGTCAATGGATGTTTTTGTGTTGAACACTTAGGTCACGTCATTCGAATATCCTCCATAGTGTAGAAAATTTGCGAGCTGAGGCAAGTGAGTTTGAATTTTTTATTTACAACGAAGCAGTGAATAAGTCGATTCCGAGAGGTCCATGACCATGAACTATCTTGGCCTCAGAAACATCCACACCGGCAAGGCCCACTACATACCACCAACTATCTTGGCTGCAGAAACATTCAGCTCTCGTATCCACAAGTTGAGACCACCCAAATATCACGAACCTGTCAGCCTGACAAGACATTTAAGGGCCAAAAAAGGATCCTTCGGGGTGTTTTGGGGTCTCTTTTTGACTCCGCTTGAGTAGCGGACCACGGTCTGTCGTACATCATCACTCTCACTTGGTAGAGTGGGTTTTGATGCCTACGCCACGACCTCTAACACGTCTTGGGCTCTCAAAATACTGCCCATGCGCTCAAACAAGCTGTCATGGCAAGAGTGGATTGCAGAGGTATCGTGGGGGCTCATCGCTTCGCCATCCTGAGCACCGTGGCGGCCCCAAGGATTCTGAATTCGTGACATCTTGCGCATGAGTAGGCGGTGCTTGGAACAACCGAGATCCATTGCGGGAATCTCATGATGGTTTGAAGCTTGCTGGTAGAGGAATTCTGGAATTATAAAAGACGCAAAGCTCGCTCTCAGACATAACTCCAGTCTACTCCAACAGCAACAGTCTCAAACGAACATCCGTCAAACTGCAAAAAACACAGAAACATTTCAATTCCACCACAAATCTCAGCTCAACAACAAACCTACCTACTACCAAAGCCTTTGCTCGAAGACACGTCTCAATTCTTTTCCCCTCTCGCGATACTACCACAAGTTCATCAACATGCAGACCAGCACTATGAAGATCTCCTTGGTTGCCACCCTCCTCTGCATCCCCAGCGCAATGGCTTCCATCCAAATCATCCCTGTGCTTGTTGCAGCCGCGGTTTTGGGCGGAGTTTCAGTTGGTGGGACTGGTATGACTGCCGGAATTGTCTCTGGAGTCGTGTCCGGCGCAGTTGGCGTAGGCATCGGCTGTGCCACGAAGTCAGGCTGCAAGCGTCAGGAGGATGCTATTCACTATGCGCGAAACATGGCGCGTGAGGTCGCCGCAGAAATTGCGGCGGACATGGAGAAGCGACAAGATGGCCCCGGTGCAGCTCCCGTTGGTGTCCCTCAGCACAACTGGGATGACTGCTACAACGAGGCTCTTGCCTCTCACATCACAATCACCGGTCCCATCGGCGACAATCACATCCGCGCTGAAGGAGTGCCACCCACTTGCATGACCCTCGCCACGGTCATTGGGGGTACTGCTGGCCAGGCCATCCCTATTCCCTGCGGCTCAGACTGCATGGAGTGGACGAACATGACGCCCGAGTTCTACGAGAACGTGCGTGGCATGCTTAATGTCCAGGTCCTCAACGCCTGAATCCAGTTTCATTGAACGAGTTCTCTTTCGGTCATCCGGCCAGCGTTTCTTTTTGCGTTACTAAGTCTGGTAACCAAAATCAATATACGAGGACAATATGGGGACGCAGGGTGCGGCTGTTTATTTCGGTTTTTGCTTGTTATTTCTAGTTGCTTGGAATTATTCTCTCTTAGGTTGGATACGTATGTAAGGGCACATATCAGGTTTGATGAGACTTTGTGAAGACGTCTCATCGAATCGTGTGAGTAGGCTGTAGTTTTCGGAATCAATAGATGTTGCTTTGTTGATAACCAAGTTGAAGCAGTCCTTTCCGTACGTGAACTAATGAGACGTTAAGTGCTAAGACATGCTGTTAAACAGAATAATACTTGCCTTAGTACAAGTTGTACTACTAGCAGGAAGTTATATATTATTAACTTTTATACTAGGCTTAAACTATTATAAGAGGCGTAGAATCGGTATCATAGTTGGAGTCTAAACCTTAGGACTGGAAATAAACGAGTTCAAGACATGGAAGAAAGACTGATATGTTTGCGTTGTGGAACGACAGTGTTCTTCCATTACGGAACCTAGAAGACATACAGAATTGGTGAACGAGATAGGCCCGAACTCAGCACTAGCTAGCTAAGATCTAATAGCTGACAGAGAGAATTGAGTCGTCGCAATGCATCATAATTGCGCTTGCCAGCCATGTGAATTCCGCTGCTTTCCGATTTTGACTGCCGACGAGCCGCAACTGAAAGACCACAATGGTACATGGGGGAGGCGATCTGTACAGATCATCTTCGCCAGAAAAAGCGGACAGGTTTCTTGCTGCACCTTCATTACGTCCGACACAACCTGCCCGCTTCATCCTCCGCCCATTCATCGCTTCCTACACAGGTTGGGCAGTAAAACAAGCCATCTGGGTCGACAGCGTGTTTGGTCTCCAGGTGCTGTGCGTAGTTGGAGCCATAGAAGTTGATCTTCCAGTCCGGGTCCTCCCTTCCTGCTTCATTCATGTAGGTACCAGTGTTCGGAGCAAGTGCAGTCATGGCGCGGCCCTTGACGTAAGTAACATCATGCTTCACTTCCGAGACGAACGCATCATCCGCGTCCAACGGCCACACCCGTTGCACAGCATGCAAGCAGTAGGACGTACGCCACGCCGGAAGAACGCCAGAGAATGGATCCTTGGCATCCTCCCATACCTTGCCGCCAGACATGCACTCCATAGTATGCAGCGCAACGTCGTCCGGTTCTCCAGCAACCACATCGAGCATTCCTCGCAGCTTCTCTGGGTCGTTCTGAAGCGAGGGTTTGTCGAAAAATCTTGAGTAAATGGCGCCAATAGGGAAGCCCGGGTCATCAATGCCGCTGACGCTCCAGAACAATGACCAGTAGTCATCGTATGTTGCCCACGTCTCTTGACTACTGATCCCAAGTGATGCAAGCTTCTCTCGCACTGGTGCGAACGCAGCTTGCGCATCGGCAAGGGTTCGGTTGATCATGTACGCATTGTGAAAGTATCCAGGCGGGGCGTCCCCGATGAGCGACGTGTTTGAAAGACTCCAAAAGGCGAAGGCAGTGTATCCGGCGTCAAGCATGTCTGGGAATGATGCGTAGACCGCTGCCACGGCTTCCAGGAAGTTCGACCTGTTGTCGGGCGAGAAGCCGAAAGAAATTTGGTGGGCAACGGCACCGGCCATCGGGTACGCTTTGAAGGTCGCTGACACCACCACCCCGTACGTGCCGGGACCGCCGCCTCGGATGGCGGTGTAAACATTGCTGTTCTGACACGCGTTCACGGTGACAACGGATCCGTCTGCCAAGGCGACATCCGCTTCCAGTACTTGGTCCGCTCCGATGCCGTACTGATGGGTGGCTGGCCCGAAACCGCCGCCAGACATCCAACCCCCGATGGCACCGATTGATGGTGCTCCCCCACCGACCACGATAACATTGTTTTCTTTTGCCTTGGCGTAAACATCGCTCCATTGGTAACCTCCACCAATTCTCAGGGCGCTTCCGGTCCAGTTGGAAGCAGTGCAGCTGCTTTGGAACGTTTCCTGGAAGTCGATTCCAGTCCGCTGGTACCTTAGCCAAATTTCCAAACTCCCGAAACCTTGAGAGCGGCGGAGGAAGTCGTGGCCGGTCGTCTTGATGACAAGTCGGATGTTGTTCTCGGCAGCAAACCTGACCCCCGCTGCTACGTGATCAGGCGAAGTTGCGTTGACTGCGTATACAGGCTGATTGCCGAGGGTACAGGTTTGTCCGTCCCCAGCTGACGGAACGACCGGTGCACACGCAAGGTCATCCGACTCCTGACACATGCCAGCAGGCTGTTCTGCTTGCCATGCACACTTGTCCCAGTTCGCGATGACCTCGGTACAGGTGTCATTGTTGAAGAATGGCCCCGAGTAACAGGAAACAGCCACTGGTTGGACTGCGATAAGCTGCCCGGATATGGAAGCGTTGAGCGCGTTCCAGGTTGAAGTCTGCGGCCAACAATTGTCCAGCGGAGTCTACAGTCCCACGTTAGTTAACTCAGACGTCAGCGTTGGTCCGTCGATGCACCTACACACTTGCAATTGCCCGACTCAGATCCATGGGTTGCCCATGAAAGGCAAGCGACGCCCAGCAGGGCATACTTGATGAATAACATCAGGGACCTGGAATGATTGACTGATATAATGTGAATGATCCCGTAAAGTAAGATGTGATCTGCGATTCACGTCTTGTGAATTAAGCTCTTGATGAGAGAAGCATGAAGTATTTAATCTTTTGGTGACTATAAAGTAGATACCAATATTCGCAGGTGACCGCAAAACTGTTTCAGTCCGAGGTTGCGTTCGGACGAACCAGAAAGAACCATCACCAACATAGTTGTTTCTCTATATTGAACATGGAAATCACCTACTGAGTCTATCCACAGGATAACGGCATCGGGCTGATTGGTGGTCCGCCCGACAATTTACCCGCAGAATGACCAACACGCGCGGGTTCGATACGGCTCGGGTTCGCGTTCAGCGTTCGTCTTCGTACCCAAATACCATTTTTCCCCTTCAAAAGCCAGCTTCCCGAGACAACGGAGCGTCGTGAGAGTGGCAAAACAATCAATTACCTGACATAAATAAATGTAACTGTAGACATAGACGACCTGCGACCCAGCGCTGACCCAAAATTATCAATAATCTAGCGCATGCGATCTTACTAGAGGCACTGCTGGATATATGCCCAATCACTGCACAAACCGTTTGAATGGCCCCTCGAAATTCCTCGGTAGGTGGGCGAGATGCTGTTCTGCGCTATGGATACGCCTTTTTCATTCGCTTTCTCTGCCTCATGCTTGGAGGGAACAATGAAGCTGCTGTCGTAGCGTTTACATTCTTGAGTGATATGTTTTGCCTTCACCGGAAGCTTGTCTCTGAGTTAAGTTTTAATTTTACGATATTTTTCGCCCAATGGTAACCATTCCCAGCGGTCTTAGTAGACCGCTGAAAGTAATCTAAGCACAACCCCTTTTTACAGCTCCAGTGCGAGTGAAGTGATCCAGTCTATAGTTGATCGTCCTGAGCAATGCAAAGGGGCTCAGTTTGAATGTGTTGGGCCTTGTTGGGCTATTGAAATCACGTCTGCCCCAACTAAGCTATCAAGATGGAACGATTATACTCCGGCGGAGCAACTATCTACCGGCGGTATCATTAGACAGGGTTCCAAAAATCGTGCTTTTTTCGCATTGTGCATGCTTTTTGCATCGGCCGAAAAAAGCGCTGCTTTTAGCCCCACCCGGGATAACTACCCTCCGAGGTAACCTCAGGGCCCCTTTGATTACCTAAGTAGCCGCGTATTAAAGCAGCAAGCTTAAGGGGCCCCAGGTACTGCTATAAGCGGTTAGTCTTGCATCGGGACGGCTATTGCCCCGTGGCCACAGAAATGGGCACTGGCCTGCAATATGCCGGGATTGACCCCATTCCGAAACCCCGAGCTTCATGGCTTATGCATATGCAGCCTCTTCAGCTTCGCAAAGCCAAACGACAAGCGTACGCGCCAGAACTGGGACAAATTGACATTCTATCACTACCAAGGGAGCAAGCAGCGACATGGCGCCCTTCACTGTCAGCTTCGCCGGAATCATCCTGGCGTTGGCGCAACTAGTAAGATTCCATCAATCTCCAAACCATCAGTCACTATCTCAGATATTGACCTAACGGACCGTGCCGATAGTGCTTCTGCCTTCTGGGTGTCAAGTTGGTGTACAACCTTTTTTTCCACCCACTGGCCAAGTATCCCGGGCCCTTGCTCATGCGAGCATCGCGCATTCCTTTCCTTCAAAAGCACATAACCGGGACGCTATCATTCGAAGTGCTTGAACTGCACAAGAAGTATGGCGACGTTGTTCGCGTCGCGCCTAATGAGCTTGCCTTCGCCGACGCGCGCGCGTGGAAGGACATCATGGGCATTCGACGAGGGAGGCCTGAGATGGAGAAGTGGGATAAATTCTACCGACCTGTTCCAGGAATGGCCACAAACATTGTTAACTCGGGCCGTGAGGAGCACGGCCTACTTCGACGACAACTAGCCCATGGGTTTAGTGACCAAAGTATGCATAAGCAACAGCCGCTTATCAAGAAATATGTCGACCTGCTAATCCATAGGCTGTATGAGAATGGTCCTCGGCAAGGTAAGGCTGTTAATATGGCTGCTTGGTATAATTTCACCACATTCGATATCATTGGCGATCTGGCCTTCGGGGAGCCCTTTGGTTGCCTCGATAACTCGGATTACCATCCTTGGGTTCGGTCGATCTTTGAGACAACACGAATGGGCACTATACTCCAGTCATCCAGCCACTACCCGCTTTTTCAAAACATGTTGCTCTCTCTAGTGCCGGAGAAGGCCAAGATTGAGAGTCAGAAGAACTCAGAATTTACAAAGGCCAAGTTGATGAAGCGAATGGAGCAAGGCGCGGACCGACCAGACTTGATTGAAGGTCTGTTGAAAAAAAGGGGAGAATGGGTATGTTATTTGCAACTATTAGAGGTCTTGCTAGGATACTGACTATCTCACATAGGACATGGACATGGGGAGACTAGAGGCTAATAGCAGCATCCTCATCACTGGCGGCTCGGAGACAACGGCGACGCTGCTGTCCGGGGTCACATATCACCTGCTTACGAATCCTGCTGCGTTGGGGACACTGAAGACGGAGATCCGGTCGGCTTTCCAGACTGAGGATGAGATCGATTTTCGGACAGTCGGCGAACTGAAGTACCTTTCGGCTTGCCTCGACGAGGGCCTACGGATGTATCCGTCTGTTCCATTTGGCATGCCGCGGCTGGTTCCTGCTGGAGGAGCAATGGTCGCTGGCTCTTTCGTTCCTGAGGGTGTAAGTATGGAGTGCAATGCGTCGAAAAGCGTTTAATGATTCATACTCTAACATTTAACTTATAGAATGTTGTCGCCGTTCATCAATGGGCCATGTACCACAACGACAAGCACTTCCGCGACCCCTTTTCCTACCGTCCTGAGCGATGGTTGGGCGATCCTTACTTTGTCGGTGACAATAAGGATGCCTTCCAGCCGTTCCATTTGGGCACGAGAAATTGCATCGGGAGAAAGTATGTGCTCAATGCTTATCCTTCAAATCTAGAGGTCAACTGCTAACGTGCATCTTCAGCCTTGCCTATGTTGAGATGCGACTCATTCTGGCCCGCATCCTCTGGAACTTTGACATGGAGCTCGCCTCCGATAGCGCAGATTGGCTTACCAAACAAAAGATCTTCATTCTTTGGGAGAAGGGGCCTCTCAACGTCCATCTCACACCAGTAAAACGCTCCTGAATGCTGCTCCGTCAAAGAAGAAAACTATGGTGTGCCGCGCAGACAGTCTGTGGTGGGACAACGACCCTCATGTTCAGGGCTGGCAAGTCACTTGTTGTGTATAGAAGGGGTGATCGCATATGATTCAGAGTCGAGAAAGGGGGGTATTTAGGAACTTTGCAGAAACAGATATATTAGACTCCCTCCCATCACGAGCCTGTCTGCGCGGCACCGGGGGGCTGAAGTGGACTGATTGTGAAGACGACTGCAACACGAACTAAAGCCTGTGAGCTATCGATAGTGGCGAGGGATTGACTAGTACTGGGTGAATTGGACAATGATGATGCTGTTGGTGTTGTCGATGACACATCAATTCCTCCAATACTGATGTCGAAGATGGTGCTGGCTGTGGTAACTGGAGATGTTGATGGTAAACCGCTGGGGGAACTTGTGGTTGCAGAATTTGTGGTAGATCCTGTAGTAGAGCCAAAGACAGAACCAGGACCAGGGCCAGAAGAAGATTCCACAGGACTGATGACGGAGCTAGTAGGGGTTACTGAGCTCGAGCTGGACGATAGCGTGAGTCCGGGCGGAGACACCGCACTCGACGAGGATGAGCTCTGGAAGCTTCCAACACTTGTCGATGTGCTTTGTGACACAGAGGGGTTGCCCGTCATCTGTGACGTGGCTGAAGTCGAGGAGGAGTTGGTCAGCTGGAAAGTGGTTGGCCGCGAGGTGGAAGTGCTTGAAGACATGGCCAACGTTGTGCTGGACGACATCGGACTTTGAGAACCGGCAGATATGTCGGAAGCAATCTGCGATAGCGACGGCGACGAGCCCGCCGTGCTAGAGCTGGGAGTAGGAGACGATGCGGAGGATGATATGCTCATGGTGACCGATGACGCAAATGATGAAGCTGCCGAGGTACTGGAGGACACGATTGCGGGTGGTCTAACAACGTAAAATACATAGGATTGCTGTCGGCAGCTGAGACTACCAGCGCAGCCGCAAGGCGAGGTTGGATCTAATGTGCAGGGATATATGTTGCAAATCGCATCGTCGACGGGTGTTTCCCCCGGGAAAAATCTCGTCGAGCGGTTGTAGGCACAATAGCAATCGACACCAGTTAGAACTGTGAACGCAAAGTTGAGGCTAGCGCAACGAGCTTGACATCTAACTGGGTCGCCAAAAATGCCGGGTTGGTATGAGACTGACAGTCCCGCGAGGCTTGTGTAACATCCGAGATAAGAGTATGGTGATACGGGATTCGGGGATATGCCAGTCCTTTGTGGTGAGGCTGAAGTTGATGTCGTGCTAATTGACAGTATCGACGATGACGACTGCGATGCGGGAGATATTTGAACCAGACCGAGTGCAGGGCGAGCTAATAGACACAAGGCTCCCAGGGGGAGTTGCCACCAAAGAACCATAATTTTCAAGTGATGAAAAAGAATTTCGCACCACGATAAAGACGTAGTCTCTTGGGTGGCCGTATGTTGTCCGGGAGGCTTAAATAGGTCCTGTGTAAAATCACGACGAAAGAGCCTTGGGAGAAGGCATGAGGGAAGCAGCAATATACGGAGACACAATTGAAGAATGAGTTAAGGACCTTTATCTGATTCTTCTCAAGGTTCTCAAGTTCTGGCTCCAGAAGAACGAGCTTGTTCTCACGAAATAATCTCCACGTTGCATTCCGAATAGGCCACGCTAGGAATCAGGAATCGACAAGAAACATCAAAAAGCAACAACGCCACAAGTTCAAGACCAGCTGAACCAGAACTGTTAGATTAAAATCATCATATGTGAGCCTTGGCAGCCTAATACCGGTTGTCCCAAATGCCTCCCTCCACTCCAGTAGTTGCGGCTTGCATTCGCCGCGGCCCGAGGGTTTGGGTCGTGAGCCGAATCCGGGACACGGTAATCTACGAACATTCCATTCCAAAATCTTGCCTTCCAAGGGACGGAAATGCCCACTGACCGCCTCCAGGCTTCCCAGACTGCAATTATTTGAAAAAGCATGCAGGTTCCCCAGCATTTTGCAACTCAGATGAGCTCCTTGATTTACGTACGTCATAGTCAGCGACATAGGCTTTGGTGGCCTCTGAAGCACCGATATTGTTGAATTTGTGGCAGTTAACGACAAATCGCGTCGCAAGATGCCACACATTCCGACGGTGATGGAGATCAGGCACTCATCGCCCGAGTCGGCCTGGGAGGCACAGGCACAGGCGGCAAGATCGAAAGAACAACCGGAATTCCAACCAGCCCCCCAGTTGACGCAAGAGTTGGTCTCGATGAGGACGACGAGCTTGACGTGGATTGTGTCGTCGCAGATGTCGCCCTCGAGGGACTGCTAGAGCTCGCAGTAGGTAGCGTTGATGGCTTGGTTGAAGAACTTGGTGTAGTCGATGGCTTGGTTGAAGAACTTGGTGTAGTTGATGACTTGGTTGAAGAACTTGGTGTAGTTGATGACTTGAGCGAAGAACTTGGTGCAGTGGAAGATCCAAGTGCAGAAGTGGGTATGGCTGAGGTTGCTGGAGCAGCTAGGTTCGGCGGTAGGGTTCGAGAAGTGCTCTGGTCATTGATGCCTGGTATCACAATTGGTGCCGCTCGCGGAGTCGAGACTGTAGATGACGAATTTGTAAATCGCAACGAAGAGGACCCCGCAGGTGTGTTGCTGGGTGTCGTTGTGGTTCGGGGCACCGAGAGGACTGCAAGACTCGTCGAAGATGTAGCTAACCGAGCAGTCGAAGACGTAGCCGATCGAATAGTCGAAGTGCTTGAGATGGATGACCCTGGCAAAACCTGCACAGCTGGGTATCCATAGACTGAGAATTTTATGCCACCAGTGCGCCCACCGCAACGGGCGGTGCGATCCCCTTCGCACACGATCGTGCAGAGGCTTTCATCGACGAGGAGGGATCTTGGTGGAGCCAGAATGCCACCCGTCTGGCAGAGACAGGAAGTCGAATACATCAGCACGAATGACGCTGCTACCTGGGCGCAGGTGGCTTGACATGCGGCTGGGTTGTCACGAACAGCGATTGCATAATGGCCTTGGTTCTGAAGACCACTGTCGTAGCAGCCGAGGTACGAGTAACCCGTACTCGCAGAAGAGGGGAGGGCGCTGGTGGTTGTTCTGGTGGATGTGGACGTTGCGGACCTTGCCGCTGTGGTGGAGGTAGACGTTGAGGACCTCGTAGCTAGAACCATGCTGTTTGGGCTCGTTGTAGAGGTTGAGCTTCCCGAAATGACCGGGCTCTGGAGAGATATTAAGGCTGCCGAAGATCTCGATGTTGTAGAGATGCTCAAGCTCCCAGGCGTTATCAATGATGTCGGGAATGAGCCTGGGGTGAACATGATGGGTCCTCGCGTGGAGACACCAGCCGAGGACAGCACCAATGCTGATGAACTTGCCGAAGATCCTTCCAGAAGATAATCTCCATAGAGAACAGAATAATACGTGCCATCCGCAAAATTTCTCAGGCCACAAGGGGAGTCGAGTTTGTTTATGCAGGGCCCAGCGCAGAAAGAGTCGTCGACCGTAGGGTTGGATATGCGGATTATTCCGGGATTTCCACACCAACAAACTGTTCCCACCAAAGTGACAAAGTGAGATCCGAGACGATCCCGGCATCTTGCTTGACACGCAATTGGATTGCCAGAGATGTCGTATTGCAACGTGAACACGTCCGGGTTGTAAATATCCAGCATGTAGTAGCATCCGAGGTAGTTGTACGGAGGCAGGGGGTCTGGGGTCAAAGACACCGAAGGCGACGACGTAGAAGAGGTTGAAGTCCTGGTAGAGGTGAGTCGCGATGTCGTGGAGGGTAGCATGTTTGATGACGAGGAGGGTAGCATGTTTGATGACGAGACACCTGGCTGTCTACCACCGTACACGGTGTAGAACAGTCCCGAGGCTGAGCCACCGCAAGGGGAGCCAGGGCTATTGCGACAGGCAATGCTGCACTCTGAATCAGCCGCAGGAAGCCCCGGTGGCGCGTTGATACCATAACTCGCAGGTTGGCAGTAGCACGAGTCGAACAGCATCATCAGGAACGGCGACCCGACAGCATCGCACGCAGCCTGGCACGCTACCGGATCACCAACGGCAGTGCTTTGAAACTGCCAGATCGCACCCGACTGGACGCTCACGAAGGAGTAGCATCCAAGATACGAGTATGGGGGCCGAGGGATCGGGGCCAGAGACCTGCTTTGGGGTGTTGATGATGTCGACGTTGAGGCAATTATGCTGATACTCGAGGCAACTGTGCTGATACTCGACGATGTGACCACTGTGGACCGTGTGCTGCTAGTCGACGAGACACGTGTGCTGCTAGTCGACGATACACGTGGGCTGAAGGATGCCCTGGGGCCGTACTTCCCGTACACCGTGACATACCGCTGACCATCCGTATTGGAAAAGGTGCCGCATGGGGCGTTGGGGTCCACGAAGCACGGCGTGGTGCAGAAGGAATTGTCGACTGGAGCGCCGCCCGGCTGGTGGATGTCGAACTCCACCTCGCGGACCTGGCAGTAGCAGTATGTGCCGTACATGAAAAGGTAAGGCGCGTGGTATTGCTGATCGCAGCCGATCTGGCAGTCGACTGGGTTGCCGTTATTGTAGCCCGTGGCGATGTCCGGTATGTTGTATGCCCCTACGGCGACATCCGCAGTGAAGGGATAGCATCCCAGATAGTAGTACGGTGATTGTTCCACTGGCGTGAGGACGGTTGTGCTGGTGATGGCTACTGTGCTGGTGAGAAGCGCCGCAAGGGAGAGGGGTGTTGATACGCGCATGTTGGGAAAGAGTTGGGGGGATCTCTTGGGTGATGGCATACGATTACTGAAGATTGGTGATATCTGCAGCTGTGACCGAATGAAGGGCGCAAGTGAACGATGCTTCAAGGTCCGCTTCGATCCAAGCATGACTCGGTACCATTGGAAAGCAACACGGGTCGTCGCAGATGATAAAGGCAAAGGCGGGGGCTCTACATACTATCTCGTGCTGCTGTTGATGTCTCGATTTGGCATGCTTGGCGTACAAGTTTAATCGTCAAGGCAGGTCCAGATCTGCCGATACATCCAATCTACCGGCACTTGCCAAGGCTGGAGGAAGCTGGGGAATGGGCATCAATTGCAGGGCTGAGCCGCGACGAATCACTGCTCAAGAGATGGCTCATGTCTTAGACATCGGACCCCCAAGATCAATGTAAAATGTTCAACAGAGGGCTTAAAAACCGGAGCAGGTGCAAACTCTCCAAAGCCTTGAGATTCTCCGCCTCTCCCTGGGGAGTTTCATTTGAAGGGATTGCGCCATCAACATGTGTCCCAGGTATAGTATTAAGTTAACCTTCTTGTTCGAGGACGAACTCGTGTTTCTTGAAAATAGCTAATATTCGGAGCGGCGCTGAATCCTACGTCTTTAGAAGAGACTCGTGCACCGGCACGACCTTCAAATAAGACCGAATCTCTCCTTGATCGTCTCATTTGAGCGATGAAAAACAGAAGGTCGTTAACACGGTAGTGATTAAGTTGAACACCGGCTTGCCGTAGGCTTTGTAACAACCGAGCCCTTCCGCTCGAATCTTGCGACAGCAGCTTCCATTTCGGTATCTCAACTGTTCCTCTCTCTTATTCTCTGTTCGAAGTAGTATACTCAGTCGAACGGCAAGGTTTTAGCGCGGATTCACACCGGATTCCCACAACAATGCACTTGGGGATGCGTGAAGTCTCAACGTCACGTCATACATGGCTTCCCCCTGTCTCTTCGTCAATAACAACTTCTGCCGAACGCGCCCATTGCCGGTGCTGAAGAATACTCCAACTGACTTGACACGTACTAATTTATATGGCACAAAACCTAGACCATGCCAAGGCGGACAAGGAGTTCCGTTGTCGCAGTGGCCGCCATGCCTTGTGCTCCGACCAACTGGTTTTGATCGTGTCTTTCAAATCCCATCTCACACCTTATGCCGATTCATGCTATATAAACATCGTATGGTGGCCCAGCAAAAGTTTCTCTGTCCAAATGAAGAAATCTAGCTTTGATCAGGTGTCGATGAGTCTGAGTTCACGAAGCCCGCTGTCGAAAGCCTCATCAACGATGTCAAACCTCCACAACCTGCGACAGACGTTGGAAATGCCCCCACATATTGGGGCGGAATACTTAAGAGACTCGGAGGGGGGATGAAAGAGGACGACGCCGAACACTGACTGGATCACCCGAGGAACACAATTGCTTCGGACAAGGCACTAGCGGCCCAGCCGTTGTCATTTTCTTTGCGCTAAAGACGCTGAATAGAGAGCAGAAATTGTTCAATCTAAAAGGGGGCTCTTGATTTTATCTTTAACAAAAGAATCCCGGAGTCAGTTCAGGCGTATCTTCGTGCGTAATAGGTACCTCCAAGACATACGTCGCAACTTATTGTTGACAAACGCTTAGCAACGGCTCTCCAGATATCACAAACGTATAAATTCGTACCGAAAGAGTGAAAACCAAAAGCGAAGAAACCAATTTGCTGTCATCGACCAACTGCTATTTGTGATTTAAGACCAGCAACGATGTCGTAATATTCGTACCCCTAGCCATGCTCGACCTCATGTTTGCATATCGAATGCGCGTGGTGTTTCTTCCCTTTGCTAGTCTTCCGACGTCCGGCCTCTCCACCTCATGAGTAATAGAGATGTATTCAGTTAGACGCCAAATGATCCAGGAATCAATTTTACTCTGGATATCTAGCCCGTCTGCTCTTAGGACCCGATTAGCTTGGTCACTTCGATATTCAAGTACTGGACATGTAATGATGTCAAAGAGAGGCATTGCTATCTAGCAAAAGTTTATAGCAAGTTGTGTCTTTTTATATTTGAGAGTCTAGACACGAAGTGAGCCTCAATCATCCGCGACTCTGTGTCGTTCGTCCAAGATAGACTACATGTACGTGACCCCGGCTGAATCTTCCTGCACGGATTTCCCATAACAAGGCACAGGCCCTCAATCTTGTATTTAATAGAGATCGTCTGGAGCAGCGAGGGAGGCTCTTACGGCAATCGTAAATCTTCTCGTGGTTGTCTTTGAAACTTTGAAGATACCTATCAAACGTACTCGTACCCGTAAATCTCGTCTCCATGGCTAGCATCTCCATCCAGCACCCCATCTCCATTCCTCATCACCATCCCCAACATATTCACTCCATTAAGCTAGAACGCAAGCCTTGACGTGGAAGTGAGAGGAGAAACCCACGTACACTCACTTCGGCCCTTGAGCGTGTGCAAACATTGGATTCCCTGCGCCAGGCTCAAACAAGATCCTACCATCGTACGCCCCCACGATGTTGGTCTACCTTCCCCATCGCCACTCCGCTGAAACATAGTTTATAGCAAAACAGAATCCATACTGAGGCGTCCTTTTTCACCAAGCCATATGAGCCATCCTAGCATGTAATATGGTCCGACATCGTCTTCTCTGGGCACGGACAGACAATGGTGTCAGGGGGCGTCTGGAAGTCAAGCAAAAAGCACAATGTACCCAACCTTGAAGCCAGCAGAACCTTTTCAACTTTCCCAATTGTATCACTGTTCACCTTGCCTGCCCCAATGTCTCTCAGCGTCTTGCCTCGGTCTTCTTGGTGTATCTGGATGGATGTAATCTAGTAGCTATGAGTACTCCACATATTTCGTTTCAATGCCTCTGATACTATTCTTTGTGTGCGTCGACTCAGAATTATGCATTCCATGAACACCAAGCTGGATTTCACAGAGACTATCACTCTCATCACTGTTGCGTCATAAGTACGAACCAGATACCATGACAAGAAAGTAGTTGTATTATTCAGTTCTAGCAGGGCATATTCTTTCACAAAGACATCTAGTCTATGCCAATGCCAATGCCTCTAAACTCCCTGCTAAAGTATTCTTCAAGAACCCATGACAAAGGGGATATCAGGCCTGTCCTCCCAAAATGGCCTAGGCGGTATATTTGTGCTGGTTATGATCCGGCACAATGAGCAAAAAAAAAAAAAGTGTGTGTGAAGCGACTTTTGCGCGTGAAGCTAACAGGACAATTGTGCAGAAGAGTCTACTCAATCCTCTTCTTGCCCTCCTCAGCGTTGGAGTATCTTGCCGTGCTGAGGCCGCGCTCATGGCGGGCAACAAAGGATCCCAAGACCGAGTCCTTGCGGGCCTTGGACATGTGCTCGTTGTAGCCCTCAAAGGCCCAGGGTCTAGGGTTCAGCTTTGGCCAGTTTACCTAGGCAGTGTAAGTGATTGATCAAACTTTTCAAAAGGAGGGGTCTTACATAGAGCATGCCGTGGCCAAAGATGAAGCTCGAACACCAGGCAGCAACAGCCAGCCAGAAGAAGATGAAGATGCGCATGGTGACGGTAGCTTCGGTCTTGGTGAAGAGACCGACGAAGATAAGGAAGAGACTGAAGGCTAGGAGGTAGGGTACGGATTGGATGAGAATGGGGCGGCGGTCAGCGAAGATGAGGGAGCTGCCGATGTTGGCGGTGCCTGGCAAGTAGACACCGAGGAAGAGATCGAACGAATCTTGACGGGGGCCGTCGAGGAAGTTGTTCTTGAAGTAGCGGGTGACACCGATGCGGGCATCCTGAAGAGCACCCATCTTTGTGCGGACGCCGGTACGAGTGACGTCCGTCTTCATGGCACCGGTGCCAGAGTAGGAGTTCGAGACAACATCGGCGTTGTCGGCCCAGAGGTTACGGAACATGTGCTCGAAGGCAGGGTCCTCATCGCGGAATGAGGAGCCACGGCCCATGAGACCCATCTCCTCAAAAATACGGTCAAGCATGTGGCGCGCGAACATGGACTGAACGACATTGGTGCGATCGAGGCAGTCCATGCAGTTGGTGCGCATAACGCTGGTCTGGTAGCTGCGGGGTTCGAGACGGCCATCGTTGGCACCGGGCATATCGACGGCGCGGAAGTAACCCTGGGCGTCAAGTGCCTCCTTGAGCTTCTCAATAAGAGCATAGGCACGGTGCATCTTCATGCCCTTGGTCTCGTGGTGGTAGTCGAAGTAGATGTAGTGAAGACGATCGAACTCGACGGCGCGCTTCTCAGGCTGGATCGTCGTGAACTTTTCACTGGAGTGGCTGTCGCCTTCGGTGCGCTCCTTGGGGGTTGAGATGAGCTTCTCGACCATCTGTTCGTATGAGTTCTTCACACGCTGCTCGCGGCCCTTCTGGTTGACCAGGTTGATCAGGTAGTTGTCGCCGTACAGGCGGATCTGCTCCTCAAAGTGTGCCTTCGCCGCAGGGAGGGCGCTATCGATGCCGCGGACCTGCAGCTTCGGGACGTAGCGCAAGCTGTTGATCTCGGCCCAGTAAGTGGGGACACTTCCACGAGTCTGGACATAGGACATTATTTGCGTATCCTGGCCGCTGGCGCCGTACTTGCCACTCTGCATATCGGCGCTGCCAGCGAAACCTCCCATACCGCTGCCCGAATCATTGAAGATGGTGATCTGCTCGGTCTCGTTGTAGTTGGCGGCGTGGCCCTCGTCGTCGACACCTCGGGTGAAGTATCTGGTTCCGCCGCGGTGTCTCGACCTGCGGGAGATGAGAGTGACGGTGACTGGCGTTCCCTTGAAGGTGGTAGGCTTGATCTCGAGCATGCCAAAGATGACGGGAAGGATGAAGGGGTCAGCGGCGGCCTGGGGGCCTGCGTGACCTCTGGCGCCGCGGGTGCGGAAGTCGATCAGGTCGGACTGGAGGAAGCGGTTGAAGAAGAAGCGGTCGTCGGCGCGCTGCCACAGGGGAAGGGAGGTGTCGGCGGAGGCCTGGCGCTGGAAGGAGTTTGTGAGGTCGATGGAGTAGGAGAAGTACATGGGGCCGTTCTTCATGAAGGTATCGAGCAGGCCGATGAAGGTGTCCTCGTCGGGGTCGCGGATCTGGCGCTCGCGCATGGGCAGGATCTCGGTGGTGATGACCTTGTAGACCATGTGGCCCTTGAGGCGGCCCATGGGCTGGGCCTTTGTGATTACAATGACATACTTGTCTGTCACAATCGTCGGGTCAGTGCAGTGTTCGTTGGGAAGCTTGGGTGGCTACAGGCATACCGAGTCTAAGCTGGATGATGCCCAGAATACCAGCAATGCTCGAAACTCGTGAGACTCTCTTGCCCGAGCCTGCATCGCCGAGGCGCAAATCGCCGGTGGGACGGTCGATGACCAGAGCCGGGGCATCGGGAGAGGAGGGCGAAGTGAAGATGTAGGAATCGGGGGCGACCTTGACATTGATGTCGCGGTAGGGGAGAGTGGGCGCCATGATGTCGACTGGAACGGGGAGACTCGAGAAGAAGAGGAGAAGAGGAGAGTAGAAGGGGAGGCGAAGCAAGAGGGGGAGAAAGGAGCGAGCGAAAGGATTAGAAAGTTGGGAGTCTTGATGCCCGTAGGATCGGTCAACGAAGGTGGGCGTTGGCGTTGTCGGCGATCGCAAAAAAGAGAGCAAGAAGCCAGAGCCGTGAGCCTTGAGGACAGCTGGAGCTTGAGGCTTTGGTTGGCTGGCGAGGAGTGGCTGTCGTCACTTTGCAGGCGCAGTTACCTTGCCTTGCGCAGGCAGGTCCCTACCTCCTTACCTCATACCAAGCAGGACCCTCCACAGCTAGGAGGCGAGCGAGCGAGCTCCCTTGGCGGATGGCAGTGGGCACTTAGGTAAGGAAGGGGGTCGCCGGGGACGGGAGGGACAGTGGACTGCTGCTGCTGCTGCTGCTGCTGCTGCACCTCAGTCAAGTTCCAGCTTCAAGGGTGCTGCTGCACTGACAGTGGACTGCCCTCGATGAGGTACTGCCCGGTCAAACAGGTACGTACCTCCTGGAAGTCCGGCTTGTGAAAGAGGGGCACAGACCATAGAAATGAAGCTCTGAGCCAATGAAAACACACAATAGACTCGGCATCACATGGCTTACATAACGCACCTCTTCTTGTCACTGGGTCGGCTCTGCACTTGCACGTGGTACGTACCTGAAGATTGGTACCTGATGGGCGATGATGTGGGCGGCGTGGAAAGTGAAGGGGCATTGGACACTCACCACGTTCACCTCTCCAGCAGAAGACGGGAGCTCATCAAGGAGGCCGCGGACAGCTGAGGTAATAAATCAACGCCGTCTGCCCCCAGAAGAACGCTAAGCTGCCTGAGGTAAAATGTGCTGCAAGAGGTGCTCTGTAGTACATAAAGGTAAATGATGATGGATACCTATGTTAGGTAGCTTCCAAGTACCTCCAGCCCATCTACTGCAGCAAGATACCTGCAGCGGTAAGGTCATCATAACGGACCGGGCTAGCAGGGGACTTGGGCTATCGGGGTCACTGGAGGCCCCGTCCGCCTTGAGAGCTGCACCTGACAGCACTGCGCCGTCGCTTCCATCCAGGTCTGCTCTGCTGGAGGTGCCCGGTGCCCGGTGCCCAGTGTCGGTGTCAGTGCCAGTTCCCCCATTTCATTTGCAGTGTGCCAGTGTCCCAAAGGCCTGACGTGTGCAACGTGCCCGCCCAGCCATTCATCATCGAGCTTCACCACCCCCCAAGGCAGTCACATTATTCCAGGACCCGATTTACTTGCCATCGACTCCTTCTGACTGCCTGCCTGCTTTACCTACAACGCCAACCTACCTCTCTGTTTCCCACCTCTCGCCTCATCCACCACCCCACGCCGCGCAATCACCATTTCGATCCACGATACCACCGTTGCTTCGCGACCGAAGCTGCTTTGATCGATCGTGCTCCCCGACCGACACCGCCCATTTTCCCCATTTCCGTTTCGACGACCGTCCGCTCCGCCAGCGACCCCGTCCGGCGACATTCCAGAGATCGGCCCCCAGTGCATCCTATCCGTCTGCGAGGTCCATCTACCTTGAAGCTTTCTGCAGCCGCCCACATCCCCCATCCAAACCTTCACATCGCTCAAAATGTCTGCCCGAGGTCCTGGTGCTCCCGGCGCTCGCGGCATGAACACGCGCTTTGCGCAGTTCAAGTTGGTCTTGCTGGGTATTTCATCTCCGTCGATACCTTCTTTCGAATTGCTGGGCTAACTGTGATGATGCAGGCGAGTCCGCTGTAGGAAAGGTATCTCGTTGGAACCCAGGGAATTGCTACCCATCATCATGCTAACGTGTCCCCCAGAGTTCCATCGTCCTGCGATTCGTCAAGGTATGTTATCGATACCCGACGTCGATATCTATAGAAAGCATCCCACTGACACCCGCCTCCGCAGGACCAATTTGACTCTTACCGCGAATCTACTATCGGTGCCGCTTTCCTGACGCAGACCATCTCTCTCGACGAAAACACCACAGTCAAGTTCGAGATCTGGGATACCGCCGGCCAAGAGCGCTACAAGTCTCTCGCCCCCATGTACTACCGCAACGCCAACTGCGCCGTCGTTGTTTACGATATTACTCAATCTGTACGTCAACTGGCATGGAGTAGTCGGAAACCAAAGGCTAACAGATGCAGGCTTCGCTGGATAAGGCAAAGGCGTGGGTCAAGGAGCTGCAGAGACAAGCGAACGAGAACATCATCATCGCCCTCGCCGGAAACAAGCTGGATTTGGTCACCGAGCAGCCCGATAAGCGAGCGGTTTCCACAGCAGACGCCGAGGCCTACGCGCGCGAGGCCGGACTCCTCTTCTTCGAGACGTCCGCGAAGACGGCCGAGAACGTCAAGGATCTTTTCACGGCCATCGCCAAGAAGCTGCCACTCGACCAGGCCGGCCCTAGGCATGCTCGGCCAGGACAGCGACAAGGCGTCAGCCTCCAGCCCGAGACCCCCGGCAGCAACGTCAGCGGGCCCTGCAGCTGCTAGATGAAGACGACGCAAAGGAGATCACATATCAGACGAGCCAGAGGACCGGAGAGAGAAGGGTATTTTCATCGGTTTCAGGCAGACTCCTGCCGACAGACTGCCACCAGGCGACCCAGCGGCCAAACACCACCCACAAACATGCACGTACATGACGGCGTTTTGGCTGGATGAGGTCGGACAGCGTTGTCTTGCACCCTACGCCGAGATAGGGTATGCCAGACCCAGCTTTTTAATATCAACAGTACGTTTTTCGAGAGTGTGGTTTACATTTCGTGTCTTCATTGCGCTGGTCATTCGGTTGTAGCAACTCGGGTGTAGGGACAGACCTGGATTCAGACGGTGTACGGGAACGGATTCACTTTTTACTATGGGGGGGGGGGAAGCATCCTGCAGCATTTTTCTGATGTACAGTATGCAATAGAGGCAACTGTTTACGGATGGTTCACTTCATGGGTGTGCGCTTTATGAATGATGTTTGTGAGGCGTGCTGCCACGTCAAATAGAACACAGATTGGATGGCAGATGTGACTGCTGTGTTGAGTGACGCCGTGAGGTATTTCTGGCTTCTTCACGGAGAGGCTCAACAGCTTGAGATATGTACGCAGCTGCAAAGCGACGCCAGGGGGCAGGCAGACCAGAAATATATTATCTGAATTTTTTTGTCTCGAAAATCTGGAGCTCGTCGTTCGCTCGCGTGTGCAGTGCAGTGACGTGAGCCACTGTTCATCCCGGTTCCTGCCGTCGGGCAGCGGATAGCACAGCGCGGCTGGCAGCTCCCAGTTTTAGCCGAACTTTTCCCTGAGCTTTTTTGTGCCTGGATTCCATCACATCCTCCACCACAACTCCCTCGACATCATCCCCCTCCCAAATCCGCCTCGTCGGCCCATTGCATCCCCTCATGTTGCGAACGTCGATTCGATCCGTGAGGGTGCTCGGCCACAGGCCTGCCGCGGCCGTCATTGGCCGCCAATGGCAGGCCGCCGCCGTCCGCCGGAGGCATTTGCCGACGACAAAAGCCCGACCCGACCAAACCTGCAGTCCTGCCAGCATCAGAGACCATCACCGCTGAGAAGAGCGCCGCTCCCGAGCTCGCCGCCGCCGAGGCCACGATCCCCAAGACTGAGGTCCCTCTCGCGCCCCCGACCCCCACCACCGAGGCCGTCGCGCCTCCCCCTCAGACACCCGCCGCCGCCGCCCCGAAGAAGAAGGGATTCTTCCGCAGACTGAGGAACCTCGTTCTCACCCTCGCTGTGCTCGGTGCTATCGGCTTTGGTGGTGGTGTCTGGTACTCCCGCATCAACGACAGCTTCCACGACTTCTTCACCGAGTATGTTCCCTTTGGAGAGCAGGCCGTCCTCTACTTTGAGGAGATGGACTTCCGCAAGCGATTCCCCAACATCTCCAACAAGATCAAGTCGAGAGATACCGGTAGCCAGGTCGCGGTCCCCGCCCAGAGCGGCGCATCCTGGAGGGTAGCCGACAACGGCGAGCCTGCTGGCCGTCAGTCTAGTGCTGTTGACAAGGCCCAGGCTGCCAAGGTCGCTGCCGTCAAAGAGAAGCCCAAGCCTGTCGAGAGGAAGAAGAAGGCCCCCCAGCCCAAGCCTGCGCCTGTCGAGGCCAAGGTTGTCGCGCCCAAGCAGGAGGAGAACGACTTCAAGCCCCCCGAGGTCAACGAGCCTTCCCGCTTCCCCCCGATCGCCCCCATCGACGCTATCAAGATTGAGGACGCGACTGAGCCGGTTGTCCAGGACCTTGTCCGCATGCTCAACGACATCATCACCGTCATCAACGCCGACAAGGCCCACGGCCGCTACTCCCCCACCATCACCAAGGCCAAGAACGAGCTGAGCAAGGTCGGAAGCAAGATCAAGGCCATCAAGAGCTCCGTCGAGGAGAAGGCTGCTGCCGAGGTCCAGGCCAAGGTTGCCGACTTTGACAAGGCCGCCAACGACCTGATTGCCCGTGTCGAGGGCGCCATGGTCGCCCAGGAGGGCGCGTGGAGGAAGGAGTTTGAGGATGAGATGAAGAAGGTCAAGGAGAGCTACGACGCGCGCGCCAAGCTTCTCCTGGAGCGCGAGCAGCAGCTTAACGAGGAGCGCCTCAACAACCAGCTCCTCGAGCAGGCTCTGGCCCTAAAGAAGGAGTTCGTCACCGAGGTCGAGAAGCACGTCGAGTCGGAGCGCGAGGGTCGCCTAGGCAAGCTGGAGAAGCTGTCCGACGCCGTCGCCGACCTCGAGAAGCTCACCACCGGATGGAACGAGGTGGTCGACACCAACCTGCGCACCCAGCAGCTGCACGTCGCCGTCGATGCCGTCCGCGCCACCCTGGAGAACGCCGCTTCGCCCCGTCCCTTCACCCGCGAGCTTGTCGCCCTGAAGGAGATTGCGGCCGACGACCCGGTCGTCAACGCCGCCATCGCCTCCATCAACCCCTCCGCCTACCAGCGCGGCCTCGCCAACGCCGCCCAGCTGATTGACAGATTCCGCATAGTCGCCAGCGAGGTTCGCAAGGCCTCTCTGCTGCCCGACGAGGCTGGTGTTGCCAGCCACGCGTCGAGCTACCTCCTCAGCAAGGTCATGTTCAAGAAGCAGGGTCTGGCCGACGGCAACGACGTCGAGAGCATCCTGACGCGCACGCAGACGCTGTTGGAGGAGGGTAACCTGGACGCCGCTGCCCGTGAGATGAACGGCCTGCAGGGCTGGGCGAAGACGCTGAGCAGAGACTGGCTCGGCGAGGTGAGGAAGACGCTGGAGGTCCAGCAGGCTCTTGATGTGAGTTTTTTACGTTTCAAACTATGACATTGGCATCGGCTAACAATTTCACAGGTCATTGCGACAGAGGCGCGTCTGCAGAGCCTCAAGGTAGAATAATGGACGGGACACACAAACACTTTTTCTTTTGTGACGCGGTTGGCTCGTGAGGAGACTTAGAGAGCCTAGACCTCTGGTCTGTGTAAGACATAGCCATAGACTTGAATGAAGGCAGTGTATTCTATCAGCTGTACTCTGTAGTATTGTGATGTACGAGTATTTCATCCTAGCCTTGAGCCTATTTGATTACCAAGAGAAAGCATCATAGAGTCATTAACTCGACGAGACTGAATTAGTTGAATCATGAAAAAATCGAGTCTATCGATAACTCGGTCCATCAGCCGGTGATCGGAAGTAACGCCGAGCATTGACTTTTTTCATGGGATTGTATATAAGTACCTTTTTCCCTGGCAAGCTTCCAGTTCCAAGGGAGCGCGGGAAGTGGGGCAAAAGGTCCAAAACCCCCACCAACGGCATTTGAGAGCTTGCTGCCCCTCCAGACGGGAGCCGAACATGCATCATGTCCCTCGTCGCATCGTGCGCCTCGCCTGGACAACGACGACGACGTTCACCAGCAGGAAACCTACGATCATAGGACTTTTCGCGAGCACGAGGGGTGCTGTTAGGAATATGGCGGAACGGACGTATAATGTGAGTTTTTTTGCGCAGTTGGGCTCCGAGGTCGGGGGGGGAGGGGAATACCCCGCGGTGGAGGAGGGTATATGCAGAGGGATAGGGAGCAAGTTGGTGAGGATGTTTGGACAGTCTGAAGCTGATTGGAAATATCAGGATGCCGTCGACGCATTGAACACGCTGCAGACGCCCTTCGCCGTCATCGAGGCACGGCGCAAGGCGGGCGTGCGACCTGACGAAGCGTCCGTCAAGGAGATGAGGGCGTACCTCGCGCGGATCGGGTATACGGTGCGTATTCCTTTCTCCCCTTTTCCTCCTTAACTGCGAACGACCAGCTGACAGGACTTCCTTGCAGACCGCAGACCTCGACAAGCTCAACGTAATCCACGTCGCCGGCACCAAAGGCAAAGGCAGCACCTGCGCCTTCACCGACTCCATCCTCGCCTCGCACCGCGCCCTCTCCTCCCCATCCTCCGTCCCGCGCAAGGTCGGCCTGCTCATCTCGCCGCACCTCATCGCCGTGCGCGAGCGCATCCGGATCAACGGCGTGCCCATCTCGGAGGCCCTCTTCGCCAAGTACTTCTTCGAGGTGTGGGACCGGCTGGGCAGCAGCACGGCGGACGCGGAGGGCGTGGCGCTGGGCACGCGGCCGATTTACTCGCGGTACCTGACGCTGGTGAGCTTCCACGCGTTCATCGCGGAGGGGGTGGACTGCGCGATTCTGGAGACGGGGATCGGCGGGGAGTATGACGCGACGAATCTGGTGGGGAGGCCGGTGGCGACGGGGATTACGACGTTGGGGATCGATCATGTGTTTGCGCTGGGGGATACGGTGGGCAAGATTGCGTGGCATAAGGCGGGGATTATGAAGAAGGGCAGTAGGGCGTTTACGGTCGAGCAGGTGGGCGAGGCGCAGAGTGTGTTGGAGGAGCGGGCGACGGAGAAGGGGGTGAGGTTGGAGGTTGTGAAGGTGGATGAGAGGATGAAGGATGTGAAGATTCGGCCGGATAAGGAGTTTCAGAGGCGGAATGCGAGTTTGGCGGTGCGGCTTGCGGAGAGCGTGCTGGAGAGGCTGGAGCCGGGGTTTAAGCCTGACCCGACGAGGTTGCCGGAGGCGTTTGTGAAGGGGCTGGAGGAGGTTGTGTGGAGGGGCCGGTGCGAGGTGAAGGATGAGGGGAGCGTGGTGTGGTTCGTGGACGGGGCGCATACGACGGACAGTCTGAAGATGGCGGGGCGGTGGTTTGCCGGGGAGACGGAGGGGCGGAGGGGGAGGAGGGTGTTGGTGTTTAACCAGCAGGGCCGGACGGAGGCCATCGACTTCCTGGATGGGCTGTATGAGGCCGTGAAGAGGGACGGGAGGGGGTTCGAGGGGGTTGTGTTCTGTACGAATGTGACGTACAAGGAGACGGGATACAAGCGAGGTGAGTTTTGACGTTCTGTTGGATGGGAGGTTGATGGGAAAGCTTTTGCTGACGCCGGACAGATTTCTTGAGCCACCAGTATGATAGCAAGGCCATCGAGGCCATGACGGTGCAGAAGCAGTTTGCGGAGCGGTGGAGGGAGCTGGATCCGCAGGCTGACGTGCGGGTCATCCCGACCATCGAGGAGGCCTTGGACTACGTCCGCGGCTTGGCGGAGAGCAACGAGGAGGGGGAGAGCGTGCAAGCCTTCGTCACGGGCAGCCTGCACCTTGTCGGCGGCGCGCTGCAGATTCTCGAAGGGGCGGATGCTCTTTGAGTACAACATGTCCGTATGAACAGGCGTTTACGTGGGGGTTTCGGGGGTTCAACATTACAGCGAATTTAGATGGGATAACCGGGCTAAGAAAAGGGAGGGAGGGGGGTCTATATATCATTCCTCGCGGATTCAACTCTAGAATACTTTTTTGAAAGGGGTGCAGGTTAATCAAAACTGGCTTTCTGGCTCCAGGAAACCTATCAAGTTGCCAACCAGGTACATGCTTCCCGTCACGAGGACCTTCGTCGCTCCCTCATGAGCTGATGCGATCTCGTCGACGGCGGCCTTCATCTCGCCCAGATCCGCGCACACCGTCGTTTTGGTGTTAGGATACGCCGCCCGCAGCGCCTCGGCACACTTCTGCTGCACGCTCACATCCGCGTCCTCGAGCCTGACCTTGTCGTTCCGCGTAAAGATCGCATGCGTGAGCTTCGCCTCCAAGTCAACGCCGCACGTCTTCATCTCCGCCAGCAGACCCAGCAGCAGCTCCAATGCGTCGCGCTCCTGCTGGTTGAAGACGAGGACGAAGGGCGTGTTTTCAGGGGCGATCAGCGGGGCGATCCAGGCGGCCACCTGCGCGAGGGAGTCGGCGTTGTGCGCGCCGTCGAGGTGGTATGAGACCCGTCCCTTGGCGATGATTTCGTGGCGCCCGCGGAGGGTTGCGCTCTGCAGACCTGCGATGATCCCCTCGGGGAGGTTCGCGAGAGAGGTGTCTGGGGCGACGGCGGTGTTCTTGGACTCTAGGACGCGGAGGTGGTGGCGGGCGGCCAGCGCTGCGAGGGCCTGGTTCCTCTTCTGGAACTCGCCGCCCGGGATCTTTGCGTCAGGCACACCGGGCCAGGAAGATACCTCCGCGTCGGGGACCTCGATCAGCGTGGCGCCGATGGATGCTGCGCGGTCGCGGAGGACGGCCATGACGCCCGGCTGAGCGTCGAGTGCGCGGGTGAAGGTGGCGACGCCGGGCTTGAGGATGCCGGCCTTGTGCCAGGCGATTTGCTCGGCGGTGGAGCCGAGCATGGCGACGTGGTCGATGCCGAGCTGTGTGATGACGGAAGCGGTGACGGCGCCGGGGGGGAGGATGTTGGTGGCATCGTACTCGCCGCCGATGCCGCACTCGACGACGGCGGTGGACACGCCCTCGGCGAGGAAGATGCGCAGGGCGAGGAGGGTGAGATAACGGAAGTAGAAGGGCTTGGCGCCGGCGTCGATGTCTAAGGAAGGGTCGGCGGGGGCGGCGGAGAGGGTGTCCCAGAGGGCGAAGAAGTGGTGCGCGAAGAGCGGCTGGGGGACGGGGAGTCCGTTGATGGAGATGCGCTCGCGGGGGTGGAGGAGGTGCGGGGAGGTGTAGGTCCCGATCTCTGTGGATGGGGGCGAGGAGGAGAGGAGGGCGGAGGAGGTCAGGGTTGTCACGGTGCCTTTCCCCTTCGTGCCCGCGATGTGGATGTAGGAGAGGCGGGAGAGGGTTGACGGGGGCAGGTCTGCGCGGAGGAGCCAGGCGCGCATCTCGGGGATTGCGAGGGCGTTGGGGTCGCCGGCCGGTTTTGAGGACGAGGACGAGGCATCTTTGTCCTTGGGGGCGTTGAAGAGGGCGTGGACTTTGAGGTTTGGGATGAGGGTGTTGAGGTGGTCGAGGGCGTCTTGGTACGTTCGTGAGGCCGACATGGTGGTGAGCGAGCGGCGGGTGAGGGGTTTGGCGGGTGGGGAGGAGATGAGCGGTGATGAGAGAAGGCGTATGAGACGGCTCATTGGGTGTTTACTAGAAGATGTCACTGGTCCCAAGGTCGCATGGTGTGTGAGCTGTGTCGGTGGTTGAGTTGGGACGATTGAGGCTCAAATTAGGTTGGAGGGGTGAAGTGAAGCTTTGGAGAGGTAAAATGGTAGCATCTGGGACGACGTTAAGGCATTTTTAGCGCCCTTTTGGCGTGTTTCCCCACGCGCTCTCTCCCTTCCTTCAACATCCAACTTCATGATATCAATCAAGGACAATCACTGAACGGCCCCATGAAGTCAACTTTGCATCGAATGTTTACCCTGTACGTGAACGGCGATCGACGAAGGGGTTCAACAAGTAAGCCATGTTCACTGGAGCACCTCCCCGAGATTGACGACAATCCGTGGAGAATGGCGTCGGAAAGTTACTCACAACTTTGGCAGATTTTCTCCATTGAAGCTCTCCACAGACTGCATCTGGGCCTCGTACCATCTGGAGATGGCAGCCGGATCCTTTTGATCAACATCCAACCCGACCGCCGACCGGTAAAGTCGGGCGCAACATCTCGAAATCTCCGGCCAGGGCGGCGCACCACCGCCGTTGCATCGGGAGGAGCTCGCTTCCAGAACCAAGGACCAAGGATCCCCGCAACTCCGTGACGCAGGGGGTCGCTTCAATGCAACATTATGAAGACAGACGACCCCAAGGCCCCAATCCCTAATATAGGGATGGATAAAATACATATTTTTCGAAAAAAACAACGTATTATATATTATGCCTTGAAAACAACAAATATAATACAATACTGCTAGTCCTAATTAGGCTAGTTCCGGCTGGAATAACTACCTTCTGGTCCTTTTTTCCCTACTTTATTGCTAAATTTAACTGCCTCTAATACCTCTAATACTTCTAATAGCTACTTCTAGCTAAGTTAACCTATCTATACTAAAAGTTACCTTAACTTACTATACTATACTACTACTGCTATACTGCTACTAATATAAGTAACTCTTATAATCTTATTATATATAACTAATTTTCACACTTATTTACTAATTTTATTTATAAATTAACTTACTATAAATATAAGTACTATAATAAGAACTTTATAGGTAGTAGTATATATCTTTATAAACACTTTAATACTTATCTACCTTATTAGATAATTATAATATACTAAAAGTAGTAATAACTTTTTATAGCTTTTCTAGCTACTTTAGTACTTATAAAGAAGTAGTTAATATAAGAGAAGCTTAAGTATAAAGTAGCTCTATCTATTTTTTATAATAAGTATTCTTTTATAATATTTAAAAACCTCTAAACTAAAGTTTTTTTTATATAACTATTATCCTTATAGTAGCTACTTATCACAGGCTAGAGCCCGGATTAATATCTCCAGCTTCGCCGGAGCAGTTACCGAGATCCAGCTCCGTTGGACCCATTATTCTGCCGCAGTACGCCGCCTAACCCGGCCTGCTTCACCGCTGTTAGGTGCCTATCCCTGTAAAGTCCTTTCTTCCTTCTTCAGCTTAGAATAGTCAATCGACAGCACCTCTACGTTGAACAAGCCTAGGGGCCAGCCCCTTACATATTCTAAGCTGAACAACAAAAGACGCTATATGAAACCTCACAAGAGCGATACAACTGATTCGCTAGAAGGTAGCGCAACAAGAGAACGCTATACAAAACCTCACAAGTGCAACACGATAGATTCGCCGGAGAGTAGCGCAAACAACGCAATAACTGCAGAAATTAACTGCAGGGTTAACAAAGCAGTCACCACAAGCATATATCCTCTTCAGGACCAGATAACGCAGCTCTTAACAGCTCTGAACAGGCTTATATCAACAGATAGAGCAACCCCTATGCTGCTTGCAAGCAGCATACTAACCCTGTCTACTGCTGATATAACTATATAGGTAACGAGCGACGATCGAATAATAGCAGTTGAAGGGCAAAGGAAACCCCTGCCAGACCCCCTAAAGTTTACAGGAAAATGTAAGGAATACGCAGGATAGTCCTAGTAGATATAGAATAAGATAAAGCTGGATAAGAGATTTATTAGTAGTAATAAGGATATCTAGTACTATATTAACGCCTGCCTTAACTATAGGCCTTAGTAAGTTATAGCTACCTTTTATATAGCAGGAGGTCTAAGAGGTCTATATAACTTATAAGAGTTCTTAAGCTATTTAGACTGAATATATAAGGACTTAAATATATATAACTAAGCTGCCTCAACCTTATAAACCTTTTATTAGCAAGAGGACTAAGCTTTAGCTTTCTTTCTACTCTAGTTTAAATAGATATTAGTAGAAGCTAGAGAGGCTAACTAGTCTAGTTAAGCAAAAATAATACTTCTTAAGAAAGCTCTAAGTATAAAGCTTAAGAAGGCTCTAGTTACTATTAAACTTCCCTTAGATAACTATTACTAATAGCTTTTATAAGTCTAAGGTGTTGCTTCTAGGCTAGAGCGCCTACTTTAATAAGTATCTAAATATATCCTATCTTACTTAAAAGCATTACAGGCTAGCTAACAAGATGCAGAAAGAGATATAGTAATATCTAGCATTAGCTATATTAAAAGCAAAGAGAAAGCAAGGTTATATCACTAATATAGCAGCTCCTCCTCATCTGAAGACCTGCTACAACCTATAAAGGATAACTATAAATGCTTTAATTATAACTAGATTAGCTATATCGCTATATAATGCCCTAAGCTAAAGCGTTCTTATCCTGCAAAAGCTAAGAAGGTTAAGAAGGTTAAGAAGGCTGTAAGACCTAAAGAGAGTAGCAGTAGTGCTATAGAAAAGCTAAGAAGTTCTGAGACAGAAGAGAGCTTAGGAAAAGAGTAACTCTAACGCAAAGTTAGGCATTAGAAGCAAAGCCTAGTAATATCATTAAATAGAAGCAGTTTAAGCATTATATAAGCAGTAAATCAGCAGTAATCACTGCCTATATATATAAAGGCACTTAAGCAGACGCCCTAGTAGATATTAGGTGCGACTTATACACTCTTATTAATTATAACCTCGCCTGCAGGCTGCGCCTACTAATAGTAGACTGCTTAAAGCAGATACTAAGCAGCTTTAGCAATGCTATAGATGCTATAAAAGCAATAGGTATAGTTATCTTTAACTTAGAGCTATATAGCTATAATAAGAAGATCTTTATATATACTATCTATAGTCTTAGAGATAACTTCTTCCTTAGGAAACTGTGGATAGAATAGAACTATATTATGTATAATATTTCTATATAACAGATATATTATAAGAGAGGTAGTATAGATTTATAACTGAAAGGCGAAGAAAAGCTAGAATAAATACGCTAGATTAGAACTGCTTAACTCCTCCCAGAAGCCCTCTTTATAATGCTCTATAAGAAGGTATAACAACAAACTAGAGAAACTGTAATATATAAAATGCAGGCTATTAGCTTGGCAGATATATAGAAAGCCTTTGCAAAGAAGACAGAGAAAGCAGACCTTAAGGCTCTCCTTCTGCTAGCTATTCTAGCTGAATTTCGCAAGCTATTCTAACCTGATAAAGCTGCTAACCTCTTATTAAATCGCTCTAAGGTTGACTATAAGATCTCTATTAAGCAGGATAGTAAGAGTAATAAGGCTATACTATTATAAGGCCTGCTCTATAAGATATTACGAAAAGAGCTCCTTGTCCTCTAGAAGACCTTGTAAGACCTACTAGATAAGGGCTTTATCTGCGCTAGCAGCTCTAAAGTATTAGCCTTAGTACTGTTTATATAGAAACCAGGAGAAAGAATATACTTTTATATTAACTACTATACTCTCAACAAACTTACTAAGTGCGACTGATACCTCCTCTCTTTGATTTAAGAAACACTACAGAAACACTACAGACTATTAGCATTGCAAGGTAGTTTATAAAACTAAATATAGTAGCAGCGTTCTATAAGATTAGAATTACAGAAGGAGAAGAGTATAAGATAGTATTTCAGACTAGATATAGACTATTTAAGTAGCTAGTTATCTCTTTTAGCCTTATAAGAGCTCCTGCCACGTTCTAGCAGTATATTAATAGCATATTTTGAGAATATCTTGACAACTTTGCAATAGTATATATAGATGATATACTGATCTACTTAAATAGGTTATAAAAGGACTATAAAGCGAAGGTCTAGCTAGTTCTCTGTAAGTTAGCTGATGCTAGCCTCTAGCTGGACCTATATAAGTGCGCGTTTTCTGTGAAGACTGTTAAGTATCTTAGGTTTATTATTATAGCTGGTATAGGTATCTTCTGCAACTCTGAGAAATTAAGAGTAATTAAGGAATAGGCTGCGCTAAAGATAGTTAAAGGAGTCTAGAGCTTTTTAGGATTTGCAAACTACTACTAGATCTTTATCCCAGCAGCTGAATGCTGCCTAGTTTAACTATCTAATCTATAATAAAGAGATATTAGCTATTATAAGCTGCCTGTGAGAATAGAAGGCAGAGCTATAGAGCGTTAAAAGCTTTAAGATCCTATCTAACTATAAGAACTTTAAGTACTTTATATAGAAATAGAAGCTTATAGAATAATAAAGCTGATAGGCAGAAAAGCTATCTTAGTATAACTTTAAGATATAGTACTACCTAGGAAGTAAAGCAGTAGTGCTAGATATATTTTCTAGATATAAATAAGATATATCTATATCTCTAGAAGATAAGCGCAAATAAAGCTAGATTCTCTAGCTTCTTCCTGAAGTAGCCCTTCTTTTAATATATATATAATATATAGAGGTAGCACTAGCAATACTTATATTTACTGATAATAAAGAACTATAGCAGCTCTAGGATTAGACCTAAGCAGGAGATAAAGTCTACTAGCAGGCCTATACTACTGTGAAACAATAAGAAAGAAGCTTCTTACCTAGCCTTAAGCTAAAGGTTCAAATTGCTGAGTATAAGATTAATAATAGTAACTAACTGCTATTCAGAGATCAGATCTAAGTACTAGGTAGCAAAGACCTGGATAGGGAAGTGAACATACTATATACTTATATTATCTAAAGTATCTATAACTCAGTGTTTAGTAGCTACCTTAGTAGAAATAATACCTTTGCACTAGTTAGTAGATACTTCTACTAGCCTGGCTAGTTGCAGTTAGTACAGCATTTCTGCTGTAACTATAATAGTTATAAGCGAAGTTATATCTAGAGAGAACGCTGTAAGGGACTCCTAAAGCTACTGCTAATACTATAGCATATATAGAGCGATCTTGCTATAGATTTCATCACAGATCTACCTCCTACAGATAAGAACAAGAGGTTCCTTTAGGTAATTATCAACCAGCTAAGTAAAAGCATAACCCTTAAAGCTATGCAAAGTATAGAAGCTGAAGCCTGCGCTGAATAATTCCTAAGCTGCTACTTCTGCTTCTATAGCATCCCTATATTAATTATAAGCAATAGGGGAAGTAACTAGACAAGCTGCTTTTAGCAGCAGTTCTGTAAGCTGTTAGGAATAGAGCAGCAGCTTAGTACTACCTACTACCTGCAGACTAATAGAAGCCTAGAGAGAATAAACTAGGAAATCCAGGCCTACCTATATAACTATATCACCTACTCACAGAAAGACTAGGTATATAACTTTCTAGCAGCTTAGCTAGCGCTTTATAGCTGTAATAATAGCACTATTAAGATAAGTAGCTTCTTTTTAGAGCATAGATATAACCTAGAGCCTATTAAAGTTAAAGAAGCAGACCTAGTAAGCTTTGAAAATATTTATAAAAGCTAAATATATAAGTTAGTAATAAAGCTTTAAGATATAATAGATATAGCTTAATTAACTCTTAGTTTAATATAGTAATACTATAAAAAGCTAGCTAATAAAAAGTATTAGCCTATAAAAAGACTAAAAATAAACAATAAAATCTAGCTTTCTATAAGATATTATAGATCTCCTAAGCCTTATAAGAAACTAGATTAGTTATACTATAAATATATAGTTATAAAAGTTATCTCACTATATATAATAGAGCTTAATATACTAGCAGCTATATACTTATACTTCTATATAGATATCCTGAAGCATATAAATAACAACCTCTTACCTAGTTAAATATTAGATAATAAGCAGCTGCTACTAATTATAGATAATAAACGCAAAGAGACCTAGAGTGTAGAAAGTATTAACGCTGCTACCTGGAAGCGTTGAGGGCGCGGGCGACGCTGCGAAGTTCTGGTTAAGTGGGAAGGATATATAGAGAGAACCTGGGAGCCTGTCGAGATGCTCCAGGGGACAGAAGCAATGGAGGCTTACGAACGCCGTTATAGCTCTGCAATGGAGCATGATGGAGACCCAGCCTTAGCGCCGCGGGCGCGCCGCCGGAGGGGAGCGGGGGGTGATGTCACGGGCTAGAGCCCGGATTGATATCTCCGGCTTCGCCGGAGCAGTTACCGAGATCCGGCTCCGTTGGACCCACTATTCTGCCGCAGTACGCCGCCTAACCCGGCCTGCTTCACTGCTGTTAGGTGCCTATCCCTGTAAAGTCCTTTCTTCCTTCTTCAGCTTAGAATAGTTAATCGACGGCACTTCTATGTTAAATAAGCCTAGGGGCCAGCCTCTTATACTACTTAGCTATAAAGTTTTTACTTACTACTTTTTTAATCTAATTTATAGTAATATTAAAAAAGAAGTCTATAAATATCTTATTAAATTAGGTTACTTTAATATTATATTTAATAGCTTTAATAATATAGCTTTATATTAAGTTATTAATATATATATATAGCTTCTAAGTAGCTCTACTTTTTACTAGTATATTTAGAATATAAGTAAAAAATAGTATAGTACTAAAACTACTCTTAATTTAATCTAACTTAAGCTATAAGCTATTTTAAATTATAACCTATTTTACTTTAATACTATTATTATAGATATAGCTTCTATTATAAGAAATTATTATACTTTCCTTAAAAGCTACTTTAATTTTTCTATTTTTAGAGTATTTTATAACTTTTATAGCTTCTAATTTCTATTTAAAAACTTATTTAAGATATTTTATTTTAAAAAGATATTTTAGTAAGCTTTCTATATTATTAACTCTGTTTATACTTCTAAGCTATAATATACTTATTTTTATAGTTACTAATATTATCTTTTTAGCTATAAGAAGTTATTAATTATATTAATAATTACTTATTAGAGTAGTTAAAATTAAGTAATTTAATCTCTTAACTAATTTTATATTATATTTATTTACTATACTAAATTACTTTATATCCTAAAAATAGATTTTCCTAAAAAAGTTAAAAAGCTATTAAGTATATTACTAATAGTAATTTTTAGAAGTATTTTAAAGTATTAGAAGCTCTTTTTAACTTTATTATAGAAGGTTAGTAATTCTTTAAAGTAGATTATAGTTATTTAAGGTATATATTGTTTTAGTAGTATAAAGTTCTAGCTACTTAGTAAGCTTTTAAGGCTTTAAATACTCTACTTAGCTTTTAAGAAAACTAAATCTAGCTTTATATTTATAAACTTTATAACCTATATTTTATATAATAAACTAATAATACTAATTAAGCTATATAAGTATTTAATTTATTTATAATAATAGAAAAGTTAGATATTTATATTTAACTATATTAAATACTTTTTAACTAATCTAGTACTATTTAATAAAGTATATTATATTCTATAAACTTTTTACTATATAAGTTTATTATAGCTATCTTATTTTTAAGGTTAGTAGTAAGTTTTAGTATACTAATTTAAAACTTTTTAAAGCTTAGTAAGTAGCTAGAAGCTTAAGTTTAAAACTAATAAAGGTTACTTTATATTTTTATAGTATTATTACTAACTTTATACTTTCTAAGAGGTTTTTTTTTAATAATAAATTTTCTCTATAGCTATATATATAATAGATTAATATTTAAATATACTAATAAGCTAGCTTTTATCTATATTAATACTTAAATACTTAAGTATATTTAAGATATATAAAAAGGCTTAGAAATAGCTCTATTTCACTAGGAAGAAGTATTTAAATTAGACTTATAGTATTTTAAGCAAGTACTATAGTAGACTATAATAGAGGAGCTATAGTAGCCTATATTAGATTAGCTCTATATACAATAAAAGCACCTCTATATTATACTGCCGCTAAAAAAACGACGTTTTTTACCTATAAAAACAATATATTACTAAGAAAACGCGATACGTACTCCATCCCTACCCTAATGCCCCCGTGTTCTGCAGTCTGCACATCTCACGGAATGACCACCGACAGGGAGCAGCGTTGTGCGAGCAACGGCGCCTCCGCCGCCCTGTCCCATGAGGCTATTCAGAGTCCGGATCCAGGCTTTTCCGCGCGGCCTCTGCAAGGCCCGTCGGCAAGGGAGCCAATCTTGCCCTGTTTGGAGTATATACGTGGCAAATCACCTTCTCCTTTCCCCCGGCCAAGTTGTCGAATCCACCTCTTCATATCGAGCGATAGGCATTTTCGCCCAATGTCGAGGCGATGTCGGCTTCAGATCCGGTGAAGACGAAAGGGAGAGAGATCATCATTAGCAAGAGGTCGGGTAGGGCTGCCGTCCCCCTTAAGACGGGATATCGCACAATGCCGTCCTTCCTTGCTGCTATTTGCAGCATGTTGTGCTAAACGTCCACCCCCCCTGGTTTGAGGCGTCCAAGGGTGATCCCTCATCCCACGCACACGCCGTCCAAGGATCTGGGACGGTGAACGGACCTAAGCCCTGTAAGGCACGTTTCCACCCATCTCTTTTTTTTTCCCTTCTTTCATCTCAACTTTTATGGGCAGAAATAATGCAACGAATAACAGCAGCCGTCATTCCCACGGCATGAAAACACCATATGTGAAAGTTCACGATACCGTGGCCCCATAGTCTCGGCGTCTCCTCAAAGCTTGCCCCAGACGCACGGAAATCCCCAGATATTGACACAAATCAACTGTGGACCGTTTCCCTCGTCAATTGCCGTTGCCAGAGAAGATTATCCCAGCGACAGTTCCTCCGTTAATCAATCAAACCGCCCGGGCAGCCGGTGGGCGGAACTCGCGGGGAGGCGGACAGCCGAACAACAAGTGTTATAAGGGCGTGATAATCCACGCTGGTAAGTTTGCGAGAGGGTGTTAGTAAGGGTTAAGTAAATATAAAAAATAACTAAAAATTTAATTTTTAAGGGAGACTATACTTCTTTTAGTAGGAGTTTCTACTTATATAAGTAGTACTTATTCTAGCTAGAATTATATATAGTTACTCCCTTTACTTTTAAAATTCTACCTTTAATAGGAGCTTAAAATAGAAGTAAATAATATAAAAATTACCTAAAATATAGATTTATTTTAGCTAAGTAATTACTATAAATTTTACTAGAAATAGTTAACTTTTAAATAATATAAGTAATAATAGATTAATATACTTATAGCTTAGTAGTAGTAATTATAGCTATTAATAATAACTTCTAGGCTAATAATAAGAGCATTAACTAGTATACTTTACTTAAAGTATATAACGCTATAGTATATTAATATAACTCTAAAAAAGCTATTATAATTACTAAAAAGTGTTTTAATAGAAATAATCCTAACTTCTAAAATATCTTCTATTTAACTAAAGTAGAGTTTACTTTACTTATTAAGTAGTTATATAAGAGAGATATTCTCTATAATATAAGATACTAGATAGTTAAATAGAAGTTAACAATCTTTCTATATATTATAAAGTAGTTAGTAACCTAGAAAAATACCTCTACTTGCTTTAGTATATTATAAATAATAATATTAAATATCTTCACTATAGTATTAAAAGCAATATATATATATAAGAACTTTATTAAGTTACTTAACTAATTATATATCTTAGTAGAAGTTAAACTTAATAATAATACTACTTAATTTAATAGCTATATTAGAGTAATTAATAAGATATATATCCCTATATTTATAACTACTAATAACTAGAAGAGGTTTTATAACTATAAGAGATACTTAGCTTAGAATATACTAGTAGTAATAGACTTTAATTACTTTTTTTAATATATACTAGCTAGTACTAAGAGGTTAATAAATAATACTACTTTTCTTAACTAGGTTTTAGTATATAACTTTATAATACTAAATAAGAGGTATTACTTTATAGATTTAAGCTTCTAATAAGATCTTAAAGGTATTATAGTTCTATTTAATAGTAAGAAGTACTACTTAAAAAACTTCAGTAAAGAGGTATATTTAGAAACCCTAAAAGAATTATATAACTTAAAGTATACACGCTTAAAAACTAAAGTTAAAAAGGTCTTTAGTATACTAAAGAGGGTTTTTATAATTCTGAGGAAAGAGCTACCTAAATATAGCTTTAAAATATAGGTTAAGATTATATATAATATAATAAGCCTATATAACTTCATTAAAATACTAGAAAAAAAGCACGTAGAAGCAGATAAACTTAATAAAGCTAATAAAGCTGAAATCCTTATAGCAGTAGCAATAAAACCAGATAAAATTATTAATAGCAAAAAAGGCTTAGAGATTTAATAATAATTATTAATTTAGCACTAATAGTAATAGCAGCAGTTATTAGAAAAAGAGAGGTAATTAGCAAAGTAGTAAATAAATAGTTAGCAAAAAGACGTTTTTTTTAATATAATATTTAATATAATATTTAATATAATATTTAGCTCTTTTTTTAACCTCTCTACTCCTCTAAAAAGCTAATAAGAAACTCTTATCGCTCTTATTAGTATTAATAGATTTTTTTAATACTAAAAAGAGATTTTATAAGTCTAGATATTAAATCTAAGCCTTTTTATTAGCTATATAAGAAATAAGGTTTTATTAGTATTAAAGTCTATTATAACTATCCTCTTTATTACTCTCTGTTAAATTATTAATTTTGCTACTATCTCTAATATTATTATTAGTATCAACCCTCTCCTTACTACTTAAAATACTAAACTTTTCTAAATATAATAACTTTAATACTTCTAATAATATATTAAATATAGAAGTACTAAAAGGATTATCTTTAAAATATAAGCTTACCTTTAAAATATCCTTAAAACTAAGCTAACTACTAAAATTAGTACTATAATCCTTAATATTATAAGTAATTATTACTTTACTAATTAGAGCTACTAAATTATTAAAGCTACTATAGATTACCTAGACAGCTTTATTTTTTTAATCCTCTTATACTTTCTTTACTGCTACCTTCTTATTAATACTCTAACTATCTTAATATTTATTTAATACTTTATTAGTAATACTAAAGCTTAAAATATTAACTTAAAAGTCTTAGTTAGTAGTATATACTTATTAAGCTAACTAAATAAATATACTAGCTATAATAATAATATTATTAGTATTAGTATTAGTATAACACTAGTATTAACTTCTAACTTCTATAATATTATTACTAGAAGGTTTTATATTTACTTAAATCTTATTATAGAGAGTATATATATATAGCATATTATACTACTTTATAGTAGCCTATTTAGAGTTCTTAGTTTACTAGTTATTCTATATAGAGTTAGTTATACTAATCTTACTACTATTATTATTATACCTAGTACTTAACTTATTAATAAGTTAGAAAACTTATTAATATTTTTAATATATTATATTATACTTAGCTATAAAGTTATTAATATTAAACTAACTAGTAGAAATAAAGAAAGTAAAATCTATTATTACTACTATCTTAATAATAGCTAAGCAAAATACTGTTTTTTTACTATTTATTATAAAAAGCTTCCTATATTATTATAAAGTTAAATAAAACTTGAAAAACTTCTTAATATACTTAGAGTGTTAAGTTAGCTTCTTCTATTTATATTTAAATACCTAAGATATCTACTTGCTATTAGTATTATTAACTTAGGTATTATTAACTTATAAATTATTGATTTATATATTATTTATAAATATATTATTGAAAAAGTTATTAAAAGGGTTATTAAGAGGGTTAGCTTATATATTACTTAGCTAAACGCTAAAGCTAGGATTACTACCCTAGCTCTTAATAGTATAGTTATTATCTAAGTTAAGTTAATAATTATTAATTATATTATTAGTAAGTAAACTACTAATAGCTACTTATTAGCTTAGAAAGAGGTCTATAAAGGTAGTAATATAAGTTCTTATATAAACTTATATAGTAAGAAGCTAAAATTAATACTAATATCTTTAGGTACTCTAAAACGAGGGTATAGCTACCTCTATTAGCTACTAATTAAAGTAAATCCTTTATTTCGCTTATATACAGTACTTTAACGCTAACTTATACTATAGATTTACTACCTCTAAGTCACAAAAGTACCCTATAACTTACCCTTCGTAAACTTACCAGCGTGGATTATCACGCCCTAAACAAAACTCTTCACGTTAGCGTTGGCGGCGGCGGCGGCCTCGCCGTCGAATTCGTCACCGCTGCGCGACCCCCAATTTGCTTTCCGGAACATGGGAGGACCCTCCACGGGTTTGATCATCTCGACCAGTCGTCGCGCATTCTCCAGTCTCACATAGATGGCGGTTCATCTGGCAGCAGAGAGCTTGTCCGGGGTGTCACGACTCGCTTGCCTGGGCGACTGACTCGCCGGCCTGCTTTTTTCTGGTGATCTGGAAACCCGCCAAATGGGCTCGGGCTCGCCAAGACCAAACAGTCAAGAATGCGACGGTGCTGTTTCTGTTGGGGGCAGACTTGGGGAAATGGGCAAACTCAATGGCGTTTCTGTCTCTTCTCTTGATTCTACCTAAACAGACATGCTCTCTTTTTGTTTTCAACGCCATAACAGAGACATATTATCAACTGCCCACGCTCGTTTCCACTACTCACGCCCATCACGGACCATTCACTCAACTTCTCTTCGACAAGAGCAGGCGCAGAGCGTCTTGCATTAAGGCGCCGTAGACTAACACAACTCGGGACCGAACCACCCACCAAATGGCTCGAACGATTTGGCGACACAGCGCCACGTCCTCACCGTATGGGGACTCGCCAACCGCAATGGGGAGGAACTCGATGGAGGCAGCGCGGCGGGAGACGATCGAATTCGATGATATAAGTGCACACATCCGGACCTCGCACGGGGCTGCCGCCACACCCCAACGGCCGTGGTCACGGAGGACGGACGGGACGACGGATTTCTACGGCGCACGGCGGAGCACAGACAGCGAGAGGACGGCGGACGACATCAGGGACTGGCCGCGGTACGCCAAGATGGAGAAGGCCGGGTCCGCGTTCCCGTCGCCGCTGGGGACCAGCGTCTCGCAGACAAACTTCCTGCACCCCCCGACGCCGGACGCCATGGACAGCAGCGCCAGCGCGGCCTCGTTCGACAGGAAGCGGGACGAGTTCAACGACACGATACACCTGACGTCCAACGCGCCGCCGGGGACCGAGGGGGCCAAGGCGAGCAGCAGCTTCCTGTGGTGGACGTGGGCGCTGTGGCTGCTGGGCGCGCTGATGGTGACGCTGACGGGGCTGTACTCGACGGGGTCGGCCAAGGCGCTGATGAAGCAGAGCTTCTTTGTTGCGTCGCCGCAGAACTCGATTCTGCTGCTGCGCGTGCTGACGGAGCTGTGCGCTGTTGTGCTGGCGGCGCTGGTGGTTGTCGTGGTGGAGGATCTGCAGTGGGCTCTGGCCTCGAGGCCGGGGGGCGTGAGCCTGTTGCACTTTGTCGGGTTGGATTCCGGGACGGGGGTGTGGGGGCTGTTGAGGCTTTTGGCCACGGCGGATTGGAAGGAGAAGTACTCTAGTTTGTTTCGGTGAGTCTTGAAGGTGTCTGAGTGAAGAGAGATGGTATGCTGACATTGGACAGGTTATTGGTTATTTGCTCGATTCCCTTGCCTGGTATCATTCTCATGGGTAAGTGATGTCCTAAGGCCAAGATCTTGAGCCCGTACTGACATTTTGTTCAGGCGCCATCTCCATCGAAATGGTCACCTTCCCCGAGAAGACGTACCCAGTATCCGCCGGCATCGGCCCCTTTAATGCTTCTAATGTTTATCACGTCCGAAACTCCACGGCGACCGCGTTGTTGGTGCAGATGGGCAGTCCCGCTTGGTCAGACCGAGACTCCTTCTCTCTGGACCCCCTTACCAAGGGCATCGGAAAGTGCACAGGTCTAGACGGCAACTGGGCTCCGTGCGATGAGTCGCATCTCCTCACCGGCGGTGTCGTCGCCATTGCCCCGCAAACAGACGACCTCAAGCAGCTCCCGGGGTCTGCCTCCTACGTGGTCCCCAAGACGAGAGTTGTCCAGCTGGAGTACGGAAAGGTGCCGGATCTCGAGAACCTCCGCAAGACCGGCAAGTGCTTCCTTCTCGGAGCCGCCAGCGCCGCGTCTTACTGGTGTGCCAAGACGGGCGAGGACAACGCACTCCTTTTCGGTAAGATGGCCATCCCATAACTTGCACATGGCGAGGATGCTAACATGCCATACCAGGCTCCGCATACTGCCCAATCTCCGTCCAGGCCACGAGCTCCTGCATCAACGACACAACCTGGACCAGCAAACTCGAGATCTCGTCCTCCCTCTTCGTCTACTCGCGCCTCGCCACCATCACCTACGACCGCGGCAACTTCTCGATCCTCGCCGTGACCGACATGACGCCCGCGAAGCAGGACCTCATCGCCCTCGACGACTACATGCTCTCCCTCTCCGCCGTCGTGCCCGGCTTCAACACGACGAGCAGCCAGGACGCCACCAAGGGCGACAACTCGGCCCTCGCAATCTACGCCGTCACCGCCCTCCCCATCAACGACAGCGAGGTCGCCAAGAAGCAGTCCCTCAAGGCCATCCGCAAGGCCATGTCGGTCCCCTTCCACTACTTCCACGCAAACTACTTCTCCAACGGCCCGTCCATCTGGGAGCTGACCGGCCCGCGCGAGGGCCTGCCCGCGGACATGTACACCGACCTGTCCATCTCCGTGCTCAGCCACCAGGTCGTCGCGGGGAAGGTCAGCAGGGTGCTGTTCGTGCTCGTCAGCAGCACCATCCTGTGTCTGTCGGCGGCGATCATCGTGGCGACGTCGCGGGTGTGCGAGAAGAGGCCGGAGCGGTGCGGGTACCCGACGCTCGACTTTGCGGCGGTGTGCGCCGTGCGGGGGATGCAGCCGGCGCCGGCGGGGTGGGACCAGGAGAGGCAGGACGGTGCGGGCGGCCCCGGCACCAGTCCCGGGGGTCCCGGCGCCGGCGGTGGACACACGCTGCACAAGAGCCTCACGCAGCTGGGGCAGAAGCCGAAGCCGTTTGACGTTGCGAAGAATATCAAGAACGACCGCGTAATACTCAGTTGAACCACATCAAAAAGGAGATACCATTTAGAATTTAGACTTGGAATTAAATAGTAATGAATTATGAGTTAATACCCTACCAACCATTCAACCGACCAATCAACCACAGTTTCTCATCCTTGAGCCTCGAATGAGCGGCAGCAGCGACACCGGAGAGCCGCGAGCTGAAAATGGCAAAGCGGCAGATCCGATCCGATCCCGACTGGACAATGACGGCGTCAAGGATGAGGCATCGAATGCGGGGGGCAACGTGGACGCGCGGGGAAGCCCCTTGCTTCCCGCTGCAAAGCGTCCGGTTGCTCGCTGGGTTCGCTGCGTCAGCCGTCCGATGTATGTATGCTGCTGCTCTGCTGCTGTTTGGGAGTCGCAGACTAGTATGTATCATGTATTAATTCCCGTCGCATCAGCGTCGTAAATACGACGGCAACGAGCACGTCTTTTGAGGGAATGCTGCTGTGATTACCAAGCCATCGGGGCTGGTGCCAGTCTTGCCAGCCGGAGACTGGCTAGTTCCTTTTGTTAACGCGCCCTGTAGCCTTCACCGACAATGCCAACTCGGAGAGCGAGCTTTCTAGTCGTCGTGCTAATTGCCGCATGGAACGAATTAGGCAGGTCATATGAAGTCCCCGTCCGGTCGAGGCTAGAAGAACAGGCGGCTGCTGACAACAACCTCCGTATCCAAGCTCAAGGAGGTGCGGCTTTGCAAGCCCGCGCATGTCCTGCCAACTCCGATGAACATTCGTTCCGATTAGCTCTTGGGGCACCATGTATGTGTCATTCAATAGCTGCCGTGCTGCAAAATTCGTCGGAAACATGGGCAAACTTTCCCAGTCAAGCATTCATGTTTCTTCTCTTTAATTTTTCGCCGATTCGGCAGCGCGGCTGTGCGGATGTGGAGGTGCTTGTCATTGACTAGGTAATGAAATTTGCCCGTTTCGCCTTCGGGGGGTTTTTTTTTTCTTCTTTTTCGCGACGGCGACGGACTGAACTCGTGACTCTTCTTTTTCATACTTACGTGCGCGCTCACTTGATCTTAATCACACTCGCTGCCGTGACTTATCCACCGCAGTCCGCTCTTTAAAGGCAGCAAGAGGATCTTGGCAGCAAGGTCTACTGGGTTTTCATCTACTGTTACCGCTCAGAGAATCTGGAAAGCGACTTGATGATTCATCAAACCGAGAACGCCTTCGCCCGCACATCAAATCGCAACGCTTGACACCCCAAAGCGCAAAACAACCCCGGAAATCGTAACCCGAGCCATCACGAGACACACAAACCCTCAGATGACAGCAAACCACCACCTCCAAGACGACGAGAAAGTCGACGACGTCGAGCGCGCCGCGGGCACAACGACAAGCAGCTCCGACTCAAACTCGATCAGCAGCAACAATGAGGTGACCCAAAACCCACCCGTCTCCGCCGCCAAGGCCGAGGCCTCAACACCGGAGGCGGGTCCCACTACCGGCGAGACAAAGCAAGACGCTCCGGAAGCCACCACCACCGCCACCGGATCTCCAGCTGACGCCAACGCCGACGCCGACGCCCCGGAAGCCGGGCGCACCAAGCTCGAGACGACGCTCATCGTGCTCTCGCTGTGCGCGGCGCTCTTCCTCGCCGCGCTGGACGTGACCATCATCACCACCGCCGTGCCGACCATCGCGCAGGAGTTCAACAGCAACATCGGCTACATCTGGATCGGCTCGGCCTACCTGCTCGCCAACGCCGCCTTCGTGCCGACCTGGGGCAAGATCTCGGACATCTGGGGCCGCAAGCCCGTGCTGCTGTCCGCCGTCGGCGTCTTCTGGGTCGGCTCGCTGATCTGCGGGCTGGCGGTGAACATGGCGATGCTGATTGCCGCGCGCGCGATCCAGGGCATCGGCGGCGGGGGCATCATTGTGCTCGTCAACATCTGCATCAGCGACTTGTTCTCGATGAGGCAGCGCGGGGTGTATTTCGGCGTCATGGGCATGGTGTGGGCTGTTGCCTCGGCCGTGGGACCTGTTATTGGGGGTGTGTTTACGAGCCAGGTTACATGGCGGTGGTGTAAGTTCCCCTTTCTTTTTGCTCGTCGTAATGAGACATAATGCTGACTATGAACACAGGCTTCTACATCAACCTCCCCATCTCCGGCGTCGGCATCATCATCCTCTTCTTCGTGCTCAAGCTGCACAACCCGCGGACGCCCGTCGTAAAGGGGCTCAAGGCAATCGACTGGATCGGCACCGTCACAATCATCGGCGGCACCATCATATTCCTCTTCGGCCTCGAGTTCGGCGGCGTCACCTACCCCTGGAGCTCGCCGACCGTCATCTGCCTCATCGTCTTCGGCATCCTCACCATCGGCCTCTTCACCGTCAACGAGTGGAAGTACGCCCGCTACCCCGTCATCCCGATGCACCTCTTCAGCGACTGGTCCAACCTCGCCGCCTTCGCCACCGCCTTCTGCCACGCCTTCGCCTTCATCTCGGGCTCCTACTGGCTGCCGCTGTACTTCCAGGGCGTCCAGGGCGTCTCCTCCCTGCTCTCGGGCGTCTACCTGCTCCCCTACGTCCTCTCGCTGTCCCTCATGTCCGCGCTCGCGGGGTACATCATCCGCAAGACGGGCAACTACCTGTACCTCATCGTCGCGGGCATGGCCGTCGCGACGCTCGGGTTCGGCCTGTTCCACGACCTACCTTTACAGCGCAACTTCACCAAGATCGTGCTGTACCAGATCGTCGCGGGGCTCGGCATCGGGCCGAACTTCCAGTCGCCGCTGATCGCGGTGCAGACGGGCGTCGAGCCGCGCGACATCGCGGCCGCGACGTCGACGTTCGGCTTCATCCGGCAGATGGCGACGTCCATCTCGGTCGTGATCGGCGGCGTGGTCTTCAACAACGAGATGCAGAAGCAGCACCCGCGGCTGCTGGCGGAGCTGGGCCCGGAGCTGGCGGGCCTGCTGTCCGGCTCGAGCGCGGCGTCGAGCGTGGGCGTCGTGGCGGGGCTGCAGGGCGAGCAGGGCCAGATTGCGCGGGGCGCGTACCTGAACAGTTTGCGGACGATGTACATCGTCTACGTCGCGTTTGCGGGGCTGGGGCTGGTGATGAGCTTGTTCATACGGCAGAAGCAGCTGAGCAAGAAGCACACGGAGCACCGGACGGGCTTGAAGACGCTGAGGAGCCGGACGGGGAAGTGAGTGTGGTGTGTACATACGTGCAACATTGCATCATGGCGAGGCGTTCAACGGGGCATTGGAGCGGATACCAAAACTCTGGGTACAGTCATGTCTTTCTCACTTCAACTTGAGTTCTTTTCCGGATTATGCTGCTCTTCGTGTGTTGTGCATGTGACTTGACCGGGTATATCAGGTATTACAGAGAGGCTCAACCGTGCTGGATTCAGGCTAAATGGCGGTTGATGTCTCCTCCACGTGCGACATATTGAATGGGTAACATTATGTGTAGACACACAATAAGGGAAGATACTATTGATTCTTAAAGTGCTTTCCGCTCACCCGGGAGACGGGGAAGGTCGCATTGAGCAGTGACTGTGTGGCAGAATCCGGTAGTAGGCCGGCCGTGATGTCCGAGATGGGAACTAATAAGGCATAGACTGGGCCAGTTCTCTGGTACTGAGGCGCTTCTGGGGCGTTGAGAGCTGTTTTGACATGCGAAAAGGACCTGTAAAAGGAAAGCTTCAGAAACAAGCCATCTTATATTTGCGTTCGTTCAACATGAGAGACAGTAATGATGGTATTGCGATCGACAGCGTTATTGGCGGAATCGTACGGCCCCACTCATGGAGAATACTTCCGGTTCGGGGACGGAGGTCTAGTGTGCCGTCCGTGATCTCTTTCTCATGAAAACACGGCTCTCAAAAGTGAAAAATTCTTGAAAACCTTATGCTCGTTGCTGAAACATAAATGCCCAGTTATCAAAACGCATCATTGAAGTTCACAAGCAATCACCCACCTCACAGATCCAAGAAGGTTGACCCAAAGCCACGCCTGTAGCTCCGAGCAGAAGGTCGCATCGTGGCCCGGAGGGGTCCCGGAACCTCGCATGGAGGAGGGGTCGCAGCCACAAGCTGAACCTTCATCGGAACCATCCCATCCGCTGCCTTATTCGCAACCTCGAGCGCGGGCAACATTGTATAAAACGGCCGCCATCTTCTCGGGACTAACCTGTTGAGAAACCGGCGTATCCTGATAGCTCAGCCCAACAGCCGGCCAGGTCCGACCACCGCCAAAATGCGTCTCCTCAATCTCCTCACCGTCGCCCTCAGCGGCACACTCGCCGCGGCCGCATCCCTCCAACAGGTGACCAGCTTCGGCGCCAACCCGTCGGGGGCAAAGATGTACATCTACGTGCCCGATAAGGTGGCTGCGAGCCCGCCAATCATCGTCGCGATCCACTACTGTTCCGGGACTGCGAGCGCGTACTACTCCAACACGCCGTACAAGTCGTACGCGGACCAGTACGGTCTGATTGTGATCTACCCAGAATCGCCGTACAGCGGCACCTGCTGGGACGTGAGCTCGACGGCGTCGTTGACGCACAACGGTGGCGGAAACAGCAATGCCATCGCTAATATGGTGACGTATACTCTGAACCAATACAACGGCGACAAGAGCAAGGTCTTTGTGACGGGCACTTCCTCTGGAGCCATGATGACGGTATGAAGTCCCTTCTTATAATCCGTGAAGAATCCTTCATTCGAACACTCGTTGCTTTTCTGGAAGAAGCCCCTTGCTAAGACGCGTGAAAGAACGTCATGGCAGCGACCTACCCCGAGCTCTTCGCCGCAGGCATCGCCTACTCAGGCGTCCCAGCCGGCTGCTTCTACACCGGCACCGTCAACGGGTGGAACTCGACCTGCAGCCAGGGCCAGTCCATCTCGACGCAGGCCGCGTGGGCGCAGACGGCGCTCAACATGTACCCGGGCTACTCGGGCTCGCGGCCCCGGATGCAGATCTACCACGGCAGCGCGGACACCACGCTGTACCCGCAGAACTGGAACGAGACGATCAAGCAGTGGACCGGGGTGTTCGGTTACAGCCTGACGCCGCAGCAGACGCTCCCCGGGACGCCGAGCGGGCAGTACACCAAGTACGTCTACGGGCCGAACCTGCAGGGCATCTACGGGGCTGGGGTCGGGCATAGCGTGCCTGTCATGGGCGCGGAGGATCTGAAGTGGTTCGGGATTACTGTGAGTGTCCTCCCGTGTTCTTCTTGTTGATGGAACACTGATCGTTTGAAATAGGGCGGCTCCGGGACGACGACGACGGCAGCGGCGCCACCTCCGGCGACCTCGACGGCGGCGCCGCCGAGCGGGGGCGGGGGCGGGGGCTGCACGGCGAACCGGTGGGATCAGTGCGGCGGCAGCGGGTTCAGCGGGTGCACTGTCTGCGCTTCCCCGTACACCTGCACCAAGGCCAACGATTGGTATTCTCAATGCTTGTGAGGTAGTTGGAGGGTGGTTGACGTGGTTGAAGAGAGTTTTGTACATACTTTACCTTTCAACGTCTCTTCTGAACTGGGGTTCGATATCAGATGAACTTGTCAAGCGACATCCTCAAATTGACTACCTCTTCAACTCGACCGAGTTCCTTTTTCTGAACAGCACTCTACTTTCGATCGCAACCTATCTCCCCGTGCCTCAAGCAGGAAAGTTCATGGTGAGATTTGAAAAATGGCCAAAATCCCCGGCCAACAAATCCTGTTGGTTCAAGGTTGAGGATTCGCAATGGATGAGCGTTCCATATTTCCGTATTCCCGTTCCGTAGTTCCGAGGTACCTGGCGACCGGGGTCAATTAAACCCCCCCGGAACGCAGACCGAAGCGCTCGGAAACGTCAATCCTCATAAACCAGCTCTCAAGCTAACCCTTACGAATCATCCAAAGCCGCGGGTTTCTCAAGTCTGGACGCATGACGGCAGCCGCGCGCGCCGTTGCAAGCCAACCCCTCCGGACCGATCGTCACTCAAACTCTTTCAGCATCCGAACCCGCCCCGGTTCGTAATCCGGAGGCAATCTTTCACCCACCACCCACCGCCCGACCTCGGACCCGAAGAGCAGAGCATGGGCGATAGGCGATAAGCAAGCCACTGGCACGTTCATTGCTGAGCAGACCAACAATCACCGACACCAGGTGCCGTCAACGTGGAGCCGGCGTCAGCTTGTCAGTGTCTTGTCAGCGTAAAAGAGTGTGTCTTGACTCAGGTCCCAGCATGGCCGCTTCCGACCTAGATGGGATGGCGTCTTCTTAGCCCTTCCCCCCCCCCAAAGCGCGCGCGGGGTTTCTGCTGCCGCAGCTCTTTGCTCTTTGGTGGCTTTTCTGGAGCTTCTTAGTGCTCGGAACTAGACCAGCCCAGCCCGTCTTTTGGGCGTCCCCTACAGCTGGGACTCTTAGCAATTCAGCCCTGCGCATGCTTGGAGAGGAAGCTCAGATAGAGCCGGCTGCAGCTGAGTGGCCTCGAACATCCTCGTGACCTTGCTCTGTAATGGGAAGTTGATGGTCGCCATGTCTCTGAGGGAAGGGCGTTCTTTGCAGGCGCCAAGTTGATTGATGGCTGTTTCCGGGCAGTCGGTGGACGGGCCGCCGGTTCTCAGGCTCTGTGTGTCTTGGTGCTCCCCTTCTTACACATTCGAGAAGCCTTGGTTCCTCCAAGCTCAATGTAAATCGGATGTTCTGGAAGAGGTAAAAAGTCGGCGAGGCCTTGAAATCTGGGACCATTGGCATCATCGCATTCGATCATGTTCGACACCGAGTCAATGGAAGAGCCACATCAGATTAGATCTCGCAGCCGGTATTCCCAAAGGAGAAAAAATATCCAGACAGGGGGATCCATAAAAAAGCAAAGAAGCTGTCACTCAGTAAGCAAGCACGGACTGGAATGCAGAACGTGAGTCTTCGGTGCTGTTCGACTCGCGGGTGCTTATGCCGGTGTACAGACGGCGTTAACGAGTTTAGTCGTTCTTGGTCTTGGCCCGTCGGCGTTGGCACTTTTCAATGTTCAGACATCTGGAGAGAAACCCGTCACAGAGACATTGAAAATGGAGGCAGCTTTTCGTGCGTCAAGGTCCTCCCCGAAGAGAGCCCCCCACCATCACATCAAAACGGATCCATCCCGGGACCCAGAAACACCCCTGGGCCATGCAAAATCGACTCGACCCTTACATAGTACAAATTTGTGAGAAAAAACGGACCAATCCCACGTGTAATTCCGGACGAGGGAGACCAGGCCCCGGGTGGCTTCTGGGTCTCGCCGGTTTTAGGGGCGTTCCCTTTTTGCTCTTCTTTCTCTTTCAGTCCCCATCTTTGCCTTGCTCTTGAACGAGTTAGCGTCTCTGCTTCGGTATGGCGAATTTGAAAGGTCCCGCTCGTATCTGCCGTCGCCGCCTTCACCACGGGTAGATCATTCTTTACTTCAACTCACCCTCTTCCCAACCCCCCTCGGAGCTGGTGCCGCCTGGTTTCCTTTCTCCGAGGACTCAGAAGCTTTGCACCAGACAACAACGACCAAGATGTCTTCTCCGTCAGCGTCCGAGAAGCACCAGCAGCCGCGCAGGAGCGTCGACTCCTTCTCCGGAGACAGGACTGCGACGGCGACCCCTGATGTCAACATGACGAAAGAAGACAAGCCGGTCCCGGACGACTCGAGCGCTTCGCCAGACCAATCGAGCCGCGATGATTCCGACGACAACGGCGCCGGTCTTGCGCCGACGCAGACCAATGCCTCCGAGGTCTGGCCCGCGACGACCATGTCGTTCCCCCGTGAGGCGCTCTTCGTAGCCATCTGCTGCATGGCGCAGTTCTGCACCCGTGAGTATCTCTCACAGCTATCAATGGCTGTTCTACTTCAAGTAAGATGAACATGGTTGACTGAAGCAAACACCCAGAGGCCGCATACATGGAGATCCTCGTCCTCCTGCACGTAATCGGCGGCTCTTTCAACGTCGACAACCCGGCCCGTCTCGCGTGGCTCGTCGCCGGCTACTCCCTCACCGTCGGCACCTTCATCCTCTTCTCCGGCCGCCTCGGCGACGCCTTCGGCTACAAGCGCATGCTCATCATCGGCTTCTCCTGGTTCTCCGTCTGGTCCCTCATCGCCGGCCTCAGCGTCTACTCCAACTTCACCCTCGCCGTCTTCTCCCGCGTGCTGCAGGGCATCGGCCCGGCCATCTGCCTGCCCAACGCCCTCGCCCTCTTCGGCGCCGCGTACCCGCCCGGCCACCGCAAGGCCATGGTCTTCTCCTTCTTCGGCGCCGTCGCCCCCATGGGCGGCGTCTGCGGCGCCGCCATCGCCTCCGTGCTGGAGCTCGAGTGGTGGCCGTGGGCCCTCTGGGCGCTCTCCATCTGGCTCGCCATCCTCGCCGTCGCCGGCTTCTTCATCATCCCCGAGCCGCAACGCAAGATGGGCCCGCCGCGGGGCCTGAAGGAGATGGTGGTCGAGCTCGACATCCCCGGCGCCGTCACCGGCATCGTCGCGCTGGTGCTCTTCAACTTCGCGTGGAACCAGGCGCCCATCGTCGGGTGGAAGACGCCCGAGGTCCTGGTCCCCCTGATCCTCGGCCTCATCCTGTTCGGCGTCTTCACGGCGATCGAGTTCAAGTACGCCGAGAAGCCGCTGCTGCCGTTCGACGCGGTCAACGCGGACGTCGCGTTCGTGCTGGCGGCCGTCGTGTGTGGATGGGCCACCTTTGGCGTGTGGACGCTGTACCTGGTGCAGATCCTGCAGGAGATCCGGACGCTGTCGCCGTTGTTGACGTGCGCATGGTTCTCGCCCGTCGTGGTCACTGGTGGTATCGCGGCCGTGATCACCGGCAAGCTCCTCGGTCCTCTCAAGGTCCGCCCTGCGGTGGTCATGACGATGGCCCTGGTGGCGTTCACCACCGGTGTCATCCTCACGGCGACAGCCCCCGAGAACCAGATCTACTGGGCCCAGATTTTCGTGTCCATGCTCATCATGCCGTTCGGCATGGACATGAGCTTCCCCGCCGCGACGCTCATCTTGTCGAACGCCGTCAAGCGGGAGCACCAGGGCATCGGCGCCAGCTTGGTCAACACCGTCGTCAACTACGGTATCGCGTTGGGTGTGGGTTTCGCGGGCACCGTAGAGGTCCACGTCAACCGCGGCGCGCAGACGACGGAGGACAAGTTTGTCGGCTTCAGGGGCGCGATGTACATGGGCATCGGCCTGGCTGGCCTGGGACTGTGTGTTTCGTTGACCTTCTTGGCGAGGGAATGGAGGCACCGGAAGGCTGGGGAGGTTGTGAGCGAGGAGAAGGCCGAGGCGCCCAAGTCGTGACGGGGATTAGCACAATAGAATTAGATGTAGAAACGCATTGCTCAGCGCCGCGATAGATATCCCTGATTTTTGTCTAGAAATAGAAACTCTCAAAGAGGGAGTTATTCAAACACACCATCTGGGAAAAAACATGCGCAATGAGATCTGCCAATGCGACGAACGTATGGCTTTGATGGAGATTCTGGAGTCTTTGGACAGTCGCAGTCCAACACCTATTTCGGCTGAGGTTTATCTCAAAGACAAGATAATCAAAGAGACCGCCTAATTTTCTTGTGCTAGAGTGGCTACTTTTCCTGCGTACTTAATTGTTCTTACTGAAGACGATAACGATAGTAGCGACGACAACGACGACGACAACGACGACCAACGATAGTAGCGACGATGATAGTAGCGAAGACGATACCGACGACGGTGAAGTAGAGTATACAACCATAGGGAAATTAGTCACTCTAGCATGGGAAATATCGGCGGTCTCTAATTAAAGACCTCGATTGCTGATACTCGCTGTTCAAATGAGAGAATGCATAAGAGCATAAATGGGGGGAGTCCTTCAGCATGGATATCCATGGGAGCCTAGGTACATCTGTTTTAACGAAGGCAAAGTAAGAGTTGATTTGAGGCTACCTCAGTCTGGTTTTATATTGAACAAAGTCAAAAGATGAAGACGACGAAGGAATTGCAGCCTAATACAAAAGAAATTATGCCATGAGTACAAGCATTTTCTCAATCACTGTTTGTGCAAGGAGACACACCCAATCATTACCTGGGATCAGATATCCCATCTTCCCAAGAAAGCGCCGTCATCCTTTACAGTCCAATGATAAAATTCCTTGCAATGTTGGATCGATTGGCCAGTTCCCGCGAGATCCGATCCTCAGGCTTGATGATGTATTCCTGAAGAGCAGGAGCAGTCTTCGTCGACCTCCACACGTACTTGTTGTCGTTGTAAGGTCCCTTCTTCTTCGTAATCGGCTTCTGGAAATCTCTCAGAGCACCCGGCTTATATGAGGGATCGTTGTCCATGCGGTATCGCACGGCAGGATGGACCCGCTCGTTGGTGATCCCAGCATCGTTCTGGTGACCGTCAGGTCTGTTGTACAAGCCTGGAGTTCTGTCGGCCAAGAAGAAGCGGAAGAGGAAGCCAAAGATCAAGTTGAAGAGCGAGCGGAAGAGGAAGCTTATGAGCAAGCCACCCTGGACGACGGAGGTGTCACCAATAATAGGTCCCAAAGCCCAGTCTTGGTTGTCCTCGCCGGTCTTCACCCACCTTAACCGGCTCAGCACCTGGCGGGCGAGTTTCACAAATGAGCTGACATGAAGGCCTTGGGACTGGTGCGAGAATTCGATGAGCTTCTTGCGTGACATGATCTCGCGGTCTGCGAGGGTCGACAAGATTTGCGGGTGGATTCCATTCGCCGCGATCTGCTCGTCGTTGAACTGGAGGAAGGGGCTGACTTGATCACACATCCAGGTAAAAGTGACCAGCGCGAGTTCTGCTATGGTCAGCGACTGATTTCTGTTTAGGGAGGCGAGAAGTGCTTACGTTCACAGTCGAAAGGCGCTCCCAACAAAATGCCAGGATTGCCGCCTCCAATGTTTTGGTGGCTGCCAGGGAACCAGACTTGCTGAAGATTCGGCTTGACGTATTCCAACTGGCCATCTTTTTGCACTTGCAACTGATCCGCCATCTCGCACTCCACCAAGTCAGACCATGCTGTGTTGATTTCAGCTTCATCGGGTTGCTTGGCATTGAGAAGGTTTCTGAGTCTCTCTGCGAGCGCTTCCCTCGTCTCCGTAGTGGGGTAAGGGGCTTGTTGGCCCGGGCCGGGAAGACGCCAAAGAGTTGGGCAAAAAGCCGTCTTTTTGTCGTCGAGTGCAAGGGCATGGAATGCATTCTTAATGTCTGCGTAGTTGAAAGTCAGTTTTGTTGTCAAGGTTGCCGTACAAGCGATCATCAAGACTTACACCTGCTCAGGGAAGGGTTGTGAAAACCGTATTCATCATGCCTAGGAATGGGAGGCGCCCAGCAATGAAGTTGCTTATCCCTTGAGTCCAGCCCATGTACGGGATTCCCAAAGCGCCGACAGTGTCGAAAACGCCGACAACTTGGATGACTCTGGTGAACTCAGGAGGCAGGGAGTGAGGCACTTGGCTCCAGTGGTTGTCCGGCTTCTCGGGGTTCTGAACCAGGTACTCAAACCCCTTCTTCCTGACGCCCATGATCCATTGTCGGTATTCCGGAGACTGGCGGAACCTGAAGCTGTCGTTGTTGCCGCACTTCCGGTACAGCGCGTAGAGCTCCGGGAAATCGTCCAACTCCTGGGGCTTGATGATGCCAATGTCCGTGATGAGACCTGCCACCGCACGGGCGGTGTAGGCTCCTCGAGAGAAACCGAAGCAGTAGATCTCATCGAGGGGAGAATAGTTCATGACGACGAATGAGTAGGCCCTGATGACGTCGGACACAAGTCCATCGCCAAAGGTTGCCTGGCGGGTCTTCTCGATAACGTTGACGCCCGTCGCCGGTGCCGACACCGGGGCTGTAGTAGACGATTTGCTGGAGGTCTTCCTCGGGGGAGTTGCCATCATCACTGCCGTTTGGTTTCTGTTGTGGGCAATGGAGCGTGCTAGACGTGTGACGTTGGAGGGGACGTTCTTCCGACCCGTGGCCGAAGTCTGCCAGGTGCCGTCGCAGCAGATGATGATCCGCTTGCGAGAAAGCCCCTGGCGCTTGGCAGCATCGCGAGGGTTTTGTTCAACCTGTTGCTGATCCAAGGTTTCCAGAGGCTGGTCAGTCTGGGCGATGGGTCGCGCTGTGGTCTTCGCATCCTTCTCTGGCTGGCGGTGGAAGTACCGCCAGGCGGCGTAGCCCGCGGTGGCCGTAAACATGATCAATGGTGTTGGGGTAAGTTGAATGCTTGGATCTGGAAGGCTGTAATCTGTTGATAGGTTCCAAATCCTTACCACGGGACCTGTATAGGCTATATATGGGAGTCCATTCCTTGGTAACCCCTTCGGGGACGGGCCGTCGGGACCCTCCGCTGCGGGGACTTGTTGCTGTCTCAGTGTTGAGTTCCAGTCTGCTACAGAACAAATTCTCAATACAGGTGAGGCTGAGAGGGGCCGTGAAGCTGTCTTGGAGCATGTGAATTCGCCAGACCCTGATATTTCCACTATTGACCAGCGAGAAATTTGTTGTGGTGTGATCTTACCTGCTGTTGCATGCCTGTTTTCTATGTCAGCATGTGAGGTCTCGGAGCGTCGGAAAGCGCGAGGAATGACAGGCTGGGGCTGAGACATATCGTGAAGATACCCTGATATCTGTGATAACGCCAGAGCTTGGATCCTGAAAGCAGCATCACATAGACAAAATTGAAGGAACGTGAGATCGGCATTGCTGGTCGTATCGCTCGACATGTGAATCTGCGGACAGGTAGAGGTATTTCGCTGTCTTCATGCCTTTTCTGAGACACAAAACAAGTTCGGGATCAACGCTATCGGGCCGCAAAATAACGGCAGCAGGTTTCGCTGACAGAAGCTTCTTGACCATGTCAGCATGCAGCAATGAACGCTTATAGAACTACATCCTCACGCCAGGGACAACATGGAAGCTTTCTCATACCCTCAATGGGTTACTTCCCAACTTTCAGCACTGGTCGATCACCTCCAAAGAGATTCTTTTTCATCTCCATCAGTATTCTGTTCAAGCATCCCTGAATGTGATGAAAAATGTGAGGCGTTAAGAAGGCGAGCTGAATTTTGAAGGACAACTCGTAAATAGAGTTCCAATAATGTCTTGAATTCCAAGACTAACTGTTTTATGGTGGGTTGCCGAGGTTTCTTGGCAACCTAGTTGCAAACGGTGAAGGCGGAGCTGTGCTAAGACACAGCACGCCGAATAGCTCAGTCCTGACCGGCAATGCAAAAACACGATATGGAATGTGATCGAGCCAGAAGAACTGCATGTGAGTTTCCAACGCTGAGAATTTTTGATTCCGTGATTCTTCGTCGGAGAACGCACCATGTAGGGATGTAGACCAAAAGCGCTCCAGTAAACACATATTGACATGTGAAGTGCCATGTTATTGACAACATAACTCGAGTTTAAAGCTTGGCTGTTCAGGTGGTAATAGCATTTAAAATTCTTAGTTGAAGGATGGGAAAGAGGACGTTACTAAACCAGCAATGTCGAAGAAACTATCGGGTGGTTTGACCGGTCATCAGGGACCGTAAATTAAACGCTGCGGCATGTTTATCGATGACCCAGTGTGCCTCCGCAACAACTCTGCTTGCTCCAGGTTTTGGTCATTAACCTATGAATATATTGACGACAATTTCAAGGAAGGCAACCAGCGGTGGCAAATTCATGAAAGATATCATGTACTCTATTACTTGACCATCTTCGGAAATTCATAGAGGTTTGCTATTCGGGCGGATACCACTAGCTAAACGAGCCACTGAGACTTTCGTGGCCGGAAAACGCCACGACGCAAGAGATGACTCCTCAACCAAAGAGGTCCTCCCCAAAGGTTCATACGACCACAAGCATAAAAAGCTCTGCTGCTGCGCGCAGGACCTTTTGTCGCTCTTCCTTCTTCTACAACCCACAAATCAGGAAACACTGAATCCTTCGGGCTAAGTATGAGCTTATTATCACTACCTTTTATCAATTTCAGCATCCGATTATCCAACAACCAAGTCTCACTTTGAACGACCCAGCTGAAAAATGAAGCTCCGTTCAAGAACCACGTACTCGCCCGACGACATCAATCACATTCTTCCCTGGGCATCGTTGCCTGCGGAGATCCGGCTGATGATTCTGGAGCAAGTTGAGGTCGGAAACAAAAGGCATAATTTGTCAAACTGGGCAAGTGTCTCAAGGGAGTGGCAAGCCTTCTTCGAACCTCAACTTTTCCAAAACCTCAAGCTTCAATTCCCTGGTTCCGATGTGGACGATTTGAACTCCTATGTTCACGGCTATCGAAGAGATTTCGTCAAGAGTATCTCACTTCACGTAAGAACTCAGGAGTACGATAATATAGACAAGTTCGACGAACAAGAGACCCAAGACACAATCAAGGCAAACAACAAGCTCTTCAGTCAAGCCCTGAAAAGGTTATTTGTATCTCTTTCGACATGGTCTAATGGCTCGCCTACAGGTGGTATTAAACTAACCTTGAGCGCCGGCTCTCCAAGCGATTCAGGCCATCCGTGGAATCATCGCACTGGGAAGAGTCAGCATGAATTGAGACGTATTTGCTCCTTGGACTCCAGACTGCGTCTTCTTGGAAATTTATTAGACACCAGTTCTGGCGCTCTCAAGCTTCCTCAGGTCTCCATCGTCAACATGTTTTTCGTAACTCAATATTCCTATAGAAGCCTGTCGGGGGCATTGCTTGCGAAAGTTCTTCGTAGTCTTTGCCGTCTCAAAATTATCAGATACGAGCCGTGGCACGCGATTACTCAAAACAGACAGTTACCCCGCGATGAGGCAATGATCACACTGTTCGAATGCGCGAGCGAATGTGCCACGGTAGATTCAGTGCACATTTGGGAAGCGCAGCATTCACTGCGTCAAAGCCCACCTTTTTTCAGATTTTGCAACGACCACCTTGTTTCTAAAGCGGTCAATGCAAGCTATCGTCTCCAGTATCTTAGTCTATGGGACGCTGTTGATGCCAGAGACTTTTTCCATCATGCATCGAGGGATGTGCCGGCGAACTCTTCTGAGCCACCGGATGGTCTTCGAACCTGGCCAGCCCTCAAATACCTAGGCCTGACGACATATATCGAAGACATTGTATCCAGCCCATCAGCGCTGGAACGCCTGCTTCTTCAAGCAAGCCGGGCTGCTTTGCGCATGCCTTTACTCAGGGTAATGGAAATCTGGGCCGTAGGCGATGGGAAGGGATTCATATTCAGATATCACTTTCGGAAAGGCTCGCCATTGCTTACCGTGATAGCGACATGGCAGCTCACATTGAGCAAGGAGGCTTTGAGGTCTTGGAAACAAGTGGCAGCTGGCTGTACAGAACAAGAATTAACCTGCGACGTGAAGCTGATGGGGTCGGGAACTACGATGTCATACTCACGACGTGCGCTGTTTAGTCTGTTAGAATTAGGTCCACGACTGCAGGGGTGATTTTCGAATTTGTAGAGGTAGATTCACAAACACATCGCTAGCTTATGCATATGGATCAATTAAATGGACGCATATCGGGTTTCTCGTATTTTTTTATGGCTATGTGCATCGCAGAAGATGATCATGAGAATAACGACGACGACCATGATAACGACGGACGATGATGAAGGGCGATGCCGACGATTAGGGCAACAATGACGATAATAATAAGGGGAATTATCGGAAATGTCTTTGAATATAGCTTATAGTTTGTCACCCGCGTGGATAGCAAAAGTCAACGCATGATGGCCAGCCAAAATTGGAATTACTCGATGCGATCATGGGCCGGGGCGATTGATGGGCTCAAGAAGATCAGACAGATCAGACATGTGCTCTTACAAGCAGGTAGACAGCACCATCTACAGGTAGCGGGGCAAATCGTCGGTCCGGGCGAGTATCCGACAGACATGAGGCTTCAAGATCTATAAATCAGCAAGCGCTTTCCTGGAACACAAGGGGAGACGCGCAGGAATTTTAGAGAACTGTGATACCTGGTATTGACAAGGCATCTATGGCTAAAGGGTCGCAATGCCGAGGCTACGTTTAACCAACAGCTCTTGGAAAAGCGGCAGATCCTTCGATGAAAGGACGCTTTAGCGTGACCTGCGGAATACCTTCGGAACCAACGACTGAATAGAATGTAGAAGATGAAGCCCAGAGAGAGACCTGAGGGTAGTGATGAAGCATCGGCACCTCCAAGTTAGATTCCTATCATCTTCGCAGGGGTGCCGCTGTTGGAATGGTTGTCCCACCAGATCTAAAGATTGTGAACGACAATTCATTTGGCTAAGGTCCATAACATTGCAAGAGCTCAGACTTTATAAAGTACACCATCCATGGAGCTTTCGCTATGACTAATGTCCAGGTCTAAGAGACGAGTTGCCTTCACATCATGTGTATAAATAAGTTCCCGTCCCCAATCGCGTTGCATCTCTAGAACCTCAACAATCAAACCAGAATGGCCACGTCGGCCAAATAGCAACCATCACGACCGTCAGCTCGGGATATCTCGGCGCCTTCGCCTACAACTTACAAGTTACCCCGTCGGCGCGTCTTCTTCACTATCTGTCAACTCTTCCAACGAAGTATTCGGTGGACTACATCCCTCAAACTACTTAATACGCGAGAAACAGACCAGAACAGCGCTATGAATGGCGATTATCGTTGAACTACATGCGGGCAGAAGGTGCTGCGCTTAGAACTCAGGATACGCGGACTACCAGTAAAGCACCATCGCCGCATCTTCGAATGACACCCATGTTTCAGCAAGGCATATTGTCCCAGATGTTCTTTAGACATAAACCATGCTGAAATAAGATTAGTACAGGTATACTCTGGCCCTTTCATCTCACTTGCAGACGTTCACTTCTGATATTCCTACAGTTGTACACTGGTAATCACCACCGGCAAGCTCTCTTGAGTGTTTATAAATAAGCCTTCATGCTCAGCCGAGACAAAAGTTTTCTCAGACAAATAGAATCGAGGAACAAGGCATTAATGTGTCGAGACGGGCGCAGTCTCCAAAATGGTCAGAGAGAACGACTCGGCAACCGCAATAGCCGCCAAATTCCAGTGCCTCAGCTACCTTACTGTTCTTGAAGGAGTCATGCACATACCAAATACACCCAACTTCTCTCACCAATATGCGGCAGACGAAAACTCCGGCAAAGGCCACGCTCCAGACCAACTCAGCTACCTTCCAGCAGAGTCCTTCTTAACCCGAATGGCCTGAAACCGTGATTTAATTGTGAGGGATTCGACAGATGAATTCCGTTGGAGATGATGCTGAGTTCATATGCATTGGTCTGCTCACTTTCAACGTTCTTGCTTTCATGTTCGTAGTATTATACCCGCTGAACATCCCACACCAAAACTGCCACCCGCTTCAACTGAAAGACAGTAGGTATAAAACCCAAATCGGTGCTCAGAGTTCAATAAATCCAAGGAGACATATAATTGCAGCCTTCGACTTTCTTGAGTAAACGCTTTAGAGGCTGAAAATTAAGATAGGATCCTAGGACGTTGCTCATGTCTCTTCTAACCGATCACATTGACTCTAATCACCGCACATCAGAGGACAACAACCCCGAATACGCCGGCTGTTGTGATCGAATTAACTATAGACGACAACTCCTAGTAATGCTAGACGGCATCTATAGACGAAGATGAGAACTACACACCTTAACCGATATGTTCTCCGTCAATTCTCCCGCGAGGTTTCCTCAGCCAGGCAATTGTGGAAGAACCACCACGCCTCAAGCAAAGACTGAAGGAAGCATTCTTACCGTCCAAGTACATGCTCCCGTCATGCTTTTATACTACCTGATGCCTGCTCTAGAAGCTCTAGCTGGGGCACACAAAACGATTCAAGTCGTCACCGCAAGTTCGCCAGCGGCAGCGCGTAAGATGAAGAGTTTTGCTATCCGGGCGGGTAGTACCTTAGACCTACCTAGACGATAATAGGGGTAGTAGCGGCGGCGACGACGAGGACGACGGGGACGACGGGGACGACGGGGACGACGGGGACGACGGGGACGACGGGGACGACGGGGACGACGGGGACGACGGGGACGATAAGGGCGATAGGAATAATAGAATCATTAAAGAAAGATGAAATATTCGGCTTAATATAAGTAGCTATCCGCCCGGATAGCAAAACTTAAGATGAAAAAAAAAGGCTTCCTCTATAGACTGTGAAAGTCTACCAGGGCAAATGCTGTCACAGACAAGGACCTCTATATTAGTCACTACGTTCTGGTTGACTAAAATGGTCGCACGCCTGAAGCAGCCCGGCGTACGGTCACCCAATAGTGTTCGGACTCGGCCAGTCATGAGGAACTGGCAAGGCATCGCTCGCCTGCTGCATCCCGTCATACGTCCAGCGAACATGTTACAAAACGCGAAGTGGGACGACAACTACGAACAACCATTATCGAAGATACTGATTGCGTGGCTGACTTTCTGCAGACGGCCCCTCCCAACTCGACAATATATAGCACATGATGGTCGACGAAGGCTGTCTCTATCCGAACCATTACACAGCATCATCAGTCCATCTTCATGACGTTCCACGCCAACAATATAATAAAGAAAGCCACCAACCTAATTACTCACACACATTAGTTTTAAGAAGATAAGTTATGTATCATTATTATATATCCCCAGCCCAACCTCCCCCGGCTCAGCCGTAGTTTACATCCGGCTATCCAAAGGAGCCCGACGGAGAAGTGTTTTCCCAAACCTACTAAAAAAAAGAAGATAATGTGTTTGCGCACAAAGCCCGAGCGATTACAGAAACAAAAACGCAACAGGGAGTGTTTTCCGGTTAATCCCCCTTTCCCATCGGGTATCATCACTCTCTCTCTCCCCCCCATCTCTCTCGCGTCTTCTCTTTTTTTGTGTATCTCTCTCTCCTTCCTCCAGCCGTTTGTCTGTATCCAGCAAACATCCAAAAAAGTAGAAATCTCGACTCCGTAGCTTGCTGATGATGATGCAGTCTCGCTATGCATGTAATGACAGTAGGTAAAGTGCAATAATAGGAAATGCCAAGGCCCGCCGCACCAGGAGAACCTCACAACCACAACAGCCACCTCACAGCTCCGACAACACCCTGGCCAACTCCCCAAAAGACTCTCAGGATCATCACGACGAACCACACGTACCACATGAACCCAACAAGCACCCACTCGACAGCGAGCCACATGGCCCGACGGACCCAGCGGAACCTACGTCTGCGCCGGCGGAGCATCTTCTCGATCACGTCGAGGGTGTGCTTTATCTTCAGCCGCTGACCGAGAGTCAGATCACGGCTGGTCTCGTCAGCTTCGTCGGCCGCAGCGCGCGTCATGGCTGAAAGGTCGGTAGCCACACGGCGGCGGACGTCCTCCACACGGCGATGCAGCGCGGGGACTGTCTCCGAGACAAAGTCCGCTGACTTTTGCCATTCCTGGCCGGAGCACTGAATCGATGTGCCCAGAGTCTTGGCCGCGAACTGGTACAGTTCTGTCTGGGGAACAGCTTTATTGCGGATGGAGGGGTCGGTGCTGAGTTTGGCGACTTCTGGCCAGAAGACATTGGCGACCTGCAGGTCATGCTGCGATGGGCGCCTTTGATTGGCAAATATGGGGCGCGGCTCATTGGCGCGGCGCGTGATTTCCATAGCCTTGATGCCAGAACTGAGAACCAGAGCGCGTAGGCGGGCGATCTCTCGCTTCGACATGGGAGCGCGGTCCGGCGCCGGGCTGTGATCGGAAATTGACCAGTGGCGACTACGCTGCGAAGGCGGCTGGGCGTCAGGCGACAGGGCCTGGGGCATTGTGAGGATGGAATTGAGCCGCTTGTCTGCCTCCTTCACTCCTTCACTGGCGCCTGATCTCGGCTCGCCCTCGGACAGATCAGACAGTCGCTTGGCTGAGCTGGGTGATGAGCTGGGCGAGGCGCTCAAAATATCGATGCGTGGCGGTTTGAGTCTATCAAACCGAGGCGACCTACGGCTCGGCGGGCGAGACGTCGGATCCAGGGGAATAGCAGGTTCGCTTTCGGTGGCTCTCAGCTTCTCCGATTGGAACGTCGGCATTATGTCGAGGAAGTTCTTGTTGTTCTGTTGGCGAATGGATGCAGTCCTTGACAACGGCGTCTCGCCTCTTCGCCTGCCTCTGGGCTCCGTATCCGATTCGTCCGTCGTCGTGCCCTCCGCCTCCGACGGGCCATCGGCCGCATCCGACTCCTTACGCCAGATGAGGTCGCCCAGCTTCGATACTCCACCGCTAATAACCTTGTCGATTCGAGCTGCTTTGAAGATTCCTCTGACGCCCGGATCATCGCTGCGCAGCTTGATACTAGCAACGCTGCGATGCGACTTGTGGCTGTCTCCGGTCGTGCGTTGGGCGATCTTGCGGGAAGGACTCCTAGATGATCCCCGCCGGTCGACTGACCTCCGCTCTCCGGATGACTCCGGCGACGCTTCAAATGGCGTCTTCGGTGCGCTTGCCAGATACTCCGCACTAGAACGCTCTTCCGAAATACGTTCGCTTCCTCTCTCTTTACTTCGATCACGGAAGATTGCTTGCTTGACCTTTGAAAAAGGGTTTCTGGTCGGTGAGTTGGCGCGACTGGAGCCCGGGATAAATCGCCTCCAAGTGCGGGAATAAAAGGATCTCCGCGGACAGCACCATCAGGAGAGTTGGGTTGTGAGGAATCGACATCGAAAGAGCTCCTCCGTGCCGGGTGAGGGATCTCCAGACTGGGTCTTCCAGGTCGCTGAAGGTAGCTCGGGGTCTTTCGAGGCTTATCCTTGCTCTTCCTCTCATCGGACTCGCTGACCTCTACAATCGAAGGCTTTCGGCTGTGTTGACGCGATTGCGGCTGAGACAGCGCTCCCGCATCCCGCTCTGGGGTCATCCACCCAGAATCATCTGTCCTCTTAGGATCGTTCTCTCTGGCTTCCCTAGCAATCATCTCCAGCATCTGTTTCTCAAGGATATCCTGGTGACTACTCGTCAGCGTGCCGGTCCGGTTTCTCCTCTCAATCTTCTTGATCTTTTCGTTCTCGCTGTCAGATCCATCTGAAAAGGACGACTTGCCGAGACGCAAGTAGTCATGATGGCTATGCGTCGACTGGCTGTGACGATGATGGTGATGGCCCGTGAGATCGTGAAGCTTCTGGCGAGCACGGTCTCGGGTGCTGCTGGCGTGTGAGTGGTCGGTATCAGATTTGGCCAGCCGTGGATGACCGGTCTTGGGGTCAATCGCAGGGTCCGCATCCTCATGCTCCTTCCGACCCGGCGTGTGACCCGACTCGCTGCCATACTCAGCGTTCTGCCTGGACAATGGTCTGTGGAGGTCGGGCATCTGGGGAAAGATCTTGCGCCATTGCCGGTCTTCGATCAGTTGCTTGTGATGATCTTGCTCCAACCAGTATGCATCAGCCAGAAGGTCTGCCGGGTCAACGAACCAGTCCAGCCTTGGTCGCCTCGGTTTATTGGCGTTCGCAGCAAGTTGCAAGGCATTTTCTCGGGCATCGGCATCGGGGAAAGGCGGCAGTGTGCAGCCGTCTGCATTCGTCTGACCAGTGGCAGCCCACTTGGCCACATCATCAATCCAGTTGTCGACCTTGATAGTGTCCCCAAATCCCTGGACCTCTCCGTCAATGGCCTTGCGTTCCCGCGCCCGAACCTTTCGATTGCGAATGTATTGTAACGGGTTATACTGTCGGCCTAGCCGTACACTTCCATCGGAGCTGCCGTATGTCGGGGTCTTAGCAATACCCCCTGAAGACGTCGGCGGGCTGGCCGTCGTCGGACGGCTCGAGTTGTGTGGCTGGATCGGCGGTACCAGCTCCAGCAAGCGCCTATACTGTGCCATAAGTTCGAGATGTTCCTTCGCCTTCTGCGCCCTAGCAAGAGTCGACGGAGTAAAGTGGTTTCGAAAGGTGCCCTCGCGGCTCATATCAAAAGACGCCTGCAACGGGCTGTGAAGCACGCCGGACGACGGCAACCTGGGCGTCAAAGCCTTATCTGGCCCCGGCGACCTCGTCCGCGATATTCTTCGTTGCTGCTGGTAGTGGTTTTTCAGATTCGGACCGGTAGCGTCTGGGAGCTGCGCCAAAGTGGGCACCGCCTGGGATGCGATCCTTCGCGACGCCTGCCGCCGCGACTCGCTCAAGTTGAGAGCCATGTTCACGATCTGCGTAGAATCGATATCGAGCGAGTGGCTGGTCGAGGGCGGGGTGTAGCTCGCTCCGCTGACCGGTCTGCCGTTCACCGCATCCCGTTTCCTCACGGTCAAATTATGTGTCTGCTGCGTGGGTGAGATATCCCCGTTCCGTCGCGGCGAGGTGTCCATCTCGGTAAATGTCAACCCGGCGTCGCGGCCAGCGCCGGAGCCTGATCTGTCCGAAGCTCTCCCAGACTCTTTTGCTCTGCGGCTGGTCGGTGGGTTGCGTGAATGTCGCCGGCGGACCCCTTGGTCCCCATCGGAGTCGTCATCGTTGCGAATGGCATCCTGCAGCAGAAACCCACCGTTGGAGCGATGCCTGGGCGCCCTCTGCTTCTTCACGTCCCTCGCAGCATACCCGGTTGTAAATTCAGCGTCTCTCGGTGCCGACGAGTTGGATGTTGGGCGTCGGCCGCTCGACTCGTCGGGCGAAGGCAGGAGTGTGGTGTCGTTGAGGAGACTCCCCGTCGCGCTCGACTCGCCCGTCTCGTAGCTACCCCTGCTGCTTCCCCTATCCCCAGGCATCGAGTGCGGGCTCAGCTTCCTCGTGAAAACGGCACGCTGCTGGGCGGCATCCTTCTCCGTCATTGCGGCGAGGGTGCTCGCATGGCCGCCGTCGTGGGGAAAAAGGGTGTTGGATGGTGGAGTTTATGGGATCGGCCTCGTGGCCTTGCTATCGTCGCCGTTGTCGTTGTCGTCGGTGCGGTGCTCGTGTGGTGTTTCTGGTGTCGGTGTCGGTGTCGTGTCGCCAACGAGCGTCGGTGGTTACGAAAAGGAGAACGTTAACAGGCCGCAGCGGCCATGACAGTCCGGTCGACGTCGACGCAAGGGGGGGCACAGGCGACGCAGGTGCAAAGACGAGTCTAGAAAGGCAGGTATCCCATGTGAAGGGACGAAGGTGACGAAGTTTTTGGCGAAGAGAGTCGCTGATTCGTCCGAGCCGAAACAGGGCATTGACATGTGCCAGCTGAGCATAGGTTGGTGTCGATCTTTGGGGGACGGTTGACTAGGAATCGTTGACTAGGAATCGTTGGGCAACGGCAGCAGCGCCAGACCAGTGACCCAAGAAGACCTGGGTTGTTGTTGGAGTAGCAGGAACGGCAAAAGAACTAGCAAGACAAGCGGCCATGCAGCGCGACTGGGACAGCAAGGGCAGGGAAGAGTGCAGGGCAGTGACAGGCAAGCCTCTCCAGTTGGTACTTGGCAGCTAGCTCTGCCGTGGCGTACCTTAGGTAGCACCAAGCACCAAGCACCAGAGCACCCACCCACCCAGGTCGCGCTAAAATTGCCTTCCATTCTCGCCTGCCGCTTCTTCCCCACCCGCTGCACCTCCAACTCCACGCCGCGTGTCCACCGTCTTTTCGGCAATCGCCGGCGCGGATCATCCAGTTACTCCGGAGGAACAACGCCCTCCCTACCTAGTTCAAAGGCTCCTCTCCGTCTTTATCATTGTAATAACTGGATAATATTATATTGCAGTCTGCATAGTCTAAAAGTCCGATACTTCCCGGTAATGCCATATGGTACGCCAAATCTACACTCCTCAAGGAAAAGCATCCATAATATCCTGCCCGCTGATCACAAACTCTTTCGTGTGCTTATCGCCCCTCATCGTAAACGGCTCGTTGTAGTACCTATCTATCCCCCATTTGATCGTGTTCGGGTAGATGTACGTGGAGAAATACTCCTCGGGCTGGTCCCTGGTGCGCGCGTACGCCACGAGCGACGACATGGTCGAAATCAGGTTGCCCTGGAAGTACCGGCCCTTAAGCAGCACCGCGTACTCGACAATCGCCTTCTCGTCGAACGGCAGGCTCTCCACGAGCTCCAGCTTCTCGGGCTGGTCCGCGAACAGCGTCCACTTGTCCGTCACCGTGTAGTTGTCCACGGCCATGATGTCGCGGAACTTTTGGATCACCGCGCGGTCCGCGCAGCTGACGTACACCGTCTTCGTTGGCTCGTCGGCCTCCTCGTTCGTCTTGCGCACCTCGCCGGCGTGCTGCTCCATCTGCCGCTCCGGCGTGCCCCACCGCCGGCCAGTCGTTCTCGCCGCAGGTGGATGCCGATGAAGTTACCGCCGTACAGGCCCTCCGACAGGGCCAGCTCCTCGCCGATGGCCAGCAGCGTCCGGTTGAACGACAGGGCGTTGAAGAGCGCCTTGCGGAGCGTCAGGATCTCGCGCGAGTCGCGGTAGCTCCACGCACCGTGGCTGTCCGAGTAGCGCAGGAGCAGCTGGTTCTGCTCCGTCACGTTGCTCAGCGTGACGTTGTTCTCCTTGAGCGTGTCGTTCACGAGCATGCGCCACGTCTCGTTGAAGTGCGGCCTCTCCATGTAGTGTCTGCTGGGGATGTTAAGTTCCTGGCTCATCCCCTCCGGGTCTTCCGCGCACGAGTTGATGCGCAGGCTGGGACACCGCTCGGTCATCCTCTCCTTGAGCCGCTCCATATCCCACCACACATCGGGGCAGATGGCCTCACTGTCGGTCATGGCCCACACGACCTCGTTGCGCTTCGTCTAAACCTTTGTGTCAGCCTTCTCTGTCTCGTCCGGGTGGGAGCTATAGATCTCATCTCCATACCACGTAGGGGAAGCTGACTCCTGCGCCGATATCGATGGCCAGCCGCAGACAGATCTGCAGGCGATTCCGGGCATTGTTGAGTCCTCCGCAGATGGACTTCTTATTGGGGCCACAGTCGCTATGGCAACTCAGCCAAAGCCCATCCGTCCACCGGGTCTTGTTGCAGGTCTCCATCAACGCGAGGTCGGCATCGTCGTACTCGGATCCAGGCGAGGGACTGCCGAACAGATGGTGGGTCAAATTAATTCCTCCAACCCCCGCCGTCGCTGCTGCTACTGCTGTTGCTACTGCTACCATCTTTGCTGCCCACTATTCAATGCAGACGGTGGCTTTCCGTCGTCGATAAGGCGACTATCCAAATGATAATCAGGACACCAGCCGCCACGAGCGGACTGCTGATACTGGAACTGATGGGTGGCAACATCGTCCGCCTTCGTCGCTATGATGCAGGAGACGGGCAAAATGACGTGAATGTGCGAAGAAGGGGATCATGCCTTGGGGTGCGGAAGCTTTGGGAGGGGGTGGTGACGAGGGGGCGCCATCTTTCTACATATGCTAGGTGGCGGTTTTCCTCACCCGTCGCCTCTTCTCCCTTGAAGGGATCGCATCAGCATGAATTCCTCCTTCGCGCGGTGAACTTTGGTTCGAGATTATCATCACCTTCCTGCACACTTTCAGCTGTATAGCATTCCTTCTCATGACGGTGGCTGAGACAGGCCATAATCGGCGGAGCGGACTATCCTTACTCCGAGCGTGGACAGGACCAGTTGGATGTGGGGCACGAACAACAGACGGCAGCTGCCAGCTGGAGCCACTGGCGCCCCGGGATGCTGCTGCTGGCGGTACCGTCGAGCGCAAGCGAGCTGCGGAAAAGCATGTTGTGCAGCACCAACCCGTGCTTCCCTGTTCCTTTGTTCCCCATCATAATCGCATCCTCGTGCTCTTCCTTTGAGGGGTCCCAACCAACCTTCCAACCGGTTTTCCTCGTCCGCGCTAACGCAGCAAGAATAAAAATGGCGGGGCCCCCCGATCCGCGCTAACGAGGATGACGGATCAGACCGCCCATCGCATCTCAAAGGGTCTCCCCGGTTTGCTGCGACATCTGCCATGACCACTTAGCGAGCCCCTCATCGGGCGTTCGTTCAGATATCGCTGCTCCCCCGCTACTGCTGCAAAGCGCTACCAGCCTCGTTCATGCAATTTCAGCATCTAACCATCGCCTTACATATTTCACCGGCCAGCTTCGCATAGAACACACTCCATGTCAGACACAGACAATTTATGAAAAAAACAGCAATAGTATTGGCGAACCGGGTAATTAAGCTCTAGGAAGACCAAGAAAGACTCCAGTTAGGTATCAGATATCCTGCTCCTAACAGCCGGGAAACCGTTTCCACATTTTCCAAATATCGGCCTCCCGGTAATAGTATTCCATCCGTCTTCCCTTTTTCTTTTCCTGTGCGAGCACGGCGGTTTGGAAAGCACACCAAATACACAAAGAAACAGCCAAGAGCCCATAACCGTGCTCCTCGGGACCCCCTACAACTCTTCTTCTTCTCTCTCAACGAAGGACTTTGATATGAAAATTCGACCAAATAACAGGCGCGCGCGCGACACGGCGGACCTTTCCTCTTGTCCTAGGGGTGTCCTGGGTGGGGGTATCGGGGTATCTCACCCTAACCAAAAACTACTTTACTTCAAGAGTGAACAGGGGACTTGTACTCGGAGAAGTAACGCTCGTGGATCCGTCCAATGTACTCGACCAAGGCGGGCTTCTCACGGATCAGAGCCGCGTGGACCGGGTTGCTGTGCCGATTGTGTTAGCCACTTAAGCTTTCTCTTATGATCTGATATCCCAAGGCGCATGCAACACTTACACAGAGGTTCCCAGAACCGTCGCCAGGTTGCCAAAGGCAACAAAGTCAGCCTCGGTAGGTCGCTGTCCGCCCAAGATCCAGAAAGGCTCACGGGACTCGCGGGAGTCGAGAGACAGCTTCGACAGCGCAGTCTCGCAGAAGCCGTTGAGCGACGTGACGACGTCCGTGGCGAAGGTCTTGACCTCGTCGTCGGTGTAGCGGCCGACGCCCTGCAGGTACAGCTGGGAGTTGACGTAGCCGCGCGCCATCTGGGTCGAGATGTGTCTCGCGCCCCAGACGAAGTGCGCAAAGGGGCCGTCGTGCCACATCTGCTCATACTGGCCGCGCCATCTCTCGTAGAGCTGCAGTCTTCATCAGCATTCACTCTCCATATTCGTCCAGCTAAAACCACTTACAACGAGGAAGTAGGCGCGATCCTCCAACATGGCGCGGATGCAAGTATCCTTGGCCTTCTCAGCCGCGGGGAGGTCCTTGTTGAGGTCCGGAAGCCTGCCAGTCTGCACCAGGCGCTGGATGACGAACTGGGCCTCGCCGACGAGCTCGTCGGAATCGGCGAGCTTGACGTAGGGGACGCGCTGCTTGGGCGCCTGGAAGAAGTTGGCGGCGCGGTCCTTGTGCTGGACGCCGCCGTGGCGGAGGCGCATGCGCAGCTGGATCGTGAAGGGCGTGTAGCCGTACTGCCCGTTGGGGCGGTCGAAGCTGTAGATGATCAGGTCATGACCGATGCCCTTCTCCACCTCGGCTTCGTCCTCGGCCGCCTCTCGGAGCTTGCGGGGCAGGTATCTCTTAAGCGCCAGCGCGTTCTGCTTGGCGTTCTGAGCTGCTGGAGGTGCCTTCATTTTGTCTGTGGTATTGGGGGATGCGGATGGGTATCTCTTGGGGGTATCTCTGGGTATTTTTCGAAAGGATGTACTGTTCTATGCTGCTGTGATGAGAAACGATTGTGATTGACAGGCTTCGACCTGTATTATTTATTGTTTTTGGCGCCGGGTCTGGAAGCTGTTAGCTGTTGAATATGGACGGCCTGTTCGGAGCTGCTGGAGCTTTACAACATGGTAGGTGCTTGTGGCAATGCCCTTGACTCCCGAAACGTAGGCCGAGTCAGACCAGCAAGTAAAGCGAGGACAAAGCTGAAATATCCCATGTCTGTCTTGCATGAAATGCAAAATCAGATGGACTATTGCAAGTGGATGGTGAAGAAGCCTTGCCAATGGGATATCTGTTGGCCGACACGTCATGGCTGTTCCATGTTAAGTTGGCGGGCACTCCAAAGAACGAGGCTAAACGGAGGTGGTGTCTAAAGAGGCATCTGGATTTGAGCATAACCCCATCTTGCATGTAGGGATATCGTAGCCAACACAAAGCCTCGTCTCCCTGGCCAACAGCTTGGCTCAATGGAAGCAGCAGTACAACCACACAACCACCATAACACCTGACCCCAGATTTAATGCCCAATTCAAACCCTAAAACACCGTGACCGTATTAACATGATCGTTCTTCAGCACCTCAAACACGAGGCCTGGGAATCCAAATAGAGTAGTGGTTGAATCGTCTGTACCATCCAGTCTCTTGGCGCCGCTGTCCTCCCATCCTCCAAGAAACTCGCAACTGCTGCCGGGACTATCCCCCCATCCCCTATTGAGGACCATACCTCTTTGGGGAGCCTTTGAGTCTCCGTCAGGATATGCGCTGTTCCACCGTTCGTTCAGTCTATCTTTGATCTCGGTGAACTTGGTCTCTGAGTTTGCCGATGCACCCGGCGAACCATCATCTAGGTAGCTAACTTCCCAGCGGCATCTACGGTGTCGGTTGAATTCGTATGAGCCAGGTACATTGCCGTGAAGAACCAACTTGGTGGCAACCAGCCGATCAGGAGACTCTGACTTGATGGGCTTGCTAGGCGGCACCTGAGACTCATTTTGGGCCGGCGGAGGTCGTGAGGGCGGAGACGGCGTGGAGACTAGAACATCAAAGCCCAAATAAAAGTAATTGTAGAAACATTCTCCAGAAACATTGCCAGCAATGTCTTCCTCGACAGCCTCGTCGTTGTCATCATCTGAGCCTGTGTTCGCAGACGACTGGTCGGTATCCGTCAAGTCGTCTGGACGACTCAGGTCAGCACCGTTCGACCGAGCGCGGCTATGGCTCGCCGTCCGAAGCTTGTGAATTGTCATTCTCTGGTCGTTCTTCCGATATGTTGCATTGGGTGGGCCAAGCTCTGCGATCAGTTCCTGAGGACTGGTCTCTCCCAGGATGATCCAGATTGACGAGTTGGACCACTTGCGGAACAGCTGGAGCTTGCCGCCCCCATGAATCTTGACCAGAGAGATCTCGTCTGGGACAACGTCCTTCCCCCTCGGGAGCACGGGAACTGTCTTGACACTGGGCAGGATCTCCGTCCAGAGTGCCTCTCGCGCTTGCGCCCATGAATCTCCACTGAACACGGCCATGGATGTGGCCACTTGGCCGGTAGCGGAAGACAGCAAAGACACAACGTCCTTGGTGGGAGAATATGCAGATTCGGCTAGTCGGAAGGTAAAGGCCACGCCGGGATAAGAAAGTATGTAGTTACCCAGGTTGTCGGGGGCGTCCGGTGTAGGTGGAATATACTCTCCGCCGTAGGTTGGCCCGAGCAGCCTGTGGTAGATGTGTCGGAAGGTTGGGCCGGAGCTGGATTCTCCGGGGACGGGAGACGATGGCGGCCCTTGGGAGTTTGCAGGCTTGACCAGATCACGATCCTTGAAGGTTACATGATTCTTTGTGAAGTCGATAATCTCTATCAAGCGCAAGCGCTGTTCGGGGCCATCGAAGCGTAGGCGGATGCCGTTGGCAGGAAGCGTCAGGGTAACGGGTTCCTGGACTGGTTGATCGCGGGAATAGGCGAGGTCGAGCTGTGGAAAACGCTGGGGTTCGGCTTTCAGTCGCGTCAAGACATCATGCAAGGATGCTCCGAGAACTAGGCGACAACGATAGAGTTAGTGTCTGAGAGTGTCTCCCAAGGGCAGAGTTCATGCAAACCGAGAAAGCCCAGAGCCCGCCCTGGATGGAGCTGCGCGGTGAAGAGCGACATGATCAGCGAAGGCGATCGGAGCTCAGCGTGGGGTCCGCGGGGTGCTCAGGGCGGATGGTGTTGAAGTTCGGGGGACTGATGTTGTTTGGGGTAGAATAGAAGCCGCAAGATGTGTCTATCGGGTGCTTGTGTAAGGCGTAAAAGGGGCCATGGAAGTGTGTAGGAGGCAGTTCCGCGATAACGGCGAACAGCGCAGTCAGACAGAGACGGACGGCCACGGGTCTTGGAGAAGGGGTTCATGTGATGCTTCAGCAGTGACAACGACTTAGCGGGGCGTGGGGTCGAAAGGGGACGTCATTCGGTTAGCGGAGGTACAGATGGCGGGTACACTCCAAGCAACGAGCCAGTCAGGAGGAAGAGCTGACAGCACTGGCGAATTAGCGTCATCGCTTGAGGTGCAGCTGCCCCACTTCCGCAGATTGCCAGCAGGGGGTGTAGCTCTTATCTTATCAGTCACCCTCTGGTGTGCGTGTGTGTCACTGAGGAAGGTGGGTCAGCGACGGGACAGCGGGGGGAAACTCACGCCTTCCCAGATTCCCATTACAAACTCCGACTGACACTGGCTGAAGAGGCATCGAAAAGTGAAGGGGCTTCGCTGTGAAGTGTGGCAGCTGCCTCCAACGGTTTCTCCCCAGACACTTTTCTCAGCTTGAGCAAGTTCGATACGTACTGCCTCACCCACCACCACATACCTCCCTCTGAAGAAAGACGAGCTGCAAGGGCAGGCACCTCATCTTGCACCACACCAAACCCCCAGATGCCTCAGTCTTCAGATCAACGCTGGCCTGGAACATCGGGCCATGGTATCGACGGAAGGTACAGCATCGTAGGCGCATCTGGAATACCCAACAAACTTCCATCGACACCATCTCTCCCCGCATGCTCTCCAACTCAGCGACACACTGCCACGTTCAAGCTCACCACACGCAAGAACATCGAAACAAGACATCTCAAAGCATCCCAGCTCATGGAGCAATATCTCCAGCCCGCCCCCTCTTGACACACACAGCTTCCAGACCATCACATCCACCATTGACTTCTCTCCCGTCTCCGCATGGAAACTTCCACTGCTATCTGCATCATGTCTGCTTCAACTGGCCAACGGCATGCTCCAACTGCCACTTTCGTCCTCCCGCCTGAAGAAAAGCACAGAGGAAACCCAACGCTTGAGGCACACGGACCTTCATTCGATGAACTCTCGCTCCGTTTCACCTATTCCTGTAGGTTCGATTGCTCCATCTTCAAGGATGTCTCTTCAACACCAAAAGCATTCTCACGCCATTCATTCTGCCCGCCCTCCTTTACGGCTTGGCCGGAGGAGCATCGAATTTCAATTCATAGTGCCGCATTTCCTTCAAGTATGCGACCTTTGGCCCGGACCACACCACGACGGAAAACTTCAGCCTATCATCATGGTGAAGCCATCAACGTCGTCTTCCTTGTCCTGCCGTTGCTGTTGCCGTCTCCACCAGGTCTTGGCCACTACAATCGCCTTCTCGTCAATGACCCGCGAATGCGGGCATTATGATAACCCAGCATCAAGGCGCTCCAAGGTACCAGCGCCGAGTAGCCCGGACATGGCACAATACGTCTTTTTCTGCGATTCGTATCTCGTCTTCGCTTTCTACAAGTGAACTAAGGGCAATACTACTACGTCCTCAATTGACTTTTCCGATCCTGCGAACTACGAGCCTCGTGAATTCGGAGCAACCTCGTGGCCGAGACTTAACGATGCCGCGGCAGCTTGCGTACGGATCGATTTACTTCCCAGCGATACCATACCACTTCATCGCCGGATATCCTGCCTCGTCGATTTCGGCTGAGCGTGGAATTGGCATATGTAATCCGAGTCACTTGAGCTGCTGATTTCATGGTTACTATAGAGATGGTGCTGGCTCGATCACACCGAGATTACAATTACGAAGGATTCTTCTGATGTTTTTCATCCACGTTTTCCCAACGACCACCAACACAATCACGTTGACCCTGAATCTCATCTTGGCTCATCTCACAGACATCGCGGCTAAGGGAAAGTACTCGCAGCTGTGCGGTTGTATTGAGCCCTTGCGACATTGACCGACGGGAGACAGTGCCTTCCCCGAGGCATACCACTATCGAGAAACGAGCCGCATGTCTCCAGCGCCTCTCTTTGGTCAGAAATAAGGCGATTTTGACTCTTCCATTGCAGCTGCTGGATCAGGCGATCTCACTGGGTACCTGGCGCATTGCCAATGTCGAGGTATATTCGTCAATCAGAGGCGACTCAAAAGACGCTGCATCCAAATGAGGGCCTGTTCTTCTCGTGCGACATGAATTTGAAGCTCCATCCCGCGCGCTCGAGCTTCACCCTGTTTCGAAGAGATCGTCTTTCGGTGCTGATCTCTATACCTGGATATCACAGCAAGAACTTCCAGAACGCTCATGTCAAATCGATTTTTGCCCACGCGACTGGCATCGTCTCTGCTGGCTTTCCGGGCATCAATCAGCATGTTCGGCCCCAAAATGAACCCACAACCTGTTCAGCTCGAAATCGACGGTGGCTACTGCCGGCATCGCTGAGCGGTTTCATGGCTACTGCATCTAGGCCGTGCGGCAGCGCACAGAGATGGCTTCAACCCACTTTGCTGGATCCGACTCTGCCCGGCGAACTCAGCTCTTATTTTGAAAGAACTTGATTGGGTTCCGACTTGAGCCCAACAACGGCAAGTCTTGGCTGCGTGGGTCAGCTCATGTAACGGCTTGAACGACCACCCCCGATCCCAGCCTCTAGTTCAACGCTGCTGGGCTCCTGGGTTGCTTGGATATGGCAGCATTTCATGCATCAACGACAGCATCAGTCAAGACCATCTATCTCGCAGAACTCGGCACTAAGGGACATCGCAGACATATCCGGGGCGGCGAACAAAGGTAGACCTGGCAGCAGTCCGGTTGGGCTCCATTGCCCGGACCATCGCTCTTCATGTATGGCAGCCGTAAAGACGGCACCAACACGTGATAGACACCAGGCTGCCCCGTGTCACGATATGCCCTGACTCTGGAGGAGCATGCTCGAGACAACGACAGACCCACGTTGTTACAGCGCTAGGGAATCGCCCACATACAGAGAATGGCATGGTATATCGGCCACTCCGCCGACAGGATTGACCTGTCAAACGACTGGTAGAATATCAGGCCGCTCTACAGAGTATTCGCGGAGAACTGCCTCCTTGGCATGACCTGTTGCCTATGAGTGCGACGAGGGTGAGCCCCTGATAATCTGAGCATTAGAGGCTTTGACCTTGAGGCTCCACATTCATGCTCATGAAGACCGTTGTCAAGTCCGAATAATTTGCTCTTCCGTGGAAGGCAGGGTTCGGATTCGGCGAGTCGCTGGCGAATTACCCACCGTATCATCGAGATTGACACGGTGGTAGTCGATATTGGTAATATCGGTTGCGTCCGTCTTACGGAGTCAGCCCGTCCAGGGGAACGGGGGCCAATACGAGGCAGAACTTACGAGCTTCCGTGAGGATGGTCACCAGTGTGTTACGGTGAGACGGATTGCCACCTGAGAGCTTTTGAATGAGCCCTAGCAGGATGTGTCGCTTGTTCCTGTCTTGCAGCGTTCTCCCAGACGGACGAACGGTCGCCCTCTACACCCCACGTGATCAGCCAGTGCCTTCCTTATTGACCATCTTAGACTACGACGTGTGGAGTGCTAATTGATGGGATTCGAGAGTTGTGTTAGCCGGGAAGTTGTTTTCCTGTTCGTTCTACTGCCCGACGAATGAGTTTCTCTCATCCCACCACCGTCAAGCCTCATGCCAAGGACTCTTGTTTCCCGCTGCCCAAACCTCATCTTTCAGCCTGTTGACCCTCTTCCAACGGACTATGCCCATCTTCGCCCAGTGAATGAGCATACGCATCGAAATGAGTCGTGATTGTGAAGCAACTCACAGCGTCACAGTGGACGTCGAAACACGCTTCACTGTCTCATTGAGGCCCGATGAGATGGACGGCGAATGGCAACCGGGATTTTGTCGCATGAATGCTACTGATACTGTTACTACCCGAAGTACAGCGCGACTCAAGATGTAGCATTCGGGGACTTTTACTTGGGTTGCGGTCGAGAAACTCATCTGATGTATGATATGGGCTAAATACGACGTTGAGAGCTTCGCGCTAGACATCGCAAACCTCAATCTTTACAATGTCAACTCAAGTCCATTCATCGTAGCTGACTTTTGGAGGTGGCCACGCACCCAAGGGAACTGCTTCGTGCAGGCGAAGGCTCAATCCGGTCTATCGACCGAAGTTTACTTTCATAACAACTCACATTATCTCACAACTCAGATCATGTGGCATAAAACAATGGTATCTTCAATCTAATCTTGACGAGATCCCTTCCTAATCGTTAACAGTGCAAACATACTCGGCAAACGTTGAAAGATACGAGGCTATGCAACCAACCGGCTCGCTTATTCCTTATCCTCCCAAAACGAACATCTGCGCTTCAACCAACGTCACACCTTCCCCTCATCACCAAACTCACTCTCCCCTCCAATCCCTCAAATAACAAGCCACCCCCGCCAAGTCATGGCTAAAATCAGCATCCGCGACGCGTCTACCGCCGAAGACGACGTCGCCTTCATCGTCGCAGCATTCGACTCGACCCTCGCGCCCCTCGCGGCGCTCGGCAGCGGCGCGATGTGGGGCTCCACGCCCTTCTCGCAGAAGGACGGCTTCGTGGAGGAGACGGTTAAGGATGTGCGGACATCGGAGCAGTATCAGGCCACGGGGAAAGGGGAGGAGGCGCTGAGGATTTTCGTGGCGGAGGTTGAGCTTGAGGTTGGGACGGAGGCGGGGGCCGGGGCGGGGCTCCGGTGCCGGGAGGCTGGGGACGGGAGGCGGTATCTCCCTGTTGGCATGGCATTTGTGAGGGAGGGATGGGTTCCGGGTCATGTGAAGAATCAGTTTCATGTGGAGAAGATTAGGCAGGAGTTGGAGGGAAGGAAGGATTTTGTTTATGTTGATGTTTTGATTTCTGATTTTAGGACGGGGGGGTTGAGGAAGGGTGCTGGGGAGGCGTTGCTTGGGGGGCTAGGAAGCATGCTGTTGAGAAGGGATTAAGGGAGGTGTATCTTGATGCTTGGGCTGGGAATGGTGGAAGATTGGTGAGGTGAGTTTGAAGCTGGATGTCATCTTGTGATTGATTGCTTATAGAAAACAGATTCTATGAAAAGCACGGATTCAGTGTTGTTGCTGAGTTTGATATGACGAGGGGTGACGGCACCATTTGGCCTGGAGCACTTGTGAAGATGAGCTGTGTTGATCGGGGCGGATCCATCTTGTGATGGTAGCCAAGAAGGCTGGCTATCTGGTTGCGAAAATCGGGACCTAGATTGTATGAGAAGTCCACCGCAAAATCATACGAGTGTTATCACTTTTAGCTTGACACCTCGAGCCTTGAGCTGCTCCGGTGTTTGGCGAGGATCGAAGATGTTCCATACGTTGTCTTCAAACCTTTTCCAAACTAAGTACCCTTGGTCAGCGCTTTCGTCTTGCTCCCAACCAAACGGCAAGTCCTCCTCCATGCGAGGATCCTCAAGAGTTTGACTACCGTCGGGTGCAACAAAGTACTCGCGATTTTTGCTGCCAAACATCATTTTCCATCCATCTGGCAAGGGGCCAAGGACAGCTTCGCCATGAGACAAGTGAGGTATGTAACAAGGCCCAATGATGCTGTACTTCGAGTCCTCCATAGGTCTCATGACTATCGGCATGCGACAGCCTAATACTACAAAGATCTCGTCACCGGCGCGGGCTGCACTGGAACCTAATCCGAAATGACCGTCGTCGATGGCGAAGACTGCCGTACCATGGATATACCGATTGAGTGACGCTCTGAAATTCGGGGGCATTGGGCTTCGCTTGGGATTCGACGATTGACTCTCCCCGCCGCGTTGCAACAGCGCACTTTTGACGTCGCCCATGCTAAATATGCCATCTGCGATACGTTCCGATTGCCGGCCGCCACTGATCGCTTCCATGAGATTATTTTTCTCCGGGCTATTATGGGTGTGAACTTCATGAGGGAAAAGTTCACTTATCCAGGACTGCAATGTGTTCTGAATGTCTTCTTTGTCGGGCTTCTGTGGCATTGCCGAGGTGTACTGAGTGACACTTCCACACTGAAGTGCCGTAATCTCGATACACAGCTGATCAGGCAAAAGATCCAGGACCGCCTTCGTTTGTGCGGCACTGTTTGCGCGTACGAATCCCATGTCTATACTCATAGGTTTGTCTAGATTCGGAACCCAGCTAGGTTTGCAGGCCATCTCACACAGGTCGAAGAATTCCAGCGATGAGTAATGCCTATAGCATTCCAATGCCCAGTCGGTGTATACCTCTTTCGCTGTCTTTTCATAGTCGATTGCCATGTGAAGGGAAGTCTGGAGGCCAAGAATACCATATACCCTGTCTCGTGGATCCGCACACTTACTACTTCCCATCAATGCGACAACGTTTCGAGAATCGCCCACAGCGCGTCTGCATTCAAGCACGTCCATTGCTTTCTCGAAGATTGAAGATCCCAGACGTGTTTGGCTTGCTTTGACGACAGTCTCGTCCCAGTCTAACTTCATGCAGAGGTAATGAACGGCAGAAGAGAATCTGGACCAAAGTAACTCGCGCTTTCCGCTCGTGAGTACAGCCGAGTCATTTGCAAGGATTATTTCTTGTCTGACCCAAAGTCTTGTAAACCATGGAAGGTCAGCTAAATGAATCAAGCATTGCCAGTCGTGGTGTGACAATGGCACCAGATAAGCTGATGTCACGTAGCTTATGTCCCCTTCGTGGTGCCCGTAGAACTCGTTCGCGAGGTCATCATAACCTACGAGCGACCCGATCTCGTCGAAAATTTGCATTGCACGTGCGACGAGCTCGTTATCTGGAGCAAGCCAGACGACAACCCTACCCGCGTGGCGAAATATCCGCCATGCGCTGGACTTGAGCAGCTCGTTCGGGCAGGTCCCGCTGATTGATGCAGACGGCATCGCACCAGACACTTCGAGATTCGGACGTCCTTCGAAGGTCACGTAAAGCTGATGCCAAATTCTTTCCGATCCGTAGACAACTCTCATCTTCAGTTGAGTCGCTGACTATCGACAAGGTTTCCGGGTCATCTTGTTCGCCCCATGCGTAGGAAAGCGCTTCGTAATTCGGAATGTAGAATGAAGGGTCGAAGATGCGATGCTGGAGACGTCCTCTCAGCGGATCCTCAAACTCTCCGGGAAGGAGCTTGAGTCTTCGAATTGAGTGGCTACCCAGAGACTTGTATTGATATTCCGGCATTTCGAGTGTGGGACGACAGGGATTACAGCGGTTCGCGCGACGGCAGAGAGACGTACACAGGGAAGATGAAGTAGTGTAACGATGAAGATGCGATGCAAGTCGAGTTGAAGACATGTCAGACTGCTTACAGTCGAGGTGAGCTGGAGAGAAATGGTCAAGTTGAGTTCAAGAAGCACTGTTGCATGTCGGCTGCAGTCAGCAACCCGGAAGGAAATATGATTGGGTGACAATCCGCAAGGTAATCTTGACCAGGCATCATAGTCCTCGTTTTTCCACTTTGAGAGCTGCGTGTGGCACCTACACCACAGCCACAAGAAGCGCATGAAGAGACCAGCGGCCCATTAAATCAAGGCTCACGCGACTATGCCGTGTTGCGTATCCGCATCTTAGGCGCAATCATGATGAAAGCCAATATCCGGCCTTACTCAGCACCTTCACAGTGTTGGCTTTGCGGAAAATGTGGAACTTGTGATATTCGGACATTCCTCTTGAAGAAGCACTGATCAGGCGCGCCATTCGGCACGAACTGGTGGTCATGGCCTTCCTCGGTGAACAACCCCCGGCCTCGGTGAACCGCCCAAATAGAAAAAAGAGGAGAATAACAAGACAGGCGGGAGCGGGTCGAGACGTTGCCCGGGTGACAGGGCCTTCCGCCAGCCAATTGCAGAGCTTGCCCCCACTTAGCGCGCATGTTGTATTTATTTTACCCTGGCACCTGTCAACACCACCCACACACAACCTCCGACATTCAATACATCATCCACACGCCGCAATCCTTCTCTCTTCCAGCAAGTTCCCAGAGAAGTCTTGCAAGTTTCAGTTCACACATGCCGCGTTGACTTTCTCAATTTTCCAACAACATCCACTACTAACCTCACCACACAACACATCACAACATGAGCTCCAGACGGGAGCTGACGAGGACGGCCTCGTCGAACCTCCGCACCGCCGCCGCCAGTCGCACGACCTCGCGCCCGACGACCACCAGAACCTCCAACCTGCGCTACCAGAGCGGCCCTTCCAAAATCGACAGGAGCCGCGCGACCTCGCCTGCTGAGTCGGTCGCATCCACCGCCACAACCGCGACGAAGCGCAAGGAGCGCGACTACGAGTACGAGGCACCCGGCGGTGAGACCAACATCAGCGTCGTCGTCAGATGCAGAGGCCGCAATGAGCGCGAGGTTCGCGAGAACAGCGCCCAGGTCGTCCGCGCAGACGGCGCGAAGGGCGAGAACATTGAGCTGTCTCTCGGCGCCAATGCCCTCAGCAACAAGACCTACAACTTTGACCGCGTCTTTTCTGCTGCGGCGGACCAGACCATGGTCTTCGACGATGTCGTCAAGCCTATCCTGGAGGAGGTACGTAGTGAAGTCACACGCTTCCATTACCATACTAATATCATTGCAGATGCTTGCCGGCTTCAACTGCACCATTTTCGCCTACGGCCAGACGGGTACTGGCAAGACCTACACCATGTCTGGTGACATGACCGAGACTTTGGGTCTCTTGAATGACAATGCCGGCATTATTCCAAGAGTCCTCCACGCCCTATTCAACAAACTTGAGGTCGACGACACCGAGAGCTGCGTCAAGTGCTCTTTCATTGAGCTTTACAATGAAGAGCTCCGCGATCTGATCTCCGTCGAAGAGGACCGCCACAAGCTTAAGATCTACGACGACACATCAAGGAGGGGCCATGCAACCACAGTTGTCCAGGGCATGGAGGAGAGGCACATCAAGACCGCGACCGAGGGTATCAAGGTTCTTCAGGGTGGAAGCTTGAGGCGTCAGGTTGCAGCCACCAACTGCAACGATCTCAGTAGTCGAAGTCACACTGTGTTCACCATTACCGCCTACGTCCGCAAGAAGGGCGAAGACGGAGAGGAGGACTACGTTAGTGCCGGCAAGCTGAACTTGGTCGATTTGGCCGGTAGCGAAAACATTCAGCGATCCGGTGCCGAGAACAAGCGCGCCGCTGAGGCCGGCTTGATCAACAAGAGTCTGCTGACTCTTGGCCGAGTCATTAATGCTCTGGTCGACCGCAGCCAGCACATCCCCTATAGAGAGTCCAAGCTCACTCGACTTCTCCAAGACTCTCTTGGTGGACGCACAAAGACGTGCATCATTGCAACGATTTCGCCTGCAAAGAGCAACCTCGAAGAGACAATTTCCACACTCGACTATGCTTTCCGCGCCAAAAACATCCGCAACAAGCCGCAGCTTAACGCCATGATCAACAAGAAGATGCTGCTTAGGGACTTCGCAACGGAGATCGAGAGGCTGAAGAGCGAGCTGATTACTACTCGGCAGCGCAACGGTGTCTACCTCTCCAACGAGTCCTACGAGGAGATGACTGCCCAAAGCGAGTCGCGACGCATTGTTGTGGAGGAGCAGGCGGCCAAGATGGAGACACTCGAGAACAACCTGAAGAACAAGGTCCAAGAACTGTTTGCTCTTACCTCGAGCTTCATGGGCCTGAAGAAGGATCATGAGGGCACCAAGGCTGAGCTCGATGAGACGCAGGGTGTTCTTGACCAGACGGAGCTTGTTCTGGCGGCTACTCGCAAGAGCCTGTCTGAGGAGACACACATTCGCAAGGCCCACCAAGAGACCGAGGAGAAGCTGGCCGAGGTAGGTGACGAGCTGATTACCACTCTGCAAAAAACTATCAGCGACGTCGACGGGCTCCGAGCCAAGAACAAGCGCAAGTCAGACCTTCAGTTCATCAACCGCAGCGCCTGGGGCACTGCCCAAGCCGAGGTCTCTGAGGTGACGAGCATTGTCGAGCAGAGAGTCCAGAGCTTCCAAAACAAGCAACGGGAGAACATCTCGGGCATTTCTGAGCGCATGAACACCTTCGTCAGCGAGGAGTTGAAGAAGCTGTCCGATACTCAGAAGTTCTTGGATGAGCAGCTGGAGTCGTTCACCGAGTCAAGGAGGGAGCTCTTGGAGCAGAAGGAGAAGTCCAAGGACGAGATGGACGACGTCCTTGAGGAGATCAAGGTTGTTCGTGACCACGTCAAGGAGCGAGTAGGCGACAGCCTGCAGGCGATTGCCGGTGCTGCCGAGCGCATCGCCGCGGACGTCCTTAGTGAGCTGGACACCTTCCACAACCAGGTAAATAACACATGCAGTCGCCATTTGGAACGTATTACTAACATGTCTGTAGCTCCACTCTTCGTACAGCTCTCTGGGCAAGGAGTTCAAGGGCATTTTTGAGGACCTCATGAAGCACATTACCGAGCAGCGAAGTGAATCTGATAGACTCAGACAACAGCTCCAAGCCGCTACCAACACCGTTGTTGAGCAGAATGCCAACATCTCTGATCAGATGCAGCAGGTGTTGGAAGATGAGAGGAAGCAAGCCGCGCAAGACCGCCAGAACCTGCTCGCTCAAATCACTACTCTTATCAACGCGCAGGCCGAGACTCAGGAGACTCGCCTGGCTGAGAAGACTTCTCAGCTGCAGCGTAGCGTTCTGGACTCGAATGTGGCTCTACTGGACAGCGTCACTCAGTACTCTGAGGACATGGACATCTGGGACTCAAAGGAGGGCCAACTTCTCGAAGATGTTGCCAAGTCCCGTGACACGATGAAGAACAAGTTGAAGGATGACTGGAATGTGAGTAGAATTTCCTCCTCAACAACACATCACAAACTGACAAACCCAGACCGCAAACGACCACAGCACCGCGATCCAGGAGACCACAAAGTCAGTCCACGCTGAGACCGTCCGTGTCGTGGACGAACAGCTCAAGGACCTCGACGTCCAGATGGAGTCTTTGGATGCGTTCGTCACCCGCGCCCGCTCCGAGAACGCGTCGCACCACGAGAAGCATGGCGAGTCTATGGAGGGCTTGTCGTCAACCGTCGAGCAGTCCTTTAGTAACATCTCCGATCACTTCAAGGTCACCTTCGACCGCGTCAAGGACCTCGGTGAGGAGATGGAGACCGAGACTGAGGAGATGCAAGACGGCCTGGAGCCACTGACCCAGGAGCTGTGCAAGCCGTTGAGCAACCTGCGCAAGGACATTGAGTCCACCAACATCAAGGAGTACCAACCCACCGGCGCGACCCCCATGAAGATGCAGTACCAGTACCCGACCAACCTCCCTCGGACCGAAGCGCACGAAGCCCTCCTGGCCAACATGAAGGACGAATCCACCCCGACCAAGCCAGTCAGTGAGTCAATGGTCTTCTCGGACATCGACAACCCAGACCTCCACCGCTCGCCGCCGGCGCGCCAGTCGACCCGTATGTCGACCCTCAGCATGATTTCGGAGATGCCCCCTTTTACAATGAGTCTGCGGGAAGTCAACCCTAACACGACTAGCAACCTTACCTTCGACCCCTCGGCGAGCATAATGTCCATCAACGAGAACACGGCCCCGCTCCTCTTCAACAAGCGCACCTCGACCAGGTTTCAGGGCAAGGGCCCGCGCAAGCAGACCAGCTTGCTTCCCATTGAAGGACGGGAGAACGTGCCCCCTTCTTCGTTCTCTCAGAGCCTGGGACCTCGCAGGAAGAGCCCCCGCTTGAACTGAGTAGATGATACTACGGATAAGGCAATTGGTTGATTTCGGGACATTGGTGTTTTGGGGGTCGGCAGAGTTTGTCACTGGTTGAACTGTACAGATAACAATCGCGGGTGTTGGGATGGCGGATTGGGTCCTTTTGTGTTTTTGGGTGTAGGCTTATTGGTATTCTTGATACCCTTGACTTCTTTTGAGGATGTTACATTTGAAAACAACGTTTCTGTTACTGCAATGAATTGTCTACTTCGCCATGAAAAGTTCGGGATGTTGGTGATTGGACCCTGCTGTGATCATCCATCGAGACTTGATTCTCCAAGTTCTTGGCCTTGAGGGTAAAGGTCAGAAAAGGGCTGTCTTGTCTGGCGATGAACGCCATAGTAGGAGACGACCGTATTTATTGAGGAATAACTCATGAACAGCAGACGTGGAAGATATTCATTTGATTGTTGACTGTCGGCCGCTGTGATTTATTGCGTAGCTGAATATCGTGTGGTTGATGCTGCGTTGACCTAGGATGACTCGAACGGTAGCTGAGTATTGTAAATCATATTCAGGCTCGGGATGGCCTCGGTAGTTTCAAACAGGGGCTTGAGCACCTTGTTTGACGCCATAATCAGTGTTGTTTCTGTCCTCTGTTCGCATTGATCTGGCATGTGTCCTCACGTCTGTGTCGCTCATGGACTAATGGTTGGTTACTGAACCCATCAAAGTCGATGACACCTGCGTATCGTTCCGTATCTTCTCTATCTTCTGTATTTACTTAATAATAAGCGGCCAGCAACGGCATGGAGAACGAAGTGTTAGTTCGTAGCATGGAACAAGTTTACCGACAGCTGCACTTGTCATCTCTGCAGGGACGACAATTTCAAGGGAGATTTGGCAGCCAATATTTCGTGAACGACCCAGATTCTCTGCGGCAAATGCGATCAATTTATAGAACGGTATTCACCCACAACAGAGTAGCAACTTGACTACTTCTTGGCAGTCTGGAGGATTGTTTGTAGTCTTTGACGTCTAGAGTGGTAAATTAGCATTATAATCTCAAAACTATCTAGATAGCATCAGAAACGTTGCGATCCTTGATAGCCTCAGCAACTTACAAGAGTTAACTTCAGCACCTCGACCAAGAATCCGAACTGCCGGGGTTTTAAGGAAAATGCTCTATTGTCTGCACTAGGAGCACTCTATAATTGAACGAACGTTCCAGCAATGTTAGGCTTTGGTATGACACATAAGGTACTGCATTATGATCGAAGGAACTCAAGATAAGCAGAGTGGAACTCAACATGGCTAAAGCAATGTCAAATTAGCCATAGAAAACAAACAGCTCATGTTCTCAGGTACAATGGATATCAGAGGCAAACGTGTATTCGCAGAGACGGCTATCACCAGGAGGTGGCGGCACTTGACTGGCTGTCACCTCCCCGCTCGTCATCCACGCCCTTGAGGAGTCGACTCCAAGTCTACGTCAGTCCATCGACGTGAATCGTATAAAAAGGTCTAGTATTACTTCTCTTACTTATTTTGGTCTTGAGAGCATTTCAATCTTACAAAAAGCCCAGCGTCTAGCCTTGTAATAACTACGATTACATTCATCCCAAACTTCTCCCAGAATGGCTTATCCCGACCTGACATCCTTCAAAGCCCTTTCCTTCGACTGCTACGGCACCCTCATACAATGGGAACAAGGCCTCAGCTCAGCCCTCTCCCCAATTTCTTCTCGCCTCCCCCCCAACACCCCCGAAGCCAAAGACCCAGTCCTCCTGCTACAGCGCTTCGACGCCCTCTCCGCAAAGCTCCAAGTCGCCGAGCCAGAGCTGCGCTACAACATCAACCTCTCCCGCTCCTTCGCCACGCTCGCCTCCGAACTCGACGTCTCCGTCTCCGACGAAGAGGTCGAGAAATTCGGAACCTTGCCGGGCACATGGCCGCCCTTCCCTGACACCAACGCGGGCTGGAGATCCTGAAGAAGCATTACAAGCTCATCATCCTCTCCAACATTGACGAGGATAACATCGCTGGGTCTGTGAATCAGTTCAGCCCGGTCGAGTTTGATGGCGTGTACATCGCGCAGGAGATAGGTAGTTACAAGCCATCCCACCGCAACTTTGAGTATCTGTTCAAGCATGCCAAGGAGGAGCTGGACGTTGATCGGGAGAAGGGTGATCTGCTGCATGTTGCGAGGAGTTTGACGGCTGACCATGTGCCGTCGAAGGAGCTGGGCCTGAGAAGCGTGTGGATCTCGAGAGGCGGGGAGAAGAAGGAGGGAGAGGGTGTTGGCGGGGATTATGACAGGTTGAAGGGGGATGTTGGGTTTGAGTGGCGGTTTGACACGATTGGTGACTTCGCCAACGAAGTGGACAGGCAGTTTCGGGAGAAGTCTGGCTGATGTTATAATCCCATTTTATAGAACTTACGTGGTTCAGCAAAGCATTTGCCAAGAGTGTGTCAGTAATAATCCATTGCCTTCAGCACGTTGGGTATCCCATGTCTCTAATGCAATCCCTCAAGAAGAATCCCAAAACGACTCCTCATCACCAGCACTACCCTCATCACCGCTCTGAATCCTCCGGCCCCGATAATGCCTCTTCCGCTTCCTCATGCCCGTATCTTCCGCCCTCCATCCCTTCCTAGCCCGGATAGGCTTCAAGAATCCGTCAACATGCACCGCCCCAAACATCTCATTCTCACTCTCCACGTCGTCCACATCAACCGCCTGACCAGGATGGACCCTCGCCACATGCCTCTGCAAGTTCGCCTTCCTCCCGAACCCCTTCGCAGCCCTCTCACACCCTGCAACAGGGCAAAAGAACAACCCCACAGAAGACGAGCGCGATGCACTCCGTCTCCTACTCGACGCCCTCGCCTCGGAATCGCTAGGCGCAACACTCTCCCTCCCACGGCTGCGCGCCCTCTTCTTCCGTCCCCGGGCATCCACGCGATCCCCTTCGTCCTCCGAGCTCGACAACGAAACCGCGCGGTGGCGCCGCATCCCGGGGAGATGGCGCGTCCTCTGCGGCCTCGACCTCTTAGACGCCGGCCCCTCGACGAGAGTCTGTATGTCCATCCCCTGCCCGAACAGATCCGCGCACCGCTGCGCCGCACGCGCGACGACTTCCGGCTTGAAGCCCGAGATGGACGCCGCGCCCAGGACGTCGCTCCAGTCCCGCAGGCCCCAGTTGCCGAGCATGGCTTCGCGGGCTTTGGTACGGGCCTCCATGCGTGCTTCGGGGGGCAGGTCGCGCTTTTTGCGGGGCGATCTGGCTGGGGATTTCGGTGTTGGACGGCGCTTCTCAGGGCTCATGTCTTCATCATCCGCGTCGTTTTCTTGGGCGACGGCATCAGTCTCGACGTTAGTGTTATTGTCCTCCGCATCCGACGCGGCTGGGATCCTCTTCTTCTGCGCCCTCGCAATCCGAATCACCATCTCTCTCTCCGTCTCCCCCGGCAACGGCGTCTGTACCTTCTTCGGGCGTCCTTTTCCCCTCTTGCCAGAGGCACTGCGCTCCGGCTCCGGCGTGCGCGGTTCCGGTGTGCGCGGTTCCGGTGTGCGCGGCGCCTGACTCCGCGACTGGCTTCGCTTCCCACCCTTCCTTGAGGGCGTCCGCGACCGAGACCGCCGGGAGACGGCACTGTCGGAGCCCTCCGCGTCGGAGAGGTCCGTCGCCGAGGCGGAGGAGTCGGTCATGTAGCTCAGGCCCGCCAGGCGGGCGTTGTGCAGGGTCGTCAGGGTGTTGTCCATCACGGTTAGGATGTGTCTGACGGACGGGCGGAGGAGATCTGCCGAGAGGTCGTCGTTGGCGGAGACGACTGCTTCGTACGTTTTCGTCCGTTGAGATTGTGGAAGTGCCTCAGCAGGTTCCGGTTGTGGGCTATCTTCCGCGGGAGGTTTGAAGTCGTCCTCGTCGTCTGAAGTGACGCCTGACATCGTCGCCGCTGATTGCGATGTTGCGGCGGCGGCATGCTGTGCAGCGGCCTCTTTCCGCCTGCATTTTTCCTGCCGTTGGTAGAAACGTTCCTTGGCCTGCCTCAGAATGGTGGCTGTGAGCTCGTCTTCCAGAGCGGTGCTGGGCATCTGAGGCGCATTGGACCGGATCGTGAACTCATCGTCTTCGTCATGCGTCTGCTTCAGGAAGTCGTCGCCAGGCACAGTCTGTGTGTTCATAGGCCAGGCAGTCCATGGGTTTGGCGGGCGCCAGTCGCTCGCATCCACAATCTCCTCAAGTGGTCTATCCGCGTCCTGTGATATTTGCATCAGCTGCTGGTACCTTGGAAGCCGGCATCGGTGTGCTGCCACTCACCTCTGCATCAGGCTCTGCTGCACCCGCCCGGGTCTCACGATTTTTCAGCGCAAACGCATTGTAAAGATGGACCGACAGGTCGCGATTGCGGACTTCTTCGAGCGATTTGTAAATGAGGCGCTCCTCCTGCGTGTAGACGTGCCATGTCGCTTTGCTGCCCTTCCAGCGGTTGGGCCTGGTCTCGTAGAGTTCTTCCGAATCGATTGAGCGGATCTCATCGGTGTCGAGGTCCCACTGATTCTCGTCGGCCGTCATGATGGCATGTCATAGACAAAGACAAGAAATTTTAGCAGGGGTCATTTAAGAATAGATTTTCCCGTTGGCGATGAAAAGAAAGTCTGTGTTGCTCGCAGGATCGTTGATCGGAAGTGTGTAAAAGTGAGGTGAAGAAGGGAAAAAGTTGGATCCGCCCACATTACACCGAAACTCACCGAAAATCAAGCAAAGTTCTCTCAAAGCAAGGCAACAACTCACACCAGACAAACAGGTATCACCAGAAGCGCTTTATTTCATGTCAGAGTCACAAACGCAAGAGCAATCAAATGTATATCAAGCAATTGCATTTCTTTTCCCAACACCACAATTATGGTATAACGAACGCCAACTACATACAGTCTACATCAGGAAAAACAGGAAACTGATTCTTTTTTTTTACGCCTTCGCCTTCTTGTTCAACTGCTTCTCCAGCCTTCTCCTCTTGGACCTCAGCTTCTCGTCCTCGGCGCTCTTCTTGTTATTAGTGTACTGCATCTGCTCAAACAGCTTCCTCTTCTTCTTGCTGAGCATGCCCTTGGCACGCTCAACGTCCTCGGCCTCCTCGGCCACCTTCTTGGCGTGCGCCTTGCGCGCCACCTCCTTCTTGGTCTTGGGCTTCGTCTCCCTGCGCTTGACGCTGCCGCCAGCGAGCTCGGCCTCGAGCTCGATTTGGCGCTGCACCTCCTCGTCGTCGGACAGCTCCTCATCCTCGTCTGCAGAGGCGACCTCGTCGTCGTCGTCACCCTCCTCTTCCTCCTCATCGGATCCGGCAACGTCCATGTCGTTGTCGGCATCCTCCTCGTCGACGTCCATCTCGCCGTCGTCCTCGCTCTCGGCAAGGGCCTCGCCTTCGGGCTCCTGCTCTTCGAGAGGGATGGTGGGGTCGTAGGCGCCCTGGACCTGTCTGACAAAGGGGCTGAGATGGGGAGGCAGCTGCGCGCCGGGGGCGTACTGGTCGGCGGGCTTCAGCTCCTCGTCGTTGACGCTGTCCCAGACCCATTGAGGCTGGACGTATATCCTGCCGGGGACGCGCTGGTTAGGCGCGAGCTTCTGGGATGTCTGGTTGTCTTCTCCGTCGCCTCCCTCGTTTTGCGCAGCGTAGATCTGGGGACGGTCGACAATCTGGTGGGTGATGGTAGGGTCGCGCTCGTTGGTCGTGAAGGCGCCCTCGCCGAGGACGGCGTCCCAGCCGATGCGTTTGCAGCCGAAGGAGCGCAGGAGGAACTCGAGAGGTTGTCTCGGGGTCTCACGGGAGAGGAAGAAGGTGCAGTTGGCGAAGAGCTTGCCACGGTCGGAGCTGGAGTACTCGGGCTGGGGGAGGACGTCGCCGCCGGGGGCAGCGGGCTCGAACTTGTCGATGGCGTCGGTGGACTCCTCGGTAGACTCGGCCTTCTCCTCCGTCTTCTCGTCGTCGACGTCGGTGTCCTTGAGCTTCTTGATAACCTTGTTCACCGCAGCCTGCGTCTTAGCGTCGACATGGTGCTCCTCTCCGTTGGCGATCTGCTTCTGCTCGGTGACAGCGAGGTTCTGGCCCTCAATGGTAAAGGCGCCGAGCTCCGCAGACTTGTCGTCCATGTTCTTGTCGAACTTGGGAGGGTACTTGAGGCCGATTGAGGTGTACAGACGGAAGTTGATGAAACCCAGGAGGGTCATGTAGAACTCGACGAAGGTGCCCATGATGCGGAAATCGACGTCGCCAACAACCCTCTGGTTGAACTTGTAAGGAACCAACCACAAGACGTCCTCGCCCTGAATGTTTGCCTGGTAGTAGATACCCTTGATCGACAGGAAAGACTTGGTGACGGCCTGCGAAACGATCAGGTAGTGCTGGAACTCGAGAGTCAGGCGCTCGCAGCGCGCAATCATCTTGGCCGGGACAGACGAGGACGAAGGCAGGTTGGCGAACAGGAAGAGCATGGAAAGGCAGTCGTCGAGATCGCGAATGGCGTCGACAAAGGTAGGGTAGCGCTCGCGGATGACGTGGTCGAGGGTGTATCGCGGCTTGCCCGTCTCCTCGGGGCGGGCGGCGTTCTTCTCGAGCCTCTTCGCATCGCCGACATCTCCACGGCCGAGGGCGCGCGAGATCTTCTTCTCGAGGGCCTTTTGATCGCGGAACTTCTGGACTAGAGGCTCGTGCAGGAGGTACTGAATGTCCTTGGCGTAGTAGAAGGTGGTGGAGGCGGTGGAGGACTTGGAGACCTTCTTCTTGCTGCGCGGCTCGCGAGGGTAGATTCCCTTCCAGATGCAGAGCTTGCGGAAATCAGGCAGGCTGAGCTGCAGCTTGCGAATAGCCTGGTTTCTGGTAACATAGTTCTTGGCCGCTCCGGCCTGTCCCTTCTTCTTGATCCTGCCCATCTTGGCGGTTGGTGGTCGTCAAAATTGGGTGAGAAATGAAAGAGGGTGGTGGTGGTGGTTGGACGGTTCAGAAGCTATCAAAACTTCCTGTCGCAGCGGGGCACTTGTTCTCGACTCTCTGAACTTTTTTTCCATTGATTTTTTCTGCCAGGACCTCACCGCCTTGATAAGATCTAGGGAGGGACTAGCGCAGATTCACAAGGACGCTCATTGGACGCTGCTATCTAATCGGTGGGACGGCCCCAGCTCCAGGGGTTCAACCCACTAATACCAGGGCGACCGCGCTGAAACCGAGGCCGTCATTCGCTGAGCTCGCAGCGGACCAGCGCCCCGGACCAGCCAGGTGTCATCCCCGTCCCATCCAATTGTCCATCCCGACTCACAGCTCCCGCTCGGCTTGTCATCCGCGAACCTCAGGCTCCGCGCGCCGCCGAATCGTCACTTCGCGCAACAACCCCCTCGGCCCCTCTCTTCCTCCGCCTTCCGCCTCCCTCCGGGTCATGGACTGAACAATGACCGCCGGCACCATGAATCAGGGAGGCAGCAAGACGGGCGTCTACGCCGCAGCAGCTGCGCTGCGTCTGCTGCTCTTCGTTGCCTTCCCCGGTCTGCCTGACTTGCTTACCGGCCGCGTCGAGATCTCGACTCCGGTGACAAGCTTCAAGAGACGTAGGTCCTCCTCTATCTATGTCGAAACTTCACTCGCTGACCCCGTCCTACGCACAGTTCAAGAAGGTCTCTTCCTCTACAACCACAACGTCTCCCCGTACGACGGCGGCGTCTACCACCAAGCGCCCCTCTTCCTCCCCCTCTTCTCCCTCCTCCCGGACCCGAAGGCCTTCCCGATCTTCACCTACATCCTCTACATTCTCTTCGACATTCTGAGCGCCGATGCTCTCTCCAAGATTGCAGACTCAGGCGAGGCCGGGACCTCGCGTCTCTTCACCTCTCCGCGCCGCGGCAAGCGTTGGAGCGGACTCGTCGTCGCATCACTGTAAGCCGACTCCCCCCTATCACCCCCCAGCAGCCCTCCCCGCTGACCATTCTCCCTCCAGCTACCTCTTCAACCCCTTCACGATAGCAACCTGCATCGGCCGCTCCACCTCCATCTTCTCGACATGCGCAATCCTCCACGCCATCGCGAAAGCCATCTCCGGCGCCCCCCTCGGCGCAATGGTCGCCCTCTCCTTCGCGACCTACCTCTCAATGTACCCCCTCCTCCTCCTCCCGCCGCTGCTCCTCCTCGCCTACGACCGCCAGGACCCCTCCCGCCGCGTCGCCTCAACCCTCCACTTCGCCCTCGCAAACACAGGCGTCGTCGCCGCCGTCCTCGGCGCCCTCTTCCTCATGTCCTTCCTGCTCACCGGCGCCTCCTGGGAGTTCCTCTCCAGCACCTACGGCGCCCAGCTCACCCTCAACGACCTGACCCCCAACGTCGGCCTCTGGTGGTACTTCTTCATCGAGATGTTCGACTCCTTCCGCTCCTTCTTCCTCGCCGTCTTCTGGCTCCACCTCTCCAGCTACGTCCTGCCCCTGACCATCCGCATCCGCTCCCAGCCCCTCGTCGTCCTCACCCTCCTGCTGGGCGTCTTCGCCATCTTCAAGCCCTACCCCTCCATCGCCGACACGAGCCTCTTCCTCGCGATGTTGCCGCTGTTCCGCCACATCTTCCCCCTCATGCGGTACACCTTCGTCGGCGCCGCGACAACATGTACGCCTCCTTCCTCGGCCCGGCCTTCTACCACCTGTGGATCTACGCCGGCAGCGGCAACGCGAATTTCTTCTACGCCATCACGCTCGTCTGGAGTCTGGGCCAGAGTCTGCTCGTCAGCGACCTGACGTTTGCGGTGCTGCGTGACGAGTGGGAGGTTGAGCGGCCCGACATGGTGGGCAAGGAGATTCGGCAGATCTAGGCTGTCCGAGTGGACTGACTTCCTTTAATATCCCCCCGTGTTAGAGATACATGTATGTGTACGATGGTTTTCTGGAACTGCATTGGTAGCATTAAAAGGCCGGTTCACGGACGGGGACGATGACATTGCCAAGATAATTGAGACAGCATTATATACAGTTTTATATCATGAGACTCATTGATGCCTCCAAACTCGAGTCCTCTATCATACTTTTGAGTTGCGTTTTATGCCCTTTTACCGGATCTTACCATGACGGAACTGAACCAAACCCGAATCCATTCATAGCCATACCATGTCTTTAATCAACACTCAACTCCGACTCAACCACCCTGTGCTCATCCCCGCCTCCTCCCCATCCCAGCAGCCGGACTCGCCCGCGGCGTATCCGCAAGCCCAAACGAGAAATCCAACATGGCGCCCAGCTCCCCAAACCGCCGCAGACCGCCCTTCTCCGCATCCCACGACATCGTCCGCGCGCCCCACGGCGGCAGACTGCGGTACGTCCAGACCCCGTACGCGATCGCCGTCCCCGCGGCCAGCACTCCGCCCGCAAGCGCAACCGTCCTCCTGTCCGCGACGCCCGCGGCCTTCTTTTCCGCGCGGCGGCGCCACTCGCCGATATAGAACTCGCCCAGGTTCGGCGTGTGCTGGACGATGGTGTCGAGCAGCCGCGCGGCGGTGCGGAGGGCCGACGGAGGGGCGGGGGCCCACGGGAGGGCGCCGGGGCGGCGAGGCATTCCTCGCGCAGGCAGCGGACCATCTCGTTGAGGTGGGAACTTCTTCGCGAAGATGGAGGAGCCAGGCCTCGGGGGCGGCAACGGCTTGCACGAGGACGAGGTGCCCGAAGACGAGGCAGTCGAGCGACGTCGGGGCGTCGCCGCTGAAGAAGCGCATCTTCTCACCCCTGGTGCGCTCCCCTTTCGCCCGCTGCTCCTCGAGCGGGGTGAGCGCGTCGACGGTGACGGCGTGCAGCCTGATTCCCCTCGCCGTGCGCGCCCTCATCTCCTCCATGACGCTCCGCTGCCCGCTCACGGGGAGGTGCTTCATCGCGCGGTCCAGCGTGCCCTGCCCCGCCTTGACGTCTCCGTCTCCGTCAGCAGCAGCGTCATCGTCGTCGTCCTCTCCGAGGCTGCCGAAGCCGAGGTGGGCGCTCCGCGCCTCGGCCCCCTGGCGGAGTAAGACCGGGACGGTCCAGCTCAGGGGAACCCGAGGATCTGGCTGAGGGCGGGGCGCGTGACGGCGGCCCAGTTGTCGTGGTCGGCGTACAGGTAGGCGTCGAGCAGGGGCGCGAGGTGTGCGTCGACGTGGGCGGCGAGGGCGAGGGCGTCGGCGCGCTCGGACGGCGTCAGGCGGGAGTCGAGGTCGAGGTTCCAGGAGGGGGAGTGAGTGGTGCGCAGGTGGGATACGATGGAGGCGTAGCCCGTTGTCACGCAGACGCCGTTTACGAGGAGGGCCGGCAGGCGGTCTAGAGGGTGACCGTTAGCTTCTGGCCGTTTCGTTTCACGTTGCTTCCTTTCTGCATTGTTTGCGTGGTGCCTGTTTTTCTTTGTCTGGGGATGGGCTGTTGTTTGGGGTTCTTTGTCTGCAGGGCTGTTGTGGACACGAGGTCGCGTGGGTTCAACGGTGTAAGCCTCGTGAGGCTCCGCTGGTAAGGGAGACTTGGCCTCGTGAGGGTAGAGGGGTGAGAGCGAAAGGCGTGGGATGAAGGGGGCGTGGAAGGGATGTGTGACGCGGATGTTGATGTGAGTCAGGGTAGGAGGGTGTTGGTGTATGTGAGATAGGTACAAGCGTCACTTGTCACTTACATGATGTGTCGACGGCAGGGTCGTTGCTCGGGACAAGACGCCATTCGGAGCTTGGGAGAGCGGTGTGAAGGTATGCGATGGCGGCGAGGCACTCAGCGTCGACGGAGGGGAGACCGAAGGCCGGGCCCCAAACGTGGAGTTCGAGGGGCTCCATCGTCATGGTGTGTTTGTGAGTGTGAGTGACGTGAAGCGCGTGTGCGTGGGTGAGCCGTGAGAATGAACGAGCGACGGCGACCACTGCCGGAGGAATGCACCAGTCGAGCGCTTAATCCCAGGTATCCAATTCACGCCGACTGGGGGCTCCCTCAAGACCCTGATCACCAGAGGAGTGTCCTAAGCGCCAGGGAGGAAATGATTGGGCTCGAGAATGACGGTGAATTGACGATGGAGGCGTCAAAGCTTGCCCGATGAGTCAACAGCCAGGCACTCACTCTGACGGAGACGAAATGGCAGATCAGCGCTTGTTTCGAATAACCCAGCGTTTCGGCACGCCGTCGATAGAACACGGACTTCCTTCGACGATGATCGTGACGTTTGCAGTGGGCGCGACAGGAACAGGGTCCTTCTTCATCGATCCGCTGACGCAGCAGGCGCCGATGATCACCCCTGTCCGAGCTTCGATCGAAATGTGAAGTTGCGAGCCTGGCCTGCCCCACGACAGGAATGAGGCACGTGACGATAAGGCGATAAGGTTGCCGCCGACAGGCAGATCTTGCTTTGCTTTCTCGGTTCGTCGGGTTGATCAGACGGGGGTGGGGGTGGACGGCTTTCCATATTTGGACAGACGTGCTGCCATCTGCAACGCAACCTACCTACCTTACCTTAAGGTACACTAAAGCGACCACACAACACCCCTGACGATCCGGTTCAAACGTCAAGGGAAGAGAAGGGGCGGGAGAAAAAAAGGCCTTCCTCTCTAATAAAGTCCAAAACACGCCGGCCGTGGCGACGCTTTCAGAACGGCAAGATCATCGGGCCACGTTGAGGCAATTGATGGGCGCGCATCCGCATCCGCATCCGCATCCTCCTCGAACCGACAACGTTTTCCGTTCCTGCATAAACGGCGGACTCCTTGGGAAGTTTGACCTAAACTAAACGTCTGCTTCCATTTCAGAGGACCACAAGTCTCCACGAGATTAAAGACTTTGTTGATGCATGGTAGGTAGGACACGCGTTGCACACGCCCAGAGCTTTTCGCCACTGGCGCCAGGAACCACGGCAGCAGCATGCAATCTAATTCCGTCTGAATTTCAGACACGCTAGAAACGAACAAACGGGAGAAAAACAGATTTGACGACGCCACGCCACCCGCGCAGAGGGGGACGTTGAAGAACACCGCCCCTGTTTCACACAGATTCAAACACACGACTCGTCAAGTGGGGGGTTATCGATACAACAGCTGTTGGTCGCGGAATTTTCTCCACGGGTAACGGCCTAATCAATCTGGTTACCCTTTCTGGGGAAGCACCGATCAAAAGTGTCACTTTGATGGCCCGGAGACAAGGGAGAGAGAGAGAGGGATGAACCTCAATTGACCAGCGCCCCATTCCTCGTCTCAGTGTGACCCGTCTCTGGGCGTGGATACAGATAAACGACGCTTCTTAGCTGTGCCAACTAAGCCACTGCCCCCATTTCCTCTCTCTCTCTCGCTCACCGGCGCCCACCTCACGAAAGGGAGAGATGGTTCTTTAATTCGTCCCGTAGTATAGGTAACCGACTAGACGGCACCTTGAAGCCCTCGCTCGCACAGCCGTTCGTGGCGGCCCCCCGATTTAGATTACGACGTACACGCCATGCGACTAACAACGGGCGGCAGTAAAAGGGGGGATAAATCAAGAAAGGGGGTAAATAACGTTTTAGACCACGACGACGACGACAGCTGAGCTCTCCTAAACAGCTACGAATACACTACCTATATACTAAGGTACACTACTTTCACCTTCGCATCGTGACGGGTGGATCCCCACCAATCCAACGTCCAGTCTCCTTGCGCGTTGCCGCACCACGTTGACGGGTTCCGCCCACGGCGGCTCCGTACCGGACGGCGGCGACGGCGCGGCGCACGAGTTTGAAGAATAAAAAAACGGAGCCAATGCAGCGTGTATGCATGCATGCTACCTTACCTACTGCGCTGCACTCTCCCTCTGCTGAAGCTGTAATTTAATTTCACCGTCATGCCATTCGTCTCCCTTTCTTCGCTTCGGCTTAGCTTCTATGCGCCGTTACGGGGGAAACGAGGGAGAGAGACCCTTTCTCTGAGCGACAGACGACGGCGTCGACAAGACACACGTCTGTGTACCTGAACCGACTACTTTGGCAACACTAGCAATTTAGGGGTCCAAATTTGATGGGGGCGTTTGTGTTTGTGTGACTTCGCTTTCTCATCCCTTGGATTATTCCCCTTTTTCTCCCAACTTGTCCTCTAGATGCGTTTCGCCTGTCCGTTTTGGCTCCCTCTGAGCCTCAATTCTCACCGAAGGACACCGAAGTGGTAAAGGCAGCAAAAAGGAAGAAACAAGGGGTCCTGGGGGCCTCTTTCTTCAGTAGGTTGCTAAGTCTACACCCACCGAAACGGAGACCTGTAAGGTGGAGGAGGAGGGGGGGGGGGGGGGGGGGGAAGAAGAAGAACCGCCGCCGAAAGATTTGGCGAGAGTGATGCTAGTTACATGCGCATCGTGGGGTCCTTTATTTTATTTTTCTTCTTCCTGTTCCCTTTTGGGGGCTTTCTTCAGCTGGGGGTGTGGGCAAGGCCATGGCCAAGGCAAGGCAAGGTAACGATAACGGAGAGTGTTGTAATTACTACACAATGAGCGGTTGCGGTGTGTGTTGCTCTTCAGCTCCGTCCGGCCTGGGCAGTGAGTGGGCACACACACACACACACCAAGTTCCAACACCGAAAGAAAAAAAAAACATCGCAAACGGAATCTCGAAGGCGACGGAAACTTATCAAGCCCCCGACGATGCCTACATCATACACGCCAGGGAAAAGACCATTAAATCCAACAGCCGCGCATCGCGGGCCTTGTCGCCGCGACGCCGCCCGTATGCTGCTGCCCAAAGCCGAGGGAACAACACCACAACAGACAACAGACAACATCCACCCCCCGGTAAATCGCCAACCTTTTTTTGTCTGTCCCGGCCCGGCCCCCCCTCTCCCAATATGTACGGATCTGTGTGGTGTTTGTCTGGCGTGCCCTGCAAACCCTTGCTTACGCGAGATGAGCAACGAGCAACGAATATGCTACAGCCCTCGCCGCCTCGCCGAAATCTGCTGTGAGAGAATTATGAGTGAGTATCCGTAAGGTGCGAAAGGGAACAAAGGGCCCGCGGCAAATGCCAAATCCATCCAATACTACCCGCTTTGCTTGTCGCTACGGCTCTGCCCGTCATGCGCCCTACCCGCTCTCCAAATCCCTCCCCCATCCAACCCACCCTTGCTTGCTTGCTTGCTTGCGCTTTCACGCCGTTGGCGCAACCACACACACTCTCTCTCCCTCTCCTCCCCGAGGTTTTTTTTTTTTCTCTGTGAACCTCGCGCGCGACGACGGATGGGGAGGACGGGTAAAGATCTCAGATGATCTTCCCTTTCTTACCCACTCACACACTGCACACCGCACACCGCACACGCACGCACTTGGCCCCCTCCCCTCCCCTCTCGGTATCGATTCGCCAGACCGGCGGTATCAAGTTGACGATGACGCATGACGCTACCCGGTCTGCCACTCTGATCTGATGTGCTCTCTTCTTTTTCCGTGAACACGCCCAGGTTATGTCCGTGGAGCACTCCGTGAATCGTCATGTATGGACCGTGATAGCCCCCCCTCCCCGAGTGTGATTGTTGATCCGAGAGTTGTGTCTGCGACGAGTAAGTCGCGGAAATCAAGCCGTCGTGTGGGGTTTTCTGCGTCCTACCCCCGGCCTGCCGCCCCCCCCCAAGAGAGGGTGGTTGATAAACAGCAACGGTCATTGTCCGTGGTTACCTTACTGTCGTGCTTGCGTGATGGGTGATGGGTGATGGGTGATGGGTGATGGGTGATAACCTCTGGATCGTGCGGTTCGGGTCGGTTATGCGTGGCCTTCCTTACCCACCCTCCCTCCCTCCCCCAAAACCCCGGGAACCAAAGAAAGTCAGCAACAGCTACAGATAGGGCTCTCACAGAAAGAGAGCGGAAAATCAAACAATAACAATTGCAAAAAAAGGAAAAATGGCGGTCGGCCAATTGGGCCGCTGCGACGTTGACAACAACCTGCGCATGGCCCCCATGTAGCTCTGTAGCTGTTTAGCCCGCAGGCCACCACCCCCAAAACGATGCTGCAGGTGTGTTAGCTCAGGCAGGCTGAGGATTGAAGAGGAGGGGGAAACACACGAGATTTGATTGATCGGCCCTGGGAGATTCAGGAACCCCGCGTCTCTGGTCGTTGCGGCAGGCACGGCCGGCGAGGTTGGGACATGCGTTGCTTGTCTGGAATCTGGCATGAGGGTCGAATGGTTCGCTCGCGCCATCTGTTGTCTCACAACAGTGAGAGGGTTCGCTTGCTTCGCTTGCGTCTCGCAAGTCTCCCCCAGAGCCGGCGAGCCGCATCTCTTACCCCATGGGCATATCAGACGCTTGACAGGTTTCCTAATTGCTTTTCGAGGTCAGAGCTCAATTTCTTCACGCGGCGAATGAGAGGCTAGGCGGATCATGTGGTTTGAATGAATTATTTGTGTGGTATTATATGAAACTTTCTCTCGTCTAGATTGTGGTGGTCTTTGATGTAGTAGAAAATAATTGTGAAAGAACTCCGAATCTTTCCCCCAGATTTTTGTGATGCAAAACCCAAAAAGAGAAAACTTTCGCTCGTTACTTTCCGTCGAATCCATCCGTCTCTCTGAGAAAGGGAAGGGGGGTATCGGCGACGACAAAGTGGAAAAGAAAACTGAAAAAACTGAAAGGGGCTTTCTGTAGAACTCCTTCCCTCCCGAGTTGCCCCGTTACAATGCTGAGTCTATTGGTACATGATGTTGATGGTGATGAGGGATGACGTTTCAAGTTGTATCCTGGTCCCGTGATGATGCTTCGCTCGTTCCGTTGGTAGGTCATTGATTAAAAGATTGGTTGTTGGTTGGTTGTGGTAGTACAAGGTTGTAGTAGAGTTGGTTGGAATATTTGCTCAGAGGCAATCAATGACGAAGCCAAGGTGGAAGAGAAGCGATTCTGTGACCGGCACGAAAAGAGGGTAGGAAGAGTAGGTGGAGAGAAGGGCGTTGCCCACTCAGGAGACGGGCTGCCACCTCGTGATCGCGGCGGACGTTATCGTGATGCAGTGATGATGTTTGTCGGCCCTCGAGAGGGAGGGGTCGGCTGCATTAGTCCGGCGCGGTTCAAATCGGAAGGCGGCTGAGAAAGAAGTTGGAATTCCTCCGTCCGAGTTGGGTGTGTGGGTGGTGTGGGTTTGCGGTGGTTGTAGATGGGTGGTCGACCATGCATGGCCAGCACATGGAGGATGGCGTGCATATCCGAAGAGATGTTTGGTAATCCCGATTTTCCATGCGGGCTTCCAGAATGGGCCGGCTTGTTGAAGAGGTGGTGGTCTTTTTCGTTCGCAATTGATGTCCTGACGTGTTCGGGAGAGTGTCCCCGACTGTCCGACTGCGAAGACACCGGTGGTTTGTTGTTGGACTCATTGCTCTAGTAAGCTAGTTGAGTGTTCCGAAAGACAGAATTGTCATTGTCGGGTTGGTTGCGAGGCTGCCGCCGCCCAGGCAACTCTTTAACCTCTGGTGGGCAGAGGGGGAAGAGGGCGCTGAGGCGGGGGGCCGGGGCAGGGAGGAAGTTGCGAGGGGCGCTGAGCAGGCATGTTGAAGTCGAGAGCGGAGGAAGCCATAAAGCTGGTGGTGATGGTTGTTGGTTGTTGTGGTTGGTAAGGCTGTCTAAGTGAAGCCTTGGTGTAGCAGTGGTGGTGGTGGTTGCGAAGAAGCCGTTGAGGAGAGACAAAGAGTCTTGTTTGGTAGATGGAAGGACTTGAGAGGTTAAATGTAGAGTAAACGGTTTGGTTTGGCTTGCGAGTAGAGTCGTCTGGATTGGTGATGGTCGATGGTGATCTGGTCGAGTTTCGTAGACAGACGATGCTAGGGGGGGGGAGGCGGGTGCCTTATGTATCTACGGATGCGGCCATGGGGAGGACATTTTGGCTGGCGGTGCCTGTTTGCAGAGCGAGCTGTCCGAGACTCTGCAATTTTGGAACAGCCAGAAACCTTGCAAGGGTAAGCCCAGCTTGACCTTGGATCGGGCACTGGTGTCTCTCTTGGAGCGGACCGGGGGGAGGGGGGTGCGAGGGCGGAGGGTGTCCACGGGTCAGGAAGAGGGGGGGTGGCAGGTGGTGTGGTGTGTGGTTAAAGTGAAGGTGAAGAAAGGAATTCTGCTTCTTGGTGCAAAATACCGTCGGGGACGAAATACGTCAGTACTCTGGCCCCTTGTACCTGACACTGACACTGCCAAATATAAAGCTTGCCCTGGGGCGAGCGTCCGTCTGGTGTGTGGTGGGTGGTGTGGTGTGGGCGTGGACGTGGACGTGGACGCGGTGGGTGTGTGCGGTAACTTACGGTTTGCGGTGCCTGGCATTACGGTAGGGAGGTGGTGTTGTGATGAGTGTGTGCCTGTGCCTGTGCCTGTGTCCTGGTCCTGTGCCTGAGTCTGAGCCTGGGGGGGGGGGGGGGGGGGGGGGGTGGGCGCCTCCGTCAGCCCCTCCCGTAATCCGCACTTTCCCATCTTTGCACGTACGAAAGGGCAAAAATACCGTCGCCGGGACGGACGGTGGGGGCCACCTCAGCTGGGCTTGTCCTCCGCCAAAACGCTGAAACCCAGACGTTAACCCGAACGCGGCCGTGTCGCTGAACCGTTGCCCCTCCACCGCACCGTTTCGTCCCATTTCGCTCCCGTCCGTCTGCCCTCTGGCGGTGACGCAGCGGCAGAGTCACCGTGGGGCTTGACCGCCGCAACGCAAGGAAATGAAACAAGCACGCGCACAGGGGGGCCCCCCCTTGTCCAGACTCCAGAGCATGTGTTGCCCCTGTCACACCAACCCAGGCCTTGGCACCACCGTATCCACCAGAATCTCGCGGTCATCTCCAGCATATTTCCAGAAAACGGCAGATGGTCGTACCGCCGTACCGTTCAGATCGACGTTACCAAGGCATTCGTAGGGCAAAGAAAGGAGAACCGATTCGGCACCTCCGTACGGTTCAATCTCAAACCGTCAGGGAGATTGCGACGCTCTCACCTTACCCGTAAAGTACCTACCTTACCTCACCTCACCTCACCGCTCAAACCCACCGCCCCCAACCCAAACACAGCGCCCACAGTCAGATCAGTGCTCCCCTTTCTCTGCTACCATCTTCAGACGATTCACCAATCAACCGGCAACACGGCCGCACAGAAAGCCAATTTTTGAGTTGACGACAACGAGTACTCGCCGTGCGTGTCAGAGTAAGGGCCAACAGCGTACGTATGCGCGCTGACAACCACCACCACCACTACAACCCTCCCTCTCCGCTTAATCATCCCGCTGCTTGCTCCCCTTTCAGGTCCCCGAAGCAAAGGCAGGGAGGGCGGCCGTAAGCTTCAAAGCGGTGCCTGGCTAGTTGTCAAAAGGTTGAATAGACTCTGTTCAACCTTTGCAACTTCAGACAAAAGGCACCCCCAAACCAAACGCGTACGCCATTCAAACTTCTGTCTGAGAGCCGCCTGCCGCTGCCGGAGCGTACCTAAAAATTGATCTGTCCAAACTGAAAATACCAATTGGGAATTCTCATCGTCAAAGGAAGAGAGTCTCCTTGAGACCAGACGATCGATGCCGTGACGTTGTTGATGTGTGCCACTCCCGCGCAATCCCGTCCTCCCGGCCGATAGTCCATAGCATAGCCCCCCGTTCGATCCGTCCGTTACGTCCGTAGCCCTTTGGCTCCAAGCTCTACGAAACCTTTTTGTGATATTTGACGACAACTAAAACACCAGATATCTGCAAACGGCCGTCCTCACAGAAGATCCTCCCCGGGCTCCCATCATTGCGGGCCTCTGACCTCCGAGATGCCGTAGTCTTCCGGCCGCGCATCCTCGCGTCGTACAAGGCCAGAGTATCGGCCCGTCAACGTTGCCTTCGAGTGGTTCGAATGGAAGGCTACCTAACCACCGACACTACTCAATTTGTTATGCTCCAGGGGGCCTCACTCTCTCACCTCAACAGCGCCCGCCCGCGTATTGCCGCTACTGCACAGCTGCGCCCCCAGCCTGGTGCTGACCTTACCTCACTTCAGGTTGCGAGATAGCTGCTGCAGCCTGTAGACTGTAGCCTGCGCGGCCCTGCCTTCTGCCCCCCCTGGCTGTTGTTGAGGTAGCCAGCCAGCCAGCCTACTACCCAGGGTCGCAGACACAGTAAGCTGAGGCCTGCCAGCCTGGGGGGGTCACAACGTACGATTTTCTCCAGGCTAGCTACGAATACTCCAGGACTCCAGGCTGGCCGGGGGCCTTCGCATAGCGGGCAGAGCATCATCATCAAATTAGAAAATCTGCCAGTCATCAAGCGCTGTTCAAGGGTTCGAGTGTGGGAGCAAATCGTATCTTGCATCAGACCAGGCTGAAAGGGCAGGGCAAGGGCACATGGGGGGGAGGGGAGGGAGGCTAGCTAACAAGGGGACTTTTCTCATCGCCAGCATCGAAATCGGGAATAATGAAGCGAACGAACCGAGGAAATCGCCCAGGGGGTTGCGGATTATCAACCACAAGCAAATTGATAACATCGCGGCGCGGACCCGCAGTACCGTCGTCGCCTCTTTGGAAGAGCAGCTCCTTCGACATGGAGAAGGGGAAATTGGGATCTCGCTAGAGGACACAAAGGCTGGAGGTCCTTGAAGAAGGGGGGGGGCAAGGGGAAGGAAGGGGCGTGCAAATGCGATGGGGTTCCGCTTTGCGTTCCTCAATCCCCTGCATAGAACGTTTGGAAGCTCTCATGGAAAGAAAATAATACGTGGAACTTGCGCCTTCGTTCGAGTCTTCGACCGCCTCCCATCTCCATTTTTTGCGCGGCCTCCATCATTTGTTAATTTCCCACATCTCAAGCGGTCTCCAGCCCCAAAAAAAAAAGAAGAAGCCAGCCAGCCCAGGATTGTTGGGTTGATCGTGCCCCTCAGCCAGCCCCCAAATTCAGGGCCCCCCAGGGGTCTGTATGAAGTGTCTGTGTGTGCATGTGGTGGCTGCTTTTCCCATTTGCTCCAGTGGATTCCGAGAAGAAGCGGTGTCAGTGCTGGGCTGGCTGGTCACGATGCCTCGTTTTCCCGATTTTCATTCACACTTTCCAAGCCAAGCTAAGCCTGGAAAATCTTTGTGCAAACTTTTTTCCTTCCTCTTCCACACACTACCCAAATCTGATTTCACAAATCTCCGTTCGCAATTTTACACCTGCGCAAATCTTCGTCGTTGCCATGACTAACGTGTACTGGTATGCTTAATCAAGCCCATCAAAAAGTCTAGATTTCGCCCGTCTTCTTCAGCCTTGTCGCAAAACCCGTGTGTGTGCTGTCACCGTTACAGGAAACTCCGAGACAGGAACGCGCAGGACCCCTAAAACTTGCTCAAAAATAAAAGGTCCCGGTGTTTAATTTTGTCCTTGCTGTGTCAGACTCGCACAAAAATGTTATTTTGGTTTTCCGGACTCCGTACGGAGGTTGCAATACGGTTCCTCGCCCCCCCCCCCCCCCCCCCCCCCCCCCCCTCTCTCTCAGACATTCACCCAACCCAAGGCAGAGGGAACATCCCTGCGTCACTCTCTTCACCGCGCTTCGCAATAGAGGAGAGAGCTGCAAGCTGCAGCTCATCTCATGCCCTCGGCGTTTTAAGCCTCCTCCCCCTCCATAAGCCCGCCCGTCTGTCTGCCTTACCGCTCAACCGCCTGCTACACCGCTGCGGCCTGCGGGAAGGGAGAAAAACCTTGAACTCATGACCCGTGAACCAGTCAATCTTGCTTTCTCCCTGACTCCATTCCCAATGAACCCGTGGCCTGACGGGCTCCCGAACGGAAATTATCATCATCACCGACATCCAGCCCTGAACCCTGAGCGGCGAAGAGGGAGAAAAAAAAAAATCATGAGCCTAAAAAAGGCTAATTGGGAGGCTCGGGAATGCAAGGGGTTCGACCAAGGCAAAAGCAGGAATTCCAATAGCCCGGCACACCGAGACCGAACAACACATCACGAGTCACGCCGCAGATGAGTGAAAACAAAAAAAAAAATTTGAAAAAAAGAAAGAGAGGGCCTTGTTGATCGAGGACGCGATTGATCAGCCGCCCTACCCTACCCTACCCTACCTACCCCTGCTGGCAAACACAGCAGCAGAAGGAAAAAAAAGAGGAACATTGACGACAAGATACCAATGGCTCGGGTCAAAGAGTGTCACATCGCCGTAAGCCCTGGGGAGAGATCGTGGGGCAAGACAAAAGAAAATGTGATGAGCGAACAATAGCCTTGTTTCCTGTCTCACATGTTGTACTTGCGGTGCTGTCTGTTCCTGGGTCTATTGCCAATGAAGACAAGCGAGCCACAGCCCGTGTCTCACTCAGCCTGCATGTCTGTGGTGTCTTTCTCTTTCTCATCCTTCACCGAGGGAACAACAAGCATTGATTGATTGCTACGTCGTTCAGCTTCTCTCGTCCGTATCATTGCTTTTTGATGTTGATGCGCAGCCTCTATCGGTCAAGGTCAGCTGAACCGGGAACCCTCCATCCCGAGGAACTATTCCTGTCCGTCCTCCTCCATGCTTTCTTCTTTCTTTGGGGCAGGAGATCAGTCAATTCCCTTCTCACCGGTCCAAGTCTCAGCTGAAACCAACAGATTGGTAGGCTGCAGATAATCAGCAACTTGACGCTGATCTTGAACGTCATGTCTCTACCACCCCCTGTGTGACAAAGATGGTTGGTTAGATCCGCATTCGGCCCACCGTTTGAACTTGACACACCGTCTCGAGTGTTGGCGGGCTGACATCCACTCAACTGCCCCTCCCCCTCTTGCTTGCCTGCCTGCCTGCCCCCCACCGTAAGGCCTCACCGTAATTTTTTCATCATCACCACTAACAACAACACCACCACCACATCGACGACTCACCTTTTTCCCATGCCATGCATACCGCATCGCATCCTGCAGCAACACCACAGCGTCGTAATCGACAATCACACACACACACACGCCCCCCGGTCTTTGCCCAGCCTGCACGTCGTGGTCAGCTGGCCCTACATCAACCAGGCAAAAAGAAGAAAAAACCACGCCCAATAAAGACGCTATTCGTAAACACCGCGAGAGAGAGAGAGAGAGAGAGAGAGAGAAAAAGTTCCCTTCCATGTCCGTAATCCCGCATTGCGCCGCAGCAAAGCAAGGTATCTGCAGTTGCAGCAAGCCTAGCCAGCCCTCTTTTATTGCTCATGACCACGTTGTCGCTGCATGTGAGGGGCGAAGCCGCAAGCGACAAGCAAATCGCAACAGCCGTTCCCGCGTTATCCCATCTGCCCGGATTCTTTCTTGCTCACCACACACACGCAGACACACATAGCCTGCCGCTGGGCTGGGGGGGGGGAGGGGGGAGGGATGAAGAAATCCGGTACCGATGCTGATTGCTGACTATGCTGACGGTCACGACCGGCCGATACGGCTGCATCTCGACCTTTTCAGCGAAACGGAACCAAACAACTCCCGGCTGCGGCGGCGATGTTGGTGTTACTGCTGTCTGCTATCTGCTGTGCCTCGCCAAAAGAAGAACCATACCACCGGTCGCGAAGCCAGTGGCCGGGTACCGTAACACCGTTCAAACTGCCGTCGTGTAGCACATGCAGTCAGCAGCTTCACTGCAACATCGTGTTGTTTGATTGATGATGATGATGATGGCAGTGGTGGCTGAGCCACTACCAAGACGCCCGATAAGCCCTGCTTGGTCCTGAATATAGCCCAGCCCCCCAAGGCAAAGCACAGCACAGCACAGCAAAAGCGAGGGCGGGCAAAATAACAAAACAAAAAGATGAACGGTACAAACGGAATCATGAAACAAAACGGTCTAGTCATAGGACGACCCGCAGCACCTGGACAGTTCATGTTTGGACAGACAGTCACAGTGTTCGGCGCGGCGGCGTGAATCCGTACCAGCGCCGAGCGAAGCGAAGCGAAGCGAAGCGAAGCGCCCCCGCGGCGGTCCCAGATCTCCGGATCATCCCCACCAGCTGTCACTCGCGCGAGGATCATGGCTTGCCGCGACAACTTGTCACAGGTGTGTGTGTGTGTGTTTGTGTGTTTGCGCGTGTGTCCCAGCTGTTTGGGACTGTGGAAATCCGCGCCGGCCGAGTCAACGGTATTGGGAAAGGGACGACACGCTCCTCCTCACGTTCGTCTTTTGAAGATCGCATGTGTGAGACGGGGGGAAACGCGACGCCATCGCGGCGGCAGAGGAGACTGAGTTTCTCACGTTGGACAGCGCCCTCGCGACACCTTCTTCTTGCGTGCAAGCTCCGAGGAGCCCTCAGTGAGAAAAAAGGCGCGCAGGTGGCAAGCCACACCCAAATCGAACCCGCGCAGACAAAGGGAGAGAGGCATATGGCATTGGGTTCCCCTCTCACTAGATGGTCCCGCACTGGACGCCAAAATCCCCATTGCGATGGTAGTACTAGATCCTTCTGCCGTGCCAGCCAGCGCTGTTGCTGTTGCTGTAGCTAATATTGCCGGGTCATTTCCACATCTGGCGTCGTTTCAGTCCCGGCAACTTGGATACCGGCGCGGTCGTTGACGCGGAGCACGAGCTTGGAGATGCCCGACTTGGACGCTACAGCAAGCGCCAGTCTTTCCGTGGGCTCCTGTCCTATGCCTTGGGATCTTCTGGCCCTACGCGTTGCATTGCGCGGAACGAAGATACACCCATTGGCAACGTTCCACGTAGACAGCTTGCTGTTGTTGATGTTGATGATAGGGCGCCTGCATGCATGCATAATAGTAACGTGAGATGGGCGTCGCTTTCTCGCACGACGACATGTCATCAATGACGAGCGTGTTAGTCGACCACATCATACCCTCCCACACCTCTCCAGGCAGGCATATCGGAATTTCCCAGTTTCGTCCCCTTCGACAGGCCCACGAACAAAACGCCATGGTGATCCGAGTCCAGACGGCTTAGAGTTGGCCTCATCTCGCACAAAGTACACAAAAGTGTAAAATCCCACCGGTGCGAAAACGAGGCTCTCAAACAACCCACCCACCCCCATCAAGCCCAACCTCGGGAGCTCTCCCCGTTCGCCGCCGGCGTGGTCATGGTAATGGAGGCCACGGGTGCCTCGCGAGGGGAACATGTTCCAGTCAGAAGCTTAACGACCTCCCGAACAAAGACATGTCCGCGCCAGTCAAACCATCCACCAACCGATATGCAAGTAGGCAGCCCAGGCTGACTGGAACCTCCCGCCCCAGCAAAACCCAATTCAATTCACCAGCTGTGCCGTTGCTTGATTGTTTGCTGCCTTGGATGCTGTGTAACACACACTCTCTCTCTCTCATGTGTTACACAGCCCATGCCCCTCCGTAAGCAACAGCGCAGCACTCTGCTGACTTGGATGGGAGGTGCGGAGCGGGAGACGCCTCAGGCCCCAGGCACGCAGCACCAGATTCCGTATTGGAGGGCAGGGCATGGTGTGCTTGTGGTGGTGTAGTGCAGTGTAATCCGTACCGTATCTTCTGACCAAAAAGGGAGCTCCAGGATAACGGCCGGCCGGCGCCAAGGCAACGAGCACGAGCACGGCCGACGGGAGGCTACATGTTCTGGAAGTCCCCATTCCTTCCACGAACCCTTCCCTCCGTTTTGATTTCCCATCAATGACGACGGAATGATATGGGGAGGAGGGGGCAGGGGAGACCAACCAACTGACCGCCCATCCAAGTGTGAGTGTCTGTGATGACACATGGGCAAGCTGCATGTTGATCCTCTCCCATGCAGCCTTATCCTCCAACTCGGAAGCCCTTTGAATTATGGGCTTTTTGCGGTTGGGTTGTTGCCTGAGTGGACGCAGACAGTCACTTCGGCGTTTGCGCTGGGCCACCTTGGCCCTTTCGCCGTCTCGCCGATCCAGTCATACCGCGCCAATTCCCCCTCCCTCCCTTCTCCCGGAAAACGCCAACAACCACGAACGAGTCACAGTCCTCGGAGAACAAATGATCACCAAAGAAAATCGGGCTGATGCCGGTTCGCGAATTCCAAGGCCACGTTGTTCACCGTGAAGGCAGCCCGCCCCGTTTGATGAACAAACGCCCCCCCTCCCCCCTTCCCACTTTCTCTCTCTTCCCCACCGAGAAAACGTCAAAAGAAGGGCTCCATCGAAAAAGGGTTCTCTTGCATTTGATATGGAGAAAAAGGGGACTTGGCTCTGTTGACGCTGACGAACCGCAACGGTGGAGAGTTCAATCCCTGTCAGATGCTTCGTGCCGAGAAGACCGAAAAAAAAGGAAAGGAAAAAAAAAAAGTGCCCACCTCCACCGCCAAGCCAGGAATTACCAGGTATCGCAGCACAGAGGCGGTCAAGTTTTCTCTCTGGCTGAACCCGGAAGCAAACACACATGCAGCTGTTCATGGGTCCGTCCCGTTGGTGTCGTTGATGAACATCGTGTGTGACTCACACTGCGCTGGCGCATTCTCAGCCTAACCGCCGATGGCCCGCCGGAGATGACCCCGTCAGTCGGACATTTTTTTTGCTGCCTCGTTTAACGGTTTGCGACAAAATTCAAGGCTGAGACCCGTGAAAAGATGTGCGTTCTTTTGCACGGGCACGCGCGCGCGCGCGCATACATACACATGGATATCATGGGCCCCGTCCAACGGCGCCTGGTCGTCAGGTACCCCTACATCATTAGCTCCAACGCAGAGAACGATGCCAATGCCAATGCCCATGCCCAGAGGGTCAGGTGAATTCTTCACGTGAACGTGTGTAAACTCTCTGACCGCGAGAACGAAGAGAGAGCAACACGCCCCTCCCCTTCTCTTCTCTCCCCCAAAGCGAGATGGGAGAAAATGGGTGCCCATTTCAAGTGTAACGTGGGTCTTGCTCTCGTGCTGCCAGACCGCATTCTCCCCCAACACCGTCATTTTGGACAAAAACCTGGGAGTTTTTTCTCAAAACCCCCAGAATGAAACTGTGTTGTGGAGATGGCCACAAAAGTGGACGAAGAGGGCTCCATGGAATTCTGAACCCCCCTCCTCCTCCAGGCTCCACCATCGTCTAGAAGGATTCCAAGAATTCTTCCAGAAGGAGTGGATCGGTTCCAGCGGTGTTCGGTAATGACCCGATTCTCTTCCTTTTCGCCTCCCCCTTTCGCTTGCTGGACAAGAGCACTCTATCCTGAAGCACAGAACGCCGGCCGGGATATCGCTGTCGGACGTCATAAGGGTATGGACCATGCGTTTGAACCTCCCCCCTGCCTCGGTCACCGCGAATACTTGAGACGAACATCAGACCGAAACCCGTCTGCTCGGCGCGCAACAATCTTATTTCGCCTCCCTCACCCCCAAAAAAAAAAAGAAAGGGACAGAGAGAGAGGGCTCGAGCCATGCCGGTCATCCCCTCGAACCAGCGCAACCGAAACCCGGTGAGGTCCCACAAATGGAAGCTCTCCAGTCCTTCTAGAGCCTCAGGATTTGTTGGGGAAAGGAAGCCTGAAGCCTGTGATTGTGATGCATTGCCCGTGTTGCGATCTGTTCCATCCCGAAGAACAATATGATCTGACCATCTGCAATACCGCTTGCTACGGATGGCCTCGTTGGACCGTGTCGCGCCGTTCCTGATCTCATTTCGGCGCCGCCGTTCAGTTTTTCCCACGCCCAAGGAAACGTTTCTACGTCCACCGATCAGCAAACGGCGGCAGAATACCTCAGTATCTTGGCGGCCCGTGTGAACAGACAGACGGTTTGATAGGACGTGTTGACGATGAGCGTACATAATGGCTCGTTCCCAAAAAGGGGGTGTGTGTGTCCTCCGTTTGAGACCAAGTCTCAAAATAACAACACCTCATATCGCCGGAACGCCAAATAAGCTTCACTAGACTCGCTCGTAATTTGCTCCTGAGAGCTGTCAGAACTCTGTCAGACGGTCCGCGTAACCGCGTCGCTGGCCATTAGGAGGCGGGCTGGTGTACTAGCTCCCGGGGGAACCAATTCCTGAGTCTCATATTTGCCCATTTACTAAAGAGAAGGAGAAAAAATTCTCAATATTGCGTGTGAGACGCAGCGCATATTTTCCCGCTCGGCATTTCTCTAGCGGCTTGCTTCACGACAATTGAATGCCCGGTGGACGTTGCCTACTGGCCGCATCGTAAAAACCACAAATTCGCTCCTCGCCGGAACGGGACAAGGTCGATCGAAGCAAACTTGCAGTACCTTTCACGAGGGAGAAGCATGGCCGCTGCATGGGAACAAACACATGCCCGCCGGAGCCAACAAACAAAACCACACGCACGTATCGGGCCCAAGAATGCGGATCCCCGGGATCGCGATTGATGTCTCTTGTTGACCTTCAGCCTCCATCCCACGAGGCGTCCTTCCCGAGCGTACCGCGATGCCGGGAACACACGCCGTCGACAATGGGAAAAGCTCCCCGCTGAAATTGTGGTAGTGAAAGGGTAAAGGTAACGCGGCTCCGATCGAGCAAGCGTGGTCCGTTAATGCCGTGGTTCCAACTTGCAAGGTTTTCTTGTTCTCCTTTCACCCTTTGTAGTCGTCGGCAGCTTCTCGTCGGTGACGATGGCGGCGTTTGTTTCGTTTCGTCCGTTCAACGCCGCCGGTTCTTCGTCTGATAGGCTCGGTCGAGGGAGCCGGCATATGGAAGGGAAGGGAAGGGAAGGGAAGGGGGGTGTTCATGCACTGACGACTGACGAACGAGACGCGTCCTCGGTAACGACACGCCGTGCCGTCCACACACCACTTAGACTCAAGATAGCAACCATATGTATGTGCTCGGACTGCCTGTGAGAAATCTCCGACACGAGCAATGGCCATTTCGCTTGCCTCATGAGCTCTATGCGTCGCCTCTGCCCTCTGTGCCGTGTTGCAGCAGGCAGATGAAGACAGAGTGCGCTGCGCCTCAGGCCACGTCTCCAGGGCCTCCGTTTCGAATCGTCTGCTCTTCCGTAACGGTCTCTCCTTTCCCCAACCTCCGTCTTTCCTGTCCCTGTACTCTGTATGTTCTCCATCGTCAAAGAGAAGCTGTGGGCATTCTCTAGAATTTTAGTCAGGAACCACAAGTCCACCGCCTTCTTCCATGCCGGGATGATGGATCTCGCATTCGAAGGAAAATATGGCTCCTGGAAATTGGGAGGCAAGTTCACAATGCCTTTTCCCTGTTCCATCGAAATTGGATGGTTCGTGAACTTCTCCAGAGGCTCCAGACCCAGCCCCTCCGTTACCAGCCAGCAGGTTCGCCGGTTCGGCACCGCTTGTTGGGGCTGCAGATGTGGGACCTGCGGTCACAATCTTTATTCGTACCGTCTGTTCGCGCCAAAGGCCCAACTGCTACTCCACGCTTGCCGTGGGAATAGCTTCGTCATGATGCTCCACGATGCAGGTGTGATCGGCTCTCCGTGGGCCGCCCCCCGTCCTGTCAGTCAGCCGCCAACTTTGCAATTTTTGGCTACACCGCACGCACACCGACCGCCCTGCCATCCCCGTCAGGGTTCCATTGTCTCGTAAAATCCAGTCATCAGCAATCACAGAAAACCGAGAGGCACAGCGAACACATTGGGATTAGCCGTCCCAGCCCGTGTGCCACGCCCCGTCCTGCAGATGCAGCGTCGCATCCAACGAGTCCCGTGACGGTTCCAATGAGCCGGTACCAAGCCAAAAAGTTGGAATCACGGCAGGCGGCATGTCTCCGACCAACTTCTTTTTTCCTCCCCATCCCATCTCGCTGAAGTTCCATTCGCGACCGTATTCTGTCGTCCGTTCTCACGATGCCGACGCGGGAAAGGGGGGGGGGGTGCGCTCAAGCCTCCAGATGTCTGCTTGCTTGCCGCCGCCGCTTGCTTCTTTTTCCAGAACCCACGGGAATGGCATTTCCCCCACAGACGGAAGAGCAAGAAAACGGCTAAAGTGCATGCATTCGCTAGTCGTTCGAATATTGCCCATGTTGCTCAGGAACAAAGAGTCCGTGCCATCGATTCAAGCTACATTCCACGATCACAGAGACAAATGCGCTTGGTGTCTTGTGTGTGTCCTGTCTCGCATGTCTAGCGTCGCGGTAGCTCGATTGCTTCAATTAGCCGGCAACCCATCACAAACGGTGCCTGAGTCAGAAGAAGGGAGCTCCTCATCTTCGGCCGAAATCGAAATCTCCGTATCGTGGCATTAGAAATTTGGTTTGCTTTTTTGTGCCCATAGCAATGGGGCTATTGACGTTGGAGAGCTGTCACTCACACGACAGCTTGCTGTCATTTCTCTCTCAGAGTCTCAGACGAACCAACCACCCACCGCGACGCTCCTCCACGCGGGCTGCTGCTTTCGGCAATCCTGCGACATCGGCTGCCTTGGATGAACCCTTGCAAATATTGGTGATCAAGCGGGAAAAGTCCAACACACGAAAGGCTGCAGCTTTGATTCCAAACGGGTCGCACAAGGCCCTGGGAAAGCCATCATCTGATCGATAACCCCATCACGAACCCTGTTTTCGCGCGGTTCTCTTCGGAGGCTCGGCAGTTCGGTTGACTTTGTTGGGCTTGACGCCGCTCACTTTGTCGAGAATGCGCCGTCAGAAAGCGACCGCCGGTGCGATGATCAAGGTGACACGGAACACGATCACCATCCACTGGCCCCCAATCCCCAGCCGTGCCAACCATTCAGCTGCAGGTGAGCCGGGGGGGTTGCGATTTCGCCAATGTTTTGGGATATGAACCAGGACTGGAATCCCCCTCATGACGGGCATGTCAAACCATGTCAGAGATCGCAATTTCTCCAGTTACACTGGGCCCCCAACTAACCCCAGAACCAAGCCTGCACTCACCGCTTGAAGGAATCGTGCAAGTTGGTCGGCTGAGACGTGGCCAAGACATCAGGCAGATGTCGATTGATTATTTTGGCAGTCCCCCGGTCGAGCCAGGCGTTCGTTGATCGATGTTGATGAACGACCGACGGGGCTTGTCAGAGACCTTCACCACGTAAACAAGAACTTTGGCTGCTGCGCGGGCGAAACATTGGCATGTCTCAACGCTAGTGGAATGCCTCTGATTCAACGTCTGTTGCTGCAAGTTGAGCTGAAGATTTGTCGAACATGTCTCTGCCGCCGGCGACGTCCGCCGACACTCACAACACTGACAGCTCAACGACGTGGCTCCGTGCACCTTGCGTGAAAGACATTTCTCGAACCATTGTGAGGCGGACTCGTTCGTGACATTGGCTGCCCGGGCGACGAGTATCAAGAGCGGAAGCACAGGTGGTCCGAGTGGCTGAATTGCATGATGCGAGCCAGCCGTGTCTCTGGAGTCCTCGATGGCATCCTTGCCTGACTTGCAGCCCTACGATAGCCCCCAACAGGCTGGGGAACCAATCTCGCTATTGCCCTGCCTGGCTGAGCTCAGCTCACGTTACAGTGCCTTTGATATCGATGCATCAATCAGAAGATGGAAGCGCCTCTTCGCGCCATTCCTGCAGGTCCCAGCAGCTCCAGCAAGGCTGTGCGACGGATGGCGTTTTTAGGTGTATGTAGTCCCATCGGCGGGAGTCCGTAGTGACCTCGGGAGCGCAAAATAGTAGCTTCGGTGAGAGCTAGCTACCGTAAAGGGCATCGTGCTTGCAATATTGAGTAGAGCGACAAGTCAGAAAAGGTGCCACAAAGTGCAGGCATGCCGTCATAGATTGTCCGCGGCTACGGCGCGTTGCACAGCCTCTCGCAGCATTTCGATCGTGACATTGTCGGATCGTGACATTGTCGGATCGTGACATTGTCGGATGAGCTGGAAATGAGTCGATACTACTATTCACGGGAAAAATGCACCGCACAGAAGAGTCTCGGAAAGCTGCTTCATCGGTTGAGCAACCGTCGTACTCATCTCAAGCGTCTCAGACAACTCGGGTTTGTTCGACAGGCTCTCAGAGCCCCATCTCATCCCGCGCGACCTCATGATCGTTTCACTGGCCTTTTTGGTCACGATGCTGACAAGCCGAGTGTGCTGTCATTTCCGCGCGCTGTCTCTGGTTTCCGCAGTCCGACAGAATGCAGGCCATTGACCGTTCCCGTTCGCCAAGGGAGGCGTCGGCAGCCTCGGCATGGCCAGTCTGAACAGAGGCAATACGGTCAACTCTCGTTGCATAGCCAATCAGAGAGCCTAGACACACAGCTGTAAAGAGGCATCTGAAACAATGCTCTCTCGTCCTCGCTCCGCAGTGACACGAGTGCGACGCAAGCCCCCAAATGACAAAGTGTGAGAGGGCGAACAACGTTCAGTAAAGTCCGCCCCACGTCCGCAGCAGGTCGGCCACTCACCGTATTCCCACGTGGTGGACAAGGGACGGGCTGACGAGCACAACCACCCCTGACGATCATACCTTGAACAGGGGCTCAACGGGCGACCGCGACGTCCGGGCTCGAATCACGTACCGTCCTTCACGCAGCTCAGTGGTTGGTAATTCAGGCTCAGCGCTGTGGTTTGCTGCGTTTCTGCATCGCGATGCCGCGTTTGCTGATCAGCTGGTGTGGTTTAGTCACCCAATAGACTGCTTGGCCAACACCAAGCTACAGACAACCACTACTGCAGGTACAGTGGCAAACGGCAACGATTCGATATCCCCATTCCAGTTTTTGTCCAATTTGTATTCCGCTCTTCTCGGCTTCCGAGACGCCTCCCTCGGCCCCTTGAAGTTGATGACAATTTCTTGCAGCAATTTCGAATCAAGCAAGGGACACCACGGCGGACGTCGGGCTAGGCGTATTGAAGCAGCCTCAACCTGCGGACGAACAGGCTCATCTCGTAAATGAGGACAAAATTGACCCCTTCTACCCCATACCATCTTGCCGCAATCGCGGTGTTGATGACCCACTATGCTTGATGTCGTACGCGATCTGTCGAAAATAGGTGATCCGGAGAAGCCAAAACGCTGCCATTTTAGGCAAAACGAAGAGAAATGTCCCCCGTTCTCCTAACTCCGCCTGCTGTATCCTTGCGTGGGGGATTTCTGAGACGAAGGTCTGTCTGCAACAGATGCTGCACGCACGTCCCGTCTGAACGGTGATGGAGTGTAAAACGGTGAACATCGGCCGACTTTCGTGAACACCCACCCACCGGCCGACCGGATCGGTGGGGGGGGGGGGGGGAACGGTCTTTCAGCCGTACAACATGGCGTCTTCCCCCATGGGACGAGGCCAAGTCGTACGTGCATGTTTCCGCAGCTTCGTTATCAAGTACGTCAATGGCTCGATAGTTGGTTGCCATGCTATTCCTGTTCGACGATCACCCACACCCTCCGCAACCGCACAGATGGAGGAGGTCATGCGGCCAGCGAACTGGGTTGCGGTTCGACGGAGGATCTGCTGTGCCGCGCTGACACCATTGCTGCAATCAATTCTAAACCGTCAGCTTAGCGGGGTAACGGGTAACGATCACCATCTTATCGAAATCCCCTGCAAACCTGCAAGCCTTTCCAAAGGCGGTGTTGAGGCTGTAATCCTTATCAGATTACCTGCGGCCGTCCGTCACCGTGAGTTGCTGTGCAAACCTCGGTACCGGTGGGGTTGACCACGGTGTGTAATCGACTGGACAGTCTGCCTGGATTCAAGATGCTTGAGGCCGCATTGCCGTCCGCGCCCGCTAGCATGGCGTCAGAGGCCCTCATCAAGTCGCCCGACTGCTCCGTCCGTGCCTGTGCCGGACGGCCTAACGGGAGACTGCCGCGCTTCTGCCTGTCGACGAGCCATAGCCTGGATGTGATCGGCCGAAGCAGCTGTAGTCAAGCTGTCGTTATCGGGATCCTAAGCCACCATCGCCGGAAAGGGTGGTGTGCAGCTGTGCAGCCAAGGATCCCACGACACCATTGCTCAACGCCCACGGTGTAGTTCGGCTTCGTAGGCAACACGCTGGCCGGTACTTTGATGAGATGTATCTATTTCTTGAACAAAGTTGGTGCGTGGGATTAGCCTTTTGTTGCGTGTTCAGCAAGGTTGGCGTCAGCGTCCCATCTTGGACCTGGCTGTGTGTGACATCCTTGTTGGAGGTCCCCGATCCGGGTGTCCGTGATGTCCATACTCGCGATGGACCTTCCAGAGAGCGAGTAAATCCGTCAGCAAGGACCTGACACAGCGACTCTTGAGACAGCCGACGTGCGTTTAACGAATTATGTCATTCAGCGGTGAACCACCGTGTCCCCTGGTCGTTTTCGGGTCCGGCAGCTTCGGCGACCGCTTGAAAGCGAACCTCAAAAATGTGACGCTGTTGGTAATCACTTGTACAGCCGCCTGCTTCGGACCGAGTTTGCGCTGTCAGGATCTGCCGTTTGCTCATCGCGATGTCATCGTCGATGCGGTTCAGGTGAGTCAGTTTCTTGCTCAGTAGTTCACGCCAAGAAGACACCGCGACAGTCAAGAAGAGGGGTTAGAAACGAAATTCTAAAGTTGGCGCAGGCGCCGGTTGATGTTCAATGATTCCGGTGGAGAGGGAACTTCGTAGATCTAGCGTTGGCTTGGCATAAGTGCCCCAAACTAAGACGTAACGTCGTAAGCTCCATCAGCCACAGACCATGAGGCTGGGCTGTCGTCTGCCAATCAATGGCGTGTCATTGAGCTCGTTTCACTTGTCGCCGGTCTAGCTAAACATCGTTGACCGTGCGCTCGTTTTTCAACAACTGTTGCCCATGGCTCTTGAGGATCGACGACTCGGCACCATGCCGTGACAGAGCACTGGAAACCCGGGGACTTTCCTGGCGAGCAAGACGGAGCCCGTCTGCGTGGCCAAGCGCCGTCTGGAGGCCGGAAGATTCTTTCATACGGCACGGGCGGCCATTTGGCCAGAGTCCGGTAGTCGAGCCCAGGATGTCCATGTATTTCCCCAGCGTTACCCCAAGGCTTGGCCAACATCAACCCTGGACACACGTGTCCTCGACATGATTCTTGAACCATTTCGCCCTCGCCATGGTCATGTAGTGGGGCTCCCTCGAAACAACCGTTCCTGGGATACTCGCCTATTCCTGCTGCAAAGCCTGCCAAAAACACCAGATCTCGATCTGACTGTGAGGGTGCATCTTATGATTGTCGCGCGCCCTATCACGAGAGGCGCTCGGCGGTATCCATACACACGAAACAGTAGGATGACAGTCCATCAGTAATACCATCATCCTATAGCCAGTATTGCATCCCAACAAGTGACAGAAGTGTCAAATTCGATCCGAAGCGGGCTGTCATCGTGCCATCGCGTATTCATGCCACCAGAGACCCTACCTTAGGCTGGAAAAGCGGCATCATCTCGTCATGCTCCTCGTGTTGGGTTGGGTGTGTAGCAGACATGCCTTGGTTGCTTTCTTCTACCCACGCCTCACAAGGCGTCTTCCTCGGCACCAGGGTTAGGCATCTGAGTTGAGGTGATCCAGTTCTCCATGCTGGCTTGGCCAGCCGGCTGCTTGGCGTTCCCAGAAGTGCCCGACGACGCCAGCCTCAGACCTTGGCGTTTCTTGACGACGAGGCACAGGACACGACCGTAGATAGCAAAGCCCTCGTACGAGACATCCATGGCCATCTTCTTCTTGTCATCGTCTTCCTGGTCGTCGCCAGACCCGGTGGTCTGTTTCTTCAGGCGCTTGGACGGGCGGGGAGCGTCGTCGTCCGAGTCTATCTCGATTGCCGAGGCCTCCCCGCCAACGTCGTCGTCCGAAGCAAAGTCGTGATCGTCGTCTTGGTCACGAGCTGCCCCGCGCTGTCTCTTGGAACGCCGAGGCCGTGTTGTTTCATCAACCGCGGGGATACGGGAAAGACCGGCGGTGTCTTCTTCGGACTCACTTTCGTGCCGAATGTGCACCGTAGTATCGGCGGATTCGGCGTCCAGGTCAATGGGTGTGTGGTTGGTTTCGTTTATGAGCTTATTAGAGTTGGACTTCAACTTGCTCTGTGCCTTGTCGCGGAAATGCTTGTGCTTAGTGAGCAGCGAATGACGGGTGGTGGTCTCAGTCAAGAACATGGAGACCTCAAACTCGTCTGGTCAATGCAGCGGTCAGTTTAATGTTCAGACAAACCATGCTTTCATACCGTATATGGTGGTCCAGACCAGGCTGATTACGACGTTGGAGCAGTGCTTGGATGGGAAGTGGCAGCGTGCAAGGCTGCGAAACAGGGTGGCAAACCTTGAACGACGACATCTTTGATGGTCTTCTTCTTGGAGCTCTTCTTTTTGGATCTTTCGCGTTCCTTTTCTTCGCGGAGTTTTGGTAATACCAGGGGGCGGACACTCTCGATGACTTTTGGCAGGATGGGATTCCTTGGGTTGAGCAGCCAGCTCTGTGCCAGGGCCGGGTTGTCGAGATAGATGCGGCATTCAAGCACCGAGTACTTTGTGATTCGGAGATATCGGCGAAGGGGTGCCATTATTCAGGTTCGACGTAGGTCGTGCTGGATGGTGTTGCGGCCGCAGGGAATCTTCAAAGGTTCAGCTGCGTGTGTCCAGGACGAAGATGGGGTTCGCTGAGAAGATGGAGGAGGCTGGCAACGTTGTAGGCCAAAGTCAGTCAAGCGAGGAGCCGACAAAAACCTAGATGATCGCAAAAGGAGGTAGTTGAGATGAGCAGGAACGGATGGTCCAGTGTTGAATGCGACGTGGTTTGGAGGGAAGGAAGTCAATGAGTGAGTGACGCTGTTGATGTGAGGTGAGAAAGGCCCCCCCACCGTGCCCAGGGAGGTACCTTCCCCGGGCTTGCCTGCATGCAATTGCAGTGGTGGATGGGAGCGGTACTTGCTCAGCTCCGGCAGGTACCTCACGTACCTTAACTCAGTGTTGGCGGCTCTCGAGGCGCTATTGCTGCGACCTCGGTGCGATACAGGCGTCGTGCCCCACTTAATCTTTTCTGGATCGCGTCAATTCGTCGGTGATGAAGAGCAACATCGACAGCATCCCATAGACCGCATCGTCATTGCGGCTAGTCCACCTCCCACACGCCCGTCCCGCGGTGATGCCCACGAGCAGATCATGTCAAAGTCATGGGCATCGACGCTGAGGTTGCCCAAGTCTACCTTCCCGTAAGAACTTGACCCCCGCCTTCCGCCCCGGCCTCAGCTAACCCGGCCCGTTCCAGACCTCGCCCGCTCCCGCAGTTCCGCGCCGACTACCTGCGCCGATGCGCCGATGATTTCTACAAATGGCAGTCGGCCAATGACTCCCGACCGGGCTTTACGCTTCATGATGGGCCCCCGTACGCGAATGGCAGCCTTCACGTTGGCCATGCCTTGAACAAAGTCCTCAAGGACATGATCTCCAGAGTCAAGGTCCAGCAAGGTTGGGAACACTGACCCTGCGGCACCAATTCTTCGGCAGCTGACTCCCTATACTCAGGCTACCGTGTACGATACAGACCAGGCTGGGATTGTCATGGTCTTCCAATCGAATTGAAAGCCGTAGGCACGTCTGCCGGCAAGGACATGACCGCCGTCGACATCCGAAAGGCTGCGAGGCAGCTCGCTTCCAAGACAGTTCTGGAACAGATGGAGGGTTTCCGATCATATGCTGTCATGGGCGACTGGAACGCGCGCTGGACGACTATGGACCCCGACTTTGAGATTAGGCAGTTGCGTCTGTTCCAGCAGATGGTCCGCCGAGGCCTAATCTACCGCAAGAACAAGCCTGTTTACTGGTCTCCGTCCTCGAGAACCGCGCTCGCTGAAGCCGAGCTGGAGTACAACGAGAACCATGTGTCGACGGCTGCGTACATCAGATACCCCATCATCGACGGCCCTGCCCTCCCCGGTTTCTCTGGTCAGCTGTATGCCATCATTTGGACTACCACCCCCTGGACACTCCCCGCAAACAAGGCCATCGCCATACACGACGATCTGGAATATGCCGTCATGTCTGTCAACGGAAGCGCATATCTCACCGCTGTCACTCGTCTTGAGGCCGTCAAGGCTCTTTTCACGGACGCTGAACCAGAGGTCATAGTGCCTTCCATCAAGGGCTCCGAGCTGAGAGGATTGAAATACCACAACAGGCTTCAGGGCGCCCAGTCGACTCCCCAGCCAATCATCCATGCAGACTTTGTGTCCGCCGACTCTGGTACCGGCCTTGTTCATATTGCTCCTGGTCACGGCTTCGAGGATTACGAAGCTTGCGCCGCGCTCGGGATCGACGCCTTCGCTCCGATTGATGACGAAGGAAACTTCACCAGCGAAGCTTTCCCCGATGCACCCGAAAAGTTGACCCAATCCTCGTCGATCCTTAAGGGTGGTAGCAAGGCTGTTCTCGCCCTCATCGAGGGCGATGTCTTGGAAGCTGCCAAGTATAAGCACAAGTACCCCTACGACTGGCGGACAAAGCAGCCCGTAGTCATGAGGTCGACCGCACAATGGTTCGCTGATGTTGACAGCATCAAGGACGATGCCATTAACGCGCTAAAGGATGTCAAATTTGTCCCCGTCTCTGGAAGAAACCGCCTTGAGAGTTTTGTCGTGGGCCGAAGCGAATGGTGCATCTCGCGCCAGCGTGCTTGGGGAGTTCCCATCCCCGCCCTGTACGATGCCAATGGGGATGCTGTGGTTACGGAGGAGTCTGTCGACCACATCATCTCCGCCATCCAGAAGCGCGGCATTGACGCCTGGTTCTCCGACGCCCCTGACGAGCCCGCCTGGGTCGCTCCCTCTCTGCAAGGTCGTTACCGTCGCGGTACTGACACCATGGACGTGTGGTTCGACAGTGGCAGCAGCTGGACCGAAAGCAGCGGCCAAGCTGACGTCTACCTCGAAGGCTCTGACCAGCATCGTGGTTGGTTCCAGTCAAGTCTCTTGTCCTACGTCGCGGCCCAAAGAGCAGAGGGCGAAACGCAGCCCAAGTCGCCCTTCAAGACTCTGATTACTCACGGTTTCACTCTGGACTCAAAGGGTAAGAAGATGTCCAAGTCCCTCGGCAACACCATTACCCCTGGCGAGATCATGGACGGTACACTGCTGCCGCCTCTCAAGCTCCGAGGCAAGGCCAAGGTCGCCGGCGCTGGCCCGACCTACGAGGCTCTCGGCCCTGATGCCATCCGCCTCTGGGCCGCCAGCTCCGAGTATACCAAGGACGTCGCCATCGGCCAGAATGTTCTCAAATCAGTCCACATCCAGCTGGTCAAGTACCGCACCATCATAAAGATGCTGCTCGGCTCGATGCACGAGTCCGCTCGCACTGCTCCCACGACGACCCTAGACCACATCGCCCTCGTTCAACTGAAGGACGTGATGGAAGAAGTCCAAAAGGCATACGCATCCCACGAGTTCTACAGAGCTTTCAGCGCCATCAACCGCTGGGTCTCCAACGACCTGTCCGCATTCTACCTCGAGGCCATGAAGGACCGTCTGTACTGCGGTGACAGCGGCGGCGTCCTGGAGCCCATCTTCCACGGCTTCCTCCGCATGCTCTCCCCCATGACCCCCCTCCTCGTCGAAGAGGCCTGGGACCATCGCCCGGAATGGATGCTCCCCCTCGCCCATCCCCTGCAGGCCCCCTACGACGCCCCAGTCCACACCATCCCCTCCTCCGTCATCAACGAAGCCTCCCTCCGCAAAGACATCCCCGCCCTCCTGACCGCCAACACCGCCATCAAAGCCGCCCAGGAACTCGGCCGCTCCGCCAAGGTCCTCGGCTCGGCGCTGCAGTCCTCCGTCATCCTCAACAGCGAGGACCCCGCCATCCTCGGCGTCCTGGAGAAGTACAAGCAAGAGCTCGAGGCCATGTTTGTCGTGTCCTCCGTCGATGTCGGCACGCCCGTTCCCGAGGACAGCGAGTGGAAATACGCCGTGGAGTCCGCCATGCCAGGCCAGCCTCAGGCGTTGGTACATGCTACCGTTCTGCCGCCAAAGGACCATAAGTGCCCCCGCTGCTGGCGGTACGTTGCGCCCAAAGAGGACGCGCTGTGTGGTCGCTGCGAGGATGTCACGGCGACTTTGTAAGAATATTAAAAAGGATACAGACGTGTATAAATAGTCACCTCCCAAGAATCTAAGAAAAAGATACCCTTATCTTCTTGATATAAACCGAGTAATCATTTCGACAGGCGAAGTTCACAGCATGAACACCTTTTTTGGCACGAAATGGCTATGCAATGCATACCTGCCAGCGAGAAACCGGCTCATAAGGTTTGGGTGTGACGACTTTCCGAGTCGTAAGTCTTTTTACGTTCTATTCTCGACTACGTCCGCTCTCGGATATGCAGTCAGCGTGAGAGTATTGTAGTCCTCGTCTGTTCCTATCTTTCTGTACGAAACGCCAACTGCCAGTTCCCGCAGACGAACATAGACTCTGTCAGGACCTTTCCGGGATACCTTCTCACGGAGAGCAACCAGCATAGCCTCAAGGCTAGACCCACCAGAGCTATTGATCGCCCGTATCTTGATGCCCCTTCTCCTACACTCATTTTCGTACAACACCGCCGCCCAATGGTCTCCCACAGCTAGCAGAAAAGGCTCAGTCTCACCCGTAGCTCGCGTGCACCATCCCAAAGCGAGAACCCTATGCCAGAGTTCAGGCCCGATAGCCAAGGCGTCGTATGGTTTCTCCAGCCACTCGACGTCCATAGTCGGTGAGAGAGAGGCAGTGTTGATCGTCCACCAGAGCGAGGCTTCTTGCGGTCCGGAGATTGCGCTGTACGTGCTCCGGTGTGTAAGACTTCTTCTAGAGAGGTGGATGATGCAAATGCTCTGAAACCTGTGGACGAACTTTTCCCTTCTCGTTACTCCGTCGCGTGGAACCAGGTCAAACGCACGCGTGCGGACGTAGTTCCTCCCGACTGGACTGCCGCTAAGTCCTATCACGATGCAGAAGTTCATCGTTCTGCAGTAAGTATCGAAACGCTTGGACATGACCTGGGTAGAACCATCCACAGCTGGCGGTAGACAGATTTGCAGACCTCTGGGGGTGAGATACGGCGCATGATGGTTTTCGATGCCCATGGCTGATTCTGCAGCCGACCAGTTACTGATCATCGCATAAGACCAGACATCCGGGTCCTCCACAAAGAAATCGCTTGGGTCCTCTGCCAGCGGCGGTGCCCGTTCCGAGTCTGGCCCAAGTGAAACAACTGTATCGTTACGAAGCGGGCCGTATTCCTTGAGCCTCGAAGTCAGTTGAATAGCAAGGTTTGGAAGTAGAAGAGAGTAGTCCTCTCTCTCTTTCAACATGGCTTCCTGCAGTCGAATAAAAGCGCGCTTGCCTTCCCCGTACAGCAAGGGCATGTTCACGTCCATGATACCGAGAAGCGAATACGCCACATCTTCCGTGCGAGTCGTTTGTCTTGAGGCAGCCCACGATAACCTCTCTGCCGCACAACGTCTGTGGATAGACTTGTGCCCTTCCAGCACGTCAATGTCGATTTTCGTGATATCCGCGATGCGCGCCGCAAGCGACGATTTGGTGCCGATCTCGGTCCAGTCTGCGGCATAGAATTCGACCACGTCAGGAGCCAGGAGTTCCTGGAGCGTCCAGCCTCGAGTAAACCACCGGCAATTCCTGAAGAGTCCTGCGGGGTCGAAATTGTCTTCGTTCCAGATGTCGACAACTTGGTCAGCTCTGGGTATGTCGGCCAGATACGCGTAACATATTGCAGACCCCTGGTACCAGCGGAACATGGAGTTGATAGACTCGGAAAGCTCCGCGCTACTCGTTTTGTCGATGCTGTGCTCGTGTCAGCGCGATGAATTGTTGGTGAGGGGTTGTAGTTCTACCAGCATGTGTCGGCCCATGCCCAAGAGAATCCGTCATTCTTCGCCTTCGCACAAGTTGACTTGATCTTCTCAAAACCATGCTTGGAATCGATGGTACTTCTATTTCGTAAGCTGGTTTCCTCATTGCTCAACGCCGTCATCTCCTGGAATGTGACTTCATCCTCGCCCCATGTATGTGAAAGTGTCACATATGGGTCGGGCGGTAGATCTTGAAATTCAACAAGTTTGAGCGTTTCCGTGTCAATGACTCTCATTTCGATCGCAATTGGATTCGCACTAGAATTTTCAGACTGAGAGACATTGAGGATTTGGTGGTTGAAGAAGACAACAATGAAGCTGCGCCGCTACCTTGTCAGGGGCAGGACTAAGCACATGATCGCAGTCTCATAGTTTCAGCCACCAGCTTGCCACAGGAATTGCAAGATCAAATGGGCAGCGAAGATTCAAACCAACATCAAGATTGTATTTTAGTTTAAACATGAAAATTCAAAGGTGAACCGAACCGTTCTCTCAAAGGTCATGAGCAGAGGTGGGATTAGGTAAGTCGGCTCCGATGCGCCGCACAGTTTATGCACTATGCGGGCACAGTCCGTGTATCCACTTTAAAATTTCCAAGTCAAGTGCAGCTGCGACAAAGATGCAGGCCATTTCCGTCTGTATTCTGCACCCTCAACCATGGATATCCTCAAAGTGCTGTCGCGCGGCATCAAGCAGCCCTCCAAGGGCTCTAAACCCGGGAATAATGCGACGTCGAACCTGCCGTCTGCCGGCAACCGGCCAAACCCCCAGCTTTTCCACGACGAAGTCCCCTCCGCGCGAGGCCACAAGCGCAAGCGCACCAAGGATGAGGTTGAGGAGAAGGAAGAGGAGCAGCTGCCCGAGGTCGACTTCTTTGCCCCCAAGCCCGACCCATTGAAGCAGGCCGCCGAGGCAAAGGAGACTTCTTCGCAGGAATCAGACAAGGCGGAAGCGCCTAAGGTCAAGCCGAAGCTCCTCCCCGAAGACGAGTGCCGACAGATCCTCCGCTCCCACCGATTGAAGCTCACTCTCCTCTCCGAGCGCCACAAGAACCAGTCCAAGGTCACCAAGAGCACGAAGAAAGAAGAAGGTCGCCGTTGAGGTCGAGAAGGAGACGAACCAGCTGCACCCGCAACCTCTGACCTCGTTCCGCGAACTGAGGACGAACTTCAACATCTCGTCTCTGCTGGCGGACAACCTGGCGCACCAGGGCTACAAGGTTCCCACGGAGGTGCAGCTGGGCAGTCTGCCACTGCTTCTGCAGCCTGAGCTTGCGCTGAAGAAGGTCCCGAATAAGGAGGAGTTGGGCGATGTGTCGCACGGAGTCGACTTCTTGGCTGTCGCGCCGACCGGCAGCGGAAAGACGATCAGCTTCTTGATCCCTGCGATCAACTTGATCATGCAGAAGAGGGCGTCTGCCGGCGGAGAACAGGATGACCACGAGCTTTCCGCGATAGTCGTTGCACCTACGCGAGAGCTTGTTTTCCAGATCGTCAACGAGGGGCGCAAGCTTGCCCAAGGCTCTGGCATCAAGGTTGTGGGTATGAAGAAGGGCATGCGGATAGCTTCCGAGGAGGATGAGATCTCTGAGAGCGAGGATGATGAGTCGCAAGATGAGGGCTCCGGAGACGACGATGAGGACAGCGAGACGGAGCCTGCCAGCTCCAAGCACGTCACGAAGGCAGACATACTTGTCACCACGCCCACACTGCTAGTCAACTTCCTCTCGTCGGGATCGTCAAAGACCCAGCGTGTGCTACCGACAGTCAAGTCGCTCATCCTCGACGAGGCGGATGTCCTCCTAGACCCACTCTTCCGTGAGCAGACCATGACCATCTGGACCGCTTGCTCAAACCCCGACTTGAAGATTACCTTCTGGTCAGCAACCTTCGGATCCAATATCGAGACTCTCGTCAAGGAGATGCAGGCCGAGAGAACATCAAACAGACCCTTGTTTCGTCTTGTGGTTGGATTGAAGGACACTGCAGTCCCCAACGTAACGCACAAGCTGGTCTACACCGCAACAGAGAAGGGAAAGCTCCTCGGCCTTCGCCAGCTCCTTCACCCAACAGCAGGCGACGACTCCGGCCCACCTCTCCGCCCCCCATTCCTCGTCTTCACTCAAACCATCGAGCGTGCTACTGCCCTCGCAGAAGAACTCAAATACGACATCCCTGTTGCCGCTGGCGGCTCCACAAGAATCGCCGCCCTGCATAGCGGCCTGACCGACAAAGCTCGCGCAGGAATCATGCGCCGCTTCCGCGCCGGTGAGGTGTGGATCCTCATCACCACAGACGTCCTCGCCCGCGGCGTCGACTTCGCCGGTGTCAACGGCGTAGTGAACTACGACGTCCCCGGCTCCAGCGCCGCGTACGTCCATCGCGCGGGCCGCACCGGCAGAGCTGGCCGTGAGGGCGGCGTCGCCGTCACCTTCTACACGACGGACGATATTCCCTTTGTCAAGACCGTCGCCAACGTCATTGCCATGAGCGAGAAGCAGGCCGGCAAGACGGGCGAGGAGGCCAACGTGCAGAAGTGGCTCCTCGATGCCCTGCCGAATGTCAGCCAGGCGGATAAGAAGAAGTTGAGGGAGAAGGGCGTCGAAGCTAGACGAAGCCACGGTGCTGCCATGATCTCGACAGAGAGCAAGTGGGAAAGGAAGAGGGAGCATAATAAGAAGGGCGCCGCTGCGGCGAGCAAGCAGAGGAAGAAGGAGGCGAAGCAGTCTAGGAGGGGCGGTGATAGCGATGGCGGCGAATGGGGTGGCATTGACAACTGAGCTGTCATAGAGAATAAACCAACGCTTACTTACGAGAGAACTGATATCAGAGGCGTATGCTTCGGTGACGATGGCCAGCCCCCTGCTCAAATGTCTGGCTGAGGTCCTCAAGGCACGAAGACTAGCCTGCGAGATGTCTATCCCAATTGTTCCCCGTGTGTGGCTGCATGAGGCACAGGTGGCCTGCGATAGGCCGGCCGTGAAAGAAGCCTGGCACTACTGCAATGTAGTTCAGCTCAGTAATTTGACAACCAATACGATTGGTGCACTGCGACGGAAATCATTGAGCATCTTCTGACCCCTCCATGAAGTGTGCCTAGGGGTGCCACACCATGCCATTCGCAAAGCGGCTGTGCAGATCAGCAATGGGCTTCACGGTCTGCCTGATTGTTCATAAACCCCTCGCTTCCTCTTGGAATTTAGATCGTCGGGCATCGGCAAGCACAGACTGGACATCGCAGACAACAAACCATGGCTGATCCGCTCTCCATCGCCGCCAGTGTGGCGGGCCTCGTTACTCTTGCCGCCTCCACTGCGAAGCTGGCCAAGACGTTGTCGGATCGATACAACGAGAAAGCCGCTGCTTCAATACGAGGAAACGTCGAGACTCTTGATTCAGCGCTGATTCGAATCAACAGGAGTCTCGAGCACCAAGCGTTCGATCATTCTGGAGAGGAGGCTTTGAGGCAGCCTATCGAGTCCTGTGCGCGAACGCTGAGGAACATCGAGATGCAGTTCCAGAAACTGGAAATAAAGGGCTACTCATGGCAGAGTATGAGAGAGAGGATTGCTCGTCCGGAGGTATTGAGGGAGATCTCAACGCTACAGGTCATGCTGGAGGGGCAGAAGATAACGCTGTTGATCGCAATGCAGTGAGTTTCACCCAACATTTACGGCGAGGCTTCTTTGAGCCGTCACAGTTACTTCGTCATATGGCGCGAGCACAGGTTGATCATGGCGAACAGAAACTGCACCGGCGAAAGCCAGAGCAAGATGCTGCACATGATATTCAGGGCCATCGAGGAACTCAGAACTGCCACTGACAGAGAGCGGCCCGTGAACACACCTTTCCAGAACAATGGCTACAGCATCCTTACCAATTTGACGAGAGCAGACGTTGGCTACGAAATCACCCCATCTGTGGTGCATGCGCATCCCTCTTTTGATGACTGGCTCTCAACATGGGCAACAACAGACGACCAAGGTGGCCAGCCTACGTCCTCAACTGACGAATCAACTAAAGGAGGGCATCTGACACCAGAATCTGACATTGCATCTAGCCGGTCGCAGAACGTGAAGCTGATCATCGAAGGCCTCCCACAATCAGCCCAGAAAGGAACCGCGACAAGGGAGATCACTACACCAGCAAACACACCATTGTATGATATCATGTTCCAACTCGATAAGGAGTCCCTACAAATCCCTAGACGCTATCGCTCTGACAATCTTCAAGGATCTGATCGGATTTGCGGTTTCGCCATCGTCGAAAACGGAGCCAAGGTTGCACCCTTCATGCCCTGGAGCACCTCGTTCGTGGTGGTCACGGAGGGGCCGAGTTGCTACGACGTTCAGTCTGGGCTCAAGATCAACCGCAACGAGAGCTTGATTCACTTCTACAACGGCTGTGTACGCAGACGACTGGATATCGCTGGAGCGGGACAGCCGGTGGTTGAAAAGCTACAATCTAGCATTGTGATACGGAATACCTCGGCCCCTGAACGTGCTGCCAGCGTGACGTTCCAAAGAACTTTGCGTCTTCCGGAGTGGTCTGGTCAAACCCAAAGGCCAAGGTCGACAAGCCGCTATCTAACGTACGGAAGGGCCCAAGGCATTTCAGAGTTCTTGGGTCCATTTCCTCTTTTCGATACCGAGGAGTACGAAGAAAGGCTTCCGAAGAAGATGAAAGAAAAGGGGGGTTGTTCTTCCCAATCTTCCAACGAGAGGCACTTGCCTTTTCTTTCGAGAACATCAGCAAGGGTAGAGGCCGGACATGGGAAGACAAAGACGATAAGCAGTTTGCCATCAAAGTATACTCCGGCTCCATCAACTGCGTCTCTGGCCAACAGGTGAACGATCATTCTGTACTACGGGAGCAAGACTACATCATCTGTCCGAGCCAGGGGAGGCTAGACGGCTTCAAGTCCGCAGACAACGAGACTCGACAGTTCGTCGCAATGCCCCTGGGTTGGGAGTACTCGGCTGAACAACAATTCACTGACAAGGAAGACGTAGGAGGAATTCAGCTACAGATCGCACTACGTCTTAGAGATTGTGTAGAGTTCCGTGCCTTGGACCACTTATGGAACTTGGGATGGTCGTTTCGATGCTCCGCCACAGCTTCAGAGTTGGGCCTGGCAGCTGGTTCTGTCATCGCCATGTCCGACTTCGATCCCGATATCAAGCTTCTCAATGAGTTTGAGCACTCATTTGCAGACCGCAGCAGGTGGCAGGTTCACGGCCGGTCCAACCCTCTGCTATATCCCATGGATGAGACTGGTCTGCATCGTGTCACCACAGTCCAGGACATGCTTCAGAGAACTGGTAGTCAAAACCTCGGTGCAACTTCTAGCATTCGCCTACAGCCTGTGCTTTCGGTGGCTATTCAACTAGAATTCACCGTCGGAAATGAAAGTCACCAGTCAGGCGAACTCAAGTTCGACACGAGTTTCAGTTGCTCACCCTTCCTCGACTTCGGGCTTATTGCATCAAAGTGCCTTCATGATCACGGAATTAAATGCGGCCGTTGTGAGAGTTGCAAAATATCTAAGGTTTTCTCGAGCCCCCCAGTATGGCAATTCGCATTGCTGGGAAAGGAACCCTTCATGTACGACTGGCCGCCTAAATACCATCCCGTGGAAGCAGTAATTGCCGAATCAGGCGCTTTGTATGGTGATATACACCTGTACTGTACTTTATACAGAGCTGGCATCCCGCATATTCATCCCCCGCCTTCCATAGACAGTCATCCTGATCGATTCTGGGGCTCTCAGCCGCAAGCATCCAGCCCAGCCGGCTGGGAGATGGCGCTCGGTGCCGGGGCACGGCTTCTTCAAGAAATTTACATCGACAAAGAGCTGACTTGGGATTGGGACAACAGCTGCTTGGTTAATATTCAGCTTCTGAACGCGGCAGCTTTCAGATCCGTCACAGCCATTCCGGCATGGACACCCATCTCTCTGCTGGACTATCGCAAGAAGAAGCTTCTATTACAAGTGCCGGTGGCAGTGGATGGCACATGCGATGCCGCTGCACAAGTAGCTGAATGTGATTTGAAGTCCATCAGCACCCTTGACATAGCACTCTCGGACGACGTCAAACACAAGCGTCGGATAGTCACTTGTCCCCAGTGCGAGACGAATATGTGCAACGTTGCGTAAGTTCAACAATCTCTCTGGGAATTTCGCATGACCAAGCTCAATATTCATAGACTTTTGCCGTGCAAACACATCTTCTGTTCAGATTGCGTGGGCAGTGGCTCTAAGACCTCCTGCTTTCAGTGTGGAGAGCGGCATACGAGCCAGGTTATGTTCTCCGGCCCCATGGAATTACCGTTCGGGAAGTCAGCCAACATTCTCTCTTCTCGGGCTCTTCCGACTTGCGAGCTACTCAAGCAACTACAGTGCGTTCCCGGGTACGATATCGTACGGGCACCATCTCGGGAAAGCCCCCAGACCGTAGCGCAGAAGCTTTCACGGTTGAGCTGGGGAGATCAGACTTCTTTCTGGTTCAACTTCATTATTTCCACCTTGCACAAGACGGATAAGCAGTCACGGTCGTCAATGGTCACAATACTGGCGATCGAGAAGGCTCGATCTTCCAACATATATCAACTCGAGTCATTGCTCCCGCTTCTTTCGAGGGCTGATTTCTTTGATGAGAAGGACCCCGACCAAACACCGCTACTGGAACTCATCACCCTGTCGCTGAAGAATGTAAATAGCGCCAGGGCACAGAATCACGGCTGCAGTCCAAGAGCGTCCACATGCCTCGAGGCTGTGATCGACTGGATGGAGACCGAGTCCATCGGGCCAGACGAGCTGCTACGCTGCGGTGTAGACTTGAAACCATGGATTTGTTCCCAGAAGACACCAAGTCTTAAGTGCGTGGCCCGGTTCTTGACACAAGGTGGCAGGTCGTTTCTCAGAGACTATGGGTTCAACCGTGACGATCTTCAACTGCCGGCCTCCCGGGAAGTCAGAGAGATGCTTCTTAAGGACTTCATATCCAACGGCTTCAATATGAACGCTCGCGATGTACATGGTTGCACTATTCTGTGGACTGAACGTCAGCTCACACGCATGTTGCTGGACAACGGTGCTCGCGTGGACATACCCGACAACGACGGCAACACCTTGCTCCATTCTCTACTCGTGAATCAAGATCCCACAAGCCTTCAGAACAACCAAGGGCCATTGGAAACCCTTCTAAACCACGAAAAGGGAAGGGAAGCGGTGAACGTGCCCAACCGTGATGGGCTGACCCCCTACCACCTTGCACTGGGTATTGATGCGATTCATTATTGGGATATCTACACGAGGCTTCTCGAGAACGCTCGAGCCGATATCCAAATCACCTTTCCAAAAGGTGTTCATCGGAAGAAGCTGATATATAGCCTGGAGAAGTGGCGAGCAGGGGTGGGAAGCGTCGGTGCGTTCAGGAGGCCAGCTGCCGAGAAGCGCATCTTGAGGGCGGGGCTGGCGATATCAAGCTCTTGGTGCCAAACGCTTGGGTATTAGACAGAAGCTCTCCTAGCACTAAAGAGGCTTGGTCCGCATCGGACAAAATCTTGGTACGGGTCTGGAGGAGAGGACAAGCCCGTCGCAAGTACAAAATGGGCGTTGAAGCTGCGGAGTATGCACGGGGGCTTCAAGGAATCTCGGGGGTGCTTTCGCGGTACGAGTATATCACGATCACGGAAAGACCATGGAAACACAAGTCACTTCATTGGCACTGAGCCACAGAGACGAGGATAAAATGGGTTCTTAGCGAGAAGATTTAGATTGCTGAAACGGATGCGTTCTCGGAATACCCGAGCGAAGTCAGTGACAGCCTCATGATAACCACCATCTATGAGTTGCAATGTATCTCTTAGCGACGCGTCCCGGAAAGGCTATACCACATGAGTTTGCTATCCGGGCGGAAAACTACATATTAAGCCTAATATTTTATTTTATCTTAATAATTCTATTCTTCCTATCGTCCCCGTCGTCCCTACTCTTATCTTTATCCTTACATCTACTCCTATCCCTATCTATATCTCTATCCTTATCGTCGTCGTCGTCGTCGTCGCCACCGCCGTCCCTATCATCGTCTAGGTATATCTACTACCCGCCCGGATAGCTAGAAATATCCGCCCGGATAGCAAAATTCATACCACATAAGCCTTCTTGGATTGACCCTGACACGGCTATATAACACAGCATCTGGAATAGTAAAACGATAAATCATCAAACATGTTCGCTCATTGATTGGCATGAGAGAAAACTTCATTGCCCAGTATTGTGGTATTGATGCCGTTTTCGATACCGAGATAACGATATCTGGCCGCAGTATGTAGCTGTAGTCCTGCAACCTTGGAGTTCCTTGAATTTTCATCTGAAGTATTTTATGTCACTGACCTCTACTGTGCTAGTGAATGATTCGAAGAATGTCTGAGTAGGAAACCTGTACACTATCCATCAAACAGGCCTAGCAAGGTTTTAACTCTTAATAAATGGCATTCACGATCACTGATTAGGAAACAGCTGCCTCAGTTGCGATGGAGCAGACCATCACTTGAATATTGATTTTCAAGCTCTAAAGACACGGAATATGTGTCCACTTGTCAGCAACCTAAGGTAGTCTCCAGTCGTCCAAGAGCATAAAAGGACGTTTGTTCATATGCAAAGAAACATCAAGAATGTCTCGCGATAAAGGGGAATTTGATGAAGAATTCAACCCCTCAGTCATTGCAAAAGTGCTTTGAACAGTGATATCACTCACGTGTGCGTTAGGCTCACGCTAACTTCACTCAATCAGAACAGATCATAGATGCCGCATCGCACAGAACACACTGAAATACGCATTTATAACCCAAGTTCAACGGAGATGACAGCTGGAGCATTGGTTTGAGACCAACTTCACTGACAGCACCCGCTTGGCGTTCAATACACCCACCTACCGACGTCAGACGGTGTCTTCTGCCACTTCACAAAGAATAAAACCCGAGAACAAAGTCATTGTCTTGACGTCTGACGTTATGGGCCCTCCACGCTGATATAAGAGGCGATATCATTTGGGAAGTGCCGTATAATTATCCGCATAGCCCAATTTCCGACTTTTCTGATCTACAATTCACCACGGCTCTAGCAAACACAAGGGTTTGTTCCTTTGGGAAAGTATAAAGCCAGCTAGCATACATCAGAAGGGTCATCTTACTTTCTTCTTCTTGAGACACAATAAGTTGGTCATACCTTCTCATCGTTGAAGCGTGGAGTCCTAAACCTCGACTTCTGACATTGGAAAAATGCCTGACTGCTGGAAATGAATCTTGGAACGTAACGAACAAGTATTTATTCAGTCTTATCATTAGACGCCAGACAACAATGACGACAAAATGACTCTAGCTGAGCTCAATGGACAAAAGACAGCTTGCAGAAATTTCCACAGGCCCATTCTTCGGTTCTCAGAAATTTGTAGCAAAGCTGTCTGGCCAGTCTTTGATTGGCGTGGTGCTGTCTTGCATCATGAGCATCAAGAAGGCGTCATCTTATAGAAACTATAAGCTTGACCAGGGACCGCTTTATGTGGCCACTCGTCGAATCTTGTAGACTGTGGTCATGGCATTCGCAAGATCTTTTCAAGCCCACAAGACTCATCATGAAATCACACACGATCGACCTTTACCCCGTCTTCTCGAAACAGTTAATACCATTGCCACTGCTACATGAATCCGCTACTAGAGATCTAGAGAATACATCGTTCTGGCCACGATATCCCTTCAGGATAACTAAGCCGCGCAGACCGCACATGAGACAAGTAGGTCAGACGTAAGGAAGCCATATGGGTTTGGCCCACCACGAAGAGATTACCAGACGTTCTCGTCAAATACCAAAATCTTGCAGAAGCCCTCAACGAATAATGTCTTGCACCAGCAAGAAGGAAATCAAGTTGCAGCCATAGAAACCTTCTGACAAGCTTTCTAAGAGTATCTTGACAAGATTAAATCAAACCTCCGAAAGAAGATGGGGCACGACTCTATCCAGCAATACACACGATCCCTCATAAAGCTGCGATCCGTCAAAAAGACTGATATTCCTCCAAAAGCCAACACACTGCTAAACGCATAATCAAACTAACAAGTCTAGCTGAACATACCCCCAAAAAAAGCTTCGCGTCTACATCAAACCTAGCAACCACCACACCCCCCCCCCCCCCCCCCCCTCTCCCATCACACTCATCACCCCAAGATTCCACATACCCACCAAACTCTGCCGATAATGCCAACCCTCCTCCCCTCCCACAACCGTTGTCCAAACTCCCTGCTGATACCGACCTCATAGCATTAAGCCTCCAACCGAGCCACGGCCCGTCATGTCGTGCGACAGACACGTTCTCAATCCAGCCAGGGTCTAGAACTGCGAGAACACGGCTGCGGCGCTTAAGGAAACCGTGACCACCGGCGCTGCTGTTCCCGCCTCCAACGGGAATGAACCGGACGGGAAAAGCCCTCATAATGTCTTAAAGGCAAATGCCGTTGACATGTGGTGACGCCGACATTCCTCAGTTCCGTTACGCAACATCGGCATCGAACCCCTCCATCCCTCCTCCCACGGACCCAATCCGCAGGCAGAAGAAGGGAAAGGACAAGAAAGACAGATCCAAACTAACGCCAGCATCAGGCAGAAAGCCAAAGACCAATCGCCCGGATTAATTCTCTGCTCCACATACCTAGCTCCGTGAGGCATTTTGCGTAGTGCTTTCCTCGTCTCGGGAGTTGACCCCAATGTCAATGTAATCGGCCCAGCATCGGCGCCGACACGGAGCCAGGTTGCCTGGGTAAAAAATGGCAATGCAGCCACAAAGCCACAGCGAAAGCTGAGCCAGAGAAACCAACGACCCCATCTCAAACACTAACTCAAGTTCGACGCCGATGCCTGGGTCTCGACTAAGACAGGCGGTGATGGTGGTGATGTGCTGGTCCCCACTTGGGGTCGTGATGTGCAAGTCCGAACGCACCCAGTCAATCGGTACACCCACCAGGAGATAGGGAAGGCAAAAGAAATTATTCTCTCCTGCCCACGCCAAAGGGTAAGGAAAAAGAAAGCATGTGAAGAATGATCGACAGCGGCTCAAATTGCGTCAGTGTCCTTACCCCACGTTCCAGCCCCCATCGCCAATTTCCCTTCCCCGCGGGGTTTTGATAAGCGCGACAAGCCACTCAACGCAACCCATCCCAAATAAAGACGTCTCCATGGCCAACCTCCATCCCGTGCGGCATGGCACATGCGATTGGAAAATGTAAATACAAGATGTGCTTGAGAAACTGTGTTCGAGATGGGTTGACGAAAAGTCTGTGTGTTACTTTCCTTACCACCCATCCCCTTCGCTTCGTCGCTTGGCCTAGATAAGCGCGGCCGTCACATCGGAGACATGCATGCACCACCTTGCTTTAGCTCGCAACGGCGGGCGAAGCAGCGGCGAGGCATCATCACTACAGCGGCATCGTATACTGAAGAGGAAACACCGACGTGGAAAGCCGGGCGGGCTGTAACCAGGCATCAGTCCCATCAAGCATCCGTCATGATGTAGCAGCGTCAGCAGCGACAGGTCAGATTGTAGGCATCTCGTAGGCCGATGTACCCCTCCAATCCACCATCTCTTTCGACAATCCACAGTCGGCATGTCGTTCGCGATTTTCTTCTTCTTTGTAAGATCATCCCACGATGGGCACGTCTGATAATGGAACCGTTCAGCATGTGACGCTAGCACGCGCGCCCATGAACCACGAGCCACCAAGTAGCGCCTTGCCTCCATTGGCCCGCTTCTTCGCCACAAGCAGACAAGAAAAAACTGATGAAGAAGCATTCTTCAACGCTCGTGACATTTCTTTCTTGCTTCACAGAATGCCACCCGCAAGCAGGTATGAAGACTTGGGCACATGCTGCTTGGTCGGTCCACCCTCCTTTGAATCTGGCCATCGCAATACGGGCAAGCTTCTCGTCTGAGCAACGCCAAAGTCCGAGTGTGGGCACATTGTCAACCTCCTAGTGGTGTTGCTGCAAGCAATCCTGCAGTATGCACGCTCAGACCTAGCCTTGCTTCTGTGCGAGGTCGCTGCTGCGTACAGCCACGCACCATCTTGCCATCTTTCGCGGAGTAGCGACAAGTAAGACCTCGTCATTATGGGTGAAAGACCACCCCAACCTCAATACTCCGCCAACTGCTATACTCAGAGTGGTGGTGGTGGTGGTGGGGAGAAAGGTTGGAGGGGTTGTAAGAGGGCGTGCTTCTGAGCTTTCTTCGGGCGATAGGCACACGCCCTCGTGCCCGGGCCGGTCTCTTGCAAAGGCGACCAGGGCGTGCCCACATCCGTGTTTGCAGGGTCCTGACATCCGGCCAATACTTTCGCTTCGCCAATTCTTCAGCATTTGCCAATTCCGCACTCCTCGGCCAGGTCTCGGTCGGTCCTTAAACGCCAGTGGGGGGGTATTCTGGGGTGTGTTTGCTTTGGATGACCCTCGTTCCTTGGTGCAAATCGAAAGAGACGCTCTCCATGGCCCGTTCGTTTACGTCGTTAACCCCTCATAAAAAAACAGGCGGACGACGCCGCAGCCGCGACATAATGGCTTGCTCGGACCACGATGGGGTCCATGGCACTGCCCGCCGGTATCTTGATTGTTCTCAAAGAAAGCGAACCACTGAGTTGCAAGGCTGAGCCTCAACGGGTCCCTGATTGCGAGAGTGGAACCGAATTCTCGCTGACCTATGTACGCAACCAAAGACGGCCGAGAAACTCGAAGAATTGTGGATATCGATGCGAAAAGGGTGTCATGGCTCGGCTTAGGTCTCCGAACAGCGGCCCTCTGGGCATTGAGGCTCCCGTTAAGACGTGAATGGGATACTGTTGATCAGTTCAACATTGTGGTGTGCGTGGGGGGCCGGGCAACGGGCCAACGCCGTCATTGCATGGCGAGGTCGGAATGGAAAGGCACGCGCCTGAGATTGGCGACGTGCTCTGGAGAGCCCTTCATTGGTGCAGACGCCTGCCATGGGCTGACACCTTGATTCTTTTCGCCTGTTTGGTCCCTCTGACCACAATAAGCTTATCGTCCTCCTCTGACCATCTCATGTCCTCCTACCGTTCGTGGATTCACAATTCGTAGCCGACCTGATGAGGCGTCGGCTCGTCTCATGCGCAGCTGCACCAGTTCCAAGGACGAGATGGAGGAACCTTGGTGCATGCAAGGACGCGAAGGCAGCGCTGACACAGCAAACTGGTTTCCGGGGCTTTCCCTGAATCAGGACGTTGAGGGTACATGGCGGGTACTGATGTTGTACCCCGAGGTCGAGAGGTTGAGGGCCCATTTGTTGGTGGCAAGGGCCCTGGACGTTTCCTCCTCCACAGATGGATCCTGTGTCTCCTCCAGTGTCAAGTGTGCGGACAGCGAAAGCTCCTGCGGCGGCCCATCTGGCTATTATGCCCTCTCACTGCAGCTAGCGTGTTCAAGGTGAGCGAACAGCCTGAATCAATGGGGCCGAACAAGCCAGCGCCTTTCTCCTGCATGCTCTGGACCTCGACATCTTTGGCTCAAGATTGCGTCTTCCTCCGAAATGGTATTCCCGTGCAAGGAACGAGAGCTCGAGGTCACATCGCATTCGCTGCAGGCGCAACGAATCAAGAAGCCGGTGGCCGCCCATTGGACGAGACCAGACGATCTGAACATCAGAATCTCGAGGCAAGGTCCAATTGGTAACTACACGTACCCTGGCGACATATTCTTCAACGGCTCAACAACGCCGAAGATGCTTGTGTGGATCGAGGGATTGCTGACGGCCAGTTGGGGGTTGGAAGGTCTTTGCCATTGTTGGTTCCGAGTCTCGCGAACCTGCATGATAATGTACGTTGAGGTCGCAGCGAACCAAGGATGCTAAGTGGGCTCCCCCTCCTGGGCCGGGATTTTTTCGAGATGCAGGCTCTGCCATTTCCTTTCTTTTTCTTGGTTGTCGTGGTTGATTTCCCCATTTTTATTTCGCTGGCAGGTGCAAGGGACACGACAGACCCTGGTCGCTGAAGAAGAGCTGGCCCGGTCGATGTCGTGATGGAATGATGCTATCCTGCGGGGGTGCCTGAATACGGAGGGAGAACTGCTCCAGCAGGTCCCCATCCACCCCTCCTCCCAGCCAGTGTCCTCGAATCGACGCGAGGGCGGGAAGATCGTGAGCCTGCCCATCCGGGCTTGCTACGGACAAAGTTTGCGGAGAGCAGATTGCTGACAGGCAGACGTGGCATAGCGCACAAGACTACAGGCGCGCGACGCGGCCTGGATCGTGCGAGGTGCTTCCCCGGCGGATCTCGGTTGGGGGCATGAACGACTGAGATGCAAGTTGATGTCAACCATTTCCTACTGTAGCCGCAGGATCACGGTCGCGAGGCGGACCCTGACACAGATGCATTGGAGTTTTCGTTTTCAATGGCCAAAGCTGCTGGAGTTGGTGCCAAGTGCTGTATTAACCCTCACAGCGCATGAAGTGTTTATGTAGCGCGAGAGTCTATAGCTTCTCAGAAATGATGATTCGAGCAACCGAGTGTCCGTCCTGCGTTACACGTCGGCGAGACGGGATGAGCACATAGTAGGCGGCGCGAAGACGACGCTCGTCCACCTGGCTGGCTCCACCGTCTTCCGGCCCTGATCAGCCTCCAAGCTCTGGGCGTGCGGAGGATCGTGACGAGGGTCAGGGCTAGGGTTTGCCGTAGCAATTGAAGCTGGGGAGTTGGAGCTGATGACCTGATGTTCATGTGTTTACCTGCCGGAGAATGGGCATGGCGTTGCTGAGAATGGCACTTTGGGTATCGGGGAAAGGACGATCTGGGTATGGTGGGAACCCCAAAGGGTCGCAGGGTGCCAAGGGATGGGTGGGCGAGCGTTGAGGTGCGGTTAAGGTGTGGTCAAGGTGAGATGAGGTGAGGCAAGGTGTACGCAGTACTCCGTAGATGGCGGGTGTCGAGGTGGAAGGATCTGCTTTAGACTCGGATAGCCAACTAACTAGCTTAGGCAGCGTTGCAACCTCGTACATGTAGGTTGAAATAGAGGGTCTCGGCTCATCCCAATGTAGACTTGCCCGAGACCAACATTCCGCCAGGTCTGAGGTACGGCGAGGCCGACATATTCGAATTCTCGTTGCGGCGTGGTACGGGTAGAAATGGTCGGGTGAGGTCATGGGGGTGGTAGTCATCGTGCTCGTCCGAAGCCGACAAGAAGCGCGCGTAAGGTACGAATAGGTAGGGAGCCTCGGTGGTCCAGCAAGGTACTTGTTGGTAGGTGGTCGGTCTCAATGCCCCCAGATCTGAAGGGGATTCAAAGACCGAGATCACCACATGCCCCAAACGGGCAGCGAAGGGGGTGTTGGTAGGGGGGGATGGCACTGCGTAGGTGGTTTGTAGCGCCTGGTATCTCTTGTCTTGTGCAGCAGGTACTTTGTCTGTAGGAGGAAGTGGTGGGTGTGTTCGTACTTCCGCGGTACCTAGGTAGGGAGGTAGGTAGGTACTTTGTAGGCAAGGCAATCTGTGGAGTATCGAGGTGGAACGAACATGGGAATGGGAATGGCTTCGTCGGTTGGGCACCCCACCCCCTCTTTGCGATGATCCCGGTTCGCATGGGTGGTGCAGACGCAGGTCCAAGAGGAAGAGGATAAGCGCGGCAGCAGGCAAGGGTGGGTTGCACTGAGGAGACATGTCCTCTCCATCTCTTTCGCCCATCCAACGGAGTTCTGCACCCAGGACAGAGAGAGGTGCTGGTTCAGTTCCTAAAAAGAGAAACAAGAGTGCGGCAGAAGCATGGAGAAGCAGGACGCACCGAGGGCGCAGAGATGACATGATGTGATGATATTGAGTCCGGAAAGAAGCTGAGATGTGACTGCTGGTGGGGAGGGATTGCGCGTTTCGGCATCGTAAAAAAAAAAAAAAAAAAAAAAAAAAACCTCATTGATCACTCCCGTCTTAGGTTTGCAGAAGGTGTGGAGGCATGAGGAAAGAATCTGCCTGCCTGCTGCCTGTCTGCTAAGAGGAAAGAATTTGAGGCTGGAGTAAGGTAAGCTAGGCAGGTCCGGATACCTATTGTCCATACCTACCTTCCTTACCTTCCTTGCCTACGCAGTAGGTACGTAGGTTGCGGCTGTGGGAAGGAGAGGCGGAAAGGAAAGCACGCAGTAAGGAAGCCCCAGGTAAGCCCAGGTAAGCCCAGGTAGGTACCTGCTCAGGTCGTGGAGATACAGCGGCCGCCTGTGCGTTCAAGGGACCGCAAGTACCTCGTTCGTCCCTGCCCGTTTTCCCGTTCATCGTCTTCGGTGCCCGTGCGCCGAGTACTAAGCTAAGCTAAGGTAGGTATGTACAATGTGGCCTGTGCTTCCAGTTTGTTCCTTGCTCCTTCTCCACCAACAACACTCTGTTCTCCAGTGTCCAAGTCCAAGTCAGTGCTGTCGTCGTCGTCGTCGTCGTCGTCGCTCTTCGCTCTTTGCTGTTCAAACTCCACCGTCCTCCACGTCCCTCTCACTCTCTGACTCTCAGCAATCTCAACGGCCCAGATCGTCGCGGGCATCGCTATTCCATACCTAAAACATACAATCATGTTCCTTGCACCTCGTCTACAAGTCCGAAAAAGACAACAAATTGCCGTGGCGGCGGAGCCTGGTATGACATGTCAACGACCGTGCGCACGACGGCAACATCAGTCACTTCCAGAAGGGTGTGCATCCATCGACCGGGCTGCCATCGGACGGCCTGGCCTGGCCTGGCTACCATGCTGGCTACCTAGGCTGGCTGGAAGGCAATGAAAATGGCAATGAATGCCACGGCCACGGCGCGGCATCTTATCATGGCAGCACGATGCAGACGCAGACGCAGTCGCAGACCCCGATGCAAATGCAGATGAGAGGCTAATGGCCGTCTTATCATCATCAACCATTCACTCCAGCCACGCTAGACATTCCATCGCGCTCTCGGCGCCTGTGGCTCCTAGCTCCTCGTCTTAGGCCCGCTCGTCCGATGAATCTCCTGCCCGTTGCCTCAGCCGTCCTCGTCCATTTACGCCGTCTCTATTACCGACACATTTGACACAATCGGGCATGTGCACACTATTCTTCGATACGGATCCTGTCCGGCGGCAATTCTCTTCGTCTTGCTACCGCGCCGCATTTCCGTCTATTTCCTGCCCTGCGGGCTCTCGGTTGCCGTCATTCCTAATGCGTCTTGACTCGTGCCGTCGCATTGGTTCGTCCTCCGTCACCTCACAATGGAGCGTGTGGCACCATCAAGTTGGAGAAGACCTGCCAACAAACCAACAAGAGTGCTCAACCAAGAAATCTCTTTTGCCAGAGCCTTTTTTCACCCTCGACCACCAGCCTTAGTCAGTCCTCGCAGCACACTGTGGTGTCGCGACCAACCATCGCTGGCCTGTTGTCGCTCACTTCTCATTATGGACGACGGATTGGCATTGGCATTGACAAGAAACGACAGAATGCTCCAACCCGTGGTCATGATTCAAGACGTTGCAGACGTTGCAGAACCCCAATGCACAAGGCCTAGAACTTCCTACGCGCCGCAAACTCCCTGTGCTTATTACGTCTCTTCAACTTGATTGCGACACACACGCACACGACTCAACTCAAATTCTACACACACGGCTGCCAGGACTTCAGCCCACCAACTCAGCCCACACACGCACCTTATTAGTCCGACTGCTGTGACGACCGCTTGCGTCTCTAACATATGGGCTCTTTGGAAGCCCGGCTTCGGGATGCACACAACCAACCACGAAGACGAGACATTGAGCAGTGAGCTCTTTTATTCCTCCTCCCCACAATGCCGCTTTCGATCTGTTGCAGCTCTGCAAAGACATCAAGATGCGCGCGCTCTCGACTGTATCATGTCGTGCGTGTCTCCATCTGACTGCCCCCATCCCGACGTGCGATGTCTAGCATAGACTACATCCAGCCCCATATAAGAGGGGTCAGGAAACACAGATCCATATTAATCAAGTCCAGTGCGAAACACGATCAGATTGGAATCAGGCTCACCTATGTCATCAATGGACCTCTTTTCGTCCACCTGCAGCAGCATCAGGGTCAGGGGTATGAATGCGAGGGAGGGGGAGGGGCAACCCAGGCATAGGCATGCTCGAGAGCATGGGAGCACGCAGTGGGCTGCTCGATAACGTAAACAAGGCCGCCGGACGGTATCCCCAGTCCGTCGAGAAGGCTGCCAAACCTCATCTCTTGACCTCGAAGCCTAGCTTCCGATGTCTTGATTGGACCGTGTGGCCTGGCCATCTCATCTCACCCATCCACCCATCACGACTCGTCTTCGTACTCCTAACGAACCAACATCCGGTACCTGCTAGACACAGCTCTTTTCGTCTTGTGAGTCGAACCACCATCTGCTTTCCGACAGCATCAGTACGGTTTTTCGATCCAAAGATTGCCGGCCTGCGGGGTTTTTTACGTGTATTCAAGTCGTCACCTGCCTGTTCTACCCGTCAAGAGTGGAGACGGGAAACCTTCAAGTATCAGAGTCCGTCCGCTTAGTCTGGAGAGCTCTCGTCCTGATCGAGCCAAGTCTCGAACCGTTCGATGGGCTAGTAGGGATGGAGGGGTGTGTGAGATCTCTCGGCCACCAGCCACGAAAAAAAAGACGAGAGTACGCGCACCATACATCCTCTTTACCAGGCTAGTCCACCCAACCAGCCCGCCACTGAGACAGTGTGCCACAACCTACGGAGAACGACCTCAGAGTCAGAGAGGCACATGGACTCTCAAGATTCAGCAACAACAACACCACCACGAAACAAGAGTCCTGATAAACAACCACCCGCTCGTGTCGTTGTCATCCACAACAGTCGTTCCCATCCACATACCGTTGTGGATGAGCCGGATGAGCCAAATACCCATCAAATAGAGCGGAGACAGGCCCGGGCCAAATCCCTCCTCCGAGAGCCTCGTGCTTCGTCGGCAATCTGTCATCCACACCCTTCCCCCTCCCCCTCCCCCCTCCCCTTCCTACCTTAGCTGGTCCGAACCCCACCAGAGCTGGGAAACAGAGACGTCATGTAAGACAACGACGCTGGAGAACGACACCTCCACACCCAAAACCCACCACCACCTCCCCATCCGTGACGACCGTAAACGAGGCGCATGAACATGGCACAGCCGTGGGATTTCCCCATCACCCCCCAGAAAGGGTGATATCTCTCTCTCATCACGAACCGGAGATTTTTCTCTAGCTGGCATCTGTGGCTCCCCTTCCCCCCCATGCTGTGTAACCCGTCATCGCAGCAAGCCAGATATCGCGGGTTCCCCGGAACCGCGTCTGCTGCGCGTATCATCGATAATTATTGGGGGCCATGGGACATTCGGAACCTCATCCCCGGACATGGATACGAAGACGCAGTCATCTGCTGTGTAACGGCCCACCGCGTGGGAAGGCACGATACCTTGCCTTGCCTTGCCTTGCCAGCCTTAGTCCGATCGGGGAGGGGGGGTGGTTCGTTCCCCGAGGAGAAACAAGCAGTACCAAGTAGCAGCAGCTGGTCGATCCCCCAACTCGTCAACGCAGACGTTGTGTGCCAGGTTGTTGATGTTCGTGTCTCCCTATTGGTTCGGTAGATGACATTTCTCCTTTGACAACTGCAGCTTGCCGTGACGAAATACCATCACCATGGCCATCATCATCATCATCATCTAGAGTGTGGTGTTTTGATGGGAAATAAACTCGGCCGGACGTGGCAGTCATCATCCTCCTCATCATCATCATCTCAAGCATGGTGTTTACATGAAACATAATGAGAATGCTTTCTTTTCTTCACAGTCTACGGAAAGCCTATCGTCTGATGAGAGAGGAGAAAACCATGAAGTAATAATAGTAGTAATAAGAGACCATATGGGTCTAATGCTTCTTCTTCTCTGTCTGTCTGGCTCGCCTCTTTTTTGGTTTCGCAATGGATCAACAGGAAAAAAATGCCGCCGTTCTTTGGAGGTCTTTGGGGGAGATCAAAAAAGTCAAACTGCCTGCCCGCCCGCCGCGCGATGCCCTTCCCGCTATTCTTTTCGGGAATGATGAAAAACCGGAAAATGAACAGAAACAGAGAAATAGAGAAATCACAAAGGCCAACGATCCACCGTTTCCCTCCCCCCCCCCCCCCCCCCCCCCCCCCCCTTTTTTAGTTTTTGGCAAAAAAAAGGTAGAGAGAAATTCCAGAGACCAAAATCGTCTCCAGAAACAGATGACCAAACCCACAACCCTCCCTTCTTTCCTCCCATGCATGCTGCTTCAATGATGCCATGGATGATTATGATCCGACACACAATGTTGCTGTGCTGTAGTTCCGTTTCCGTATGCGATCGACCGTGTGTGTATCCATCGTAGAAAGAAAAAAAGAAAAAGAAGAAAGGACAACACAACTTTTTCCCCGCCTCAGTAACCTTTTTGGTGGGTGATTTTGTTTTCCGGTAAGAAAAAAAGGTTGCAAGAAAAGGCGATGATGTCGCAGTCGAAATGGTGACCGCGACCAAACAATCCTCCCATGTTCCCCTCTCCCGAAAAGTGGGGAGTCACCCGGCCAGAGTCCCGTTTCACCTCTGGCAAATTCCATTCGTTGCAAATTCATAATCGTTAAGTGATGGTCATGCTTTCGTTAACCCGAAGGGTGCTCCAGGAGTGAGAAGGTGACGTGAGGCTTGATGCCCTTGGCGGGATGGGTGTTCATCCGGACAGCTTGGGGTCTGCGGGGCTCCTGCCACTCGGAGACCACCTTCTCGGTCATGCGGTAGCGGACGAGGTCGCCACCAGGAGGAGTGGTCAAGCTCATGGCGCGCTTGGGACGAGGAGTCAGACGGATGTCATCGTTGGTGTCACCGTCGGCTCTGCTGCCCCAGGAGGTCTGTTGACGAGGTGTTAGCTAGACTGGCAACAAAGAAAAACATGCATCAAGACCGGTCACTCACCATCTTGAGGGTCGACAGGGCGTAGAGCTTGATAAGACCGTGGCCCCAGCCAAAGACGATAGAGACGGGCAGGAACATGATGTCGCTAGGGTTGCGGCGGAAGAGTCCCATGAGCTTAACGGTCTTGGTGAAGCCGAAGACGAAGATGATCTGGGCCCACAGAGCCTGCTTGCGGCTCTCCATGTCCCAGTCGGCAGTACCCTTCCACAAGGCGAAGATGATGAGGGGGTCGAAGAGGAAGGCCAAGGACGTGAAGGTTGCAATGTGGAGAGCGTAGGTGCACCAAACCTGCTGACTGCATTCGTGATTGGTTAGCCTTCTGAGACACCGATGCAAGGTGCGGCGCAGATTTGGGGTGAGCAGGGATTGGGATCCTTGCTGATTGGTTATGGAGGGGAAAGAAAGAATTGCACTCACGTAAGGACGTATCTCTCCTTGACAAGGCTGGTCCAGTTGCTGCGCCAGTTGCTGCGAGCCCAGCGGGAGCACTGGTACAGGAACTTGGTGCTGTTCTCGAGGGTGGTCTCAAGCTCACACTCGCGCTCGTACTGGATCCAGGTCTTCCACTGGTGGCTGACGAGCCAGCGGGTGACGAAGTTGTCGTCGTCAGCGTTCAAGATGTACTTGCCCCACTTCTCAGTCTTGAAGCCCTCGAGGAAGTCGTGGCTGGAGAGGATCTCGGAACGGTAGGCGCCGGTTCTGCCAGACATGCAGGAAGTACCGCCGTCGATGTTGTGGGTGGCGGAGATCTCGAAGTTGCGACGCTCAATGTAAGCAGCGCCGAGCCAGTTGTAGATGCGAGTGGACCAGTCACCCTCCCAGACGCGCTTAACTCTCTGGCAGGTACCGACACCACCGATCTTGGGGTCCTCGAAGGGAGCGAGAATCCAGGGCATCAGAGTGGAAGGCCAGGTAACGTCGTCGTCGGCCATGATGGTGATTTTGGTGGTGACCTTGGGAAGAGCCTCGCAGACCTGGAGGCGCTTGTTGGCGATAGGAGTGGAGTAGACCTGGACATTGGGGTGAGGAAGGCTGCGAGCAAGCTTCTCCAGAGCAGCGTGCTTCTCAGTAGTGGTGACAAGCATCAGAGCGTGAGGGTTGCAAGCGAGAATGCTGAGAAGAGAAGGACGGAGCTCCTCGAAGACATTGTGAATGGTAGGGATGATGACAGTCACGTCGTCGGCGGTGAAAGTCGGCTTGCTGGGAATGGGCTTGGACTTGTACACCCAGTGGCTGACGCAGTGGACGAGCAGACGGGTGTATCGATGAACCCTTTAGAAAGGTCAGCGGAAAGAAGCTTGGGGAAAATCCAAAAAAACACAAGTGAAAAATCCAGCCAGATGGTTCTGGCAGGTGAGGCAGGTCGTGGAAAGGCGCGCTTACCAAAGGGCGATGAAGAGATACATCCAGGCGCTGGGGGACCAGCCAAAGCCAAGATTCGGCAGGAAGATCTCCATGACGGAAGCCATGGTGATGAATTCGTCGGTTCGTGAGTGTGTGATATTGGGGGAAGGGGGAAGTCTGCAGAAGATTGTTGAAGAAGGGAGGAGTGGTTGTGAAAACCTGCGAGAAGAAGTTGCAGGTTGTGGTGGTGGTAGTTGTTGTGGAGGAGAAGGAAGGCTTTGTTTTTTTGTGTGCGCCTTCTGGGAGAAATATTTAAAAGACGTCTCGGTTGCAGGTGTGCGTGCCGGTCCTTAGCGTGCCTTCCTTTCAAAGGTCGTTGTGGTGGTGAATTTTCGAGTTGCCTCGTGGCCGGGTGGTGGTTCCTGCCGTTTTTGATGGTGCAGGGGTCGTCGTCTTTGGGTGAAAGAGACCCACTTTTAAGGTGAAGAATCTGAGGTGGTGAATTCGGCAACCACACTTGAGAGCTTCCTGCAGCTTCAAGACAGTGCAAATTGCCTGGAGATGGGGTATGAGAGAGGTTATCTGGACACCAGCTCCCAAGAATTCCCTGTTACCAGCAAGGTATTACGCTCGTAGGCCAACAGTGGTGGATGATGGGGTGGGTGGTAGTTGAGATTTCCGGGGAGGATCGTGCCTCTCTCTCAGGTCGAGTAGCTTGCTTCCAAAGCCTCTCTCGCGTCTCGTCTTTTCGCTCTCGCTTTCTGTCTTCGCTCTATCTCTCCAAGTCTCTTCTTCCTTTCTGTCTAGAAGGACCTAAGCGATCGAAGTGGCAGATCGGACTGTTAGAGCGCCTTGTCTGCGTCCGTTCAAGTTTGTGGTATCAAAGAGTGACACGGGTAAGACGGATGATGTCCAACACCCAAGCCGCGTGAATGTGTTTGCTGGAGGGGGAGGAGGACAAGGAAGAGGGTCGAGGAGGGGTCAAACAAAGGTATTATACAGAGATGAAAGACGACAATGGAAACTCAGACCATTGCGCGGACCAATTGGTCTTTTAAAAAAACAACAATGACCCAAGGGAAGAAGTGATGAGGTCGTCCGAGGTCAGAAGAGCTGGGCGAGGGACAAGGCAAGGATATATAGCCAGATGTGGTCGAGGTGGGTTGCTAGCCATGCCATGGGTTGTTTGACCAGATGCACCAATGCATTGAGACGGTGCTGCTCCCCCATCCAAACAAGGTCATAAGTATATGATAAGTACGCATGGAGGTGTCTAATGTAATGTAATGGATGTATGGAGTGCTGTTGTCTAAAGGACGGGCAAGTCGACGGGTCTGAAAAGGTACCTCGTCTAGACTGTCACATCCTCGACTTTTCGACTTTCTTAGCAGCTACACCACACTCGAGAAGGCAGTATGCATCACGTTCATCCTGTAAGGGTATTGGAGAGGGGGAGGGGGGGGGTGGTCGGCGGTTGTATCGGGGGTGGAATGGGGGGGCGTGTGTCGGCCGTGTGGGCGTTGCAGAAAAAAAGAGGCAAAAGGCGCGTTAAATCGACATCTCTCCTATGCAGACCCCGGCAAGGGTTTGGTTTGGAGGATACATGGCAGGTACTTGCGCGTACTTGGAGGGGAAGAGTCCACCCACACGATACAGGTATCTCTCTCTCAGTGTCTTTTACTGCCCTCCCACACACACAAACGGGTGCGCGCTCTGCCTGCCTTTCCAGCCTGCGTCTGCCGCTGCCGCTACCACCACCACTACTGCGTCTGCTGCCTCTTGTCTCTGAGATGGGCTGGATTGGCGACCGGCTAGGCTTGCGCTGGGGCTTGCGCTGGGGATGTGGATGGGGGGCCCAGAGGCTGGCTTTTGTGGCTCTGTGTTGGGACGACGCTTCTTTAGCAGAACAGTCAGATAGGCCCTGGTATTGGCAGGTTTTTTCCTCCCGGTTGACGCATCGCATCGGCCTGGCATCAGCACTTGCAAACAGTAGCGTGCCGATACGTTCTCGCATAGCATGGTTTTGGTTCCCATCTCGCCAACGTTCACCACCGAAAAGTGAGTCTTCGCTCCCGTTGTGCGCCGTCGACCGGCACAAAATGGCAACGGAAGCAGGTTTGGGGGCCACCAGGTGCCCTACCCTGCCCTGCGCTTCCCATCTTCCCTGGTCATTGCCTAGCTTCGACAATGGAGTCAACCACGGAACACGGACCATGGGCGGCGTCCTAGACCCTCGATCCTCGACCCTAGGTTGGAACGAAACGATAATACAGGTAAGCAGTCAGAGGCGGCTGGAGCTGCTGGTCCCTGCTCGCCCTCTCTCTATTTCCCTTCGCTCCTGTTGGCCCCCATTGTCCTATGGACGGACGACTGGGGAAGCGCGAATCACAGGGCGGAGGCGATCTGGTGGGGATGGGAGCGAAACGACCACGGCCTGTGGAGGCTACGGATAGAGAGGAGACGGGTCTGAAGAGTTCAGAGGGGCAGCGAGGACGAGGAGGCGACGACGGACGACAAGAAGAGTTAGCAGCTTTTTTGTTGGATGGATGATACCTGCCAGAGCCTAGTGTAGCGCGCGAATAACGCCATACCCTGCGCACCAGGGAGGGTCCTTTTGCTCTTGGTTGGTGACTGTTCTCCAGTCTCCGTGGTTGAGCGGCTAGTTGTTGTGGAAAATGGCAGCACGGCGAGATTTGGAGATCCACTGCTCGGGTGGGCAGATTCCATCATTCGTTTGAGTACGACCGGCCATCTGCACATCCAGAGACAAAGGTGGGGAGCAGACGCCTGGAGGAGCTGCTGGCGACAAGGACCAGGAACAGAGCCTTTCCGTTGATGGTGTTGCAAGATACCTGGCGCGGAAAAGACACAGGAATCGACCTGGTCAATTGCAGTAGTCGAAGAAGGAGGGAGACTGGATCTGACCTAGACGGGCAAGACGGTGTCAAATCAACTGGCCAGAGAGTTGCAAAAGAAGATGACCAGGCGAGCAGACGGGCATGGGAGACGAAACGAGACGAGAGAAAATATGGGATTTCGACAGCAGCAGTAGGCCACCAGCAACGGCAGCAGCTAATTCCAGGCAAGCCAGCAAGCACCCATCAGTAAAAACATACAGCAACATGGACGGGCTGGCAATGCAACTGGCACCTTTAGCCGCAGGCCCGCAAAACTTGTGGTGGGAGGGGTAAAATCCTGTCGAAAAATTGGAGAAACAGGAACCTCCACGCTGCAGCTTTCGTAGCTATTCGTAGGCGTGAGGAAGGCTCGCGCGCACTGACGAGACCCTGGCCCGAAAATGGCCTGGGCCATTGTCAAGACCCCCAGTTTTCGCATCTGACAAACGAGCGGACGGCGTGGAGTCAAATCGAGCGGATGAACAAGCATTTGCGCTGCTTATTATGGATACTCGTCTCTTGTCTGGCCCATTATCAAGCAGAGACCAAACCAGACTGGGACAAGCATGCCGCCGCAAGTAGCGGAGCGGAGGCACGCAGACTGTCTGCTACGGCTTGTGTTTCTCTGTTTCTTCCTCAGCCTCTGCTACTAGCTTGGGGGGCGGGGGCTGTATGCGTATCTGTATCTGTCGCTCGTCTGTATCTCGTAAGATGGCATTCGTACCCGTGCCGCGCAACTTATCTCTCTCGGACCTGCAGGCGCCTCGACTGATCGATCCTCCGAACAGACCGGAACGCTTCTCGCGTCTTTCTTGTCTCCCTCTTGATTCCAGCCTGTCTGCAACGGACATGGCTTTTGCTCTCCACCCTGGAGATTATCGAGCGAGGATGAGAGCATCCGTAGAGAGGGTGTGTTTGTGAGTGTGTGTGTGTGTGCGTGCGTGCGTATGTGCATGCAGTAAGTGACGCGAGGTGTGCTTGACTGTTGCAGTTCAGAGCAACACCATACAATGCAATACAAGTCGTGGTTGGATGGCTTTTGCTGCTCTGACGATTCTGATATCTGATGAATGGTGCGGACAGAGCAGTGGCAGACGCAGCGCCGTTGCTTTTGCACTCGCATTCTTCAGTCTGACCTGCCATATTCCGACGAGAGGACCGACAGGGTTGACGTTCCATGATGGCCATGATCCTTGCCTTCCCTGGCCGGGGCGAATGCTGTTTTGGTGATGATAACGGGCCCCGGGGTTAGCACTTGCAAAGAGGGCGCGAATATTTCCCGTAGTCTGTAGATCGCCATCCCGGAGGTTGATTGACTTTGACCAGACGTTGGACCGAGCAAGCGAAGAGCCACCAAAACCCCATGCTTTGTCGTCCTGCGGAGCGAGGGCTGCGGCACGGCGGTGGAGATTTGACATTTGAGTCTCCATCAATCAACTGGTCCGTAGTTTCCCGTCTCATTTCTGCTGGTCTTCGGACGACATGGAGGCTATTCTTGCCAGAGGTCCGGACCGGATGCACAGACAAGCCCAGCCGGCTGTTTCTCGCACACGATCTACATGCCCTTCGACTTCACCCGTGCCGTCCGAGTGCGTGTGCGAAGGATAGTACAAGCCATCGTAGGCAACAAAATCCGCAAGTAAAGCATGTGCTTCGCGCTTTTCGTGCGAGGCGGGAAAAAAAAATTGTCAAAAGGTAGTATGTGCCGCTGGATTTGGCTTGTGCCGGCCGCTATCTCGGGGTCCCCCTCATTCAACTGACCACCACATCGAGCTGGTGTGTCCTGCAAGCTGCAAGCCATTGAAGCCGTTAACCTGATGGGAAAGACCAAAAACTGCGAATTGCGTGCATCTGCGTGAGACAGTGATCAGTCCATCACACCCACGTTTAGACCTGACATCAGAAAGCACTTGCATGGTGTAGGTGCAAGACGGCAAGGACGAGGTGTGATGAATAAATTAGGTGTGGTGTGTAGCGCCAAGTTGCGGGCTTGTTATTTTGTCATGATCTCGATTGAATGCGAGGGGAGGAATCGCAGGACGAAGCCTTGCTGTATGAGGACAGAAAGACGTCGTGCCTTTACCCAGACGAGATAGGGATCCGTGAGGGTCTGCTGGAGATGATCGGGGCATGGGCTTGCGTTAGGTAATGCGCTGCGGAGGATCTGGATGGACGGGATGGAACGAGACAAGAACAACGGTGTTGGGAGTCGTAGTCGGAGTTGTTGGAGGTAGCAAGGCGAGTGAAGGCGAAGAGCGGCCGGGGCTGGGTCGATGGGTGTGGCTATCCTATCTTGGGTGGGCGGGCTTCGATTGTGGATGGTTGGGTGGCAGCCGGATCGGCCATTCGGCAACGGCTGCCACATGCGGATGTCCCGTTTCGTGAAGCCGTTGGCTTGTTACATGATACAAGCAAGCCGCTCGAGTCTGGCAGCAGGAGGAGGAGGAAAAGTCCGGTCGTGCCCCTCTTGGCCGAAGGCCATTTGCAGTCCCAATCGTGATTGGAAGCGTCACGGAGCGACGGAGAGACGGCGGGAAGGTGGAATAACGTGATGGGATGTGATCAGGACTAGCATTAGCATTAGCATATGTCCAGCTGCATGGACAAGAGGGCTGTTGTTTTGTGAGTTTTGAGATGGTAACGGGCGTGACTGACTGGCTTACAATGGCTCAGAGGTGTTGGAGGCGGGTTGACGAACGTCTCGGTCCAATTTAGTTGGGGAAGAAGCGAAGCTTGCCTTAGCGCGATGTTGATGGATGCGATGATGGGAGGGCTGCGAGAGGATATCGAGAGGGCGCTGAGCGCTTCTTCCGTTGGCCATGACTACGTTACCTGCCTCGGTGAACCAGAGGGCTTTCCCATGGCAATGGAAGTGCGTTGGTTGCCGCCTCGGTGTGATGGAATGGATGCATACCTACCTACGTACGGAGCAAGGTACGGTAGGTACGGTAGGTACTGCGTAGAATTCCAGAACATAGACAGCGGATGCAAGGCCGATAGACGGGCAGCCCAAACGCGATAAGGTAGGCACGTCCAAGATGGTTCCTGCCTCTCCTGCCGAAACCCAGCATTCCTACCCCGGTGCCACCTGCCTGAGGTGAAGCAAGGTGAGGCAGGTGCCTTACCGAGGCCAGGGATGGCAAGCACGACGACGTCTGTTCCTGCTTAACCTCACAGATGCCTCTCCACCTCCACCCAACCTTATGACCTGCCCGTGAGCTGCGGTGATGGATGATGGGAAGGTACGACCTGCTACGGATTGCTCCTTGACCTTCCTGCCTCCCTCCTTTGGGAAAGTGCCTGCCTCCCCTTCATCGATATTCCCGTCCCCCGCCCGCCTGCCCTGCGCTTCAAGCGTGCCGCGGAAAGCATCCCGTCGCCCGTTGGTGTTGCCAAATTAATCTCACAAGGATTCTTTCTCCCGCCGTGCCCACAAAATGTTTGATGCAAATCATCATCAACGGCACACGCACACGCACACAGACAGCGCACACCCATTCTGTCCTCGTTGATTGACACGAGCCGTCACTTCTCCCAAGCATATCCAATGTCTCTCCCTTCTCTTGGCCTCCTTCGAGCATGGAGAGGCGTAAGGGTACCCTCCAGTGTACGAATATGCATACCTTACCTTACCTTACCTTACGGACCCAGGTGCATTGAGATAGGGTCGTCGGACAGCCTTCTCCACGAATGCTCCCTTCCCCTTGCCAAGGTACCTCGGGCTCTGCACGACCTTCCTCCACGCTGTCTGCCAGGCGAGGTTCCTGACTTGGGGTCCTCCCGTCGACTGCTCCGGAGTTGCTCCGTCTCAGCCATATCGGCTCCAGTCTCTCCCGTCAACTTCGACCGTCGACGACAGCGCCCCGGGTCTTATCGCGGGGTTCGACGACTTGGCCGTGCCCACAACACTTCCCTCCATCTTCCGTCGCACGACCTGGTCTAGGTCAAGACACCCTCATACTTGGTCCACGATCCTGTTTTTCAGCCTGAAAACCGTGCTGTATTGTCGCCAACGTGCCACCATCGTCAACACGCACAGGTGCTAGGTTTCTCGTTACCCTGCCTCGGCCACCTGTCCCGTACGCAATGGAACTCGGCGGCCGCATGCGCCGTTCGGCAACATGGGGGTCTCAATGAGCCACCCGGAGGGTCCCATTCGTTGTTGGCGTGTCTGGCCCTCGTCAACGGGATGCTTGTCGCTCAATGTCCGTACCTGGCTACAGAAAACGGATACTGCAACTGTACCTTGCCTTTCACGTCCAAAAACCATGCGACAACGCATCCATCGTCCGTCTGTGGATATTCGACAGAAATTGCTCGCAAGAAAGATCCCCAACCCGCCTTCTCGCCCACGCTACATCGTCTCTTCTGATACTCGACCATGTCCCTTCCTTCTCGTCTGCTCAACTGCCTCGTACCTTGGACGGCCGATGACCGACACGGGTGTGGGCTAACAAAGTACCTTGCCTTGCCTACAGCAGCAGCACTTTGAATGCTACGCCCTCTGACACTCACCAGCAGGCAGCGTGGAGTCAGGGCATGGTGCGATGCGCCTGGCCCCATTGGGAACTGCTAAAGTCCACCACAGATCACCGTCACAGGGAAGCTCGACCTTACTTCGCAGTAGCTTGACATTGCGAGGTGGGCCGCCATGGACAAGCTGTACGCACCGCTACGATGCCACTGGATGCTGTTCAGCTACCTCGTCTTGGCTGGCATCTGATTCCACCACATCAGCCAACTGCATTCCGTCATCCAATGGCCTCTGCTGCCGTCAATGGCGAATTGATCGATTTACTGCTCTGCAATCCGCGCGCCACCGTCCCAGTTGCTACACCATCTCAGCTTGCTCTGTCCAGCCGCACCGCACCGGACGCTGAACCAGCGCCAGCCGCTTGCAAAAGTTTTGCATGTCGCTACTAGCCGGAAATCCAGAAACTTGAGACGGGCCCCCAATGTCTGGAAACTAAGGCTGTGTCCTTCCATCGTCTTCTGTCATGATTGACACGACCCCGGGCGGAATGCAACTTGCGCGGCCGCTGAATCAGAGCCGTCACTCTGTCCTTACTGCCGAGGCGCATCGGCAGAGTTGCCCGCGCCGGATTGCCTGTCTCTATTGATATACAACGAACCACATTGGCTCTCCGCACGACCACGAATCGATCCATTATGCATAAAGCCCGCTCGCTATCAACTTCAACAAGGCATACTTTGACACGATATACCCGTCAAGTAAACAACTCGGAGCTCAGTGGCCACGACGAGTCATGGCCCGGTCGAGTGAGCGCGGCCAGCCAGCCTGCGACCTGCTCCTCATCAGCGCTCCCGCAATCCGCACGCCTCAAGACCGAGCCGACGCCAGCGGACCCCCCGTCTGGGAGACATCCGGCCTAGGATCACTGAGTGTACGACAGTACTTACAGCATGCATTCAGCCCCCCCCTCCCCAGTTGCCTGCCTGCCCAGCCTCGCCATCTCCCTCCACACTGCGACCAGGCTCTTTTTCTGCAACTGGACACGCTCCGGCCGCACCCAAGACCCGTAGAGTTATTTACTTGGCTACGTTTTGCCGAAAAGCAAGGCTTTCTTCCTGTCGCTAGGCCGAGGTGCCGAGACAGCAACAGCTTTAGTACCAACTGTGTCACAGTAGGATATCTTTCCTGTCTTCGGTGCTAAGAGGTCCTGGAGAGCGTGAAGAACACACAAATAATCGAGGCTCATTTCTCATTTCACATTGGAGCTCTCGCCAGCGGCTTATGGAGACGTCAAGCCCCGGGCAGAAGATCGTCTGTTCCCTTGTCTATTTAGAGCGCGAATCGCGACTGATACTCTGGGGCAAGCGGGCAGGGACTCCCCAGGATGTTTTAGCCTCTTCGGACACAGTCCATGGGTAGGTACCCAAAGAGGCGTGCTTGAAGAATGGCCGCTGTCCGGTTCGGATGACACACAGACCAGAGCACGGAGCAGGCGTTGACAAGCAAATGCCAAACGTAGAGAGTCGCTGGTTGTCAGATCGACCGCCACGCACTTGCAACCACTCAGCATTTGACCTCAACTACAAGTCGCACTCTCCCACTTCCACGACCAGCATTGCAACATATACGGCGAAAAGGGTATCTTTTGCAGGAAGCTCGGCATGTTTCTTAACAACGGAAGCATTGCAAATAATCAAGTTTCCAAGGCAAACAAGCCCACTCTGTAGCTGTTGGTGGAGGTTGCATAAGGTGGAGGGAGGTGACACACGCTCACTCACTCGTCCTGCTTCGTCGGATGTTTCTTCAGGGTCCACTATGTCAATGTCACTTACGCCCACACGCACCTTTCGAGAGACAGCATTCAAGCTTGAGCCCACTCGGAAAACTCTGCATGGAATCGCGGCATGAGTATGCAGACTATCAAACTGCCAGGCGACTCCATTCCGGACTCAGACAGAATGGCCTCTATCACTTTGTGAGCTGTCAAGTATCGACAGTAGGCTCGTGTTTAGAACGCAGGTGCCGCCCGTGTTCCGCGTGTGTGTGCTCTCTTGAGTCCTCAACGTACTGACACTCTTCTCGTACAGAACCTCAATGACGCAGCTTCATACTAAGACAGAGGGCGAGACCGGCAAACTTGACATCTTGACATTCACCTGACAACAGCATTTAAAGGTCCAATATTGACTCTATGGCCTGATCAGATCGCGATCTGATGCGACCAAGCTGGAGTAAGATCAGTCCTACCACGAACTCCTCACATCTCAGCTGCTCGGCCGTCTCCACAGTGTCAGGTCCCTGCACAATGCAGTTTAAAATACTCGTCTGGCAGGCTTCTCGTCGCTGATACCGGCCGTGCTGCAAGCCGGCATTCGTCAACGGTCGAAGCCAAGAAGCGAGGGCACAGAGCCTAGAACGTGGTTTCCTTGGTAGAGAGGCGCTGGAACCGCTCCCAAACTGCTGGATATCCATGGTCTGATTTTCTCTGGAAGAGACGCACTGGAACCCCCGCCTGCGTGTTTCGCCCTGGCCGGCAGCCTCCTATCGACGGCTCACAGTATCAGTATTATCATCCCGAATGACCGGGCCATTCGAAGGATCCCCAAGCATATTGAAATCGTCTTTGGAAATCATACAGGTGGGCCAGGGCATGTACATTCTCGTAATGGTCTTGCTTACTGTGACCTCTTGCAGCGTCTTTTCATGCAGCAGCCTTCTTGTTCCGTCATTCCTGCCCAGCCAAATTTTACCCCCCGCGGCTTATGTGATGGTGTCCTAAGGATTCTCCGTCATCATACGTCAGGCCCCAGTCCCTTGGGTGCGGCGTGGAGTGCCTTGGGTGTCCTTCTCGTGGAAATCTGGGCAGGCTTCACTTCCACTTTTGGATGGTCTATACACCCACGCGGCCTGCGATGGATCCAGGCCCTGATGACAACCCAAGGTGGGAATGGTGAAATAGTGCGGGAAGCATGCTTCGGGGAAGCAGGAAAGCACATTCCGGAGTGGGCGATCTTGGATGATGCGCATACAAGTACATCCTCCCAGTCTCATGCACCGTTATTGCTGTCAGTCTGCTGGCTAAACAGAACTGCAGGTCCAATCGTCTTTGCTGGGACATACTGACGCCGCACAGGCTGCAGAGGCCAAGGAAACCCTTCTGTGAGCGAGATTTCCCTTCCAACTCCGCTCTGTCATTATGAACTCAGTTATCCGCGGCGTTGGAGTGCGTACATGCTGCTGCATATGTTGCAGCGTCGTGAGTTGTTCAATCTCTCTAATGCAAGTCTCACAGGGTGCAAGGTCCAAGGGTCGATGCGGCCTGATTCATTTGGTAGTCCCAGATGAGCTGTCGACTCTGTTATTTCGTACGTTTCTGGCGAAATCATAACACTTGCGCTATTGCGAGTTATCTGGACGATTCTGGGACATCAGTGTCGAAACTCATACGATGATGGTTGTGTAACCGAAGACGCCTCTGCCGCCGCCATTAGCTATAGCGGTGTGGTGGCCAGGGCCAAACCCTCACACAGACGAAACGGATTCTGTTGGCTGGGCAAATTCCTTCGCATATCCAAAATGCACGACTTCGCTTGGTCTCGGGGAATTTCAAGCCGGAGGCGTGTCCATCACCATGCAAGGTGACCTACATTGCCATCATACGGCATGATTGTTGAGGTCGATCGAATGAGCCTTCTAATGGACGGCGCTGTCTGGAGATCAGCCTTTGCGTTTGTCTACCAAATGCTTCCGAGTCGTGATGAGGACACACCTCAAGACAGAGCCATCACATCCAACTCTCATTCATCACTATGACAAGCCTGGTGGCAATGTGCGGGCTACGGGACAGAACTGGCGCATTGATGCATGTCTGCTGAGAGTTGTCATGATATGGATTTCGCCCCAGGTGAGTCAAACCTCCACAAAAGGTCTCTCCTTTATCCAACACGAGCCATTCACTGCTCGAGAATGACTTCGCCTCCTGTCCTGCCGTGGCCCATCTTCCCGCGGTCCAAGAGATAGACGGTCATGGGACCTGACTGATTCGCGTCCAGAAGGACCGGCAAGTCGCCCCAGGGTCTGGTAGGCCCGTTGAAGAACGTGGGATAGCTGTCAAGTGACCTCGGCGTCCTTCCATTTCCTATCTCGACTTCACACGCCCTCTTAGGTATCGTACGCCCTGTACTGGCCTTCATGATCATCGTTAGACCTTTCCACAATCGCCACCTTCCCCGCATCCGAATTCAAATCTCACGATGCTTAGTGGTGAAGCCCCTGGACGGGCGGCCCTGAAACCTCGACGTGCTTACCAGATTCGGCCTGATGAGACGGACAGCCTGCCGTGAACTCCGGGAGAATGATCTAGGTCCCTGGGTCAGACACCGACGAGGACCGACGAGATACCTTGTTCTACCTGATGAGTACTTCCTTGGGCCATTGCTCGAGACCTGAAGGTCCTCTAGGCGCCTTGACGGACAACGAGTGGCTATGCTCTCCGTATACACGGGGGTTGTGCCATTTTCCGGTACCGGAGCGGCAGCGCAGAGTCCGCTGGGAGGCTGCTTCAACACGCAGTGGATCTTCATCCTGCAGGGCTGGAAGGCCGGAGGGGGAACAACCATGTTCCAATGCCAGTAGAGATTTGTGCTGTCTCAGATGCCTGAGCCGGTCGAGAGACGCGTCCATGGTCAGCAAAATGAGGCATGGCACTCGCTGTTCGTTCAACAAACTTCGCTGCCGGTTGAAACCCAGGCTGGAGCAGTAACTCATCAGAGGCCCGGGGTCCAGCACTTGTCGGACAGAGTGGTTGAACGCTCAGCCGACCTCAATCGAGGACTCACTGAGACAAGTGTCGATGAATTGCGGCTCAGAAAGGCAACAGGTTTTAGCAGTTGCTCAAAACAACGTGGAACAAAGAAATCAGAAAATTGCGGGACCTGGCATTAGGTGACCTGTTGGGCACTCAGTCAAGGATCGACAGGAGCATTCGGCCGGCATGGGCAACCTTCTCACCTAGAACAGAGTGGCAAAAGAGGAGGCACACACTGATCTGCAGCAAGCTTCGGGCCAGAGACACCCAATTGCTTTGACGGATGCGCGCCGCGCTCATCGAGTAACAAGGCCTTGTCTCGCTCTTCGATAGCCGCGCGATGACCTTGGGAAGGTACGACGCGGGAACGGGTGACGGCGTGCGACTCCACGCCGCGTGCTGTGTGGGTGGGGATTGCTCCGTCAAGCGACGGACGACGTTGACGATCCCGCGCGGCTAGCCGCTGTTTTGACTCCTCGGGACGTCATCTCAGCTTTGAGATACTGACCCTGGCTTGGTCCAAGTCAACGACGGCCCAGGTATCACTCCGTTCCCCTCCTGATTCAGCGGTCGGTTGCCTGCTTGTGGACAGAGCGTGCGATGTCGACATCTGGAGCAAGTCAGATGCGCACATTTCTTGTTTGATCTTGGGGGAATGCGATACTTAACTCGCTGACCAGATTCAGCTCAAAAGGCAGCAGGGTCAGGTGAGACAACATATCGTGGCCCAATCTCAAACCAAGGCAGCCCTCTTCCCTTGGCTGGGAGAAGGAGGGATACGGGACGGGCGACATTGTTGTATGCCTAAATATCACAGGTATCAGACCACTCCAAGGACGACCGGATATCGTAAAGATGATATTACGGCCGCAGCAAACCGAGGTTTGTAGCGGATGCCGCCGTCTCGTCACATGATGGCATCATTCCACGCAGAAGGAAACTGAATAGGATCACGAGACCCTTCCGACATACCTACACACACACTATGCATCGGCATTTACACGTAGGTGGCATTGAGAGAGAAATGCCGTCGACAGCCGATGACGACGGCGGGGGAAGTGACGTTTTCCGTGTCTCTCTTTCTTCCCCCCTCCCACCTCCCTGGAATGGACCAGCCGAGAACGACACGTCCAAAACCACCCCGCGTTTTCTTTCTCTCCCATTCCAACCTCACCACCACCCCGCAAGCGTCCGGCATGGCAGGCATTCATTCTTCAGCGGGCGGCGGGCAGCAAATAGCGGTGGCATATCGGAGGCTGATCGTGATAAATCGAAAGTCAAGTTAGCGGGGAGTAGAAATCGGGCTGGGCGACGGTTTCACTCGGGACGTTTTCAAGCGCCCCTCATCATCCCCTCCCACAAGCCATTGTCATCCACTTCACCATCGCAACAATCGCTTGTGAGCCTCTTTCACTGTGGGGAATGTGAATGATTTTCTCTTACCCGGGGAGAGGGGGTTCCGTCGGACTTTGCATACATGCAAATCACGCAAACTTCCTGGGAACCGTGCCTTTGCTTTTTCTCCGGTATGCAACACAGGTGACGGTGTATTCCTCCTCGGGCCAGGTTTTAGACAGCAGATGGAGAGTTGGGTATAAACTGCAGGATGCCAGGTTTCCGGAAGGATGTGATGCTGGAAAAAGCATCCATCTGCCAACCACAACTACAACAACAGCAAGAGCAAGACACCATGGGCAAAGGATGCGAGGGCCCCTCCGTCATGGTGGACGAACAGCATTGCATTATTCTGGTTGACACTGCCGTATCTGAGGGAATGCTTACAGTGATGCCTCTCCGGATGATCGATCATGTACAATGGCAGCTCATACATGTCGTATTTCAGGGAAGGATATAATCCTATCAACGACCGAGATGTACGTTCTTGCTTGGAAGGCAGATAGATTGTGAGGCAAACCCGTTCTGTCACAGGACAATTATGCGTTTAGCAAACTCTCAGAAACTCAGTCATGGCCACGCAAAGACCTGCTCCCTTTCGACAATGTGTTGGAATTGAGCATTGCATGTCAGCCTCGTTTCTGAACATCGCGCCATTCCTCGGTACGAATATGCCGTGTAAGCCAGCCCTACAGGATGAGTTGAGTTCCTTTTTATTGCCAACGACCCGGCTGGTTTTTAGCTATCCGCATTGTTGGATGAGGGGAAAAAAGAGTTTTCTCCTCCCAGACGACAAAAAAGGAGTTTATTTCCTCGGGAGCCCGTGTACACAATGCATACACGACAAACGGCCAGCTGTCATTGTCCTCAAGAGAGGTTCAAGGGATTGGGGGGAAGGACGAGTTTTCTTTTTTACACGTCAACGTATATTTCCGAGGACAGCAAAGCGGTTAAAGCGGTTTGATCTTTATGCTTTCCCCCCAGTATCCGTTCGTTCAGGCGAGGGATGGAGGGGAGGAAGGGCTAGACTTTTTTGACACATCACGCCTACGCAAGGGACAGTTCCTGGCTCCCACGCGACGGTCGGTTCTCCGCGAGACAGAGTGATGGAGATAGACCGGTGAGATTCTGGGGGAGATGATGCTATGCGATTCGATTCGCTTTCTTCTTTGGAGAACTTGGACGGGATGGGTGTCGCTTGTTGGCCCGGGTGCCAAACGCCGGCGAAGGAAGTCTAAATCTGACGAAATTATTTTTCTTCTTCTTTTTTTCTGTCAGTTATAACCGTTGTGTTTTAGCATCAAAGTGTCAAGTGGCGTTTGATCTGATCTCTCTCCGCACCCGAGTTCTCCAAGAAAATACTGCAGAGAGAGAGAGAGAGAGAAGGCGCGAAGAGAACAGCCGTCCAGCCGTGCGCCGTCCGCGTTCCGGAAACATGATGTTGGCGTAAGCTGGGGCTACCTGGATGCGGGAAGCGGAAGGGCGGGCAGACAAGGTCGAGGGAGTCAACACGCAAGGTTGGACTCTTCCTCAGTCCTTGACGGTGTGTCATCTATTTCTGGCTTACTGATGCTGCGCGCGGGCAATAGTTCCCGTAGGACGTATGCGCCAACCTGCGGGATTGGGAAGCTATCTTTTCCCAAGTTGGAGGGTCGGCGAATAGGACCAGAGGAAGAAAGGGTGGGGGTGCTCTTGAGGAGCAGGCGTAAGCAGGTTCAATGAAGAGGAAGGGATACAGCCAACTGTGCCTGCTGCCTGCATGCTACCGCAGGACGCTCATGTAAGAGTTGTGCGTTAATTGGTGTAACCTACTTCTTACACACAGGATTTCTTGCAAAATCCTCCCGACATGCCCGTTCATTGTGTGCTGGGTATGCATGTGTGCGTGTGTGCGTGTGTGCGTGTGTGTGTGTGTGTGTGTGTGACAGGAAGGGAGGTTGGTCAAGTCCTGAACACGTCTGGATCCGGGGTTTTTTGCATGATCAAGAATGTGCGCTGGCCTGTTCGCGACATCTGTGCAGCAGCCGAAACATGGTTCGAGATGCGACAACTCGAGATTGAGTTTAGATGGACATGAGTTCGGGGAGAGGGGCCGGGTCGGAGGAGAGTGGGACTGCTTAAGGTGCGGGTTTGAGCGGCAAGGCGTTGCTCAGAGTGGTGGACGATGTTGGCATCGCGAGGTCGGCCATGTGTCGTACCTCATCCGGTGGTTTGATATTTTCTCTACTGCATCGTGGGACTCGAGCACCATCTTATCTTGACCGTGTAAGACGTATGCGTGGGCGTGACAGGATGCCGACGGAAGACAGGGCGGGTTCAGGTCCAATGAAGCCCCTCAATGGCGGACAGGCCGGCCTACACGAACGCTTCCGAGAGCCCACGTACAGCGGCCGGGCGGCGCAATTATTGCACCTCATATGTAATTGCTTGGATTATCCGCTGCGAAGCTGCAAGGCGCTCCGGTGGCGGGGTAGACGGTCCAGTAGGCTTGGGCAGAGTGGGTTGTGGTTGGTGGTGGTGCGTTGCTGCGCCGGGCTGGGCTTTTTCGTCACTTCAGTCTGCTGGCCTCGCTGTGAAAGTTGATTCGTGAAACTGCTACCGAGCAAGGTGCGGGGGAGCAGCCTGTCAGATGGAGGAGGCGGAAGGAGGCAAAGCAAGAATCAGTTGTGGTTGTTGACCACGGTGGTGGTGGCGGGCGGCGGGCCAACTAGGCTGCGCGGGAGACATTCGCAGCTGAGTACAGATGCAGGGCCCTGAATCGTCGATGATGGCGCCGCCGGATAACACTGAAGACCAGCCACGACGATGACGAGCCTCGGGCCGCCTTTGCTACTGTCTCCAGATTGCCTGGCTGGGTAGGTTTGACTTGGCAGTTGGCTTTGCATCGAACGATGTAGATCGACCCCAGGAATGTCACTTTGCCGTTTGACTTTTTCGCTATTGAGAGAACACACGCGCTCACAAAGTCTGATATAATAAGCGTCAGAGACAAGCTTCTTCCTGTTTGAGTGAGGCATTTGACGATGTTGATTGGGGGGAAAGCCGGCGTCATTTTCGCAGGATGCAGGATGATGTGGGGGTGGGTGCGCCTGGAATTCGGGCCGGAAGGTTCATGTTGATTGAGTGATTTGATTTGAAGATTCTCTGCCCTTTGGCGTTTGCAAATGGCTGATAGTGGTGGCCAAGAAAGACCATGATTTGCTGCCAACGGAAACAAGAAACTGTGCCCGTTCCTCGGACTGCCCTCTCCTTCCCTTCGTCCTCGAGTCTCGTTCGCATGGGGGCAAGATCCCGTGAACTGTGAGCCCGACTGGGAATAGACTGCAGACGGACGGTGAGTGGTCAAGACGAGGATGGGGTGGCTGGGGACCGGGGACGGGGATGCGCCGGATGCTGGGGGTAAACGGGGCCGTGACATTGACGGCCCTGGGATTTGGCGCCTTTTCATTCGCAGACTGTTCGCCTTTAGCTCGATGCAGCGCTGTTTCAATTCGAGAACGACGGGATCGACCTGTGCCCCCCAGACTTTGTCGCGTTGGTCCTTCGTTGTGGTCCCTCCGACGTATGCTGCCTTTTGTTCTTCCTCGGAGCGACTCTCTGACTGTACATCCGCAAACATACAACCAGTTTCATGGAAGCTACCACCCGAGCTGCATTCGCCACTAGCGAGCGAGCTGAAGAAATTGCAAGCCTTGAGTCGGCGGGTTTGTGGTGTTTAGATGATACTGTTCCGAAGCATAGCAAACTGAGGGTGACCTGCCAACCGTCCAGTTTCTGTGTTACTGTGTAAGGTTTTGCCTGTGTGCGAATGCTGGCGGCCCTGGACGCAAGGTCTCTGCAGAACTGGGTCGTTTCGTTCCTCTGAGTCTGTCCGCTACGTCCATCCCATTTCATCCCATCAATCTCAGACCGTTTCTGTCCCTGTTACTGTTGCTGCTTCGGCCTCTTGGCTGGGCGCAACGTAGGATTGCCAGACGCACTTCTTGCGTGTGCGCGCGCGTATGTGCGTCAGTAACGGGGGGCAATGGGCGACGACGAGGAACTCGTGTATGTAGGTCACGTTCTTTGGCGACTGCGCTCGGCGTCGAGGATGTGCTCAGCAGAGGCAACCCATGTCACTGCCACTGCCAATGCCAACGCCCAGCCCAGCGCCAGTGCTCGTTGTCGTTGTACCTCTCCCACCGCAAGTTTCTCTGCCGCTGTTTTGTGTCGGTGTTTGTTCCTCTGTTCCTCGACAGGCTCTGAGCTTCCCTTGTCTTCCGTTTCCTTCCCACCACCGCTTGCACGTCTTCGCTTCGCCCAGGTTCTTCGCCATCAGCGACGTCAAATCCCCCCGACGGTTCCACTCGTCGACCCCCGGGACGGACCCAGAAAATATTCATTAGTTTTGTTTTCGAGAACCTCCAGTCCGGGTCTCCGCCCCTTCTTGAGGCCTCTCATTCGGCCGCCCGAGGTCCACGAACCCGCCTTTTCTCTCACAACAGTGGTAACGCCCGCTTGAGGGGAGACCCTTGGAAAAAGCCGCAACATCAACAAAACATCTTGGTTTGGTAAACAAACCCAACCCAGGCAATAGAACATAGTGTAGGGAAAGAAAAAAAAAGAAAAAAAACGCCGTCTGGTCGGTCCTTGGCCCAGACAACGCCGAAAGCAACCGTGGAACAACAGGCCTCTGGGCTTGTCCTGAGAGCCCGCAACCTTAAAACCGGTTGGCAAAAGGTTCTAAGGACGCCACACCATTGCTTCTGCTCTAGAAGGGTGACCCCTCCTTTCTCTGTCAAAGTCTCGTCTCGTTCCTGCTCGGTCGGTCGGTCGCCTCTGATCCTTCCTCCGGGCGCATTTCTTGGTTTCCCCCACGTGCTCCATGCCAGTTGGGAAAGGAATGAGGCTGAATCAGGCGTAGCCAAGCGGGTTGCGGATACTCGGCGCAGGTCTGGCGGTGGCCTGGGCTTGCTGCGGTGTCTCTGGCCTGCCGCCGATGCGGACGCTGGCCCTTGTGTAGCTGGCTCTGGCTCTGCGGTTGGGGTGTCGGTCTGGCTGTTCTTGTGTCTCGTTTCCCCGTTCTCGTTTCCCCTCCCCTCACCTTGTTTCTCTCCGCTGGCCCAGTGTCGTCCCGTTGGCGAGCATCTTGCACTTTGCGGCATTGTCAACAACAAGAGCGGCAAGGTCGACGCCGAGTCTGTTGGCTTCTGGGAACTTCGGGTCGAGCCGAGCAGGCTTGCAATCACTGATTCAGACCCTCGAGGGCAGTGTGAGCAAGTTGCTGAAAACGAGAGGTGAGGCAGGCCGAGACGACCGCCACATTCTCTCTCCATCGATCCATCCATCCCCCATCCTGGGCCGTCCCATCCCATCCTATCCCATCCCATCCGCCTTGGACTCCGCCCATTCCGCTGCGTCAGCCTGTCGCTCCCACCCTTCATCTCGCCCATTAGATAACCCCCCGGCGCCGCTCATCTCGCTCCCCCTCCCAGCTGGGTCCAACACTCACCGTATGTTGAATGACATGACCGACGCGTCTTTGACCCTGTGGATTTAAGTCGTGTGCTCACCGTCACCTCCACAGGCATTCGTCTCTGGCACCGAACCATTGCTGCCGCTCAACGTCGCTGCAGCCACCTCCTTTGTCGTCGTCGTCGTTATTGTTCCGCTCGCCTGTTGTACGATCTATGCATCTCGACCGGTCTTCATTGTCGCCGTAAGAGAGAGGCGTCTCCAAATCGGGGGAGCGGTTTGCCGCCCGGCCTGCATGGTGGAGGAGTTCTTCTGGTCTGGCAGCACGCCGTAGCCAATCGCCAGTTGGACGAGACCGCTTGGAAACGACGACAGGCCATCAAGCAGTGGTGCCCGGTTAGTCGCAAGGAAAGCAGGACCTCGACGTCGAGTCTGGTTGTGCAGTGTAGCAGACAGCAGAAGAAGAGTCGTGTAGGAGAAAGACTGCGGGAGCTGTCGCAACAGTCGCAATGGCGTCGTACACAGACTTGGCGGGCTCTGCGCCGGCAGGCAAGCTGTCCAAGTCGCGCAGCAAAACGGTGGTCAAGCCGATATTGAAAAAGCTGTCGCACTCGGAGAAGAATTCGCTCGACCTAGACCGTGGGTGGGATGAGCAGACGTCGTTCGGCAACTACAGTGGTAGCCTGGGGAGAGAAAGGGAAGGCTCGTTTGGGGGGCGGGACGTCAGCTTCAGCATCTCGGCTACAGAGCTCAACACAGGGAACAGCAACGGAAGGAGCAAATTCAGCCACGCGCGGTCAACCAGCGGCACCTCCCACGTCAGTATAGCAACCAACGGCAGCGGCCAGCGAAACGGCAGCTTCGTCCACCCTTTCCAGCAGACGCCGCGCACCTTGACACCGCCGCTCTCGTACGCCAATTCCTTCACCAGCTTCGAGAGGGAAACCACCGCCGCCGTCACCAGCGGCCCTCGCGACTACTCTCCCACCATCACCGAGGACGACGACGACCTGCTCGACCAGCATCACTTTGGCAAAACCTCAAGTCACCAACGTCCCACTTACCACCCAACACCCCCCTCCTCCACCACTATCGTCAACACCTCAATATCGTATCCCCGGCGCCCATCATTAACCAGCCGTACGTCATCTTTATCCGACATCCACACCGGTCCCCCCTCTCTGCGCATCAACACCAGCCGCACAAACTCCAACGCAGCCTCGTCGCGACTCGTCCACGTCTCAAGCCACTCCGACATCAACATTGTCGGCAGGAAGTCCGAGTCTGCCACGGTCTCCAGCACTGCGCCTACCTTTTCGCCATTATCAACAACGTCCCCTTCAACGTCAACCACCGCCATGTCTCCCCTGCGAACCTCTCTTGAGGGCTTCCGCCTGCGCTCCCGCTCCGAGCTTGACTCCAACTACCACCAGGAACGCATCAGAGAGGAGAGACGCCGCTGGCAGGAGAAGGAGCGCCTCAAGGACGCCAAGAAGGCCAAAGAAGACCAGCGCAAGCAAGAGCGCGCCAACCTGAAAGAAGCCCAGCGCTTTGAGAAGGAACAGCAGATGCTGCAACAGGAGCAGCAAATCCAGGCTAAGCGAGAGGCCAAGGAGGCTGCACGCAAGCAGAGCTTCACCAACAGCGCCCGCAACAGCTCCAGCGAAATCATCCGCCCTTCCATCAGCCGCAAGAAGACTGCCCCTGATGCCGAGAAGGTGGCCATGGGTGAGCTTGGATTTGCCGGTCGCAGCTACGAGAGTACCAACCAAGGCCAGGCGCCTGTTGCTGACCAGGGCACCTTTGAGGGTCCTCGCCGCTCCCTGACAGCCAAGCGCAAGACTCAGGGTGCCTGGACCAGCTTCGTCTTGTGGTTCCGGACTAGAATTCTGCGGCTGAACAACATGGCCAAGCGCTAAACTTCTCTCTCTACATATTCTTCTACGCCCATTCTTCATCTGTCACGTCAACATGCAGAGGATCCCTCTCTCGAAGGGGGTGGACCTGACGCAACTGACGCCACATATCTCAACCATCACGGAACATGATACACAAGCGGCCGCTTCCAGCATGATTAAGACAGATTCGATCATCATGACACGGGCAGACAGAACTTGTCACCTGCATTTTTCGCATTCACCATATACCCCCAAACAACACACCGCCCTTTCACGCGCAATGCCTCCTTTTACGACATTGCCAGTGCCCTTTCAGAGGCTTGGGCACCTTTCATCACTATTTCACGCTCTCACATCCCACGATTATGAACGGCATTCACACGAAGTATCGGCATGGACAGATGAGCAAAAAAAGAAAAAGGTTTCTATTTCCTTCGTTTTATATTATGGATCGGCATGGCGTTTTCGGAATCTTTTTCTCTCTGTTTCTGGCAAGAGACATCACCACACACATCACCTCCCCCAGGAAAAGGAAGGGAGGACACTCGCTTGGGTGCCGTTGGAAACGGCCTGGACAGACTTTGGAAGGCACCCCGACCCTGGCCCAAGGGCGTTCTAGGAGGGACCTTTGGTTTGGGACGGCGTTTGGTTCGAGCGATCAAGCAAGCAAGCGAAATGGGCTCTTCTGGCCTAGAACAGGCAGACTGCTTCCCACAGTGGAAAGCCGGGCCGTATGTAGAAGTATAGAGTCAATGGATTGGCTCCTTCAGGTCACACTCGATTTCTCCTCCTGCTCCCCATGTGATATTCTATCTGCTCAATGATGCTCCCCGGCCGCCGAGCCAGTTGCGGTGAGGCGCGATGCCGTCGTCCGACTGCAAGCCATCCGGTAGACAAGTTCGTCTGAGGAGGCTCTCGTCGAAGCATTCCCGTCCGTCGCGCGCGCGTTAGCTCCAGAGCTTTGCCGTAGTGGGATGGCGGGGTAAATGTGTCAAAACACAAACGCTGACGCCCCTAGCGCCCACAAGCCGGGCCATCGTGGGAGTTCGCTGATCATGGGGGACCCTGGAATCGCAGGCGTGCCGTCGCGGGGCGCGTGTTTGAGCATCTTATCTGTTTTCCCATGGCGAAACGGGCGACCTCGGCGCCTGTGACATTTAACAAACTAGGCGATGCAACACCACCCCCCATCTTGCGCCTTCACATCGTGGTATCTGCGGAGTACGCTAGGTAGTGTAGATCCCCCTTGCGATTAATGCTGGAGCTATAATAACCCGGGAGAGGATGGACATTGTTCGTGGTGATAATGGCTTGGCGGACGGGGTGGGCGCTAAGTGTTCTTCAGGTCGCGTGAGTGGTGTCCCAGACTTCACAGTCCGACCGGCGGGAGATCGGCTGGATGAATCGACCGACCTGATAAGAGCTCAGGTACAGATACATAGATTCCGTAGAGCGGTCTGGGTCTTATCGATAGCGCTGACCTAAGGTGCCCACAGCACCTCAGACAGAGAGGAACGAATGGATATCAGACCGCTTGCAGCGTTTTCTGACGCTGGGGCTGGCTCTGCGGCATGTGGTCTGCACGGCACAGAGACTGCGGACAGGATGCAAATAGAAACTTGGAATCAGATCACTTGGGGGCCAGCGATGGAAACAACCGGGCTGCACGTATCGGTGCATCATCTCCTTGACAGAGCCACCTCCGTCGTTCCTGAACGTGGCTGTTGTTGTATGAGGTGAGCAGCGTTGTCTGGCCGTGCTGCATTGCCTACTTGCCTCACACACTTATTACCCAGATTCCCGACGGCTCGCACCACCTCACAATGCCGAGGCAGAAAGCTCCTGTGACGATGATGATCCCTGCATTAACTCGCTGGTAGGCTATCACACCTGCTGAAATATGGGGCTTTCAGCTGCTAGGTAAGCTCGGTGCTATGATGGAGGAACTGTGAAAGGATAAGGTAGAGCTTCCAGTGTCCTGTGGCTCCAGTGGGTCCCGAGTGCGTGGGAATGGGACGTGACGGGAGACACTGGCGTCGCTCCCGTACCAAACATCGACGGCCAGATCTGTACCGTAGCAGCAACCTACCCAAGATAGTGGCGGGGATTTGGCAAGCTAAGAGATCTAGAGCCCCAAATCTGTTTCGTTTCTTCAAACATTTCCGCCCTAAAGGTAGACAGCCCAAGCACTCTGGGAATCCCACGGCAACCCAACGTCCGTTCGCTGGTGAGGCAGAGACGACACAACCAACGCAGTGCAAAGCTCCAACTCTACCTGACCTCACTCTCCCCCGTCCCACCTCACCTTAGGTACCCCAAGCTCCGAAACTCTAAAGCTCCAGCCGAGCCTGAACTTCAAAGCTCCCGCCCTCAACGTCTTCCCAACGGCATCTGATGCCGGTTGCCTGAGCTGTAATAGCAGGAAGGGTCATTTCATCCTGTGTTCCGCCTCGCGGTGCACTTCCCTTCAAGCCCTTGGTCCTTTTCTTCTCGTATTCCACGATAGTTGCTTGACCGTCGCCACAGCTTCCATCGAAACGTACGGCCCCAGGTTGTCTGTGGAACGAAGGGACTATAGACTATACATACACAGCTTAAACCTCAATTGAGTCCGGGATCATGGCTCCGAACCGCAAATACGCCAATTACCCCGGCGCCCGGGAGGGCCCGACCCAGGTCAACACCAACACTCAGAAGGAGGATCAGAACCCCGTCCTTCGCGGCTGGCCACTAGTCGCTGGCTCGACCATGTACGTTCAGTCGCTCATTGCTCCCCATGATCCAATTACTCACCCTCATACACAGTCTTGCAAACTCCGGCGCCGTTCAGCGCTTCTTCTGGAGCAACGCCAAGTTCGGCTCCATTAGGGACCTTCCAGGTCTGGATGACTACAGATACCGCTTCGCCGTTGGTATGCCCAGGCCTTGATTCCGTCGTAGAATCTAACCCAGTCTCCAGCCCGACGTCATCTGTCTCTCCGAGACGGGATCCCACCCGGAGCCCATCCCCTTCTCTGCAGAACTCACCACCCCGGCGCCGCCAGACCAGCCAGCCCGCTACCTCTCCAGCGCAGACTACCATGCCCTTTACAAGACGGGCGCCATCACCCCGCTCGACGTCGTCCAGGCCCTGCTGCCCCTAATCCGACGCGCCGAGGGCCATCCGCCGCCTCAGACGGGTCCGTATGCGAACGCCTGGGTGGCATCCCACGGCCACGAAGACATCGCCATTGACTCTGCCCGAGCTTCCACCGAGAGATGGCGCCGCGGCGAGCCCTTGGGACCTCTCGACGGTGTTCCCATTGGAGTGAAGGATGACATCGACGTCAAAGGATACGTCAGCCACAACGGCATGCAGTACCGGCCCGACCTGCCCTGGTTTGAGCCCGCCGACAAGACCTGGTGGCCTGTTGAACAGCTCGAGGCGGCCGGTGCCATTGTTCTGGGCAAGAATGCCATGCATGAGCTCGGTGGTGGTCAGTTACAATCCCCCCTTTCTCATCATCCAGTTTAAGCTCAAGCTAACCTCCCATGCAGACACCAACGGCTGCAACGTGAGAAACAAATCCAGCCCCAAGTGAGTACCATTGCTAACCCTCGTAGCCTCGTTGGGGAACGCCCACAAACTGGCACAATAAGTCCTACTACCCCGGCGGATCATCCTCCGGAGGCGGGTCCGCCCTCGGCGCCGGCATCGTCCCCATCTCCGTCGGCACCGACGCCGGCGGCTCCATCCGCATCCCCTCCTCCTTCAACGGCATCTACGGCCTCAAGCCCTCCCACCACCGCACCTGCGCGATGAACTCCTCCATGTGCGTCGTCGGGCCCCTCGCCGCCACCGTCTCCGACCTCACCATTGCCTACCGCCTCATGTCGCGGCCCAACCCGGACGACCCGATCCAAGGCCTCTACACCCCTTCCATCCCACCCTCGCCGTCTGCCCCCAAGACGATCGCCATCGACGAGGCGTGGTGGTCCAAGGCCTCCGGCCCCGTCGCCTCCATCTGCCGCGCCGCCGTCGACAGCTTCAAGTCCCAGGGCTACACCGTCGTCAACATCCGCATCCCCTACCTCCGCGAGATCCAGCTCATGCACTCCGCGACCTGCGTGACCGAGATGCAGGACCTCGCCCGCCACCGCCACCCGAACCCGGACGCCTGGCAGTCCATCATCAACCACGCCAACAAGGTCACCATGTCCGTCGGCACCCAGACCCCGGCCGGCGACTACATGAAGTACAACCAGCTGCGCGACCTGCTCATGAAGCACCTCGCCCATCTCTTCGAGGAGAACCCCGGCATGCTCGTCGTCACCCCCACCACGCCCCTCCCCGGCTGGCCCAAGCACCCCGGCGACGAGGCCTACGGCGTCTCCGACACGAACACCACCATCGCCAACATGAGCTACGTCTACGTCGCCAACGTCAGCGGGTGTCCCGCCGTCACCGCGCCCGTCGGCTACGTCGACCCCGTCCAGGGCGAGGGCAAGATCCCCGTCGGGCTGATGGCAATGGCGGAGTGGGGGTGCGAAGAGCAGCTGCTCGGCTGGGCGAGCGAGGCGGAGACGTATCTGCACAAGGAGGGACGGCAGAGGCCCGAGGGCTGGGTGGACGTGATTGAGATGACCAAGAACGGGGGCCTTGAAGCCAAGAAGAATATCTAGTTACCATCGCGGCACTTTATCGAGCAAAAACTACGGTGGTAAGAAAAGAAAAAGAGGGGGAAAAGGGGGGCGTGATGAAACAAATCATATTCTTGTAGTGTTTGAATTTAACAATAACCGGAATTCTATCAAGCGCCAAAGACAGTGCAAAGAGGCAAGTAGCTGTTGTGTCTACTCCTCTTATCCATCATCATCATCATCACATCGTACCCAACGAGTTCTCTTTCTTTCTCTCTCAGTCAAAGTCATGTCCTTACTTGGTGAGGAACTTGGACGCCAAGCCCATGAACCCACCCTTCTGCTCCCCCTGGCTCTTGAAGTACATCTTGAGCGCCATCTCGCCGGCCTGCTGGATCGCGGATTCCTTGCTGGTGCCCTCTGCGACCTTGCCCTGCGACTGGCGCTGGTCGAATAGCTGTAATCCTTGCGTGTTAGCTATCTCATTCCCGATGAGGGGCATGGGAGGGGAAAAAAAGAAGACTCACCCGACTGGCCTCCGCCATGGCGAGTCCCATGAACCCGCCCTGGCTCTGCTTCTGCCCGCCCGTCTCGCCGCTCGAGAACATCTTGAGCGCCTGCATCGCGGCCGCGGCGCCGAGGCCCTTGTCGTCCGCCTTCTCACCATCGTCGTCGTCGCCAAAGAACTTCTTGTGCTTCTTGACCGCATCTGTTTCAACCAAAAACACACAATGTGAGTATGAGTCTCAACACGTACACAAGCAACAACACTCCACAGCAGAACGACATAAAGTCACGTACCGTCCTCATCGATATCTTCATTTGCCAACTGCCCCTTCTTCTGCGTCAAGGCGCCCAACACGGTCGAGAACAAGTCCGCGTCGCCGCTGGAACCCGCGTGGCGCGAGGCCTGGTGGGCGGCCTGTCGATAATCGTCATCGTCGTCGTCGGGGAATGCTCCGCCGCCCGCGGGGTAGTTGCCGCCGTGAGCCTCTACGCGTCGAATAATCAGCTTTGGGAAACGTTGTAAAAGATTCTCAAATTCTTTTCTTCGAAAGCAAAGAAAGGAAGTAAAGAAAATTTGTGTGTTTTCTCTCGGCATAAAAAAGCGTCTCCCCGATCTCTCCGAAAATGCAATCTTGACAAACCCCTGGGAGATCTACAACAGCTAAGCCAATGTTTGGATGAAGACTGGGGGGGAACGCAAAAACCAGAAAAAAAGTAAATAAAATGCAAAACATCAAAAACTTACTGTCGCCTCCGGGAAGAGGTTGGCCTATTGAGCGGTGCACACACTATCGTCAGTAACAAGCTTTCTCGCTGGATGAGGGGCCGCGGGGTAATAGGGGGCGCTGCCGGCACTGGGACACTTGGATGGCGGGGTAAAGGTAGGTAGGGTAAGGTAAGGGGAAGCTTGGGCAGCGCGTACCGTAGCCCTGCGAGGAGGAGTGGTGCTGCGACGGCTTGTCGTCGTCGTCCTTGTTCAGGTACGCTTGCACCTTTGACTGCGCGAGGTCTGCGAGCTTGTCCATTTTGGTTACGTATGATTTGTGATATGTGGTTGCGAAGATATGAAGCAGTAGATGTTCTTGTTAAGAAGAGAAGAGGGATTTACATGTGCCTGGGTTGCAAGCTCTTGTAGCTAGAAGGGCAGCCACGTCTCCGCAGGAAAGACGGGCGATCAATTGTCTCAGGACACCCTGAGCTGGCCATGCACACCAGCAGCTGCGACGAGGAATATCCAACGAGCCAATGGCTGATGCGTGTTGCAGCCATAGAGGGGAGCAACATGCGTTTCTCAGCTGCCATGCCTAGCGCGCCCCGTTTCGTGAAGATTGATACCAGTGATGCAGCTGGCCTGGCGTCAACACTGGTTCAAAAACTCGCACCCACGATACAAACGTCGTCTCCCATCCCGCTTCGCGGGTTGACTGATGACCAGCACTGCGTGTGCCTGGCCCCCTCCACGTCTGATATGCCTGTGCCACGGAGTCCCACCCGCCCCATTCAAGATCAACCACCATGGTCGCATCCGCAAATGCAAGCTCGTCCCGTCCAATCATAGCTTCCGTGCTGGGATGGCCTGATTTGTCCTGGATGCAAGGTCGGAGCCTGTTCAGCAGTATTCAGGGCCCCAGGCGCAAACGAGTTGTTTCAGGAACCTACCGGCCTTCCTATGTCGACGTCTATGAGCAGCACAAGCGTTTGTCGATAGTGGTGGTCAAAAGTGACTACCAAGGCACCGTACAATGTCATGTTCAACAAAAGGCCAGGTCGTCCATGATCGAGCTTACTCACTTGGTGGTGGACAGTGGGCACGCTCACAGTCGCCGTGACCAACGAGATGCATCGTCAGAAGCCCCTCATCTGAGAGGCTCCATTTAAATATCACTTTTTCTGCAGTCCGTCCTGTCTGGCCAGGGTCTTGGCTGACCGCCAGTCGAACCGCCTCAAAATAGATAATTAGCCCGCAAGGGCCCGCCAAGCCGACAAAATTTCGATGCCAGCAGCAGCATCAGGCTTGGCGGGCGTGGTGATTGAAACCAACATGGCTTGAATTTCGCTGTTGAGACTGCCCATCTGAAATCTCGTGCTCCTTGTCCCACGACCTGGTGTCGTGTTTAGGTATCTCGGTTGCCGCAAAAAAAGGCTGAAAACAAAACGGACGGCCGTATGTTCGTCATAGTCATAGCTGCGCCGTGCCCTCTTCCAGACGCCAACGCCGGTGGACATCATGAAGCTCCTTCGCCTCCCTTTCTCTGGGGGCACATGTCAATAGATACGGCAGCGTCGACCCATTAACTAGTTTTTTTAACTGTGAGCCCCCGTAGAGTGCTCGACTGCCAGTGAACCCGATGCATTATTGCTGCCGCCATGGCGGTTCTTCTTCTCCTTCTTGGCCCATCTAAGCCCGCAAGCGTTACATAGCGTCTTGGGGCCACTCGGACCTTTGCGCCATTCGGGTGAATCGAGGGTACCTGTTTGATATCGTCAGAATGAACATCACTGTTGTAATTTGGTTGAGATGAAGCCTACCGCAGTCCGTGCAGACGTATTCCTCCGAAGTCTTGAGCTTCTTCTTTTTGTCGCCTGTCCGAGGATCCCGGTCCAAAGGAATAGCAATTCCGGCATCGCCCTTGATCAAAGTTGGGCTTGCGTCTCCTGTCGTGATGCCGCGACTTCTCTCCCCCTCGATATATCTCAACCCTGTCAACATCTCGATGGTGTCGGTATGCGAGGCACCGCCCTCGTAACGAGCCATCTTGTCCTTCAGTGAGTCTGGACGACTTCCTGCGACACCTTCCAAAGCTTCCCTGGTAAGCGCGACGTTGAGTGCTGAAGTTCTGTCATTGGAGCTATCGTTACGCGATACACTCGGGGCGGAGGTGGTCATGGTGGTTTCTGAGGGAGTCACGTCTGATCTACCCTCCTGACTCTGCTGCCATATCCTCTGCGACTCTTCATTTTCCATCTCTTCCTCCCTCCGAAGCTCAGCGATGCGCCTTCTCAGCCTCTCGTTCTCCATCTTGTGCTCGAGGAACGTGTCTAGCAGGCCTGCATTTTTTGTGGGGTACAAGCGCGACATCATAAACACGGCCTGACAGAAGGGCGATTGGTTGTGCGGGTTGGGGGCGAACTTGGCGGCGGCGATATGGGCATGACCGACTGACTCGAAGATGGCGTATTTACCATCCTTCTTCTTGAACCTAAAGAAGAGGCGTAGAGGATTCCCAGAGGCAATCGACTCGTTCAGCTCGGCGACAAAGACGCCTACGTCGTCTGGGTGTACGAGATCCTTGAGGAAGGTGTCGATGATCTCTTCGGAGGTATATCCGGTTAAGTTAAGAATACTAGGGGAGACATATCGTATGCGACCATTGGCGTCGAGAATCTGAAGAAAGTCTTTGAGCTCTTCGATGACCTTGGCAGGCCAGCCTCGTCGCTTCGTGAACTCGGTCAGGGTGCTGCTTCCCGCTTGTTGCATAGCTTGAGAATTGAAGCCGCCTACGGGCGGAGGCCCCGCTCCGACAACGCTGGAAGCGTCGTCGCCATTTTTCGAATAGCTGGTGTTCATGCCGGAGTTGTCGTCGGTAAGGCCGTCGGGCATGGGGGTATTGACGAAGAAGTTGGACATTCCGTTGTCGTCGCCTGGGTTGTCGACGCTCATGGACATGGCATCGAAGTTCCCGTATATTGTTGAGTCCAGGAGAGTAGACATCATGTTGGGGTCGGCTTCGGCCATCTGCATTGCGTCAGCACGGCTTGGGGAGCGGTAAGTAGCCATTTGATGGGGTTCGAAGGGAATGCGCCGGGGGTCGGCGGGTCAGGTGAAGGAAGAGGAGAGGTAAGCGAGAGTGGGAGAAAGGCTGGTTCGGTGAGGTCCCATGTGCATCAGGCTGTGAGGAGGAGGAGGAGGAGCGGGCGGGTAGCGGGCGGGCAGCGGGCGGGGAGCAACTAACAGCATCAAAGGCAGAGAAGTCTTGGGGCCCGAAGCCAAACATATTGGCTGGGGGAGGTTGAGGTGGTCCGTGAGACATGATTGTGGTGGTATTGTTCCAATACTGATGCTGGCACAGACGGCTTCTAACAAAGGCATTTGGCGGTTTGTGCAGCGACTCGGATGGTGCCCCGGGGGGGATTGACCACTGAGATTGACGTCTTCGTAGTGGTCACGGCGGGCGGCGGCCGCGGCACGGTGCTGAGGTGCGAGTCCAGATAGATCTAGGCCTGGGCCTCCCGCTGGGCTGTTGGCAGGCAACTCAAACCGCGATAAGGTATCGATGCTGGCTGTCAGGTCGGTCCAGTGCTGCGAGGTATCCGTAGGGTGTTCGGTTGGAACCGCACCATGCGCACTGCAGCGCGACAGAAGCAGCAAGCAACGCAGCTGCAACGGCAGGGCCCAGTAAGCTGCGCGAGTACCAGCGACAGCTCTTGCGACGACGGCCGGTGAATGCGACTATGCTTGTCTGCTTGTCGTGGTCGTTGGCTGTCGGGTCGGGCTGGGCTCGAGCAGGTCGCAAGCACGAGTGAGTTTCGGAGCAGGGCCTCGACTCCGACAGAGCCTAGAAGCAGCTAGGTCCAAGGTACGGATACGGGACGGGATATGGGGCGTTGTGCGTCGACGGGAGGACTGTTTAGCCCTTCATATCTCTTTTTGTCTGGTCCAGAACGGTCTATTCGCAGCGGTAGGAACAGAATAGCGACTGATGTTGAAGGAATTTCGCCAGGATGCGAGGTTGCTGCAGCACAAAACCGACGTAAAACAACGACAACGAGGGCGACGCCAAGACCAGGGTTGATCGAAGGGTGATTTCTGTGCGAGAGATTTCCAGAGGACGGGGGCTTGTAGTCATTAATAAAGGGCGGGTATTGGGTGACCACTAGCACAGAGAGAGAGAGAGAGAGAGAAAGGCCAGTCCAGTCCGGTTGAGAGTCTGGCTTGGTGTGGTGCGGAGCGATGCGAGACTTGGGCAGTGGTAGCGGTAGAGGTTGTAAGGTAGGTAGGTAGGTAAGGTAGGTACAGCACCCGTAGTCAGAGAGATAGCAGCAACAAGGTAAGGCCAGTGAGGTAGCAGCGACAGGGCAGGCAGGTCTTGTCGGCTGGATTCCACGCAACTCAGCTTGGAGCTAGGTAAGGTTGTCTCGTCCTGTCTGTCGGGGCTGACTTGCTTCGTGACACGGGGGTGCGTGTCCAGTCAGGGTCGTCGGGGTCGGATCACCGCGAGCTTGGCCGGCAAGCCAGAGACACTGCGAGAGATGCGGGCTGGATGCAGACTGTCGGGGTTGATGCAAGAAGCGAGGGGAGGGAACGAAAGGGGACCAGGAATGGAGAGGGAGGTGTGCGGAGGGGAGAAGAAAAAGACAAGAAAGCGGAAGACGAGGGGCAGAGGAAACAATTTGTGAAAATGGCCGGTAGGGAAGGTGAGGGAAACGAAGTCACGTCGTCACCAAAAAAACTAGAAAGGTGTGGTGGGCAGGCACAGGTACAGGCACAGGTACAGGCACAGGCACAGGCAAGCAGGGTAAAGAGGCCCATGGAAGGGAAGCAAGCTGGAGGAGCGGCGTGGGATGCCAGGGGACCTGCAAAAAGAAGGGGACGGGGACGGGAGAAAAAAAAAACATGGGAAACTGCAAAATGGAAATGGAGCATATGGCAATCCAGGACATGGAATTCTGCAAAAACAACCCCTCCACCCCGCCCACTACGCAATCGCTTTCCCACTAACAATGCACCTCTGCCACCGCTGTATGATGGATAACTGGGCTGCTAATCGCCCTGGATTGGGCAGTTTCCAGCGCACCAATGGGCCGTCCAGCACCTGCTCCGGTGCGTGCTCTCCCTTACACTGGCACGTCATGTCTCCATGCCTTGCCCATGCTTTGCCCATGCCTTGGGAAAACTGCACGGTCCAGCTGTCCATTGCAATGGTTCCAGAGCTCAGATTCCAGGGCCCTACGCAACGATCATCCCTGTGGCTGCCGCCTGCGGAGCCACTGCCCGGAGCAAACGCCCCGGCATCACGGCGGTCAAAGAACACTCGCCGCAGCTGTTTGGCTGCGTGAGGCGTCAAATTGGGTCGCGGTGGATCTGCTTTGCCGCTAGAGCCCACGCTGGATGCCTTGCCTTAATCGGTTAGCCATGGATTATTATCAGCTTTCGTGGATCCTTCTCGGCCTTCTGGAAACACCGTACCCATCATCACGTATTCGGATCGTGCATCAGTAAGGTACCGTGCTTACGTGCTTACTTGGGTCGGGGTGAATAAATAGAGTGCCGTTGTCGCCTTCGACGACAGCTGTGTGACGGAGAGATGTTTGACTGCCACGTTGAACCGAGGTGGTGGTGGTGGTGGTGGTCTGGTCCGAAGTAATGGAAGACTGTTGGTTGGCTTGTCAGATGATGCAATCCACCATGTAAGGCAGTGTGTATCCTTTTACCTTTGAGCAACGTGTGTGCTCTTCTCAATTTCGAGCTACCTAACTTACACAGCAAACCAAATCTTGAAGCTTCAAGTCTGACAGCTCGTTGCTTGCTGTCATGCATGCAGGCGATTGAGTGCTGGTTAAGGTACCTTACTTGGCGGCCTTGTGTACCCGAACCGCCAAAGTGCAGGCATGCCTGGCAAGTCGGAAACGACCTACTTGATTGCCTAAGCTAAGGTATGGTCAACGTCGTCTTCGCTACTATCGTCGTCGGAAGAGAGTAATTAAGTACACAGGATAGTCACTCTAGTATAGGAAAATTAGGCGGTCTCCTGGTTAGAGTCACGCCGCTGTATGCCCTTCTTAGGCTTTTGGAACTTGGAAATCCGAGTCTTATCGTTATCTTATCTGGTACTCGACCGTGTCTTATCTAATCAGACCACGATCATAGTGCACTCCTTCCAGGTTCTCGACGCGTGAATGCCTGCTGCGCGTCTCGAAGCCGATGGCAGCCTGCTACAAGGCAACTCCCCCGTGCACCCCTCTAAGCACAAAATAAACTTCCCATCCCCACCTCGATCTTAATCTATTCATCTTCAACTTCACATTGTTCTTTTTTTACTAAACCATCATCCGAATCGAGCCCCCCAATTTGCATGGCTAACGGCCTTCCGAGGCACCGCCCGCGATGTCCAAGATCGACAAGTTGTCCGTCCAGGGCATTCGCTCCTTCGGCGGCAGCCGTGAAACCATCTCCTTCTACACACCCCTAACTCTCATTGTTGGATACAACGGCTCCGGAAAGACGACCATCATCGAGTGCCTCAAGTATGCCACCACCGGCGAGCAGCCACCCAACAGCAAAGGAGGTGCTTTTGTCCATGACCCTAAGGTATGCACCCACTTCCACCTAGGACTCTCCAACCTTCTCAAGCTAACATGTTGCAGTTGTGCGGAGAAAAGGAAGTCCTAGCCCAGGTCAAGCTTGCCTTCACGTCGACGAGCGGCCTCAAGTTCGTTTCTACTCGCAGCCTTCAATTGACCGTCAAGAAAACTACGCGATCACTCAAGACCCTCGAGGGTTCCTTGGCCTGCAACAACAATGGCGAGCGCACAGTCACTTCCAGCAGAGTGGCACAGATGGACGAATGGATTCCGAGAGAGCTTGGTGTCTCCCGAGCCATCCTCGACTACGTCATCTTCTGTCACCAGGACGAATCTCTCTGGCCCATGAGCGAACCTGCCGCGCTGAAGAAGCAGTTCGACCAGATTTTCGAGGCGATGCGATATACCAAGGCTATCGACAACCTGAAGCTTCTCAGAAAAAAGCAGGGTGAGGAGTTGTCCAAACTCAAGATTTTTGAAGAGCAGGACAGGATCAACAAGGAGAAAGGCGACCGAGCTGAGAAGCGGGCTACTGAGCTAGAGGCTGAGATTGAAGCAGCCAGAGCGAAGTGCAAGACAATGTCGGCTGAGATGGAGGACCTCCAAGAGCAGATTCGCGAAAAGCACGAACAGGCAAACAGTTTTCTCCGCATCGTCAATGATCTCAAGTTCAAGCGGGATCAGCTCACCTACCGCGAGGGCGCCATTTCCGATCTCAAGATGACCCTGGAGGAACTCTCAGAAGACGACGAGTACCTCAAGAGCGCCCTTGAACAGTACGAAGAGCGCATGTCACGATACCAAGAGGAAGCCGACGAAAATAAGACCCAATACAACGAGCTTCAAAGGGATATGACCAACTCCCGCAAGGAGCTTTCTCTGAAGCTGGCCGAGCAGGGAAAGCATCAGTCCGACAAGGACAAGTACGAGCGTCAACTTCAATCCCGCATGGAGCTGGTCCGACAGGCCGCGGAAATGCACGGGTTCCGGGGTTACGACGGTGACCTGAAGGATAGCCAGATCAAGACCTTCAATGAGCGCATACAGAAACTTTTGGCCGACAAGAAGCGTGACTTGGAGCGCGTACAGAAGGAGAACGCCCGCGAACTGGACCAGGCCACGAGCGTCATCACCGAGCTCGAGGGCCGCAAGGCAACTATGACCCAGAATCGAGTATTCGCCAAGCAACGATTGGGTGCGATTGAGAAGCGTGTCAACGTTTTGCAGATGGACATCAACCGCTTGGACATTGACGAAGGCGCCAAAGCCATCTTGGACGGCCAGTTCGAGGATGTCGAAAGCAGGCTGAAGAAGGCCAACGAGTCATTGACTGCTGCTGATTTCGATACGCAGCTTCAGCAAGATAACGAGAAGCTGTGGCAGCTCGAGAGCGAGAACGAGAAGCTAGGACGTGAGCTGATGGAGTGCACAAGACTCGCGTCCGAGCGCGCACAGCTGGATCTACGCAAGAAGGAGTTATCGGACCGTAAGCGCAAGTTGGATACTCTGACAAACACGTGGAAATCCAAGCTTGATGCGCATGTTGGCACTGCGTGGCAGACAGAGACGCTCGAATCTCAATACCACGATGTCATTAAGCGTCAGAACAAAGTGCTCGCAGAAGCTCGCCAAAAGCGCGAATCGGCAAGAGACAAACATCAAAAAGTCGACTACCGTCTCAAGAGCGCCAAGGAGACCGGTCAGAAGAAGACAGCCGAGGCGTCGCGTTGCCAGGAGACTGTGGTCAATGCTTTGAAGTCAGTTCGCGACGGTGCCACCATCGAGGACTACGAAGAGGAGTTCAAGCTCCACGAGGAGGATGTGGAAACATACCAAACCGACATCAGCCTTTTGGATGCTTTGGCCGACTACTACCGTGGCTGCCAAAAGACCTTGCAGGACAAGAACAAATGTCGACTCTGCGATCGTGGGTTCGATGACAAGCAGAATGTTGCCAAGTCAAGGTTCTCCGACAAGCTTGTCAAGTTCCTCGACCCTAACAAGAAGGAGAAGGCAGAGGAGGATCTTGCCAACTCCACAAACCTCCTCAACTCGTTGCGCAAAGTCAAGCCGCAGTACGAGACGTATCAGCGACTGATGGCCGAAATTCCTGGCGTCAAGGAGGAGTGCTCCTCGCTGGAAGCTGAATGCGAGGCTCTGGAAAGGCAACTAGAGGAGCATGATGTCATCGTCAGCGCTGAGGAAGAGAAGCTGAACGACATTGAGTCCCTGAACAAGACTGTCATAAATATCACTCAAGCTCTCAAGGACATCAAGGACTCGGAGTCTCAGGTTGACAGAATCATGTCTCAACAATCGTCGAGCGTTGCTAGCCGAAGTGCTGACGAGATCCACGAACTCCAGGCATCTTGTAACGAGCAGATCAGATCTTTGAAGAACAAGATTCTCAAGACTTCGACTGAGCGTCAACGCATGAAGGATCAGCTCAACGCTCTTGAGCTGGAGAAGAGTGAGCTGAGAAATAAGCTGAGCAAGGCCCTCAACCAGCTTGAACGCAAGAAGGACTTCCAGAACCAGATCCAGACCTTGAAGGATGACCAGACTCACCAGAGAGAACTGATCAGCAAGGCAGACGAGGACTTGGAGAAGATCGAGCCTGAGATTGCCGAGGCGAGATCGGTGCGAAACGATACTCTGCAGAAGGGTCGTACCAAGGAGCAGGGCATTGCGGAGGAACGTGACAAGGTTGCCGACTCTGTTACGGAACTAAAGATGGTCGAGTGCGATATCCAGGACTACATCGACCGAGGCGGCCCGTCCAACCTTGCGTCCAACGAACGCGCCATTGCCGCTCTCGAGAAGTCTATCGCTGGATTGGACAAGGAGATTTCTGACTTGACGGTGCGGACTAATAAGCTCAAGCAAGACATCGACAATGGCGATCGCAAGAAGCAGAACATTAGCAACAACATCAAGTACCGCCAAAATCTGCAGCAGCTCGAGGTTCTTCGACGTGATATTCAGGACCTCGAGGCCCGTGATGCCGACGAGGATTATAGGACATTGGCTGCCGAAGCCAAGCAATTGGAGAACCGTCATAGCCGACTCGTTGCCGAGCGCGGCTCTGTCATGGGCCAAATGACGACCAAGGATAAAGAGCTGGAGCGAGTACTGGAAGAATGGAACCAGGAATACAAGGACGCGGCGAAGAAGTTCCGCGAGTCGCACATCAAAGTTGAGACCACCAAGGCTGCTATTGAGGATCTGGGTCGTTATAGTGCTGCCCTGGACAAAGCAATCATGCAGTATCACAGTCTCAAGATGGAGGAGGTGAACCGTATCGCCGGCGAGCTGTGGCAGAGTACCTACCAAGGTACCGACATTGACACCATCCTGATTCGTTCCGACAACGAGAACGCAACTACTGGCCGCCGCTCGTACAATTATCGGGTTTGCATGGTCAAGCAGGACACAGAGATGGACATGCGTGGCCGCTGCTCTGCTGGACAGAAGGTGTTGGCCAGTATCATCATTCGCCTAGCTCTAGCAGAGAGTTTTGGTGTCAACTGCGGGCTTATTGCCCTTGACGAGCCGACGACCAACCTCGACAAGGACAACATCAAGAGTCTCGCCGAGAGTCTTCATGCCATCATCAAGGCCCGTCAAGCACAGAGCAACTTCCAGCTCATTGTCATCACTCACGACGAGGAGTTTTTGCGACACATGCGCTGCAGCGACTTCTGCGACAGTTTCTTCCGCGTCAGGAGAGACGACAAGCAAAACAGTGTTATTACGAAGGAGAGCATCACGAGAGTATTGTAAGGCGTATGTGCGTATTCTGGTGTGTACGGCGGACTGGAGTAGGACGGTTTACAAAAAGCATGGCGTTCTGGTCATTTCTTATGGTCATTGTAGTCAGTATGACTACCTACGTTTGCTTGGAGTTAGACGTATGATAAGCGTGCAACGAGCCTAATTGACGAAGATACCTTTATCACATGTGATCTCATTCTCAATTGTGCGACTTTAGTCCCGTTCGTCCTATTTTCGCGAGAATGCCATCACGCCGAAATATTATCACTGACACTAAGAATGTTCGGGATGAAAACGGTTCATGGTATCATGGCCCCCTTCTTTCTACACGAGAGCGAGCATTCAGACGCTACTCGATCCCGGGCGGCGGAGCAGTTCTCTCCTTCTTCTCCTCATCCTCAACCTTGGGCACCTTGGCCTCTTCTTCCTCTTCCTCCTTGACGTCAGTCTTCATCTCCTCATCCTCGTCTTCCTCCTTGGGCTTGACCTCGATGTCTGCCTCCTCCTTGATCTCACCATCCTTCTTCTCGTCGTCGTCTTCTTCTTCGTTCTTCATCGGGGAAGCATCCTCGCCCGCGGTGACGACGTCGCCATCGCCTTCCTTGATCTTCTTGCTCGCAAGACCCTCGAGCTCCGCGTCCGCGTCCCGTTTGGAATGCGTCGTGATGGTGCTTGTCTCCGAGGCGGCGTCGTCGCCCGCGGTGGTGGATTCCGCCTCCATCGTGACCGACGAGGCGTCCTCCGTCTGCGAGTCCTCGTCAAGCGCCGCCGCCGCCGTCGCCGGGGGCGTGTTGGACGCGGCCTTGCGACCCACGGCGGCCTCGACGTCGATGCCCTGCATCTCCATGCCGGGGCCGCCGACGAAGCTCGTCGTGACGCTCTGCGGGCCGAGGTCCTCGGCGCCAATCTCCTCGGGCCCGCGGGCGTGCGGGACCTCGTTCTCGTCTTCAGCCGCAGCACCACCGCCAGGTTGCTGCTTCTCGGGGCTGTTACCGCCGCCGCCACCTTCACCACCACTGCCAGGGGAGGAGGAGCCGCCCGCGGCGGCGGCGGCGCGGAGGGCAACGGCCTGCAGATGTGCTTCTTCTGTTTGTCGCGCGAGTTGGTTGACTGGAACGACGCCCTGCTCCTGCTCCTGTCGCAGTAACTCACCTTGCGTTATGCCTGCTGGGCCTGCTGCTGGGCCGCCTGCTGTGCTGATGTGGCCCGTGGCGCCCATGGACGGGATGCCGTTGACGCTGACGCTGACGGTCTCGATGCTGCCGACACCGTTGGGGCCGTCAATGGTCTCCGTGGACTCGGTACGGATCTCGGCGGGCCCGTTGTTGGAGCCGCCGCCGCTGGAGGAGGCGGGCGAGGCGGAGCCCGGGGAGGGTCGACGCGTGAGCCAGGGGATGGGGGTTAGTAGTGCGCCGCCGAGGGCTTCGTCGGTGCCGACGGTCGAGGCGACCGAGTTTGTCGAGTTGCCCCAGGAGACGGCTGCGGCGGGATCCGGGGGGGAGGAGGAGCCGTTTGCGTTGTTGTTGTTATTGCTGGCGAGGGTGCCGTTGGAGAGGAGCGTCATGGCCGAGACGTCTGGGATGGCGGGCGGGAGGGGGTAGATGTTTGCGCCGCTGGTAACATGGACGACGCGGTCGACAGCGTGGAGGTAGGAGGCCAGGTGGCGATAATGGCGGCGCGGCTCGATGACGAGCTCGGCGAGGCGTTGGATCGTGTGTGGGGGGTACTTCGGGAAGCTGGCGAGGACGGACTTGATCTCGGTGAGCATGGCCTCGATCTGGGCCGGAAGGGAACCCGGGTCCGTTGCAGCGGCGGTGGCGGCTTCGGTCGCATCGCTTTCGGCAGCCGGGGCCGGGGCGGTCGGTTGGCTGTTCTCCTTGTCTGCTTCCTGCGACGAGGAGGGTTCGGGCGGGCGGGCTCGAGGGGTGGTGTTTGTTGTTGGCCTGGTGGGTTAATGTGTTGAGGGAGGGGTGGCAGATTCGGAATAGGAAAGTCATTGTGAGCTATCTAGAAGAACATTCGCAAAGCGAACGTGTGAGCGCGCCCTGCGGGAGGCCAAGAGGAGTTTTCGGATGGGCAGTTTCGGACGAAGGAGAAGGGGGAGGCGGGAGTGAGTTGAGGTCGGTCGGCGATCGGGACATACCTTATCTAGCCTCGTGATGATGTCTTGCGACATGGCAGGCCATAGACCGCTTTGCGACGTGGTTAGCGATGGCGGCGCGTCGATCTGGTGGGGAGAGAGTGACGATTGACTTACTAGTCCATTTGGCCGCCTGACGCGACCGTCCGCAAGAGGTCGTCGTCGACTTCGATCTCCATTTCTGAGGACATGGAGTCGTTTGGGTGGTGGTTTTTTTTTTGGAAGAAGAGCTACGTTCGCTGACGTCGCGTGCTGGGGGCAAGGAAAGCGCGACTAGTCGGAAAGTTGGAGAGATGCGCTTAAACGGGTTGCGCCCCGCGCCAAAAATAGCTCCGCGTAGGGAGGTTAATGCAGATACAGGAACGTTGAGCCGTTGTGTTTGGAGTTCCTTTTGCAACCTGAAAGATGCTAGAAGGCGTGGAAAATGTGAGCTGTTGTTACCGGGTAGTAGGAGTGCAGGAAGACTGCAGCCGTTCCCGAGGCTCAAAAGGTACGGTGGATACAGAGTGTGACGCCAGAGTTGCAATGGTGGGTTGCCGACAAGTCGGTACTGGTCCTTCCCTAGAAAATCCAATGCAAAGCTAATAACATCCTCATGTTGCAATGATGTGCTGAGATTTACTCCTGAGGCCTTTACGTGCTGGAGTCATTGCCATGATGCTCACTGACATATCACTCAGTCCCGACGTCCAATTCGGATCTCATCTTTTTTGTTGTGGTGCTGCAGGTTGTGGTTGCCAGTATTATGGGATAGTGCCTGGAGAATCAGGTGGCAGCATCCACTAAACAACCACCAGACGCATCAATGTAAGGGTAGTCATCTAATTAAAGCGTTTCGGTGTCTGCATCCTGGTCTATCCGTATGCTTGCTGCAGTGTGCTAAGTCTAAGTAAACTGCAAGCAATTGCTTCTTAGTTGGGATTTTGATTTACTGTAGTTACTAGTCTCCCTTATTCTCGCTGCTAACGCTCTTATTGCTGTTGTTGTTGTCGTCGTCGTCGTCGTCGTCGTCTTCGTCGTTCTCGTTGTCGTCGTTGTTGTCTTCGTCGTCGTCGTCGTTGTCTTCGGCGTCGTTCTCGTTGTCTTCGTCTTCGTCTTCGCAGTCGTCGTCGTCCTTGTCCTTTGTCATTGCCCTTCATCTCTGTTCTTCAATCAGCCACCAAACCACCACAAAAAAAGGCAAAAATGAGTGTGATCGATGCAGGGATCGAACCTGCGATCCTCTGCGGATTCTGTAAAGCAGATGCCTTAACCACTGGGCCAATCGACCGGTTCGCTTGTTACGGGATTGGTTGTTTTGACCACCTAAGAGGCGTGAGCGACAAGTGTTGTCGGGGGCCAGCAATGATGCACTAGCATATCAACAACTTGTTCATCATTTGGAGTTCTAGGTCGTGGTCTGTTTAGCTGTTGCCTGCGACGTCAAATCAATGCATTGGTTCAATAAATGCGGGGAATGAGGAGATTGAGAGAAATATCAGACGTCGTCTGTTGAGGTTTGAAATTGGGGGAGTTAAGAGTTGACAACCAAACCAACCATGGTACCTGTGGTATCACCAACCTTCATATTAATTCAAGATTATCTATGTACCGACACAAACTCACGCTGTTTCTTGAAACGATCACCTTTCGAGCACCTCTTTTCTACGATTATCCATATGCATATTTGAGCTTGAGAAGAGGCGTACAGGGTATACAGCTTCTTCTGCAGGTACGCAGGCTTCCTCAAGCTAGCGACCAGAAAATGGAAGTCTCGTCGTATCATTATCGCCCCTGCGCACCAGATGCAACAGACTCAGGGTTTCCCGAGATTAATACAAATAAGTTGCATTTAAAAAGCAGAAACGGAAAAGGCAAAAAACACATCGCGGTATCATTTTCAACCTTTCTACCCTTTCCAAATTGCGCCTGGAAAGTACTAACACCCGCCCCCGACGCTAGCGGGGTGAAGTAGTTACTCAAAATTTCTTCCTCCCACTCACATCCTCAACTTCGTTTCCTCAACCTCACTCACAACAAACTGTCCAATTTCACCATCATATTTCCAAATCCATTCGCCAACAACTCTCAAAAATGGCTCGCGTCAAGAACAAGGCTAGCGACACCCTCGCCCAGCGTCTGGCTCTCGTGGTGAAGTCGGGCAAGATCTCCCTTGGCCACGCCAGCACCAAGAAAGCCCTGCGCACCGGCAAGGCCAAGCTGGTTCTCATCGCCGCCAATGCCCCTCCCCTTCGTAAGTCGGAGCTTGAGTGTAGGAAGAATCCTGCCTCTGCGATGCTAAACTTTCAATGTACTGACTCGTCGCAGACTACGCCATGCTGGCCAAGGTGCCCGTCCACCACTTCAACGGCACCAACATCGAGATGGGAACCGCCTGCGGCCGTCTCTTCCGCTGCGGCACCATGGTCATCCTCGACGCTGGTGACTCGGACATCCTCGCTGATCAGACCATCGGTTAGATCTTTCAAGGTATGTCCACCCCCGGCGGAAGCATTCTGCGAAGCGTGTTCATCCACGTGGAGAATGTCTCGACTGACCGGTTCCCCCTTCCAACAGACCGCCCAGCGCTTGTCAAATGATGATGCCATGGTATGTGTACCAAAACTTCCAAAAACATTCTGCGAAGCGTGTCACGCCGGAACACACGTGGAGAATGCCGGCTGACAGGTCGTCCTCTTGACAGCAAGCACCACACTTGCAAGGAGACCTGATGATGAGGTACGTCCCCCTTCTAAACCTTCAATTTCCTGCGAAACGCATTCTCCTTGAATGCGTGGAGGAATGTCCTGCGAAGCGTGTCCTCAATGGGCGCGTGGAGGATTGTTCCTACGAAGCACGCCTTGCCAGGCGTGTGGAGGAAGGGTTCCTGCGAAGCATGTTTATACCAGCATGTGGAGGATTACGACTAACCTCATGATACCCCAGACTATAAAACACCGGACTGCTGCAGTTTTTTCTAACGAGCAGTCCTCTTGAGGAAGAGCCCAGCTTTATCGATGCGACGCCAGGGTGCGTGAAGGTTGTAGCTAGTAGATAGACCAAAAGACACATCTGTTTCTCAAGAACCCAAGATCTCTCCCCATCCCAAGCGTGATCATGCCACAACCACTCGAAGCGTTCACTTGATAAACAAACAAACCCTGTACTTAATTGTCCATGCAACTTATACGCCCTTTCAGCTTTTTATCATCTGCTCATGGATAAAATGTGCTTACTAACTAAAAATCGCCGGTAGGTTCCTGATCCGACGCTTGGCGGGTCCCAGCCAAAATCCGACGTCACACCAGCTTCAAACTGTGAAGCTCCAAGCTTCAAAACAGCTGCACCCAAAACACCACACCACCACCACCACCCGAAATGCGCCCCTTCAGAGCGACCAGCACGCTCCTCCGCGGCGCCAATGGCCTCGCCCAGGCTTCACGAAGGTAAATCCTATCCCTCTCCCCAAGTAACCACTCAATTGACTGAGACAAACATCCAGCCAAACCCAGGCTCCCCGCCTAATCGCATCCCAAACCCTCCTCCTCCGCCGCACCTTCACCTCCAACCCTCCCCTCCAAAAGAAGAAGAAGTCCGCCCCCTCCTACCCGACCGCCGACTCTCCCGCCGTCGTCTCCCGCACATCCCACGCCGCGCCCTCCGACCATGAAACCGACCCGGACGACGTCCCGGGCTCCAAGCACCCGAAACCAGACCCCTCCGACCCCCTCGACTTCGGCGACGTCGCCTCCCGCTTCGCCTCCCTCGCCACGCACCACATGGACATCCTCAAAAAGATGCAGACAGGCGACCGCTTCTCCCCGGACGCCATCGGCGCCCTGCCCGTCCACCCCGACAAGAAGGACCCCGCCACGTCCTTCCCCCTCCGCGAGCTCGCCGAGATCGTGCCCCGCCCCGGCGGCCGCACCGTCTCGCTCCTGCTGCACGAGAAGGACTACCTCAAGCCCGTCATGTCCGCCGTGCAGGCGTCGCCCGACTTCAACCAGCAGCCGCAGCGCGACCCGGACAACGAGCTCGAGCTGATCCTGAAGGTCGAGCCGCAGAACAAGGACGCCGTCGTGCGCAAGGCGAAAGACGCCGCGCAAGCGTGGCGTGAGAAGATGCGCGCCGTCACGGAGAAGCGGAAGAAGGTGCACACCAAGTGGAACAAGGACAAGCTCATCGTGCCGGACCTGAAGCGGCGCGCGGACACCGAGTTGAAGAAGCTGCAGGACAAGGAGATGAAGGGCGTCGACGCGGTGGAGGAGCAGACTATCAGGAAGCTCATGTAGACAGGATGAACTATGTGTGTATACAAAAAATGTAGAAAAGAGTCCACGTTTTCTTTTTTGTGTCCCGTCATCAGGGGGGCGGATTGAGCATCACAAGCCTCACAGAGTTGAGGTAGAAGAGACTTTGTATCTAAATGTACAACAACGTTCGTGTTTCTCTCTTTTTTGTTTTTGAGGGGGTCCCTTAATCATACAAATGCTCTCGATGCCACCACACTCATCATGCCTTGGCACCCGCAGCAGCAGCAGGCTGAGCAGCACCATTGGCCCGGTTAACGAGCTGCGCGAGCTTCTCGTCAAACTTGCCGCTCTCAAGCGCCCGGTAGCTCGAGTTCTGCAGGTGCTTCGCCCGCGCGATCTCCAGCGGCTGCTTCGCCCCCAGCTCCACAAACTCGGGCGTCGCGTGCTGTCCCTTGACGACCCTGTCCATGATGTACTCCCTCACGGCCTTCTCCGCGCCGGCCTCCAGCTTCTCGGGGGACCTCTTGACGACCTTCATGTTCGTCGTCATCTTCTCCTGCGGCGTGTTCTTGATCGCCTCCACAAACGCCCGCTTGCCCTCCACATCGTCGAAAAAGTGCATCCCGTCGCCGCGGAACGCAAGCTCCGTCGCCACGTGTCTCGGCAGCGCCCCCACGCCCGGCGCAGGCTTCGCGCCGCCGCCGATGTCTCTCAGCGCATCCAGTACCTGTGCGGCCTGGTCTGCCGGCGCGCCCGTCGCTAGTGCTGGCGTGAAGCCGAGCAGGCTCTCCGTCGTCAAGCGGGGCTCGAAGCGCTCCGGCAGCCCGATGTCGCGCTTGCGGTAGTACAAAACCTCCTCCTCCGTCTTCGGGCGGAAGTATTCCTTCGCTTCGTCCACCAGCCGTATGTCACTTTGCTCCTCCTCACCGTCCCTTCTCGGGCGGCGGCCGAACCCGCCACGACCTCCCCGGCCGCCACGGCCACCGCGACCACCGCGGCCTCTCATCGTGCCGCCCCGTCCTCACGACCGAAGCCGCCGCCGCCACGCTGGAATCCACCGCCTCGGCCTTCGCCGAAGCCGCCACGGGGAGCGAAGCCGCCACGACCAGTGCCCCTGGCACCGAGACCGCCGCCACGGCCGCGGAAGCTGGAGGGGAGCTTGACGAAGTTGGAGCCGCCCGTGCCGCCCGTACCGCTGCCAAGGCCACCGCTGAGGCCACTGCCGAGGGTGCGCTGGGGCAGCGTCTTGACGTCGATGATGCGCGCGGGCTGGCCCTGAGTCGTAGCTTTGTTGTCGGGCTTGGGCGCCCCTCTGGTCGATCCGCTGCTCAGAATCTGGCTGATTTCGCTCGCGGCGTTGCGGGATCGTTCGCGGCCGGAGAGTGGTGTTCTCGTCGGGGCATCGTTGCCATTGGATTTGTTCGAGGAGTCGGACTCGGCGGGGCGCAATTGTGTGGTGGAAAAGGTGCGGATATATGATTTGACCGCAACGACGTCTGGCCTTATGCGGCCGCCGGCCGATCGCAGGGCCTGGGGGTGCATTGTTGGGGGGTTTCAGGACCGAGGCCGCGATGCGTTGCTTTGGCGTGGCCGTCGTGATTGCAACTGGACTGAGGTGAGGTTTGGACCTTGAGAAATATTCGCGGTTAGGTAAGCATGTGTGGGTGGGTCCGTTCATCCGGGGAACGTAGGGAGAGCCCAGTGGCCTCGACATCACGAGCTGGTCAGTGTATTTAATCAATCAGGCACTGGTATCTCAAATAAAATGAAGTAATCATTCTGAATTGGTTCTACAGCGGCGAGAGTATATACCATAGCAGATGAGTTGCTGCACTTGAACATGTTGGTTCGTATTTAGGTACCTTAGGTCATTACTGGATGGATGCATCAACCCAACCACGCTCACGAACCACAACCCGCAAGGATCTACACACGATATGTCCAAATGTAACGTACCGAACCATGAGTACGTTGAGAAACATTTCATTGTCAATGGGTTTAAACCCGCCGCCGGCATACCAGTGTCGCGTTCCCACTCCGTATGCGATCCGCTCCAGACTCCATGTCTTTAATTCTCCGGATGCTTCCGTCTCTGAAATGCCAATCCCATAATCAATTAAGCCAACCCATCCTGCAGGGTCTTTTTATGTCAGTCCCCCCTATGAACGCCAGTCTGGCTAGTCTCTTGATGCCAGAGAGACTGTGGCCAGAAATGTAAAAGGAAGCCCAATACCCGCTTCCGGCCCGATATCCGGGCACTCTGAATGCTCATGATGACACGACTCGGCTTGCTGGTGTCAAGCTCTAATTGAGTATGCCGAACTCTGCCCCTCAAGCTGAGACGACGGCCTCTGTGGTAGATAGTTTTTTGTATTTTGCAACCAACTCATTGATCTTGGGTATCAATTCAGGTATTCTGAATGGCTTGGAAATCACGTCATCCTGTACATATGTTAGTTGAGCCCGAGTTCAGGTACTGGAAAAAAGAGACTTACGATGCCGGCTTCTTTCGCGCTCTCAATTTGCTCAGGCCGCGCGTAAGCCGTAACGGCAATGATTGGGATGTGAGTGATGAGAGTCCCTTCCCTCTCCAATTCGCGAATGCGCCTCGCGCACGTCATGCCGTCCATGACGGGCATCTCTAGATCCATCAGGATCACGCTTAGGTCGAAACCTTCCGCCTCTTTTCCAGACCAGAAACGAGACTTCTTGAGTTGATCCAGTGCTTCCCCGCCGTGATTGGCAACATGCGTATTGTTGCCACAGTTCCTTAATTGCTTCTGGAGAACTCGCTGATTCACAATGTTGTCTTCCACAATCAAGACGTCCAGAGGTGGAGGTCCCTCTGGGACGGCCTTCCGGTAGGATGCCCGCCGTGGCAGGGCATTCGGGGGAGGGGGCGTTGATGGCGAAGATGTCGGTGCTTTGATCGGTCTGGCAAGGTTCAAAGCCGACAGTGTTGTCGAGTCTACGCTTGGTGCGGGCGTCTTGCGGCACTTCACGTAGAATGCAAAAGTGCTACCAATACCCTTCTCCGAGATGACGCCAATCTGGCCGCCCTGTAATTCAGCAAGCATTCTCGAGATGAACAGGCCCAGACCAGAGCCGCCATACTGCACATGAGTGCGCGGTGAGGCTTGCGAGAACCTCTGGAACAGGAGCTTCTTCTCGTCTTCCCGAAGGCCAGGGCCGGTGTCCTGGACCGAAAAGTGAAGGTTGATTTCTTCTCCCTCGCCCCAATCCTTTTCTTGGGTCAGAGCCTTGACATCCTCCTTACGGCTAGGGAAGAATGAAACACCCTTCTGGGTAATTTCGCGAATGTCCTTGGAGGCGCTCATGCTCATAATGATCTCGCGCTTTTCACGGCCTTGGGTGAACTTGATAGCGTTGGTCATCAGGTTGATCAAGACTTGTCTCAACCTAGACGGGTCTAACCTGACCCAGTCAACAGCATGCTTGTAAAATGCCTGCTCAATTGAGAATTCCAGACGAATGTCGTGCGTGCTCAACTCCGACTCGAACATCTTGATGACGTGTCGCACAATCGTGACGGGGTGTGAGTCGACCGGTGTTACCAACAGCAGTTGGGAGTCCAGCTTGGAGAGTGTCAGAACGTCATCTACGATGCGTTTCTGGTGGCTAGCGCAGAGATTGATTGTATTGGCAGCCTCCGTACAGCCGTCCAACAACACCTCGAGCTCCTTATGGTCTTGTTGTTGTCCTCGAAACTCCGCGATGCTGTTGACGATCTCGTCTGCGCACTGAAGCACCGCACTAAGGGGGTTGCGCATCTCGTGACTGGTAATGTCGATGAAGTTCTCCTGCTGTCGTTTGAGTTCCACCGCTTCTTCTCTTCGCTGCTTCTGGAAATCCTCGGCCCACTTCTGAGGCGAAATATCGGTGATGCAGCCAAAGATGCTCTTGAGGGTGCCGTGCTCGGTCTTCTCCGGGAACGCACTCATCAAGACCCAAGTGTCGATGGTGTTGCGTCCGTTTTGCCGACTGCATTTGAATCGGAACTCGACGGTGACAGCCTCCTTATCTTCGATGAGCTTCTTCCACGAGCGTTCGAGACCTGAGCGATCTTCTTCCCTGACACTTTGCATCCATGTGTTAACGCTGTCTTCGGTGCGCGGATGCCTGGATATTTGCCACCACATGTCGTTGGCGAAATTGATATGGCCCTTATCATTGGCAATAAAGATGCCAACTGGTGCAAACTCGGCCATTCGGCTGAACTTGTACTCGCTTTCCACCGCCTCTTGGGTTCTCAAGTAAAGCTCCATCTGTAGCTCTTGGCGATCCAATGCAGCAAGACGAGCGGCTCTCTGACCCCGTCTGATTTCCTCTTCGAATAGCACGACTGATGCCATCGACGTCGCTAGCTGTCTAGAGAGTAGGTGAATGAAAAGCTGGTAGTCGTCGTCGTATGGTCTGCGAGGGTTAGTACCCAAGACAATGAAGCCCACCACCGACTCTCCCGCCGTTGTAGGATGCACAGGCAAGATGACAATTGTTTTCGATGGGTCCCCGAAGCCTCTCCAATCCATGCCCTCGAGCAGCTTGGTCGGGAGGTTGCCGGCTTCTTGAGAGAGAACAATGGGCGCACCCTGCATGGTCATAGACTGACGCATATACGGCGCAAAGCCCTCGTCTGAGGACTTGAGGTCGAGATGGGTGAGGGCTGTTGGATGCCCGTCGGGAACGCCCAAGGAGCCTTCAAGTTGCAGAAGAGGCGGGTGCGCTATACTGCCGGAATGCATTGAAGACACCTCGCTTTCGTTGTCCTCCTTGACAGAATAAATAAGGGCGAATGGCACGTCTAAATCGTTGAATTCGAGGCCTTCGCGAACCCTTGGCCAAAAGTTCCGGACATCCTTAGCGGCAGCGGTCTTCTCACCAACCTCTCTCAACGTCAACATGCGGCGTTCGTTGACCTTGCGGCGGGTATTCTCAAACGCAGGGTTGTAGAGACCGACAATCTGACCGTCGCTTCCCAGCAATGGAATAATTGACCATGAGAAGAAGGTCTCCTCCAAGAATCCGTGTCGCATAATGAAGAGCTGGTTGTCGTTCTTCATGATTGATGTGCCGTTATCCCAGGCGTTGCTTACCACACCCTCCAGCTCCGACCAAATTTCAGCCCAGGCATCCTTGTACCGCATGCCCATCAGCTGTGGGTGTTTTTGGCCGGCGAGCTCGACGTACGCCTCGTTATAGAGGATTACGTTGTCTCGGCTCCAGTACATGGCCGCCGGGTGAGGACTGCCCATGACCATGTTAGCCATGGCTCTGAGATCCGAGTTCCAGTCTTCGATGGGCCCCAAGGCGGTGGAAGCCCAGTCGACTTTACGAGCAAACCGGATGTGATCGCTAAGGTCTTCGGTGATTTGAATGCGTGTCCAGTCGAAAGAGGGCTTCATCATGTTTGTCTGGAACACCTGCTGAGTAAACTCATCCGTGTGATGCCTCCCGCCATCGTCCGCCATTATGCAATCCTCGCCCATGGTTGTGTCGTTCATGTCGTGGGTATCCGAGACGGCATCACCAAAGTAGTCAGGCTCCTCTTCTATTTGCAAAATAGTCGGCTGCGGAGAGGGACCTTTGTGCCGTTGTTCAAGAACCGCCGATTCTTCAGCTAACGGGGCTGGCGAGTCGGGAGCGGTTGACACAGCGCTCAGGTTTCCGCTCACGAATCGATAGCGCTTGCGCAAGGTTGAGCAAGTCCACGTGATCCCTCCATAGTTATGAGATGGAAGGCATACATCCATCGACTCCTGGTTTTTTACGAAACTCATGGCCCACGCTTTGAAAAGCGTATACTCAGAATTCTTCATGGCGTCCTCCCCTTCTACTGACAGCAACTCCAGAACACCAACCGAGGCTCTGAGGGCCGCGTTAGCATACAGCAGGTGGAGCGCTGTCCTTTGGCTGTTGACGGGGTTCGCCAGGTCTATAATGAAGGTTGGGCGCTCATCCTGCTCGAGGAGCTCGACAACACCAATATTCCTCAGCTCTGCGATGCCTGGACCTGTGGACTGGCTAATTGGGCTTCGCGACGAGGTCAAGGTGGCCTCTGCAGAGGAAGACAAGCTGCTGCTCCCGGGAGTGCTACCAGATCTAGCGGCGCCACGAGCATGCACGGTGCCACGGGCCAGGCGGACGGTATGGACTCCATCGTTCTCCTCCCTCAGACGGGCCAGCAGAACGGCGGCGGCGTCGGAGGGAGGTAGGGGGTTCGGGCGAGTGGGCATGGATCGGCGGGCGTTGGAGCGGGAAAAGAACAGAGGGGACGTGACCCCTTGGTTTCGAGCAGCCAGTATTGCCGCGGCGGCGGGAGGCCTGGGTAAGTCGATGGACCTCGGGGGGGCTAGACGGCGCGGCTTCTTCAGCGGAGAGGGTTGGTTGTCGATCTGATGAGTCTCTTCATCCGACAGACGCTTCGCTTGTAAGGGCGCTGGCCTCGTCAGGCGCGGACGGGAAGGTTCCTCGGTAGGGGAGTATGTAGTGGGAGAGGTGGGATCGGAGGTGGGCGTAAGGAGAGACTTTGAGACGTTGTCAAAGGGATTGTCGCAAGTTGTAGCGCTGTACGTCAAACCATACCGACTAATGTCGGGTGTTGTCCATGGTCCCTCGGGGCTGAAGACGTTGGTGGTGGGAGGCGGCGAGGCGGGCAGATAGCGAGGGTTGCTGGACGGGGAACCCGAACCCGGGCCCTGGATAGGATTGACGGACTCGGCGGCGGGGGAAGCAAAGGCAGGGCTCTCGGGTGTCGCAGCGGCAGTGTTGGAGGTCTTCGCAGCCGGGGTAGCGAAGGAATATGAGTTCGGTGTCTTCGTTTTCGCGGTCTTAGTGGTGGTGGTGTTGATGTTCTTCGGGGGATTCGCGGTGTATCCTGCGGCGGTGTAATGGGGTCGGATCGTCGGGGAGGACTGTGGTAGAAAGTGGATGGCGGGTTGTGGAAAAGTGTCGTCGCCCTTCGGCATGAATGCGCAAGAGGGAGGGCAAAGATGGTAGAGCCCAAAAAGTCGGACCGGTCTTGAAATTTCCGTCTCGTGGCTACTCTAAGTGTATGGTTCTCTTCCCCTGCCGAAACTAAAATGATCGTCTTAGCGACAGCGGAGACGGGAGGTGAAGCAGCAGTGGCAACAACAGCAGGCGAGGCAAGGCAAAGGCAAGGCCAGCGCAGAGGCGGAAAGGCACGACTGGAAGACAAAGGGCACGGACGGGAAGGACGGGCACAGGCGCAGCACCGAATAGGCGGAATAGGCGGGCGCGGGCAGGTGAGCACGGGCACCGCACCATGGGAGAGGTAAGGTACGGTACGAATAAGGCAGTGGAGGGCAGGGTAGGGTGGTGCTGGCCTAGCGGTAAGGGTGGATGGAGGTGGGGAGGAGTAAGGTCAGGTCAGCTAAGGTACCTAGCTAAGGTGAGGTGCTTTGCTTGCCCTGCAGCCGTGACCAGAGGGCGACGAGGAGGAAGATTGGAGGAGATTGTGGTGGTTCGAGTTGGCGGTGGTCAAGCACCTCAAGGAACCTTGCCCATCTCAGATGCCTTACCTAGCGTGGTGGTGGTAGCGGGTGTAAGAGGTACGAATGGTATGGTTCGGATACCTTAAGGTAAGGGTAAGGGTAAGGCAGGCAGGCAGGAGAAGGTAAGAAAGGCTGTAGCGGGTAAGGTGTAAGGTAGAAAGCGGGCAGCGGGTGAAAGGCACATGCATCACAGGTCTGGTGCCCGGCTCTTTCTTTCTTGTGCTGTCTGTAGCTGGCGTTGTTGTTGTTGTTGTTGTTGTTGTTGTTGTTGTTGTTGTTGTCGTCGTCGTCGTCGTCGTCGTCGTCGTCGGCGGCGAAGAGCGGAGTGCGACAACGACAACGACGGGCGACGATGTATTGGGGGAGACGGAGACAGAGATAGAGGCCGGGGCCACCCACTGAGAAGAAAGGGAAAGGCCTGCAGCGGAAAAGACTGGACGGACTGGACCCAACTCCGACCAAGGTAGGTAGACTGGACCTGACCAGGACAGGCAGGGCACAATGGGCTGGAGGAGGCTTGGACGAGGGGGCACTTTCCCAGTATGACCGGGGGTGGATAGGTGCAGCGATGCAGCGGTGCAGCGGACCGGGGGTCCTTCTCTTCTTTTTTCTCCCCTTTCCCTCCGCTCCCCCCCAGGGAGTGCACTTTCCTGTCACCTCCGGCAAGGGAAGCCCAGGAGCTGAGGAGGGTTTGCGGAAGGAGCCGCAGTTCGCAGCAGCAGCCAGTTGTGGCAGTCGCAGTCGCAGTCGCGGTGGCAGTGACAATGAACGTTCAAAGGAAGGAAAGAAAGAAAGAAACGGCCAAGGACGAGACAGAGGAGAGACGAGGAGGCAAGGAAACGGAGCAGCAATTACCAGGATAAGGATGCGTCAACTTAATCCAATCCAGTCTGTCGGTCTTGGGGTCAACACCACACACGAAGTGCGGTGGACGACTTTGCGGACGCGGTGGGTGAGATGCGATACAATGCGCCGCCGAGGCTGCTCTGCTAAAAAGGCTCTCGAGAAGGGTGACCAGTCGCTAATTACTCGTGTCGGTATTGGTGTTGGCACTGGCTGGCGCAATGTACGTCGAGGTCGTGTGCGGTGCGTGTGCGTGTGAGGTGGCTGCGATGCGTGAGCTGCTGCTGCTGTTGCTGCTGTGCCGTGCGGCCGTGCTGGCGTGAGTCCTGCTTCCGAGTACCCTCGTCCTAGGTCTGTCTTCTCAACAACGGGACAAGTGACGGGTGACTGGCGACTGAGCGAAATGGCGGCGGGCAAGGACAAGACGGGATAGGGGTGTATCGCAATTGTCGTGGACCGGTGGGTTAGATGTACGTGGATCGGGGAAGAGAAATCGAGGGGCACTATGGGAAATCGGTATCTCAATGTTTGAAGAGGGAGGACAAGGCAAGGGAACGTCGTATTAGCTCTGCTTCGGGTTCGGCTGTTTTTGTTGCGCTTGCTTCTGCCAAAGCATACCATCCGGCTAAGCAAAAACCGACTTGGACTCGCTTGGTTTGGTCTCGACTGCGGCTGGTCTGGTCTGGTCTGGTCCGGTCTGCGGTGCGTTGGTGCCCCTCTGGTCTATGTCTGCTCAGGTAATCTCTCTCCTCAGAGGCTAACGAAAGGGACTAAGGCAATGCGAGGCAAGGTAGGTCGGAGGAGGCAGAGGACAGGACGGGATGGGACGAGAACGAAGAGGAGGAGGAGGAGGAGGAGGAGGAGGGCAAGGTCTAGGGTGCGAATGAGTAGGCAGAGAGAGTGCCGCACTCGAATGCCTTAAGGTCCAGTCCTAAACCGCAAGACATGCGACCGCGTGTGTTGTGTAAGGCAGGTTGATTGGGTGTGTACGTGTGTAACTACTAGGAAAGGTAGGTAGGCAGGCAGGTAGGTCTAGTAGAGAGACGACAAGAAAGAGTAGGAGAGACGTGGATGTAGAAAGGAGTCAATATCCAAACAGTCATCATCGCATTACAGATTGGAAAGAAAACATTGATAACATGGTGCAGTGCAGTTGGACAACAGCTGCTATGTCATAAGGTAGGTAAGGTAGCATGGTATGGCATGGACGCTACGAACAGGAAAGACCCTTCGGCCAAATCCATCCGCGTCCTTCCTTCCTTCCTTCCTTCCCTCCCGGCGTCGCCATATTCTTGCTTTTTCTTCCTGTTTGGTTTCCGTTATTCATAGCCTTGGACCAATCTATCCTCCCCCCACAACGAGTGAGGTAAAAGCCAAGCACGACGAGTCCTTACCCTTCTCGCACTAGGTAGCCCTGCCGACAATGGGCGGCGCTATCGACAGACGACGGAAACATCAACAAGAATGACGGCCCTCGCTGTTTTGATGACTAGCGGCAATGGAACTGAGGTTGCGCCAGACAAGAACCAGAGGACTTTTGTGGCACTTGGAACGGCGCGCGTGTTTGAGTCCACCCTATTCCCTATTCCCGACCAGCTTACCACCAGTTAAGACCAAGTGTGTCTTCTAGCTTCTGCCCTCCTCGGCTTCAGGTACCGCAGCTACCGTACCTACCGTACCGATACCGACCAATGCTGGGCTTGCGATGGGTCCCGCGCCGCGCTCGAGGGTGAGGTGGGATTCGGGTTCACCACGAACTGGGACTGGGCACCGGGGTTGAGAGGGGGCACAGCTGGCAGACGGCAGCGTGGCATTTTGGACCCAGGTCTGGATTCTTGCCGCGACTCGCCCTTTTCCCACAGAATTACGACCTGTGCTTTGTTCGGTACCAGTACCAGGCGCACACACACGACACACACGACACACACAACACGGCGAATGCTTTGGCGATCCAGCAGCAGCGCGAATCTGCACAATGCAACGGGGGACCATGCCGGTGCTTCTCCCTCTCTCTCCTCTCATGTCGTCTTCTTCTTATTATTAGGGGATTTCTGCTGCTGGGCTGTCTGCTGTGCAACAACATGCAAGTCGTGTCCCACAGGTCCCTTCCAGACTCCTGCTGATCTTTTCCAGCGAGCCAATGACAGTGCTTCGGAGTCAAGTCCCTGGAGGAACACCACCACCAGCGACTGCTCTGGCCTCCGGTCCTCATGGCTGCCCCACTCACCGCGCCAAGCTCTCCCGTTTTGTCCAGTCAGGACCGCAGCTTGGCCCTGCAGGTGGGCCCCATCTTTTGCTTCGCGCATTGCGCCAGTACTCGACTCCGGGCGACTAGCAGCAGCAGCAGCAGCAGCAACAGCGTCAACAGACAACGGCTAACAATCTGATGCCACGCGGAAACTATAATTGCCGCCGACTTCAAACCCGACCTGACGGGATGCTGAGAGGGAATTCATGGCAAGCCGCGAGATCCAGCTCGTCGGGGGCCTTATGTCAGAACTTGTTCACCGTGCGTCCGTCTCTAGCCAGGCAGCCTGGACACCAAGCCTGTGGCCGTGGCATACATGCACCGCACACTCAAGCCAGATGCGCGCTGCCTCGAAAGTACAAAGGCGAGGGCAGCCCCATTCCACCGAAGAGGGTGGGTAAGCAAAGACTTTGGCCCATGTCTCTGTCTGTAGCAGCCAAGCTGCCCAGCTCATTAAGGGTTTTCATGCGTCGCGTTCGATGCGCTCGGCAATTTTCCCACATCACACGCCCTCTCTCCCGCAGTCACTCGGCCGTGTGCGTCCAAAAATTGTGACATGCGACATTGACATGGTGGTGGCTGTATCAGTCAGTAGTGAACCCTTGCATGAGAGACGAGGAAAAAGGGAGGAAGCGAGCAGATCGCTGGGGGGCGCTGAGAGGGGTACCGTCCGAGGACCGAAACGTGGGGAATGGAAAGGGAAGAGGGGGGGGAGCTTTTCAACAAGCTTCGAGCAGCATGGGATTTTCGTCCAGGGGATTGGAGAGAGACGGGATGGAAACCGCTCCACCACGAAGCAATTCGGCTTTTGCCCTTAGTCCTGATGATCGCTGCCTCGCTTGGTAAGGAGACGAGGGATGAGGCGAAACATGGGATGCTCTACTATGAGCACAACGAGAATTGCGCGCGCACGGCTGCCGTTGCCCACGACAGTGAATATCTCACCGGCCAGATGGGAAAACGCCGGCAGCAATAGCAAACCACCATGCCTTTTACTTTTAGCCTTGGCGATATCGACGCTACGTTGTATGGGCATAAAGTTTTGCTTCTCAGACATTGACAGAGAATGACGATGGTGCATGTCACAAGAGACCGGGGGAAAGACAGAGAGTCACCATGTTGAAATCTCGCGGTCAACAGGTACATCGTGCTGTCGTGCTTTGGTATCTCTCATCTCTTCCCACGGCTTAGTTCCTATAGGCCGGCGCTCACATGATATCGATCTGACTTGTCCTTTGCATGCAACGGTCCGACGTCCCCTCCCGAGTGTCTCTCTCACTCTCTCACTCTCTCACTCTCCATGACCAGGAATGCAATCCTGGACGAAGCGAACCTCTTTTGAGACATTGGGAAACGAAACGGGAACCCATGAGAGAAAGAAAGAGAGCGAGAGGGAGAAAAGCAACGACTGCGCAAGCATGGATGGACGGCCACTACGGTGTCTTTGCCTCGGCGCGCCCCGTGATGCACGTCCAGCACCAGCACCCGTTCAGGAAACATTTTTCATTCTGTTGAGGATGGCGAGATGATGGACGCCTGCTGCAAGTAACCATCTTGAAGCATATGGCATTTTACCCCTCCAGCATTCAATTGTCATGCGTATAGAGAGTAACTACCAGGCCGCTAGATAGCTTCATCCGTCGAGATGTATCCGCACCGCACCGCACCGCACCGCACCGCAATGAACGAGAGACATGGGCTACGTCACCCAATTTTCTGCAATGATGCGGCATCTTTTACTGGTCTCGTCTAACCAGACATTGAGTTGAAGTCAGTGGCTGTGGCAGTATGTGGTCGTGGTCCTTCATTCCTTGAACCAAGCCACAGCAGAAGTGAGGTTGCGCCGTCGTCAGCAACGGCTGCCAAAAGCACCGGGACAGCAATGGCGATTGGATTTCGGTGCCATTTTGGCGGATGAATTTGGGATGGGAAAGAGTGAGTTCAGTGTTCCCCTCCACTTGGCCCGTGCTCATCGACGCCAGCACAGATTCGAGGCAGGGACATCCTTGTCCATCCTTGTCCATACGCCTTCTGCTCCCCTGTCGGTCTCGAACTGGCGCGGTCCAGACCGTGGTCGCCCCCACCCCGAGCTTGCCGATCGATGATCGTCACCTGCCAGTTCCCCATCGCCCAAGACCGGTTTCATTGGTCCCATTCCGGCTTCACGCTGCCTGTCTGCACTCTGCACTTCGCGCTGCCTATGCCTAGCCTTGCCTACTGTGTGCCGTTTTCTTCTTTGCGGATGATTCCCTGTTCGACAGCTTGCTTGTGTTGGGTAAGTTTCCAAGTCCAGCTTCTTCTTTGCTGATGCCTATGACAGGTCAAGACGCAGAGTTTTTTTGGGTTTGGCCCTAGCAAGCAGGGAGCATGCGCCTAGGTACAGTCACTCACACCAAACTGGTCAGCACCAAAGGCCGTGTCTCGTTGCATTCAGTCATGATCTTCGGTCCACCTCTTCTCTCAAAGACGCCGTGCCCCGTTCCGTATCCAGTGCCGCACCGTACCTTGCCTGGCCGTTCCGACCGCCGGTAGTTGTTAAGCAGGCGAGCAAGTACTGCCGCTTCTTCCACGTCTGATCAGCACAATAGCCTTCCTCTTCTACCTAGCACGAGGCGTAGATCTCCCCGCCTCCTGCATCCCAAGGCTTCCAAAGGACACCGTTTGGAATCATTGCCAATCATTCATCATCTTGCGATGCTTGTGGGGCCGTAAGTTACCTTTGGCTGTCCGGCCTCGTGCGGACGAGCTGCCCGACCGCCACCAACACAATTTCCAGTGCCTGAACGGGGAACCTGAACACGCGGATCGCCCGGGACTTGGCCAAGCGGGCGGAAACCAGCTGTGTAAGCCCTTTCTGGGGGCTGTTTGCTTCCAAAACACACCCTTTACGGTTGCATGCCCGCCCCCGAGACCTGCTGGCCCTCTTGTCTCTTGTCGGGTCCTTTTGGCAGTGGTGTGCTTGGGACGGGCACGACGGGCTTGGAGAGACCGCACACGCCGGTGTCCTCAAAGAAGCGACCGACATCCTCGCGTATGCCTCCTTGTGCGAGGGCAACGTCAATGCCAGACAGCCCCAAGGTCTCACTTCGGAGCCGGGGGAGAACTCGAGCGCGCAGAGCCAACGCCAGCCAGCCTTGGAGGTCGGTGGAGGGATGGCACGCATTCCTCGCCCACGAACTGGTCTCTGCGGGAAGTGCGCGGAAATCTCTCTCGCAGCCCTCGCGCCTTTAGCCCTGATGAGACTAGGCAATTTCCAGGAGCCGAGCTGCTATCTGCTTTCTGTTCTTCTCTCATTGGATTTCTAACCAGCAGAATGCCAGGCGAGGGAGCGCCTCAACCGTCTCACATGCCTCCTCGGCCTGTGTGCCGAACATCTGCGCCAACCAAAGGGCGCAAGCGAGACGTTGAGCCTTTCCTACGGACGAAATGCCCCGGTGTGTTCAGTCGTGAATCCGAATAAAGCGCCCAAAGTCCATGTTGTTCATATCAACAGTCTATCTGGAGCAGCTGGTTACACAATCTCTCAGGAGAGCAAATCGTGGTCGATACGGAAATACCAGGAGGATCCAAGCGTCGAAGCCCCCTTCGTCATCCCGCCATCACCAAGATACAACCGTTTGGTATCCTTGAGCGCGGTCTAGGCCTTGCCAATATCGAACATCGTCGCTGTGAGGAGCTTTGAAATCAGCCCTATCTCTCATTAAAATGGAACGGGGTCTTTCCGTCCCCTGGGTGCATGACGCAAGGAGAAACGGGCCAACAGGACGCCCGTTGGCTGGGGTGAGCACCGAGATTTGGCAAGGCATAGCATTCCTGCTGATTTCTTCACCCGGGCGGGGTTCCGAGTCGCGAGGAGCCATGTCTCGTCTTGTTCCTCCCTCTCCGCATGGGAAACCTCATCTCCGCTTCAACCACGAGGCGCCATCGGTGGTGTCCGAACATTCGCAGTGTCGGAGCCGCTAACGACTGAGCACACGGCTGAGTTCTGTTCTCCGGAGACGCACGACAGCGGGCATCATCGCGTACGTCGTTCTTTTGGGGCTTTTACGAGTGTAGTACCTCCTTCGGTCACCGTGTTGTCGGTGCTGACGCGTTGAACCAGCCTGATGGGTTCGTCCGGTTGATTCGCTGTCTGTCAAGCTGGCAGTCAGCTATGCCTAGAATACTTCACCCGATGGCACGCAAAGCAGGCAGAGCACATGCAAGTCGCTTCTGGTGGTTGGCAAGGCACGACGCGGGTCAAGCTCATTTGTCATCTGAAGGTGGCAGTCAGAGTCCCATTCTCGTGGCACTCTTGCATGGCTCGCTGTCCCCCTCTATTAATATCTTTCGTCGATGATCCTTTGCTTATTGCCGGTAGATCGGATCGTCGCTCACCTAAGCCCGCGAGTGTGGGATTGCCGATAGCGTCCCGGTCGATGGACACCTTACCTTGCTGTCGGACACCGCTCGTGAGGCTTGTCTTCCTTGACAGACGATGGCAGCTTCTTGACAGCGGAAAAAGCACGGTGTGATCGTCGGTGTCTAAGGGTCTCTTCAGTCTAAGGTAGCGCTCGCCGAAGACACGTGCCATGCGCGGCGCCTGGTTGTTCCCGCCCGTAGGCCGTCGCCACCATTCCGGGAAGCAGACGGGAGGCCGTCAACCGGCCGGCCCGCTTTATCAGATCCATGGACGGGTGTCCCATCACATCGCGAGACAAGACGCTTCGCAGCAAGCGCCGAGTGTGCAGTGTCGTTCGGTAGAACCAACATAATCACCCAACATCCGGGGTTTCCACCTGTCCATCACCGTGCGTCAACGCAAGCGATCACGCCGCTTCATCCCTGATTTCTGCTGCGTTTCTGGTCGCATCGCACCAGCATGGCACGAAAAGGCTGATGTTGCCCTCCTCTCTCAGTCCACAGCTTCCCCCAACGGACAGTGACTGAGTGACCAGGAAAAACGGCCCCCAGCCATCCAGGACCCTTGTCCCGCCTTCACCCTGCCCCCGGTCCAGAAAAAGACGGGCGGGTATTGTGCGCAACGTCGCGTATCGCCGTCCCCATTGGCTAACTCGCCCAGGGGCCGGCCAATCAAACGGCCCCTCCCCAGCCCGGCGCTTAGCACCTCTGCCCGCCTCCGCTCCTCATTGGGCACCGCCGCTGTGATTGTCGACCACGGCACATGCAGCAGCCGTCCAATGCCGCGACCCTAAGCTGACCCGGGCCACCGACCTGCTTGCCTGCGGCCCCCTCTCTGTGAACCGGTGAAAGGTGAATGGCGAAGACAGCGAGTGTGTGTGTGGGCAAGCAAGGCCCGGGTGAAGGCGTGAATCTGCAAGAGATGGCCCTTAAACTGCCACCCTGCCCGACCGGGCTCGGCGGTCGCTTTGCAACCTCTCTTCTCCTTTCCCCTCTCTGAAGATTCGCGAGCGGAACCGACGACGACGATAACGACAACGAAGGGAACGGCGGAATAGCGTTGGTTTCCGTTTGACAGCTGAGGTCGAGTGCTGGTACTTTGACCAATGTGAAATCCCTCCCACTGTTTGCTTCGGCGACGACTGCGCCTTCAGCGGGATAATATCCAACCAACCACCCCAAGCTTCCCAATCAGGCCGGAGGAAAACGTGAGGAGAAAGTAGGACAAGAGGTTTTTCTGCACCCCGCGAGGGCAATACAAGAACGCAACGAAAATCAACCCCCGCGCCCGCCTTCAACCTCGAACCGGCGCGAGCGCCCGCGGGCATATCGCAAAACGCTTTAATCATCACACAAAATCCACCGCCTCGCAAAGATGGCATACAAGATCCTGCGCAGGAAATGGCTCCTCAGGCCATGGATGTGGGCCATCTTCCCGCTCGAGCTGGCCGGCCTCGTGCCGCTCCTCGTCCTCTTCGGCATCGCCCAGCCGGACCTCTACCGCACAAAGATGTGGGAGATCGGACACGCCTACGGCTTCAACTCGAGCCCGAACATGGTGCTCTACGCCTACGCCAACTATGAGTCCCTGCCGACGGTTCCCTTTGTCTGGACGAGGACGTAAGTTTTGTCCAAACCCTGAGGTGGGTAGAGAGATGAAGCTGACCATCAAATAACAGACTGACCGACTTCAACGTCGCCCTCTCCGTCATCACCCTCTTCCTCCTCCTCACCAAGCTCGTCTTCTTCATCATGAAGTTCTGGTTCCCCCTCCTCGCCGTCGGCATCAACGTCGCCATGGTCGCCATGTACACCGTCTCCGTCTACGGGCAGATGGGCCCGGACCACGCGGATTCGCGGTACCCGTCGAACGTGGCGTGGTACATTTCCAAGAGCTGCTCGTACGCGGCGCCTTACAAGGCCGAGAAGTCGTGCATGCTCGCCAAGGGCACTTTTGCCGTGACGGTGTACATGCTGTTCCTGTTCCTCTGCAGTCTGGGCATCGCGGTGTACGTGTGCCTGCCGAACAGGTTCGACAAGGAGGGCGCCGAGGATGAGGAGGCTGCGGGTAGTGACGGCAGCTCGCCGGTGGACCCGAAGGAGGCGAGGGAGTGGGAGATGCGGGACATGCAGAAGGGCCCCGCGACGCCGAGGACGGTGCCGTATACCCCGAGGACGATGGCGTTTCACACGCTGGATCGGAAGTTGCCTTTGAGGCAGCAGTACGGTTGAGCGTGTGGCAGGATGTCTTGTCAAGTTCCTGTGTCTGGTGGAGGAGAAGGAGGAGGGTGACTTTTTATGGCTTTCCTTAAACGTCTAACATAACTTTTCTATTTGTCATCTACGCGGCTTAGGTCTATGGTACCAGCGCGGAAATAAGCTCTCAATGATGCCCCCCAAAGAGGGATGAAGTGTCCAGGATGATGAAATGCCCTGGATGTATAGTAGCGGATTTATGTGTCTGCGTCAAATGACATCAATCACTTCAAGAAGCTGCCATGGGAGATACTGCCTGAACGTGACAGCAGGAAGACCAGCATGCGGTCATCTGCAAGTATGACCATCATGTCGTTGAACCGTCTCTGGATTCTATATAATGTATGAGAAAGAAGCCTTGGTGGACATGGAACAGCAAGCGGCTAATCCAAGGGTACTGGGTGGTTGTCTCTTAGCTCCTTTGGTGTACTCTTACTTGATCGCTGGGCACATGGGATGTTTCGTGGCATCTGATGGAGACTTATCGAACATATCTAGAGTCATTTTCTATCCATTGTCGTCGTCTGGCGTCTGCTCGTGTTTATACCGAACACCCGTTTCAACCTGATACGTTCCTTCGAACGGTCAGGTTGATACTTCGATTGCTTTGAAAAACGAGTCTTTAGGCCAGTGGTTTCTTGATGACGAATGTCATCAACAAACCTATCCATTCATCATCTTCATCCGGACGCCTGAATTTGCATCGAAAGGGGAGAGCAACTCGAATATTCGAGGCATATGCTAGCTGTTTTTATACTTCTCTAACTGAGGCGACCGCGTTCAGGGGGGTGATGAAAGGGTTGGTGTATATTGACGTTCTTCTGCCCGGATACTTCGACTTTGTCTGCGTTCCCTTGCGTGGTTAACAGCCACCCGAGAGAGGTAATGACACACATAATGGTTCCCAGCATCTACCTGTGGGTTTAAACAAGACCTGCACTAACCCCATATTCTTACAGGTGCCATTTCCATGCATGCGCATAGAGGAAGGATCTTATCCTCATATTATGGCTCTGCGCATGCTGTGATTAAAAACTCGTGACTTGGTGTTGGGTTATGTTCTTTCACGAACTCCTTCGCCTTTGATACGTCGCTTGAGGAGAAACGTTAGATAGTTTACGAGATATGGTTCTCGTGTATAAGTACGCCAAGGGTGCGGATCTCTGGATGCCCACTGAAAACACTGGTCAATGTCTTCCTCTGGGAACTCTGTCTAGTATATTTGAGTAGATTTGCAATTTGACTTCACAGCCATCCGACTGTGCTCTGAGGTAGTGCATTGCACAACAGAACCAGTGCTCGAGTTGACATGGTCTATTGGGAACACCGATTCAGGCGTCTTTGGGCAATATAAATCAACGAATACATCGGCAAGGCCAGAGAGTCGAGTGGGGCTTCTCAAGTTGCCTCTTGTGGTTTCCATACCTTCTTTTGATCATGATCCGTTGTGTTATCAGCAACTTACATCCGCCTCCCTACCAGTAGCATTCAAAGCCCTCACACATTGCTGGAGACAATTCGAAGAAAAGAAGTGATGACACCGTAATTTATGGAAGCTGCGTATTGACCTCATTACCGGCACAAGACCAAAGAAGTACAGGACCCTCTCTTCCATCACTCTACAACCAACAGCATGAACCGTGTAGGTCCTGACCAGCATGCTCTGGTATCGAATGTGTGTATTTTCAATAGATAACCACGCACTAAAACTGAACAGTCTTGACGGACGCAAATCAAAAGTGGCACCGGTACAAAGGCATCAAGTACGAGCGAGGCCTGCTCAGACCTCACACATGACTCTAGTCGTGTTATACGTTTCCGTGTAGTTGTAATCATCTCGGCGATGTTGAACACAGCATTTGGCGTCATAACAAACCTTGCCGCGCATTGTAGGATTTTACAAGCCCTTCAGGGAATCCGAGGAGTGAGTAAGAGGCGAGTTACACGCATTGAAGTATGATACCAAGTAGGAAACCAGACCACTTCCTGGCCCATGCAGTTTCAGGAGCAGAAGGAAAGGCCAAGGGACTTATTAGAAGGCGAGTTGAAGCCACCAACTCATAAATCACAAACAATGCCCCCTCACTGGCCAAGTGATTGTTCTTTGGATACATCACGATGGCAGAGACGAAAAAAGTTGTGGAATAAGCTGGTCAGTCACAGGTGGCCCACCAAATTGAATCTGGACGGCCTCAGAGAAAACTTCGAACGGAATACACTGACACTAACAGGGCAGACTGACGTTACTGGCCACGCCAGGTACAATTATCAGAGCTGTTCATAATCCCGAAGTGGCTATCTCGTTGTCTTGCACCGTGTGCCTCTCCCTCAAAACTTTTAAATACCCAAGAGACATCGATATCTAGCTCTGAGAGCCATGTTCTGTCCATAAGTCAAATCCACCCCCTCACCAAGTACCAGAGCTGCTATATAAGATAACCAACCAAGCTGAGAAGTACTGCACGGCACCAAATATCTCGAACGATCGGCCTTCGATGGATGAAGTCACCGCTCGTCGCAAGGGTCCCTTCAGCTTGATTTATGACGAACCGAGATGTGGTGCTTTCGGCAGAGAAGTACGACCAACACAAGATCACAAACCTCTCTCATGAATACACTAGTAAATGCAACGGGTAAGAATGACGGACACCAAAGTAAAACCAATCAAGACACACAAGTCACACTCAACCTAGCAATGGATCTTGGTTTGGAGGCGGCCAAAGTGCCCAAAACCACAATCTCGAAAACTCGGAAGCAGCATGTTCATTCTCTACAGATCTACTTACTAACAGAATAAAAGCTCATATTTATACAGCATCAACGTCTTCGGCACACAGAAGCAGGGATGACGCAGCCGGACCTACCCGAGACCGTTGCGGCCGGCCCCTCTCCGGCCGCCAGGATGTGGATCCCCAGGACCAAGCCCTGGTTGGCGAGGGCTTCATCACACCTCCACCACGACGAAAACTTCAACAATCTCAGGAAGGGTGGCCGAGTTGGTTATGGCGCCAGGTTAAGGTCAGCTTAACATCTGTTTCCTGGTGGGGCAACCCGCGCGAGTTCGAGTCTCGTCCCTTTCAAGATTACATTTTGCCGTCTTCACCCAGAGCTCAAGGTTGCATTTTTATTTTTCCTCAGTCTTGCGATGTGTGTTCCCGAATTTTGAACGAGTCATTTCTTAGGTCATGAGCATATGAATTCAGTCGCCTTATGCGCCGTGGTGAGGACAACAGCCGTCAAAACTCCGGCCCAACAGGCGCAACCTCAGCGGGGAATGGTATAGATATATATGTACAAGAGTAGTAGTTTCAGTTTGAATCGTGCGTGCCCTATTCATACACCAGGCCGCATCTAGACGCCGTTTTACCACTCGCTCACCTCGCCAGCCTTGGGAGGCTGCACCCTGACGATCTTATCGCAGTTGAGGAGGCAGAGGGGGTCGAGAGCCTTCTTGATCTACAAAATAAAATAAAATGTTAACAATCAAAGTGCGACCACCACGCCGTTCCGCGGACATTGGCTTACCTGTCTCATGGTGTCGACGGTCGTCTCACCCAGCTCATGGGGGAGATAGTCTCTCTTGACGAGACCAACACCGTGCTCGCCCTGCAAAATCTGTCAGTGACCGCTTCTCACAAGTGTGAACTGAACCGCAGAACATACCGTGACGGTGCCCTCCATCTCGACCGCGCGCTTGACCATGTTGTGCACAAAGTGCTCGGCCCGCTTGCGCTCCTGGTCGTTGTACAGCAGGATCGTGTGGAAGTTGCCGTCGCCGACGTGGCCGACAATGGTCCCGAACAGCCCCGTCTTGGCCAACGCCTCCTTCGTCTCCTCGATGATGTCCGGCAGCCTGCTCATCGGCACGGCGACGTCGCCGGTCCAGACGTGGTCACCCTCGCGCTTGACCGCCATGGTGCTCCACAGGGCCTCCTTCCTCGCGCTCCAGAGCTCGTGCTGTTTCCTCGTTCTTGGCAAAGTCGAACGTCTTGCTGCCGGTCTTGGCGGCGAGCTGCTTCACGAGGGCCACCTGCTCCTTGACGCCGCTCTCGGTGCCTGCGAACTTGAAGAAGAGCGTCGGCGCCTCTGCCCACGCCTTGCTCGTCATGCCCGCCTTGTTGATGCACTGCATCTGCAGGTCGTCCAGGATCTCCACCGCCGCGACGGGGATGCCCGCCGCGACGACCTTGGCCACACAGCTCGCGGCGTCGCGGATCGTCGGGAACGACGTCACCGCCACGGACGTCGACGCCGGCTTCGTCGTGACCTTGAGCGTCGCCTCCGTGACGAGCCCCAGCGTGCCCTCGGAGCCGATGAACAGCTTGGTGAGGTCGTATCCGGCGGAGCTCTTGCGCGGGCGCTGCCGCGTCTTGATCACGGTGCCGTCCGCCAGCACGACGGTCAGACTAAGAACCCACTCGCGCATGGTGCCGTAGCGGTAGGCATTCGTCCCGCTGCACCCCGTGCCGATCATGCCGCCGATCATGGCGCCCGGGCCCGGGTCCGGCGGGAAGAAGAGGTTCGACTGTGCGAGCTGATCGTTAAGCGACTCCCAGCCGACGGCGGGCTGCACGACGACGTCGAGGTCCTCCTGGTGCAGCGCCAGGACCTTGTTCATGCGGCCAAAGTCGATGGAGATGCCGCCGCGCGTGGGCGTGAAGTGGCCCTCCAGGCTGGTACCGCCGCTGTAACCGACGACGGGGATGCGGCGCTGGTGGCAGATGCGCATAATCTGCGAGACCTCCTCCGTGGTGCTGGGGAACACGACGCAGAAGGGCCTCTCGTCGGGCCCCGCCGCGTGCGACGACCATTCCGAGCTGGCGTGGTGGTCGAGGTCGGTGCTGGTGGTGCTGACGTTGTCCTTGCCGACGATGTTGACAAAATCCGCCCACGCGGCCTCGAGATTCTCCTTGTTAAGTTGTGTGGCGGTGCGGTCGTCTTGTGCAGCGGCAGCGTCGACTCTTCGTTGGGGCTTGAGGGGACGAGGGTGCCGAGGTAGTACGACACGCCGACGGATGTGAGGAGCACTGCAAACGAAAAGCACAACGCATTAGCTACCGAGGGCAATTGTGTATCGGGGCAAGGCTGCTGTTGTGCTCACCAAAGGTGTACGCCCAGTTTCTGCCGGGACCGGTCTTTTCCCGCTCAGCAGCGAACCTCTCGCGTTCCGCCCGCTCGCGCGCCAGTCTCTGGGAGATGGAGCCGACGACCTGGCCCTGGAAGGACCTGCCGTGCTTCTCCTCGTTCGATGCCGGTCGTTCGGGCTTGCTAGACATTTGCCGCGCGGCGCCAGCGAGGGCGACGCATCGTCGGCGCGGGGCCGGGCTCGCGGCTCTGAGGCCCTGCAAAGCTGCTTGCGGAGCTCTGGCTCTAAGATGCGCCATTGCGCTGGCTCGGTTCGCGAAGGATGATATTATCGTAGGAGCGGTTCTAGGAAGCAATTGAGACAAATTCGAATTAGAGGGGAAAACGGTACAATTTGTAAGTCTATCCGGGTTGAGGAAGAGGAGGGGTGGACAAAGGTAACGATGTGTAAGTTGTAGGTGGTGGTGGTGGAGCTGCAAAACCCCCCAGGTCTTAGATCTTTTGGAGCTCGAATGGCGAAAGAGAATCCATGCAAAAGCCTGCAGCTGCCACAGCTGTCGGGGATAAGGATTGGCCGGGCCGGCAAGCGGGGTGGACGACCTGGGAAGCTGTGGAACCCCGCGGTACCGTCCAGGTCGTGGTACACTATGTGCACCGCGACCGGCGCAACTCCACATTTTGCCGTGGCTTCCTTTTCCCCCTTCCGCCCGCCCTCTATGCGTTATCAAGCCCGAGGTGAACTTCCGCTTACTGCAACATTGGAGAGGGGCGCCACCATGCAAGCATCGGATGAGGGACTGGACTTTGTGAGAAATAATTGGATTCCAGCCATGAATTAGCGTAGATATCTCGTAGCCCGATACTGTGTCTCCCGTACCCTTCCGGCAGCAGCACCAGCATCGGTATTTCGCTCGTGTGAGCACCTTCTACCCTCATGCGGGTCATCATATCCTAACAGTCTATTATTTCGTTCGTAATTCATGTTTTACACTTTCCCCGCATGGAACAATTCAGCCAGTCTTCCATCCGGGGACAAGCTGCACGTTGAAAGTAGGAGTAGCACCCTGCAAGTGCGCCAGGTACGCAGCCAGCTCCGGATCTTGGTCAATCTGCAAAGGCATCTCCCCGCCCTTGCCATCCTTCAATACCCCCTCTACCCTCAGGCAAATGGCCCCGGGGAACTTGCTCGCCGCCACGTGCCGCAGCTCCTGCATGGAGTGCGAGCTCAGCATCGCGATCCAGAGGTTCGCGTTCACCACGAACGTCGACGAGGGGTGCAGGCGCATGTAGATAGCCACAGTCGTAGGCAGCGGCGGGGCGGCATGGAAGACGGATTGTGCCGCCGTGAACTGCTGCGCGTACTGTTGGTCCACAAAGGCTGCCTGCGCGTTGGCGGCGAGGAGGAGGGAAGACCCGAGATGCGAGTCGAGAGCCAGGTTCGGCTGGCCAAGGAGGGCATTGGAGAGGATGCGTGCTGCAGAGTGGCCCAGAGGGTCGGCGGCTTGGGTTTGCATCGGCACGGGCATGAGCAGCTGTGCCTGGTTGGCTCCGGAACTGGGGACCAAACCCATCGACGAGACTTGCCCTGCGTTTCCGTATTGGCTGACCAGGTCGGTGTTGCTCGGCATATCCTCAACCATGTCTGGCTGGGGCTGGGCCACCTCCGCATGCTGATTGTGCTGGTTTTCAGACACCTTCGGCGGTCCAGTCTTTACGGAGCCCCCTTTCTTTGGTCTGTCCTTTCTCGACATGTCGTCTCGCAGCCTTTTCATGACGTCCCGAGCGAGCACATCAAGAGCCCTCACCTTCTCAGCATGAGAGGGATCTGCAGGTCCAAGTGCGAGAATGCGCTGGATGAGGTCTGACCCATCTACCCACCTGCTTTTCAGGCTATCCCACTGAGCAGGTCCGGCATCAGACTTGGAGCTGAGGCCATCCTCCTTCAGTATCTGCTCAAAAGCGGTGCGCACATCTCTCGCCTCCTCGGGGTTGATGCCAAGTATGTTCTTGGCCTCCGCGAGAGTGATCCGTTTCTCCAGCGTCCTCGCACGCTTCGTAATGTCGGTGCAAATCACGTCGAGGGCCAGTTTCTTGGACTCGTGATTGTCCCTGGACTGCCACATGGCCGTCTGGAGCTGTGGCATCTCCCGCATCAATTGTTCCTTCACAGCCTCCCATCTGTCGGGCCCGGCAATGGTCTTCTTGACGATGTCCGACTCTTCGCAGAGTCGCGCGAACGTGGTCCGGACCTGTCGGTAGACGTCGTTCGCCAGACCAAGTATGGCTTTGGCCTCGTCGAGAGTGGTCTCGGACGGAAACCGGGGGGCAATAGGTGCATCCAGTGACGCACTCTCAAAGGCCTTCAGCCGCCTCCTCTTCCTCCGGTTATTATCCTGGTCCCAAGCCGTACCGACATCGTCTGGCATCGCTCCCAGAATCTCGTGGTCTGTCAAGGTGTCGGGTGTATCCAAACCGTTGTGTCCCCCGAAGCCATCTTGCAACGGCGACGGCCTCGGCTCAGGGTCGGGTACGTCCTTCGCCCTCTCCCCGTTCGCAGCCTTGAGTAGCCATCGATTCTTCGTCCTCACCCGGATCAATTCCCTCTTCTTGATGTCGAACCCCTCCTCGTTCAGCACCCTCAGCATCTCTGTCTGCGACAGATTCCTCTCCCACAACTCCTTGACCCGCGCGACCAGCCGACCATTCTTGTACGCGGGATTCTGTTTCGAAGGAAAGTCCCATTTGCGGAACTGCGTCTGGAAAGCTCGTTTGCTGCATGATACGTCATCAGCCCAGGTCCCCTAATTTCTACCCCAGATTCTTTTTCGTTTCCCGGAAAGCAGGTGAAGCTTGCTGGGTGGATCGGATGGTCCGGCCGGCGAGAGAGACCACCGAGGACGAAGGGGTACCCCCTCCAATCACCCAGGCAGAACCGCAAAATACGGGGAAAATCGGTGGCTTACCAGGGCGAAAAGTTATGGTGGATTTTGAGATATTCCATAATATCCTCGAGGGACTTTTTCTCGTTGATGTATAGCTGGAAACATAGCTTCTCGTGGGCATCCCAATCATAGACCATACTCTTCAGGATGTTGCATGTCTACGGCATGTCGAGAATGCGCCTTTGGTCGGGCACGGGGGCTCTCGACTTGCGCAAGTGGTTGGTTGAGTCAGCCGTACTGTGTTGGGGACCTCGAGCACGGCTCGTGGCACTGTCTTTATCGCATCCTTATCGGAGCTCCCGGTGAGGTCGGTGAAGATGTCACTGTGACCGCAGCTCCAACGTGGACTTACAGCCAACGTTCACGGCATTTAAAGAGGAGGCTTCTCAAATGTGCGATTGCCATGGTTTCCGACTTGAAAGACTCAATTATGCCTTGTATATCATATCATCCATGCCAATGTCTTGGAACTCCGAGAAAGTTCATAGTGACGTTTGACAGCTCCCACAGCCATAACGGACCTCGGTTGTAAACGACCCCTCCATCTCCAACTCACGTTCATCCTCACAACTTCATATACCAGCTTCAGCATCCTAAATATCAATAAGAAGTTCCGCTTCGACCTACATACTCACAGAATAGACAAATCCAAACACAAAACACAACCAGCACCATGGCAAACCTCCCAGAAAGCTACACAACCCTCTCCCTCCCTCACCTCCTCCTCTCCCACCACCCTCCAACCTCCCCGACCGTGACCCCCGTGATAATTCTCACCCTCAACCGCCCCGCCGCCCGCAACGCCTTCACAGACCAGATGGCCCACTCCCTCGCCCGCGCCTACGCCCTCCTCTCCGCCGACCCGCGCGTCAAGGCCATCGTCCTCACCGGCGCCGACCCCTCCAACAAGACCTTCTGCGCCGGCATGGACCTCACCTCCCCCGTCCGCCTGCCCTCCACCCGCGACGCCCACCGCGACACCGGCGGCCTCGTCGCCCTCGCCATGCACAACTGCTCCAAGCCTATCATCGCCGCCCTCAACGGCTCCGCCGTCGGCGTCGGCATCACCATGGCCCTGCCCGCCTCCGTCCGCATCGTCTCCCGCGACGCAAAGATCGGCTTCGTCTTCGCCCGCCGCGGCTTCAACATGGAGGCCTGCTCGTCCTTCTACCTCCCGCGTTTGATTGGGGCCGGCCCCGCGCTGCACCTTGTCACCACGGGCGCCGTCTACCCCGCGACCGACCCGTTGCTTCGGAACCTGTTCAGCGAGATTGTCGCGCCGGCGGAGGTTCTGCCGAGGGCGCTGGCGATTGCGGAGGACGTGGCGGCGAACACGAGCACGGTCGCGGTGCGGGTGATGCGGGACATGATACTGCGGACGCCGGCGTCGCCGGAGGAGGCGCATTTGTTGGAGAGCAAGATCTTCTTTGACTTGTTCGGCGGGAAGGATAGTAAAGAGGGCATGGACAGCTTCATGCAGAAGAGGGCGCCAAAGTTTGAGGCGACTATGGAGAAGGATGCGCCGACCGCGTATCCGTGGTGGAAAGAGACGGACGTCAAGGCCAAGATATGAACATTCTGTAAGACGGAGGAAGAAATTGCGTACACTTGGAATCGAATTAGGATGAAGTGAAAGCTGTTTGTATACTAATCAACGCTCTGCCTCACCCTGTGGATATAAAGAGACCATCTACTCTCAAGGCCGATACTTCCACCGACTCGGGTCAAAGATGATCTCGTAAATGTTCTTGTTGAAAGACCCAATCGCGCAGCTCAAGTCATGGAATCCCTCCAACCCATCAACTGGACCATCCTGTTCCGCGTCAATCTCCTCGTGCAGGTTCCACTGTCCCCTCAGCGCGCCGTCACGGGTGAGGAACACGTCGACATTAACTCTGCCGTCCTTGGCCGAGAAGGTCATGCCGACGCCGATCCTCTCGCCAACTCGGAACGGGTCAGTGAACGACTTGCCTCCCCACCGGTCGTTGATGTACTTGTGCCCATCGTCACCGTGGATCGCAAGACTGCCACGGTGCCATCCCGGCAGTCTGAAGTTGGGGTACGGCAACGCCGTGAATCCGACAGCAACGTCGACCTCCTTGTTGCCGCTCTGGCGAATCTGAACTTCATAGTACGCCGTGAATGGGCGGCCGGTGGCCAGCGGTGAATGGTTCTTCACGGAGTACAGGGGCGGGTAGCCGATAATGGTACCGTCGGGGGCGTTCTTTGGTGTCGAGGCTTCCCAGACGCCGGGGGCGACTTGGTTGAGCGTCCCGCGAAAGCCGCTGGGTTGAAGCAATGAGATCCTGCTCGTGTGGAGAGCTGCGAGAGCCGCGGGGTCGAGGTCGATGGGCTGGATCAGAGGGTACTTGCGAACCCACTCCTCGCCGGCCTCGGCTTCCGCCTCGGTTGAGTTGTTGGCAGGCGACCGGTCCCAGCCGCTGAAGAAAGCTGGCGGCGGAGGGAAAAGGGACGTGTCAGGGACTGCCTCCTCCCAATCGTGCTTCGGCTTGGATTGGGACGGAGGAGGACCGGGAGGCGGCGCCGTGTAGTCCTGTTGTGAAGGCGGGGGGCCCGGCGGCGGCGCATACTCTCCCTGCTGGTGGGAGGGAGGCGGTCCAGAAGGCGGAGCGTATTGTTGACTGGGCGGAGGGCCCGGCGGCGCGGCGTACGATTGAGCAGGTGGAGGTCCCGGCGGAGGTGCGAAATCATCCTGTGTCCGGCCCGGGGGTGGGCCACTCGGGGGAGCATATGTCTGACTCGGAGGCGGACCGCTCGGCGGCGCATATGTCTCGCCACCAGAGCCCTGCCCGGCGGACGCCGTGTACTGGTTGCCGCTCATCTTCACGTCCTGCTGTTGGTGGTGTTGCTGTTGCGCTGAAGATGGTCGTTGCGCGGGCCTCGGTGCAGGAGAGTCATCCTTGTCGGCCTTTCCGCCGAAACACATCGTTCCAAGGAAAAAGAGTAGGCGAGGGAGGGGGAAAAGCTTTGGCCGGGATGGGCGGTGGAGGGAGGGGGAGAGGAATTCAATGCGCGTGTTCGTCTGGTGTGTCGGATGCTTGCGGAGACCGCCAGAGTCGAAGGGCCGCCTTGACGTTGAAATAAAGCCCAAGCTTGATCTTTCTGGGGTTAGGGATCTGAAACAGGGACTGCGATTGGACGTGGATGGGATGCAGTGTGTTTTGCAGTGGTATCGCGGATGCCGCGCAGCTTTCGAATTATGCACTTGTGTTTCTTTTTTTCCCCTGCACTTTTGGCGATGATGCGAGATGGAAATGGCGATGAGTGACGCGGGATGGGCGGTTGAGGTGTGATATGGGCAGTGGAAAGGTGAGATGTTGGGTGGCTGTGTTTGCGAGCTTGGCTTGGCTAGAGAGGTTCGCACCGGTGAATCCAATAAAACACACTGAAGCTGTCCGGTTTAGGCAGCCGGTCCATTTTTTTTATGTCTGCGGGGCACCTGAATCCGCCCGCTCGCAGGACACTTTACGCTGGTGCAGGCCGCGGCAGCAGCTCCCCGCAATGAAAGGGACAAAATGTCACCCAAAAAGCGCGCCGCCTCCTTGCTGCAGTCCACTCGTTCGTTTGCGCAAACATGTCACATCAAACAGTTTTGTTTTCTCTCTTTCAAGATCCGATTTCAGCCGGGCTAAAACAAGAAAACGGTTCCACGCCGGGTGAGGTAGGCAAACGGTAAACCACAACCCTTTCAGGCTAGAACAAAGAATGCTCAGCCACCTCTGATATTTGGCGGAGGCCGCCTATGCCTTCCACGGCACCGCCGGGCGCAAACTTCCAGTGGTGGTGGTGGGGGGGGGGGGTGGGGCGCGTCCTGTCGGGCGCTGCGGCTAAAGCTTAAGCTTACCCGGTGGGCCACCAGATCTCGATGCATCGGTGTGATCTCACCGAGCGACAATATCTCGAACAAATTGTCGTGATACTCACGCGGTAAAGACATTTACGGCCAAAACGGCCAAACCAAACTGACAAAACGAACGAAGCAAGGGGAAACAAAAGAACAGGCAAAATACAAAAATGGGACTACTAGGTCCGCATCCTCAAGGCCCTATTTTACTCGCGTGACGAGATTCGAACTTAGCGCCCCTCCTAGGTTACCAGAGAAACCCTTGGGAAGAATTTGTTTGAACGTGTGCTTTTACCAACTAGGTCACGCCGTTTTCGTTGAACTGGTGACAGATCTTGAGATGCAAGTAAAGATATACCGTTAGAAAGGCAGGAGGCGTGGTGGGTCCACGGTGAAGGTGAAGTGATGGGAGAGAAGGTACGGAGGTCGCTCTTGCTGCTTGGGGGCGAGACGCTATTAAATACGTGCTACCTAACCAACAAAACACCACCTCCCCGTTAGCGCCGTCGATATGGCACAGCCGCACATCCAGTGTCGTTTGAAAAGACGTTTTATCTAAGGTATCCTCCATGTCAAACATCATTCGCTACTATACTCGGCGCGATCACGAAGCAACCAAATTGAAAACGTTTATGAATAAATATGTGTTTGATAATCGGCATAAGACGATACGTCCTCATCGTCCAAGTGGACGACGATCCCGTATCGCCACTATTTACTGCCGTCTAAGAATGGCCTCAAATTGTTACAAATTTGGTCATGTGAAGAAAGAAATACCCCAATCCTAGTCATCCCCTTGGTTAAAAGTAGGCCGTCGACGTCAAGCGACACCAACGGACTAGAAAGAAAGAAAAAAAGAGTCATAAAGCATCATGAAAGTCATAAGCTGCCCTCACCAACCACTCAGCCTCGCTGACACGTATCTTACAACGTCTCGTACACTTAAGCACCCAGAGCGTTGACCTCGTCAGAGTTGGGGTAGAAGAACGCCACCAGAGCGATGATGACGTATGTCGCACACAAGAGGGCACCCTCGAGGTAGTTACTCCTTCCGTCCAGGACGAGGAAGTTGACGATGAAGGCCGAGACGAAGAGACAGACCGTCTCGAAGAGGGTGAAGTACAGCGACATGTCCCTGCCAAGAGCCCAGCCGATGATGACGACAATGGGGGTGATGAACAGGGCGATTTGGATGGACGAACCGACGGCGACACCAATGGCTAAATCCATCTTGTTCTTCATAGCAACCGTGATGGCAGTGACGTGCTCTGCGGCGTTACCGACGATAGGGAGAATGATGAGACCGATGAAAACCTCACCCAAGGGACTTGACTCCACAACGTCGTTGATGGAGTCGACCAGGAACTCGGCACAGACTGCGACAAGACCAGTAGAGAACAAGAGGAGGAGGATGGCGGCAGTGCGGGACAAGTGATCATTGGGCATAACCTTCTCCTCCGTACCGTCGCTGCTGTGAACGACATTCCTGGGGATTTGGGCGGGGAACAAGGCGCCAGGGGGTCTGACGCTAGGGTTTGCGCCATATTGGTTCAGGCGGTCAGGCAGAGAGTTGGTGCGGCGGATACCGAAACGGACGCGGGGGACGGGGCCGCCGGTGACAGGACCCACGACCGGAGAACCGGGACCCTGAGTGAAGACGGCAGGGGCAAAGTTCTTGATGGACAGGCCGCGAAGGGCGGGCAGGGGTCTGCGGTCGTTCTGGTTCTGGGTAGGCTCAGAGGGTCCCTCAATGGGCGCTGCATCCTGCTGCGCGAAGTCGACGCGACGAGGCTCGCCATTCTGGAAAGTAGCCGTCTCGGTGCCGTTGCTGACGGGTTCATCGACATCGACGAGGTTGTTCTTGGACCTCTTCTTGGACTTCTTGTGCTTGTGGTGGCGTCTGCGGTGCTTGCGGTGCTTGCGAGGCTTCTCATCCTCAAGGGCATCCTCACTGCCGACGCTTGAGCCGAAACGGGGAAGACGAGGGCGGCTGGGAGAGCCCTTAGTGCTGTGGGTGCCAGCGGAGGTGCTGCGAGTGCGAGGGCGGGCCTCAATGTCGACGGAGGCCACGCTGGACTTGCGTCTTCTGCCGCCACGCAGGACCTTCTTCATCCTCTGGCGGACGGTGCCGGCGGAACTGTCCGAGCTGTCCGAGTCGGTGTCGGAGTCTGAGTCGCTTTCGGAGCTGGAAGTATCCAACCATCCGACGGCGGGACCAGGAGCAGCCTCAGCATCGACAATGTGCTGAGGGGTGGACTCATACATGTAGGCATGAGACTTGAGCTGGAACAAGAGGTAGACAATGTACACCAAAAGGAGGATCTGTCGTGGTTAGCAAAAGTCATCTTCAGTTGCGTGTGGCTACTTACGACACTGGTACCACGGCTGATCTTCAGCGTCTGATCGTCGGCAGTCTTGAGGTTCGTGAAAGAAGCGTGGAAGGCAGTCTAAGCGCGATTTGTCAGCGGTCATGTCGACGTAAGGATCAGGAAGTACGCACGGGCAGGACCAGACTGATGACACTCAGACTGAGCAGACAAGCACTCATCTGGGTGACGGTGCTGTTGTAAATCTGCCAAGAGGTTAGTGTTCCTTCGTCAATTACTAAGAGTTGACGATCATACCTGCTCTCGGAAGCGCAAGCCACCAAGGAAAAAACACATGCCCAAAATGAGCAACAGGTTGGCCAAAATGGAGCCAAGGAGCGACGCCTGGACGATACGGATTTCATTCTGTCATGGCGTTAGAGGGCATTTCCAACTCTGCGATTGGTGGGGGGAAGCTTACCTTGGCAAGTGCGATACTGAAGCGTCACAAAAGATTCTCATGTCAGTGACACTGCAATACAAATTCATAACAAAGGCAACGTGTGTGCATAGACGAATGGACGAAGACGGGGAGAAAAAGCTGCGTGATTTGGGACTCGATTGATGTGATAGTGTCTTTTTGCATCGACTTCTCTTGTCTTTCTTGTCTTGATCGCCTGCATTGGTGTAGAGACATACATGCTAGAAGGAATTAAGCATTAGCCAAGGTTCTGCCAAGAGATGCGATATGTGCGGATTTGAGGGGCGAGTAAGGGCCAAGATCCGGGGTGCGACATGGCCAAGACAAGAGCCAAGCCAAGCCAAAACACGTCGGATCTCATGGTCCCCTCACCTCTCACCATCCTCCCGAAACACGGCTGGTGGTGACGGGTGGAACCACACCGAGCGGTACAGTTTGGATGGTCCATCAAGAACAACAACTGCAGGGGACTTACAAAATAATCAACTCCACGGCGTTACCAAAGGTCACGTTCAGGAGGGCGCCAACGGTGTCACCGAGCTTGCTGGCCACGGATTCGGTGGCGTGGCTGAGTAGGCCGGCGAGGGGGACGATGGCGATGGCGTTCATGGCGAAAACCACGCCGGGGTTAACGTGCAATCCCTTGACAATGATGCCAACGGGCACGAAGACGAGGAGCAGGTTGATCCAGCTGTGGAACATGATCATCTTGCTCGTCTCGTAAAAGCGAGTAGCGACATTGGGCTTCTCGGTCTGGGCCGGAGCGGGTGTCTGCTGCTGCTGGGGGTGGGGGTTATTGTTGTTGTTGCTGTTGTTGTCCTGAGGACCAGCCCCGTTTCCTACGAGAGACCCCTTCCCCTCAACCTGCGTAGATGTGAGGCCATTCTCGCGGGCAGATGACTTTTCGTAGTCGGGGAGGTAGTTCTTGCTTGTGGAGGAGCTGGTGATGTTGGACGAAGTGATGATGTCGTCGGCACGGCCATTATTGCTGCTGGAGCTGGAGGTCGTGGTGTTTGAGAGGGGAAAAGGTTCGATGGCGTCTATGGGAGCAGCCGGATTGCCTTTGGATCGCTTGGAGGAGGAGTGGTGGACGCCATGCGCGGTTGCTTCTGCTGCACGACTGTCTATATTGGGCGGTTCTGTAGAGGCTTTCTTCATCGAAATTGATGACCGGACACTCGTGTCTCGGCGGAGATGCTACTTTTGAGAGAAAGGCACAAGAAAGTGTGATATTGTTGTTGTTGTTGTATGTGTTTGATGGGTGAAGAAGGGACGCAACCAAGATGAAGACAAGCTTCGAGAGGGGGGAGGAAGGGCAAGTAAGAGAGAAAAGAAGACCCAAACGAGACTGCGGTCAGACGCGCGAGACGAGGGATGCTTTAAAGAACTCGGATGCGATGGGCATGAGGCAGAGGCAACGTCCCAGACGGGGGACCTTAGCTCGCTGCACCGCGCTGCTGCACTGCACTGGACCGCACCGCTCCCTTCCCTCTCGCTCACCTTGGGACGGAAGGCCGATGGATGGTGGGAACGCGGAAGTGTACCGGCCGCCAGAGCTACCGTGGAGGTAAAATCAAGGTCCCCAATCACGACAGGGGTGTCCCCCCGCCGAACATGGGGCAGCTCTCGCTGCAGGGAGCCCCTGTCGCTATCTGGCATGCCCGAAGCCAATCGCTAACGTCGAAACGTTCTAGTGGATGAACCGCCGCCGAAGTTCAGTGCCAGATACAGTAAGAGAGCGCTGGTCACCTGCCTCAGGCACTGCCGTGGCGCGTCCACAATTTCTCCATCTTTGATTGTTTTTCCTTCGTGAGTCTCTGTTTCTCAGCCATTACCGCTGTTTCTATTTCCATACGCAGTAGGAAGACTCCAGTTCGCAGTGACCCTGATTTGCAATGCTGCATCAGATAACCGGAGCTCTCCTGATGACATGTCTGGACTCTGGAGGAAAGGCCCCGCCGGTGAGGTAAGGTACCTTAAGGTGGAGAGTTGATCCCGCGGTGTAAGGTGCCTTGCGAATAAGGTATTGTGTACCATAGTAAGGGATGTCATGTCATGGGCACTGCAATCTGGAACCTGCGCCGTGGGCCAAAGGGCGTTGCAGTCGCACCAAGCTTTCGCCATGGAACGGTACGTACACGTGGGTGGAGGACGCAGGACTGGGCGAGAGCCGGTGCCCTAGGAAGACGACGACGACGACGACGACGCCATACCGAGTACAGCAGCGGCAACAATGCATCATCGCCCTGCCTGCATGTACTGCGTACATGCTGTCACAGTCCCCTCGCCTATCAACTTCCACCATGGCGAATCCAGATCCAGGTTCCATCCAGCTCATCCATTGGCAATGATATCACATCCCATCATCAAATCAATCCGCCCCAAGGAGAAACACATCATTGCCTGCACATCACATACATGCTGCCATTGCATCCGTCCGTATCGACGATTGACGGACTGCGGACCAAGGAGGCCTCTTGGCAACCGAACTCGATTGCTTGCTGTTCGCCTCAACGTATTCCGCCATCGAGGGTCATCTCAGCCTCCTTCTCAACAAAGGGCCGCCGTCGACCGAGACTCACAGTGGATACGCACTTAGCTAATAAGCAACCATCAGATAATGACTGTGACAACGGACAACAACGGTCTTTCGCGCAACGGAAAGTGGGATACCTACCTTACCCTCCTCCAAAAGTCTCCAACCCTCCCCCCAGTGCTCCTAATGCTCCCCCCAAGTGCCACCCATCCCTGACCCTACCTCCCTCCCCTCCCTTCCTCTCACTGTGAGTAGGTGTCTCCCTCGCTCCGCCCGCTCCGCCCGGACTGTGCAGCTGAGCCTCACAGTCGTAGTCTAATTCGCAATAACCCTCGCCTCGCACCATCCCAACATCGCCAAAGTCCGACTGTCCGCTCTAATGAAGAGGAAGGGAAGGAAAAAAGAAGGGACACACACACACACTAGACTGTGGCCCAGTGTAGTAATCAAGGCGTCGGCCGCGAATTTAACCTACGCCACACTGACACCCACCGTCTAAACAAACAGAAACCACAGCTTCGCGTCCGAGCCCTCTGCGACCGGCCGACGATGCCTTCTTTCTCCCACCGGACGGAAGCCAAGCCGTGGGCAGCACGAGCTTAAATCATGTTCACTTCAAACGATCCAAACAAATCATCACCCGTTGGAAACATACTGAAGCAGGAAACCTGCACAAAAACACTCCCTGCCTGTGAAAATGGGAGAGATACATAGCACGGGAAACACTGTTGTCCACCTTTCTTCAAGAGACAAGCACTTAGACCACCACCGCAACTCTCGCGCGGCCTTTCCTCCGATTCAAGTCGCAACGTGCGCCAAGAACAGCGAGTCCAGATGATGGACGCTTTCTCCCCTTCTCTCTCTCCCTCTATCTCTCCTCACAAGGCGGCAGAGCAGGAGGAGAATCTCGAAACATGGCCCGAAAGACACGGACGGTCGGTCCTCTCTTTTCCCATTCCCCCCCCTCATCTGTCTTGTTTCTAGTTTCGCCGGATGCTTTGTCGGTAAGAAGACACTATGGTACTCTCACGATCCAACCGTCCATCCATCCATTATGCCTCCTGCTGCTGCTTCTTCGTACTGCTCCCCTCATAAGAAGCGGCAGAAAGCCAACGTAAGGCCAGGAACCGTAAAATCCACAAAATGTAGCAACGCAGGTCACACGCATTTCGCATTCCCCCCTCTCGCCCAGTAATGCACAAATGCCTTATCAGACAGACAACACCCCGAGGATGACCCTCGTACCTGGCCCGGCTGTCAAAACCTCCCTTGTGTGATGGTCAACAACACGTGTACCCTGTGCAGCGGCATCTCTATGCGAGAGTGATCCATCCGGCCCGGCTATTTGCACCTCGTACGCAAAAAAACACACAAGCCGTAGACAACCAAACATGCAGAGTGAGAGAGTCATGACTATTTCCACCAGCAGCCTGCGGAGGACAACCCCAAAAAAAGCTTCCTAAACAACAGATATGGAAGACACAGAGGCCCTTGCTCATGCTCTCTCTCTCTCACCGTATCTGCAAAGACTGCTTCCCCGGTGCACGGAACCACTCTTTCTTCCTTCACCTCGTACCTTACCTCGAATATTCCATTCCGTATTTTGACGAACCGCTGCCCCCCCCTTCGCCTTACTTTTCTGCTTTGCTTGGCCGAGCCCATCTTTCAGAAACAGTTACACGTCTCTGCAACTTAATTCCAATCCCCATCCACCCCCCACCGCCGGCCGGTCTGGCCCTCATCCGTCCCCATCTGCAGTAACAAGCCCACAACCTAATTCATGTGCCGGGCGAAACATTGGAGAATAGCGAGAGAAAGAGAGGGCACTTGCACAACCTGCATCCCAAGGAAACATGGGAAACAGTAAACCCAAAAAAAAAAGATCAATCGTGCAATTGTGCATGTTTGCAACGGCCCCAAAGACGCGTCATCCGAACACTCTCTATCTCCCTTCCCTTCACCAGTCACACCAGTCACAATCCCAGATCATCAGGGGAATTCAACTAATCAAGTCAAGCTTCAATCACACGAACGGAGCCGCTTCCATTCACGTACATCCAATGAGAGCCCCGCCAGAGAAATACCAAGCCGGAGCCCACGTGCCGAAAGTGACGGGTCCATTCCCAGCTGCGCCACGTATCCGTCGCCCTAAGCCACAATGACGGGTGGCACAGGGGTGTTGTGAGCCACCCACCCGTGCCACCGCAATGGCGAGCCCCGAGATGAGAGAGAGAGAGAGAAAGCAGGGAAAAACATCCGGACTTCCTCTCCAGAAGGGGACACCGGTGGAACATGCGCAATCTTGGCTTCTGCCAAGACATCATGGCCACCGCCAAGCCATCTAGCGGGTCATCCCGTCATCAGTTGACCAGTGGCTAGATGCGATGAGCACCTTCCGGATGATTGAGCTGCGTGATTGCTTCTCGTAATGGGATCGCGGTATGACTTCACTTGGTCACAAAATGGTGTCTGGCCAGATTCGCCATTCAATATAGCTCTCAATATGCTTCAACCCTACACGGAACAACTAAACGAGGCTGGGCCGTCTTCTACCTCGCTACACAATACGCTTAACAACTCGACCACCGCAACTCTGGCTCTCTTCTTCTGTGTTCCCGTACGCCTTTGCCGCCGTCAGCGAGCAATCGAGGATTGTCGCTGTGATGCCATCAAATTAAGAGGAAAACGACGAGTTGAACCAACGACTGCAAATGATCCCTTGCTGAGGAAGAAAAACCACCAATCCGTCTGTACCGAAAAAAAGACCTTTCCCAGACCCCTTCGTCAATCGACGCAAGAAATAACAAACTTCCCTATTACGAAGTGAGTAACCACGAACGAAAACTCCTTCCACCTTTCTATGCCGTTTCGCCTGTAGTGCAGTAGGCGATCAAGACAACATGGACATCTGACAATGAGACCAAGAGACCAACCACATTCTCTTGGCTTGGTATTCACACATTAAAAACCTCGAAATTGTAGAATAGAGGGGTGAGTGGTGTTGCATCCCCCTTCTCAACGCTCAACACGTCGTGCCGGGGATAAGCTCATCTGAGATGAACGAGCACCGCAAAGAGGCCGCGAGCCCGAATCCGCGGATGGCGTGCAATCGAGGGCATCAAGAGTCCTCTATCTCTCTTCGCCGCCTCTCGCCTTGCCCCGCCTGCGGAAGAAATCCATGACTCTCTTGGCTGCTCCGCTGCTACCTTGGTGACCGTGGTACTGGTCCTGGTTGTAGGCGTCCGTGAATCTCTTATTCTTCTGTAGCACGCCCGACCGGCCGTTTCCTCGGCCTCCATCGTAGCCTTCAGAGCTGAAGCCACCAGTTGGCTGCGGGATTCCGGACCGTCTTCGTGATTGAGAATTCTCGAAGGATGATTCGGATCCAGTGTTCAATGTGGCGCCATGCTGCATGTGGCCTGGCACCGCGCTTGGTTGACCAATCGGGCCAACGTACTGTTCCTGGCCCTGCTGCTCCTGCCAGCCTTGACGCTGGAGTTGCGGTGCTGAGTTGGACCCAGGTTGGCGGTAGCCTTGGTCGTATCCTCCATCATAACCACGAGATTGGCCCCGCTGGTCCACATACCTGCCGTGCTCGTCGACCTCCGGGGGGTCTTGGATAGGGAGGTCGGGTTGAGACTGAGGCTCGGACGGTGGTGGGTGGTGGTCATAATCCCTGCCAAGGCCGATGGCCTTCAACGAAAATGACTGAGGAATGAGTGAAAATCGCCTGTTTGGCTTCTCGCGAGAGGTTTGCGAATCTGCGATGCTACCGCTCCGCTTCTTGCCAAGACCCAACGAGAAGGACCGCCGGGACGCCCTGGAGTCGATTGAAGGACGGGGTTGACCCTCAAGCGGCATGTTGTTAGGCATGCTGACTGGAGGATACTTCCGGTTTGCGCTCTGCGAATCAGGCCGTTTGCTGCGGTTCTTACCACCGAAAATGGACCCGTTTCGACCCAGCAACTTCGATCCAAGGTCACCAATAGTGTTGGATCGCTTGTGGCCGTGGCTTCTGCCGTCACTCGATTGAGACGGTGTCTGACTCTGCGGGGGTTGCTGCTGTTCGGGGAAACCGGCGACTTTGGCGAATTTGGCGGGGACGGCGACACTGGGTCGTCCCATGGCTTGCGGGTCCTGGGAGTTCGGTTGTTGGATCCTTCCTTGAGCATTAGTACCTGCGACGGCCGGGGGAATAGGTTGGCCGTACGATCCTCGAGCACCGGCTCCCAGTCCCATGGAGCCTGATGCCATTGAGCCTCCTGTTTGAGGTCTCGCGGTGGGCGGTGGGTTTGAGACTGATGATACAAACGCATTGTCGGAAGTCGCACGAGTATCGCGGGTCGGCCTTGTCGGCGGCGCCGCAGCCGTGTTCCGGTGAGCACTTGGCGGTCTTGTGCCTTGTCTGCTGGATCTGTACGAGTCTCTTGATACGGGAGGGTCTCTCGGCAGCGGCTTCTCTGCAGCAACCGGCTCCTCGGCCACTTCGACGGGGCCCTGACTGTTTGAACGTGCCCGCGATTTACTTCCAGTTGCGTACTCTCCTCTTTGCGTCTGTGTCGTTGGCGCAACATACTCAACCTGCACAGTACGGCGCTTGTTGTCCCTTTGTTGCTTGGCAACAGCGGCTGCCTCTGCATCAGCGTCGATCTTGGCATGCTTGCTGGCGAGACCTCCCACAGATGTGGGCGTGTTGGCCTTCGTCTTGGACGATTCGCGCACCGAAGCGCTGCGAGCAAGACCGGATGCCTCCTGCTCCTCGGAGGGCACTGTTGTATTTTGAATCTGAGTAGGCGTCGTGGTGCTACTCGTAATGAACTCCACGACGTGGGCATACTCGCTCAGCCAACTGTGCCGGGCAACCTCGAAGAGATCGGCACGTTTCCTGGGGTTGGGAACAAGGATTCGTCGGAGGAGGTCGCGCGCGTGGGGGGTAACGTATTCGGGGAATGTGAGAGGAGTGTTGACAATGTACTTGTACAGGAGGTTGATGTTGTCGCCCTCGGGGTTCGCCGGATCATCATCGAAGGGAAGGTAGCCTGCCAACATCGCGTACTAAGTTCTTGTTAGCCTCCAGCATGCTTGTTTTACCAGAGCAGCTGTACTCACCAAGATTACACCGCAACTCCACACGTCAACCTTTCGACCGGTGTAAAGCGAGTCACTGACAACGAGCTCGGGTGCAGCGTAGCAAGGACTGCCGCAACTCGTTTGCATCAGATCGCCCTTCCTTGTGCCGTTGGTTTTGATTCTATCAAGTCCCAACTTTTTGACAAATTCACGGTCACCAAGGTTTAGCTCCTCCTCTTCGGAAAGCTCTTCCTCGGCATCGAAGGTGTTTGCGAAGCCGAAATCGGTAATGATGATGTTGCGGTTACGGTCCAAAAGCAGGTTTTCCAACTTGAGATCTCGATGAACAATACCCTTCTTGTGCAAGTAGCCCACGCCAGAAACGAGCTGGGCGAACAGTCTGCGTGCCGCATTGTCCTTCAGGTAGCGGTGGTTGAGGATGTAGTCGAAGAGCTCACCACCAGATGCGTACTCGAGAATGATACCAATGTGTCTCTCTGTCTCCACCATTTCGTGCAGACGAACAATGTTGGGGTGAGAGATGCCTCTCAGAATGGCAATTTCGCGGTAGATCTTGGCCAATCTGGAGGGGTTGTTGCCAACGCTGTCTCGCTTGATCAACTTGATAGCGACCTATTCCCGAAACGTTAGCATGTGGTCGGCATCACCATCGGATCCACAAACTCACTTGAACACCACCGTCCTGCTTCCATCCGAGCTTGACCTTCCCGAACTCGCCCTCGCCAATGGTGTTTCCGAGAATGTAGTCGCCAAATCTGACAACTTTATCGCGCTTTCCAGAGTGGTCGTGTCGACTTCTGCCTCCTCGTCTGCCATCGTCGTGTTCGGACATGCCAATCGGGGGTGGCACGGCGTCGTCGTGGGAGGAGCCGACGCGCTGAGGCTGAGCTTCCGCCAACCGCTCCTTCTCGCGGGCGACATCTACTTCGGGTTGAGAAACAACCATTCTGTTCAGGACGTCGCTTCCCTCGCGGATGGGCTGCTTGGGAGACGCGGTCGACTGCGGGGCCGCATGGGATCGTACAGGGATTACCGTCGGCTGGCTCCCTGGGCGGCCACTGGAGCGGTGAGGGGAGTCTGGGGCCATTTGTTGATGTGATCTTCTGCTGCGAGAGGCAGCAGCGTCGTCTGAATAAGAGTAGTCGGCATTGCCGTTGGTGCCGTCAGGTTGAGCACGTCGGGGTGAAGAGGCAGCCTTATCGGCTGCGTGATCGCGTCTTTTCGAGGAGGCGCTGTTGGAGGTGCCCGTGTAATTCGTCGAAGACGTTCGAGGGGGGGCGACGGGCGGCATGTTTTTTCGTCGTTCGGAGGATGAAGACTGGTAGTCTGGGGAGGAAGGCGCGACGGCGACGGGACTGGCGGGGCCAGCTCGGGACGTCATGGGCGAGACTGGATCCGGACTGTTTACAGACGCGCCGGTTCCGCTCGGTCGTCTCGAGGGGCGGTGTGAAGATGCAGTAGAGGAAGTCGTGTTCTTCAGATTCGCATTGTACGCCTCGCGGGTTGGAGAGGAATGATTCGACGTGTAGGGGCGGCTATTCGGTGAGGCTGCGACGAGAGGCGGCGATGCCAACGCTGTTGTTTGATGGGCAGGCTGCAGAGTGGCCGAGGACATGCTCCTGTGACGCTGAAAACGCAGGCGCGGAGGAAAATAGAGTTCGACTGAGCAGCCGTTCTATTTTGGCGTGTTTTGTTTCGCGGCTATCGCTAACCAGTTGGTCTGGGATGTTGGTGCGCTGAAGGAGCCAAGGGAGAGAAAATCGTCGCCGGGGCGGGCAGGATTGAGTAGCGAGCGAGGAGAGTGAGTAGTTGAAGTTCTCTGCGGCGGTCTGGCAGCAAGTTTCAGGACGCAGGAATTAATGAGCTGCAGGAATTAAGTCGGCCAGAATTGGGATGAGATGGTCGAGTCCGATTGGAGGTATTATGGACCTTGGGCTGCGTTGTCTGTCTGCTGTACCAATGAATCGGGCTCTGGCTCTGGCTATTTCATGGCGCGAGTGTAAGGGTATCGCTTTGGGAGGGGCTTTTTTCTGGACCAGGGCTGCCGATTTGTTGTTTACTGCAGCTCAACCAGGACGAATTGTCTGCGACGACCGTCTGTGGTAGGTCGAGTCAACACCGCAACACACAAAAAAGACGCGACAAGGGGGGGCGATCTCACGCACGCACACACTTTGTTGTTGTGAGCGGCAGTGCGGGCTTTGAGCCTATCCCTCTTGCGTGTGTCTTGACACCGTCTGAGACCACACGGGGCTGCTGCAGACAGTGGGAGGAGGGAGCGAGTGAAAAACAGCCAAAGCTGTGGTGTCGTCTGTGGTGTTGGTGGTGGTGTAGTTTGATTGAGGGAGAGCACAGGCTGGAATTCGGCGGCGGGCAACCCAACGTTGATGTTGATAACCCCCTATTGTTGGCCAATTGAGGTCGCCTGACTTGACTTTGGAGCTCTAGAATAGTTGGAACGATACCAGGCAAGACAGCAGCGGTATGGGCGCGCGGGCCCAATTCCTGGTGTTGACTTTTGGTTGAGTGTCGAAGCTGTCGATGGTGCGCTTCGTCGCCTTCGCAAGGTCGAGACTAGCGGCAGACTATCGGGGCGAGGTTGGATCGTCGGTCGGAAAAACAAGACGAGACGAGAAGACGCTGACAACAGCAACAACAACGAAGGTGCGCTGCGTGTTGTAAGGTATTGTCTGCACCGCACACAGGTGGTGGTGGTGGTGGGATGAGGTGAGTTGAGTGCGGCCCGACCTGAAGCGAGGCGGTAGGAGGGAAAGGTGTGGAGGAGTGGTGTCGGCGGCGGCGACGGCGCGGGACAGACCAGACCAGAGGGGATCAGAGACCAGACTAGAATGAGAGAAGGACTGGCGCTGGCGCTGGCAAGGGCGCTGGTGGAAGTGGGAATGGGCCTTGTCTTGGCTTGGACGAGGGGAGACTGGACTGCGAGGGAGGAGAGCAGAGCAGAGCGAGCCAGCGAACGGTCAGACTCCCGTCGTTCTATCTGTAGTTGGAGTAAAATTGACGAGATGAGACCTTGGGGGGTGCCGGTTGCAGGGCGCCCGATATTTGGAACAGCAGCGCAGCGCGAAGCGCGACGAGGAACTTGGAACTGCGGGCTGGTGGTGCGGTGCGGTGCGGTGCGGTGCACTCCAGTCTCCTGCTGGGTATCCGCCGTACGAATCGAGGGCGAGAGGAGCAGAGAGCAAGCAAGCAGAGCAGCGAGATTGGAGGCGAGCTGGCTGCCCTGGTTGACCTGGCTGGGAAGAGAGAGCGCGGATGAGAGAGTGGCTTCCAGGGTATCGTGTACCTGCAGGGGTGGTGTGCAATGCAAGTACCGCCCAGGAAAGTGAAGGCGGAGATGTGCGTGGGCCTCAGGGGGAAAAAGCGGGAAAGAGACAGCAGGTGCGGTACATGCAACTAGGAGCTGATGCAGGTACCAGATACACACCCAAACCCGCTAACGCTGCGACTAGGTAGCTAGTTACCTCTGCACATACGAAGGCCGCTCATGCGACTGCGACTGACTTGTCGACTGCTGCTGTCCAGCTGCAGTGGTATGCAAGAGGAAGGAGAAGTGCAGATGAGGGCTGAGCTTCCCGTCTGAAGCAGCCCGGACGGGGTAACGGGGTTGCGCTCGCGGTTGTCGTGTCGTGTTGGACGTTGTTTCGGCAGGGTATCCGGATGGAGAGCAACCTTCTGACGTCGAGGTAGGATCGAGCTGAGCTGAAGTGAAGGTTGATTGATTGTCTGCGTCGAAGCACTTTCTGGCCGTATCGTCGATATCATCCGCCTCAACTAAGGTTGTTTGGCGGTGGTGTTTGGGGCTGCTCAGGCTGGCAATCGAAAATGAGGAGATACCGTCTCGTTAAATTATGGCACCCGTGGCCGTCCAAGCACCACCACGCGAAAGTAGGCTGGAAGAAGGTGGGTGGGCAATTCGTCGTTGCTTTTCTCCCTTGGGCTTGGGTTGGATTGCTGGCCCGAGAGTGTTAATTATGGCCGTCAATGCAGCGGCAGCGGTAGCCGGAATGGATGGAATGGATCGATGTGCCCTTCCGTACCAAGCTACCTAGCTGCTGGAGAAGAGGGTGGATCACAGGCAACGATGGAAATGGGAGTCGGCGCGCAGTATGAACTATTCAAACAATGATCCGGACAATAGGCACGTCTTCCCACTCGGGGTAGGAATTGTCGAGTCTTTTTTGACGCGGGCTGTCTAAGGTGAGGTCTCAGCCCAAGCATTTCGCTCTGCGTGTACTTCGTCGGCTTCCTGATGTAAGTCGAAGCTATCCTAGTTCTGAGTCGTAGTGCCCTTTTAGCCGTAAGGTACGAGTAGCCACCACCACCACCATGTGAGACCAAAAGTGGGTTGCACGACAGCCGAAACGTGGATGTGGCTGGTGGTGGTGTTGATGCGGACGCTAGCACTGATATTTGACGCCGATATTGCAAGTCTTGGCCGCGGCCTCGACTGGAGATTGGGTCTTTGTAAAGGGAGCAGCTGGCATTTGACATTGACAGGAACTCAGCCCGACAGGTTTCACGGAGGGAAGGACCAGACGGTCGGTGATGGTGATGGTGATGGTGATGGTTCTTGCCCTCGGAGTCGTCCACGGTAGTAAGTAGGTACCTCACGGATAGACGGAGAGGGAAATGGCGGGGGAAAGAGGATGCCCCTCCCCAAGTCAAGCCTTCCCGATATATCTTGGATTTTCTTTTTCTGTAAAATTTCTGCCACCTCATCTCATGATCCCACACCTCACAGACACACACACGTTCCACCATCTCCACGACACAACCCAATCTGTGTCCGTCACTCTACATAGTAGACCTTCTAACTTCTCCATCTCGTCGGGATCCAGCCTCAAGACGTCACCACAACCTCGTCGAACCTGCCAATTATCCGGGCACTGCTTCTCCGACGGCCTCCATCTTCATCAACCCACGGGCCAGGCATCAAAGTCTCATCTTGGATATTTCGAAGTCGGTCAACGCAAACTGGCATCAAGCCTCGATGGCGCCTCCACATCGTTCGAGAAGCCCGAGAGCTCCCAACTAACAGGCGACGGCGGGATCCAACTTCATGCCCGCCTCAATCCATCCCACATATTTGAGATGGGATGGCCCTTCCAGCAAGGGTAACCGCGGATCATGCAGCCCATCTGCCCGCGCGTCCGTCCGCCCCGTTGCTCTGTCCCCATCTTCAAATCTTGTTCCTCCCGATATGAGGCTCCGTGGCTCCTCTGGAAGAGGAGGCAACGAAGAACGGAACGCATCCTTTCAGCCATCTATGTTGGCAGTAGGCGATATACCTGCTCCGTGCTCGCATCGCCTCAAGACCACATGCGCCGTGCAGTGCAGCATACCTTGTGCCTGATGAGAGGTCATGCATATTGCCGAACGCGCCTGCCTCTTCAAGGACCACGAGCTGCGGCTTTCCACGATTCGTGGCCGCCGTGGGTGGCCAATCTGGCCTCCCAACCTCACCTTTGGCTGTCGACTTGCATTGTGAATATATCTCTCTTCTCATGCACAGCAGATGCAGACGCTGCAGAGTCGTATCGCGATTAAACTGACGGATACCTTTGTAACCAGGACTCCCGCTGACCTCTGTCAAACGAGACTCTTGCCATCCCTGTTGCTGGGCTGGGCATCCAAGCTGCCAGGACAGGGGTCTTGACATGGTTCAGGGGGTCTTGTCATTCTCGGTTGTCATCATAATCCATACAAGCAACCAGCGCAACAGCGCTACACGGTGTCAGAGTCAGTCAGCGCTCCTCGCCGCCCGCAACAATTGCATTTCGTCCGATGCCATCCCGTCCCTTCTCAGTCGCTCGTTGACTGCCCGCGATGCGGTGTGGCCCGTCAAGTCATTCAGGTCGAGCACATGGGAAAACAGCTCACCATCCTGCGACACACACCTTCAATGGCCCCTGCCCACCACCTCACTACATAGCTCTGCCCAGGCAGGATTGTCCTGTTTGCAATCGCATAGTTGCAGATGACTAGCAGTAGACGACGTTGAAGCAGCAGCGAGGTTCCTTGCATCAACATGGCAGGACGCATTTCTCCAAATTAATGTACAAAAGTCTGACTGGCTGACCATCAATGTTTGCGAGACCGGACGGTCGACCTTCCTCTCGCCTTCAAACGACGGACCGCACATGTTTGCGCAAGTCGCATTTCCTTCAGCGTCTCTGGCCTCCACACATCCATCTCGATGCCACCGTGGCTGCGCCCGTTCTGTCTGCGATTTGTTACCTCATGCGCGCCATAACACGGGTCGGATTGACGAGGCGTTGTTCGATTATACGCAGAGTCGTCTAAGCTTGATGCAATATCCTTCACCATAATGAAGGTGCCTCTATCGTCTTATTACTCCGGATGGCCCACTCAGCCGTGTCCCGTCAGCAAAAGGCATGGCATGGCAAGGTACGCACGTATCAAATGTACACCTCGCTCCTCCCACATACCATCGGCCACCTCGCATGCTCAGATCTCGGCATCTTGACGTCCTCCCAGCCTTCTCTCTTCGCTGTCTCTCCCTTGCAACGCGCTCCCCTCGCAATTCTATACCTCGTACCCGATACGTACCTATGCGCCCACCCTCATGGACGAGTTCCCGTTGTGCAGGTCCCATCGGGCTCCGTCGCACCTTAATATTCGCTTGTCTCGAATCCGCAGATCCTGGAAGGAAACACAGCAATCAAAAGCGGCTAACCTGTGTCTTGGGCTGGCTCTCGTCTTATGTAAGACATGATATCTTCCGAAGACAACCATGAATTATCTCGGTATTTATGCCGAATTTTTGTACAATACAGGGACATACGGCGGGTGAATGGCGCCACTGCTTCTCGCACCAGTCCCGGCTGACGTGTGGAAAGAGAAAGATTTTACGACGCGTCTCGGCGTGCATGAGCCAACAAACCGCTAACCAGGCGCAAGAGGGACGTCCAGATGATTTAGGGCTCATTTTCTTCCGCCGTCATTTGGCAGTTGGGCCACGAAGTCTAGCAAGCAAGCATTGATGTCGGAGATGAGGCGCACGGCTCACACCAGGGGTCTGCCGGCTCCGGCGCAAGGCTCCAAGTCAAGATGTCCACGGAATCAAGTTTGATTCGTCTCCAGTACGAATAGAGCTATGAGACCCTCTCTTTGATCTGCTCGGGAGACTTTTATCCATGGTCTTCATCCATGGCTGTATATGGGGCTCTTAAGATTCTGAGCCAGGTCTCGAGAAACATGCGGCTGGGGTTTATTTGTCTTCAGCTCGTTCAATGCCTCGGCCAGGTCATTCCGGCTGTCACCATCCATCAGGCCAACGCTTGCCTTCAATTTGGCTGCCCAGTTGGGCCATTGATGGAGACAAGCGAACTGCCCCATCGAGAAAGTCTCCGGGTAAACCCAGCCATACTCGGCACTTGGCCCCAAGTATGTGTGGCTAGTGACATCATACGCCGCCTATCAGCTTCGTTCAGACGGCGCCTTCACGTTGGGTGTCAACCGTTCAGGCGTTACCATTTCAATACCAGAGAGCATCAGGGCTCGGAGTGGTCATTTACAACTCCACACGCCTCGCAAGGCACCAAAAAAATGTCATGTTCATGCTGCTCCATCTCAGAATCCCTCATCGACGATCCCACTTAGACGGAGTCCCATAACATCGCGGGAAAAACGCGACGCGTCCTAACCCCGCCCATCGCCAACTTCAAAAACTGGAGACCATCCAACTCAGAGCCATTCCCAGGGACGATCCCGGCCTGCTTGCCAACGTCTAGTCGAGTATTGTCCGTGGGTGGAATAGCGTCTGCCGTCCACTGCCAGCTCACGGAGAATACGCAATCACATTGCATTTCTGCCATACAGCGCTAACATGCGAAATGCCCAACGGCTAACGGGATCTCCGACAGAGGAGGAGAAAAAAAAAAGGACGTGACTAACGAGTATCCCGAGAATCTGGTCAAGCTCATTCGCTTCACTCACTCGCCTCTGGAATTTCTTCTAGAATGATTCCAAACCCAGCGGGGTGGTTTGGTTCGAGGCAGGAGGGCCGAGCGGCCGTTTCCAAAGAAGACCTTCATGCAAGGGGGGCTGGGCTGGGCCAGGACGTTGAAAGAGATGACTCTCTCTGCTCGGACCAGAAGGAGGGGGTGATGTCGCCCGGACAAGTTCGTGATTCCCAGAGCAAACCGAAACGACCCTCGTGTTGGACGGTCTCGGGAAAGAGTATGTACGTCTGGGCTTGTGAGATGAGGCGGAACCAGTTGTCGTCTGTCGTTGCTGTAGGTAGGTTTCCGACGGCTCCGTTTCAGCAACCCGTCGCCTCGGATTCGCCGGGGCTTCTGGGCGGGTGCACTGGAACGACGAAGGAGCGAGCGTTCGTCCCGTCAACTAGGATGCCTGCGCCATCTCGTCCCGAGGGCTGCGGACGTACCGACTTCGTGGGCGTTGGCATCAGGCCATGTTCGATGAACGGCCGGATATCGGGTGGGTGTTTTACTACTTGCGAAAGCATGTGCCGTCATCTCTGCCCGTTGCCGTCTCTGATGTCGATGGCACATCGGTGCAAGAGATTGTCACGGAAGTAGCCATGTCCCCAACGTCTGGACGTCACAAGTGCCAACAATTCGCAGTAAGCTTCAATTGGTATCTGCTCATGCCATATCTACACAGTCATATACACATATACAGTTGACCTCAAGTCCCTACAACTTACAACTTGATATTGATGTTGTACGCGTCAAGCGCCAATGCGAGAGCAGTCAAGGATCCGCTGTACGCCATCAAAATGCCCATGGTAGGGAGCGGGCCGACGTCTAACGTGGGTACCGTCATGTTGACCAAACCAGTCAAGAGGTTGGCAATCAGGAACAAAAAGAGACCGTTGCGGTTGTAGGCGCGGAACACCCTGCTCGTGGCCGTCTCGTAAGCCTCCTTCTCAGACTTTGCGTCCGTCGCGTTGTAGAACGAGGGGAAGAAGACGGTGTCGACGATGCAGTACGCAAGGATCTGGGTCGAGTTGAACGCCGCTGTCCAGAGGATGTACGGCAGGTTGGCCATGCGGCGCGACACGCTGAGCCCGTCGCCGTAGCTGTAGCTGGTGCTCAGAAAGTAAAGACCCGTCCACGCGGCCGACCAGATAGCCATCATCATGAGGAGGGTCTTGCGCTGGGTCGCCGGCGTGGAATCGCTCTTCGGGTTGACGCTCCTCGGCAGGATGTACATGCCCGTGTCCTGTCCCGCGAGGAAGATGGCCAGGTATCCGATGAAGCTGAAGATGCCCTCGCGATTCTTAGAGATCAGGTCCGTCCTCGGCGCCGTCAGAATGAACGCCTTCAAGCTCGTGCTCTCGAGTACGACCTGGTACAGCCCACCGAGAATGACGGCCAGAGCGGCGTAGCTCGGCACGATCTTCAGCGCAGACTGGAAGATGGCGACGAAGGGCGGGAGCAGGCCGAGGGTGAAGAAGAAGTTCCAGTGGACGCCGTACTCGGTGACGTGCTCGGCGTAGTCCAGCCCCTTGACGCTGAGCAGACGGATGACGCCCAGGATGAGCAGGGGCAGGGAGTGGCGCATCGAGGAGGCCAGGCGCGTGACCAACGGCGTCGAGCGGCCCTCGGCACGTTCCTTGAGGACGGGACGGGCAGCGATGACACCGGCGCTGTAGACGAAGGATCCGACACCCATATCCATCAGGGACGTCCCCCAGGTCTCGACTTTGGCGAAGCGGCGGGGAAAGAGGCGGAAGTCGACGGCGAGGATGGCGATGCAGGTGACGACCATCATGCTCCCGCGGTAGTGCGTCAAAAAGGGCTTGACGGAGAGGGCAGGGAGGGGGCCCTGGGCGGCAGCTTTGGACTTTGCATTGGGAGGGACGATAGGCTTCTTGCGGCGGGTGTTGGGCGGGAAGGCGTAAACGACGGCAGCCGGGGCGAGGAGGAGGAGGTTGAGGAGCAGGGGGGAGGAGGCGTAGAGGGTTGTCGAGAGGAGGATGGCGGTGACGTTGAGGAGGTAATCGACCAGGCCGGCGAGCGGTGTGTAAGGTTTGAAGAAGGATTGTCGGGACTGGAGGACGGACCAGAGGAATACTGCGACCTGGATTTGTGCCAGGTTAGCTTTCTGCTTTGTTCCTTTGGTGCATGCGCGCCGTATTGAAGGGGGAAGGGGGGAGGGGGGAGGGATTTGGAGGGGGCAACACGCACGGGTGCGACGGCTGTCACGTAGTTGATTTCGCTGGGGGGGCCGCCGGAGAGGTTGGAGACAAAGTCCTCCTTGAGCTTCTTGTAGCTTTCGGCCGTTGCGGCAGACATGTTTGCGATCGACGGATGGGGGTCGAAAGAAATAAGGACGCGGTGTATCCGGTGGATGAAGGGAGAACCAAGGAGGGGCCTGTTTTTCTCAAAAAGATGTCTGCAAGCCCGATACCATTTCTGTAGACGTGTCTGCTTTGACACGCGCGCAATTGGACAGGTAAAGGAGGCCGTGGGAGGTCCTTTGGGACAGAGTTGGCGATGTGTCAATCCCAACTTGCAACGTCTCCAAAATTGCGGCCGAAAAGAACCACCAACGACACCTCACTGCATGGGATGCTCGAGGGTGGTCCAAGCTCCCGACTTTCAGGTGACAGACGCATTTCCAGGGTCCCCCCTCCAAAGTGCAGCAGCAGGAACCTGCCCGAACGATGCACTTTGCCCAATCAGGAGCTCCAAATTGAGGCATCGTACGGGTCCACTCCGGGATGGCTTCGGAGGCACGGCGGGTCCAGAAAGCCTTACCTGACGCTGAAGCTCTTCCCACCTCCGTGTTTCCTCCGTCGGTCAAAGGAAACTTTCCCACCGTCCCGGGGGTGGTGTCTTGGGTGTCCTGACCTCCTCCTCTTGCAAGAGATCGACATCACGGCCACGCAGCACATCAAACTGCCCGCGAGGCAAATACGTCACCTGCACTCGACGGGAGCATTTCCTACTTCGTGTCTCATCCCGCTCCACGTCTGCTCTCAACTCCATTCAGCCCAGCCCCGGGCCGGTTTGCTCGGTTGCTCGGTTCATCACAGCTTTTTTGTCCATTGCCATTGCTGCCTGCCTGACAAGACGATTAGGATGGCCGTTTTCCCTTTTTTCGCCATCTTGGACGAACCCAGCCGAGACATTACCACACCATGACTCAGACACTTGAGACTTTGATGAGCCAGCGCCGTTGTTGGTCTCTGTCCCGTCCCGCCTCCACATACACACACACACACACACACACACACACACGCTCATCATCTGCTTTCTCTGTCTCTCGGTCCATCTGTCTGTTCTCACACACACCATCGGCCGCACTGCGGCAACTGAAGACAGCATTACGAAAATGGAGATGAAGATGCAGCTACAGCTGACCTGACCTGACCTGACGGATTCGGATACAGCCACGCCAACTTCTAGCGCCAATGGCAGGTGCAAGTGCACCCCGCCAGCTTCAACAAGGTTGCGGTTGGCCGTGATGGGGGCGCCTGTCAAAGTCCATCTCGCGAAGGAGGCCGACGCAAAGAAGGAAAAAGAAGGAACTGCCGCGCCGTGCGCCTGCATCAAAAGTCCAGAGCCCAAGCCAGAAGAATGAAAAGGGAAAGCCTTCATCTCTCTTTCCCTCAGGGTTGAAGAGAAGGTGAAGCCCATTCCATTTCCAACACGATAGGCGAGGAAGCACTCTGCCAGAAACATGACGAATCAAGGTCCAGACAAGCCACACTTTCTTTGTTCTCTACCCTGCAATACCCAGTCCCATCTGCAGAAAATCCAAAGTCGACAAGCCCCTCCCAAGCCCGTCCATGTTGGGTCCTTTTTACACACCCTTGGGTTTGCTACGACAACCCACACGCCGCTAGCTGCTGCCCTTTGTTCTCGCGTGCGGCAACATGGTCAAGGGTGTCGTCCGCAACCGCCCATTGTCGCCTGAGAGTTGACGACTGCATCCTGCCATTTCCACTCCACTGACGCCCACCGACCTGCCAAATCCCCATCTCCGGCAAGAAAAGAGGTGTGGCAGTGGCAGGACGACTTGCGGCCGGGAGCTTTGACCTTTGGGCCGTTCTCTTTACACGCCCTCTGCTCCTCAGTCTCTGTCAGTATGTCTCTCTTGCTTCGTATCAAGGCTGCGGCCTTCCAAAGTCCTTTGATAGAGAGGCCTTACCAATCCTTTCATTTCCCGTCCCCGGCAGTTGGCGCAAGAAACTCTTTTTTTACCCTCTTCTTCGTACTGTCTGGCGCGCGGGAAAGAAAGACAGACGGATATACAAGCCCAAAAAGGTGATCGACGATCGGTCTAGATATTTACCCCCTCGGACGTCCCTCTCTCTCAGACATAAGAAAGCTGGTCTCCCTTGATAATCCTTACCGGGCTATAGACTCTCGCTTCCACCATCGCCCTATCAACCGGTTGCACATTCAGATCTTTGGGTCCATTCATTGTTACCACCAGGTTGATTTAACCCTCTGCCCTACCTGGCATCAAACAGAAGAAGCCTGTGCGGTTATTCAGCATTCAGCATTCAGCATTCAGCATCAACATCAAGCATTCATCATCACCACGAAACCTATCATGGCTACTCCCATTGATAACCCTCATCGTCCTAGCCTCCATCCGCTTTGGACTTCTCAATACAATCTGGGTGGCTTTCCTCGCTCCTCTTCGGGCCGATCTGCATCCGCCTCATACTTTAGCTCATCGGACCGCTCTCCCAAGAGCTTGCCTACTCCGGTATTCCCTTCCAATGATGGGTCCATGAGACAACATGAACGGGCCATGGTCGACCGCTTTGGTGGCCAGAAACCCCGTACAGCACTACGCCTCGACCTCAGCCCACGGAAGGCGCCTCATCGCCCATCACCGCTTTCTCCCCTCGCTGAGCACTCCGTCGATGGGAGACGGTACTCGGCCGCTCAAATGAGCCCCCGCCGACCACCTCCCCCGGCTTCCCCTCGATCACCACCAGTCGGAGGCAACCGCCGCCAGACACTCGCCGCTGAGAACCGCTCCATGCTTCTGGCTGGCCTGGGAGAGGAGGCGAAGCGCCGCCAGTCTGTCCCGAATGCAGGTTATCTCCCAAGATCCAAGGATGCGGACAAGCGCCATCAACTCGAGCAACTTCGCGCCTGGGGGCACGTCTACCTCGGTGATGCAAAGACCTCAGATGTCTTCGTCAACGCGGTATCCCTCCGCCGCGACTCCAACGCATCCACAAACTCAGAAGCATCCGCCGGCGACTCCTCCCCAACCCGCATGCCCACGACGCCCACAATCCCCTTCAGCCAGACCGCAGTCCGCGCTCGCGTGCGCCCCCGTGCTCTGGAACGCAAACCGTTCCTGATCCAGCGCACCTTCGACATCGAGCAGCTGCGTTCCACAGTGGCAGACCCGCTCCCGAGCAGTCCCCCGGCATCAGACGCCCGCCGCCGCCCGTCCCTCGCGGGCTCCCCGCCGCAAAGGTCACCCCGGCCGGCCATGGCACGCCGGAGATCCAGCAGCGCTGCGCATGGCTCTTCTCTCCCTTACAGCCGCGCAGACTCGCGAGCCCCGTCGCGTGGCGCATCCACCATGCCAATCCGTAAGTCGACACCCCCTCCCTCCCAAATTGTCTCACTCCAATTTTATCACATCCACCAATTTTCCCCATGCCGCGACGTTTGCGGTCAGCCCTTTTTAGGCCGTAGCCTCCAAAGCCGGCGGTCTCCTTCCCGAGGCGCGAACCTTCTTACAGAAAGAAAGGAACAAGCACACCAAGCTAACCCCAACCCACCTGCAGATCTCCAATACGCCCGATCCTCTCTGCCGGTGTTGGCTGCCCTCATTCTCTCCGGCCACATTACAGCTGGCGACGTTATCGATCTGCCACTGCCCTATCCCGAGGTTTGGGACCGCACGGTGGCCTACGTGTACACCGGACAAGGGGACCTGACGGATGCAGTGAGGGAAAACATTCTCTACCTCGCCGGGAAAGTCTAAGGCGCATGGCTGGGTGCCGGGGGCTTCCGATTTCTTTTCTTCCTTCCTTGTTCACGACTTGATGACTCTTTTCTTTTCTTCTTTTCTTACTCATTCCCTTTTTCCCTTCAACTCGAAACCGGCATCTGTTGTTTTCTTGTTGTGCTTGCTCATCCATGATCGCGCGAGAAGTGGGAGCAGCGTTTTACAGGGGCAGTTTTCTTTTCCTTGATCCTTTCTCTTCGATATCCCTCCTTTGTTTAAATGTCTGCCCCCACGGGCAAACACTTACCAACATTCTCCGGTATGAATTTGGCAACATGCCTATATGACGAGCCATGTATTTTAATGAGACTTCCTTTCAAAAAATTTCCAAACGGACAAGGATTAATCTGAGAACAATCAAAAAAGTACTGTCTAAATCAACAATATCTGCTTTCATATCTCGCTTCCACCGTGAATAGCCACATGACACTTCAATGACATCCAAGCCCACAAAGCCACAGCCACGTCTTTTCTTCGACACCGCTCATTTTCCGTGACAGACGACTCTAAATTCGCTTGACACCTGTCAAAAAGTAGACATCCCGAGGAAAGCCCAAACACGGGAAATAGGATTTCCTCAAATCACCACATTTCCGCAAACGTGGTTTATGCAGGAAAACGCGCCCCAACGTACGATTTCCCACGAGGGACAACCTTGTTTTCTCTTTTAAACCACTTTCCGTTTTCTTCTGTCTAATTGGGGATTCTTCTTTCATCCTTCACACGCATGTCTCTGACGTTCTTGGAAATACCAGCGAAATTTTCTTTTCTTGTTTTCCTTTGCGTGTGTGACCTGATTGTCCGAGGTGAGGAAGAGATCGACGTTGCAACGAGCTTCTACCGGCCTTGCGATTTTGACAGACGTTTTCATGTCTTCGCCTCCCAAACTGTCCGTCTCTCCCCAGACTTGGTCTCCTAATCACCCATCACAGTTCTTTCTTTCCTTTCTCTCATCACGAGGGCTTCCGTCTCTCCTCCGTTCATCCCGAGATGAATCAACATACATCCACCCCCCCCCCCCCTCTTGACGACGATCCCACCCCCCTCTCTCCGCGCGCCTTACCACTCACTCACCCACTGTGCCTTGTGTGTGTTGGCCGATCTTCACCCAAGATCGTGGCTTGTCTCTCGGGAAGCTGTCAGGCGGCCACGAGCGTATGTGCCGCGGTAGATGCTTCTCGCCAAGCCCAACGCACGGAGATGGACAAAGGAGGAAAGACGGTTTGCGTCTTGTTGTTTTCCTTTGCTTTTAACCCTCAAGCTCCTCGGTTTCTCTCCGCTCTTTGAACAAACTGTTGTACTTCTCCTACCTGGAGATCGACATCATCGGCGAGACGGTGAGAAAGGTCGCTGCTTCCGGCGCGCGGTGATTACGAGGCCGCGGCTGACGGAGCGCGTTCCGTTGGCCAATACGGGTGAATGGTTGGAGTCGGGATGAGTGCGATGATGATGCTTCCGGTCCGAGGATAGCGGGTCTTCAGGCCGGGTGCGGTGTATCCCATATTTCGTATGTACCGGCGTGGCGATTTTGGGTCCTCGTGGAGCAGAATTATTTTGACCACGATGAGGACGTTGACTAAATCACACAGCATGTTCCCAGGATAACGTTCGGAGATCGTTGTTACTCATGTTGCTTCGGTAAGCCGTACTGATCTTAGGCAAAAACCCCAGCCCCAAGACTGGCAAGCATGTTGTTATACACAGTACAATAGACAGATCATCGTTCATATACTGAGAGTGAGCTCTTCTCGTCGCCTTCAAACATACGGCCGTTTGTCTTGCAAGCCTAGAAACATTATCAACGATAGGGTTGACATATTTTGTGGACTATCTCGGTAATTGAGTGTGCATCCATGGTCGAGGCCTTACACATCCCTTCTGTCAACCTAGGGCGGCCATCGGTAGTTACGGCAAACTGGCCGAGGTTCTCTCACAGACGTGTCATTCTTGGAGACGACAAGAGATACGATGCTACGATGCCGGACGATGATCTAAAGGCTGCTACATTGTGCATGAGGGTGAACTCCTCCAGAGGTGAATATTTTGCGAGCCGAGCTTTCGGCCACAGCCGTGTAGGTTCTGGAGATGGCCTAGTCATCCGATTTAAATTTGAGCATTTTCTCTAGCAGACACCACGTCTTCCCAGCAAAGGACCAGATATGCATATCGGTTATCTTCATGCAATGATGCGTTCTGGGAGAAGAGTAACGACTGCCCTTGGAGTTGAAATTATCTCCATACAATTGCGAAGGAGACCGCCTATTCTTCCTGTGCTAGAGCGACTATATTTCCTGTTTCTCTAAATACCCCTATCGATAACGATAGTAGCGATACCCAGTAATAGCAACGATAAAAATAGCGAAGACGACGACGACGATAATAAAGATAAAGACAGCGATAATAATAATAACAATAATAGCGATAACGACGACGACGACGGTAACTTAGAGTATAAACACAGGAAAAATAGTCGCTCTAACACAGGAAAAATAGGCGGTCTCTTGCGAAGCTAGAAAACGAGAGACTAGAAAATGGGGAAATGTAGAACATAAGAATGAGAAATTGAGAAACTGAGAAACCGCGAAACGAAAACGAGACAATAGGAAAATATGGAATAAGGAAAATGGGAAAGTCAGGAAGTAAGAAAACGGGAAAGTAGGAAAGAAAGAAAGAAGAGTGGAAAGTAGGAAAACGGGAAAGTAGGAAAGAAAGAAAGAAGAGTGGAAAGTAGGAAAACGGGGAAATGGGAAGCGTGAGAGTAGGGAACCTAGAAAGTGAGAAACGAGAAATGGAAACCTAAAAATGGGGAAATAAGAAGCCCGGAAATATCTCAGTATGGATGATTATCGCGTTGTCAGTAAGTTCCATCTCCCGCATTGCATCCTCCATTCGCGGGAGAAAGTCAAGATAGTGATGACATGCTCTCGACTCGCATATTGATAGTGAGCACGACAGTTTTTGTTTGTTTCAATGTGTATTAAACCACTGCTGCATGTGTTTATCTCATCATACGGAGTATCGCCATGGCAAGGGGCTGTTTCTAACAGAAAGCTCTTCATTGCGTGCTCCATCATGTGCTCTGATTCATAATATAATAGCTGTCTCGATCTATTGACGTAACGGCTGCATTGTTGTTTGTGTATATCGACTCTCTTCACGGCAACTTCGATGGTTGACATGATGGACAGAAATACTATCGCGCATCAAATTAAAATACTGGCGTCCAGAGTCACTGCCAAATTGCCATCTGCCGTGAGCTCGTATGGAAACCATGTTGAGTTGATATTCCTCGTTGATTTGTTGGCGTGGGGGAAGTACCGCGTATGCTTCATATACTGCATGCGCAGCTTGTCAGTTTCCAGTGGCTCGACGATCTCCGAACTTGATCCGTCTCAGGACCTAGAGGCCATGGCACTTACTTGGAAGCTCTCGCTGCTCATCCTTTCGGTGGCATAAGTTCCGCCATTGATAATATGCAAGAACCGTTGTAGGCATAGCAACGAATATACTCACCAGGGTCAGAATCGCCTCAACAGTGAGCATGTTACTGTATTGTCCAAAGATGAGACAGAGGGCTCAAGTGTATCCGCTGGAGCGCGGAGGGTTCAGACAAGACGTAGTCGTACAAGTGCTGTAGGAATCTCAGAAATACATAAACAAAAAGATATGAAAATGCTATCATACGAAGATGAAATTGATAGTCTATTTGTCAAGGCTTCCTTCCATGGTACGGGCAGCTCAACTATATATGCCCATGTAAGGCTGTCTGTCTAATTGGGTTCCTCTCCTTCTCCTTCGTCTGCTTCGTCTGCTCCGTCCGCTTTGGGTCGACTGCCGCAATGCTACAGGGTCGACAGGCCCGGGAGGCAATGGCTGTGAGCGCTAATGCAAGCAAGTAGCGAATCCAGGAAGCGTCAGAGAAAAGGCACATCCCCCGCGAACCGAGGAAGCGTCAGAAAAAGGGCATATCCCCGGTCACTTACCTTATTATAGCGAATCAAGAAAGCGTCAGAGAAAAGGCACATCCCCCTGGCGAACCGAGGAAGCGACAGAAAAAGGGCATATCCCCGGCCACCTATTCTAGCGAATCATGGAAGCTTCAGAGAAAAGATACATCCCCACTCTAACGAACTGGACACTCTGTGGACAAGAAAGTTGATGCTGAGGCAGATTTCTTGATGCCTTACACTCTCAATGGACAAGCAACTAATTCCAACGGCTCTAGCTGAGCGCCCAAGTTTTTAATCTGCCCGAGTATGTTCGGAGGTTCCCCAGCTTCGACAAGTCCACCTTCCAAGGACCAAAGCCCTGCACAAGGCCGTCTGCGGTGAAGGCTCAAGCACACATGCTCGAAGAATATCATTGAAAAGCCTAACCGTGACAAAGCTTTCTCCCTGAGTATCTTTTGCTGTCACTTTATGCGAGAATCATAGGCCAATGACAGGTTCAGCTGTATTTCTTCCCATTCACAAGGATACTTAGGCGTCCACTCGGGGGTCAGAAAAAATGGCCGCTCTGCGGTAACTACTGATACTAGAAACGTCCATTCTTTCTGTCCATAGGGTGGGGGTCAAGACTGGATTGGGATCTGAATCATCATTTTTTTATTAGGCTGAGATCAGGGAAGTATTACCTCGAGCTCATAAGATTGCATGTTGTGTGGGCCGTCGGCGTCGCCACATGTTACCACCTCAACTGTTTCAGTCTCTTCGGTACCCTTGGACGTCGTAAGGGCATCAAAAAGAACAAAGAATTTCTTTCCGAGCATCCATAGATCCGAGACTCATCTTATGGAAGATTGCGTGTTAGGTTAGATTTTGCACAGTAAAAACTCAAGGAAAAATTGTTTTTGTTTGCTGCAGCACGCCAGCCTGTGTCCTGAAAAGGAGCATGACGAGAAGGCACTCCCAGCAGTAGTACACCTCTGCCTCTACATCAATCAATCATCTCCACCAATGGCGCTGGTGATTTCATATGAGAAAGTCCAGCCAGCCTGTACTCACCAAATTCCATCAGTTGACTTGGGTTGTTATACGCCATCCAATACGTTCGACAGTATACTGTGGTGTTAAATGCGGCACCGTAACCGGGCCATAATGGGCGTATGGAGCTCGTTTCTCACTCACTTCGGCTCCTTCTATCGCTCGTAGCTCAATGTGGTTTCTTATCGGGGCTGTGACTTTTAAACATGACTACAGTGGCTGCTTAGAGACCTCTTATCTCGTGAGTTCTCCTTCAGTATCCTCCACGACTAGAAGAACTTGCTGCATCCCACTACGGGACTCAGTACAACGGCTTCACTCGCAGCTACCTCGACTTGCACCTGGCCATCCTTGACCTCAACAGTCTCGCCAACGGTCATATTGTCAAGCTTCATGGGTTTGCCCTCGTCGAGTTCGTAGTTATAACTCCAGCCATCCCACGTGATGCCCGAGACGGCGTCGCTACCATTCGCATGTAAACGCTGCACTTTCGCCGTGCCATCTTGCCAAGGGACCTCAAAGGCGTACGAGAAGGTCGGACGCTCTGGAGCGTCAGGGTCTGGGCTGGTGCCGGTACCGCCGAGCGTGGAGTTGTATGCTTGCAAATTGATTACAAGTACACGCGCTAGATCGCTGCCTTGGAAGGCTGCGTAAGCAGAGGACCTCTCGTTGTCGTCTGATAATGGGACGTGGGCGACAGAGACGGGGTCGGAGGAGAGGCCCGGGTTGATGAAAGCAGCGATGGCGATGTTGCCATAGTACGGGGCCTTGGTGCCGATAGACGTCGTCTCTGTACTGACCGGCTGCCAGCTCGCGTACTGCTTCAGATCAGCAAAGTTCTCTTATCTAGGAAATGAGACGCACTCGATAGTCAGTGCCCATGTGCAAGTGAACCCTCTTGATGCCAACTGTGGCAACATAAAGATTAAAGTCGACGCCCCAAAGAGCCGCACCAAACGAGTTCGATAACCCCGGCTTGCCTTGGTTGTAGAGCGAGTTGTGCTCTCCTAGGATCTGCGGCGGCACGTCATCGAAGCGCGAAGTGATGTTGGCATACTCCCTCTCATGAGCTTGAACAGATTGGACAGTCCGAGTGTGGTTCATCAGAGTGCCCTGCAGGGTGACCCCAGGACTTTCAGCCCCGCTGATGTAGTTATGGCTCGAGAAGAGGGCGATTTTGTCGTCGGTGTTCAATCCAGCAGCCCACTGCGCCGGGGCGCGGAGTCTGTTTCCTGTTCCTCCGTTCGAAGGGGCCATGAACACTGGGGCCGGGAACTCGGGGCAAGCTTCTGCCAGGACGGAGGCGATCTCCCGGGTGCCGTTGAGCCACTGTTCCACATAGATGGATTCGTTCCACGAAGGGGGCCGGACTGGACCTTGGGCTGAGGTAGAGAAGAGGTCCGGTTCGTTGCCGTACTCCCACACATCGAGGTTGTCAATGCCGATGGCTTTACAGGCTAGTGGGACGGTTGCAATCAGAGTCTCCCATCCTTCTGAGCGATTCGCACCTAGTCCGAGGTTGAAGCCGTGTGTGAACTTGGTATCCGGGAAAGTGCTGTACGACTCAAAGAATGACGGGCCTATGTGGATGGTGGTTGGATAGTCCTTGGATCGGTTGAAGTCGTAGGTTCCGTTGACGGCGTATGGAAGTGACTCATCGTAGAGGGCGTAGTCTTGGGTGTTTCCGCCAACTCGAATATAAGGCCGAGTGCCCTGCAAGTTGCCCAAGTTCACCAACAAGTTATCAGAGAAGGTGTTGGGAGAGGACTTGTTTCCTATCAGACTGGTGAGCACTGTCAACGACAATCCTCGTGATCTAATGCCTACCTGCAAAGTCTGGAAAGAAGGCAAATTCAAGCGAGTAACTTAGGAAGGCATCGAAGACGGCACTGGCACTCTCAGGTCCCGGGATGGGATTGAGACCGGAGGCTCTCGGCGCCAAGGCCGCAGCGGAAAGCAGTGTTCGAGGCCCTTTGATCATGTTGATGCCCGGTATGAATGTGGCGAAGAGACACCAGAGCTCATCGCTCATGGCTGAGGCCACGGCACTTATAGTCCCGCGGGCCGACATGACGAAAGCTAAGAAACAGCTTCAGAGACACTCGGTTTGGAGGTGGTGGAAGGTAGCAATAAGCTTCCCCGCATGATCATTCATCGGGTACCACACTCGCACGCGGAGGCGGGGAAGGAACGGGTTTTCATCTTCAGTCTGGCGGGAAGGCGCGGGGGCAACGGTGCTGCGGGCATGACGGCATGCAGGTCGGCCGGGCTGTCAGAAACGGGGCGAGATCACCACTGAATGGCAATACGAAGAGCTTGGCTTCGACGATGACTGGGGTGTTTTGTTTTTCTCCGAGCGGGGAATGCCGAGACCCTTTCTTCGGAGCATGGCGAGAAAACTTGACGAGACCAATGGCCAGTGAGGCTGTAGATGTATGTCAAATGGCACCCTGCAGAGGGTCGTGGGAAGCTCTCATTTGGCGACTGTCTCAAGAAAGGTCTTGGAACATGAGACGAACGGCGTAGATTGAAGGAGCTCAAGGTTTGCGAAGACCCCCGGCTGCATCCTTTCTGCTCAGCAACATGGCATACGGAGCCTTTACGGCTCACATAGTATAAGACAAACGAACACTCAACTGTGAGTAGAGACTTTCAAAACATTAATCGGTGTAGCGTCCGGAGATGTGAAAGAGATGAGATGAGGCATGTTGGAGCTCCAGTGGAGTCCTCGTCAGTGTCCTGGACTGAGTACCTAGATAATTGTTATCTGTTAGCGGCCCCGCGGGTATCAACCCCCCGGCAGTCTGCCTGAGCGATACCGTATCTTAGCGCGGACTTGCCGGTCCCTTAACAACCGGGCCGGTTGATGTGGGGGGAACGTCATCGAGCGTCACTTGGAATGGCAGCTCGCAGCTCTCCGTTGTCGCTCAAACAATACAACTCTCGCGATAACTGCCATTGAGCATCGTCGAGTCTAGAAAACTCATCAAAAACATATCATAAACCCCAATTGAACCCCTCAAAGACCTCGCCGGGAGCACAGGAGTGTTCGAGCACGCCCAGATCACCCAAAGGTCACCACCACCACCACTACAACCTCCCCGCATCCCGTCTCCGCAGCTCCAACCACTGCGCGAGCTAAGAGCGTCTTCATCGTCATCCATCCTGCCTCGGCTCTCCACCATGCCTATCGCATTACAAAAAGCCGTCGCTCCGGCGTCGAGATTCGTCGCGAGAGCTTCACTCAGATCCGTCCGGACACCCTTCATCCCCTTCTCACTCCGCGCAGCCTCAACAATGGTTCCCAAGGTACAGCTCCACAACTGCGTTGGCTACCTAGACTCATTTGACTGACATCGAATACCTGCAGCTTAAAGATCCGTCGCTGCTGAAGCAGGACGTCTGCTACGTGAACGGCGAGTGGATCAAGGCCAAGTCAGGCAAGACTTTCGCAGTCACCGGTATGTTTGTCACATGAATGTTAACCCCGCAATCGGCCCCGGGGGCTGAATCCAGAACACAGACCCGGCCACCGGCGAGAAGATCGGAACATGTCCCGAGTTCACCAAGGCCGATACGGATGCCGCCATCGCCGCGGCCTCCACGGCGTTCGAGACTTTCCGCACCAAGACCGGCCGTGAGCGCTCTAAGCTACTGCGCCGCTGGTACGATCTCATGATGGAGAACGTCGAGGACCTCACCACCCTCATCACCTGGGAGAACGGTAAGCCCGTCGCCGACGCCAAGGGCGAGGTCACCTACGCCGCCAACTTCCTCGAGTGGTTCAGCGAGGAGGCGCCCCGTATCTACGGCGACACTATTCAGTCCTCTGTTCCCGGAAACCGTGTGTGGACCATCAAGGAGCCCGTCGGTGTTTGCGGTCTCATCACCCCGTATGTTCCCGGACTCAGCCACTTTCCCTTCATTCACAACGCTGAGACTTCTATAGATGGAACTTTCCCGCCGCCATGATCACCCGTAAAATCGGCCCCGCCCTCGCCTCGGGCTGCACAGTCGTCTGCAAAGCCCCCGGCGAGACCCCCTTCACCTCCCTCGCCCTCGCCGAGCTCGGCCACCGCGCCGGCATCCCCAAGGGTGTCATCAACGTCGTCACGGCCCTCGACAACACCCCCGAGGTCGGCGAGGCCCTCACCACCTCCTCCACCATCAAGAAGATCTCCTTCACCGGCTCCACAAACGTCGGCAAGCTGCTCATGAAGCAGTGCTCCGGCACCCTCAAGAAGCTGTCCCTCGAGCTGGGCGGCAACGCCCCCTTCATCGTCTTCGACGACGCCGACGTCGACGCCGCCGTCGCCGGTGCCGTCGCCTCCAAGTTCCGCTCCTCGGGCCAGACCTGCGTCTGCGCTAACCGCATCTACGTCCAGAGCGGCGTCTACGACGAGTTCGCCACCAAGTTCGCCGCCGAGGTCGAGAAATTCAAGGTCGGCAACGGCTTCGAGAAGGGCATCACCCACGGGCCCCTCATCCACGACCGCGCCATCGACAAGGTCGACGCACACATCCGCGATGCCGAGAAGAAGGGCGGCAAGGTCGTCATCGGCGGCCACAAGCTTGACAACCTCGGCTCCAACTTTTACGAGCCCACCGTCATCACCGGCATGACCAAGGATATGGCCATGGCCGAGGAGGAGACTTTCGGCCCCGTCGCGGGCCTGTTCGCGTTCGAGACCGAGGAGGAGGTCGTCAGGCTGGCCAACTCGACCAACGTCGGGCTGGCGGGGTACTTTTTCTCGCGCGACATCCAGCGCGTGCACCGTGTGGCGGAGCACCTCGAGGTCGGCATGGTCGGCGTCAACACGGGTCTCATCTCGGACCCCGCTGCGCCGTTTGGCGGTGTCAAGGAGTCCGGGTTCGGCAGGGAGGGATCTCTGTACGGCATCTCGGAGTACCAGATCACGAAGATGGTTACGTACGGCAGTATGGGCCAGCCCCTGCAAAAGTAAGGATTATGGAGGATTGCAAAGAAAGTCTAGCGGGCAACCATGGGTCAGGAGTTTGATTTACACAGGTCAGATATTTCCAAACAAAAAGACGTTAAATTATCAGTTGAAGCATCCGCCAGATTTGGTAAGCCAAATGTCAGAGCAGGGTCGCTATGAAGACTCTCAAAGTCTCGTGCCGCCATAAAACTCATCCTCTCTGGGACTCCCAAGATACGTCTCCTCCGATCCGAATGAAAGGACCTGGGCCAAACCCTCCAAATTACCCACGCGGTCTGTTGCTGACCGCGCTTCCCTAAACACACCCCATCGAAGCCTCCCCTCCGCCAGCTCGGCTCTCCAATCACATTCGGGCATACTCTTATAATCGGTCTCGACTGAAGAAACCATGCCTTTTCCATCTTCTTCGGCCACGGACGCATCTGATTCCAGACGGACAAGCTGCGGTCCGCTTTTCTCTCCTGGTGTCCCGCGTTGCAGATGTCCCGGCTCGATGACGTGACAACCTGCCGATATCGCCGCCGAGCAACTTCCCACCAGAACAGACTCGCCAGGTAGGGGTATGAGCGCTACGAATATGGGAGCCACGAGGATGACGAAGAGCATGATGATGGTCCCCAGCGCCGCCTTGAGAGAGATGAACACGTTGACGTATGGATGGTACTGTTCAACGGTCGACGGGTCGGCACGGAACGCTTCAAAACAGGTCAGTGGCATTATAGGAATCTGGTTTGGGCTGACTTACACTCAACATGTATGACGTAGATTGCATTCGAGCACATCCAGCGGGTCACGGCCCCGAGGACTATAAAGCCGAGGGCATACTTGAAGGGAATCTCGAAGAAATAGTTTCCTCTCTGCTGGCCCCTGCGCTCGTTAACACGCAACGTCTTGAACCTCGCGGCGTAGGAAGACCATGTCCTCGCGATGTACATGCGTGTATACGTGTGGCGCAAGATCAGGGGCAGGATGGCCAGTAGAATCTGTGGCATGGTGGCGACCAGCGAGGCCCCGATAGGCCTGGAAGCCAGCATGACCATGAAGGAGCGCAGATTCTCGGACGGGTAATTCATCATGAGAATGGGGTTGCTGGAGTTCTGCCCGAAAATGCTCGCAGAAAGCGCCTTCTTCCATCCGCCCCTGGCACCTGCCTATTAGCAAAGCTGTTCAGAATGACACACGAGGTGCTCTCACCCTGCCTCAACGAAGGAAACCAACGACAACAGACAGATGATGAAGCCCACGCCCCCGGGCAAAAGCAGCATCATCCAGTCGGAGATGTGGAGAGAGTCTCCCCAGCGTCCTCGTCGCCGTACGTATTGTCGCGGGCTGTGTATCCAGCCCTCCATCTTCGGCTTCCGCAGTCTCGCAATGGTAGTCGAGGAGAAGTCGCGCCAACCCAGCGTGCACATGTCCCTCGTCGTCATATCCGGGCGTCGTATGAAGGAGTCCACGGCGTCGCCGATGGAAACAAGGCGGTCCCGCCCCCAGACAATGCGCATGGCGGCCGCGCATAAGGCGCTCATGGCGAGAGCGAGGAGGCAGACGGCGAGGAGCAGGATGTTGCTGATGCGGGCTTTGCAGTGACTCGGGAACGGCTCGGAGAGGCAGTACTTGACGGTCAGGTTCTTCCTCAGCACCGGCGTGCTGTCGAGGTTGTCCTTGGCGTGCCAAGGAATTATCCAGTTGTCGTGCTCGTCCACCATCCCGTCAATCTCGGACTCGGAAACACCCTTGTACGTTCCGTTGACGCTATCTGAGGTCATGTTCAGGCCGAGGGTCAGACCGCCGCATGGCATGTCCTGTTTGTTTGCCTCGAAGCCGCAGATGCCGGCGTACCAGACGCTGGAGATGTTGCCTGACCAGTCGGTATTCCCATCATCTGTGGATATTACGGCCACCACGTGCCGTCTCTTGTCGACGTTGACCCAATATTCGTACTTTTGCAAGCATTGCCTGCCGCTTAGACGCTCCCACCCGGCCGCGTGGGCAGCAATGTACTTCACCGTCTCCGGAACAGATATGTTGAGGTCGTTCGGATAGGAACCAGGCGTATCCCGCAGATACGCCCCCAATCCGAGGCCGGGCAGGTCATACTTTCCCCCTGACAGGAAAGACTCTGTCGCGAGAACCGTCACCCACGGCGTCGTCCGCGCCGTCTCGGCCACGGACGCCGGGGCCAGCAGGTGGAAAGGGATCCATATCAGCGCAAACAGCCCGAACAGGACCCTCCGCGGGTTGGATATGAAGCGCAGGTTCTTGACGGACATGCATCCGATATCCATCCACCTGCGCTGAGCGTGGGCCCTGTCCACGTCCTCCCGCGTCGGGCTGACCAGCAGCTGCATGAAGTTGTACGACGACACGATGGCCAGCGTCGCGAAGGCGCCGATGACGAAGCGGACGACGACCATGACCCTGCGCGTGTCCTCACAGTCGGCGGCGTGGAAGGGCGGCATGTCCGAGATGTTGCTCTTGGAGATGGTTATCAGAAATATCAACCAGAGCAGCGCCGTCATCCCCCAGACCAGGAGGGCGCAGACGAGGGAGGTGGTCCTCCATCCGACGATGCGCTGGCCGTAGATCCGCATCAACATTGTTGTGTCCCCTCTTCAATCCATGGAGTTTCAAGCGATTTCAGAGACGGTAAGGAGCTACTACAGACTCTGAGGGGAAAAGGGCACACGATTGGTTTGTATGTTAGTGAAGTGTAAGAACCCCTTCGGCCTCTTCCACGCGCGACATAACACGAAGCTTATCATGATGTGCCGCAATGGACGGGTCAGTGGCTTGAAGGCGTGCTTTGACTCGGCGTGATAAGCATACACTACATGGAGATATTGAAGTATCATGCATGACGATGATGGCAAAAAGGTTTCGATAAGAAGCTCAATTCGGCAGGACAGCTGTGCTGTGTCGTTCCTGGTACGTCAAGATGTCCCTGGTGGCCCGTCTCCATGATAACCCCTTTCCGACGTCGACTCATATGAACGTGGAGTAGCAGAGACTCCCGGAAATCGCCATGAAGATTGAGGGACTCTTTTCGGTCAAATAAGCAAGCGGGCGCAGCGATAGTTCCGTAGACCATTGATGTTGTTTTCTTAAAATGGTGACGGCTTATCAGGTACGGACTGAATTGCCTTTAAGCATACATCCGACGGCTCAGTCCTGAACCCGTTCTGGTGGTCCAGGCATGCGTCCCCAGAAACGTGGCTTTGGGATTCTCAAGGTTCATCAACATGATATTATCTGGGTAGCATCATGGCAAGAATACAAAGCAGGTATCAACTATGGACTTAAGGTGTTATCACGCGATACCGCCGAGATATCAATACGAGGCACGATGGGGTTGTGACATGTTCATAGTGAGCTTGATGATTTTGTTGAGAGCAAGACCATTCATGTGGACCACGTTCTCAAACATCCCATATACAACAATCACACACAGTAGAAAGATTAGCATGAAGACTTCCCATCCTGACTGCAAGGCTCTCTGCTATTCATCACTTTTGCAAGTCGGACCTTCTCCCGCTCCCGGGTCATCAACACGTCACGCTCACCTCCACCACGGAAACACACGATCAACAGATCTCCACCGAGCCTTAATACAGAGCCCAACGACAAACCCACAGGACTACTGCATGGTAAAGTGGTCTTTTTTTTACCCACGTAAAGACCCTCTCCACTTTCGAGGTTCTAGACACACGCTTTCTGGGCTGCTTGATAACGGAAACCCCACATGGTCAGGGAGGTTAGAGGAAAACAGGTTCCGCTTTGATAGAAAATTTCCGACTGTAGTCGACTACGACCCGCTTGTACGAGAGGAAACGACGTCCAAGAAGTCTATTCGGAATTACTGGTGAATAATGCACCCCAAAGCCTATTAACACCCGTACAGAAGGGGCTCTGAAGAGACATCATGATCGCACCGAGAGCTTCATCATCCTCAAACTCCGCCATCACAGCAGCGCAAACCCGTTCCGCAACGTCAACACCACACGTGCTAACCAACGACCGTGCCCATCCACCTCCTCCTCAGCAAAACAAAGTCCAGTTGAACTCGGTTCATCCATAGGTCCCAACTTCCCTTCAGCTCCTTCCCAGCTTGCTGCCCAAGCACACAAAAACCAGTCAAGCAAGTCCCTCGAGCAGGATGAGTACCTCACCACAAAGTACCAAACCCATCTCGCGTTGTACCACCGACGACGCAGAGGCCTAGTGACGAACCCCCCAACCCTCCCCCGTCCAAAACTCACGAGATCATGTCTGCCGCAACCAGCACCGTTTCCAACAAAGAAGGGGGTAAAAAGCCCCAAGTGTCTTTTTGCGTGGCAAGGGGAAAAGCACCAACCCACCGTTCATCCGTCCTCCCAAATTCTCTTTTCAATTCTCCCCTAGAAAGCTCAGTCCTTGACGGGTCGCGATTTTCCATGCCCCGTCCCTCGTCATCCCTGCCAAATACCGCTCGCCTCACCTTGACGTATCACCATCGCTTTGGGAGCAGTCATAGAATACAACCTCCGTCAAAGGCTCGTGTTGATCTACAAAATCACCCTCTCCCATCCGAAAATGGAAACACCTAGAGGAGAAGAAGCAGAAGCATGACACCGTCCCCACAACGCTGGGTTGCATACAACTTCAAACACCCCGTCTGGTGACCACCCGCCATACTCGACCTGCAGGCGCAAAACTCACAACACCTTCGCCTCACCTTCTTCAGCTTTGCAGAAATAAGGAGGGGGGATAATACGAACGCGAGTGACGCGCAAACAGACATCTAAACCCCGAACGAGGCAAAAACCACAGACGGGTCAGGTGTCTGATCTTCCTGCACGCACGCATAATGGATCATCCATCCATCGTACGTAATCACCGTGCCGTGCAGTATGTACGCCGCAGGTCAGCATCCTGCAATCGAAACCTTCAGATTTCTCCAATCCTCCTTCCGTGAGCAAGAGAGGGGAGCGTCACATAAGAAATCTGCCTTACCGTCCCAAAAAAAACAAAAAAAAAAGCCCTCCTGAAGCACATCCCAAACTGGAAAGGCGACAAACCAAGGCAATGCGGCAGATGAAGATGTGTTGCTGGACCCGCTGCGAGATCACCATCGTGTCAGACGTAGCGTAGCATTCGTTTCACGCTTATTGGTGTTCTGGAACTCGAGATCTCAGGTCGGGAGGGGAGGGGTGCTTAGACATGCGCGCCAAGGATCGACGACATGACCGTTTGCACATGTCAAAACGTCAAAGACGCATACGACATCGAGACGGACGCACGCTTGAGCGCAGGAGCCCCGAGCACCAGCAACTGACTCACTACATACAGTCACGAGGCACATTACACTGACGGAGCAAGATGAAGAGACTTGACAACACGCAACGAACTTCTATTAAGTATTAAGTGAATGCGAACCATTTGATACCAGCCCTAGTGGCATGGCACAGACAGCTCCATACAATCTTTTTCCACCAACAGCATCTCCAAACTCGAGTCTGACGATTCCTAACCCCAGCCCGAGAGTAGAACCAACGCAACAAGGTCCGTCCATCCTGTCGACCTAAGGCTTCTTCGTTTTTTTGTCGTGGGTATTTTCTTTTTCGTGTTCTTGTCTGGAGCGACGGGTATAACTGGGTATCAAAGCATCAAAGCACGATACTGGTAAAAACAAACAAAACAAAGCAAAGCCAAACAGACAGGAAATGATTCGAAAAGACTGAAAGTGGAACGGAATCACCTCCCGCCGAATTTCGCCTTCCGATGCGTGTGCTGTAAAGAGGGAAATAGGAAAGGGTATCAGGTAGAACCAGTCTTGACGGGGTATCTTGAAATGCAGATCCGATTCCCGAACAAACCCATCCAAGTGAAATGAGTTGTCACGTGACGTTGCTCTTCCTCCGATTTCGATCCGATGCGTGCAATTTTTGTGTATGTTTTTTTCTCCATTTTTTGGTCATTCAGAGCTGGACGGAAGCCTCCACTTGCGGGGAAGCGTCTTGGAACTCGTTGTAGCACTCTATGCGGCGGCGGTGACAGGGGCAGGAGTGGAAGAAGCGACGTTCTCGGGCTTGTTCTCAGGCTCCTCAGTGGCCTTGGAGGTCTCAGCGGCGGGAGTCTCCTCAGTCTTGGCAGCCTCAGCAGCGGGCTCCTCGGGCTTCTCCTCAGTCTTCTCGAGCTTGTCAGCGGGCTTGTCGGCAGTCTTGCCACGGCCCTTGATGGTGGCGCGGAGCTTGGAGAAGGCGCTGGTCTTCTCGGTCTTCTCACCCTCCTCGTTGTCAGAGTGGGCAGGGGACTTGGCAGCGGGGGACTTGTCACGCTTGCCGAAGCCGAAGGGGAGAGAAGACTTGCGCTTCTCGGCCTTCAGCTCAGGGCGAGTCTCGCCGTTGGTAGCGGGAGTGGTCTCCTTGATCTCAACGGGAACGGTGCTGGGGTTGGAGACGTCGACGGCGAGAGGAGTAGTAGCCTCAACGGGAGGAATGACAGGGGCGGTTTCAGCAGCGGGGGTGACCTCGCCCTCCTTAGCGGGGGTAGTGGGAGCCTCAGCCTCCGCGGCGGCCTGAGCCTTCTTCTCCTTCTTGCCGAAGACACCGAAGATGGAGTTGCGCTTGGTAGGGGGAGCAGGCTTCTTCTCCTCCTTGGGGGTCTCAGCGGGCTTGTCCTCAACGGCAGCCTCGGTGGCAGCGGGGGTCTCAGCGGCGGGGGTAGCAGGAGCCTCGACAGCGGGAGTCTCAGTGGCGGCAGCGGCCTCAACCGGGGCGGCGGCCTCGGCGGCGGGGGTCTCAGTGGCAGCGGTCTCCTCCTCCTTCTTCTCCTCCTTCTTGGACTCCTCCTTCTTGCTGAGCAGGCTGCCGAAGATAGAAGCGCGCTTGCGGCTAGCGGAGCGACGCTTGGGCTCCTCCTTCTTGGGCTCCTCAACGGCAGGGGTCTCCTTGGCAGCCTCCTCGGTGGCAACGGGGGCAGCAGCCTCAGAAGCGGGGGTCTCAGTAGCGACAGCGGCGTCAGCGGCCTTCTCCTCCTTCTTCTCTTCTTTCTTGGCAGGCTTGAAGCTCTCAAGAGCAGTCTTGTAAGCCTCGGTCTCGGTGATGGTGGAAGCAAGCTCCTTGGCCTCGGTGATCTTAATCTTCAGCTGGGAGATCCAGTTGTCGCGCTCCTCAGCGTTAGCAGCCTTGAAAACGTGCTTGTGTCCCTTGGCGGTGAAGTGGAACTTGTTGGCGCCATCGGCAGCAGGCTCAGCGGCATCAGCCTGGGGAATTGTTAGCTTGACTATTGTTCCTGAACATGAGGCTGTGTTTCCATACCAGGTTGATGACGCCCTGGGGGCGGTCTTGTCACCGAAGAAAAGGAGACCCTTGCCGGTGTGAGAGGCCCAGGCAGCGTTGTGGTGAGCAGTCTCGGCAGACTTCTCGGTCTTCAGGTAAGAAGACAGGTTCTTGGACTCGACGGCGTCAGATCCGAACCAGAAGAACTCCTTGGAGTAGATGAAGTTCCTGGGTCCACGTGTAAGTACGTGAGTTTGAAGTCTGGGTGATTTGGAGGGGCTTACTTGGGGAAGTTGAGGCCCTTGTGCTCGAGGGTACCCTCCTCAACGGGAACGACCTCCTTCTTGGCCTCCTCGGTGGCGGCAGCAGGCTCAGCAGCGGGGCATCGACGGCGGTCTCGGTGGCGGCAGCCGGTGTCTCCTCGGTAGCAGCAGGGGCGGCGGGAGTCTCAGTGGTCTCGGCAGGCTTCGTCTCGGCGGCAGCGGGGGCGTCGGTAGTGGTGACAGGAGTCTCCTTGACCTCGACGGGCTTCTGTTCTTCGGCCATTGTGTTGATGTTGTGTTGTAAGAAAAGCGGAGTTGGGTATCTTAAAAGTCAGGCGTTCGACTTGGGTATCACAATGAAAAGGTGTAAATCAAAAGTACTAATAAAAGTACTGTTATGGTCGTTGGTTGGGGGGTGGGTAAGGATCTCTTGATTTAGAATTCAAGAAGATCTCTTGGGAATAATGGCAGAAAAAAAGAAGACCTGTGAATGGTGGCAGAGGGAAGACGGGAAAGGGAGAAGAGAGAAACGGGAGGTCGAGCGGGACGCTGGGGCTACTTATTGGAAAAGGCGTGACGAGAGGCGGCTTTTGCCCTTGCCAGGAGGCCTGGTTTGATGGAGAGGAGCTTCAGACACACGGTACGCGGTACACGGCCCAGGTCCAGTCAGGTCCCTTGCGAAAGGAGGGAAAAGAGGCGTGGCCCCGTTGAGAGTGGCTCACCGGGCTACCTTGCGTAGTGCGCGCAGGGAAAGAAGCGTCCAAGGAGTGTGCGAGGAGGGGGAGTGGTGGGTGGTGTGCAAAGTGGGAGTGAGTGGGCGTGGGGAGAGGGAGTGAAAATGACTGGTTCAGTGTGAGTCGTCGCCCGTTGAATGGGAGAGAGGCAGACAGGGCAGGCACAAGCCCACTTTGAGCAGAAAGAAGAGACGGAGGACAGGTGCGACGACGACGGGAGAGCTTCAGGTGGGCAGCAGCAGTGTCCGTTGGGTGCGATACGGTATGAAACGGTCACGAGCAAGGTTATGGTAAGTAGCAGAAGCTGATGGAATTGTTTGTTTCCTGCGGCAGGAGGCCTATTGTCTGGTTTGCCGCCGTGGGCAGAAAGAGCAGCTGTCCACTGTGAACGCTGTGTGAGTCTTGAGAGAAGGCTTCTAAGTAAGGTGAGGTTCGACGATGGGAAGGTGCGACTGGCAGGCATGGGCAGGTGAGGTCTCCGTCCCGTACGGATACTTTTGGTGGGGAGGGGGGTGGGTGGTGCTTTCCCGGTGGTGGTTCGCTGTGGCGGCCCTGGCCTTACCTATCATTCGAGGCAGGCAAGCAGAGACAGCAGTCAGTGTCAAACGGTACACTCACTGGCTGCGCTCTCAGATGCAATTTGATATGTGTCCATCGTCCGCGAAGAAAAAAAGGGCAGCAGAGGCAGCATGACAGGGGAAGAGGAAGGGGGAAAAAAGGGTACTTGACGGAGCACGTCCCGTGGGAAATCTACTTTGGCACATGTACCTCTCATTGGCGCAGGTACTCTAATTGGCGGGTGGGGCCATATGGGCATCTGGCTGCGCAGGTAGCTCCTTCCCTGTCGTTGCTTGGTGCCATGTTGGTGACTTTGGGCTCTTTTGGTGTTGCTCAGTTGGCCAGGTGCGAGAAAGGCTGGCCCGTGCTACACGCAAGCGAGTAGGACGAAATTGCAAGACCCGTCGCTGCATGTACATCCACCACGGGAGACGAGATGCCACAGTACGTACCTGTCGACTCAGAGCGAGCCTTTCCACAGTACGGCCAGCGTCAGGGGTCGAAGGGCGAGGGGTGCGCCTGCCTGGACCCTGCTGCTTGGCTGGGAACATGCCATGCGAGATCCACTTTGGCCGCCATTGCCAGACGTTAGTCGCCGTCCTAGTATTCGTTTTTTTCTTAATCTGCAAAGAAGTTGCTTTTCTTTGCGTGTTGGCCTGCCTCACCTACGGATACCGTATATGCGACTCTTTCTCTCTCTGCCCCTTATCACCACCATACGAATCATGAATGCAAAAGGCTGGGTGGTCGCAGCAGTGCCAGATGCACTTTCACGCTTCTACGCGCCGTCAGCCCAGCAACCCCTAGCAGCCAACCGTCTCGCCGTTTGACGAGGCCGGACTAACAAACCACCACAAACCACACAGCTTCCACGAGGTGGACCACGGGAGATGGCTGGGTGATTTGGATGCGCGCTGAACCCAGACCTAGACCCGCGGCCTGGACGCCCACTCAAGATAAGGTACCGTTCGGAGGAGCCCAAAGTAAAGGGGCGCCCTCGTCCACTGCGCTCTCTGCCTCTCGCAGTCTCGCTGCGGCGGCAGCACGGCAGACGCACGCAGACCTGCTTGCTGCTGTGTTTTATCACCGACGGGATGTGTAATTAAGGTCAGAAACCGCCTGGGATGCCGAAGCACCACCACCCAGGGTCCTTGGCCATCAACATCGACTGATGCATGCCATGGGCTGTCTTCAAACTACTCGCACTGTGGCTCAACCATGTATCTGAACATGTTTGTCGTTGCGACTCTGCGACTGCTACCCGCTCACCTCCTTTTGACCACAGCGCATCATGCTCGTCTACTCTGTACCGGATACCGTTACATTCGATGGCCAGAAACTGAAGCCGCGACGATCGAAAGTGGATGGGCGAACGGGGCGGATGGACGGATAACGATGCCATGCCATGCGGCCCTGGGGGATTCTCACTGCGTACACGACATTGTTTCTGCTTGTGGCTTCCTCGTCCTTCTCTCGGCGGTCTGGAAGGTCTACCTGCCCTCCTCCTCGTCCCCTTTCGAAACAATACGACAAAAACACACAAATGCACAGAAAAATCCTAAAACAAGACCGCATCAGCTCCGGCCAGACTCGCGTGATGTCCTGCAGCCAGCCCATGACGGACGTCATTGCACCTCGAGGGGTGCCGTAGATGCACTCCATTCCCGTGCATTGCATGCAGGCCAGGCATTGCATGGCAACCACACTCTTACTGGAGCCCACCTCTAACCGCTACCTACCCTACCTTACACGAGATGTAGGTCCTGCACGCATCCCACCCACTACCATTTCGCGCCCTTTCGTCGAGACAGCTCTGATGAGATCGCCGCTCGAGGCACTCACGGCACTGAATCTGCTGGAACAGTCCTGAAATCCCGAGTCTCGAGACTCGACAGGTAGCTCCTACAGGCTGCGTTGGGGCTGCATCTGGTTCTGCTAGCCATATTCTCGCCGTAATGAGCGCGAAACAGAGCCGATAGATCACCACCACCATCACCACTACTTACGTGTACACACTTGTTGGACGACGTGCGCCAATCCCCCACTGTCAGACCGTCGTCCTCTGCCCTACCACATGAGAGCACATGGCCAAGTGCCGGCATGGCTAGGCATTCCGTCGACTGCATCACCGTTTTCGCCTCTTACCCGCTGACTGTGCCGTTCCCTGGAAGGGAAAAAAACCGTTGCCCACGACTCCCAAGTCCAACACAATAAAAAGGCGATCGCCAAAGAGACGACCTCCTTTCCCTCCCGGTTAGGGATAAAAAAGGGGAAGGGGTCCATCTCACTACGGGCATTTTGCGACAGGCGCCTTTGTTCCTCCCGCCCAAGTGTCAGGTCACTTTTCAGAAAAGGAACAAGAGACAAACTCGTTTCGTTAAACTTGGCCCAGAATCCACAATGGTTCAAAACGAAGAGAGGCGGGACCTCGAACGGGTAAGCAAAAAATGAAAATCTACCGGAAAAATTGAGGACCCAAAGGTGGTCCCCTATTGAACCAACCACGCCATAGGGCCACGATGGAGAAAACGGGGGTGAGTGACTGGGCCGCCGCTCCTCGTCGAGATGTGCCGCTAGTTTGGCTAGCTGCATCCTCTTTAAAACCATGTGACTCAAGCCAGACCTGCTGCTAGGCCAAGGGAAAAAAAAAGTGAAGTGGAAGTCCTGAGCAGGTATTGACGATCCAAAGCCTGCTGCGCGCACCTTATCCTGACGCTTCATTGGCAAGAAGCCCAGCGCAGGATGGGTTTTTCTCGAGGAATGTCGCAAGACGTCTGAGTCGGGCAATGAAATGCGGCGGTCGAAAAGAGATACCTAGAGATGCCTCGCTACGAGTACTTAACTAGTAGATCGTGTGAAAAAAGGACAACCACACCCACACACGTTGCGACGACTGCAACTTCATCTGCAGCTGCATCATGTACGTTCCACGCAGAGCACGATATCCTCCTCTGCAAGCCTGCGAACGAACTGTCCGCCACTGCCAGTCACCGTCCACCGCTGTCCGTGTGCGTGTCGCTCGCCATCTCGGAGGAGGGGTCTAACCCCCCAGAATATCCCGTATTTTTTTTTAAAACACACAGCACAGACGGGCTTGCCTGTCTCCCGTCCACGGATACCCCATGGAACGGCCGTTCTGCCTTCTCGCGATGCATGGAACGAGTTACCCATCTGCTATGCGGTCGGTACGGATGTAAGCGACGTAGCTATCCAGAACGTTTCGGCCTCTGCCTTCCGTAGCGCATGTCCTTGGACCTTGGTCCCGCGGATCGGATGCATTCTTACGATGCGTGTCGTATCTGTATCTGATGCAGGACAATGATGTGTGGCATAGCGCCATGCCTCTTTTTACACTACTCTGCACCATTCGTCTGCGAGATACCCATTTTGACCCTTGAACCGTTGAGGGGACGGCTGCATACCTGTCATCGTAACGGACAAGCAAAAGAAGGCAGAGAACAATAGGAGAAGTCGTTCAAAGAAGACTCATCTGAGGCCAGCACGATTGGGGGACCCACCTACCGTAACGGAGAGAGACACCACTCTCATGACAATCAGAAACAAAAAGCCGCCCGACACTGTGCCACTACCAATCAATCGGAGATCCACCGGGTCCTTGACTTTTGGACCCATTCCGCATATTTGATCCAAACAATCCTAGTTGCCGCCAGGCCTAGTCTTGGTTCTTTGCTCTCTCTCTCTCTCAGAGAGCCCCTGCAAGCCTGCCGACAGGGACTGACGGGGATGTAGGGGGCAGGGGGCCCGGCTTCCCTGTCTCTCTCATGATCAGCGAAGCAAGCAAAAAATGAGAGATACATACGGGGATTTTTTGTTGTTGTTGTTGTTGTTCCTTTCGCAGATTCAGGACCACAGCGCAAGAACAGGATACATTAAATCTGCCTCCACCCTCCGGTCCTTGAGATGCGCCCTGGAAATAGCCACTCTTCTGACTCTGGCGGTCAGCCGCCAACTCGTCCGACATTCGCGGCCCCGAACGATCACTCCCGTCTCGCCCAGATAGATCTCTTCAGTCCAGACCTGCCAAGATGCGCGAGGCTGACTCCAGCCCCCAAGGCCCGCCAACATCCATTCCTTCATTCGACACTGTCTGGACTGCTAAAGACGACACTGACCGTCCGTCCTACCGCACGAGTCTAGTAGGTCCCTTGGTGGCCCTATTGAGGCTCGTAAACCCGTCGTCCGTCACTTGGATATTGGCGTCCCTGGCCATTCTGCTGCTGCTGCTGGGTTCAACCACACGGAAGGGGGGGCGGCGCCAGATGCAGATGCGCAGGGTAATTGCGGCCGCTGCCGAGCTAACACTTTCGCTGGATGGGACGGCGGCGCTTCATTTCAACAAAGAGCCTTGGGGCGACCGTCCGGGTCGGCCACTATTGGCTTCGGGGTTCCAGCGGCGGCGCTACCATCGCGATTCACCATTTGCCTGCCTACCCAACTTTGGCCCATTCCCCCCTGAAGCGTAACCTGCAGGATTGCACCCCGAATGGCGTACGAGATTTGATCCCCAGCCAGCCCGAGGCACGGGCTGGCCTGTCCTGTCTTCGTCCTGTACCTTACAGAATAATACCTAACCTCCACGCAAGGTACGACGACCGTCCCCAACGCGGCCTGACGGGAGACAGCAGACGGCCGACGGCGGGATGAGAGGGGTTGACGACGCAAGCAAGCCACCGGCAAAGGACGTGAGAGTTCAGAGAGTCATGCTCGACTATTATGCGGTTGCCCCTGAACGGCGCGAGCATAGCCTGGCTATCTGGGCTTGTCCTAAGAGAGTGAGAGAGAGGACCGGCAAGGCTTCCGGGCCTGTTCATGCTTGGGTTTGTCCGCTCTAGGGCCCGGTTGACGGTCAATACAATAAACCATTGGAAATTCCGTGGGTTGAGCGGTTGAATTGGGACGTGAGAGCCACTCATAGAATGCGATCCGACGTTGTCCAGGGAAGGGGGGGACGATGGCCGAAGCCAAAATCATTGTTGAATTATGCCGTCGAATGGGCACTGACAAGCCTCCGCCTTTTGCCAGGTGCGGGTTGCGCGTACGATGTACATGCCTCCTCATGACTGCTCCCCCCACAACCCTGTCAGCTGATCCCTGTCCCATCTCTCCTTTTTATTTTTTCTCGACCTGGGTCGGACAGTGAACAGGTCTCATTCGCAGCAGATTTTCCATCTCGGGCCCCACGCAGTGACCAGTCACGCTGGCGGTGGGCTCCAGGGAGAGGCCCGGCAGCCGGAGAACAGCTCATCGCTGCGTGGGACGAGGCTTCGGAGCCGGACGAAGACCTGTCGTCGAACTCAAGATCGGTGGTGGTTTCGATTTGAGGCCCCGTCCAAGGGTGGGTTTTTCCAGGCGAGCCGGACGGAAGTATTCTAGGTTCGCCCGGGTCTGGAGATCACGGGCTATATTATTGTCTATTACCAGCAGACTAAGACCGAGATGAAGAAATAGAGTTGGTAAATGGGATCTTCGGCGGACCGCAAAAAAGGTCTTCATCAGACCACGTACAGCCCTGCTTGGCTGGATGGCGACATCGTCATCTTCTCCTCAATCTCGCTGCAGGGCATGTCGCCATCTCCTTGATCTAGGTCGACGAACTGCAGCATCGCGCAGATAAAAAGGGCACTTGATTAATTGGGGCCGTCGTTGCAGTCTCAGATACACATGACCGGAGGGGGTGCACGGAGGTTGGGGGGGACTTGGAAAGGGTTCGGGTAGCCTGGCTGGGAATGGTGTCTGTCGTTGAAGGCATCGTATCGGATTGCTGGCAGGCATGATTTGACAGGGCATGGCGGTGCAGCAAGTGAATCTGCAGCGGCGGCGGGCGGCACCACCCATCAAAGAACAGATGGTGGCTCGGCTCGTTTGATTGGACGGGGTGTGTGTCGAGAGATAGCAACGTCGGACGGACGGTGTGGACAGGTGGTTAATCAGGATCTTGCATCTTGTTGGGTTTCTCTGGCGGCGGATCGTGATCTGATGACACTCACGCGCCCTGCCCTGTGTCTGCCTTACGTAAGGTCACGTTGGGGCGACGGATGCGTTGGGCAGTCATTCGCCGTGGTCTACCGAGTAGGTTCCGTTGTTCCCTCGCGGGGCAGGATGTACTGCGTAGTTGGCAGACGAGGCAAGTAAAGATAAAATTGGAACTTTGGAAGTCGGGTTTCAAGGTCCAGGCAGGAACATTCATCTTGGCCCCGTTTACATCGAGGTACCGGCGGGAAGGTCACTTACAGCAGAGCCATCATCGCACCCTCCTTCTGTCAAGTTACTCTTTCCCAGTCTTGCGGTCCAGCCGCTCTCTCTTGCCTTACTTCCACAAGCTTCGCTAGTGTGCTCATGGTTTCCAAGGTTCTTCGGTCTTGGTGCTGGGCTGAAGATTTCCCGCCCTGTTCTTCCTCTCTTCGAGGCCCATTTGGTCTCCATCTCCACCACTCTTGTCATCCCACGTCGAGAGCGACTTACACATCACACCAACTACGCAGTACTTCGATCACTTAAGTACACTACACGCAGAAGTCAGGGCAAGGCAAGGTACGAACCCTGATGGACTGGCCTCGTTGCAGCGGACAGTCATGCTGCATCCTTCCCCTCGCCTTTCCTGCTTGATTGTGGGATTTTCCGGCTGCATTTGGTGATGGTCAACAGATCACCCCTCCTCCTTGTCTTTTTCCTGCGCATGCGCATGATCACACCTTATTCCTCTTCAGGACAGTGGGGCCCGCCGTTTGGAATGCCGTCCTCGACCCGGCCGTTTTGCAACTTTCTTGGCTCCGTGGCACCGCCGTCCGCCGTGTCGTATGTCGATCGACCGCCATCACCACACACAGAGATTGATCGCTATGCAACCCTCTCAAGTTGCTGCTGTGTTTGTATCTGGTTGCCCTTCTCCACGAACGTCTGAATCAGCCATCCAGCAACCTCCGTCTGGGGAAGCCTCCGTCGCCGGTTGATTGGCCGCTCATGCCGTCGTCTAATGTCTGAGACAGACGGCCTTGGGGTAGCTCGAGGCCGCCCTGCGGAGTGAAACATTGCTACACTACGGCAAGCCCTCGACACCCTCTGGCTTGCTCGGCTCGGCTGAGCTGCTCCGTTAGCCTGCGCTCTGAGCTGCCAGCACATGGACCTGCTGCCCCGTTACCGGCCGGGAAAGCAAAGAAGGGCCCCAGCCGGCCTCTTGTTGACACCGGCACTCTTGCAGCCAGCTTCATGCAACGAAAGCGAGCTTTCCTCCGACAATTCCGGTGTGCTAGGATAAGAGCTCGTTGTCGGCTTGATCAAACGCAGTTTCGACAGTTTGAACTTGATCACCCGCGACCTCAGAGCTTCCCCAACTTTGGCCGCGTTGACCCGGCTTACGGCCTCTCCCGGCGGACCCGTCGAGCAGAAGAACATCGGCAACCATACCACCTCAGCACGCATTCTTTCGCCACGATTGCGCAGTTCGTCGGAGCTTGTTCGGATAACCCACACCGAAGATCCGGTCGATCGTAGTGAGCACAACCAACCACCGCCGTGAGCTGTTCAACCCCATCACTGGACAGCTATCGTCAGCTGGTACTCACTAGCCCGCCATGCCCGCGATGTCGCAAGTGAAACAACCAGCTGCTTGTTTGATGCAGGTGGGGGGGCGGTCGAGACACATGGAGAAAGGCAGGCATTCCGCTGCAGAGGAAGTGAGGCCGCCACAATTGGTCCAAAGTCTGAACCTGGATGATAAGTCCGGATTATCATGCTGGCAAAACCGCTGCCAAGGCATCCCGGGTCTGCCAAAGTGCCAGCGTGCCAGTGCCTGTCCCCGAACCCATCCCCTTCTCCAAGCTCCAAGCCGAGTAGCTTGCTGGTCAACTTTCATATGCTTTTTCTCGAGGCTGAGGGGCTGTCCCAAACAAAGAGAATCTCCAACGTCCGTTGCCCACTAAACCCAGGCGGTGATGCCGACACTTCGGATTCTGAGTCTTTCGGGCACCGAAAAACCGTCTTTCTGATGACACAGCGGTGGACAAAGTCTCAACCTCTTCTCCAACGTCTGATGCTAATGCCGTATTCCCTGTCAAAGCCAGTGGCTCGCTGCGCCGGCTTCTGCTGCCGCAACCCTCTTCGGGGCTGATTTTCGCAGCCGACATCTTCTCGCTCGCACGAAGTTGCGGTGACGGCCTCCGATACTGGCCCGCCCAGGGTTCGACACCACAATTCCGGTATTGATCCTCATGTCTTGCACACCATGGCTGGCAAAGCCCGGCACACATCAAAAACGTTCATGCAAGCCCCGCCGTTTGGCATGCACATGATGCAGCCTTTTCTCTCGGCTTCTTCCCCCTCGCAGAGTTCTAGATCCGCGTCTCATTGCATCCATCGCACCATGGCGAGTCAAGTGCCCGCCATCGACTGCACCGGAGAGGGCGCATGAGTCCCATGGAGCGCATGTCGCATTGTATGCCCGCGACGTCAGCGGTGCCGTCCTAATACTTCGTTCGTCACCGCCAGTGCCGCTCAACCCCCCCAAGGGCTCATCCAACCGTACCATCCGGCCTAGTGGCCAATTTGGCGTCATCTGTGAGATGCTATTTCGTTTTCTGTCGACCCGGTGCTTCCAATAGGGGCTGCAGCTCTTATCACCCTCATTCGGGAGGTCGTCAAGCCACCGTCAGACGGCACGTTCCTTTGGCTTTGTGGCTTTCGAGACCCTCTCTCGTTCTAGGATCTGGCTGTCTTGGAATTACAGGCTCTAACCTCGGTCTAGGATCCGCGATTCTGAACGATGTAATTCGGGCCACTTTTGAAGTTACTTTCAATCTGCTGCCTTTATTGTGTCTCGACAAGCCTGAGCGTATTTTCGGAAAGTCCTTGGTAAGCTGAGAGGGCTATCGTTCTAAAGTGCGTTTCTCTGGATCAACTGCCTTTGGCTGCCCGCTGACTGTACGTCTGCCTGACTGGCTGCCATAGACTGTGGTTTGAAGAAAGTTGGCTCCTTCAGTTCCATCCGAGCTTTTGACATTACCATCCTAAACCCAATCTTCATTGCCTGGGGGCGCGAGATTGTCCTGGATGAGCCTCATCGAACTCACCAACGTCTGCTGCTAGAACCATATACTAGAGTAGGTCATGTGGACCTGTGTCGTTCTTCGTCCACCTGTGATATGGCCATGTTAGCATTGTTAGGACATTGTCGCCGTCTGAACTAGTCCCTCGAGATGCGAATGAGTTCTGAGTGGATGCCCGAGCCCAGCCGCCTAGGGAACGTTATAGAATTATGTGTGACTATCCCTCGGGAGCCTTTCCGCTCTTCGGGGTTAGCGCATCGTTCTTTCTCACGTAGAAGCACCCGACATGTTCAAGTATCCCATCTCACACCAGTAGAACTACCATCGTTCAAAAGAGACATGTTGTGTCCTGATACATGCGCTTTTCCTGTCCAGATCGGGGAGGAAGGCTCCATGATCTTTACCTGGGTGACGTGCCTTCGTAAATATGATTCATGCCAATAAGGCAAGATTCTATTCAGGTAGGAGAGAACACCTTGACTGTCGCTCTCCTTTTGATTCAGCCTGCAGATCAGCCTGCAGACGACCTCCCTGTCGCCTTCGATGGCCTGGCTCGGGGGGGAAGGAGGTCTTCATGAGGACGGCAACAGCTCTCGCGGACAGATCTTTATTGAAGATGAACACATCGATATTTTACATTCCGGTGGACATCCCGTCTAGGCCTCGAGTACACATATCTTTGTCTAGCGACGGCATTTACTTTCAATTAAAGAAGACCTCGTCGTGGGCACCCCATGCCTATTGTATGTAACAAAGACCGATGTCTACGGGTCAATGTCATTGTGAAAGTGACCCCTCTGGCCCATCCATGGCCTCATGTATCAGTCCAGTCCTCTACTTCGTTCTCAAGGCCGAAAGATGCCCCGATAGGTGTCCGTCTACTTCTAGTAGTCTTTCTGAAAGTTAGGAAGTCGAAGCATGTCACTGTGAAGAAGAACCTTGAGACCACCTCGTCAACACGAAGGCCTCCCTTCCGGGTCCTCCTTCTCCCTCATCGCTGCCCTGATGGCACAGCTCTCGCAAACCTAAGGCTGCCAGCCAACCCGTGCAACCAACCTTTTGTGCCTGCGTCCTCATCCCATATAGACCACCCAAACAGCTTTTCACTCCTCGGTCGATCCCATCTGATCGAGTCATCTCTATTCACCTCCTTCTTCTGTACATCTACCCACCAAGGCAAGAGACCTCCAACCGATTCTTTCCCCGATACGATCCCGTCCCTCTCGCTTGCCCTCCCGTCAGTCGTCCCAGGTATAAAGAGCCCTCCTCTGTCTCCCCACGATCAATCTCGACTCAGACAGCTCCCCGTCTCGACAAACAACGACGATATCGACAGAAGAAGAAGCTTCCACTTGTTCTCAATCATCATTGAGTACACTCGCTCAGCCTTCCAAAGATCGTAAAGGCTTCACGGCACCACCTTCCCCCACCGACGATACCTTCCCAACTTCTCCTGCGTCGCCTTGGGCAACCACATAGATACACAAGCATCCTTACATCATCAACAGTCATCCCGACTTTACAAGCACTAAAGGTATGTGAGTTTTCTTTCAGAGACTTCCTGAGAGCTCCGAGGGGCGCTCCTGACGTGCGGCGATCTGGTCCTTCCTTCCTTCCCACATCCACTGGCCAAGGCCACCGGCCACCTACAAGACCATCTCCTCTTTTCACCTCCCGTCCTGCTTTCTGCCTTCTTCTTCATCACCAACCTCCCTCCCCAACACAACTTACCTCACTCAACTTCTTCTACTACAAACACAACCCACTGCCAACCTTTGGTTTGCAGATATTATCCCCCTCTTCCACCCGTGGAGTGCCTCTCGAGTCAAACCATACCTTCCTATTCCTCGATATCGACACCTTCCTGGCGGACTCACTCGCGAAGGCGACGCTCCGCGATCATCTTTTACTTCTCTACCTTCCCCGATTCACATTGATTCACTTCGTGCCTCAAGCACCTACTTCCTCCCTTCCCAATTGTTACGTGGGAGATCTCTCCAGAACCCTCGCCACTCCTTCCTGTGGCAGTCTCGCAAGTACATCCAGAGGATATACAACTTCATCCTCTGTATTGGCTTCTGAACTAGCGTGAGAAGTTTGTACGCCTTTCTATTCACCTCCGGATATTCCCTACCACGCTTTCTCTTCGCCACCTTCTTACTTTAGCTCGTCAGCTTACCAACAAGCCAACTTCAAGTTCGCTAACCTTTTACTCAATAGCAGCCTTATGATCATTTTCATCGGCTAAACATCGTCAAAATGAGTCACCTGGCTGGAATATTGGCTACGAGGGAGATCCCTCATCAACATGGTTCAATGAAGTTGACCATCCCTCAGGGCCCCTGCCACCCTGTGGTAGGCGGCACCTACGACGAGCAGCACAAGAAGCAGCTCTCAAGGGTCACGAAGCTCATCGCCGGTGGCCAACCCCTCCCTCCGCTACCGAGAGTTGGAAACCTGTCTTTGAAAGATTGGGATGCGCTGCGGTCGAGACCGACCGCAAGTACCAAGTCACAGGTCGCATCGCAAGGCCCTCAGAACGCGGAACAGACAATCAACTGTGAGGGGTACTTGGTGCGTCTCTTGGAGATAAACTACGAGGGTGCGACCAAGTTGATCTCGGAATTGTGGTCCGATGACGCGAGGAACATTGCACGTCTGGCTGGCACTTCCAGGGCTCTCAAGGCAGCCGTCGGCGTAAATGTGGTAAGTTTTACTTCTCTTCGGTCTTCGTGTCCCCCCATACTGATTTGCCGCAGTCTCAGTTCCACTTGCCAAGCAGAGATTTCAATCTCTGCGACTTTACCGAGTACAGTTTGGTCTCAATGGTAAGGGCAAAGAAGCAGGACAATACCCTTCACAAGCACCTTGTCGTGGTTGGCAAAGACCTCCTGGCACCGACAGCCCCAATCACGGGTATTCCCAAACTCTGGGAGTCTGACGAGAATCGTGATGGCATGTGGGCAAAGGCAGAAAGTTTGAGGGGCACCTTTGCAATGACGATCTTGCTTTGGCCCTACTACGCCGCCGAGAGTCGGCTCTCTGCAATGGAGCGTCGCTTGAGTGATAAGCAGGCAAGACTTGGTCAGGTGGCCGTTCGAACGCCCACCCACCACCATCTACGGGAGGCTACTTGCGCTATCCCCTTGCGTGAGTATTTTCCAAATTGCGCCTGGTTGGATAATTAGCTAACAATATGGCAGTTCGTTCCTTGCACAAGTACGGTGCGAACCTCACCTGCGTCCGCCTCCTCGAGGTCCCCGGACTGGACCTCCGGGTCACCAAGTTGATCCTTTCAGCTTGCAGAAGTCTGACCAAGCTGGACATCATCGAATGCGAGCTTCTGCACTTCAGCAGCATTGTGCCGCTGTTGGACATCGTGCATGTCAACTCGAAGGAGGCCGGAAAGAGCCCCGTTCAACTCCAATTCCGCCCCAAGACGTGGCTCGGAACCGACACCGGCCGCCAGGGCACGATGGTGATTTCTTTCGACGACGTTGAGTACAGGAACATTCCATCAGCCATTATGACCACCGTCTTCATGGCCGTCGTCAAGGCCGTCCCTATGGGCGTCGATTTGGTGTCGGAGAACCGCGATTTCCGCAAGTTCCTTGACATAATCCCAATGCAACCGGGAGCTATGGCACTCTTTCTACACCACCTGATGGTCTACGTCGATTTGATCCAAGACCCGATCACTTGGGCATCCCTCGACAGGGTCACTCGTAACGACCTCGAGGATCAGGTTCTCCTGGCCATTTGCATGACAAAGCTGGCCCACCGCAAGCGGGATGATTACCTCCAGAGGACCTACGAATGTGACACCTGCGGGTATGAGCTTATCACGGCCTTCTTCCGAGGGGAGATGAGCACCCGCGCCCCCGATCAGCGAACTTGCAGGACTTGCGAGCTTCACCAGAGGCTGGACGGGCAACCTCACCATCGCCTTCTCGAGAAGCGTGAGATGGTCAAAGATCTGCTCTTCAACAGGGACGAGCATGTGACCAAGGAAAACAATATCGCGACACTCAATATCCCGGCAAACGATCTGAGGAATGTCTTCGCGCCGACACTGCCGAACCCGTTCGTGGCGGACCCAGCCGCCAACAGCGCCCACCGTGAGCTTGCCTTTCTGTGGCACTACAGGCTCCCGACTGTGGAGGCTCTTGTGTCACCGAAACGGGAGTACGACATCCTCCGCGCCTCAGGCAATGCCGCCCTGCTCGACGTTGTAGATGAAATTGCAGCATTGGATGGTCTTTACCCTGATCACCCTACTCTCACTCGACAACGCCGGGCCAATGCAAGGGGAATGAAACAGTCCTGGGAGCACCACATTTGGCACGAGGTCGGCAAGGAAGAGACAGCAGACCAGAAGCCGGCCGGATTCTGGTAATTTTTCCACATTCCCATTCGAGTTACGAACACGGCTCGATTCGGCAAAACCCCTACTACATCAATTCCTTCAAATCCGAAACACACCCTCCTCCTCATCATCGGCAACATGATCGAGAGTATATAATACAGGATATGGATTACGATTGGATTGTAAAAAAGGCGTTGGGTGCTTATCGGCAGCAATAGAACAGCATCAGCATTGCAGGAGCACCGACATCAAAGAAGCATAGACGATCAAAGGTGCTTCCACATTATCCTTATCAAAGACGCATACATCGCACTGCAGGAACACTGGATCGAGAGCCAACGGGGCTTTTGATGAACCTAAAGATGCCACGATACAGGCATAATGGTTTGCTTTTCATGGACGGATGGATAACGGAAAGGAACGCGAGGCGTTTACCTCTAACCTTTTCTTTGCGGTTCTATTTCCTTGGTTTTTTATTTCCTTTCGACTCGACAACAGGCTGGATCTGGCATTGGGAGCTAATAATGAGCTCGAGCGGCGACTCGCGCTCATGTACATACAATAGGCACGAACTTTCGCAATGGACTCTTTCTCACATGACCCAATGGACTTACATGATATGGTGATGTTGATTCTTGACTCTTGAATAGTGGTATTGAATCCTCCGGCCTCTTGATGCCGGGGTTAGTCTACAGGTTTGACATCTATCTCGTGATGTTGTACAAAAGTGATACACGCTGCAATGCTCAAAACACTCCCCCCTCTCTCATCATCTCGTCATCCGCAGCTCAAGAAGATCCCGAGCGGTTCTGCTCACCAGACGTCAATCCCACGACATTCCTCAACGTACCAAAGCTCAAGCAGTCGCTGATCCTGTTCGCTCCAGAAAACAGCATCACAAGCCTCTCAACACCGCATCCCCAACCTCCCGTGGGCGGCAACCCCGCCTCAAGCGCCCTGATGAAGCTCTGATCAAGCGGCGCGTCCCTCGCAGCTTCCTGCTCTTCCTCCTTTACGCTCTTCCCGGTCCCGAGCACGCGGTGCTCCGCAAGCTTGCGCGCCTGCGCCTCGGGGTCGTTCTCCTCCCGTACATGTTGGCCAGCTCGCGGCCGTCGACGAATAGCTCCGTCCGCGCGGACACGAGCTGGAACGTCTTGGGGCAGAGGAAGCTCTTGGCCAGCGGGCTCATGCACGCCGGGTGGTGCGTGATGAACAGCGGGCCGCCCTTGAACGAAAGGGGCTCCAGGTAGATTGCCGCCAGGCGGTCCAGCAGCTTGGCCATCGTCGGGGGCACGCCGCCGGGGATCTCGATCTTGGCGAGCGTCAGCACGGCGAGGAGCTCCGCGTACGCGTCGCGGCCGGTCAGCTTCGGCAGGCGGATGCCGAGCGCCGTCTCGAGCGCGGGGATGAACTCGAGCCGGCGGTAGGGCCGCTTGAACTTGACGGGGTCAATGGGCTGTAGGGCGGTCAGCTGCGTGTCGATGCTCCTGGCAGTGGCGCGCGAGGCCGCTGAGCAGCTCCTCGGTGCGCAGGATGAGCTCCTCGAGGTTGGTGTAGGCTGTAGAACTCGCACATTGTGAACTCGGGGTTGTGCGTGGCGTCGATGCCCTCGTTGCGGAAGGCCGGGCCGATCTCGAAGAGGTTGTGGACGCCGCCGACGACGAGCCGCTTGAGCCAGAGCTCGGGTGCGATGCGCAGAGAGAGCTCTTTGGAGGGGAACTCGGTGGCGGCCGTGGTGAAGGAGCGCGCGACGGCGCCGCCGGCGTTCTCGGCGAGGATGGGCGTCTGGAACTCGAGGAACGCGCGCTCGTGGAAGTAGTCGCGCATGTACTTTGTGATGTGCGAGCGCATGCGCAGGACGTCGGCGACCTCGGGGTTGACGATCATGTCGACGTGGCGCTTCTGGGCGCGCGTCTCCGGGTCGGTGAGGGACTGCGGGATCTGCTCCATAGTCGGGGCAAGGAGCTGCGGCAGGACGACGACGTTAAGGGTGAGCGCGCCGGTCTTTGTGCGGCAGGGCTTGCCGGTGAGGGAGATGTGGTCGCCTTTCTCGATCATGCGGGTGAAGAGACCGAACTTATCCAATGATATTCTGTCATTCAGGTTGCCCCAGTTGATCATGCCCTGGATTTTTTCAAACTCATTGACGATGGTGACGAAGAGGAGCTTCTTCCCCTGGGCCCGGATAGAGTGCACGCGGCCTGTGGCCTTGGGTCAGCAAGGGGAAATTGGATATGGCTGCGGCAGTAGCAGCCCGCCTGGTGGCATTGATTCTGCGTACCATACAGGGTGACGACCTCCTCGCTCGGTCTCTCCAGCTTTTCTTTTATCCACCTCTTCTTAAACACGGGCACCGACACCTTCTTGGTGATGTGCTTCAACCGCGGATACCGGTCTTTGACGAGAGCCTCGGAATAGTCCCCGGTGACCTCCTCCAGCGCCTTAATGCGCATCTTCTTGAATTCTGAAAAAGCCTCCCCCTTTTGCACAAGACTCTCCTCTGTCCCGGCATCTACGCCATCCTGCGTCCTCCCCGCAGCTCCGTTCAGGAGTCTGCTCGTGCCACTTGGCCGCCCGACATGCAAGGTCCGAAACGGTATCGCAACCTGCGGGGTTCGTACGATGGGCCGTAACAGCCGCAGTCTCTGAATTGAGGTCATCGTGCCTGGTGTCTCCTGTCAGTGACGTCTCTTGCAAAACTTGCGCGAGCTGGAGGTAGAAGAACAAGGAGGTTATGAGTGTCAGATATTTGGGCGGTTATACATCACGCGCAGCAAGCTGCGTAAGCCGCAGCGGTTCTAATGCTTGCAATCATCATGTAGGAGGAATAAAAGAGTAAGGAAAGGCTTGGTTTCCACTTACCAGCATACTTGGGTGGCTCAAGAAGACGCTTGTTCTTCTTGAGTTACCGGTTGAAAAGACGGCTAGATGGATGGCAAAATTTGTGACGGCGCGATTTTGTTCAATCCTTGACGTTATCGATAAGAAAAAGATGGCCGGCCTGCAAGACGGCCCGAGTTATCCTCCCCTCTTGTACCCACTTTAAACGCCACCCCAAGCCACAATCCGAGGCTGATGTCGTTCAATTCGCCATTGTCGTTGTGAGTCCTCTCTATCGTCTGACACGATTTCTTAATTAAGGGACTCAAAAAGCGAAGGCTATAGTTCGATGGGTAGGATCAGAGGACTGCTGGAGAGACTCACGAGGGGATGCGGTGTTGGTTACTCAGCAAAATTGCCTGCTCTTGATTGGACGTTACGCTTAGAGAGGCCCGTGCACACCGTCAAACCTGCTTGCACCTGTCTAGTCGCGATGCGATAAGATAAGGAAGGCCGAAGCAGAGGAGCTTTCTTGTAAAATCTCGACCTCAGCGACGTCAAGCAGCCCGCCGCAGCAAACAAGCTACGAATAATCAACAACCACAAACGACGACGTCACCGCATCCCCGATATCTCTCCATCACAAATCCCTCGAACACAACCGTCAAGATGTCTTTCTTTGGAATGGGTCGCCCTAAGCTCTCTTCGGAGGAGAAGATTGCCATGGCTGAGCAGGAGATGCGTCTGCTTGCTGATATGCACAACCGGTACGTTTGACATTGGAGCTCCCAATCCCATACCCTAGACGCTTGATGTGTCTCTGTCTTCTTGGATTGCAACTTGGGCTGACTTTGCTCCGCACCAGCCTCACCAAGATCTGCCAGTCCAAGTGCCTGCCCGACTACCGCGAGGCCGACCTCAACAAGGGCGAGTCCGTCTGCCTCGACCGCTGCGCTGCCAAGTTCTTCGAGGCGCACATGAAGGCGTCGGAGGTGATGCAGGCTGAGAGTCAGAAGAGAGGCGGCGGTATGGGCGGCGGCATGTTCTAAGTCTCTTGACGAACCGAGATGATGAACGATGGAGTAAAAACAAGAGCGGGATGGATGGGACCGTTTGGAAGGCCGCTACGACGATGCTTCGTATGGCAAATCTGCCGTGAATACAGGCTGTACGGATTAAAGGGCCTGGATGAACGGATTCGCATTCGCATTAGGTTGCGAGCCTGGCTTTGCATGGCCTGGATGGTCACCAGGGATTCGGGTGTATTTTGAAGCACCGAGATGGGCTTCGTGTATAATATGGGATGTGATGAATGTCCTTGGAGTATCAATGAACCACCCTCACACTTTCACCCTATCTCTTGCACTGGGTGACATCCTCTGCACCCTTCGTCTGCGTAGGACTGACTTACATAGCCATTGGGTTGGTCAACGTCGAGGACGCATCTGAAAGCTTTGGTGTTGACTATGAGCCAACCATGGTAACGGCAGAAAGCTAAGGTGAACAAGTCGCCCTGTAAATGTCGGAACTGCGTCCGGGGATCGGCGTCGCCTATTGACTTCCGGTAAAGACATAGTAATCTTCTATATCTTCTCAGGCAGAACCTGACCAGCTCATCCGGGAAAGCTCGTATCACACTATCCTTGCTTATCCAACGATGATGGGGGGGCAATGGAACTTTCCACAAAACGATGGGCGTTGTGAACTACTTCTGATCGTGTGCCTGAGATCCGGCACGCCCGGATTCGGCATGTCGAATGCGGCTCTTGGCCGTCTCCAGTGTGGATTTCTTCATACCCATCGACAAACTCATCAGCAATCAAGCCGGCACCGCTGGCCGTTTCAGACGCTCTTCGTGGAGAAACGCCCGCACGTGCTCTCACCGATCCCGCGGGAAGGGAAAAAAATGATCGAATTTCTCCGGGGATAGGAGGGGAGGTCCACGTGAGTTTAAGGCTTGCCAGCTGCTCGGGTTCATCTCGCATCTCGAGACCGTTCTGATGGTCGGAGAAAACCCACGCAACACACTACAAGTATGTGAATAAAACAGCAACATTGCACAGCCCAGGAGGCAGCCAGGCATGAATCAGACCGTCATCTGAGTTTCCCATCGCAGAGCAATTAAGCAATTACGGACAAACCCAGAAAATTGGGTGCCGGACTCCGGTTGATAGACTTTTTAGGTTTTCACTTTACAGTGTGGCCGTTGAATTAGATAAGGTGCCGCGGGAATCCCAGGTTTGAGCCACGATGTCGCGAACCTTTCTGATTTTTTAGATTGGTCATCCGAAGTCATCAAAGTGAGTTTGTTGATTTTTCAAACAACACATGAAAAGGGGCGGGCAGACGGGCGTGCGGGTGAATTTGACATGCGCGCAAGAGCCAGCCTCCGGCTTTTGCAAACAATGCAGGCACGCACATCCACTCGTACGTGCTCGCGTACATGGACTGGGAGGGAGAGAGAGAGGTTGAGAGAAGGGGGAAAGACGTGAAAAAAGCCAAGCCATGAGTTTGTTGCATGACTCTGCTTCTTCCCCGTCAAATGTTGCGAACTGAACAGCGATCCAATGTCGACCGTTTTTCCATGTTACCCCAGACAACCAGGGGTAAGCAGAGAAGGAGGAAGTAAACGGTCGTACGGAGGTCCCAAAATGAAGGCACGTCTGCTGTAATGTATTCGACGGGCAAATATACTGGGCCCCCCGAGTGTCCAGGATGGTATACGGAGTATTCGTACACGGCAGACGAGGGACAAAAATATTGTTCCGCAGGATTGTGGTTCGTTCAGGGAGGAATTAAGGATTCCCTCGAGGCGAGATTATGGAAACCTCCTTCGGTGCCGAACTGCCCAACAAAAGTCGGTCAGTTCCAGAACGCCCTTTTTTTCGGGGCTATTTGGTTTCTTGTTGCTTCGCTTTCACTGTAGCAAAAAATAGAAATCGGGAATTCCTCTAGCCAGGCCCAAGATTACCTATTGATTTGCCTTGGTTGTTTTCCCATTCTTGCCGATCCGCTCCGCGCTCCGCTTCGCCGGGTATGCGTCGACATAAAAAAAAAGCTACGTGGGTGAGACCACGGACGGTAATGACGAACGGCGGAAAGGGAAAAAAAAAGAACCACCTGAAGCCCACAGCCAACAGCCCCCGCAGAGCATGTGGCCGGTTGATCTACCCGGCCTTTTTTGCTTGTCGCGCATCCATCTAGCTACGGATATGCGCGCGTGTAAATCTGGTTTGTCGCTGGGCTGGGCATGAAGTGAAAGATTACCTAGCAAAATGATGCAAATCCCAACTCTGTCGAGCACTTCAACCGAGAGCTTGGGGCCTCGCTCGTTTAGATCTGCGAGGGGGCGGGCTGGCTGGCGGCGGCGGCGGCAGCGGCACCAAGGGACGGGCATTGACGGGGTCTGCAGGATCGTGCGAGGGGGCTGTCCCTGGACAAGAGATGGGCAAACTTTTCTTCTGATTATGGGTTTGGCGGGTGTGTTGAGTGACAGAATGTGTGTGGTTGATGCGTTTCAATACTTCGGATGATGAGGATGACATTGGGTTGCGGCGGCTAAGCCTGCGAGCATTGGCTGAGCTTGTTTTCCTGGCATGAGAGAGAGGCATATATGCACGGTGAGGGAAGACCAATGGGAGATTTCAATGGTTGGTTACGCTTCAGTTCCATTCCTGACCGTGGCCGTTTTCTCTCTCCCGCAGAGAATGTCACTGGAATGCGGTAAGGTTTGTTGTTGGTGGTGCCCGGTGTTTGGCAAAATGTCTTCAGTGGGTGGTGGTTCAACTGACTGAGCCTCAAACCGTGGTGCCGCGGTGGAGTTCTACGGCGTGGCTTAGCGGCCCTCCCTTGCAAGTTGCATCTGTCGTCACTGCACAGGGTCGATCGCTATCAACCACGCTTTCAACATCGCCCATTTCTCGGAGCGGCGCACACACACTCACACGGACGGGTTCCCTGTGGGGGTGATGGGTTGGGTTGGGTTGGTGGTGTGGGATCGGAGCCCGTGGGACACGCAGAGAGACGCGGCACGGCATTGACGAGGTGGGAGGGGGGGATGGAGATGGATGCAGGGAGTGCAACGGTGCCATGGCCGACGGGTCATGGAGATGACATGACGGACTACGAAAGAGGTAGGGTCGGGTTGGGTCTGGAAGTTGACGTAGGTTGTATGCCGTAGGATTGCAAAGACACGCACCCACTCCCTCTCTCACTCAGACAGAGACAGCTGACGGAAGGGAAGAGCACAGCAGAGGAGGCCTCGTCTGAAGTGTCGAAACAGTCTAGGAGAGAAAAGCCACCAAACCTCACCAGAACTTCCTGGCGAGAAAAAAAAAAAAAAAAAGAAACGAACGGGAACGGGAGAGAGCGTATCCAGAGACGCGTATTCTCTGCCTTCGCTTACGGGGTCTTAGGAGAGGACATATTGCTTCTTCTGGTACCCGTTGGAAGAACCGAACCCATGGCGGAGCATGCCGTGGAGACTGCGGGCTGGTAAGGATACGGACGCTAAATGTGTCTGTGTCTGCCGTGCTGTGGACGCAGGACGGGGAAGACGGCGGTTGTTTTGGTCTGAAGTTGTGCGGTGAGAAGCCAAGACCAAAACAAAACAAGTCCAAAAACCGAAAGAGGGATTTGGAAATTGTGTGATTCAGCCTCATCGTCTGTCTCTGCTTTGCTGCATGTGACGGAATATTTTTATAGATGGGGATCGTCAGAACAAGTCAGCCTCTATTTCAGCCCCTTCTACACAGTTCTAGGTCGCACAATGGAATGTGAGGACATGTGTTTGTGACGGTTCGTTGACGGGCCTATCAGCTGGGAGCCACGGCGTCGTCCGGCTGGGCACGTCGTGCCGGAACCGCGATGAGGTTGGGCAGTCTCGAGGGCGTAATTTTTGGTTTAGGTCGTGCATTACCGTGAGGTTAAGTGGTACGGTAGGGCAGCCTGTCAGGGTCTTTGATGCAAGTTTAGGACGGAGAAGAAGCCCGTGGCTGTACAAGCCTCATGTTGCAGTTGTTGCTTGCATCTTGTCCAGACTTTACCTGTGAGGGAGGGTTGGCCGGGTTGCTATTACTAGAAGGGTGTTTGCTTGCTTGCTTTTGGCTGGCTGCACAACAACAAGTTTGAAGACCACCACGGCAAGAATCCAGCGACATTCTACAGCAGGTAATTAGCGAAGAGAAGGTTCGGTCCCATAATTGGCTTCTAGCGGCGCCGGCTGGGTGCTGTCAACACAAGTCGTGCATGTTAGCATGGGAATGGGTCGTGTGCGTGTCTCTGCTGTCGCTGCAGGCTGACTTGCATGAGCCGTCTCCAGCAACCAGGCAACACTCTGGAGGCAGCCATTCGGCAGGCGGTGGAAGTGAGATTGCAGTCGTGCACTAGCAAATTGTACCTTCGTACAAGCACGAATGCAGACGTCGGTCCTTTGGTCAGATGGAGTCGAGGACTCTATTCCTGGCGCAGTCCCGTCTGCACGCTGCAACCTTGGACCCGGGTTCTCTGCACAGCCCTACTGTCCCTGGAAGACGAACCAGCCAGCCTCTCTTGGGTCTGCCAGTCGCCCAATCTGCCTCCAGGACTGGCGCGAGGAGCACCCACCCTCCAAGGAAGGGGTGGTATTGGATCGGGGGGAAAGCCTGAAAGTCTGGAGACTGGAGAGCGTGGCCGTCCATGGCCGTGGTAATTAGTGCACTGGCGTTCTGGCTGTGCTGTCCAGTGCATCCCGTCGCTTCAGAGAGTCCTTGCTCAGGTAAGGTACGGAGTAAAGTACGTACAATTGTCGATGGAGCGTATTGTAATTAATTATTGCCTATGATGACGGTGACGGTGACGGCGGACGGGGAGCTAGGATTGCTGTGCTGTGCTTTTTTTGAGGCCTCTCCGTCTCCTTTATCCATTTCATGATAAACCGGGCATATGCTGTCTTGGATGCGGTTATGACTTTACTTTTTGCCCCCCTCTTCTTCAACGTCAATCAACAACTTACACACAGCTGATCTGATCTGCAACACGACTGTCGACCGGTCGACGGCTATTCGTTCAAACCACTACTGCCAAATACCGTAGTACACTCGACTACGACGAATACCTTACCGTCCCTACCTCTGACAATCGCGGCCGCCCTACAGCGCATCCCTCCATCGATCCATCTACGATCCGCCGCACTAATACGAGAAAAGGAGGACGCCGAGTCTTGCACCTGCACCTCAAGACACCCAGTACACGCCTTTGCTCCGTAATACCAAGAAACCCCCCCAAGACCAGACGACGCAAACCGCACTCGCACTGCGCGGCCAGACCATCCAGCGCCCCACCCGCCTTCGCCTTACATCTCACCCAGAACGACACAGAATCCTTCCCATGAGGTGTTGATCGACCGCGCCAGCGAATCGACGCCGTCCCAAGGCTCCTTGGACCTTTCGAGAGACCACCATCCCGCTACCGTCTGACTTCATCATATCATCTCTGCCGCCGTCCGTCATCGAGCGACGCCGACTTTCGACTTTCGACTTTCGACTTTCGACTTTCGACACTGTCCTTCATTCAACTTACCTTATTATTTTTGCCCCCTTCACTCGCATCCCCATCAATCAACCCATCCAGGGCAGTTCGCAGTTCCTCGGTCTCTGCACCCCACTAATTGCCAAATTCCTCTTCTCCAAAACCCCAGGCTTCCCTGTCCTTCCGTCGTCCGTCGTCCTTGGTCGCTTGGCCCCCCCCTTTGGTCCTTCGTCCTTGGTCCTTGCTCCACCTGTCCCTCGCGACACCTCGACCTGCTCACTCCTGGGTCTCCACCCCCTGCTAGGTTTCCCTCTTTCCGCCTAGCGCACACCCCGGCCACTGCCTCTTACCCCCAGGTCAGGTCAGTGGTACTGTGCAGTAAGGTGCGCCTGCCTGCCTGCGTGTGTGTCGGGTGTCTGCCACTCTGCCTCCTGCCGCTGCTGCAGCAAGTCGGGTGCTGGCTCCTGCTTTTACTACACTACCACCCACCTACATCCCCCCCCCCCCCCCCCTCTCGCATCTCTCCCCCACAGCCGCAGACCGCAGACCACGCCCAGCCTTCCTTCCTGCCTGTCAAAACCCGGAGACAGCGAAAAAGGGCCCTGGACCGTCTTTGTACTGAACAGATCAAACTCCTCAACCTGTTTCAGCTTCGTACCAACAACCACTCCTCCCCTCCCAATTCCCTCTTTTTTATTTTTTTTCAACAACAGCTGCCCCCTTGCTGTCACTCAAACCCAAAAACAATCCCGTCGTTAAGGAGAAGAAGGCACGAGCGAAACTCTCTATTCCCGTCGTCGCTTTTACTTCCTCCCTTCTTTTAACCTTCTTACTATTCCTCTTTACCAGAAGCGCCTGCTTATTGTTTGTCGAATTTCCTCCGACGGGGTCCTCCCTCGCTCTCCACTCGCTTTTATCCCTTAACCACTGCCACCCCCGAATAGAGAAGTCACCCTCACGCTTTCCGACACACTCACCCACCCCCGACCGTCCTTCTCCGACTGGCGCCGCCTGCCGTTGTGTCAATCGCAATACACGACGACAGTCTCGACCGCCCTGTTGTGTCGTCGTCTCCCTTCCCAATCGACGACCCCCTTCCGCCTCACAAGAATCACCTGACTCTCGACTCCTTCCGGGGAGTCGCCAATACCGTCGACCTGGCTACGAGGCTAGACTCCCGCCGCTCATTGCTCGGCGGTGACCCGAATTTTGCCGGCTACGACCAAGAACTCGCAGCGCAACAGTACGCTCAGCAGTATCAGCAACAGTACCAGCAACAGTACAACCCACCCCAAGCATCATATAATCAAGGATACGCCTTTCGCGAAGGCCTCGCTCCATCCACAATGAACGGTTCTCGTCCCGCCAGCGGAAACCAGGGCTTCATGGGCTTCGGCTTCATGGGTGCCAAATGGCCCAGGATCTTCTTCGGCATCACTCTCGTCCAGGCCATAATCTGCCTGGCCTTTGAGGCGTAAGCCCGTCGCCTAACCCCATAGCCTGGTCGTATGTCGCTGACAATCATTTAGTTATGTTTTCTGGAAGTTCCAGACTAGCTTGACTGACGATGCGCCGACCGGTAACGCCAAGGAGGATTCGCCCAGAAAAACGATTCCCACCTTTCTTACGCTTTTCATATTCGGATTCTTGTACGAGTTGGTTATCGTTTGGGATGCTCTTAGGGCGAAAAACACCATTCAGGTCATTGGTGTTTGCATCGCGAACCTTGCCTTGATGGTATACACTGCTATTCAGGTGGACCAGATCGACGAGGCCGTCACCGAGCTCAAGAGAATCAACGCGCTCATCAACCCCAACGACGACATGTGGGCTGACGTCAAGCCGTATCTTGTCGCTATTCCCTGCATCCTTGCGTTCGGCACCATCACCATGGGCTTCGTCGCCTGGAAGCTGTACCAGGTCTTCGCTTGGGACATTCTTAAGACGATAGGAGCCGATTACAGAATGAAGAAGCGATTCCTCCACTACCAGGTACGTTCATTTGTGCCACTTCACACCGGTTTCCCGTCTAATTCCACCTAGATTTATATCGCACTCCTGAAGTTCGACTTCTTCTTTTTCCTTGGTTTCACAGTTCAATTCCTCGTCATCGTCAACGCTAGAACCGACGCTGAGTTCGGCTTGACCATCGCCGCGATTCCCGTTACGATTGCCATTCTCCTTATGGCAGCCTGGTTCACCAGGATCGAGAACAAGATCGGCATGATCTGTGTCCTCGTCCTTTACTTTGGCGCGCTGAGCTACTTCATTTTCAAGCTCGTCCGCATCTACCAGCCCGCGACTCGCGACCAGTACCAACCGGTTAGAAAGTCTCTTACCGCCTTCACCGTCATCACCATTCTCCTAATCATTTGCACAATCGTCAACTGCGTCGTCTGCATGCGCAACTTCAACGCCGGTCTGAAGACTCACCTGCGCAAGCCTTCCAGGGATCTGGAAAAGAATCCGGACTTGAACTCCATCAACCTTCAAGATGTTAAGCCCTCTGTCGCGAGTCGTATGACAATCGACTAAGAAGGGTGGAGCTGGCTTGACCCGATGAAACCGAGGCACCGAACGATTGAAAAGAGACGCCGTGCGATTGTACAAAGACATGACTTACGAACAATGCCACCTTTCTTATCCAAAAAAAAGACTTGAAGCCCAGGAAGGGATCGTGGACGGACGGAACGGTGACACGCGGGCCGGGAGCGTGTTGGACTGGTTGAGATTCCCCATCATCGGCTTTTTTTTACTCCTTGTTTGTGCACATTGTACGGCGTTGACGATGCTCGCTCCCGCCACCCGAATTGTGGGGGACGAAGACTGGGAGCGGAGTTTACGGATTGATTCTACTTTGGTCGCACTGGCGACGGACTTGTAACCCAGGATACCACGATGACCTTTGGGACCGGCGCTTTCGACTGCGCGCATACGGACCACTGGCTCTTCACAGCGTCGAGGCCGCCTCTGGGTTTAGACAGCGATTTTGCTTTCTCCTTTCCTTGCTGTAACCTATCTAGCATGAGCTAATTCAGAACGTTGATGAACATTGTCTCCACGAAATGCGTGTCATCTATGAAATTAAGTGAACTGTTTTTCTCACCATCAGCCTATTCCAGCCTTACGGCTCCATAGGGGGGGTGTTGGATTCATCTCAAAAGCCTAGGTGGAATTCGACGTCTCAGATGCCCTGGCGTAGTTCATACCAATGTAAAGGAGGAAACCCCGGAAAATGGGTGTTGGCTTATCTTCAGTTGTTGCTGTGGGCCTTTCAAGGTAGGTTTCAGCACTCCATCAGCTCACTCACAAACAGAATCAACCAAACGCCTGAGACGTGTTTGCGTGAAGGTGGGTTTGTTTGACTGTATTCCATATTCAAGAAACTAAAAGACGCTTCCCAACCCCCCACGACCCGCCCAAGTCATCAAAGTGAAAGAAAAGACAACGCCAACCCCTAAACACCAGAAGTTTCCCCCGTTCCTAGACGCCTTTGTCGTCCCAGACCCCTCCAAGTCGCATTCACCGCCCCGCCCTATTTGTAATGTTTACCTGTATCAGTAATGTACTCTACACTTCCCCGCTTGGGCAAAGAGGAATTGTATCTCAACCGCATGACATGTCCCAAATAATGTGGGCGTCTCTTCTCTGTCAGAGCTTGATCTCTCTGGCATCCTTGATGTGACCTTCGTTGGGGCAATACGGACATTTAAACCGTGACCCTTTTGTGAGACGCTGCAGTGACTCCTTGCAAATAACGTGGCCGCAGGGCAGCATCATTGGCGGGTTCTGCTCCGTCGTCTGCTCCTTGCTGACAGGGCAGACGAAGATAGGGTGGTAGATCATGCTGCGTGGCAGCGGCGTCTCGAAGGCGAGCTCGTTCTCTGTTTGTCCACTCCGTCCTCTTGGCCTTCATGTAGGTTGTGTACTTGATGAGCTGCGGGAGGGCAATCGCACCTGCAGTCGCGGCCACATAGAGCGGGGACTCAGCCGACAGCCCCAGCAGGGAGCAGAACTCCCGTGTGAAGGACAGAGCGACGTCGTCGAAGGCAGCCGAGGTCTCGAAGATGTTGGCGTAAGGGGAGTGGCTAATGTTGGAGGCGTACACCATAGCGCACGACAGCTGTTGAATTTCCTTCAGATGCCGCGACTGGAAGCGTCCAAAGTTGGCTTGGGCATAGGCCAGAGCCCCTGCACGACCATTCGATCCGGGGGGGTCGTCAGGGAGGCCGTTTATATCTGGGCCCTTAAAGAGCCAGACAAACTGCAGCTTGCTGAGCTCGAACTCGAGGTTGGAGCCACGGGCCTCAAGGTCGTACCCGTTCATCTGGGCCCACTCGATGGCGGGCACCAGGTTGCGGTTCTTGAGCTCATGGAGGATGCTGTACATGTTTGCGAACTTGTCTTGCAGCTCCTGAGATTGAAGAGAGTGAATATCGGCCTCGAGATCGTTTGGCGAGTTGCCGTTCGGGGAGGCGGCGCGTGGGGGAGGCCGCTCATGGGCTTCGCGGAGGAAGGTCGACGCAACGCTAAACTGGCCTTCGCGCAGCATGTGCATGGCAACTGCACGATTTATCAAGGAAGGATACGAAGCCATCGCATCGTAGTCTGTCGGGAGAGGTCGGAGGGGGAATGACTGTGTTGCTGGTGTTAGTTGATGTTCGTCCCATGGATGGCGGGCTTGTGAGACGCACCTTGTCGAGGGCCTTTCCAAAGACCTTTTGCGCTTTTGAGACGTCTTTCAGGTCGTTGTTTATGGCGTCGAAGCCAGCGTTGACGGGGTTTTGTAACTTGGTCATGGTCAAGCTTGCGCGGTGCGGATCGGATGCTGTAGCACGAGGAGGGGGAAGGTGAGCACACGACTGCGAGCGATGGCGGGGGTTGGGATGGCGAACGTACCATTGGCAATCTGCTCGCGCGCCTGGACGAGCATATCGAGGAGCTTGTCGGCATCATTAACGGCTGAGTTGAGAGTCGCTTTGCGGAAGCGGGAGAGCTCCGCCTGAAGCGTCATCATGGGGTTCTGTTCCGCCATGTTGGGGGCTGTTCTCGGGGTGGCTCGTATGTGGTGATAAGTGGGAATTTGGTGTGGATGGCGTAGTGTATGCTGCGGCGGGCTCGACTGATGGAAGTCACGACGGGTAGGTCATGGTAGCGGGAGATTCGATCGAAGCTCCAGTCGTCAACGAAGCGGTGATGTCTATCGGATCTCCGAGAGAATGACGGCAGTCGTTGAGCCGGTAGGGTGAATGTTGATGGTCCCGCTTAATGGTTGTCCAAGATGGAGTTACACACGGCTGTCACCGTCAACAGGTAGCGTGCTCGGTAGCTGAATCAGTAGGTGGCCAGAGTTGCCGGGGGAGGTCCACGGGTGGTTGAGTGTGGAGGCCCACAGGTGACACAGTGCTGTGACTGCCCGCGAGTGCATTGAGTTGCCGCGGCGGCAAAATGGGCGGCCCGGGTGGGTGGCAGGTAAGGTCCAGCACAGTAATGGCGAGGAGGGTAGCGCATGATTATAGGCAGGGGGCCGGGGTAGCTGCTGCTGCTACCCTGTATTCCGTAGATACCTTAGGTACCCAATTTACTTCAATCGAGGATAACTGTTAAAGATCCAATAGAAGCGACGATAACGATTATACATAAGATACCTTAGAGATAATGACGGACGACGACAACAGAGACAATGACGGACGACGACAACAGAGACAATGACGGACGACGACAACAGAGACAATGACGGACGACGACAACGGACAGCGATGAGGTAGATCTTTAGGCCATCGCGGAGAGACGGGGGACCTTACCTTGGAACATTAGCATTGACCGCTGCCACCCTTTTCTCTTTTTTGCCCATTGTCCATTCGCTGAAGCAGCCCGTGGTACAGCTCCTGCAGCGGCTCAACCAATCCACGACAGCAGAACCTACCTACATTGCGTCACATGCCGACCGCTTTCCGAACCAGAAGGAAACGATACCTCGACGACAAGCGACGCGCAAGTCACATGCAGGACGACATTCAATTCCTTGCGCCTTTTTCTGCAACTGCGACACTCTGCGAACCCGACCGAACGATCTGAAGCGACTATGATATTGACTACGACTGCGTGGAGGTAGAGCTGCTTCCTGCCGTTTGAACTGTTGCTTCCTGCCGTATGAACTGTTGCTTCCTACCATATTTAGTTCAGTAGCTGTTACTTCCTTCCTTTTCGGATGGATTGACCCTCCAACTCAAGTATTTAATTATCCCTCCCCCCCAAACCTTTTCTCTTTTTTCTCTTTTTCCTCTTTTTCTTCTTCAACCTCCCACAGCCGTCCCGATGCCCCGTCTTCCCACGCACCCCTCCCCCCCGGTCCCGGGTCCCGCACCAGCCACAGCAGCAGCCACACCAGGGGAGCGCCTGCTTCAGGCCATCCAGGCAATTAGCGCGTCCCTCCTCGCCGTGGTCGTTGCCATTGCCGCGCTTTAGGAGGCCAGAGCAACCAACCCTGCGGCTCCTTCCCTTTTCGCCTGGGTAGGCACCTTCCTCCGCTGGATCCGGTCCCGCCTTCTTTCCCCAGAGGAGCGACGCCGTGCAAAGCGTCGTCGGAACAAGAAGGAGTACAGGCAGCGCAGGCGCAAGCGGGAGTACGCGGAGTACCAACAACACCAACGAATGCTGCAACTGCAACGGCAACCACAACAGTGATGGCTTTCCGTTTCCCCTTCCCCAGCGACCCGCGGATGCACCGTGAAGAAGACCTGACGCTGGCGAGAATTGCGAGCAAAGGCCCTTCTCCCCTGGATACACCCTTGCCTCTGGAGGCGCGAAAGGAGGCCTCTGTCGACTCTGCGACACCGTCTCCCTTACCGGCGACCGAGAAGAAATGGGTCTTCGCCGATCCTGTAGCCTTCAGGTGAGGTTCTCGTCAAGCGCAAGTGTAGGGAGGTCCAATCTCTGACAGTTGTTGTTGTTTTCTACAGGTACCTTGAGAGCGATCCAGCAGTGACCGTTATCGAGCGACGAGGCGTCTTGCAAGGCTACGAACTATATCTGGTCGAACAATGGGCATGCTCGCGCAAGTCGCCTACCCTCGTCATTGTCACCTTCACGGGTGATCCAAAGCATTCCGTCGTGGTTGGGGTGCTGGCCGTCCCCGCGGACGAGAGTACCTGGTCAGATCGATTGAGATTCTACTTCAAGGCCATCCAACAATACCATGCCCGACCCAAGGAAACACCGCTAGGCGATGTTATGGTCACCAACCTGAGCAGTTTCCCCTCGGCCCTGACAGTTATACCCGTGCCTGAGGGTGATATTCGCGCCCATCGCCAGGCCTTCATCGTCAACGAGAACCTGAAGCGACTGGGATGTTCCGGCCGATCTGGTATGACTCTTGCGGACCCCATACCACCGACTCAAGCGAAATTTTACCAGCTCTACAAAACCAGCGAGAAGGTTCCTTTCCCACAGTCGGTCATGGAACTCGTCAAGCTGTGCCAGGTGTCCTTGTTCATGTTTGGGAAGCTGGATAACGAATACATCGATGGATTACTATGCGACAAGACGGAAGAAGCCATTGGGAACTGGTGGACGGAGCTCGGCGCAGAATCGTACAATGTTGAACCGACAGACGGCATCTTGGGACCGACAACAGTGGCGGCCCTGTTAGGCATGCTGATGGGTGCAAGAAATCGTCTACACTACTACGGTGCTCCGGTATCGAAAGACGTCTTCGACATCGAAAGCACCAAGCGAGGAATTGCATACTTTCAAAAGTCGCACAAGCTCGAGCGGACGAGACGACTTGATCGACCGACCATCCTGAAGCTCCATAACGCCACCGCGAAAGCAGCCGCTGGCGAAGGCTGGGGTGTACACAAAGCTGTCAAGTCTGCCGTCGGAGAAATTGGCGGCAAGAGGGGCGAGCTCGTCATCGGCATGGTCAGTGGCGGAAAAGACAAGGCTGGCATCGCTGATATTGAGACCGTCGACATTGACAAGTTCATTGCGCTGGCTTATGGTGAGCGGGCAAAATGGCTCTGGTACGGCAGACCCCGAAAGACGGTTCCTGAACTCCAGGAAAAGTCATCGGACATCGGAACTCCGCTATTTGGGAAAGACGAACCAGCCGCGCAAGCAGGCAAGCGAACACAATCAATGCCGCTCGAAGAAGAAATCCAGAAGCACAGAGAGGAGTCTTCCGGGGTCTACTCAGCTCCCGCGCCTGCCTCAGCCGTTAGTGTGGTCGACGCTCCCGGAGACAAAGACGCCCTCAGGAAAACGGTCTTCAAGTCGGTTGCCGGCAGAGTCAGCGATGCCAAGTCTGGGCTTGGGCGCATTAAAGGCGTCGTCGGAACGGGTTTGAGAGGTCATGCCAGTCGTCCTAGCAGAGACGATTTTGGTGAGAATGGCTACAGCAACAGCGCACCCATCTCAGCACTGGCGCACACGTCTGCAGCAGCCTTGTCGTCTCCCGTCGTGGTTGGTAGAGCCTTCACTTGGAAGAACAAGCCAGAAGAGTACTTGGCACAGTTCAAGAAGGAGGCGGATGCAGCGCAGGCAATCCCAGAATCATCACAGGAACTGGTCAGGTCTCCTGAGCTGCTCAAGTACCCAGAGGCGAGGCAGGTCCGCGAAGCTTCTGAGCCCAGCTCGACACGTGTAGAAGGTGCATACGCAACACCTCCAAACGGGCCCGTGAAGGAGGAGCCCGAGAAGACTCAAGCCTCTGTGGCCGGTTCGGTGGTTGATGAGACGGACCTTCATGGGCCTTTCGAGGCGGAGCGGGGTAATAACAATGCTGTGGGCTTTCTTCAGCGGCGTCATTCCATCGCGGTCTCTAGGCTCTCTTACAAACACCCCCTCAACGAAGCTCGGTGGCCTCGAAGGCTATCCTTTGGTGAAGCAGAGGAAGCAGTCCTACGATGGGAGGAGATCACCGAGGTTTATGACGATAAGCACTTTGCTACAGCCGATGCTCTGCAACAGCAAGCCAGTCTAGCCGAGTTCGCCCGTAGCCTCTACGATTCCATCGCAACAATCAAACGGGACGTTAACCCCTGGGTAGAGTCCAAGGTCAAGGCCGTTGAAGGGATGGACGAGCACTACGCTCACGAACAGGAAGACCTTCAGACCCTCTACTACCAGCTCAGCGAGGCTTACCAACGGGTCAAACAAAGCTGTTCAGAGCTCATCGCCGAAGAGCGAGCGCACGTCACCGAAGCCATTAAGGAGGTAGAGGTATTGGTTGCGCGACTAGAGTACGAGGTCAACAGTCTCGTCAGCAAGGTCGACGACGTCGAGGACGGAGTTAGGTTGTTCGAGAGACAGGTCGAGGACGTTGAGAAGCGAGCCGAGGAGCTTAAGAGAACCCTCGAGACGGAAAGCTGGGCACATTGGTTTGTCAGGACGTTGACGGGAATCGGGACTGGTCCCAACATCACAAGGGGATCGTAGACACATAGTGGTGGTCTTTAGGCAGCATAGCATGGTTAGATTAGCATCGGGAGTGTAGCATCAAGAATACCCAATGGCAGGTTTGCATGTATAATGAAAGTGGTTCTCGGTTGTGCTCGCGTGTGTCTTTGGGCGTAGCGGTATTGTATATCTATCTATCTGCCAGAAAAAGAGACTGTCCTTACATCAACCACTTCGATAGTACCTTAAGGAGGCAAGATTGGACCACTAAGAAAGGGCTCGCCCCTGGTTTTTCAGTATTGCCATTGTCGTCGTCTCCGTCGTTGTCTGCACCCTCCAACGTTCTCAGGCTAGAAGCTATGCACGGAAACGTGGATGAGATCTGTACGAATACTGCAATGGATAATTCCAGTTTAGAAACACCAGACGGTGTCAGATGGAAGGTTTAAAAGCATATAACATGGGCTTCGTCTGGAGGTAGGTCGAATATTTCATGAGCTGTTAAACGCAGACTCGACCCGCAGAACCATACCCGGACCCATCATTGCGGCGGGTTGTCCGTAAGTTCTTTCATTCAAGGTCTTGAGATACGTCTGGAAGTGGCAATTTGCCATGTCATACCTAAGCTGGATAGAACCTGCATTGTTCGATGGTTGACCAGAAGTTCGCTACCCGGCCGGAACCATTCAACTGCTCAGCGAACAATTGAATTTGGCTAGCGAGGACAACCAGACCGATCATAACGATAGGAATAACAAGGACGGCAAGGACGATAGTCGACAGGGAAGAAGAGGAGGGACGAAAAGGAGGGTCGCTACGAAGCCTACAGGGACACTTCCTTCTCACGCCTCATTTGCAAAACGTGTAACCGCGTAGTGACTTTTGATTTTGTCTAGCCCCTTTTAAGCCTCGGGGTACATCAACTTCTGCTTTTGTGATGTTTCCCAACCTGGCAGTATCCTCGAATCTGCGTTACATCTTTACGCATCGTCTCCGTCAAAAAAGCCAAAGTTAGCAAGGTCTCTCTTCTTATCCATTTGTCCCAATCCCCGGGTCCACATCATCTTCTCATGGCGTATGTGCAACACCCTAACCCTCGGCCTCGTAGGCGTGAGACTTGTGCTTGGGCTGGAAGGTGAAGTTGGGGTGAGCAGGTCCAAGGAACATTTCACTGTTACGGCTGTTAGCAGATATATACGAAAAGAAACTTTCCCAGGCCAACATACCTGATCTTGATCCAGTCGCGGTAGTTCTTGCTAGCAAGAAGCGTCTCCAGATCGTTGCGTCCGTGGTACGCAGGCGGGCGGTCGTTGAGGTCGGGAGGAAGGTGCTCAAGCAGACCGAGAGGAACGTAGCGGTGCGCGAACGAGAGCCACTCGAGCAGGAAGCGGCGGGTGAATCCTATGCCCAGCTCATCCGTGCCCCAGGCCTCCATGCCGAACCTGCAGAACTTCTCGACGTAGGCGAGACGCTCCGTGGCCGACTTGTCGAGGTACTGGCCCTTTTCAATCTCCTCAAACAGCCAGGGCTTCACGAGAGCGCCGCGGCCGATCATGATAGTATCGACCTTGGCCTTCTCAATGTGCTCAAAGTACTCGATGTGGGAGTAGCAGTCGCCGTTACCGAGGAAGAACATGCGGCCGTCCTTGGAGTTGGGAAGAGTCGATTCATCGGGCTCCTGAGCAGTGTCGGTGAGCTTGTCCTTCTGCGCGTTGTACTCCTTGATCATCACGGCACACTCGGCAATGTAGCTCCAGTCGGCCTTCTTCGTGTAACGCTGCTCGCGACTGCGGCCGTGGAGGGTGATAGCGGCGCAGCCGGGAGCACCTGCGCGTTCGCGGTTCTCGCGAGAGCCAAAGGCGAGCTTGCCGATGATGGAAGAGGCCGTCGGGCGGTTAGATTTGACGCCGGTGCGGAGCTTGACCGTGATGGGGATCTCTTCAGAGACTGTGTTCATGCCGCGGACCATGCGCTCGAGCTTGCCGTGGGACTCCAAAAGAGCAGAGCCACCACCAGACTTGTAGATCATGTCAATAGGGCAGCCGCAGTTCAGATCAATGAGGCGGAGGTGAGGGACAAATCTGCTGAGGAGGTCGGCAGACTTGACGCAATGCCAGGCCTGGTTACCAGAGATCTGGGCACCGAACTTGAGATCGCGCGAGTTGTCGTAACCCTTCACAATGCTGGTGCTCTCAGGGTTGACCTTGGGCGGGCTGATCTCGCTCTCGTGAGCCTTCATGAGGGCCCAGTCGTTCTTTACTCCCTGGACAAGGGGCATGCCCAGAGCCATCTCGGAGTAGGTCAACTGAGCACCGAGATCGACGCAAAGTCGACGGAAGGGAAGGTTGCCCTGAGTAGTCAGGGGGGCCAGGGCGGGCGTCTCCTTGCCGAAGTAAAGCCTGCGCTTCTCAGACGGCTTCAAGGGCGGTTCGACGTACTGCGCACGCAAGTCGTCATTGTTGCCAATCCTCTGATCCTTGCGACGCTGGTGGAACTCATCACCCAACCTCGTATCCTTGTTCATCCAAGTGATGTACTTGTCCGTCTCGGTGAAGTCAATCCGCTTACGGCTGAGGTCAATCTTGAGTTGGTTCTCGGTATTGTTGTAAACACCTGGCCTGAGATCCTCACGTCCTGCCTCGACAGGGGCATCGCCTGTAGTCTTCTTTGGTTCCTCCACCAGAACCAGTTCCTTGCGGCCGTCTTCGTGCTCGATCTCCTTCATGTGGCTGTTGACGAAACGGCACTTCCAGCCAGAAGGGCAAATACCCCATTCCTCGAAGACGGGGCACTTGCCTTCGAAAGTGGTGAGATCCTCGCGGCGACCCTCCTTAAGGTACTTGCGCAGGTCGTGGACAAGGTTGCATCTGTCACCGAATCTGCACTCGCGGGGGGAGAACTCAGAGGTGTAGGCACGGCTGTTGCAGAGACGGAGGGCGTCGTCAAAGTGGCCGAAACCGCGCTCCTTGTTCTGGCCCTTCTCACGCTTCTCGCGCTTCTTCTTCTTGTCGCGGTTGTCGCGAGCGTCTCCCTTCTGCTCGTTACCCTCACCACGGCCCTCAGCGGCGTCATCGTCATCAACGACCTCATCCTGGTCTCTTGACTCCTTGTGCACCAGAAACCTGCCTTCAAGTTAGTGATGCTTAAAATTCCGTCGGTAAAAACTTACTCAGCCTTAATGGGTGCAGTGCCACGTGATCTGTCCCTGTCGTCCGTCTTCTTCTCGGCAGGCGCATCGGTCATAGCGACATCGCCATTGCTCACCTCCGCCGCCTTCTCACCGTTCTCCTTCGTGGCAATTGGCTCCACACGCTTCGTAGCCTCATCGACAGCGACACGCTCCTCACTCGAGGCCTCAGTCACGACGGCGGCAGGTGCATCTTGGCCGACCTGCGCCGAGGAGTCGTCCACCTTAAGACGCTTCGAAGCGCGCTGGTCGGACTCGTCGTGGCTCTCCATTTTTGCTGCTTGAACCCTCCGCCGGTTACCTGTTGTAAGTTTTTGACAATGGGTAAAAGTCGGAGCGGCGGGACCAGTGGTATTTGGAGGCGAGGTCAGAAAAGGGAAGGTATTGTGCGGGTCTTGAGTGTGTGTTTAACTTGCGGAAAAAAAAAAAAAAAAAAAAAAAAGAGAGGTTGATGTCACCGGTGAGCTGCGGGCGGAAGGTGGGGCTACCTAGGTACATACCTTACGCTTGGAGGGGCACTTACCTGCCGCGGGAAGAAGCTACCGAGAGACGAGAGACGACGACAGCAGAGACGACGACAACAGAGGAGACAGCGACGACGACGTCAGGATGCCAATATCATAGTCAAAGGAAGAAGTCTCTACCAAGATCCCTACTTGCCTAGACAGTGCGAACGTTGAAAAAGGCATCTACGCATAGCCTCAGCAGTTGCCTCGTTTTCAGCCCGCCTGCCCCAAGACACGCATCGAAGCCAGCGAGTAGATCTACCAGCAGCTTATCTCACTTCTGTCTCCAGGCCCAGTGTCATTGTCTCTTTCGCTATTTCCGTCCTCGTCTCTCGTCGTCCCTCGTCTTCTGCCTCTCTTTCTCACCAACCCCATAAATTTCCAGATTGTTGCATGACAACGGAGGTGGTTGTCATTCCCGACGCTCCTAGAAGCACCATAGAGCTTATGCCGACATTTCCACAAAATTAGCCAAATCTCACACGAGCGCGAATAGATGGAGGTGAAAGTCAAGTCCCATATCCCTAACTATTTAATGATGATAGCCAGCTGGTCGATGTCCTCATCGACCAAAATCCACAAAATGACCTGATTGTACACAGTATCGCTAGCTCGTGACTGTCCAAGACAACCAGGGTTGAGGTTGTCGCTTTTCAGACTTTGAACACAGCGGGCGCTACCTGCCCCTTTTTGTCGTATCGAAGAAATCCGTCCCGTCTCCAGCTGCCTCCCAATCTTGCCCAAGCCACCTTGGTGCCTGAACCGACGAACGGCGCCTACAAGAGGTTGACCCTGCCAGGTATCCCAACCTGGCCATCCCTCGACTCGGCTTTTACGCCTTGGTAGGCGTCATTCGTCTCTGCGGACTCGGGTTGGCGTCTATTTCCTTCGGGGAGTTCCACCTGCCGAGGATGTTCGAGATGTCGCCGGAGCGGCAAATGCCGCCGTACTATTTCTGGTTCGAGTCTTTGCCCGGTTGCCCGTTACTTTTGATTCAACATGATCCAACTGATGATGGAAGAAACGCTGTCCTGCTCCCCTTCACGCTAGCTCATCAAACGCTTCGCGGCTCGACGTGCGCAGGCTGTAGAATTGTCAGTTTCGGTTCTAGCAGCTCGGATATTTTCCCAACATACCGGACTGTTGAGCATGCTCTGTCTCTTGTTCCTGCCCTTCTTGATGTGGCTCTTCAGCGCGCTTGAGTCAAGCGGCTTGAGCAGCTCGAAGCTGCAGAGCAATTCGTTAGAGACAGACATCACGGCGCCCCAGTTATCGAATTCGCCGCAGTACTGTAGTTGGCGTTAGCATGCAGTCCAAACTGATCCGAAGCCGGCAAACTTACGTTGGGAGCACTGAAAACTGTAACAAGGACCCTATCATTGAAGAATTCGTACCCGTCCTCAACCACCATGTGAGCTCTGCAAATCAAGTCGAAATCGTGCGTTGCAAGGAAGTCAAGTATAACCTTTTTGCCGAAGCAGTAGCTGACACCTCGTTCGTTGGCCTCCCAGTCTTGCTCCATATCGGCCGGATCGGACCACAAGAGATCGTTCAAGAGTCCGTAATCGGGTACATCAGTGGGTCGAGCAATGTTGCGAATATCGTCCATGTGACCCAGAGCAGGAGAAAGGCCACCATGCACGCAGAAAATCTTGCCCGCAACGATAGCGGCGATGGGCAGTGTGTTGAAGCAGTCGATAAAGGTCTTCCAGATCTTGACGTTGCATCGACGCTTGCACTCATCGTAAAACCCATAGACTCTGGTGACGTTGGCGCACTCGTGGTTGCCTCGGAGGAGGAAGAAGTTCTCGGGGAACTTGAGCTTGTAGCAGAGAAGGAGGAGAATCGTCTCGAGGGATTGCTTGCCGCGGTCGACATAGTCGCCTAGGAAAAGGTAGTTGGACGAAGGAGGGAAGCCGCACATTTCGAACATGCGAATCAGATCCGTGTACTGGCCGTGGACATCGCCGACGATCTTGACAGGTGCGTCGAGTTCCAACAGGGCAGGCTGGGAGAGGAAAACCTCGCGGGCGCGCTGGCAGATGGCAACGATCTCGGCGTTCTTGAGGCACACGCTCTTGGTAACCTTGCCGGCGTAACCTGCGTCGAGAAGTCGCTTGATAAAGTCGTCGAGGTCAATGTCCTTGATGTCGCTCATGGCCACGCCGCCCTCGTGCTTATCGCCAGAGTTCGTCGACGAGGTTTTGGCAACAGGGGTAGCGGCACCGTCACCGCCCTTAGCCAAGATGGACTTGCCGGGCTGCTGCATGTGTGTGTTGAGGCTACCTCCGGCACAAGGCGGTTGGTCAGATACATGGTCGACCTCTCCGGACGCCTGAGCGGCGCTCACGTCGTGATGCCCGCTCTTGATGGTGCTAGACTGCGTTGGGGACGGGGGCGGCTGGGAGTCGTCGAGCGGGGATTCGATGTCGCCTGATGGCGACGTGGGAGAAGTGGCGGAGTCATTGCGGCCTCGGGACTTACCCGACTTGACCGAAGAAGCGTCGGCCTTTTCGTCAGCGGGAGAAGCAACCACAGAGTTCCTCGGGCTGTCAGTCTTGGTGCTGGAGCCGGGGATCTTGGATCGCAAGGCCTTGAAGGAGCGCGATGAATCCTTGGTATCGGATCTGCCAAACGAAGGGTATGACTTGAGATCCTCGGCAGTGCGCTCACCGCCGGCACCCTTGCCAGAAGCATGGCCGCCTTCCTTGGATGGCTGGTTTCCCATGATGTAGCTGTGTTGGCCGCGATGGAGGGAACGGCGGTCGAAGCTGTTGTCGATCGGGTGCGAGCGTGGGCTGGCCTCGTCTTCGTCTGATGTATGGCTAGCCTGGTCGTCTCGCCGCTACACCCGTGGTCTGGCAGGGGGCTCGGAATGGAATAAAAAGCGATGCTGCGTTGCAATGACAGTCTTAGGGAGGATGGAATAAACGACCGAGGATGGACAGGAAGCGGATGCGGGAGGGAGAGCGGCGTCCACTTGAATTGTCCGTTTTGGGCGCGTTAAGGCGACGGCCTTTGATCGATCGCTGAGGATGTGTCGGTTGGTCTGTAAGCGAAGAAGCGGGCGAGTGACGTCGACGCGGCTCGCGGCGGGCGGGAGTTTTCTGGAGATAAGCGAGAGAAGATGGATACGAAACGGCGGCGAGGATGAAATGAAGCTATTGAGGTATTCGTCGAGGACTGTGGTGCAAAGAATTCAAGAGTCAGCCTCGTTCGGATCGCATGGACGGGAGATAAGGCGAAAGGGCCGAGTTGCCGTTGGTGAGGAGGGATGAATGCAGCGGGCGGCGGGTGCTTAGGCGAAAGGCACGGGATAAGCCAGTGGAGTTTAGGTTCGGGTTCGTACCTCGATGGAAAGGAGACTATCTCGTAAGTCGCTACCTCTGCGGGTCAGGTAGGATGCAGGTTGCGGATGCAGACGCAAGTTCAATGGAATGCGGGGGGACGACGAATGGAGAGGAGGTAACGTGAGGCAGGCAAGCGAGCAGAGTAGAGCAGAGCAGAGAGCTGCGGAGAGTATTGACCGGTGGAGAGCGAGTTGGTGGTCGGTGGTTGGCAGTCGTGCGGCGGTGTTTGCTGCGAAAAGGCAATTCAGACGGGGGAAAGTAGAGTTGGTCGAGGCGCTGAGGATTGGATTTGGGGTTTGGGATAAAGGTCGACCCGACGTATGTGTGTGGTGCGTAGGTCCCGGTGCAGTAGTACTGTAGGTCCAGAGTGTGTGCTAGGTGTAAGGTGGGCAAAGTAGGTAGGTGCGTGGCGGGAGATGGTGGTGAGAAAGTTAAGTTGGCCGATCAGATTCTGCAAAGAGGAAGTGCAGTCAGTCCCCCGTCCCAAATTCAACCCAATGGAATTCATTCAACCCACCTCAGGCAGGCGAGAGCGGTCGGCCGGTGTCCTGTCCCAAGGTGGTGGTTGGCGGCGGCTGCACCGGCTCACTCTGGCCTGGGCTAAACGCTATCTCTACCTACCTACCTATGTACATACAGACCTACATTACACGCTCCAGTGTCACTGGCTTGCCTTGGCTTCCCGTCGCCAAGGATCCAAAGATGGAGTTGGAGCACTTGGGTCTTGGGTCGTGGTCCCAAGGTCTCAAGAGGAGCCGTGCTGCGACTGTCTCGCTATTTCCTGTCGCTGTTTTCCCTGTTGACGCCGCCTGAAACCCGTCCTGGTCCACTGTCCTGGGCTGACCTGACCAGGCTTGTTGTTTTCGGTGCACGCTTGGGAGTTGGGTTGTCTTGTCTTGTCTTGTGTCTGGTGTGCTAATTATCGTCTGCCCTGGTCGTCTTGGGCTCTTGCTTCCTCGTCGTTGCCTTGCCTTGTATTACTTGGGCTGCAACTCGACGGCCTTGCTTGCTGGGGGCCCAGTAGGGCTCTTCCTTACCGAGGACAAGGGAGGAGGTGGGATAGAAAGTGGTCGAGTCGAAATGTTAATACAGCTCTCGTGCTTATTTGCGATGGGCCCTTGCAAACAGATGCAAGCCTAGTGGCTGGCTATCATCTGTCGGGTTTATGCGTTGACAACCAATGCAGAAGGCCTGGATGATGTAGATAAAGTCTTGAGGTGCTTGGAACATGCTTCGGGCGCTTGACCCCTGTGTCGATGTTGGACGATGGAGGTGGATGTGGAATGTCGAATGTGGATGCGGCGGATGTGAACGCCAGAGCAAACAAGGTTGCGACGGAGACAAAAGATGGGCGTAAGCGGAACACCGGACCAACGTAGCAGCTGTAGATCAGGGACTTGCGAATAAACACATGGCGTGTAAGAAGGAGCTCCAAGTCGTTTTTTTCCTCCCTTTTCTCTCTCGCGTGCCCAATCCACAACTCTTGTTCAATTTTTAAGCAAAGGGGCACACCGAACAGTCATTCTTTACTGCCGCCGCCGCAGCAGCAGCAGCAGCATGATGTGTCGTCCTGCAGCTGTTGCAGGTGGTTGTCGACCAAGCTGGCTCCTGTCACGTTCAATCCTCGTGCTCACCTGGTCCAGGCCTTTGAAGCACCCTTGGGCCAATGTTGCCCTGCGCCCAATAGGAAATAAGGGACACCAGATGGGGACGGGCGGATGCAGTGCAACTCGACCAGGTGCACTGCGAAGCTATGCAAGCGGATTGGACCATTCCATGCCCACTCCGAGATGCAGCGCGGTGATTGATGCAGTTCGTGCTGCTTTGGGAGTTCACCCTGAACACATAACAGGACTAGCAGGTGCCAATTAGGACGTCAACTCGGTCGGGAAGAGCGTGGACTCTACAGACAGACAGACCCCGCCGTAGTGAAGGTGAGGTGCCTCAAAGTAGGGTCTGGGCCTGGACATGGCCTGCCGCATGGTTTTGCAACTGAGCCGATTTGCTGCCCGCAGAGACACAAGACGTGTTGGAAGTATTCCTCTCCGTTTTATTGCTGTCGCAATACATATTACACGCGTTCTTGCGCTCGCCACCAATCCCCTCATCCTCCTCCACCACCCATTGGGTCAAATATGGATTCGAGAACGAACCCCAGTGACGACACTTGGCGTCGAGTAGTTCTTGTCACCGGTTTTTAGCGCCGTCTGTCCGCTCGAGGGAAAGCGCCGGCCTCAAACTTGTAAGCTCACGCAGGTTCGACACTTTCGACTCGTGGCCATCCGGTGGCATTGCACACGGGGTTCGCTGGGTGTTCCCGGCTGTGATGATGTCTTTGAGTTAGAGGTATGTGTGTGGGTGTGTGGCAGCCGGGCGGAGAGGGGAGGGGAGGAACAAGACGAGACGGCGAGGAGGAGAGGAGACGGAAGGATGGGGAGGGGAGGGGAGGAGGGGAAAACCTACCGCCTCTCCATCAGTGCAGATGCAGGCGAGGAACGGCTGGTAACATCCAATGCCTTCCCTTCTCCCGCATCCCGCTACAGTCCTGCGATGACCTATTGTCCAACCGGGAGTTTGATAATCATGTTTAAACCTCTGCTGACATGAGATGCTCCGAGAGATCCGCCAGATCAAACACACTGAAAGCTCCTACACGCTTGTGTATGTATATCTAGTATGCAGCTTACCAAGGACCGCCTATGACCACTTAACCCCGTACTCAAATCGCCAGTTGCCTCTCTCACTCGGTATCTTCGATCTCTCGTCTCCATCTCCAGCTGGGTCCGGTGCAGCGGTACGAGGTGCACTGACCGCCCCACACCGCCACGGCCACGAATATGGCCGCCGCACAGCACTGAGTTGCTTTGTGAATCTGGTGAGGTGAGCAAGTTTGAGCAAGACGCAGGCCCCGTATATTCGGCATCGGCATCGGATCTCGAGAGCTCCAGTCTCCAGATCCACGTAGACGCGTCAACTCTCGTCCGACGTCTCTGAAGGAGATCCTCGCTCACCCCGTTTAACCAGAGACGACGCCAGACGACGATAAGACCGGTCGCGACAGCCCCGCAACGCCGCCTGTTTTCAACCGTCGTGGCGTCTGTGACAAACTTCTTGTCCGCCTTTCCACGTTGGGCATGCAGACCCAGACACCGACCGCTCTTGCGGCGTGCGCATTCCCAACGTTCTCACATTCCTCGTGTGCAGTGCGTTGTCCCCGCGTCCACACGAGCACGTGCTGTAACTGGCTGCCGTGCAACCGTCGAGGGCCTCAAACTTCAAAGGGTGGGGGTCTATACTTCCTGTGATGCCCACGTTGCTCAAATCGGTCAACGGGAGTGGCCGGCGGCGCACCATGTATCGGCGACGATGGATTGCAACTGCTGCAATCGGGAGCCACAAGTGCGTATGTGAGACGCAGTCCGGCGCACGCATGCAGCCCGAGCCAGGACGAATTGCCCTCTTGATCGGTCTCGAGGGGGATCACCTCCGCTAAGACCGACACACCCCGCCTTTCGGGTTCGGCCCCATCACGCTCAGAAGTCGGCGTTCCGAGGACCACGCCACTAGTCGGCGCGCGAGAGCGACGATGAGACTTTGCGGATGGGCACACATTTTGTAATGCGGTTGCCGTCTACCGCGCGTCCACCCGGCTTCGCCGCATCGGAGGCATTGATCTAAGCCCCGCCGGCGACTCGGCTCAGCCTGTCTCTTGTAAGTGCTTGATCAATGGGATGAGAGCCGCCAGAGAATGGCAGCGCTATATTCGGGGCAGCCTATTACAGGCCTCCCTTGCCCGTCTGTCGACGAGGGTCTCCCCTAAATCTCATTTCGCCGTGTCCGCTGAAACGGATTTTGAGTCTCAACCTAGGTTGGCTTTTTTCAGTCGAGGCTCTTGCAGTCGCGGCGTGAGGTGAGTGGGACGGGGGCCCGGCGAAATGTTTGATGCTTTTGGCCCCCAGGAAACATTCATCTCCGTGGCAGGTGGGCTGCCGTTTTCGCTGGGTACTATAGAGACCAGAGTTGCAGCCAAGCTCGACGCCTCACTCAGTCGTCTGAGAACTGCCAAATATGGAAGGAAGCAAAACACCCATGAGATGAAGAAAAGACGGGGGGTTCGTAGGCTATAGAACGCAAATAGCGCGGCTGCCGAAATAGCCTCGCCAAGATATTCGACAATGCTCACAGGGCCCGCTGATGGAAACTTTTTCTTCGTGTTTTCTCGAAGAAGTCTGGGCAGGCTCTGTTGCGACGAACCAGAGGGCATCTCGAAGCTACGAGAGCCTGGCCCATCTCTCCACACATCCACGAGCCAAAAGTGAGTTTGGCCAGTCAACTCCACGATGCCGATTGTGACAGCAAGTTTGGGTCACCAAGCCACGATGGCGTTCGCGGCCGAGATGCAAGTTGCGTAACTCGTGGGGGAAGCCGTCAAGTCAAGCCACTGCGGGAAGAGCCTGCCGACCTGACAGGACCCTGAAAATCGGCTCGTCTGTGTCAGCAGTCGTTGCCCCCCTCTCGAGGTTGGAACCCTGCGCGAGCGAAATCGAACAGTAGATGCCGCGCTCCGAAGACCGATAAGCTGCTGGGTCGCGTTACCCATCAGAGTGACCTACCTCCGAGGCTGGACGGCAGATGGTGAATTAGCTCACGGGTCCGGGTCCGGGTCCGGGGCCTGACGTGGACTTTGAGCTCGTCTGTTGTGGCGGTGATGGCGTCGTCGGTCGTCTGTGGGCTATTCAGCCAATGGCGAGGATTCCAAGATGACCAGTTTGGGCATGTCGGCAACCTTAATCAATTGAAGGCCCCTCGGGTTGGCCCCATCTTTGGAGTTGAGCCTTGCGATTGCGGTTCGGGGCCGCTGCGGAAAGTGGTGTTCTGGGCTTTCAAGGATAGCTTAATCACAATGGCGTTGGTGGTGGTGGCCCTGCTGGTGGGCAAAGGAAGAAAAAGGCGTCGGGTCGTTTCTAAAATTAGAGAGAGGTTAGGTTAGGTACCGCCTCGGGGGGTGGGTGGGTGTTGGGTGGATGCCCTGAGTGGGCGATCTGGCGAGCCCGACGGACCAGCCACACGCATTACCACCTCACCACCCGATAACCGGTTGCTACCAAACGTCGTCCCGTGGGGCTGAGCAGCAGCAGCAGCTCTTGTCGTGCTCTCACAGGCTCAGGTCAGCACTGAGAGCCCATCTCCGGTCGTCACACCTGACTTGAAGTTGAGGAGTGGCCATTCACAGCGACAGGCGGAACGTGGGCGATTGAAAACCCGGTGCCAAGTGGTTTAGAGTGGGTTTTTGAGGGTGCAACCAACCTGCATTAGTGAATGCAGTAGTGAGCTGCCGCAAAGGAGAGAGAGAGAGAGAGAAGGAAAAAACAAACAGCTGAGCCTCCGCAAGATGACGACCACCACCCCGGGCCACTTTAATTGCGTGGACGTATGGGGCCGGACGTGCAGCTCTGGACGTGTCAGACAACGAACACTCGTCGATCAAGGCAAATCTTGATGTCGATGGTCTCCTAGGGTGCCAATGGTGTTTATGGTGACTGAGCAACAGACCACGGATCGACTGCCAGTGGCTGGTGATGGACGGGCGAATCCTGGCAGAGAAGATGGGAAACAGGACTTTGCAGTGCCCAGATGCTAGGTGTAGAAGTAGAAGCAAAGCTCATGTACCGATACTGTGCACAGTGTGGCAACACGATTCACTCTCTTCCCAGTTCTCATCTGAACCACGAGCTCACGACACACGAGTCCGACCGGCCAAACACGTTCAAGGACGAATGAGAAACGCGAGAGACAGGACGCGTACCATGACCTCTTGCGGTCTAGCCCTGAGGTTACAGGCACACACAAAATGTCAATTTGCTTGACTTCGCCGCCGTCGACCCGGCCTTGGGATGGGGGAAATGGGCAGGGTCGGTCGCTAGCACTTGCAGCCTCTCAGCCAGTGTTGGCTCGGTCTTGGTGTTGGTCTTGGCCCGGCAGTTTCTCATCAACCCGCGGCAGCATCGACAAGGCTCTTGTGCAGGTGTGAGCAGATGTGATGTGAGATTGGAATTTGGAGGGGTTGTCTTCCCTCCACGATCCCACAGAATTGATAGGCTGCAAACCCGGCAAGGCGACGACAATGAGCGCAGATGCCTCTTTACATGAAGAACACCGACTTCTGGAAAGACGTCGATGGAATCACGGGAATCAATACCAGAGGGCAGGCGGCACATCAGCCTCTGCTAGGTTTGACGCCAGTGTCAGAAAGAGGTAGCCGTGCGCAGGCAGCACAGCCAAAAGGTACTTTTTTTTCTCTTTTTTTCTGTCTCTCTCCTCTTACCGAAGGTAGGTAGTTCTGGCGTCACCGGTTTCTGCCCTACGGATTCCATCCCCCCTGTCCGCCGCTCGCAGGCTATCCGTAAGTCGGTTGCGACAGCCCACCCCAGATCATCCTCCTAATCCTCCTCAATTCCGCATGTAGGCATTCGTGAGGATCAAGTCTTCGGCCATGATTCTCTTTTGGTGTTGGTGTTTTTGTCGCTATGCATCGGTCATCTCCAAAGCCCCTCCAGCAAAGAGCCAAGACACAACGTAAAAAGCCCTGCGGACATGTACGAACATGGATGATGATTCGAGCGATACACTGTTCCCGCACGGCATGTGGGAGGTGGAGGACAGCTCTACTCTATCGCCGTGCCGCAGTCGGCAGGTAGGCATTCGTAAGGCGCGCAGCCACGAAGAGCAACAGCAGCAGCAGCAGCAGCAGCATCTGCGCAGTGTGTGGATTGGTCGCTCGACGCCGTTGCTCGGGCGAGGGATTCCCCCAACGGTCATGGGTGTTCCTAGAAGGACCGGGGGCTGAGTCGCGCCGCTAAGCTGTGTGCAGGCGAGTTGCAGCCCGTCAGCAGCCAGCCAGGGGACAGTGACGGGAGCAAGTGGGCACACCGTAGGGCAGGTCTGTTGACTTTGCTTTCCCTCACTGATGATGATTGCGGGCATTGTTCCGCAGGCAGGGCACGCACCAGGCTGAGATCATGATGCGGTACTGCGTAGGTAGGAAGTAAGGTAGAGACACGAGAGGCAGCTGGAGGCACTGGCAGCCCCACTGACCGCGACCGCGTCCGCAATGGCTTGGCTGCCAGTGCCGACCGACCGCCTGGTGCTGCTGATGCTGGTGCTGGTGCTGGTGCTGGTGCAGCGTGCTGTTCCTGCTGCGCATCACTCACTCTCTCTGCTCCGTCCCATCTCCACCAAAAACTCGTCGCTGTACAGAGTACTGCGCCACGTCCGCGTCCTTGTCCCTGTCCCCAGTCCCGTCCCCGTCCCCAGCCTGCCTGCTTGCACCGCACTGCTGGCCCTGCCTGCGCCCTCTGACATCGACGCCCCGGTCTATGGATACCACAGCATGTACGTAACCGCACCCCCAACCTACTACGAACGACCAGTTTTATAAACATCAACGCTCGTCCGTCTTGTGTCAGCCTCTTACTTCTTGCTCCCATCACACTCACATCCGTTTATATCTCTCCCACCTCCTCCCAACCAACACTCAAGGGATCTCGTTTCTTCCCTTCCACCTCTTCTACATCTCCCAAACTTTAAATCAACCAACCTTCGCTTTCCGGTACATTCGTTGACCAACAAGCCACTCGACCCACTCACTACCCGAGATCCATTTACAACCTCGACGACTACTACAAACTTTCCGATAAACAACACACAACAACCGAAAATGGGTGTCGGCCGTGTTATCTGTGTGGCTCTGCCATTTATCCTCACCGTCGGTTCCCTCATCTTTTTGATGGTGGCCGCTCTGGGCGGTGTTTCCAACAAGGAGCTTTACATGTTCCGCGTCAACCTCACCGATCTCGAGATCAACCCCGTTTCACTATCAAGTGTAGTAAGCCGCGATGTGAACGCTCGCGCTCTGCTCAGCGGCGGCTCCGCCCCCGGCCTCTCCAAGGCCCAGACCGACAGCTCTGGCACCCAGACGAGCAACGTTACCGCCGCTGACCTCGGTCTCGACAACCTCTACGACATCGCTCTTTGGGGCTACTGCACCACCGACTCCAACGGCGACAAGACCTGCACCAAGGCCAAGTTCGATTGGGCTGCTGAGTACCTGAACACCACCACTCTGACCACCATCGGCTCCGTCACCGGCAAGAAGGTCGAGCTTCCCGACGAGATCACCAGCGCCCTCTCCGCCTTCAAGACCGTCAGCAAGTGGACCCAGGTCGCCTACATCATCTCCTTCGTTGCTCTTGGCCTCGAGATCGTCTTCGGCATCTTCGCCAACTGCACCCGCGCCATGTCTTGCATCACCTTCCTGATCGCCTCTCTCGCTTCCGTCGCTGTCTGCGCCTCCGCCGCCCTCTCCACCGCTACCTCTGTTGTCGTTGTCGGCGCTGTTGAGGCTTCCGCTAAGTGGTACGGTGTCTCCGCCTCCTTCAACAACAGCTTCCTCGCCCTCATCTGGATCTCCGCCGCCCTCGCTCTCGGTGCCGGCTTCTTCTGGATGTTCACCATCTGCTGCTGCGCTCCCAACCACACCCGCAAGGAGCGCAAGCGCCAGAGCGACGGCGAGAAGCTCTGCCTACCGGCAACACCAACGCCTACCAGCCAATCCACGAGGAGAACGGCTACTACAAGCAGCAGCAGGCCACCCAGTACGGTGCTCCCCGCTACGCGAGCGGTGCCCGTGGCGACATGGCCTACGAGCCCTACTCCCACCGCTCTTAAGCGATCTTTGTCTAATGGGCGGTAATGTCTGTACGAAGAAGCTGTGCCATTTGGTACTCATTTGATTTTGCATCGTTGGCGTTGGGTAACGGACTTTATTATCACGAGCACGAACGATATGCGCGGAGGAAGTGGTTTACGATCGGTCTAGCTTGACGGGAACAATGGGGGATGGCGAGGATTCCTGGGGATGGATGATACCCAACCAGGCTTATTGTCTATAGAACTTCAAACCATGCTTATACAGCAAAAAAAAAAAAAAAACCATTAGATTTTTCACACATTATTTCTTGACATCGCTCGTGAGCCATTTATTTGTTGATTGAGTGTTTCATGTGGCAGAGTTCGTCTGTCAGTGAATCGTGACGGCAACGTGCATTCCCGGGGCAACTCGCACTGTCGATGGATGCTTCAAAATTTCTCCCACACAAACGACGAACCAAAAAAAAATCTCCACACACAGAGCGTGAGAGGGGTGGTTGATGACTCGATCCACCAACCTTGCTGACCGGACCTGAGGAGTTGAAGGATTTCCCACCGCCTATGCGACAGCTCAGCCGCACAAGCTAGCATCATGATCCTGGGCCAGTAGGCAGCAACAAACAAAACTCATTCGCTACCTTTTTTACTTCTCATCTCTGCAGTAGCTGCGACGGGGAAACGAAACGCTCGTTCCTGCGAGAAGGACTACATCAACCCCCCTCCAGGGTCTGGTGAGATTTTAAGACTCAGGGGAGACCGGAACCAAAGGACTTCCCAATGAATCATTATGCAGTTAGTCATCATTCTTTGATATCCGTCTGCTTTCTCAACTTTCAAAAACAGCCGCGTGAGAGAAAGAGAGATGGTTTGGAAATAAGACCCAAGTAGGCTAACCACCTCGAGCAGCAGAAACCAGAGGTAGCCCGGCCCTCGCTACGGCGGGACCATCAGCTTACCCCCGTCACCGGCCTCTGCTTCCTAAACCTGGGTGCCACATCGAGTAGTGATGATGGCGAGCAGCAGCAGTATCTCCTAGCCGGAGAGGACACGGACCTAAAGGTCTACGACGGGGAAGGCATCCTGCAATGCCAGCTGAGGATCTTCCACGCCAGCCCATCCACGGCATCAGCGTCGGGGGCGGTAGCGTGCTGCTCTGGGGCAACCAGGCCGTGGCGGTCCTACCCGTCAGCGTGATTGAGGCGTGCCTGTCAGGCAAGGCTGATGACCACAGCCCGCCCAAGGTTGTGGAAGCCAAGGCGCCGGACTGGATTTACGACGGCGCCATCTGTCCCGAAAACCCCTCCCGCGGCGTGCTCGTGACGGCGCACAACGAGGCTCTCGAGTTCTCCATCGCGGGGGACGAGGACGGACGGCACGTCGTCTTCGGGCGGATCGTCTCCCCGTCCGGCCCGATCCTGTACTCGGCCAACTCGACGTGGGTGTCTGGCTCCTGCGTGCTCATCGCCGGCGGCACGGTCTTTGGCGAGATCCTGCTATGGAAGTGCCACTTTGACGACAACGGCAAGCAGCCGTGGTGCGAGGTTCTCTTCGTCTTCACGGGCCACGAGGGCTCCATCTTTGGTGTGGACATCTCGCCCGAGATCGCGATGGGCGAGGACGGCAAAACGGCACGGCTGCTGGCGAGCTGCAGCGATGACAGGACGATTCGGATCTGGGACATTTCGGAACGCGAGGGGGCGCCGCGGCTGCAGTACGACTCCTTTGGCGAGGCGCGGGAGACCGGGTTTGGCGGAGGCGGCGACGACGGCAATGACGGCGGCGCGGCACCCGCGGATCTGTCGGCCACGCGCGTTGCGTCGAGCAGGCCGCTCGCGATGGTGATGGGACACATCTCGCGCATCTGGCACGTCAGGTTCCCGCGCACGTTCGGGCCCGCAGGGGGCACGGTGTACTCTTTCGGCGAGGACTCGACGCTGCAGAGGTGGAGGTTGGACGTTGACGAGGTGCAATGGCGGCAGGGCCTGAGCGGCGGCGGCGACAGCAGCGGCAACAGTGACGTAGCCGCGAGCCTGACGCATCTGGAGACGTATGTGAAGCATGACGGGAAGCACATCTGGGCGGCCGCGTTGATGGAGAGGAGTGGTGGAGAGGTGGTCGTTGCGACGGGCGGGCAGGACAGCAAGATCAACCTGCTGACTGACCGGTCCACGGCCAGGGTCGGCGAGCTTCCTGATGAGCTGAGAACGCTGGTTTTGAGGGATGTGGTTGGGAAATTGCCGCCCAGGGGTGAGGAGTTTGCGATTCCGGCGGAGACGAGGGAGGCGTTTCATAGGTTTGCCTTCATCGGGAAGGACACGCTGCTTGCGACCAGCACGACTGGGAGGTTGCTGGTTGGCTCTTTTGGAAAGGAGCTGACCTGGGAGGAGATCGGAACCGACGGGACGACGTTGAGCGCCTTGAGGGCTTGTACGAGTCTCAAAAGCCCGATGGAGGGATTGGCGTTGTTGGGTACTGCGAACAAGAAAATTTTCTTGTTCAGGGGGAAAGAGATTCGAGAGATCGGGACGGTGCCTGGGAAGGTTGCCGACATTTTCTGTCTGGGTTCTTCCGAGAGCGGGAAGCTCGAGTTCCTGGTCACGATACTCGGCGGCGAGGAAGCGATGCAGATCCTCACGCTCGACTTGGAGACCTCAGCCATCACGTCCATGGTCCCCGTCGACCTCGACAACCGCTTCGTCTTCACAGCAGCCTGTCTCGTCAACGATCTCCTTGTGATCGGTTCGCGGCACGGGTACATGGACGTGTTCCGTCGTTCGGGGGCCCAGCTCACGCCGTTCCCCGCCCCGGATCGCCGGACGGCGGACAGCATCACCTCCATCAAGCCTCTCGCGACCTCGCCCCAAAAGCACATCATCACGACGAGTAGAGACGGGAACTACCGCATCTACGAGATCGGCCCGTCGTCGCTCATCCTCCGCCACGAGACGGCGCCCACGGCGGTTCCGAATCTCGAAGACTCCTGGATGTCCGGGACAGACCTGATTCTCTGTGGTTTCCGCAGCAAGAATTTCGTGGGTGTGGAACGAGACGCGGCACGAGGAGGTCCTGAGGCTCGACTGCGGAGGCGCCCATCGCGCTTTTGCGTATGATAGGCAGGACAGAATCAGGTTTGTCTTCAACAAGGCTGCTACGCTCGGCGTGTATGAGCAGCCCGAGACGCAGAAGGCGATGGCCTGGCACAGGACTTTGAAGAGGGGCACGCACGGCAGAGAGGTCAGGGCCATCGCGTTCTCTGGGCGGTATGTCGCCACCGGCGCCGAGGACACCGCGATCCGTATCTGGGAGTACAAGGACTCGGAGAAGCCGCTTCAGAGGGAGATGCGGTGTGTAAAGGTGGTCAAGGTGCACACGGCCGGTCTTCAATCTCTCAAGTGGCTTGGTGAAGAGCTCCTCTTCAGTTGTTCCGGTAACGAGGAGTTTATGGTCTGGCGGGCTACGGATCTTGGTACCGCTGGGCTGGTGCTCATGCGCGAGGCCGTCTTCGAAGACAGAAGCGCCGACGGGGACTTGCGGATCACGAGCTTTGATGTCGCGCGGGTGGAGGGCTTGGTGGGAATCACCATGGCTTTCTCCAACTCGGTCGTCAAGACGTATCGCTATTCAGCGGACAAGGGGTTCGAGCTCCTGGCGACGGGCCGGTACACGGGCGCGTGTCTCACTCAGGTGCGGCATTTGAAGATCCAGGACGGCACATGGGAGGTCGTCACTGCCGCCACGGATGGCTGTGTTGGTGTCTGGAAGAGCGAGGGTACCGAGTTTATTTTGAAACATACTGCCAGGGTACACCAGAGCAGTATCAAAGCTCTCGATGTCCACAGCACCACAGAAAGGGTTGTACTCTTGACTGGAGGCGATGACAACGCCCTCGGCATCACGACACTTGACCCGAAGGACGGATTCAAGCCGGTTGGCAGGGCAGGTGTGATAAAGGGGCATGCAGCTGCTACCAATGGGCTCACAGTGCTGAGGGTCACGGAGCGTGGGGAGATTGTGTACTCGACTGTGAGCAATGACCAGAGAGTCAAGATGTGGCAGGTCGGCTGGCGGCAGGGCGTTGAAGAGGTCACTTTGTTGGCAGACCAGTACAGTGGTGTTGCTGACGCTGGTGATTTGGAGGTCATTAAGGGTGGCAAGGTCGTGGTTGGCGGTGTTGGATTGGAGGTTTGGGACTTCGGTGCAACGATTTGATGAGCATAAAATATCCGTGGATAGACAAAAGGGACGATTAGGGATAGAGGTGTCAAGGACCAGACACAAGATACAGTTTGTCTATATTGACTATCTGAATCATGTTTATTATGTTTACCAACAAGTGAGCAATAACGACGACAATCATGGCATATTCCACTCAAGTAGTCAGATCCATTCTACGGTACACCACACTACTCTCTTCTTGTAGTTTGATCTTTAAGCTCATGACCCGTCCGATTAGTACATGGTCCCGAGGCTGGCGTGCTCTCGGAGCTTGTAGTAGTTCCTACAAGCCTGATCTTCACACCATGTGACCTCCCTAAACTCGTCGTCCTCAGTAAGGTTGTGAGACTCCGGGTCCAGAGCAAGGTACCACTCAGGGCTCGAAGGCGCCAACGGTCGTCCTTGATCATCCATCGCGGAAAATGTGCGAAAAAGTTCGAGTACCAAGCAATTTTTATGCCTGCCACAGCGGCGAAATTCGGAATTCAAATACGAATCAACGTTCTTTGCCCACTTGTGATTTTCATGGCCACCTAGAATTAAGTGAGCATTGGACATCGGCAAGACCTGGCCCGGTGGAGGAACATCAACTTACCAGGACGACGAGGGCAGTCTCCCAGCCTATTCAGGGCTTGCGGTGCTTTTGAGTGAAGCAGAGGTTCGAATCTTTCTCTGCCTTCGTAATGCAGGCAGAGACAAACGTTAGGGTCGAAGCAACCCATAAGGTCCAGGTGTCGTGGCCCTTGATACCACGGACATAGGTCGCGCACTTGTTCTTCCGCCAGTCTTTGTCGCAGCTCATCAGCGTTCAAACGAAAGGCCGGCGAGATACGGGGAAATGACATATGCATCACCTTCTCCAAATACACCCACTGGTCTAATACGAAGGCGTTGTACTCAACCGGTGGCAGGCCAGGCTGGCGAGGAGCGTGCTTGCAGCATGCCAAATCGCTGCCGTCTCGGGGAAACTTTGATGCCTCTAGAGATGCCCTGACGAAGTCATCCCAGTTGAATGTCTTGTGCTCACACAAGCGGATATATCCCTCACGACCGATGCATATCCGTTCGACTGGCGCCTTGTTGCGCTCGGCCGCCGAAAATAGGCTGGCCGTGTGGTGTTTCTTGCATCCAGAGCAATACAATTGACATCTTGCGTTGAATTGCTTCCAACCAGATAGGTTTCGATTCGCATAGCAGGGCGCGCAGAAGGCACTCATTGCTCCAAACTTCAACGCGTTCACTGAACCTGGCGCCAGCACTGGTGATGCCCATAGGAATTCGTAGTCGCTGCCCTTGTACCACCACTTTTCGAATTCGTGAGACGAGAATAGGCGCAAGAACTCGCGAGATGCCCGCCGGAGCTGACATATTGCTATCAAGTCGAGTCGTCGTATTATGTTGAGGAGTATGTGGTCGGGCAGTCCGCATAGAGGGCTCTTCGCGGCGTTTTGCCAGACCGCAGCTATCCACGGGTCAATTCTTGTGTTATTTGGCCACCCCAAATCATTTAAATTGTTTCTGGACCTGGTATGGCCATTTGCCTTTGGAGTGCTCGTCGCTGTAGCTTTGTCGTCGGTGTTACAAGGCCTGTCCGCATAGCCCACTTGAACAAGATCGCTTTCGTCACGGTTCACCGATCCGTCGTCCTGGCTGACATCAGATTTTGTGCCAAACAGAGTGAAAGTTTCTAAACTTACTGATTCTTCGTCACTTTCTTCATCCTCAGCAGTGCTCCAGTCGCTACGTGCACCGTCGACTCTACCAGTATTGTTCTCTAAAAGACTGGTCGAATCGTCGGGAAACGAGATCCGGAAATACCTCTTCAAGAAGCCTGACAGGCAGTGCGACTCATGGGGTGATCTTGCAGATGCCATTTTCTGACTACCACGTCGGAGCGTACCATGTTGGTTGCTAGAATTCTTGAGCACATGCGGACAAGAAAAGTTTTATACACAGATTGCCATCCAGGTTGAAGACGCCACATAGAAGCCGCATGTACGGGTCGTGATTTTACCGCTGCCATATTGGCTGTCCTCCATTGACGCGGCCCATAGGTCCTTAAACTTTTCAGCTAGGTCCAGACGCCTAAGTACCTTGAGAACCGAGAGTTGAAGCAGAACTCAAGATATCGATAACGAAAATCGGAAATCCAAACGTCCTCACTTCACTTGCCGATTTGCTCTAGACATTGTCCCTGGACAGACACGACAAAACCAGAGACAGAGACCTGTACTATATGCCGTATATCCCAACTTGGCGAACCAGTGCGGTTCGCGAGTATGCCTTTCCACGGGCTGTATTTGCTGTGTTTAACGTTCTTACCGTCGTCTCATTCTTCATCATCACAGCTTTATCCACAACCCGCGCTACCGATCTGTAAATCTTTTTCCAGAAAACCAACTGTCCACGAGATGCCCATGCTTAGCGACTTTGAAATCACACAAGTCGTCGATGTAACCACTAGAGCATGTGGAGAGCTGTAAGCCCCTGCTCCATTCGCCCACCTTAAAACCGAATCTGCTACTCAGGGTGTGAGTGAATCTGACAGGCATACAACCAAGCCTCTTCCTGCTCCGCCAGAATGAGCCGTTCTGCCCCGTTCGTACACTCGAAACAGGAATAGGGTGGCCCGTCTTCGTCTCCGGTAGGTGCGGGACCCCCGCTCTTGCATCGACAACAAGCTCTCTGTCCCGGTCGCGCTGAGTTTTAGTTTTTGGACCCTGCGATACTTCAAGAGAGTATGATTAGGTAGCAGCGGTCTGCCTCAACACCCCTGGTCGACGGAGGGTTAATGAGACTAGGACTCTGGAGGCAGCATAATTAAAATTGATGACGCCCTTTCTTCCTGTGTTCCTTCGTTTCTTCGTAGTCCCCTCTGTCTCTTTCGATTTTGCCGCTCGAGGGGCGTGTTCCTGTCTCACACAATCCCGCTCAGGGGCGTTCAACGGTGACCATGCATTCGCTGGCTTTTGTCAAAGCCTGCATCCTGACGGCGGCGGCGGCTTTCGCGTCTACAGCGATCGCTGAATCAACCTGGATCAGGCCAGACGCGAGTGGCGACTCCAACTTTAGGGGTTGGTACATCCAAGGCGTTACCAGTAAGTCGCCACTCGAGACTATCACGAACTTCCTGGGCTGGACTGACGTTGCCCTTCCACGGTAAACAGCGAGTCCAAAGTGGTGCGCAAACGGCCAGTTCAGAACAACGTCCGCGGGCTATGCGGGTTGTTGTACAGACACGAAGTGTCCCCTTCCTGCCGACTGCCGTAGTAATATCATTACATGGGATGGAGGGAGCACGCTGAACTGCAATGCCGGGGCGACCTGTTGGACGATGTCGATTTACGCGACGCCACCCGCAGACGGGGCATTCAACAGAGACATCTGGTGTGCTGGAGCCAACACAGAGACGGAGCTGTTTTTGTCGATAGCAGCAACGGTTACTTCTTCATCTTCTACTGGTTCATGAAAACCCAGTTCTTGCCAACAACTAGCACGTGTTAACTCTTAGACAAAACAGGCCAAGCAACTTCCACTTCCACAAGCACAAGCACCCCGACGAACACCTCCGCAAGCTCTGATTCAGGTTCAGGCTCAAGCAGCAAGGCATGGATAGCCGGCGTTGTTGTCGGCCCCCTTGTTGGCATAGCGCTCGGAGTACTGGTTTTCTTCATGCTGAGAAGGAGATGGAAGAAGAAGCATGCTGCTGCGGCCGCTCCAGAGGGCCAGGAGGGCGCTGCTGCCGGCCATGGAATGCAGCAAGACTGGTCCAAACAGACACCTCCCGGGTACCCCCAGCAACAATGGCAGGCTAGCCCACAGCCTTCTCCATCGGAGATGGAAACAAATCGGTGGGCTGGGGGTGCCAGGGAGATGGACTCAGGATATCCTGCAGCGGAGTTGGACGGGGGACATGTGGCAAGGAACTGATGGCTCTGCTAACAGCCTGAATTGCTCAGAGGTACGCTATTGACCCTGTGCTAGACAGAATGTTTAAGGTAGCTAATGGAAACATGATTGATGAATAAGTCTGCGAAAAGGAAGCACGGCATACTTACGTCGACCTAGAGATCAACTTCGTCACCACCAGTGGTTGTTGAAGTTAACTGTCGGTACGAGATGTACAAAGTCTACGAAGCAGTTACCTGATAATAGAGCTATGCGACTCATGAACAGTGGGACTTAAGATCCTCCCAAAGAACGGGGATTGTTACAGAGACAAGCTGCCTTTCCCGTATTTTCGCGCCTATGCTTCCTACATACAGCAATATCCCGGGAATGCAAACAGATGATTAAAATAGACATGACGGAATAGTAGAGACGGCGACTACGACGACGACAGTAGAGGAGGTATTTTGCTGCACCTTTCTGCAGGTACATCTCCCACTCGACTCTTTGAATACAGTTATTCCTGACACGTACATTATCACTTGGACTTTGAACCTGAGTCTGCTGCCTGCTAAGAAGGACGAATGCCTAGGGATTAATTCGGATTTTCGGGAGACGTTCTGTTTGAATCAACACAGCTTTTCTTTGTCCCTCCGAGGGCAACAATCACCTTCTCAGAGGCTCTGTTTACTCTCCAGATGCAAACTCCGTAGTAGAGATTCAACCATGGTACAACTTGTATACAGAGGTAGTCTGCTAAAGTAATATCAGTATCTAGCTAGCATACTGGTCTCCTGATATTCTGGTTTCCCCGCAGTATTCCTTGGGAAATACTGACGGAGTAGGCCACGCCTAACAGATAAATCCTACTGCTGCATCTTTTTAGTGGTGAAGTTCTTATCTTCCTGATGGCATTCATGTGAGTTATTCAGCGGGAGATGTTGAAAATCAATTGATTGAGTTGGATTGCAGAAAATGGAAGTCTTTGGCCGTCCTTGCAGACACGGAGCATAGGAGGAAGATGCTTGCCTCAGAAGCGCGGGTAGTGAACGAGGAAGCCTCGGATATCCTGACAGCAACAGCTGGTCTAGAGAGAGCCAGCAGAGAACAAAGAAGAACCTATTCTTGGTCCGAAATTCCTCATTTACCTTGCAGACGGATGATGTATATGCAAGCTGTCCCCCAACTTTCAGGTAGTAGATGGTCGAATGACATTCACGCACACTTGTAGTAGTCATCCCCACACGCCTGTGATGTCAGCATTTGCAGACCAGGGACCAAGAGAAGATGTTCTGAAGACGAGGCTCTCACCGGACTAGCGAGGATTTCATTGCTACGTCAACATGCTACGCTTACATCGCGGAGTCGATTCCTGCATGCGGAAACTGTAACTGTTATCTGCCTATGTCCCTGTCCGCGCTACCTACGAGCCTTCAATGTGGCGTAGAAGGCCCAAACAGCCGACAGTCAACATGTGGCCACAAAGGTGAGCTTGAAAGGTTCCTGCAGCATAATCATTCTATCGAGGGAAACTGCCTTCGGAAACAGAACACGTAACAAAGAGGAATACGAAGATCAAGAACATCAACAGCGCGCACTCTTTCGATCGCGAAATGGCGCCGAGGCGACTCTCCGCTTCCTTTCAGAAGTACGTCGAAAGATGCATTTCGACTGAAGTCGACCGGCATGCGGTGACCAATCTATCGACACCCATGGCCTCCGACATCGACCATGACCAGAAGCACCCCGCGCCACCCCAATCAACCAGTGACAAACTCGCCGCGAACAAGGATAACGAGGTTTCAGACTGGCCTGAGGGCGTCAACATTGACCCCTTGATAGCTGCGATATATCGCAACGCGACGAAGAGCCCGCTTTGCGGGCTCCCTGACCACATCTTGGTCAACGTCATGCAGCAACTGGATCTGACCACCGCCTGCCAACTCCGCCGCACCTCGCGAACATTCATGAGGATCTTCTCTTCGAGGCTCTTCTACGAATGGCATGATCGTGGCGAAGGTTACGGCCTCCTATGGAAATCGCCGTTCCAAGCCGAGGGCTGGGTGGAAGCCCTCTCTTTCGCGGCGCCAGAGACGACAGGATTTTGCAGAGGCTGTAAAACCAATCGCTCGCCTCGATGTTGGTCGTCTGATCGCGCCAGAGCTTACCTGTACTGTTCTGGCTGTGAACAACTACATCCGACGAGCATCTTCTCCATTGCGGAGCGTCAAAAGGGTGCAAACACGAGAGTCTGCATCGGCCGGGAAGGACACATACGCCTGTGCGAGCACAAGACTGCCACCTGGGACGATTTCGTGAGGGTATCTTCGAATATATCACTTCCGGAATACAGAAGGAAAAGTGTGTCCACCATCACTTGTGACCATGTTAGTCACAAAAAGCGGTTTGAAGAGGTGAAAGCGGAATTTCAACACACGAAGGGCAACGCTCCCTGGGCTAGTCAAGTGGCCCTTCTGAAGAGAACGAGACACTTGCGTTTCCCCAACAGATCCCATCCAGTCACTGCTGCCGAATTTCGACGTCGGCTTGCTGAGCTGCGACAACTCTCGCCTTGTTCATGGTACCCCGAAGAAGGCCCCCGGCGGTTAGATCCAATGCTATGCTTTGACCCCAACTTGTGTCACTGTCTTCATTACGAAGGTATCGAGAGATATATGATTCCAGTCCATGATCGAGTGGCTTCCAAGAGTTATGCAGAGCGCCCCCGTAAGTAGTCTAGATACGATATTTACCGATGCTGACGGCAGGCCAGATAGCCACACGTTCTCCCGGTGGACGACGGACGAAACTGCATACTTTCGAGCCAGTTTCAACAACTGCGGATCCCACGGAAACTGTTGGGAATTTCTGCTTGATCGCACCTTCAGTGCTTCAGAGGACTCGGGCCAATTGAGTCCGTCTAGTCCCCAGTGGTACCTCGCATTGGATCCTATGTCCTACAACCTGAAAGACGACACTGAATTCAAAGAGATAACCTGGTGCGAAGATCAGGCTTGCCGCAATTATTATGGTCTCCGGGAACATTCTAGCCTTGGAACTACATGCAGGAGGGACAAAGAGCTCGTTTAATACAACATAAACCCCCAATATAAGGGGCTGCTTGTAATGAAGTCGGTCCATTTGAAGATCAAGTTATCGCCCGAAGGCTAAATGGGATCTATCGTACGGCTGATAAGCAAGACGAGGATTCCAAGTGGCTTGAAATGACAAATCTCTTACCCCGCGTCTTCCGCGTTACTGACCGGGCCTGCAGCTGTGGAGGATGTTGGCACGTTTTCAGCATCAACAACTGGGCCAAACATCACAACAACTGCGTGGAAAACTCACATTCCGCTGTTCGCCCGGATGACTACGTGGATCACTTCTGCTGTGCCGAGGCGAACGGACTTTCCTTTCCGCTCGTCAGCGTCTTCCGTCTTCGCTCATGGCGTCGTCGTCGTCGTCGTCTTCCGGGCACTCACATCGAGACTTGCGGCAAGTGAGAGACAAGAAGGGTCAAAATTGGAACTGCGTCGATCGTGGCGATACCTTTCGAGGACGACCGGAACACCTCAAAACAACAACATGGGCGTTTGAACGTAGTGGCAGTCTTTCTTTGGGGGGTATCTACTGCGCTATTTGCCGCGAAAATAACATGGAACCCGTAATGGGGCGCATGCCCGTAAGTGTGTCTTCATGGCGGGCTATTTCCAGAGCTTCGACGACAACGGCATAGAGAATGTGATCAACCTGAACAAGTTGGACCCGTTTCAGGGCCATCACAAATGCGATTGCTGTCTTTCCTGCGCCAATCAGTGCACATATTTGACTTGACGTTGTGTATGTTGCAGACGTAGGGGTTTGCCTGTCCCAACAGTGGCGGCCCATGTCAGCCGTGGAGAACATATTGCAAGTGATCATGTCGCGGCACTGATAGAATGAATGAAGACATTTAATCTTGGACTGGATCCAATTGCGTCGAAACTCAAAGCTGATGTATAGCTAAAACGCCTCGCCGTGCTGGCGAACCCTCCTGACCTTTACACCTGTTGAATCCTCAGAGCTGTCCAGCTCCCGGCCAACCCTCACCTCATCACCACGCGTGTCAAATTTTATTCCGTAGTCGTCTTCCACGTAGAAAAAAGTCGTCAAGTCGATGTGCACTGATGCCTTTCGCTTACTGTGCCTTCTTGTCACCCTTGGGCTGCGTCTGGCCGTACTGCTCGGAGAGCTCGTCGTAGCTCTTGTGCAGGCCGGCGCTCTGCTTCTTCAGGGTCTCGATGTCGCGATCCTTCCTCTCAAGCTCCTTCTTGAGCTTAGCAATCTCGCCAGCGTCACCGGCAACGGCGAGCTTCTCGCTCTGCTTGGTGTTGCCCTGGGTACCCTCGTAGCTGCGGACCTTGTCCTCAAGACGCATGACCTCGAGGATCATGACGTAGGTGCGGTTGAGGATCAAGGACAGGAAGAGAGTGAAGCCGCAGAGGTACATGTTGCGCTGGGAGTAGAACTTGCGGGCTTGCACCTCGAGGCGCTCGTGACCCATGACGGCGGCTCTGTTCGAGACATTGTTAGTGAGTCGATTGTCCTGAGGGGCACCGCTTTGAAGGTGGGTATTCCAAGGGAGAGATTATGGGAGAGGGGCATTGATTTACGCACCCGCTGTTCTGCTTCTCGGTAGCGAGCGCCAGCTCGACCTGGACGCGGTAGACGCGGTTAACGCTGTCGATAAAGAGAATGAGGATGAAGACAAAGGTGATCTTCATCCAATACTGGACTTTGGCGACGATGGGACTCTCGGAGATGAAGCTGCGGGAAAACCGGACAGTTAGCTTCGAGCTCTTCGGGAGTGCGGCATGAAGGGGGAGCGGGTAGGGAGAACATACGTAAAGAGTCTACGCTTGATGGCGAAGGGAAGGGGCACGATCAGGAGCATGAACAGGCCCATCTCTGCCATGAGCAGCATAAACACCTAGATCCAGTCAGCGGCAGTTCTCCTCAATTGCCCCTCTCCGGGTGTGGGAGAGGGACGACGCCAGTGGTGTGCAAAGCCGAGACTTACGAGAGTGTAGTAGAGAGTCATCTTGACGATGCGGGGAAAGCTTCAGCTTGTGAAAGGTTGGTCGTGTGCTTCCCGTCGAAGTAGGAATTGTTGGTTGTAGGAAAGAAACACTCGGAAGCCCAAACTGACTTGACCGACGGTGTTTTTGTGTGTTGCGCTGGCGAAAAAGTTGCGTGGGTATTGGAGATTCGGAGTGCTGTGATTTGTTGCGAGAGAAGCGGCAGGCGGACTTGGGAGGAGCTGGCCTTTTGTACAATGTGCGTGAAAGGTGACGATGGTGGGACGGGATCCGTAAGGTAGAGGTGGCAGGACCACAAAGCATGCCTGGGTCTACTTTTGCTGCGTGCCTGCCTGCCAATCCTCGTGCGGACGAATACCTACGTAAACGTTACGGGGAGAGAGCTGAGCAACTTGCTGGGCGGGTCCCCTCCCTTTGGCTGCGGTGCTCCTGTGAGAGGGACCTACTGCAGCTGAGGAAGCTACCGGGTACAGCAAAAAAGACGTAAGTCAACAACGTCATCGGTGGCTCGTGCGTGGACTGGACGGAAGCTGAGGGAAAGCTAAGGGTGCAATCTGCCTGATGCGGCTGCTGCGGCAGCTGCCGCCAGATGGAGCCGGGCCTGGCCAGGCTACGTTGTGCCGCTGTCCGTGGGAGGACACGCGAATTGACTCCAGTCATCCAAACTGACGTCAATGTCGAGATGGCACGAGGAATGGGATAGGACACACGAATCAGGTTTGGGCACCAAGCCACATCCCGTAGAGCCGCGTTGGCGCTGGTCTGGCCGTCTGTGTTCTTCGTCAACGCAGGGCATGTGCCTCACCAACATCTTTCGGTTCATAATCATCCTGTGCAAACAGATTGTATGCATTCTCTTCGCTATAGACAGACACTGCTTCGTAGGCATTACCTTGGGTATTCATAGCATACTGAGACCAAAGTAGCCAAGCAGCAGCAAGCCGCTCCCAATGCCACGGGATCCAATCGTCAACCTGAACGCCCAGCTTTTAAAGTCCCAAAGGACAAACAACAGCCCCTAAACTAAATGCCAGAATCGTACACTCTTTACAAAGAAAAATAAATGGCTTTATAGACGGTTTTTGTGATGGGGTTTGTGAAGGCTCCGTCTTAAGGCCTCAGATGAGCAGCTCTCTGGCGCCTAGTTGTAGAATACGCTCTTCTGGAAACTCTCGGGCGACACATCACCAATCTTGGTCTTGATTTCCGGAGCCTTCTCAGGCACGGGCGCAGCCTTGATAGCGGCCAAGGGTTGTCCAGGTCGCTTAATAACCTCGAGGTAGGTCGAGGGAAGGTAGCCCATGCGGCCGTCGCGAGCGCGGCACTTCCACCATTCGCTGGGGTTGCCCATAGGGTCACTCTTGGACAGGACGGCCACAAGGTCGCCCTTACGCACCTCCATATCCACGTCCTTGACGGCGTTGCCGGCTTGAGGAGTGAAGTCGTATATGATGCGACAGTAATCAAGCTTGGAGGGATCCAAGGCTTGTTGCTCGCCGGCAAGCGCCATACGGCGGCGTTCCTCCTCCTCCGCAGATTGAGCCATAGTGTTGATCATCTTGCGCATCAGGTACGGGAGACCGAACGCAGCAAGAAGGAAGAAGAAAAGGGGCTTGCGAGAAGCCTTGGGGGGTCCGAGGGGAGCACCATCGGGGCCGACGGGCGAGCGGCCTTCAAACTTGGCAAAGGCAGCCGGTGTGAGAGCCGTCGCGTCGGCTGGGGGTGGACGGCCGGTAATCTTGGCGATGAGCGTACGGATCCAGCGCATCAGGGTGAAGATGCCCAGAATTGAGCCCAGGGTATCTCTAAGGTTACTAAACTGTTCCGCTACTGAAACCATGGCTGTTTTCTTGTCAGTGACGTGTGCTGTCGATGATCTGTTGCTGAAACTTACCGAAAAAGCTGGAGTGTGTAGCCATATATGTGCTCTCCAACATTTGAGCAAACCCGCCAAAGGCGCCGACGATGCCCTCCAACATCTGGAACGTGGCCTGAGTGCTGTTGTTGAATCGGTTCGTCAGGCTGTTCGGATCGTTGGGGTTTCCGGGCATGCCTCCCATGCCCATGCCCCCCATGCCGCCGTACATGCCTCCTCCGTACATGCCGCCGCCATATCCGCCATAGCCTCCGTACATGCCGCCGCCGTAGCCGCCGTAGGAACCCATCCTAGAGTACGGGCTGCCGTAAGGCGAAGAGTATCCACCGCCGTAAGGGCTTGCTGCACCGATACCGGCACCGAGTCCGGTTCGGCTGTATGCCGAGGCGTTCTGATTGACCGCGGAGGCGAGGGAAGCTGGTCGCTCAGGGACAGTGGGCACCGACGATGGTGAAGTCGTCGAGGCAATGGAGGTCGCCGGTGTCGGGGTCGCGATGGAAGCGGCGGTAGGAGCTATTGATGAAACTGTTAATAATCTGGATCTAGAGGCTGGAATGGCGATGTTGGTGCTGGTAGACGCACTTGACGCAGCGGTAGTTGCGCCGGCCCGTTCCCAGGGCTTCGGTGGTGATGCCATTTTCTTGTTTCACGATAAGGAAGAAGTTTTCCTCACAGTCGTTGGTGTCGCTCGGCGTTATCTCGCAATCTACCGGTCGGGGTTGGCTGGTGGCGACGTTGACGTCTGCTGCTTTGTTCTTCTCTCTATCGAGCACCGGAAATGCGACGGAGGATGGCTTTTCGCAGCCAGGTCGGATGGAAGATGGCAATCGACCTCGATCAGCTGCGATGTCGAAAGACGGTCTAACGACGTTGGCGATGGCAGGAGCGGAGGAGAGGGGAAGGGAAGGTCGGGGTAGAGGAGAGAAAGAGTGTCGCTGGGATGACGGACGCGGATTGGGCTGATAGTGCAGCAGACTTGAGTAATGGGGGTCAGTCGGCGGACGGGGTCGGGGACGCAGCCGTGCGTGCAGTTGCCAGTCGCAAGTGCTGGCGGCAAGTAACCCGGGGCCTGTGCTTGGCGTTTACACACTGAAAATGTGGAGAGGAAATGCGAAGGGCGAGGGTGCGAAAGGTAAAAACAGGGTCGGGGGTCAGGTTCCATAGGTTTGCCTCGGTATTTCGGCCGGCGGCCTAGGCCTGGCTTACGGTGCTTCGTTGCCGCTGCTGCGCCGCCCCCAAACACCAGGCCTCGGCATCTTTCATCAGATCGCAAACATTGTCATTCAGGGTCTCAAACCGTTCTGGCGGTTTCGGACTTATCTGTCGTTTTTATTTGCACCGAAACCTAATGATAGCGAGACCACCAAGTTTGGGTGCTAGAGCAACTTGATGCTAGAGCGACTATTTTTCCTCGATGGCGTCGTCTCTGATCGTCTCTATCGTTGTTGCTATCGTCGCTTCGACTACCGTTGTAGTCGTCTCTAATCACTCTGATTTGCAGTCGCCCTTGATCGAACTAAAGCTCCTAATCCACGGGTATTGAGTACGAGATATAGCCGCGCACACACAGGAAATTGTGGTCCTCTGCTCCGTGACTTGCAGCAAGATCCCCAGATCCACATCAGCTACACGCTGCAAAAGCGTGTCATGCGTCGCCAGCAAACCGACCCTCTTTGCAACGAAGCACAACACAACACGTTCACCGTGATTCAAAGTGTCTAGACCATCTGAGTCATCAAGGGTTCAAAATCACAAGCTTCAATTTCTATTGTCCTATCACGTTTCTTCTTTCCCACCTCCACGCTTACTGAAGCCCGGCAAAAGCCTTGGCGTTCTTCACGTGCTCTTCCCACGTAGTCAGCTTGTCTTCGACAATGGCGTGCGACTCGTCCAGCTTCTCGCCGCCATAGTATCCAAACTCATCCAGCAGCCTCATGTTCTGCAGCATCTCCTCCGCCACGAAATCGGGCATGCCCTGGCCCTTAAGCGCCCCGCGGAACTGGTCGTGCGTGAGCTGGTTGTACTTGGCCGTCTTACCGGCCTCGGGGTACACCTTCTTGAACACCTCGACCGTCTCGCCGGCGGTCACGTACACCGTCGCACCGAGCACGCGCTTGCCGAGGACCTTGTCGCGGTTCAGGACGATGCCCTTGACGAACTTTCCGGTGTCGGCCACCGTGTCGAAGAGCGGGATCGGCGCGGACGCCGGGATGGGCAGGTTCACGGCCCATGCGTTGTCCGGAGGGGTCTGGCGGAACATGCCACCGGGGAAGTTGGACATGTAGAGACCAGGGAGGAAAAAGGTCGAGGGCAGGGAGAGGGTTCGGATGTATTCCTCGACAGCGGCCTTGCTGTCAAAGTGGTACACGTCTGGGAGAACGCCCTTGGAGACTGTCAAGGGTGCATTAGTGAGTTGCGTTGTGCCATGGTGTGGAAGCTAACAAACTTACGCTTGTTGATGTCGAGCAGAGAGCTGAAGATGAAGTGCTGGACGCCGGCCTCCTGCGCAGCGTCCGCAATGTTCTTGCCCTGCTGAATTTCCAACTCTGCCTCCATTGTTAGAAAGCGTTGCCTCGCAAGTCGATTTGGCAAACTCACCCTTGTCCAGCTTGTCCCAGTAGTTGGTCACCGCGAAGACGGCAGTGGCACCCTTGACAGCAGCTGCCAACGACGCCTTGTCTCCAAGGTCGGCCTAGACGGTAGAGGGTTAGCTTTTTGCCTCGCAAATCGTCGGGTGAGGTAGGAACGGTCAAAGTGACTTACACTGACAACCTCGACGCCCTTGGACGCCAAAGCCTTGGAAGAGTCCTTGGTGGTGTCACGGGTGACGCCGCGGACTGCCCACTCTGCCTTGAGCTTGGGGTCGTTGAGGAAGATGTTGACGACGCTGCCACCCTGGGCACCGGTCGCTCCGAACACCGTGATGATCTTCTTGGTCATTGTTGATTTTGATATGCGTATCTGCTATGTGCGGGCTTCGTTGGTAGTTGGAATATTGTTGGATCGAAGCTTGTGCTAGCTGCTTTATCAAGTCAGGATGGGGAACCTCCGGTACTTGTACGACGATGGAGTTCGGACGAACCTGAATGCTTCTATGCGTGGAACGTCTCACAATTCGATATCTGAGTGCCGATTGGGAACAAGATTGTAAGACAATGGTATTTGAATTGTTTGCTGATGCTCTTCTCTCCGTCGTCATTGAGGGGCAGCGTCGTCCAAGCTTAATATACCCCTCGTCCAAGCACTCCCAGCCTGCTTGCTTGCCAAGCACACAGTCTAAGACATCGCGGTGCCACAACCGCAGTAGACGCATCTCGACATAAACTACCGAAACAGGTAAATACACTGGCGCAAGAGAAGCCACTCACGCTCCATCGCCCAGAAGAGAGTTCCGTCCAATACTGCAAACCCCGCGCCGCAGAGGTGCTGCGTGGCTGTTGCCCGCGCGCTTACTTACATGGCGGAGGTGCATGTTGACCTAAGCAGACACTAAGCAGCGCCGGACTGCCCTCCGACACCCGAAAAGTCCGTCCGCCTAGAGCTGCACCTCGACGTTCCCGCACTTGGTCGGGCACCGGGGGACTCGTGGTGCTTACTCATGGCCCTACTGGAGAAGCCTCATCAACGCACGCTGCGCTGGTTGGCTTGCCGCTGATCCTGGTCCAAGTAGAGATTACCAATCGAACCAACATTGGCCTCCACCTTTACAGACGCGAGGCGCGAAACCCCGAATACAACACCATGAAAACCCAGCAAATATTACAAACAATTTCTCGTGGAGAGCTTCAGTGACTGGAACTTTCTTCGCAAGCCGATGACGTGAACTTCTATCTTGACGATGCCATTTGTCACAGTCGGGTAATTGGCTGGCTCGGACTTCCGATCACGTCCGCTGTCGCGAGCGTGAACTGCCTCCTGGTCTCGACCAAGAACCACTCCAACACCGATAGAAAATTTAACGACATGTGCAACCTCTGTAGCAGGTGGAAGTGATTATGAAGAAATCGGTTTGCAATACCCCGCAACCTACGGCATGCGCCCTCAGAGAGCAGGCTGGCCGTAGGATCAAGAGGCGCTTCGGCTGCACATACTACGCCGTGAAAAGGCATCTTCCGACGTCTCGCGTCTGACGTGGTTGTCCGGTGAAAAGCCACAAAGCTTGTGCCCTTGTTGCACCAAGAGAAAGATGGCTTCCTCAACAGAACGAATTGCCGATATAGTCGCGTTAGTGTAGGAAAAATGGCTCTCTCATCCAAGACATCACAACGACGAGCAACACATCACGCGAGTTGAACTTGTTTGAACTTTCGTATCGATTCCAAATCATCCTAACTGCTTGCAGAGAAAGACAAAAATGCATTGCTTCTCTAACCACGCCCCATCCCTAAAATCAAAAAGGCGCACTTTTCCGGGGCCGGGTATCATCTTGGACGCCGTCTAAGAGTCATTTCGTTTTGCAATCCCCGCCTGCCTCCCAATGCGAGGCATCTTTGCTGTTCATCCCCGAATAAGGTATCAAAAGAAGTGAAAAAAAAGCGTCGTTGAGTCATCAGATACCATGATCCAATGCAAGCAAGACTTGCTCGACTCGGCGAGCCAGAAGAAGAGAAATTTCGTCAAAAAGGGGTGTCGAAAAAACAAGGCCGTCCCAATCCCATATATGCAATCTTTGACCTCCCAAAATCTCATTCAAATCTTGACGCTGTCCGCTTAGCTGGAGAGAGCGAACAAGCTGACCTTGTTGTTGCCGCTCGTGGAGGCGATGGAGGTGGTAGAGAGCCAGCCCTCAACCTGCTCGCGGGTGAGGCCGGCAGAGAAGTCGACGCTGCTGTCGAGGACCTTGACAGAGACCTGGCCGGAATCGCCGTCGAGAACAGTAGCAACCTTGATAGGCTCGCCGGTGGGACGGTCGAAGTAGTCGGAAGAGCCACCAGGGACGTTGGAGTGGAAGGTGGACTTGCACTTGGTGTCGCCAGCAGCAAGAACCTCGAAGATGTCAAGCTCACCACACGCGGGCCAGCAAGAGCAAGAGTTGTACTGGGCGGTGCGGGGGATCTTGGCGTTCAGGAACCAGAGGGCAGGCATGTCGGCGTTGAAACCGGCGGTACCGTCCATGGGCATGTTGAACTCGAAGAGCCAGACAGAGTCCTCGCCCTTGAAGCCGTGGTAGGCAACAGAGCCTGGGCGGTAGTATCCGCAGCTGCCGTCGGTGCACTCCTTGTCACTGTAGATGGCGAACTCCTTGTTGGAGGGGAGGTAGACGGGGTTCAGGACCTCAGGAGAAGCAGCGCCACCGCTGGCATCAGAGTTGAGGTACGACAGAGAGTTGCCGAAGACGTTGTCGAACTTGCCAGAGCCCTGACCACCGTAGTTGCCGAGGAAGACGAGGCCGTCAGCGACACCCTGGTCGGCGTTGTAGTAGGCAACACGGCTGTACTCGCCACCGGAGCTTCCAGTGGAGGTGCTGGCCTTGCTGGGGCTGGCCTTGCTGGAGCTGGACGGCTTGGAGGCGGCGGCGGCAGCAACAACAGGAGGCTGAGAGATGGCAGCAGGAGTAGGGGTGGGCGCCACGACGGGAGCAACAGCCGGAGTGTTGGCCACAGGGGCAACGTTCGGAGTGGCGGCTGGGTTCCAGTTGTTGATCCAGGACTGGACAATGCCGTCGATGGTAGCAGTGACCCAGACATCGCCGCGCTTCTCCTCCTTGTTGTCATGAGCCTCAGCATGCTTCTTGTGCAAGTGGTGGTGACCATGGCGGCGGGCGTGGGTGTGAGACACAGCGGGAGAACGCTTGGCGCTGGACTTGAGGTTGTACACAGCAACTTGCTTGAGGTTCATGGGACCACGGAAGAGAGGGGTGAGCTGCGGTGATGTCAGGACCTATCTGTGGACAATTATTTTTTGAAAGGTTGGAAATAAACTTACCTCCTCGTTAAAGGGGGCCAAGGGACCGGAGAAGGCAACATCCTCAAAGCTGCAAGAGCCATCGTCGCCCATGTTAGACACAGCCTTGTAAGTGCCAGGGTGGCCGACGTTGGAGTAGAGGATCTGGTTCACAACGCCGCACCACCAGTTACCACCCTCCTCAGTGGCAGTACCGGAGGAGCACTGCTGGAGAGCCTGCGTAACAGAGGCCGAAGCCAGGAAGACAATAGTAGAAGGCTTCATGGTTGTTCGTAAGACGTTCTTTGGAATGAGCGTTGGATGCTGAGATTGCTGGGAAATTGCGTTCGTTCCTTGGGTATTTGACCGGCCTCAAAGAGAATCGCAACTGGCGGGTAAGAATGATTCTGGAATCTTTTGAGGGTTGTTCGATGGCCCAGGCTGTTCTTTGACTCAACCAGGAGGCTTGTGACTGGGTGGTGTTGGAATGTGAAGTACTCAGTGAACCCTGTTCAACGGTGTGGTGTGGGATGTGAATCAACGAAGCGTTGGCGCGTCGGAAAAAGGAATGTCTGGTGACTGTGTAAGTCTCCAAAAAAGGAAGGGCGATGCTATTCAGTGTCCAGCAGGTCGGAACAGTGCACTAACTTTGTTGTTGATCGTGGAGATGGAAGAAGGGGAACCAAGAGGAGGCGGGTGAGGGCAGGCGGGAAGGTTAAGTAAATAAATTGGCCGAAGGGGAGGAGGAAGAGAGACGGATTATCTCGGGGGACAAGGTTAATGGAGGTGTGGGATGGAGCACTCCATCTGGGAAGGCAAGCAAAGAGGAGACCGGTCCCGTAGGGCAGGAAGCAAGAAGCAACGACCAGGTGGACTTGCCCCAGTGGAAAGCAGGAACCAACAGGGGCAGGAGCAGGAGTCAAGAAGCACCTTCCCAAGTGAATTGAGTGCAGCTCTACGGATACGGATACTGCCACCCCTCCTTCCCTCCTTCCTTCTTCTCGAGTGAATTCGACTGCGAGGTGTGGGTTGCTTCCTGCAAAAGAAGGGGCCAAGAACACGAACAGAGAGGCAAAAAAGCCGTTGAATAATTGGACGAACAGGGAAACAGAACAGAGTTGGCCAATCCGCTTGTCAGGTTCAGTTGAAACAACGGCTCGGCCGCTCATGGGGGTTGTACCTTGCAGCGCCTGGAGGTCTGGGCAGGGGGGGCTGAGTTAATTGCACCTCTCCCACTCACCGTGTCACCCAACTCACTTCGTAAGGTACATTCTCCTCCTCTCTCCCATCACCGCTCCCTTCGTACCTCCGATGCAGTCACCGAAGCTGCCACCATACTCGGGCTCCAGAGGTGAGCGAGTCGAGAGCAGCCCACCGGCTGCGCCAAGAGCCAAGTCACCTCGCCCTGCTCTCATCGTCCAGGTCCCAGTAGCATGACCAACCGACTGGCACGAAAGCTGGGCTTCCTCGGCGTTCTGGGCTCTAATCTCAACCTAAAATGAGAGACCAGCTGGCTTTCCTGCACCATCGTGACTACGTTTTCGCCGTTGCCTCGCTGCCTTGGGGAAAAAAGGGCAGCCTCCAAGCTGACATCCGGGGCAACCAAGAGACCAGCTGGCCGTCCAACACAGCAACGAGAAGAACCGCCGCCAACCCCCAAAATAGGGCGAGACCGGTCGAGCTGGATCGGCGGACCAACGTGCAAAACGGTCTACAGCAACAGCTTCGTTGGCTCTTGCCTAGGGTCAAACTGCGCTCGCGAATCGCACACTGCTCAGACAACGGCCTCCGCATCTATCCTGGTGGCTGGTGGGATTCTGCACCAGAAAAACTTGGGGTTCGGCGCGGATCTATTCTTGATATCTACACAAAGAAGATTGCGACAGAGCAGCACTACTGGAAACCACAGTTTGGCGCCTTGGCTTGCCGTCCCCTTCAGGCGGTCCAAGAGATGAGCCAGCGCCAGAATAAGGCCTGTGAGGTGCCAAACATCGCTCTCGGGCCCTCTGTTCTCATGGTCAGGGAATATCGATCTCCGCCCATTTCGGGGAATTTGGGGGTGGCAGTGTGACAGCCTTGGGCCTCCAGCTCTGCGCTGACCTCGCAGCCGACAAATCAAGCTTACCGTGGTGTGAGCCGGTCGAGTCCACGGTGTGCGCCCATCCGGAGTCTGTGGGGTGCTTCTCTCACCTTGGTTCATCTCAATCCCGGTGACAATGTCGAGCTTCCATCCCATCCCTCAATCTCGACCATCAGATGTGCCAATCACCTCGCTCGGCCACTGTCAACAACCCACAGCACGGCCCATTTCATCCGATGTTTAATCGCGCAGCGCCCTCACCTGCCGGCCACATCCCAACTCACCGTGCCGTCGAGCCATGTGCTGATACCGCGGAAGATACGGGTTGGACTTTTTTGCTTTTGCCCTTTCCCCGTTCACACGCGGCAGAGTAAATGACGATCACTCCGCTCCTGCTCATTAACCCGCAATGTCACTCAGACCAGCTAGAGCGTTCGAGATCCGCTCTGGTGACGGATGCTTTGGTTGCCGGCCCAGTGTTGGAAGCAACAAAAACAAAAACCTTGGACGAGCGGCCCGGGGTCGAAACAAAAATTCCAAGCGAGAAGCAAAAAAGTCAATTATTCAGAGGCAACAAAAAAACCGCTCAAACGGCCATGGCCCCCGCGTTGTAACGTATCGCGGTGGACGGGATTGGTTCTCCCCGCGACCACGTCGACGTCGTTGGTCCGCAAACCCCGTCGTGGGACTCGGGGCAATGTGCTGTGGCCTGTATGGCAAGGCAGAAGGAACAGTGAAAAACAAACTCAAACAAGACCCAGTCTCTTGAGGTCGGAATCTGACATGAGACGGCGAGTAAGAATTATTTCCAGACGTCAGCCGGCAGCGCCTATTTTACCCAGAGAGCAAGTCGAAGCGAGAGCTGAGAATCCTCGACGATGGACCTTATCATCACAACATTTGGGTTGGCTGTTCCTGCATTAGCGGCCAACTCTGCCTGCAGTGATGCACTCTATTCTTACCGTGGCGACTCCTTATTCGACGACATCTGCCCGTCGCGCCTGCGACCTCAGGGTGCACTACCTTCACATGCCGGCACATGAACCGGGGTTCCGTCGACTCTCGAGGCACAGGAACTCTGAGAACGACAGCAGCGAGTTTGCGCCTCGTCCACGAAGATATCACCGAGTCGTGAGCGTCTCACCTCTGGCCTTGTGGACCAACCCAACCTAAAAAAACTCTTGTACCTCTCCACGTTGCATGCAGTGCAAGCGGAATCCTTCTCAGTCATCGCCCGCCAACTTCCACGTCGACCCAGAATGATGTTCGCCTCGCAACTGACACCCCGCCACGTGGAAACGCAAAAGAATTTCAACGTCCCCCGTCCTCCGATTGGGGAAGCTCTTTCGTCCCAGCTGCTGTGCTGCTGGGCCTTGCACACGTGCAGGTCAGGAATGTTCAATGGCGTACCTGAAAATCACTCTTTCCCACCCTCCTTCTAGGAAAAGAGCGGCCTGGATTGACGTATGGTTCAGCCCTGGCGGACCCTCCATCCACAACACTAATCGCCCTGCGGGACAAGCAGCTGGAGAGCAGAAAAGTCCTCTCGGCCAAGCCAATGCCAACTTGCATGGACACCACTAAATTTTCTTCTTTTCTCTTCTCATGATGGTGCTTCGGCCAAGTGCCGTCTGGAACGTGACTCACATAATTCTCGACCTTTTTCCACCCGTGGTTTTTTTTTGCACAAACATCGCCACCGCAAAAGCCGCGATACCGTCTCCAAGACAGGGATGCTGAGTCGCAAAGGACCTCCCAAGACATACCGCCACTTCTCAGCCCTCGTCGCAAGGCTCGGAACAGCCACGCGAGTCCTCGGGATCGGGGGGTGTCCTGGATCGGGGGTGTCCTGGATCGGGGGGTGTCCTGGATCGGGGGGTGTCCTGGATCGGGGGGTGTCCTGGATCGGGGGGTGTCCTGGATCGGGGTGGCTCCTTGAGCATGTTCCTTGATGCACACTTCACTGACCGCCAGCAAACAAGTGCGGTGACCGGGCACGACTTTCAGGAATCCATCACATGCGTAAGACGAGAACGGAACGACGATGAACGCAATGGTTACACATGGTATACATCTAAAACATCTAATTAGAAGCCTTGGCCTTCTTTCCTCTCCTCGCTCTAGTACCGCGAGAGCTCTGTTCCTCCTCAACCTCCTCCCCACCGTCGTCGTCCACAAAGTCATCTTCTGCCGCAGCTACCGTCTTGGCCCTCGACTTTCTCTTCCCTGTGGTCTGGGCCGGTGCAGCAGGCGCCTCAGCCGCAGCCTCGCCATTCAAGTTGGCCCTTAACCTACTGACGGCGTTCGCCATCCTCTTGCTCGTCGTAGTCTTCTGTCTCGGCGCGAAAGCATCTCTCGCGCCCACGCCCACAGATCCCTCGAAATACCGCGTGATGTTCGCCTGCGTACCCTCCATGTCGCGTTTGTTCATGTCCCGAATGACAGGCACGAGAACCTCGTCGGTGCGCTCTTTGCTCCATCCAATGGTCGCCATCAAGAATTGTCTGAGGCCCTCGAGGTCTGGAACGCCCCATTGGAACTGCTCAGGGCTGTTGTAAACCTCTGGACGGAGATAGGCGTCGGTTACAGCTGGGTTGGGGAAGCCCGTCGGCAGGAACAGCTTCGTCGCCTGTGACTTGCGGAATTTTCGACGGAAGGGATTAGTCGCGTCCGCCTCTTTGGGGCGGCTGTTCATCTGCACATCTCGCCACCAATCGCGGAACTTGGCTAGCCCGTCCTTTCCGGGGAACTCGGACAGAATCTCCACTGCAGTGACCGGACCGACACCTGGTAAGCCTTCCGTGTAGTCAGAACCAAGAAGCTGGGCGATGGCAATCAACTGGTCCCGCGACAGCGAAAGCTCCTTCTCCAAGTCAGAGCCAAGGTAGCACTCGACGAACTTGTTGCTGTTGAACATGTTCTTGTACACGCGGGTGCCCCCGAAGAGAAAGGTATCGGAATCGTCAGTGACAATACCATCGACGAGACCGAGGTGCACGAGTTCCGCGCACTGCGCTTCGGCCTCCATCGGCGCCGTGATGTACGGGATACCAAACAGGCGGAGGAGGGCCTGGCACTCGGTAACCATGACCTGAGTAACCTCGTCTGCGTCACGGCGGTCTTTCTTCTGCTGTGTGCGGAGAGCCTTGAGCTCCCTTTCGTATGCCTCCTTGTTCTCAAGTTCGGACTTGTTGTTGAGCTCGCTGGCGAAGCGAGCGTGCTCTTCGGCTTCCTGAGCCAGGTTGGCGTAGAGTTCTTCATCTTCGGGATCACTGAACTCATCGTCGCTGTTAGCGAAGACATCCGCTTCAATGTCCTGCACAGGATCGCCGGCAGTGTTGGGATCATCCAACGTAGGGCCGTCCATGAGTTCCTCAAAAGTAAGCTCGGTCTCCTCGGTTGCCTTAGGCTCTTCTGCGGCCATCGCGACGTCTTCCATCTCCGGCTCGGGAGAGTCTGGAAGTTCTCTGACGGTGACTTGCATGTCCTCGTCGGCGTCGTCCACCTGGACGTCTTCGAAGTCAGGCTCGGGTGATAGTAAAGGCTTCGGAGACGGCGCATCGACCTTGCCGGTGGTCAGCGTTGATTGTACCATATCCTTTGGCGACGACGCAGCTGTTTCCGCAACAGGGCTCTTTGTTGGGGCCGCCCCAGTTGGAGACAGTACTGGAGCCGAGCTCTGCTTGGGAGTTGGAGGAGCATCAAGAATCTCGACATCGCTATCCTCGCTGTCGGAGGACTGAATCTCGATAAGCTGGTTCTGTCGCTGGCGTTCAAAGCGCCGCTCTTCTTCCAGTGCTGCATCTCTGTCTTCGGTATTGATCTCCCTCTCAACCTGTCGCTGTTGTTTGATGGATTCACGAATGTCCGAGTTATCGATCATCCAGGGTGGCAGCGGTTTGGGCCCCTCTTCCTGCGGTTCCCTTTGGAAACCTCCTTCGTCATCATCTTCCACGTGCTCGTCATCAGCAGTCTCAACAATGAAACCGCCGCCAAAGTCTGCGTTCTCAATTTCCCGAGTTGGTTTCTTCAAATTCAGAGGAACTTGCTTAGTTGGGGCTGGCTCCGCGGGCTTTTTCGCTGGCTGGGCCTTTTTGGAAAACATGGAAAATCCCAAGTCGAGCTTCGGGAACGGCAAGGGCCCATCAAACGGGTTCTTGACGTTGGGCACCGCCGGCTTTGGTTGAGCTTTCTTAGCCTTGCGAGACGCTTTAAGAGCCGCTTGTAAGTCCATCTCATCGTCGCTGCTGCTGCTGGCATTGCTTTGCCTTCTTCTGGGCACAGCAGCGGTAGATCTGTTATTGACAATGTGAGCAACCATCCGTCCGCTTGTGGCAGTGATGCGCTTAGGAGCTTCGACGGCCTTTTGCTTCCATTCGGGCAATTCGACGTCCTCGAATTGCTCCTCTTCTTCTGGGTCCTCGGCATTCTGCCCGTGCTGGGATTGCAATGACATGGCAATGGCACGATTGATGTCGTCTTCTTCCTCCGGGTGTAGCCGCTCTTCGCGTTTCTCGCCATTCAACCTCTCGTGTTGTTCAGGCAAGTCTCCGCCGACGAAGAGAGTGTCTTCTTCCTCAAACAGTCCGTTCACTTCGGCTTCTCTTCGGCCGTCATAAAATTGCTGTCTCCTTAGTGCTGCATCCCTCGATGCCTGCGAAGCGGCCGTCGGCAACCGGTTGAGACCCTCAACAGGAACGTCTTCGAAGTCGTCATCGTCATCGGATGCTTCGGCCTTCTCCTTTTTCTGAAACTGAAAGTCCAAAGCATCGACATCAATGGGCTTGTGAGCTTCACCCAGATCTTTCTCCTTGCTCACGACACCCAAAGCCCAACCGCCCTCTGCTCCTTCGTTCCTGACTAGGATGTATTCTCTATCCTTTTCGCCAGCGATGCGACCACCCCCGTTAAGGGTAAGATCAAGGCCTGTCATGCCGGCTTCCTTCATGAGACGCTGGGTAAGATTGTTTCTTTCTTGTACACGTTCAATCTGGAACCGAGAGAAGTCCATCCTGTTCGGGAACATTTCGTCCAGCTGCTCCTTGCTGAGACCCATTCTCAGACGACTGCGTAGCCTTGCCGCATTCAAAATGTTGTATCTGTCCGCCGCCGGCAGACTCTTGAAAAACTCGCCGTCAAAGTCGATCTTGCTGAAGTCGTAGAAGTTGATATCCTCGCCGTTATGAAACTGCCTTGCGTATTCCTCCAATTCCTCGATGCTCATGATTCTAGGATCATCCGCCTTCGCCATCGAAGCAATGTCGCCATCGAGTTCAGGCAGGTGGTACGCGTCTTGCTTGAAGAATTTCCTTCCGCGCTGACGTTCCTGCTGCGACATGCCCACCTCGTCAACGTACACGATCTTGTCCACATCAGGGATCTCCTCCTGCGGCTCCTCGCGCTCCCGATGAATTCCTCTCTCAGCATCACGTCGCCTCCTGTCTTCCTCTTCCTCGGCAATCCTTTGCATCTGCACGGCAAGAAGCTTGCCCGCCGTGCGGACAGCATCTTCCCTACGACCCTCGCGCCGTCGCTTGCGGCCCTGGATCGTTTGTCGCTTAAGGACAGGGGCGCCGCCATCGAAGACGAAAATGGGCTTGATTCCGAACCAGAGCAGCTTGCAGATACGACGAAAGAAGCCGACAACGTGAGAGTTGCGCAGCGCATTGCCCTCCTTATCGCGCACGGCTTTCAGAAATTGGTATATCCAGATGGAGGCGTCGACGGCGAGCCGCTTGCGATTGAGTGTTGCGAGGTTTGTCGGTCGGGCGCATGGCTGAACGACCGTCCAGAGGCCGTTCACACCCATGGCTATGAAGGGGGCTGTCGGACGAAGGTAGGTTCGGTGTGTTCGGGATTCACGGGGGTGTTCGGCTCAGCGAGGTGCGAAAGGGCACGAGAAGCGGTCTTCTCATCCACCGAGTGGATATCGCATTGTCGTTGATAGGCGCAAAGTCCCGGTCTACTCAGGGAAAGGCAGCTCTCGAGTGTTGGATTGCAATAGTGTAGTGAAGTTGTGACTCTGTGAAAGAGGTAGGATGCCGTGGCTGCCTGCAGGCAGGCATGCCATTTGACATGGGGGAGCTCAGGTAATGACGCGCTTTCCTCCACTAGAGGCGTCGTTATCGGTTCTTATCGAGTGGCCCCGCACTCCGAGGTACTGCGAGCAGACTTGGGAACCGCCTTGACGACCTGGCAAACCTGGGTCACTATGAATGACAACCTGCGGAACAATCTCTCCTCTTCCCACTACCTTACCTAGAGACTCAGCACGGAGGCTGAGGAAGGCGATGAATACAGTCGTTACTGCTTCGCTGCAATGGACAAAAATGAGGCAAGAGACTTCTTGACCTCGCTTCTCAACAAGAACTTGCGCATATTGGCCACCGATGGTCGCATGTTTCTGGGGATTTTCAAATGCACCGATCCTGTGAGCAACGCCCCTGCCCACGTGCCTCTGAAATATTTCTGACCCTCTTGGATATGTCTAGGATCGAAATGTCGTGCTAGCCCATACCTACGAGTATCGCCAACCGTCAGCGCAACAGCGGGCGGAGGCGGCGAAGAATGCTGCTGCAGGCACCGGTTCGGTTTCGATGGATATGACTTCCCGTTACCTGGGGCTGGTTGTAGTACCCGGTCAATACATCGCCAAGATCGAGGTGGAAGAATTCTCTAGTCAGCTACGAGGACACAACCCCTATGCCGATGCAACAGCTGTCTAGCGACCCACACATTAGAAGATGGCAGGTTAGGCACAAGGGAGAGGAAGTGACGACTAAAGATAATAATGCCGATAATGATAAACTACGCAATTATTGGACATTACAACTAAAAGAACCAATATTTTTGCCTTGATTACCTTTCCTTCCACACTCGCCGTAGCAAGCCTATCTTAACCTCAATTCTTTACCGCGGCACCAAACCCCTAAACACCACAACCAAGCGCTGTTCATAACCGTGGAGGGACCACTTTCGCGATCATGAGCTGCATGCTCGCTGCCTTCGAAACGAATTCGATTGAGAAAATCAGGGCGTAACCGGCATGACACGATGCTGCATCTATGCGACAACGCTCTCGTGCTGGCGTCCTCGTGTTTCACCGTTCAGCCCATCATCAGTTCCGGCAACGGAATGGCGGATGTCATCCTCATCGTCCTCCTCATCATCATAGTCCGTCTCCTTGTTATGGGCGGGCATCCATGACGAGTCGTCATTCAGGGGGGCGTCTTGCCCAGACAGGTCATGGCCTCCCTCAGCACGTGCCTTGATGTTGTTTCTACGACGAGTTGACAGAGTGCGAGCACGAGTTGATAGCTTTGAGGACACAGCAGCTTGGGAGGTCACCCAGTTCGTGAGAGCATCCTCACAGTCCTGGATAATGGCCTTGCTGGCCTCGTAACCGTCGTACGCAGCACGAGTCTCGCCAGGGGTGACGGGAGTATCATCGATGAGCTCCAACAGATGCTTTCCATAGCCGGCGATAATAGCCACCTTCTCGCAATGCTCTCTCAGAGCATCAAATTGGTAGGTGTAGGCGGCTTTGATCTTCTCGCGCGTGATGTTTGACAGCTGAGCCTCAGCGACTAGCGACTCCGCTTCAGCTCTCACAAGTTCCTGCTCGAGGACAACAATCTTTGGCGAGTTGGGCTCCTTGTACTTGAGCTGAGCAATCTGGTCGGTAATCTTTTGTTTGCCTGTGAATACTGTCAGAATCGGCGGGGTATGGGAGGCTTTGATTATTTCTTACGGTCTCGGCTTGGCTGGACCGAAGCCTCAATGTTCCGAATACTCTTGATAGTGACACGGTATTGGTCATATCGGTCGACGTATTGGTCCTCAAGCTCGCCGATTTCGTAGAGCAGGACGCCCAGCTTGTCGGTGACATCGGAAACATCCTCGTCGCATGCCTCTCCCCAGATCGAAAGTTGTTGCTGGGAAACCAGATTTAGTATGCGCATTTCGGAATGCCCTTGGTGCGGGTTGACCTACTGCGACCTCCATACGCTCTCTAGCAACTGTCTCGAGGCTGCGCATGACATTCTTCTCCATTTTCACCAACTGAGACAGCTTCTTAGCAAGGTCTGGCCCGAAGGCGCCGGCAGACTTGTGGCGAAGGGCATGACCTGATGTGAATTGTCAGTCACCGTTAAGACAACAGTGGCCGCATTTCGAACGACAGATAGGACGGTGCAAGCCATGGAGAGTGCTACATACCGAAGCCACCGCGGAAGAGGCGGCCAGACTTGGTGGTTGACGGCGGCGGGGGCGGGTTCTGCGACAGGAGTCAGCATCTATCGTTTGTTCTTGGCGACGATTGGTGGGGAGGCGGGTTCGCGGTGTTCGTACCTGGAGTTGAGAGGCCGTGGGCGCCCTCGTTTGGCGCATAGAATAGGTGCGGTGCATGATGGCAGTGGTGTCAACGACGACAATACCAGTTAGGTTATCAGCGTGTGTCTTGTCGCAATAATCAATCAGGCAACAGAGTGCGTATCAATATGCCAGTCAAGGGTGAAGGGCGGTTCGTAAAGAGGGTATCGCGGGGTGGAATAAGGGACTTGTAGAAGATCGAATGACGGTCGAGGCGTCGGGACTGGGATGATGCGGACTCGAGTGTTTATATGTATGCGCCGGAAAGGGTCCAGAAGACATGCGTGGATGTTGCGGAGGAGACGGGACTTGAAGTGGGCGGCCTGTTGGGCTGGACATGGGTAATAGAAAGGTCAGGCAGGTGAAGCGGCAGCGACCCAACACCTCTCAGCGCAGTCCCCCAGTCCCCCCTCTGTGCCTCGTTCGCCCTGGCGACGTCATCTGTTTCTTTAGCTCGTGTTTTTGGCGTTGTTCGCAGCGTCACCCAGCTAACCACCCACCCAGGTGCCTGCATCAATAACTTACGCGGGTACAAGCCGGAAGCCCCACATTCTAGGTACCCTGTGGCGCCATCTTGAGCTGAATCCGTCGCAAAGTCACCCTTGAAAGCTACAACCCCGGCAGCTCTGGCCAGTGTCACTCCTCATCTCTTCGACCTCGACCTACCACGATCAAAAGGAGGCTACGGTTATGCAATGAGTAGGCAGGCCTCGCACAGCCAGGGCGATCGCCATCCGGGATGGCGCCGGCTCTTCGAGACCCTTCGCCCAATGTGGGCTCATGAAACGGACGGCTGGGACTCTTGGGCCGACTTGGGACGAAGAAACAAGAGGAACCAGCAAGCTTCGATGCAAGCTGCAAGAAAACCCCGTCACTCCATCCATGCCTGTCTGTTCCCTTCCGCAGCTGCAGGTCCAGATGGAACTGGGCTCTGGGATGATGGAGAGAGTGGGCGGGTCTATCTGGTGTAAGATGTTGCCTTCAACGTTGTCAGTTGAGGACTCGGGGGTGTCCCTCCTTCATCATCTTCCTTCACAAACTGGTGGGCGAAGGATCTATAATTTGCCAGCGGATGACATATCTGCATTCCAACGCACCGGTATCCCATCTCAGGTCAGCATTCGAGCCGAACCTGCCCGTCTTCAAGGCCAAGGAACAGGACCATATTTTTCTTCTTTTAGCGCTGGTCGGCATGTCCAGATTCTTTGGAGCTAAGGGTCGTCTACTAGTCCCAGAAAATGAGCGATGATTTCATAGACTGCCACACTGCCTCTATCTGTCAAGTCGCCAATTAGCGCCATCTGTGTCCTATGTTCCGGCGGAACACTTGATTAGTCCAAACAGCAGCCGCCAAATTGTCGGTGCAGCCGGCTGTCGGATTAAGCACGGCAGGCTCTGCCAATTGACTTTCCGCTCGTTGCTTTGGGCATCTCCAGACACTTCCTAATGTTACTCATCGCAAATATGTCGACTATGGTCATTTCCTTAGCACGATACCTAGGTATCATGACTTGCTACTTTCTCATCTGGACCGTCGACGGTGAACATGTAATTTCTGGCCACCTCACTCGAGGCTTATCGAGGGATGTTTCCGCAACTTCGGGGTGCAATGCATAGCTGAACGTATTGATTCAAGAGACTTTCTCTAACACCTCGTGGGCCGCTCAACTCCATACGGCTTTGCAACCCTAACCCTCTCTTGGGCCGAGTCAAGTCGACCGCTCCTGCGCTGGGCTGAACTGAGTGACTGGCATACTATTTTTGCCGAGGAGCTCGAACGTCTGACACCGTCCTACGCAAACCAATGGAGCATGACCTCCCTGGCTGAAAGTTCTATAGCGAAAATTTGTCATGCGCGCTGGATTGCGTTTGTACCGTCCAAAGCGAGACTTGCCTCATTTTGGGGTACAAAGTCCGAGCGCAAGCCAAATCTCGAGTTTGCTTGCATTGGCTCACTGTTTGCCATTCTCTCTTAGGAAAAGCTATCGTGGAAGACGTACGGCGACGTGGTATCAATAAAGAACCCTGAACATAAAATGAGGAGAGCCCAGCCGGGAGAGCATTCCGGAAAGAGACAGCGCCGAATAAATCAAACGGATAGAAAGACATTGTTCTGAGAGTGCGCTCCATCATGACAAGGTCCGAAGTGTAATATGAATCAATTGCAAACCCACCACCACCACCACCAGCTGAGAAGAAAACAATAACAAGAAAAGGAAAAAAAAAAAAAAAAAAAAAAAAAAAAAAAAGGAAAAAAAAAACAATCGAAGAAGGCATCTTCTCTTTGTGCGTCTCTTGCCTTTACCCAAACTGCCAAAATGCATCGGAACCAACGGGCAACTGATACACTGGGCCGTAAGGTGTTTGGTGGGTTATTGTGGGTGCGTTGGTTGCCTGAGTCCTGAGTGCAGTTCCTGAAGCGCATCCCCTGCTCCCCCGGTCTCGTTTGGGACTAGCGCATTGCAATCTCTCCCTCGATGTCCTTCCGCCCATGAACGCGCTTAGCCTCGCAATTCACCAACGCGTCTCACATATCTCATCTCTTCTCTCATCATCAACCTCATCCAAGAGAGCCTACTTGAGCGGGAAAGTGACCCTCCTGTCATCTCGACTGTTGCGTCGCATTTTTTTTCCAACCGCGCAACGTCACCGGGCGCTTCTTCCTGGCCGCCTGGCATGAGACTTCCGTAGTCAATGTTTACAGGCTTTGCTGACGCTGATCTCGGGGAAGAGGACATGAGCAGCGACCGTGTCTGTGTTTGCGCCTGCAGCAAGTGAGGAGGCTCGAGGACAGAACCGCCGCCAGACGAGTTCCCGACAGAAAGCCACCGCCTTTGCGCCTTCTTCCTGTCGCTTTTCGCCTCGCCATTTACCGTCATGTCCTTCTTTGCTGGGTCCGATCGGGACGCAGCTGCTCAAAAAGGTCCCTACGTTGACGAGTGCGCCAAGTTCCACCTGAACCAAGAACACGATCCTTCAAACCACCACCACCACCACCATCACTCTCATTCTCAACACGATCAACGCATCTATCAGAAGCCCCCGCTTCGTCAAAGTTCGGGAAACGCTTCCAACAACTTCATCGACCTGACAGGCGACAGCGAAAGTCCTCCCAACTCCCCTCGCCCTAAACATTTTCCTCATCTGGATGCCGATCGCGCGACCCCCTCTAGCTGGAAATCCAAGCCTGAGGCCAGCCAACCTCCGAGTTCAGCGTCGCGTGTCCCACTAGGTCTAGGTCCTGCCCATAACAGTAGTGTCCCTCCGACCCAAGCGGCGCCTCAACCGCCGTTTCCAGCAATGCAGCCTCGGTCTTGGATCCTTCGCCGCCGCCCGTCTCAATCCAAACGTCAGTCGATCTCGACGACAGTTACGATGCCGAGATGCCACGACTCGCGCGACCAGATGCTTCTTTAGAGACTCCTCAGCAAGTCACTCCGCCATCTTCTACCCGCCCTTCGAGCAACCAGTCTCCCAAGATTGTCAAGCATGTCTCCAACTCCAAGAAACAGACCCCGAACAAGGGCATCTCCGACTTCAATCACATCACCTCTTCACTCACCAAGTACTCTCATGATATCCGCAAGAATCATGTAGAAATGGTTCTCTACGCCCTCAAATCTACCAAGCCCAGGGAAACACGTGTTTCTACCGGCCACGATTGGTTCGCTGACGTCGGCATCTCACCTACTACCGAGGAAAAGGAAACGTCCATGAAAATTCGGGTCAAGGTAAGTACACATCGATGACGAGGCGTCTATCCTCATCATTCTATCGCATCTCAAGATCTAAAGTATGGAGTATGGACACGAATGCTGACTTCGCCTCAGCAACACTTTCGCGGGAGAAAGGCGGACCAGGGCCGAGATGCTCACTACCTGCCAGTTTGCGTCAAGTCAACCAAGGACGCCGTGCCCAAGTACCGATTTCATCACACAGAAATCGTCAAAAACGTCCTTTCTCCCAACTCTATGCTCAAATTCGTCCCCGTTATCCGCGATCTGGAACCGGAAGAGGAGCGAGACTACCTTCTATGGCTGAACGAGCTTGAGAGGATGGATGCTAGCTGCGGGTTCAAGACGTTAGGTAATCGCGAAGACCGAGTCAACAGGACTTTCCGCAAAGAGCGGACCGCCACCCTGTCACTGTTCCTGGATTCATGGCTCAAGAAGCTCAACATTGACAACTGTAACCGGACGACTCTCATCCGGCACATGGCCAGTTCGGAGTCTGATGACGCCATCACGCCGCAACAAAAAACGAGTCTGGTCAACTTGCATAGCGATGACAATTTAGCCGCCACGCCGAGAGCTTTGAAGGCAGCAAGAGTGTTCACTGAGGCGTTCGATTACGTTTTCTATCAAGAGGCGCCAAAAGACCGGGGAGTTCTCTTGCGCGACGTGCTGAAGCTCGACAAGTCTGTTGACGAGATAGTCGAGTCGAAGAAGGCAGCCAAAGGCGACAATGAGAAAGCCTCATCTCTTGAGCACTGGATCGAAACCCATACAGTCATGGGTTGTCTTATCTGTTACAGCAACTCTTGCGAACATGGAGACTACAGCATTGAGAATCACAAGCGCAACTTTTCCATGGATTGCATCGGAATGTACGGGCGTATGTTCTCGGCGAACCGCGTTGTCTCCTCTAAAGAAGACCTCGAACATTCGGATCCTCCGCTCCCATGTCAGCGGGAATGCTTCCAGATCAACGCCAGCACTCCCGATGCACCTTCGCGACCTTGGACGGAAGACGAGACGAACTTGCTGCGAAGCCTGTTCACAATCTTGGACCACAACAAGGTCAGGGTCAAGGCTCAGTGCGCGACTGCTGAGATTCTGAACAGGTCCTGCTGGGATGTCAACCGTCACTTGCAATCTCTGGGCATCACTCTTCCCCCCTTGGAGAGTTTTGAACCAGCAAGGGTCAAGAATCTTCCCTGGTATGACCGTAAGAAGAAGATGCTCATCGGTGACTGGCAAGATCACACAAATTCCCACGATACCAAGGTTCGCCCTTCGAATGACCCATGCCATCATGACGGTCCCTGCACTGCAGACAATTGCACTTGTATAATGAACGACATCCTCTGCGAGAAATTCTGCCGCTGTACCGAGGACTGTTGCGCGTACAAGTTCACCGGCTGTGCTTGCCATGCCAGCGGCAAGACTTGCTTGCAGAAACAGAAGGAAGGCCGCCCCTGCATTTGCGTGCAACTCAACCGCGAGTGTGATCCCGACCTTTGCGGAACTTGCGGCGCTGTAGAACGCGCTGACCCAGCAAATCAGCACGACGATGCCCTGTTCCAAACGGGCTGCCAGAACATTGCCATCCAACGAGGTGTCAGCAAGGCAGTTGTCTTGGGAAAGAGTCAATTGGAGGGCTGTGGGTACGGTCTATTCACAGCGGAAGACATTGCTCAAGACGAGTTCGTCATCGAGTACACTGGAGAGCTGATTGTTGCGGACGAGGGTGTCAGGAGAGAAGCAAGACGCGGAGAGGCTTTTGCTGTTGAGAAGAGTACTTCTTACGTATTCAGTCTCTTGGATTATGAGGGTATTTGGGTCGATGCCGCTATCTATGGCAACCTCAGTCGCTACATTAATCACGCCGTGGAAGCAGCCAACGTCCAGCCAGGTATTCTCTACGTCAACGGAGAGTACCGCATCCGCTTCTCGGCCACTCGCAGTATCAAGGCCGGCGAAGAGCTGTTCTTTAACTATGGCGAGAACTTCCCTAACCTGACTAAGAAGATGATTAAAGAGAAGGCAGACAACGAAGATGGTGAGGTAGGCGGAGAGGAGAAGGCAGCACCGGTTAAGAGAGGCCGGGGTGGAAGACGCCGAACCGAAAAGGCTTCAGTCAAGCAGACGACGCAGAAGTTTGCCAAAGCCAAAATTGCCAAGGGCGTTCGCACTGGAGCGCGTAAAGAGGCGCCCAAATTGACAGCGGACGATTACGAGGCATTGGCTGATTTTGAAGTCGTGTCGGGCCCGGGGCGGAAAAGAAAACGGGCTGCCAAGAGTGACGATGAGGAGGAGGAATACCACCCATCCCTTGAGTCTGAGGATGCGCAAGATGCCAGCAAGCGCAGCATTCCTGCTCAACGAAAGCATCGTCGTGTGAAATCGAAGAATATGCACACGGATTCAGAAGCGGATGATTCCACGCAGACAACATCTCCACGCGTCAAGCTTGGACGAGGACGCGGACGTCCTGGTGCCTCCAGAACCGCGAGTAGGGCCAGATCAGTTGCGAAGACACAGATAACTCCCGGGAAGCCAGAGGCGGGCTCGCCCGTCCAGAAGAAACGTCGCGGGCGGCCACCCAAGAACCCTCGACCAATGAGCCCGACTGAGAACGATGAGGCTTACATGGGTGACGTTAAGAACGAAATCCACGCTAGTTTCAATGCGTCCTCTAAGAGCCAGGAGGTCGAGGGTGATACGATTTCGGTCGGCCTTGATCCTCCGAGATCCGCCCGTGGACGTAAGCTTACCACGCGCGGCTTCAGCCCTGAGATCCACCATATGGATGTTGACGAAGAGCTCGATGTCAACGCCACCCCTTCTCGCTCAAGGGGTCAAAAACGCAACGACGCGAACACGATCACAGCCAGGGGACCGTCGCGATCTAGACGTGCCTCAACATCACAAGCTCGCTTAGCTTTGATCGATACGGACGATGACGTTGTGGTCCGCGCACCGGGTTCGCAGCGCAAAGGGCGACTCGCTCCCTTCTTTGAAGTGAACGATAGCGAATCCAGTTATCAGAACAACGGCATCGAATTCGAATCGGAGGACGATGATGACGATGATGACATTGTCGATCCCTCTTTGCGACGTGCCGCCAGGGCCAGGAAGAAGCCAGCTCGCTTTCGCGTGTCGGATGACGATGAATCTTGAGGTGACGGATACGTGGCCGGTTCAGCATGGCTATTATGAAAAGCATCATAGGAGTCAAGAGATATGAGGCGCAGTTACTTTATGGGGAACTGCAAGAACTTCACGACACCAATGGATGGCGGAGGGTAATTCGATTTTCATATTTTTGCATCAAAGTTGGCATCCAGCTGGTCAAATTCATCGCAGCCTTCCCAAAGGACTGAGAGTTCTGAGTAAAACCAACTGGTTCGTGGGGAACATTCTGCTTGGCGCTTCAGGAAAATCCAGGGAGTACAAAGCATACATAGTTAGTCCGTGGATACTGGATTTTGTGACACAGTATCACGAAGCCGTTTGCATGGGTTGCCAAATATGAGTAGTTGCATTTGATTCTTCGGCAATGTACGAGACGATGACCAGTGCTTAGATGTATACAAGTCAATTTTGGAGTGCTCAAGCAGCAACTAAGCTTTGGCGGGATAGGTCGAACCAGCCCAGATCTTTTCAATGTCAAAGATAAGTCTGATGAGCAAAATACTGTTCGCTTTGGACAGGTCGGTTGAGAGTTTGAACAGGTGGGGCCAACCCTTTCGGGACGATGAGACGAAACCTACTACCTCAACAATGTCTCTGTTCCAAATAGACCCCTACGCGTCTTGAAGCAATATGCGTTTAGTTTTAGTCTTGATACAGTTGTGCCTTTTTATTTCTTGTTCTACGGCCTCACTTCTAGCATGTCTTGTACAGTGTTCGACATAACAATTAACTTTTTAAAATTTGAGCTGGGAATGTCATGAGTGCTTTCTGTCACACTACATATACGGTTACAAACTTTGATAAAGAGGAAACGCCACACCAGGCAGTAGTTTTCGTTAATAAGGTTGGAATAGAGTATTGAGAAAAATGAAATATAGGAGGAAAGGCGCAAAAGTCCAGAGTATTGTCACAATCTTATGCTTTTTGAATGATGAGATGATTACCAGGCGTCTCATTTAAAGCAGAGTTGAGAACCACTTCCACATAGTTAGGATAGATTAAGTAAATACGAACAAGGCAATCGTTCAGATTTGTTCACTGTGATAACGGCATTAAAATACATCCAGTAGCCTGAATTGAAATATTGAGAGCGAATATAAATCAAAAATGATAATCCTCAAAATTACAGATGTTTAGTTAGGTACCATGAAAAAAAGCTGCCTATTCTGGGAGCACATTTTGTTCTAAGTGTGAGAGTATGATTCAGAACCGTTTAGTACTTACGACCATTTGACTTAGAGCTATGATGCTGTGACGTTGGCATTATCTTCTCTCGTGAGTGAACGCTCATTTCATACAGATGTAGCGATAACTACATGTTATCCGCCGGACGTTTCTTTGGATACCTACAAAAGCAACACTCAATTTATACTCTCTTCTCCTTTATGGAACGTTGCAGAGACCCTCTCGCAGGCGGTTTGAAACACTGGTACGTTTACACATGGGGCCTCGTAGTGCAAACAATTTGTAGTCGAGGTTTTGTTGCGGAAAACGTTGATGCTGCTGTGTCTCAGCAACTAAACTCCGGTCAAGAACGAAATGCCGGAAAGGGACAGCCTCATCACTCGAAAGAGTTACGGTGACAGCGCTGAGCGATCAATCTAAGGAGGGAGACTGTGTGTACGACGAATACGACGAGTTGTGGAAAAACAAAGTGATTTGAGTCAAGGCCCACGTTGGTTTTCACAATTTTCAATTGGCTCGCTGGTATACTTTTATCTAAGCTAAATTATTCACAACTAGATCCGGTCCGCCATGCATGTACTAGGCAAATAATGAACGACGTGTCCAGCTCATGTACCGAAAGTCGGAACTAAAAAGAAAATGACCCAGAGCTTTCCCTGTATCGACGCCCAACACCATAGACGCCTCAGAGCTTTAATATGTACAACGCATCTATATCATACAACCAAACAACAACCGCAGTCTAACACGACAACAACTACCTCTTGAAGAATTTCTTCTCGACGACTCTCAGCCCGGCGTACGAAACCGCTGCAAAAGAAAAGGCAAGCTCGAAACCGATGTCGCCGCCGAACGCGCCGCCAGCAAGCTTGCCGATCGGGCCCGTGAACCACGTCTGCGACATGCCGAGCACGGCGCCCATGACGCCCATGAGGAAGGCCACGAAGGCAGCAATACCGGGCGGCAGACGCGAGGGGTCGTCGTAGTCCTCGATGTCGTAACCTCCGAGACCGCGGCGGAAGACGACGTGGTCGGTGATGCTGATGCCCTCGTAGATGGCGAGCCAGTAGGCGATGATGAGCATGAAGTTCTCGAGCCAGGCCTCGAAGCGGTCGTAGCCGGGGATGCTGATGGCGATGTAGACGCCGGTGCCGGCGAAGACCCAGATCCAGCGGGGCACGCGGGCGGTGTGCCGGGAGAGAACCTGTAGCGAGAGGGAGACGGAGTAGATGTTGGGGCAGTTGTTGGCGATGATGGAGAGGGCGAGGATGACGAGGCAGAACTGGCCGAAGCCGCCGAGCTTGGGGACGAGGACGGCGGCGAGCAGGCCGCCGATGCCCGAGTCGGCGTAGGCGGCGCTGAAGGTGGGGTCGTTGACGCTGGCGGTCATGACGGCGGCGCCGAGGAGCTCGGTGAAGCAGAGGGTGAGGAAGAGGCCGGAGAAGGTGACGAGGAAGACGCGCATGCGGGAGGTGGACGGCGGGTAGTAGCAGGTGTAGTCGGCGGCGTACGAGGTCCAGCCGGTGGCGAAGCCGAAGACGCTGGCGGCGAAGGAGAGGACGGAGCCGGCTTCGGAAGGCCCCGTGTTCAGGGGCAGCATGTTGTTGAAGTTGCCCGAGTGGGCGAAGACGCCGAGCACGATGAGGAAGATGATGAAGCAAGGGATCCAGGAGAAGCGCTCGTAGGTGTGGACGATGCGGTAGCCGAACGTGCAGATGACGAGGGTCGACAGCGCAATGATGATGATGCCGGCCCATCCTGGCATGTCGTGGTTCACAGCGTTGAAGAGCTGGGCGCCGACGATGGAGTTGACGGCGGACCAGCCCAGGCATGCGAGGATATTGAAGACGGCAACTTTGGGGATGTATGTTAGTGGCGGTCCCCCCTGGAGAAGAGAGGTAATATTCGACGTACCAAGCTTGACGACGTAGTAGCCGTACCAATACCGGGAGAGAACCATCTGTCGAAGACCAAACTTGGGGCCAAAGGTAGAGAAGAAGCACACGGGCAGGACACCGAGGAAGTTGATGAAGACGATGGTCAGAGCCGTATCAGCGAAGCCGAGACTGAAAACCGGGATAGCAAGAACGCCGATGGCAAAGGACGAGACGACCATGTTGGCGGAGCACCACTATGAAGACTTTCGTCAGAACCACCACTCCTCTTGGTTTTTTGCGCACACGTTCACGGGCGAAACTCACCATTGTTCCGACGTTCATGATGGCGTCGTCGATACGCTCATCTTCCGGGACTCTCTCGATGCCTCTCTGTTCCACGCCAAACTTGCCCGCCAACCTCTGGAGTTTCGCATACGTGCTGGTGCCCGCCTCGAAGTCCTCTTGGTGGACGCCGTCGGCCCCCATGTAACCGCGGGCCACATCCTTCTTCTCCCCGTTCGACTCGACGTCGCTTTTGGTCTCGAATATCGCCATGGTCTGTGTCCCAGTCTCTCTCTCGTTGGTTTCTTTGGAGTTTGAGTAAGCGGTCACCGGAAGTGCATAGCTTGGATTGGCTCGGCACGACGAAGAAGGCGGGATGACGGAGGATGGTGATATGTGGTCGACAACGGGCAAACTCAATTCAAGGCGCTTTGAAGCTACCGACCAGTGAGGGGGAGGGAAAGGTCCGCAACGAAGATTGGACGATGAGCAACATGGTGGCGGACCCGGGGCAGTAATATCCCAATTCACACGACGGAAAGTGGAGGAGCCCTTATCAGAGCGATGGCGACGCGCGCGAATTCTACGGGATCGTTCGTACCCAGATTTCCGGGCCTCGATAGATGGCAACGACCTTTTTTGCGCATCGGTGCAGCAGAGCACACACCACGTCCTAGCCTTTCTGACGCGAAACTGGTGGGGGGAGCAAAAGATAAGGAACCGCGGCATTGAAGAATCAATCGACATATCCCCACCAGCGCGTCCCTGGAGTATGAGTAGCGGGTACTTGGTGTGGCTCGGAAGTCAGCCGGCAGCTGGGAGCCGTTGGGATAGGTCCGGTAAAGGGGGGCCGCGCTGGAGTCTGAAGGCAGAGCTAGAAGACGCAGAGAGGCGAATTCGGGATTCCCGGGTTGCCTTTCGTCCAATGGCGAATTTCAAAGGAGAAAAAATTCGGTGAAAATGGAGGCCGTCAGGCGAGAGTTGCGGAACTGAGCAGATGTTCTTGTCTGTCAAGTACTCGGTACATTGCACTCTGTATGCGCAGCATCCTCGACAGTGGCATCACACGACAGGGCAGAGAGAGGTAAGGTGAGGTGAGGTGGCTCGAAACTCGGCGATGCGATGGTGAGGGAGCTGGTTGTGTGGCATTCGTGCGCATCGCTGCTATCCGCACACACACACACACAACCTTACCCCAGGTTCTCCCCGTCGGAGCCAAGAGACAGATGCAGAAGATAAGGCGGGATTGCCCACGCATCGTCCATGCGCACCACGGCCATGTCCGCGAAGCTGCAACCGACGTGGGAGGTTGTCCAGACGAACGACAAAGTGTACGTAAGGGCAAAGAGTCGAGGGTTTCCTGCTGAAGGACTTCCTTATCTTCAGGCTTCAGAACCCCCCGTTGGATCGTCGCGATTAGATAGGGTATTGTGAGTGTTGCAATTGGTCGCGTGCGGAGCCAGGGTTCCCGCAATGGAGACCAAATCTTGATGGCGCTGCCGCAATGCCGATGCCGAATGCATGGAAGCAGGAGATTGGTGACGACGGGGCAATTTTGCTTCCACCCTGCAGCGGGAGGCAATCAACGAAGGGCTGGGGTGCCAAGAAGACGAATTATCCGAACTTTGGGCTAGATGCGAATGGGAGTCGTGGCCCATTAGTCGTGGCCCATTAGTCGTAACCTCAAATCAGCGTGCAATCCGAACTATTGGTGATAGGAAGCCGCCGCAAGATTCGGAGTGTGTCGAGGGGCTCTTTGTGGACGCGAACCCTGACCTTGCGACCGCGGGTAGTAAAGCTTAGCTTTCCTGGGCAACGGGCCTCTTGAACTTTTACTTCAGCATGTTCCCTTCATCCATGGAGTTGCAGCCACACTTGCCTCGGTGTGGCGGTGCACCACGGCGGTTCCTTCCGCACCTCGTTCCGCGGTCGTATTAGGTAAGGTAAGGTACCCCCTTCCCTTGCCTTACCTCATCTTATGTAAGGTTGGAGAAGAAGACGCATCTTGCTCTCGCATTAAACAAGCTCATCCATCATCATATGCCAGCTTGCCGTGGCAGGCAAACGCAAGCGCGCGTCATAACGTCGCGAGGAATCCCTCCAACCCGCCATTTTCCCCTTCCACATGCGAGGACGCCGCGAATCTCGATAGTCCCCGCAAAGTTCCAAGCCTGGCCTGGATCATCGGACGCGAGATTGCTTGGCATTCCTCGGTGAAGCTGGTTCGCCATTGTCGTCAACCGCAAGGCTTTGGGACCCCCACCTCAAGCAATGGAGATTCAAAGAAAGCCTGCGAGGAGAATGGGTCAGCCATCTTCTATCAATGTCTTCCAATACTCCTCGCATGGCAGAAACCTGGAGGGCGCGTGATGATAAACACCGCCAGTGATCGGCAACTTGATCACCTGCTGGTTCTGTCTTGCTGTTTCTTATTCCCTACTTACGGCGCTCCCTGGACGTTGCGACAGACGCAGTCTTCCGAGACTTGACTGCAAGAAAGACCTCACCGGCTTCCAAGAACCAAGACCGCGCGCCCAATACCCCCACTCCAAGGCCGGTTGCGAGCACCAAGCTGAAAACTAACCGCATTCTACGCCATGTCTCGCAAGCACGGAACAGCTCAACGAAGTCAATTGCACGAACAGTACCTCGTACAAACGGTGCACGGCATGATCGTTGGCAATGTTACGGCGGGGAAATCGGCAGCGCGTCCTTGTCTCCAACACGACAGCAGCCGGGTCAGATCTCGAGCAGACAGATCCTGTCGGAAGCCAAGTCCAGTCTAGACCTGCCGTCCTTGCGTGCAGTCGTTGTTGCACAGGTCCATCTTCATCCTGAAACTACGTCAACGCAGGGAAGGAAGACGCAATCTACCGTCCGATAACACGAAAGCTCCCTTCAAAAACTCGTGGCAGCCAAAAGCAAATTGAAAGACAACCACTCCAAGTGCCCATGTTAGTTCGCACTACCTCTCCTTGCACCGGCGTCGGCTGCCACTGGCTCGGCCGCTCAGGGCAACGTTGCTGTCCTCTCCCCAACACGTTGGACGACGCCGTTTGCGGTCGGCCTGATGCATGGACTCGAACCATGTTAGCAAGGCACCCCGCCCGACTGCTGAAGAAGCGCAAACCTCCTCCGCGGTGGTGCCGTACGGATACGTTGTTTTGATGATCGCAGAACAACACTTGACGATCACGAACGTGAGGGGTTTTTGAGTTTCCGAACACGCAAAACCCACGAGCCCGCCTTGTCCCAAGAGCGCGCAATCTTAAGCAAGCGTGCTTCGGGCGTAGCCACAACTCATGTTTTGTTTTGCGGTCGTCTGATGTTTAGCACATGCAGAAGCGACTACCTTAATCCGTGCAAAAGAAACGAAACAAATGGCACGCTATCTGGAAGCTGGAAGCTTTTGGCTGCCACGCTGTTTTCGCTGTCCATTCTGCAGTAGGGCTGAGATTCGGGCTCCCTGGCCGCGGCCCTCGATCTGCACAGTCTCTCACCCCAATCGTCCACCACCATTCATTGAGCTGTACATCATCTTTGCCCACCCTCAGCCACAGGTTCTATTCTTATTTTACTTTTTCCAACGCCTCGGTCGGCCCTGCCGCGCCTCATTTCCTCGTCACGGTTTTTGCGTGGCCTCAGCTCCCCTCCACCGCATCTGCGCTAAGCCGAACCACCCTAGTCTCTCCTCGTACCTGATAGCACACACACACGGCGCGGGCACACACTAGGCACTACACGGTTACAATATGTCCCCAGCATTCTCGGCCCCTGCCGATTTGCTAGCCATTCCCAAGAACCTGTTGAAGACGGACTGGCATTAGCGTCTGGTTTCCTTTTCTCGGGGTCTCGGTATGGGCGAATCAATGTTTTCCATATGACTGAATCGTCACCCGTCCCCGGTACTCACCCTACGCACCCATAGTCCCACGATGGCAGATCATCGGCGCCTTGGCAAGAACACAATCACACACATACACACACAACCCCCCGGTCAAGCTCTCTGTCCCGCGCCCGTCGTAGAACGGGAGCACATGTCTGCTTCCGCAGGTACGAACCCGTCGGAGGCAGCTGTCATTGATGATGACTCCGCAACAGCAGGGAACATTAACCACCCCGCTGCGGGTCTCAGTAACGCACGTTAGAATTGACGAGATTTGAGATTCGAGGGGGGCCAGAGGGAAGCCTCCCCCAGTAATTACTGTACCCGGCAGCATATGGCGCGATGAGAACGCCCCTCATCCCTTGCTCTGGTCTATTGTTTCCTTCCGGAACCCCTCGACTCTGGACGTTCCATCGGGCTAAACCCAAGCTGATCGATCGCCCTGCCAGAGCGGGAGATGGGCGTTGACCAAGAGTTGTAGCCCCGTACCCAAGGAGCAATTAAGCTGCGAGAGGTGGCGCGGGCTAACGCCGTCACCCATGGCTTCCCGTCGGGCTTTCCTCAACAGCCTGCTCGCCCCATGTGTATGTATCGTATGCATGTGTGCCTGTGCCTGTGTGCGTGTGGGTGTGTACGAATATGTGCTTACTCGCAAAATATGTACATGTTGTTTGTTTGGCCCCGTATTGATAAAGACCAGCCCTTCCCGCCGTGCCTTCGTCCGAGTTACTACCCATCCCATATCAGCAACATTCCAGCAACGACCTGGGCCGTACCAGAGGGCTTCACCATAGAAGGGAAAGGAAGAAAAAGACACCTTCGTCCCGTCCTCTTTCACTCGCTTTCGGCCTGAATCATACAATCCTGTCTCTCGCTCAACGCCAACATTCCGAACGCCTCTCGCTCTGCTTCAACTCTGAGCTCCTTCGCTTATCGCAGCCGTATTCGATCACCAACCAGCCAAACATATCCTTTTTACCTGCCTTGCCTTCCGCCACACACGCACACACACTCACACTTCAGCAACCATGCAGTTCAACGCCATCGTCTCCGCGGCCATTGCCGTCTTCTCCCTCGGCGCCGTCATCCAAGCCAGACCTCTGCCTTGCACAGATGTTCGTATCCCAACTACTCGCCCATTATCTACGTACGCATCTCTAACAACGTTCATCAGCTCAAGCGCGACCTCATCCTCAGCGGGCAGGCCAGCCCCGAGATATGCTGCACATACGGCATCTGCAAGGGCGACGTCAACATTATCAGCGGATGAAAAACTGACCTCTTGCCCTGCGGAAAAAAAACACAAACTCGAGAGCACTCGCCGGTGCTCGTCATGACGGAGACGTCCGGTCACACCAAAACAACCGAGCACGCATTCATCAAAAAACACACTCGCGCGTACAAATGCATACCTTGGCGTTCATCAATGGGGGGATACGGATATTCAAACGGTGTTTGGGGGGCGCAACAGGGCGTTACACAACTTGAGAACCCCAATCTTTTTTCCTGCTTTGTGTGAGAATTTGGTGTCTGGGTGGGATGGGAAAGAGGTCAGCCCCGATGCACAGCTCGGCATCTTCAGATCTCAATGGCAGAGTTTCTGGGGCGAATGGGGTGCCTAGGTCGGAGTTCCGCTGTTGTCATCGTCAGCAGCGCCCGCCCCCGTAGGCAGGTGTGGTTTGTCGTGCATAAGCCGCCACTCCGACGCCGTTGAGGGGGAAAGAAACGAATGATGAGGGGTTTTCAACGGTCAGATAGCTCTGGACGACGAATTGAAGCTTATGATTACACACAATCTCATCCTCAATTAAAGTGTTTGGAGAATGAAATGTTGCCCTGGTCGACCCGAAAAAAACATCGTGAGAGACAACGCAAAGCCAAGCCGTCGTTACCATCCACGTTTTCCTGAACCGTTTTGCACTCACAGTTACACAAGAACTCGAACAAGGTGAATAACGCCTAAAGACGCCTTCGTGGTGCTGACGGAGCGGTTTCTCTCTGTGTGTGTCTCTCGGAGACAATTCATCCACCCCACGTGGTCATCCATTGGTCCCCGTCTCGTATTGCAGCCGCGTGCGGCCATGCGGCGCCGTTCGTAAAAGATAAGCCGTTGCCCCAGAAGAGTGTCTATGGCCAAAATGAACACTATCATCCACCGATAGTAAGACGTGGTAGCAAAGTCACCTTTACGAGGTAGCGAGTTCAAAGAAATACCATGAGCTAGCCCATAGCCGAGCGAGCGGCTCGATGCTCATAAGAAAGTTGCATAAAAGTACACCTATGTTCTTATTCAACGAAGCGTAAAGTCGGTTCACTCTTTTCCAAGGTTTTGCCTCAAATGTTCCCCTTGAGCGGTAATGCCATTCAAATTGGTTTCTGATTCCAGTGCGCTTTTCTGCGCTCAGCGCGGCCAAGTAATGAGGCAGTTGAACGCTTCTCGTTGAGCTTTTTCTTCACCAAACTCAAGAGTCTCAACCGAAAGACACATCTCTGTCGTCAAGGAAGCCCCGCGCCATACTTCTGAACATTATCACAGCCCTCAAGCTTCTGTCACCACAGACAGCCAACATACCACGCCATCAGGTGCACGCTAACCGTGAATATCGTCAAGGCCGTGAACAGGACTCCGAACACAGTGAACGCGATAATCAACCAGGACAGTGTGCCGTTGCGCTCGTACGCGAGATAGACGTGGTGAAAGAAGTAAATCCAACAGCCTTGACCAAACAGCACGGAGAACATGGTATACACCTTGTGCCAGTCGACCTTGCCGTCGCTCTTAATCCATAGCTTGTTGTTCGTCTGTTTCTTGACTGGAAAACGGGAAGATCAGTGCTTGGCTTGACAGGCAATGAAGAAATCAACCTACTATCGAGCTCTTTGCGGTCGCCGTCAGCAGTTGCGCTACTGCTCAAGCTGGTTTTACGGTCGGCCATGATGGGTACGAGTGTCAGACGTGGAGTATCGAAATGAGTGTATGATGTAGGGCGATGGATTTTTGGAAACGCATGTGGTTCAGTTCAGGAACCAACAACGGCCTCCATATAGAGGGGCATGAAGCGTGGACATGGAGAGGTGTCCGCAGCGTTGAAGGAATCGCTATGTGACGTTGTGTTGGTTTGAGGTTGACTCTACGTTTTTGTTGCGGGGCGAGGCAAACAAACACACAGCCCACGACCCCCAAACTCGCATTCGCGTACGGGCCCATGTGCCGGCCAAGCATAGGATATGATAAACTTAGCACCAACAAGCCTAACATGGCCCCCGAAGAGGGACGAGAAGCATGTAGCTGTTGGTTGGTACCTAAGACATTCGAACATCTTGTTGCTAGTAACTCTTCCAGGAAAACACCATGAAAGATATTTTCAGCCGTTTCTCCTATATAGAGCTTGCTCCGCCCAGCCGACTTACGGCCGAAAACCGACGGCCCCTCTTCTCCGAGGTGGCACAACTCCCTGTTGGTCGACGGCAGTATCCCATCCCTACCGTCTGCACGTAATTCGGCCACACTCCGTGTGCCCAGGCTTCTAAACAGGCAAATCGGCGGGCGGGTATCGTGCGGGCCGCGATGGAGGAATAACTCAGCCACGATCAAAACCTTGGGATGAAGCAAGAGAGACCGCACAGCCTTGTAGTTGTGCTGTGACGCTACGGCACGACGAGATATTGAGGGCCTCAGCGGTAGGTGTAGAGTCAGCTTCAATCGTCAAGAACTTGTTGGAAGAAGGACTTTGGTTCTCATGTCTTCAACTGGGTGGTGTATTCATGACTCTCAAAGTGTGATTTCCATATTGCCGCCCCCGACATATGCAAGATGCTGGGTCTGCCACTCTTGGCTGGGCAGATTTCAAGTCTTGCGAGCTTGAACATCATGGCATCGACCAGAAGACGTATTCTCCAGAGGAAGTATCGCGGTGCTGTTGAGGAATAAGTGTGTATATAATTCGAATGTGCTCACCTCGTTTCCCAGATCAACCCTCGGTATCAGCAGAACAACAAGATACGACCAGTACAGTTCTTTAATACCATCCAATCCATCATACCCATCTTCACCACTATGTACTTCTTCCCCCAGAAAGATAACAACTACGATGGTCTTCCCGGAAGCCATTCCACTCAGAGCCATCGCAAGTCTAGAACTGGGCACCCCTTCATGACCTTCCTCGTTCTCTGGAACGTAGTCATCACCCTCGCCGTCGTTTCATGCATCTTTCCGATGGGCTCCTCGCCATCTACGTCGCACGATAATGCAAAGGAGCTTGTCTCTACCCCAATTGTCGCTTCTGAGAGCCCCGTGTCTCTCGAAAACATCAACTCTTCAACCACGGAGCTCGTGGCGCTCCCTCTCGAATCTCCGGTCACTAGTACGTGCAATCTCCCGCCACAACATTAAAGCCCCCCTTCCTTTTTAGTTGCTGATTTCGTCCCAGCTACAGCGCTTGAGACGCGTCAAGAAAGTGCCGCTCGAAGGTACATGACCCTTGGGCTCAGAGTTGCTCGATACTCCTCCCCCGGATTTCTGGGCTTCGGTATCTGGGGCCTCGTCACCGACTGTAAGGATTTCTCCGAAGACACGAGCAACCCCGGATCCGGCGCCAAGTGCGTTGTCGGAGCGCTCAGTACCGCCGTGGGTGGCATACTGGCCGCCCAACCCGTATTGAATTATGCAATGGAGACATGGGGAAAGGTCACCGACCTTGGTCTGATGTGGCTTGGCAACGATAGCCCCGTTAAACGCGACTTGGAGCTCGTAGCAGCCGTGGAGGACAACCTCTCTAAAGCCATGCGATCCGAGGTGCGACACATCGGCGACTGGAACGGTACCTTCTCGGGAGGTCTCTCCCAGAGAGACGGCCAGGCCCGGTCCTACCCGGTCTTCGGAGCAAGGCTCAGAGACCTGGACGTCCATTTCGCCTATCTGGGTGACCAATACGGAGACAACACTACCATCCTTCGTATGGGATTCGGACCCGGCCCCGTCACCGAGGAAAATAACAACCGTCTCGGCCGCCGAAACGTGAAGTACAACGCGCAGCATTTCAGCGAGGGCGGCTTGGACATCAAGGCAGAGAGGCCAAACGGCGAGTCCGGCGGCACGCTCGTGGACCCGACCAGGCAGGAGGACTTTGACTGGATCTACGAACAGGTCCAGTGCTACATGACCAACCACGCCAACTTCGGACAGATGCCAATCGACAACGGCCTGTGGGACCTTCTGAACACGATCATGTCGGACGTCAAAGGGTTCAACTACCAGGTGCTGAATGACCTGGAGAAAAACACCATCGCGGGCGGCGCGATCGCGGCTTTTGGCGCCGACGGCAAGAGTGCGATTGGAGAGATGGGAATTCTCTACAGTATCGCTCCCGACCCTGCTTGCACTGACAATATCCGATAAGCGATTCCATACGTCATCTCTATTTTCCTGTTGTTAGCATGCTGTCTCTTCATCCAAATGTTTTGGTTCAACCATGGAGTTTAGTTTACAATCTTTTTTCATACCTGTCCTGCATTGTCTTTATTACCCTAGTTTGACGGTGATCGATTTGTATGGTTGCCAAATCTCGTACAGAATCATCGCAACCGTCGTTGCTTCTTGCTCGCCTCCCGTATCGCAGCAGCATGAGGCCATGCACCGCCGTTCGTAAAAGATAAGCCGTCCCATGTTTCCACCGTGATTTAGCCAGGTGCTCAGTCACTCGCCCACTCATTCACATTTTAGTCGGGTAAGAGTTACAGAATTGCAAGGCGGCGAGAGCAAGGGCTGGCAGCGCATTATGTGGCTACCGGCTCGCAGAATCCCCTCATCACGAAGTCGTGCCCGCAAGAAATGTATCGCTGTTGATGACGAAACCGTACGAACCCTGATAACAAACTCTCAATGAGCGACTCATCATCTCACGATAATGTCTCGTAGTCGCAACCACTGACTTAAACCCAAAGGGAGGGAAAGGTAGCGTTGACTCACAGCGACGTTGTAAAGACACACCTCCGGCGCCCCGGGCGTCTTCGTCCCGCAGCAATCCTCGACCATCACGCAATCCCAGCCGCTGTTATACGCATCAGTCAGGGTCCCGAGCATGCACTGGTCGGTGTTGACCCCGGCGAACATCAGCGTCCGCACCCCGGCCCCGTCGCCGTCCAGATACCTCCGGAGCGGCTGCTCCGGGCTCCACATGCCGGACATCCTGTTCTTGTCGCAGTGCACGTCCCCGGGACGGGCGAACCGCTTCAACGGCTCGTAGATGTCGGCGTTCCAGCTGCCCTTGACAAGACACCGCCCTTTGCCGTCGCCGAGATCTCCGCCGAGACCGAGACGTGCGACTTTGTCATCGGCAGAGGCGCCGAGAATGAGGGTGCGGGAGAAGCCTCGCTGGACGCTGGCGGGCATCACGGCGAGATCATCGTCGGTCAAGCCCCAATTCAGCCAGATTACCTGCCGTGTCAAATCAATGAATGACTTGCGTGCAAACACAGAAAAGGCCAAGCCAACGTTACACTCTGCTGCGTAAGCCGCTGCCGTCCAGCTTACCTTACCTACCTTACCTCTCCGATGCAGTGCGGGTGCAGCAGCAGCAGCAGCCCTCCCACCCTTTGCCGGGCAAAACCCCGGCGTCGAGTCCGACTGGCGGGGAAAATGGAGGACAGGAGAAAATGAAAAGCGCGGCCGCCGTACCTGGACGCCTAATTCGCGGCATTTCTCAATGACCTTCTCGGTCTTGTCAACTGCGGCCAGCCCGGCGGGATGGTCGCGACAGTCAGGGTGCAGAAAGTAATTCTGCATGTCGACAATCACGAGCGCCGTGCTGTGGGGGTTCACGGATATGAAGGTCTCCGTGGGGCCCTGGGAGGTGCCGACCGTCCAAGCCGGAGACCGGCCCCGGGTGAGATCATAGGTTCGCGACAATGTCTCGTAGCGCCATTCGTCGCCCGGCGGGCCAAAGACCAAATCTGGGCGGCGCATGACGAAAGCAGAGAGAGAGAGAGTACAAAAGGTCCGAGTTTTCTCCTCGGATATTCTAGCCCCGACTGCGCTGCGCTGCGGGCGGGTATAGTCTAGGTCTTTCCCCGATTGCGGGTAACACGATGCGGTCAAGGCGAGAGGAAGTTGGGTCAATCGTGGGCCTCACGTCAGGTGAAGGAAGAAGGAGGGCGATTATCATTCATGCGACGCAGAGAGTCGGTAGATAACCAACCGTGCAGAGGTGTTATCGGTGTAGGTCTAAACGTCAAGACTACTGTCAATCTTTTCCCTCTACCTATGTGGCTTTGAGCGCCCTATCTGGCAGGCCGTCGGAGCGGCTATCGCCCGATCCCGGCATGCCAATGTAACAGACGGGGTATCATAACTCGAACGCATGCTGCAGCAAAATTTAGGGGTAAAAAAAAACATCAAACCAAAAGCCAAAGCGATTAAGCTACAGCTGCGTGTGCTGGCGGTTGAGACGACCACAGGCGCATCCATGCAAGCGCATATCAAACAGGTAGGTCACCGACCGAGGTAGTACGCTGTCGCATACGACGCACCCAGACTCTAGTGTTGAATCTCGTGGTAGGGGGCAATGGGTCGGGGAGACCAAGGGATCTCGCGTCGGGCACCGTCGCGATTCGTGGAGCGAGTTGCGCTTCCCCCTCCCTCAACAAGAAGCGACGATGTTACGGGATAAAGGCAGGGGAAAAAGCAGAAGGCCCAACGACGTCCCCGGCTCTCCCACCACGTGAACGCACTCAGAAAAATCTCCGCGGGACGGGTGAGCAGTTCTATGCGGCCAATGCCCCTCCCGGCGCGCCTGGACCTGCAAAGGAAACAATCGGACTGGGCAACGCTGGGCGACTATCGTCAAAGGTGTCGCGGGGGGATGGTCGTCGTCGGGTGAGGATCGGCGTCGTGATTGGAGCGGGAAGTCGCAAAGAGAAAAAATCGGTCTTACAGCGACCGAACAATTCCCACACAGCGGCGGCGCCCCACCCCCTGCCAACAAGCTTCGACCCTGCGTGACGTTGCGACGTGGGGAACTGGGGTTGACTATTCGCCTCGACCCCTCGAGAAAGGAGGGGCTGCGTGAAAAACATCGAGGGGTGCGGGAGAAGCTCCTCGTCAGTAGACCACTTACTTGTCAACAAGCTATATATCCAGCCGAGCCCAGAGACTGTAGACCAGACTCCGTCCGGCTCGATTGACCCTTTGCTTCGCTTCGTCCATTCTGTCCTGTCCTGTCCCTCCCTCGCCTTCACACACTGCTCTTGTTGCTGCCAGCCGCCTCGTCTCATCGCCGCCGAAGCATTTGCAGCCCTACCAGAGCACACACAAACACACGCACACAGCTTCCACAATGTCTCCCTCGGCTGTTGATCCTCCCGCGTCGGTCGGCGCCGTTAAGCCTTCCAAGGCTAACATCGGTGTCTTCACCAACCCCGCACACGATCTCTGGATCACCGAGGCCGAACCCAAGTTGGAGGCTGTCCAGGCCGGAGAGGGACTGCAGAATGGCGAAGTCACCATTGCCATCCGAAGCACCGGCATTTGCGGGTAAGTCACCAGCTCGAAAGCCGGAGAGAGTTTGACCAGGACTGACCAGACGCATAGGTCCGACGTTCATTTCTGGAAGCACGGATGCATCGGACCCATGATCGTCGATGGCGACCACATCCTCGGCCACGAGTCCGCCGGTGAAATCATTGCCGTCCCCCCAGCGTCACCCACCTCAAGCCTGGCGACCGAGTTGCCGTCGAGCCGAACGTCATCTGCAACGAATGCGAGCCGTGCCTCACTGGTCGCTACAACGGTTGCGAGAAGGTGCAGTTCCTGTCCACCCCGCCGGTCCCGGGCCTTTTGCGGCGATATGTCAACCACCCGGCCGTGTGGTGCCACAAGATCGGCAACATGACATACGAGAACGGTGCGATGTTGGAGCCGCTGAGTGTAGCGCTGGCTGGTATGCAGCGTGCCGGTGTGCGTCTCGGTGACCCGGTGCTCGTCTGCGGTGCGGGACCCATCGGTCTCATCACCCTCCTCTGCGCCAAGGCTGCCGGTGCCTGCCCGCTGGTTGTCACCGACATCGACGACGGCCGTCTGGCTTTCGCCAAGGAGCTGGTGCCCACGGCCATCACCCACAAGGTCGGGCGCGGCACTGCCGAGGAGGAGGCGAAGCGCATTGTCGAGTCCTTCGGCGGCATTGAGCCTGCCGTGGCCATGGAGTGCACCGGCGTCGAGAGCAGTATCGCTTCGGCCGTGTGGGCGTGCAAGTTCGGTGGCAAGGTCTTCATCATTGGTGTTGGACGTAACGAGATCAGCTTCCCCTTTATGCGTGCCAGTGTGCGCGAGGTGGACATTCAGCTGCAGTACCGCTACTGCAACACCTGGCCCAGAGCGATTCGTCTGGTGGAGAGCGGCGTCATTGACCTCAGCAAGCTGGTCACACACAAGTTCAAGCTGGAGAACGCGCTCGATGCGTTCGAGACGGCCAGGGACCCCAAGACGGGCGCCATCAAGGTCATGATCCAGAGCTTGGAGGACTAAGCTGCGGGAATGGAATGTTGGTGTTTTGGGCATAATACGGCGGAGTTGGCGATTTGGTGTCATGGAGGGTCATTTGATATATTTATAGAGACAATTTTCCAATGATTCACAACCTGGCTGCGTTATTTGGTGTCTGCCGTTGTGTGAATATTTTGCCTGGGTATAGTTGTTTTGGATGGGTGATGGTGGTGGTGCTTGCATGGATAGCATTGGCGTGGGCGATGTTCGTTGAAATTTGAAGACCAAGATGATGCGAAACCAGCAAGAGTGAGCTGCGGAATAAAATCACGAGGAAATCAACTTTTGGCAAGCGCATCCGGTGTCATGATAGAACCCCGTTCTTACCCATTGCCCTGGGTGTGCTTCAAGGGTAACTCCCTTTGGTGCGCAACTTCCGCCCAAGGAGGACCCCCACATCTGGACCAGTTCCACAATCTCATTGGCTAGATAGCCCTTAAAGCGGCATAGCCCGTTGTACCGGTCGGCGCGCCTGTTCCTGCCCTTGTGTGAGAGGCAAGGTACATGGAAGGAGTGGCGCACCGGAAGCTCAGTGTGGTAATTGAACTGATTTTTTTTTTCTGTTCAGGGTTGGTGCAATTGGATTGGACTGCCACAACTTGGGCAGCAGCACAGCACCAACGACTTAGTACCTTAGTAGCAAGTAGCGTAAGCCAAAAGTTATATACAATTCTATATACATAATTAGAATACTTATCTTATACTTAATACTTTATAAGTTTTCTTATATAAAACTAATATAGAGATTAAAAAGTATTAATGTTATCTAAGTTCTAAACACTTTATAAGATAAGTATATAAGGGACTAGACACCCTGCCTAGAGAAACTGGGGACAGTTTAGCTAACAGAGGCTGAAAGAATAAAGAGGCTTATAGAGCTAGGGTATAGAACCCTCTATAGCGAAGACTGAGTAAGTACTTACTAAAAGCTAAAAATAAAAATCTTAGAAAAAATAAGTAAAAGTAGTATAATAATACTAGACTTACTTTTTAAGTACTTCTACTATTAGTTTAACTTAACTATAGCTTATAGTTCTTAATACTTTTATAATTCTTTTATTTTTATTCTATTTTAAGAAAGTTAGTAATAATAATAGTACTATATACTTAAGTAATACTTACTAATTAAGATAATAAACTTATAATTAGTATTTACTAAGTATTAAGCGAGATAACTTATATAAACCTATATAGAGAAAATAATTTTAGTAAATAATTAAAAGATAATATAAGTTAACTAGAAGAAGTAAGAAGCTATACTTTAAATAAAACTAGAAGCTTTAAAAGGAATAGACTATTTATGCTAAATACTTATTACTTAGATAATAAATATATATAAGAAGAAAGAGAATATAAAACCCTTTCTTATATATAGGATAGGTTATAAGCCTAGATATCTATAGCTATAGCTAATAAACTAGCTTAAGCTAGTAAGCTATAAGAAGAAAACAGCTAGCTATTAATATAATAAATACTAGCTATAATAGCTAACTAATATAAGCTTATTATAGCTATATTAAGTAACTAAATACTTATTAAATACTTATTTAAGGTTTTTAAGAAACCTTCTAACTATAATATAATATACTTTACTAATAAAGCTATAAGTATAATAAAAGAAGATTAGTTTACTATAGTAGAAAAAGCTTATAAATATTACTCTAGCTATTCTAATAGCTAGTATATCTAATAAGTACTAAATACTATAAAATATACTATATAAATAGAATAGTAAACCTATTAGAGAATACTTATAGATTTTTTAGACAAAGAAGTTAACTTAAAATAGAAAGACTTTTAAATTTTTATTAAGAAGTAATATATTATATTTAAGTTATAAGAATAGAATTATTATAATACTTTTAGATAGTACTATTAGAAAGATAATAAAAAACCTATTATATATTAAGCTTACTAAGAAGCTATTAACTAAGTATTTAGTAAGCTAAGTATAAGTAATATAAAGGTATATACTTTCTTCTAGAGCTTTATTAAAACCTTAAAAATAAATTATTTAAATAAAATATTAATTATATTAATACTATTATACTATATACCTAAAAGCTATAAGAAATTATAGATAGGAGATATATAGGGAAACTTACTAGCTATTCTAAGTTATATAAATAACTATACTTAGGTTTTCTAGACTACTCTTATAAAAGTAGCTTATAACTTTTATAGTTAGTAGACTATAAGGAATACTATTTAGAGACTTTATTCTAGAGTAACTACTTAGTAAATCCTTATATAACCTCTAACTCTAATAGTAAACTACTTAACTTTTAAAGCTTTTAATACTATATTTATAAGAAGTATAGCTATATTATAACTTACTATACTAAGAACTATATATAGCTAATAGGTAATAACTAGAACTTAAACTTAAAATAGAGTAATATAAGTATAATTATAATACTTTATATAACTAATACTAAGGACTTAGGAAATAAATAAGTATAAAAATAACTCTAAGAAGCTTTATACTAAAAATTACCTTAGTTCTAATTAGAAAAACTATTAAAAAATAGGTGCTTATATTCTAAACGTCTAGTAAAGTTAAGCTTAAGGTTAATATAGATATTTATATAGTAGTAGATATTATTAAAGAGGATTTTATAGAGAAACTCTAATTAAAAAAAAGCTATAAATATTATAGCCTTAGAATTAATAGATTTCTAAAGAAAGCTTATACTTATAAGTAAAGTTTACTAGCTTATTTTTTTTATTAAATAGTAAAAGCTACTTATAGAAGATCTACTAAGTATTTATTATAAGTTTATACCTTAAAAAAGTAGAAGATATCCTCTTATTTAATAACTCTATAAGTTAAGAAAGTATCTATATAAATACTTATATATATACTTAGTTATATAAATATATCTTACTTACTAAGCTAGAAATAATTATTTAAGAAGTTATAGAGAATAGCTAATAAGCTTATATTATATACTTAATAGGTACTTTAGTTTCTAATAAAAAGGATATTAATACTTTAAATAAGTAATTACTAGATAATAAATAGGATAAGAGAATCTCTAAAAAACTTTAAGTATTTACTAATATTTTTAATAATAAAAGTATAAAAAAAGTTTCTAAACTAAAGAGAGTAGTATACTATATTAAACTAAAGTCTAGTAAGAAGCTTCTTTATAAGCCTATATACTTTATATTAGTAGAATAACTATAAACTTTTATAGAATATATCTAAGAAAGAAGTTATAAACTAAATCTACTGTTTTATAAGCTTTATAAAAGTATCTATTCTATTTATACTAAAAATAATAATAGCTTATAGTTATATAAATTATTAAGAGTTAAATAAATTATAATAAAAAACTAATACCTTCTACTACTAATTAGTAAACTCTTAGATAGGCTTACTAAAATAAAGTTTATTTTAAAAATTAACTTAAGTAAAGCATACTATTATATTATAATTAATAAGGTAGGCTAATAGAAAACTATATTTAGAATATAATATAAATATTTTAAGTATATTTTATAGAGTGCTTAACCTGTATAAGTAGGTATTGCAGTTCACTCTATATAGTATATTACGATACTCTAAACCTAATAGCAGTACTTTGACCTATACCTAATCTTAATAAAGTAAATAAATAAAATCTTATATTATGACTAGTTATTAACGCTCGGCTTAACTTATTCCCAGCCCTAGCTGTATAGAAGAGGGCAGGCAGGTAGGCGGTAAAATATACTAGTAAGAGCGTTATCTGTAATACTATTATTAAATTGCTAATAGTATTTATAGCTTATGCAGCTGCCTAGTAATAGCTTGAACTTATACTTGAGAGTGTAAACTTAATAGTATAACTCTTTGCATAGCTAGAAAGGTTATTATAGCTATAGGTATAAAAACTTAACTGTTTGAACGAGGCTTTGAAGCTTTAAGCTTATTCCTCACATCCTCCTATACGTATAGTAACTAAATATAATATCCTTCCCCCTCTTTAAATATATATATAACCTAAGTAAAGCTAAACTAGATAACTTAATCTATAAGACTAAAGTTAATAAAATTAAGAGCAATATATATAGTAATCTTTCCTATACAAATAAAATAACTCTTTTTAACTTTATATTTAAGTACTTATATAAGATTATACCTAATAAGGATGTTTTATTTTTATATAGCTTTGAGATTAATATAGATATAGTTAAAGCTACTAATAGTAATTCTAACACCTATAATTACTTTATAAACTTCTTTAAGATAGCTAAAGTAGCTTAAAAGCTTAAATATTAGTAAGTTAGGAAAAGTAAATCTAGTATTAAGAGTATAGCTAATAGTAGTAAAGCTCTTTATTAAGACTATATAGCAGGGTAGAAGATGTTATAACAGCGCGATAGTATAGAGGCCTTAGAGCCCCTACGCCTAGCAGAGCTCACGACGCAGACTTCCGACTAGTAGAGGAGACTTAAAAGATAGGTGCGAACTGAATATAGCGTGAAAGGCGGGTGCGGCTCGGAGGAGCGAAGATAGAGACGGCTAGAGGAAGGCGGTTAACTTAGCTTGTTATAATGGTCGAAGTCAAGAAGTCTGAGTAGTCATGTGACCTGAAGGCTGTTAGCAGTGGGTAGGGGGGGGGACTAGTCTAGCTTTTGCAGCTAATACTAGTTAAATCTTATAATAATAAGCCAGCAGCCTAAATATTTTAAATATATAGTAATACTATTTAAACTTACTAATACTTTAGTAATATTCTAAGTATATATTTATAGAACGCTTACTGACTTCTTAGATATATATTATATTATATATTTAGATAATATCTTAATTTATTTAGATACTAAGAATAATATACTAAAAACTTTTATACTATTTTATACTACTTAAAAGCTACTAAGCTATTTATAAAACTTAAGAAGTATAACTTCTATTAAATAGAAGTAGACTTTCTAAGGTTCTATATTACTTAGAATAGTATTAAAATAGACCTAAAATATATCTAAATAGTTATTAAATAGCTAGTACTAAAGTTTTTTAGAGATATATAAGTCTTCTTAGAATTCTATAATTTTTACTATAAGTTTATAATAAGATATTCCTATATTATAGCCTTTATAAATAGTATACTTAAGAGAAACTAAAATAGTATAAAGTTAGAAGCTTTTATCTGGATAGGAGAAATATAGACTATATTTAAAACGCTTTATAGAGTATTTACTAAAGTATTAATACTAAGATATTATAACCTTATACTAGAAATAAGAGTTAAAATAAATATATCTACTTAAGTAGTATTTAGTATACTTTTATAGAAGTATAAAACTATCTAGTATTTAGTAGCTTTTTAGTTAAGAAAACTATTTAATATAGAATAATATTAAGCTATAGGATAATAAAAACTTCTTATTATTATTATTAAAAGTTTAGATTACTAGATATAATACTTTTAGAAGCTTCTTAAAAAATTCCTAGTTTTTATAGATTATATTATACTAAAAAGAGTGTTTACTATACCTATATAGAATATTTATAGAAGATTTATATAATAAGTTTACTAATTATTAGCTTTTAACTTTAAAATCTAATATAAATTAGAAATACTATTTAGTAGATAAGTTATTTTAATATTCTAATTATATAGTAGAAAATACTAAAATAGATAATATACTTCTTACTTTAAAAAGAAAGCTTAGACTTATTAGCTAGCTTTTAGTAATAAACTACTAATATATTACTAAGCTTAAAAAATAAATAGCTATTTAGTAAAGTATATAAGAACTTTACTAAAAAGCTAGCTCTAAGGTTAAAGGATTTCTACTCTTATATTAAAACTACTTTATAAAAAATACTAATACTTTACTATATATTATAATATATATTAATACTATTACTTACTTTAAGATATATATACTATACAACTACTTTATAAAAAGAAAGTAATATACTAGAGGACTTAAAGAGAACTAAAGTTATTATACTAGAATAGTATATCTTATATACTATAATAAAGAAGCTTATCTAGAATAAAATAGCTTATATACTATACTTTAGTATAAATCTTAAATAGATAGTTAATAGACTATAAGTTAAAAATTATTTCTATAGAGATATTATAACTAAGGTTTATTAAAATACTAAGGGATATTAAAAGTACTAACTTAATAAGAATAATATCTTTTAGTTTAAAAGAAGACTTATTATATTAGAAAAGAGATCTCTCTACTATAAAATCTTAAAAAACTATTATAATATACCTAAATTAAGCTATATAGGGGTAAATAAAACTATAAAACTTATTTTATAGAAGTTTTACTAGCTATATTTAATAGAAAATATATAGTAATATATTACTAAGTACTTATACTACTAAGAAGTATATATACTATAATATAAACTATATAGGTTACTATAAATATTAGAACTACTAGTATACTCTTTCTAGTAGATTTTACTAAACTTCTTAACTAGCTTACTAGAGAGCTACTAAGATAATAAGGTTATATATAATATAATCCTAGTAATTATATACTAAATGACTAAGGTAGCTTAATTCCTAGTAATAACTAAATAGCTAAATACTATAGACTTAATAAGAATTTTATATTAAGAGATTAAGTATTAGTATAGTATACTTAAAGCTATTATTAGTAATTAAGATAAGTTAATTACTAGCTAATTTTAGTAGAATTAGATAAAAGCTTAAGATATTTAGAAGTACTTTTTTATAGCTTAGTATTTATAGATAGATAGCTAAATAGAGAGAATATATTAAATATTAACTATATATCTTACTAAGTTTAGTAAAGGTTTATAGGATTAATAAGCTATATAATTAGTTAAAGCTAAATTTTCTTATAATAATAGTAAGTATACTATTAGTATCTTTCTATTTAAAGTACTTATAAGCTACTATTCTAGAATAATAGACTTCTATTTACTAAATATTAAAATTTAAACTTAAAAAGTTAAAGAAAAACTTAAGAAATTAATAGAGATTTACTAAAAAATAACTAAGAATTAGTAGTATACTACTAAAATATAAATTAAAAATACTAATACTAAAAAGAAAGTATAATTATATAATATAGAGGATATTATAAAACTCTTTATAAAGAACTTTTATTTTATAAAAGGTTAGTAAAAGCTTACTTTATAATTTATTTTTATACTAATTATAGAAGTTATAAACCTAAATACTTATAAAGTTTAACTTCTAGAAAATATAATAAAGTATATAATATTTCTCTATTACTTTATTTAAATTATAATATAGTTAAAAGTTTATTAAAGAGTAGCTTCTAGACTTTAAAAAGATCTAGAAGAATAAGAAGTTAAAGATATTATATTATAAAGAGAAATATTAAAAAGCTTTTTATATTTAGTTAAATAGAAAAGCTAGCTAGTAGAATATAATACTTAGAAGCTTAAAAAATACTTAGTAAATACTTTATAAATCTTTACTAGATTTAAGAAATAATAATATAAGTTATATTATAAGTAGGATAATAAGTAGTATAGAATAAAAAGAAGTTAATTAACTATAAAAATATAGTAGAAGCTTAGAAGAAAAAGTAATAGGAAAACCCTAAATATCTAACTATTTATATATATAGAAAAGCTATTATATACTTACTAAAAATTCCTTAAAAAGATTTATTACTCCTTATTATTATCTTTATTACTAGAACTAATACTATTACTATTTAGTCTAGTATTCTTATTATTATTATTCTTATTACTACTCTTCTCTAAAGAATTATTTTTATTATTAATATTTATAGCTTTCTAGTAGATACTTATAAAAGCTATATTAACCTCTTTATAAGCGTTTAGTTAAGGAATAGGATTATTATTAATATACTTAAGCTTAGTAAGAGGAGTATATTTATAGGTATTATAGAGTATTTAGGAGTTCTATACTTTTAAAAAGTTCTAAATAAATAAGCCTAATATATAAAGGTTCTTATTTATAAGATAGCTCTCTAAAACCTCTTTAAACTTATTAAGAAACTAAGCCTATTTATAAATATAGCTTATATTCTTAAGGTATTAAAGTAAAACTATATTTAGCTAAGTTTAAGTTACTTAGATAAAAGCTTTATTTTTCTTATAGTAAGTGTTTTATAAAGTATTATTAGTATTAATATAAGAAGATTAATAAAGAAAGAAATTTACTTTAAGCTAAAGTTATAAGTATACTTAGATATAGTTAGTAGTATTCTCTTTAGTATTTATTTATAAAAGCTAGCTATAATATTATTTAGAGCTTAGAGTAAGACTAATAAAGTTTATTAACTATTTATAAAGCTCTAAGAGAAAGCTCTAACTTTTATAAATAGTAATATAAATATAGTAAATTTCGCGCTAATAATACTTATTAGCTTTAATCTTAGCTATATAATACTTAACTTAGTTCTAGTAGATATAAATACTATTAATAAAGGAGTTAGAAATCTAGAGTTATAAAGTTAGTTTAATCCTTCTATAATAGGTTACTAAAAACTTACTTTATAGTATTTAATACTATAAGAATAGTATATTTAGTAGGTTATATTACTTAACTATATATAGGTATAAACTACTTTAGTAGACTAGTAAAGCTATAAAATATAAGTAATATAAGGTTTACTCTTACCTAATTAGTTATATTAGTAGGTATTATTACCTTTCTCTAAAACTTTAAGCTTAAAATATAAGAGGATATAGGTAATATTAAGGAAGTTTTATAGCCTATCTTATAAGAAGGTCTATAGTAGATAAATCTAGTAAGAGTATTTCAGCTAGTGCTTTGTCTAGTAAGAAGATTGCAGTATATATACTTAAGGGCTTAGAATAACTGCTTATGCTGAACCTAACTATAGCTACTATACTGTTATAGCTATTAGCCTTATTAATAATAGCTTTGTTGCTAGCAAAGGTAACAGCCTCATCTGTATAACTCACGTAGAGATAGCTTTATAAGGTGTTCAGCTACAGAAAAGCTTATCTTAGCTGCATACTTAAGGCTGCTGCTAGCACTAAGCTGTGAGCCTATTTCTTATCCTCAATCTCAAGTTAATAATACTAAAGCAAACTACCTAGATTCCTTTATAATATATTCTATTCTGCCTAATCTATAGGGGTTTATACTACAGGGCTTTGCCTGAGGTATACTCTAAAACGAGAATATTAATACTAACTATAGGGCTAGGCTTGCTGCGATTAGCAAGACGACGCCCTTTAATATACAAAGCCCTGAGGATAGGATAACTATAGCTATATCCTATCTTATAGTTCTGAAAGCTAATATTATAGCTACAGTTTGCGCCTATCTACCTCAGTAAATCTTATTAGAGGAAGTAGTTATATTTACTGCTAATCCTAGCTATTACGCTTACTTTAACGATATCCTTAGTAGGGTGGGATAGCTAGTAAGTTGACTAGGCCTAACTGTGATATTAGGGGTGTTGCTAATAACTGTAGAAAGCATAGGCAGCAGAGAAGATAGCTGAGTTAACAGAAGGTGTGCGTGAGGGTTAGAAGATAGGTTGAAAAGTCGAATAGAGTCTACTATAGTAATTAAACTAAGTCAAAGTTGTAAAGTTGTTGTTGAAGTGATGTTGAAAGTAATAAGATTGTTAACGTTAGCGCACGTAAGTGCGCGCGTTGGGGGGGAAGGGACTGAAGAGATAGCGATCTGCAGGACTATAATCACATAACCCGTAAGTTATTAGCTAAAGGGGCAAGTTAGAGGTTGTTGCAGTATAAGTTCCAAGCAAAAATCACAGTAAGTGGCTAGAGGCTGAGGATATAAGTAATAAAAGAGTTAGTATTTATAATATTAGATATAAAAGTTTAAAATAATAATAAAAGATTAGTAAAAGCTTAAAGAAAGCTTATAAAATATAAAAGTTATTATTATTAGATATAATATATTAAAGAAGAAGAAAAACTAACCTTAGGGTAGAAAAAAGCTATTACTTTATAGATAGCTAAGAAGCCTTATTAAATAATTATAAAAGTAGCTATAACTTTAGATAATAGGAATAGTAGTTATTTACTATAGTAGTTACTATTTATAAAGAAATAAGTATAGTAAATTAATAATAGTAGTTACTATCTAACTTATTTTATAGCTTTATAATATACCTATTTAGAAGAGAGATAATAAGATAGAAAATAAAGCTATTATAAAGATACTATTTAAGAGAAAGCTTACTAGATAAAAAGTAAATTATTTAAAGATATTATAAGAATATTATTTAAATAAAAGTTTACTAAATAAAAAGTAAACTATTAAAAATAAACTACTAAAAAGATAACTATTCTTATTAATAAATAATAATAAGACTTTTTTAGAGTAGCTTAAAAAGAACTATAAAAGGAGGTTAAATAAAAAACTATAAAAAATAGAATATAAGCTCTTACTATAATATTAATAGTTTTATTATTCCTTAGTAAATAAATAGTAAATAGTTATTATACTAGATAATAGAAAATAATAGTAATAAAGCTAGATACTTTATCTAGATAATAGGAAAAGATAATAGTAAAAAGCTAACTTCTATACCTAACTTTATAGTAGGGATTACTATAATTAGAAAGGGGATAATTATAGAGGACTAGATATCCTACTTAGAGAAACTAAAAATAGTTTAGCTAATAGAGGCTAAAGGAATAAAGAAGCTTATAGAGCTAAAGTATAGAACCTTTTATAGTAAGGACTTAGTAAGTGCTTACTAAAGGCTAAAAATAAAAATCTTAGAAGAAGTAAGTAAAAATAGTATAGTAATACTAAACCTACTTTTTAGGTGCTTCTACTATTAGTTTAACCTAACTATAGCTTATAGCTCCTAATATCTTTATAAAGTAAGCTATTTAAATATAAGAAATTTTAAATAATATTCTTAGTAAATATATCTATAAATATATGATAACTAGCTTATTATATTTTTAATTAAATAATACTTATATAGTATAGATTTTAATATATCTTAACTACTATAATAAGAACTATAAATTAGAGTTCTATTAAAATACTATATATTATATAATAAAAGAACTTTAGTTATAATACTATAAATAATATTATAGATATACTTAAGGTACTAATAAAATATATTAGTAATCTTAGTATATTACTACTACTACTAAGTAGTAAAATAAGAAAAGTACTTATAATTATTCTAGTTACTAAAATTAAACTAAGAAGATATAACTTATTACTTAGAAAAAAGAGACTTCTATATTATATTTAAAAAGACTTTATAGCTATATATTAAATAAAAGCTAACTTTATATATAATAGAAATAATAATACTTACTTAAATTACTTTAATAAATTAAAATATATAGCTTAGTATACTAGTTTTTAATAAGTATATATATTACTCTAGGGGATAGATAGGGATAGGGATAAATAGGGTGCGGGGACGGGGATAAACACAAGTATATAGTAATCCGATATAATACACAGTCTAAGTTACACTATGTTCCTTCGAAAAGGCAGCACCAACGACACAGCGACAACAGCGGCAGCAGGAGCAACAGTAGCACCCTTAGCCGTACGCAGCAAAACGCACGGGCCACCTGTCCGGCTCGCAACAACAGCACAAGCGAAATCTTCCGAGAGGTCGGAGGCAGAGACTGACAGTTTGTGAGGGAAAGAGCTCTTTTTTTCCTCACGCAAAAATACCCATCACCACCAACTCCCCTCCTCCATCAATTGGCCGCCAACGAAGCTCCCCCCTCACCCCCGGAGCCGTTCAATTCGATCCATCCCCGACCGACTTCAGATCCACCGGTTTTGATCCTCCAGATTTTCGATCCCTTCCCTCGGCCAAAATGTCTTCCGCCCTCGCTCGTCCGTTGATGCGGACCACCGCCCGCACTCTCCCTTCCCGCGCTGCCGTCCGCTTCGAGTCAACCGCCTCCAAGAAGGCCACCGATGCCACCAAGGATGCTGCCGCGAAGGCCAGCGAGTACTCCGCCAAGGCTGCCCAGGGCCTGAGCCGCGCCGCCAGCGCTGCTGGTCCCGCCATCTCTGGTGCCGTTAATGCCCTCGGCAAGGTCGGCGGCCGTACCGGCAAGGTTATCGGCTTCATCGAGAGTACGTGACATCTGGGATATGAACGGGAATACGCTCCGAGGAAGCGTCACCATGCGTATCCCGAGCCTTGTGACAGGATCAAGTGCTGACCCAATTGCGCTTATAGAGCAGGTCCCCTGGGTCGTCTACTACTCCCGCGTCGGTCTCGAGCTCTCCAAGATTGTCTTCCACGGCCAGAAGATGGCTCCTCCGTAAGCTCCCGTGAATACGCGACATCTAGACTTTCCAGCATCTGACTGTCGTCCGCAGCCCCGTCTCCACCTTCCAGACCTACTTCCAGACTGCCGTGAACTCCCTCAAGAACCCCAGCGGCCTTCTCAGCTCCGCCTCCGCGACCGCCAGCTCCGCCGCCTCGGCCGCTGCCGCTGCTAAGCCCGCCAACCTGGCCTCGCGCATCAACACCGCTACCGTCGCTACTGGTGCCGTCGTCGCCGCCGAGTGCCTCGGTTTCTTCACCGTCGGCGAGATGGTTGGCCGCTTCAAGATCGTCGGCTACCACGGCGAGACCCACGCTGCCCACCACTAGACGAAGCAAACGTCGGAACTCGCCCATTCTCGAAGACGAACTGTAAAAAGAAAGGGATGGAGGAGATGTGTTTCTAATTAATTCACCAGCATCTAAAGAAGGAGCGGAAATTGGTGGTATCGGGATATAGACACCGGGGTTAGGGGGTGTTATGGAACCAAATACGCATGAATGCTCAATGACCCGTGTAGGAGGTTCATGTAACCCAGAAAGCCGCGCCCCCTAGGTAACTAGGGAGCGGACATGTCTGGGAGCGCGAGACGAGGAATTACGCTTCGATGGGACCTTGGATCCGGCTCCTTCGAGCGTCCTCAACAGGCACCTTTTTATTTTCCTTATGTAGAATCTGTACATCACGTCAACGCAGCCACCCAAGCTGCGAAACCCGCCTCCTGTGGGGTAAATACCAGGAAACCCTTCAACAACTCTTATTCGAAAGTGAGCCCCCCTGGATTTTGCAAGAATGGGAGAGACATCGTTACTGGTTTTGGATGGAACGCTCAGTCAATCTGCAGACATTAAGCCGCCAGAACGTCGGGTTCTTGTCAGCACTGGCTGAAACTTCCGTGTAGCATATTGATGCCACCATCTCAGAACTCCATCTTTGGCACGTCGTGTCTCCTTTCTTAGAGACGCCTTCTAGTTAACGAACGGAGTTTGGCATCTGACGGATAGAACACCTGCAAGTATAATAATTGTAGAGTACGGGACCGTCTGCCCGCAGGATATGGCACGCAGAAAGGCTCGTGATGGCCATACTGATTTAGCCGTCCATACAATGCGAAGATCCATGTTGCATATACATAGTTTGTCGACAAGCTCTCGAAGTGTCTGAGCAATAACGGAGCACGCATTCTATATGTAGTAGGAAATGGAAATCATATGAGATAACAAACCTGTCAGCTCCGTACTGAACCTATCTCACTGCTTAGTCCGACCCCTAGAGCCCTTAACAGAAAAGTCTTAGAGATACTACGCGAGCGTATTAAGAGAGAAACGCTAGAAGAGAGCTTCGCGGCGTATCAAAACACCTAGTTTTTAGTGCATAAAAAGACGGCAATTATCGGTAACGAAGCTTAATATAGTCACTATCAATGATACTTTTATTACTCATAGTACTAGTGAGTTTGTAGAGAAGTTCGGCGGCTACTTCTTGTTATCCTCTTTAGATTCCTTTTCGGGTTATAATGAAGTGCCCTTAGACGAAATGAGCCGGCATTAGTACGAAAAGAACGACATATGACCTAACTACTTAGCAACAAGGACAGCTTCATAAGCTGTTCAGCGGCAGCTGGGCACCTGAGAGATCTTAATGCGTACGCCTGGGGGTCTTTAGCTGTCTAAGGGCTTCTTCGGTAGTGAGTCACTCCTAGCCCTGAAGCCAGGAGTGCACGACGTATTCGACTTAATTGATGTGGTGTTAGTGGTGTATTCGCTAGACGGCAACGACGGCGACGGCGACGTTATATAGGCTGATGAAGAACGCTAGACGACGATGGTAGTACTGATCAGCTCCGCTGGACGATGACGACGACGATACAAGACGCCTTAGCCGGATGATGCCAGTGACAGCACCTCACACTTCAGATCAAACCCCCGCGTCGTTTAATGGTGTCTCGTGGGGTGACAATCGACACCCCTCCGAGACCTACAGCACACCAGTTCAATGACCATCGGACAGATTGAAGCCGTCTCCGAGATGACTAGAACAACCGCAAGAAATTGGCACAGGGCTATGGTGAGCTTGTATAGACTCTATAGCTGACTCTGATGCTGTCTTCATGTTGGCTTTCGCATCAGCAACACAAAATTTGGTAACGGAATCTGTCTCCATCACCAGAGTTGAGCGTGCACACTCCCGCGTACAAGGTGGACTATGCAATTCCACCAAGATACACATTATCACCTGTTTGTTCAACTTATATCCGTAACTGGTCATACGGCGGGCTTAGTGCCAAGCTCGGGGGGCCTAGTCTTTGAGCCATTCCGGTTGCATTGGATACTCTCTCGCTTAATACTACACGAGGCATGAGGCACACAATCAGTGAGATTGACCATGTTAAGGTCTTTCAAAGGTATCGAGAGTAGAGGCTGAATCTTTTCATGCAGAGGAGACCAGATGTGCCCATCGCTTGCCACAGGGGGTTGGAAGACGCTCAAGGGGAAGAACGTGTCTTCCAGATATCTTCCTCTTATCACGGCTTTTCTGACGCTCAACCGATCATCCGGCGAGGAGCAGTAAGTTGTCGAACGAACGTTTGATGTGTTGCAAGGCCGCTTCCTCTGTCCAGACAAGGTTGTCCCTGATTCCCTGCGCGCATGACAGTCGTCGGCGGTGAAGGTGTACTGGGTATTTCGTGTTGTTCCATTGACGATCGGGCCCTCCAAACACGCAGCTTCCATTCATTTCAGTCATAGCTTGTAGTTGCAGACCAGGCCTTTGTAAGCGTTACTAGAGGCTTGCGCTGGCAGACAACAACGACGCTAGTACCTGCATACTGCGACACCATAGAAGCATTCAAAGCCATACAGTGTGTACGTAAATTGGTGTCAATGTTATGTGACAACGCCAAAGCTTTGAGGGAGGTTGTGTCATGTGAGTCGAAGATGTTGGCAACAGTTACTTGCCTGAGCCTGTACCAACTCTTCTTCAACCTCACACTCTCTGCTGCTCTCTATAAAATGTCCTAGTTTAGGACTGAGATAACTGAGAGGAATATGATACTTACTTAGACGAGATAGGTTTCTGAGAATATAATACTCTTAATATTAACTATTTAATAGCTTATCTAACTAGTATACCTTAGACTACTCCTTATTAATACTTATTAAAAGACTTAATATTATCTTTTAATAGCTAGTAAGCTATAGCTTCTATAGAGTATATACTATTAAAGAATATTAATTATATACTTCTTAGTAACTATAGGAAGAGTAATAGTATATATTTATATAGGGGGAGTTAATATATATATAAAAGTGACTTTCTATAAGATCTTAGAATACTACTAAGTATTAGTATTAAAGGTAAGCGAGATAACTATTCGATATATAGTTAACTGTCACGGGCTAGAGCCCGGCCGAGATCTCCGGCTTTGCCGGAGCAGCTACCGAGATCCGGCTCCGCCGGATCCACTATTCTGCTGTAGCACACCGCCTAGCCCCGGTCTGCATCACTGCTGCTAGGCGCCTATCCCTGTAAAGTCCTTTCCTCCTTCTTCAGCTTAGAATAGTCAATCGACGGCACCTCTACGTTGAACAAGCCTAGGGGCCAGCCCCTTACATTAACTTCTTATATTATATAAAGGGAAGATATTTTTACTTCTCCCCCTAGGACTTATAATAATACTTCTACTCTCCTAAGTACTAGCTACTAATTAATACTTCTATATTTATAGGCGGATAATAAGTAATAGCCTAGCTTAGAAACCTAGTATATAAATAACTAGGAGGGTCCTCTCTCTTTCCCTATACTTATTTCTCACTAACATCCTAAATAACTTAATAACTATATTAAGGGAAGTTATATTATATAAGTTAAAGATATTAGTAATAGTTACTTATCTAAGCCTATACTAACTTTTCTTTAACTTTATACTTTCTACTACTCTCTATAAAATATCCTAGTTTAAGACTAAGATAATTAAGAGGAATATAATACTTATTTAGATAAAATAGGTTTCTAAGAATATAATACTCTTAATATTAACTATTTAATAGCTTATCTAACTAGTATACCTTAGACTACTTCTTATTAATATTTATTAGAAAACTTAATATTATCTCTTAATAGCTAGTAAGCTATAGCTTCTATAGAATATATACTATTAAAAATATTAACTATATACTTCTTAGTAATTATAAGAAGAGTAATAGTATATATCTATATAGAAAGAGTTAATATATATATAAAAATAACTTTCTATAAGATCTTAGAATACTACTAAGTATTAGTATTAGGAGTAAGTAAGATAACTATTTAATATATAGTTAACTTCTTATATTATATAAAGGGAAGATATCTTTACCCCTCCCCCTAAGACCTGTAATAATACCTCCGCTCTCCTAGGTACTAGCTACTAATCGATACTTCTATGTTCGTAGGTAGATGATAGGTGATAGCCTGGCCCGGAGGCTTAGTACATGAGTAACCAGGAGGATCCTCTCCCCTTCCCCGTGCCCACTTCTCACTAACATCCCAAATAACTTGACAGCCACAACAGCAAGGCCCCCTTCGCCCACGAAACAACGAAGCAGACAACAAGCCTGTGCCGCACACTCGCCGACGGAATCTCGACGACAGGGGCCCAGGGGGGGGGGGAGGAAGAAGAAGATAGAAAGGGTAGAGCAGGACAGCATAGCCAGTCCGAAGTGCCCGACGCCGCCTCATCGACTACACATCCCATTGTCTCTCCCATACCAGCCACCAGACTTGCGGCGCGCGAGGCACCTTTCATTGTCTATCCTAACCTAATGAGGTAGACGTTGAGTCGGCCGCGCTCGAGGTATGCCCGTCAACAGACCAGGGGGTTGGGCTTGCATCTTTACCAAAGTCCCAAACGAACCAACAGACAAGAAAACCACCAACAGGGGGGGGGGGCTGGGGGAAGAGGAAGTATCAAGGCAGATGAGATGGGAGGGAGTAGGGGGGCCGATGTCCAGGTACAGACCAACACCGCCAGCCAACGCACCAACACAACCACCAAAAACACACACACACGAACGCACAACACCCTCCTCCTCTCATCCACCCGGCCAACTTCACGTGTCTCCTTCGCTTCCCCTAACCAGGTTCACCCTCCCCCCCCCCCCCCCCCCCCCCCCCCCCCCATTCGCATGCCACGAGGGGCAACCCCTGACTTACATTGCCCCCCCTCCCGAGGTGGCGTTCGCCGACCAATGCCTCTCCTCCGTCCCACCCCGGTCGCCCGACGTTGCCAAACCGTTCCGCCGGGCTGCCTAACCAGCAAAGTGGGGACCCCTTACCATCCTGGCGGGTTTCTCGTCCCAACGACCGTCGAACGACCCCGTCCGCCGAGGCAAACAGCAAACGTACGTACGTACGTGCATGTGTGTATGTATGCCGTATATTGTGTCTCGTCTGTAAGCCACCACCACATGCGGGCTGTCGGTTCGGACCAGCACCAGGACCACAAGGGGCGGCGGCTGGGGGTTGTTGGTCTTGCATGGTGTCAGCAAGGAAAAGGACGGAAAGAAAGGGCCTAGATTTTCGTGTCCGGATATGGCAGGGCAAGCGCTAGCGTCTCCACGACCTCCCCGGTCGTGATTTAAACGTCGGTTGGTGTCTCCTGGGGGTTCGTCATCGCAGGCTTCTCGAGGAATTTCTTGGGTTTCAGGTGGGCGATATGGTTGGGCCTTTTTGCTCCCCTTGTGCAGGATCGTGGCTGGGCTGCCTGCCATGGATCTTAACCGTATCAAGTATGATGTTTCCGTGAGTCATTCCCCGTGCTATCCATAGGCGTGAGCCTTGCGAGTCTCACCAAGCAAGAGAACTGTACAGGCCGAAGGAACCACCGTGAGAAAGCCACGGACGACCAGGACGACTGATTCCAAGCCCCATTGCGTCCAAGACGTTCGTCATCCTGTGACTTGCGATGGAATGAGAAGTTTTGTGTGTCTTTAGTTTCTTTCTGAAGAGACGGAGGAAGGGCATACTCGATAACCCATCTTGTCACTTTCGCTCCACACTCGTCCAACGGAGGGCGGCACTGGGAAACCCGGGAAGAAGGAAACCAACAACCTTGTGCCAGGCATACCGGCTCAAGCGCACGTTTTTAACCGCTCCGAGAGGGGGGGGGGGGCAACGCGCAGATCATCGGGGGACCTCCCGTATCATTCGGCATCGTCGTCCAACGAGCGCAAGACTTCTACGTCGACCGAGGACGGATACGATGTAAGGAATGGCAGAAAGAGATACGGCCGGAACACACACATGCCTCCTCTTCAGAATGCCAGCTGGCGCTGCTGCTGCTGCGCTCTTGGCCCTGCCCGCAATGGGGAAACACCACAAATCACATATATTGATGTGATAATATGACAGAAAGGGACGAGGTTGGGCGGCCGTTTTGGAGAGGAGAGGGAGGGGGATGGATGCATATGCATGTACGTGAGTGCGGTTTGAGCACACCGATCCGGGCTCTTTTTTGTACCTCCCCCCCCTCCCACCCCAGCCGGTCCAGTTAGCTCGGGTTCCGTGTTCCTGGAACTCGGCCAGCTAGTAGAATATTGTCGGAAAGTACTGGTACAACGGGATATCAGGGGGGGGGGGGGGGGGAGCAGTGCAGTGAGACGAGATGCTGCTGGCAGCGGGCGGCGGGCAGGCGGGCGTGATGGAGGAGGGTGTGGAGATGGAGGAGTACGACAAAAAACCAAGGTTTGGCCCGGCGATGAGCTGGGCGCAGCTGGACCGCCCCTCCCCTCCCAGGACCGCATCTCGGAGGTGGAGGTCGTTTTCCGCGGATGCAAGGTTGAGAAAGAAGAGAGAAGGGAAAAAAAAAAAGAAGAGTAACTGTCGGTCAGCCTTGCAACCGGCCCCCAGTCGACGGCAACGTTGTCACGATTGACCGAAGTTGCAGCACGGGAGAGGGAGTGGGCAGAGACAGAGAGAGAGGAAGTTGCTGTGTCTAGGCTAGGGTGTGATGCGCATGAGAAAGCACCCGTGACCTGTTCTGTCATATGCAGGAGCAACCAACGGCGTCGTCAAAAGTGTGTTGGTGATTGTGGTTGTGGTGGTGGTTGTTGCTGCGTACTCCATAATGCGATGCATGGTACTACCATCATCGCCCATCGTGTTAGGAAATGTTGATCGATGATCTACGCGAACGCCATGCGGTCGTTGCCCGACCCAGCAGGGAAGAAAGGGGTGCCGTGGTCGGGCATGGCACGGTAATCAAAAACCACCGCGTTGCATGGGGGCCTGAGAGAGCGAGCGAAGGTGGCAGACAGAACCAACAGGTGATGGGGCTTGCGATGGTTGAGTGCGATGCGGGTGAGCATGCGGGAAAATGTGCTCCTGCAGCGTGAGGTGGAGATGGCTGGACAAATTGTTGGCAATGCAAAGAGTGGACAAAAGAAAAGAAAAGGAAATAACAAGATAAACGGGAGTTTCTAGGCAATATTCTCACCGATATTCGGGTCGAGAGCGCCAGTTTGCTTTCCAAAGCCTCAATATGAACAAGAGCGCCTGGCTACATGCCTTCAATGTTACCCACCATTCAGCCGTGCAAATGCCTCCGTGCCCGGCGAGAGCCTAACGAGCCTTGGATATGGGGTCATTCTGCCTGCCTGGGCCATGGCAGATTCGCTGGGTTGATGCTGCTCGAGTCACCGGGTCTGGAAATGCAATCATGGAGGAGGTTGTCCTTAGCCCGGAGCGTCGGCCTTGCTTTATGCGGCCGTGGCTTTGGGTCGCTCATATGGCTCTATTTACACGACTCCATCGGGGGACAAGGAAAACAAACCGAGGCCGTGAAGACCAGCCAGGCGCGGCCCGAAACGAGTAGCCAACATCACGCTTTCATGCCGAGAAAAAACATGCCATTTTCCCTGCCTGCTGACTTGCTGCCCAAGAAACCACCAGCAAGCTCATTGATGCCTCCGTCCACACCACACACATGCATGTTGATACACAATTAATACCTCGGAGGAAAATCCTCCAATGTGAAAATAGTTCAGGATACGAGGGACATGGGCGTGATTGTTCGAGCTGTAGGTCGAATGTGCTTAAATTCCCAAAAAACTTTTGCCAGACATAGACGAAGTCTCCAGAATCGCCCAAGTAAGGTATACAAATGAAAGAGGGAAAACAAAGTAGGCGGAAAATGCAACAGTCAGCCTTCTTCCATCCGCAACTTTGCAAGGCGAGGCTTCAGTGGCTCCCGTTGTGGCATATGTGCTGGGATTATTGCAATGGCTCAGGGTATATTGGTGAAGTAAGGAAGCCAGTAACGACGAGAGGGAAATAAGGCGGAGTTTGACTGCTCGCGGGGCCTTGTGCTGCAGGAGACGTCTTGGCGAAAGCCCAAATCAAGTCATGTGGTTGAGCTGGAACGGCCGACAATCACGGCCGACTCAGTACGCTCTTCCGCGCCCTCAGCAGAGAGTGCCCGTCTGCATCGGACGGGTGGGCATCCGCCGAGTCCAGGTTGGGTGATGTGCAGTGGCCAGCGTTCAGCCATGGAAGGCTATCCGATGCCTCTTTTTCTGAACATGCGAATTAGGTGTGATGCCGGCCGTCGTTGACATGAGAGTGTAATACAAAATGACTCGACGTAGTCTGGCTCTGTCATCTTCGAAGAGAAGAATTCGGTGCGTAGGCACTGCCTGGCCTCGTTCGTTTGCCCAGCCCCATTGAATGAATGCAGCCCCCCCCCCCCCCCCCCCTCCCCCCGGAGGACTAAAGTCCCTAGACTGAGCCCATCTTCGGCCCCCTGTCTGTAACGCCCTGTAGATACCAGGACGGGCCCCAAGGCCTCGGATCGATGCGTTTGGTGTGCACAGGAAAGTGTTCGCTATAGTTGTCCAATTGAGCGGCGTCGCCTTGAAAGATACCAAACGCGGCAGTTTTTGTTCGTCCTATTGCGGGCCAACATAAGTTTTGACGGGAGGGTGACAACAGGAGAGCTGCTAACGAGAGCTTGCCGCGACGTAACCAGCGAGGCCCAATCTGCGAAGGGGAATGGTTGGAGCCATCGGCAATCTGGTTTCCTCCATCTCGAAATCATTGGACCGGCTTCTGTGCCGTCCACACGTACCTGTGATGGACAATCAGTACTTGAAGATGCATACACACCATTGGCCATGGCAGTTACCGCAACGGCAATTTGCAGGCGGAAACTCACATTCTGCAGTAGGCGTGGACGCTCAGCCGGCAGAGCTCCTGCTTAAGCACTTCCACGAACTGGTTTACTTGATTGGCGGTCCAGGGTTCTGGCGCGTACCGGGTGAATGGTGCCATTGTCATCGCTTGAAGACCGTGGGTAAGCCCGAGATTGAACCAGCGGCCGAGCTCCTCCTCATGTTCATCAGGGCGCACCCATGGGTTGATTGGCAGTTTGATCACCTGCTGATTGAAGTTTGTGAAACCCATCGATTCGAGGGCAGCTTTCGTGTCGAAAATGTCGATGGGAGCACCGAACCTTCTCATCGCCCGAGACAGCACCACGCCCCATTGGCGAAGAGGTGAATTCGGCGAAAGGGTACTGTCGTCACAATGGAAAGCCCATTCAATTTCCACCTGCTCTATGAAGCCTCCAGGCTTCAAGTGCCTGAAACTTCTGCTGTACAATTGTTGCCAGTCTCGCACGGAGCCGAGCATCATTTGCATGTGGACGAAGTCAAAGTATTGCTCAGGATACTGCCATGGATCTTCGACGTCGGCACGCACAAACTTGACAGTCGGAGGGATGCTAGTGGCGAAAGGTGAGCCCACGCCATGCTTGCATTGACCAACGCAAAGTACATACCTGCCAGGTTGAATTAAGGAAAGATCGAGTCCGATGATGCTCTCGGGGGCCTTTTGGGCCCAATGAAGCTTGCTGAGATGGCCCTTGTCAGCTATTTCAATCAATTGAGCGTGGGAGCTGTGTCACGCAATGGGCGTCCTTACTCGGCAACCTCGATTGCCCAGAACCCAGTACCTGCTCCAAGATCGATAATGCGGGAGCCTGCTGGTGGGTCGGGAATGCTGTAGAGTGCCTTCTCTCTTGCAATGGAGATCATGTTGTGGAAAATGTCAAGTCTGTCTTGTTCCTCCTGCTCATCTTGTCAGCTTGAAGAACTCACGAGAAGGAATCATCAAGAACGCACGTCATCCACAGGAAGTAGGTATTTGCCACTACGATATCCGCCATAAGTGCGCCCATTTTCAGAATAGTCGCCTGGCACCTCCGAAGTCCCACTATTGCGCACCAGAGTCAGCGTGTTTGGACGAAGCACGTATGCTACGGCCTGCCATTGAGGAGCTGCATACCTTTGATGAGACATGGCTACCATGCGTGTGGATTTTGAACAGACAGATGGTCTTAGAACAGCTGTTGAGCAGCGAATACTGGACAAGACTATACGCAAATTGTTGGGTTAGCGTCGTTTGAAGCTAGAGCTGCGAGGACTTGGAGAAGGGCTGGTGTATGATGTGACACTGGCGATTCTGAAACATGGAGAAGGGGGAATGAGACAGCAAAGCAATTTAAAGTAGGTGCAGTAGTGAGTCTGAGAGGGAAACGAAACGAGATGACGGTGGTAGCGCAGCAAGGCGAAGAAGGCTGCAGCAGCAGCAAGTCAACGGGAGCACGCACGCACAGAGCCAGGCTGGATGCCATCCAGCAACCTAGGGAAAAATGGCCACCGAGGGCAGGCTTTTTATGGGGAATGCGACCCAAACGAGGGCGGGCTCGAGTGAGGGTGTCGAGAGTGACGGGGAGAGAGGCAATAACCCACGACAGATGTAACAGCGAACAGAAAGAAAAGGGGCCGATGGCTCTGGGAACTAGCGGAATTGGTTGCTGCGAAGAAGCTGGGTCACTCGACTTCTTGTATTCCAAGAGCCATGGTACACTGACACCGCCCTCCCTCTCACTCACACAGACACACCTCGACAACAATACACACACACGATCCATAGAAGACTCCCGAATAGGCAAGGATTCCACCACAACTATGGCAGGGGAAGGCAAGATGCTGTCCGTCGCTGGCATGACCAGAACAAAACCGGACAGGCAAGACAACGCCATACTCTTGCATTTGGCGGTGCACTTGCACTGATGGCCGGACGACACGCGCAGGCGCGGACGGACGCGCGCGTATACACGATTTTTCTCTGCTCTCGCCATCACAGCGGCCTCTTTGACAAGGTTGCTGGCGCGGCACCACGACAACTCATGGCCCAGCCAACAGGTCGGCTGAGAAGGATGCGACCAAAGAAAGAAAGAAAAGGGAAGAAAAAAAACAGCAAGTCTCGTTCCCCTTTCGAATGATGGGGAGGGTGGGTGACATGGGGGTTCGAGGTGGTGGTAAGTCGCATGCTAGGGCAGAGAGAAAAGGGCCGCGTGCTTAAAGGCCGGCCAGCGTGCGAGTACATGTACCTGCATGGAAGAGGTCGCAATCATGGCCGCCAACATGGCGTAGGAGATGAAGAGTGGGAAATTGGTGCAGGTTGCATATGTATGCGTTTGTGTTTGTCTCCGTGAGACGGAAGCTCGTCTTGAGAGTTGAGATGGGCAGTGATTGAGAAAGCAAGACGACGAAGGTTGAGATGGACAGAGAATTGTCAACATACCTTTCCAAAACAGTCGGGTTCAGTGAGAAGAAGACCGGGGGTTCGTTTGGGATCGCACAAGTCGAGGAGGTGGTACAGACGGGAACCGGTGCTGCGGTAATCGGCCTTTTCGCGCTCGTCGTGTGCAGGTTGGCTCGAGGCGATAGGTTGCGAAACGATGGGCAGCGTCGCAAGAGGCGAGAACCGTTGGTCGGGTCGGATTGGGCTGGGCTGAGGGAGCGTTGGGGTCGAATTCTCGAAACGGCTCTGTCAAGCAGCCTGGGCAAAAGTCGTGTATAAGCCAACCTATGAGTAGGGCCAAGTTTGTGACGAGCTGGACTCGAGACAGGGTCGTTCAACGGGTCCAGGTTTGCGATGATGAATGAGGTGAGTGTGGTGCGGCAGACGCAAGGAAAGAAAGGCAGACAGACACCAAGGGCAGAACGTGAATGGTGGTCGGTCAAGATTCGGGGGGCCGTGTTTGAGGTCGAATTTGAGGTCAGTCGAGGTCGAGGTCAAGGCCGAGGTCGAGTTCGAGGTCGAGTTGAAGGTCGAGGCCAACGCAAGGTGAACGTTGCGGTGCGGTACGTTGCGGTACGTTGCGGTGTGGTGCGGTGCGGTGCGGTGATTTGTGAAGATACCCCCAGTTGGGTAGGTCAAGCCAGCAGGTAGATGTAGGTAGGTCAGGCTGGGTCTGTCGGGTTTCGTTTCGGCGACGGGCGGGAGCGGGAGGAACAGCGATCTGGCGGGATGGGATGCACCGAGTATTAAAGGAAGGGGGGAAAAATGTCCAGGCCAGGCCCCAGGTTCTTGTACAGGATCTGTCTGTAAGTGACGGGAAGGGGAGGTGTTGGTCGGTAAGTGGAATCCAGGGCAGCAGAAAAGCAGCACGACCACCACGACCACCTAAGGTACCTAAGGTAGGTAAGGTACCTTACTGACGGGATGTCGTTAGATCCAGCAGGACGAGTATGGCGTCGGCGTAACACCAAGGGGCGACAGACAGCCAGAGAAACACTTCCAGGCACTCCCCGTCTTTGATGAGCCCGCCCAGGTTTACCACCTACTAAGGTAGGCAAGGTAAGGTAAGGTAACTATCCGTAGGTAAGAAAGGCAAGGTACCTCAAGGTAGGTACTCAGGAAAGGTACACCAAAGAGAATGTAGGTAAGGTACCAGGTAGTAGCTTCAAGTCCCCGTAGGCCACCTGCTAAGTTTAAAGAAAGGTGTGGGCTCTCTGCTGCTGTCCTGCCCTGTCCTGCAACGTTGGAAGAGGGGGGGGGGGGGGGGGGGGGGGGTGAACCCGGACGGCGAAGCAATCAAAAGACTGTCCACAATTGTACGGCGGTATGCGCCTGGGCTTGCCCCTCTCCCCTGTGTTGGTGCGAAGACACGCGCAAAGGATTGGCGCTGCGTGCTGCGTAGTATTGTCTGTCTCCGTCTCTGTCTGTTGTCGGTGTGGTCGGTATTGTCGATGGTGCCAAAGACTGCAACAGTGTACTCTGTACTGCGTATGTTAAAGACAGATTGCTCGGCCCAGTCCGTCGTCGTATGATGTTCTAGAAGAGAGGAGAAAGAATGAGAGAGGTAAAACTAGACTGCGGACGCCTCCTCTCCGCGTCTCATGCTTTGGGGGATTTCCCACTATTAAGTACAATTAGTGGACTTTGGTTTTCTCTCCTCTCAAATTGTCCATCTTGGATTCCAATGCCTTTCTCTCTCCCCTGTCCCCTGCCCACAATCGCTCGCTGCGGTTGCCATTCAATCATGTCTGCTCTGTCACCGCCCCGGGGCTTGGGGGGAGGGGGGGGGGACAACACTCTCCCGAAATACGCAAGACGTGTGCGGTAAGGGCTGGTCATCTCACCTCGCTTGCAATTTCACCTGACCCCGGACTAGAGGTCACGACTATGACACAGCGGCCGACACGTCTACTTGGTTGAGAAACGCGAGTAGGCAGATGGATAGATAGTGTCGGTATAGGTAAGGAACGGGACGGAGACTTCAACAATATTGATTAGGACGGACGAGGTCGAGGAGGGCAAAGTCATCCACGGAGGGGGGGGGACTACGACATGGGGCCGAATCCACCAACAGGATCGGAGGGGCGTAGTGTAATTCAATTCGTTCGTTCGATTGCGGTAAGGGTGTGTGTCCGTCCTGCCCTGCCCTGGGAGGGGGGAGGGGAGCCGGACAACGCTGGAGACTGGAGACTGGAGACTGGAGACTGGAGACTGGAGACTGGAGACTGGAGACTGGAGACTGGAGACTGGAGACTGGAGGCCAGCCCAGGAGTCAAGGTATGACGACGGCAACATGCAAAGGGGGATGGACGGATGGATGGATGGATGCTGGTAACCCGTCTCCCGGGGCGTTGATTTTTATTTAGCAATGGAAGATTGTGTGCATTCTGCCATGTTCCGTCCAATCCGCCAGCCTTCCTCTCGTCGTCCCCTCTCCCCATCCTACCCACCCTCCCTACCTACCTACTTCTTCCTCCAGTTCCTGAAAAGGCGAGTCTGGTGCACTCATTTCCTTCCTGCGTCCAGACTCCAGCCTCCCCTCCAGAAGCCCGGTTGGGATCAACTGCATAGCCATGCAGACCACCATGCTACGCAGGGGAGGGTATCCGCCTGCAGAGTTCAGATTCCCACTCTTCATGTTCCATCACCTCACCTCCTTGCCCCGGCTGTTTTTTTTTTTCTTCCTTACCCCTTCTCGAGAAGTTCTTTCATAAGATTCCCTGTAAGCCATCTTAGGTCGTCCGCTAGGGGGTCCCTTGCAACTCTTCCCGCGCCTCCATACCAATCGTGCGTCCCTTCTCTCGACCCTGATTCGGTGAAACATGCTGGATTCCCTTGAGAAGCCAGTGTCACGGCATGACATGGGATAGGTGGGGGGGGAGAGAGCAAATGCAGACTGCAGACTGCAGACTGTAAACTGCAAGACGAGAGAGACTACCTACCTACCTACCTAGGTTCCTAAGACTTTTGTTACTGATGCATGCCAAGCATTGGGGAAGGGAAGTGGGATGAGGCAGGCGCGCTTACGACTCATCACTCAACGGCGACCTGGGCGTGAGGTGGTTACTAGGAAGGCAGAGACGGAGCTTCCGACTTGCAGTGGGAAGAGTTTCGGACCGCAGTTGCATGTGTTGTGTTGTGTTGGGTTGGATGATTCAGGCTCCATGTGTCTTGCCTTTCCCTTTCCCAACTGGACGTCCAACTCTGCAGGCGCGCGCTAGAATGCCTGACGGATTGAGATGACTTCACTCTAATTTTGGTGTGGTTGCTCGTCCTGTCTTGTCTCTAGGTCCCCAAGTCGTCCTATCACAGTTGGCGGGCAGGTTGCCGCAGCGAATGAGAGAACAGTCGGGTAGCTAAGGTCCAGTAAGAATACCTTCCAAGTTCCAGCATTAGGTTGGTTCAGCCAGCAAAGCGTCCAGCCAAGACATGTCTCTTACTCCTACCTACCTATTCGTACCTTACCTCACCATCAACCACTTGACCGATGCACCTCGGCCCAGTCGACCTGTCGTACCTGACTGGCTCACCACTGTCATCCTTGTTTGTGCCTTGTCTCTCGCGGAACGCAATGAAGGCCTTCCGTTGAGAAAAGCAAGCTGGCGGGACTCGGGAGACGAGGATCAAGAAACGGCCCATGCCCAAGGGACCTCCTTGGTGCAGAAATTGCCAAACCACACTCAGGTTAGTAGCCAGCCGTGCCAGTGTCTCGGCATGACCATTTGTATCCGGAGAGGCACCTTGCAGAAACAAAAGCAACAGAGACAAACCAACCATCGCTCTGTCTACTTTTACCCATCGCCCTGCCTCGGCCACAACCACATCCCAGTCATTACTGCCGCTGCCTATAGGCTGCGCCGCCGAGTTTCACCAAATAGAGCCGGCATTCGCATCCTTATCTGCACTGATGGACAGTCATCACAATCTCCAGGACAAAGCGAGGTTTGCCTACCAACACAAATCGAAAACACCTCGGCCTCGTCTACCGCGAGGCGAGGTACCTCGTCTTGGGCAATACGTACCTCTCCTGCTCTGCAGGGGTGACGTCGGAGCACCCAGGTTCTCGGAATTCCCACCCACCAATGCCCCACGAGCTGCGATTCGCATTTCCAGGGACACTGACGACTATTGCATCGAGCCCACAGCCACTTAGCTTGCGACATCACGCGGAAAACGCGCCGGCAAGTTCATTACTTGATCATCAACCTCCCTAGGGGGGGTCCTGAGACCTACATCACAGTCACTCCATTGCAGTACGGATCTGGAAGATCACTGAGACAGCTCGGAAACCGCTGTAGCAAGGCCTCCAAGGGCGTGTTCCCCGTGCAAGCTACAGGGCCGGAGAGAGATCTTCTCCTCATACCCGTCAACCTCCGTATCGGGGCGTCGCTGGGTCCACGAGATCCTGCCAGGTTTGGTTCCTTCGCGGACATTTGCTGTGACAGCCAATGTTACCCATCCACAGAAACGCATGCACCGCTGTTTGTTGGTACCCCCTCGCATCCTTGACACGGGTCCTTGACACCAGAAACAGAGTGTTGGGGAGATGGACCGGAGCTCAATGACACCAACAAGCCGTGTTCCCAAGAGTCTGGCACGCCTGGTGCATTGCATCACATCATGCAGCCACTTGTTTCTGCAGCACGGCACCTCGTTCGCAGCGACATTCACATCTAGTCTTTCTGTGTGGCGCAAGCCACCGACTTTGCAATGGTTGAGCGAAGATCATGCTCACAAATTGCTGTCCTGCGTTACTATTTCGCTACCAAGTAAACCAAACGGCAAAATCACATCCGTTGACGACGACCGGCGCTGTCTGGAAGTCACGCGTCCCGACTCCCAGTTAGTGGGCGTCGATCGGCGGGAGCGGTAATGCTCCCGCAAGGGGGCGAGCAAGTCTTCAAGCGGCTAATGTACAACTTATCACGGTCTACGCCATTCGACGTCCCCTTGTCCTTTGTTTAACCTAGCCTCCGGGCCTTGAGAGTGTTCGATGAGGATAGCCCCTCCTTTGTCCCAAGTTGACCCTCGGCTTCAAGGATTGAAATTGAAGTCGTGATCCTTCCCAGCATGCTGGACCGAAGGGGTGGGTGGTGGCTGTCTAGGGCTCCTCCGGATGATTGGCCTTTGCTGGCGACTATTCCACGCCTTTACTCGTTCTGGTCGGCGGTGCATACAAATACAACCCAGGGTCCGTAATGGTGTCTGAGGCTGACGTCGGGGTTAGATGAGCTGGCAGCGGTGGTGATTCTCTTCGACCCTTGACCCCTGAGCCTACGGACCCGACAATCTGGTTCAGGCGCTACCGGACTTTGCACTTGGAGCAGGCAACGACACCCCGGACACCGCCACTAGCCCGTCACCTGAGTCACCTACCTGGGCGGAAAGGAAGATGAGCAGAACGATGTGGGCCTTGCTTGGGGGCCTTACAACAGGCTTACGAACCCGAGGCACCGCGGACGACGCGCATCGAAGGAAGTACCTCCTTTCTATCCGTACGGATACCTCGTCCCCTTGCCGCGTTCCAGCTCGACCGACAAATGGACCCTTGCCCTGAATAAGACATCATCACACCTCCTCCTCCTCCTCCTCCTCCTCGTCTGCTGCGCCGTGATTGCGGCGTGCAGAACCGACACCGTACCGTAGCGATGGGACAGCCAAGATACGCTCCGGTTGGATACAAAGCTCTACTACGAGAGACATTGGATGGCATAGACGGCGCCAAACTTTAATCGAACATAACCGGTGTCAAGGGACTTTTGCTTGGACCGTATACCGTAGCTACCTAGGTGGTCTGGGGGCACCTTTGCCGGCCACACAGACGGTCGATGTTTTTCGAGTCATCTTGGTTCCCCCGCAAACCGAACGAGCCAGCGTTGGAAGCCCATGGTCGCGACTCGCGGCTGAGTGTCATCGTCACGCGCTGTTAAATTCACAAAATCGCTTTTCGACGAGCCCTCCCCAATGCCCTTTTGACTTGTATATCTCAAGACTTCAACATTAGACACCTCCTGGACACCTCGTTCTGCCAGCCAGTGGTTCCAAGTCGCTGTCCATGCAACACAACAATGGTGTTGGTTACATCGTCCGAGAGGCCAGGCCTTTCAGCTTGACACGCAGCTTACAGCCTTTCCGGGATGTTAGCAAAACCCTGGCTGCCACAGGGGCTTCCGCGTTGGAAAGCAACCATACCGCCAGTCCGGCTGAAATCGCTACATGCCGTTTTACAACTATGGTAGGCCCTCGAGACACTGTGAAATGAGCAGGCACTAATGGGTCATTTGTTGCACCGCATTGGAGTGAAGTGGTTGGCCAATGGCTGGGGCCCGAATGAAAAACCCAGTCGAAGTCTCCCATGGAAAAAGGATACTTGGCCGTGCCAACCCTGTGATGCTTCCAACAACTTTCGGCAATTACAACTCCCTCAGCCCAAGACTACAAAAGGACACAGGCCAAGGGAAGCAATTGTCGGGGCCAGAGCTTGGAACGAAGCATTTCGAAAGGATCTTACTGCTTTGCAGTTTAGGAACACTCCCTGCGAACTAAACCTTTCCGGAACCTGCCGAAGGAATGTCACATCTCTGCCAGACAGTCGCCCGGTTCTTCTATCGACATACTTAGTAACAAGTCAAGGTCCGGCAGCTCTGCTTCAGGTGCGGCAAAGCAACGCCGGCTGTGCGTTCTTGTTAGCCTCGACCGCCGATCGCAATGCAGCCAACGTCCATCTCGTTGTTACCCCAACGTGAGACCGACTGAATCTAGGCCAAAATTCTCTGAACTACCGAATTCTTTCGCCATGTCCTAACCACCCAGGACCCCGGCATGGATGACACTAAACATGGCGCAAATCCACCTTGTACCAAACACCGAGTGGCCTTAGACACGATTGCAATCTGCAAGTGTTGTTGATCATACATAGGTTTGGGAAAAGGGTGGTCAACAACAAAAGGAATGCGGCACAGCATGGTCATCCGTCTTACGACCGGGTGAAGTTCCATCACCCAAACCCACAGTTGATTACATTAATTACACTGTTTCCATTTCAAGCAGCTTACAGCCGGCGCAACGAACAGCGAAGAGCAAAATCTCCGACCGAAGCTGGGAAACAAGGCACAGGATCCTGGACGGAATCCTGCAATAGCGGTTCCAAACTCCCGGGTCCAAGTTCGCACTCTGGCGCAACTCCAATGTTGACAGGCAGCCGCGAGAACGTGTTGCCAAGCCCAATTGGCTCGTCCGTTTGCTGTGCCTCTTCGCTTAACCCGCTCAATCTCCCTAGGACTTTTGACTCAGCTTCGGAACCTTGGGCCAAACTGTATCGGTCGATGCTGAAGACCACGGGAACAGGGCCAGGATGATACCACAAACGGTGATGTTGGTCGTAGGCGCTGACACATCAAATTGCCAACGGGTGGTCGGCCGCCATGGTCCACGCCGGCCCCTTGTGAGGACGATTTGCCGCCGCCGCCGCCGCCGTGTGTGTTGAAAACAGAACCGGCCTCGTCACCCAAAGTCGGGGCGGCGGGTTTTAGCGCCTTCACCACGCCGGGGTTACCACTTGCTGGAGAAAGTGGCAGAGTTGCAGGAAGAACATGTCGGTGTGATCCATGATCCGGGACCAGGCGTCTCGCCCATCGCTGGGCACGCATGTGGGACAGGGCTTTCGTTTGCGAGTCTCCCGTCGAGACCTTCCCTGTCCTACCATGGTTCCTCTGCGCTGCACGCGCATTAAGGCCCCTCAACGGGCCGTACCAGTGTCAGTGTGCTTTTTGCTCGATACATTGCTTAGAGGCTGGAGACAAAGTCGTGCGCGAGGCGCGCTCGATGAAACGATAGACATGACATTGTCCACTTGGGTCGATTCCAGCCTACCCATCGACCGATATGTACGTGCTTATGCGGATACGGCTTTTTGATTGAGCAATCGGACACGGGCATGGGGTGCGGAATTTGAAGTCGGTGGGCCATCATGCTCTCCTCCAAAGAAAGGTAGGATGGGGTTGGGACGGGGTTTTGCCCATTCAGCCATGGTCAAGCCCTTGATGAAGCGCTCTTCAAACAGCCATACAATCTAAATGAAACCCTGTCCTCGCGGAACAGCGGCCCCGGTGCAACTGTATCGCTGCCCTTCTGCACAAATACCTGCTGCGGGTTGTCATCACAGCGACGAGGATCTTTGAGCACGCGGAATAAAGCACGCGGTTGGGTCTGGAGATCAAGTGGGCACCGCTCGACGACAATGCTTGTCCATCAGATTATGTACGTACTATGGCAGTATGTGCAGGACCAGCCCCTTCTTCGAGACTGGAGCAAGAAGGCTCGCGGTTCGCCATTTCAACATCCCAACCTCCTCGACTTTACATTGGTCCCCCGGTAATTGCTCGGTGGTCACAACCGAACTTCATCGGGGGACAGCCGCTGTTTCTTACTCTTTTTAACATTGCAAAGTCGCAGTTCCCTTGCGCCCTGTGTGTGTAGCCCGTACTGCAGGATGCAACGTCGGTACTTGGTTGGGTTCCCCACCGCATTCGGAATGAGGCCGAAATAGACGCGTGCCTCTTGACTCTGGCCACAGCACATATGTACGACTCGCCTGCTTCTTCGAAGCAAGCGGGGAAAGAAAGAGGCTCTCTCGTCTTGTCGTCGGTTCGTTTGTGGTAGTCTCCCCCGGCTTTGCTTCGGTAACGACGACGGCAACGCGCGAGTCTTTCTGCCCGCAATCTGGCTGCCCACCGGCTAGTCCCTTGGGAGGGGGACTTCTCTTGCTCGGCTGATGGGGGGAAAGCAAAGAGGTGGCCAAGCGAGGTTTCGTGGGTGTCGCCATCGAGTTTAGGGGTGTGTGTGAGAGGCGATGGGAAAATTCGAAGGCCAGGCTGTGGTGATCGACGTTCCGTTCCGATGCGGGACCCTCGCCAAAATGCCTCTCGTGGCTTGCTGGCAGTTCTGGTTTTTGCCACGGGGTGAGAAGGGGTGCTTGCTGCTCCACGGGGCTATCGCTTGTACAGTTCACGCAATCGCAAAACCGCTTTCCGCGGGATCATATTTGCGGCTCGTGACGTCCTGGTACTTCTTGGCGGCTGGGGAAAGGACGGTGCCTCGACGAGAGACCTAAGCATCATGGGAAGTAGAAGACCTGCCTCGGCGACGGCTGGAAATGCATACAACTCATGCGAGCAGCATTGAACTGTTAATCTGAGTGTGCCGCTGTAAGTTGTTCATCCCGACTGGTTTTCGTTCGAGAATCGGGGTCTAAAGCAGAATGGGAAACTTGAGCTTTCAAACATCATGATGCTCAGGCGTGTAGGACAATCGGCTGACAGACTGAGAATATCGAAGGATAATGTTGCGGCTTGTCTAGCTTCTCTCGACACATGCTTCGCACATACACTAGTGACGGAATATGTTTGGATCAACCTGTATATTGCAGCCTGTATTCGTAAGGTTCAAGGACGGTGGAGGCCTTGGTATTCTTATCGACCCTGTCTCGTCCAACTGGAATGATAATGAAAGAGAACAGGACCGTCATCCGCGGAAACAAGTAGTCACTCCAAGCAGACGTCGACCGACGCACTTGAACGAGGCGGTGCACATTGCGCCTTTCCTCCTTGATAGGCCGTTGATATCATCCACGCTGAGGACGGAGTTCACACATGACTAGGACAGCACAATACTATGCCGTATAATCTGTATATTGGCAGCGGCGGATGTCTACTTGCATCGTCACCGGGGCTCGACGGAACTTGGAATGCAAGGCGACTGAAGTCAGCGGGTGGCTTCCTCATATTTGGGTTTTAACATCGCACGACCAGCGAGAAAGATTTCTTGCACGAGAGATTTCTGATGGCGTTGACATATCTAGGAAAGACCGTAGCATCTGCAGTCTGCTTATGCTTGATCCAGATACATGACCAGTATTTCGACCTCCAAGCAGCGGGCGGCGATAGTTCCAAGACCAAGCATTGCCACGTTTCCACCTGTGTTGGCCATCATCTATCCATACTCCCCCGTCTCCTCTTGCCCTCCCAAATTCATTACACCTCACCAAAGACGGACGCGGAGATTTTCGAACCGGTGAGAACCGAAGCACACCTTGACGGCAAAGACAACCAGAAGGAAGAAAAAGCAAAGAAAAAAGAGACTCGAGCCGGCAACCCGAAAAGCTCTTAGCGATGCCACATGTTTCAAACTACACGTTCAGATAGCACCCCATCACGGCACTTGGGGGCGCGCGGGCGGGCCCTCCCCGGCCTCTTTTTCCCATGATGATTCAGAAAACAACATCTCGGGTTCCACAAGACATACCCATTCGCTTTCCATCGCGGCAAAGAAGCGGTGACGGGTCAAGGAAGCGAGAGCGAGCGAGAGGCATGTCTCGGCTTCAATGGAAAGGGCGAAGGGCGTGGGGTTGGAGAGAAGGCCCGACGGGCGTTCGTTCGCTGGAGAGAGAGAGAGAGAGAGAGAGAGCTAACTCTGCAGGATGTGTCGTTGGCTAGGCCTGTCTCTTGTCTTAAACCTTAACAGAGTGATGGAATCATATGTGCCAGAAAAGCAAAGAATCGCTAGAGCTTTTGGAAAACGTCGGTGGAACTCGCGGGCTCCCTCTCTGAAATGTCACATTGGAAAAAGCTTGAACAGCTTAGCCGCCTGCTAAAGACGGACCGGTCTCACCCCAAGGCACGCGAGGAGTGTTGTGGCAGCAGTTTCTATTCTAGAGAAAACCCATGGGTGGTGCTGTTGTACCATAATTTTTTTTTTTTTTTTGGTCGTTGTGTTGTCGTAAAAAGGAGGCCCGCATTCCATAGAAAAGCCTCCCTAACGCGAACGAAGAAGGAAAAGAAAACTCTGCGTCCCTTGCACCTCTCCCTAAATGGACGGATCAAACTGCCAGACTGCGTTGCTCGTCGTCCCTTTCCCCGGTTTAAAAACTTTTAATCATACTCTCTCGCCCTCTCGCCGCTCGTAAATACGCACCCCTGACCACTTCGTGCTCATAACGCAAGTATCTTCAGAGCGAATGTTAAGAGAAGGAACAAGTTGTGGCCAGTCGGCGAGATGCAGTGCTTTCCACGTTTCTCGTTTCCCATGCCTGCGCTCATGACGAAACGAGAGCCGCATAGATGATGAAATTGATATGGGCAACTGTCGCAAAAAGAGACCAGAACCATGGCGACGAGGCTCTGGTGAGCGAGCCATTTTGGCATCGCGCCAGTCTATAAAATCGCAATTTCCAGCTCGAGGTTCAACATACCCGAGGAAGGAAGTCGGGTTGCCTAGACGTGTATCTGGGGTGTACGCGGCAGTGCTGCTTTACCACTCATACTCGCCGGTGGCCTTGTGGAAAACGTACTCCTTGCCGTTGACCGTAAGAACACCGTCCTTGAGGATACACTTCCACTTGTTCTTGACGCGCTGGACCTTGTCGTACATGCAGAGCATAATGTGGCCCAGACCCTCGTCGTCGACTTCGTCATCGTCCTTATCCTCATCCGGGTCGTCGAGATCCGAGTTGATTGCATCTTCGTCAAGCTCATCATCGTCATAGCCATCGTATGGGGCAACACCATGTTCCTTGCCCTTGGAGCGCGAGGTGGCCGCGGCCTTGTGTTTCGTAGCCTCTTTGAGAGGTAGCATAAGACCACCACCCTCCATGCTCTTTGCGTTGGCAGCAATTCGGGCATGGATCATGCGATCAATGTCGACGCGACCGAGCTCACGCTGAGTGCCATCAGCGTTGCGCTGCATCAGAACGCCCTCAAAGTCGAAGTCGTCATCGGCGCCGTCAGTCTGCGAGGGGTTCACGCCAGGCTGGCCGTTGCTTGCAGGCCGCTGTTGTTGGCCCTGCGGCTGGGGTGGGCGATATTGTTGCTGGGCAGGCTGACTGGGCTTTGCGGCATGGGAGGCTGGCCGGCGGGTCTGTTGGTAGCAGAGGACTGAATCGCGTTGATTGAGCCGGCGCCCTTCTCGCCGAACTGACCTCTGATGTGCTGGGCAGCGCGGAAGGCAGCCTGGTTGCTACCTTCCTGTTGAGACGGATTCAAGGCAACATTTTGGACGCCGGGCTCGGGCTTGATGTATGGTTCCTCCTTAACAGCAGGGTTCCCGGGGGCAGGACCGGGAAGCGGAACGCCTTGCAGAGGCAGCTGGGGGCTCAGCTGGGCTTGCGAGTACTGGGCGACTTGCGGAGGGGGTGCGGCAGGTGCGGGTGCCGGAGCGGCGGGGGGTATGGCATCTGGTTTGGGATCCCACGGGAAGCTTGCGACCTCGAGTTGCGATAACTTCTCCTGCCAGCCCTTCTTAAGTTCCTCCAACACGTTTTCGTCTACGCCGCCCTCCTCGAAATCGACGCGCGATGAGTTGATTACCTCATTGATAATCTGCTCATAAACGTTCCCGACGGCGTTGTTGGACATGTTGGCGTTGGTGGGTGGGTTATCACTCGGCTAGCGGAGGAGCGTCCGGTGGTGTCTCGGTGAAGGTTGCTGATGCTATAGCGAACTGATGGATGGCTGCGGCGTCACGCGTACCGGATCGAAGCTCCTTCTCGATTTTAATTTCTCGATTGGATCGGTGTCGCAATTGATAAGCATAAAATTGGCTGGGTGCGCCTCCTAGGTTCGAGAATCTGGTTGGTTTGCCGATGGAGGATCGCTTGCCTGGTCCACCACTCTCGCTGCCCAGAATGGCACGCGCACGCAGGGAAAGGAAACTGCAAGCCTGATATCTGATTTTATGCGATACGCTCTCGTCGGAAATGTGAGGCTCAGGTCGTGGCAGGACGTCTTGTTGGGGCCCTGTTTTCGGCGGTGGTTGTGTATGGGTCTAGGTTGCTTTTGTTCGGTAGATTTCCTTTCGACGTTGAGAGAACGGGCGCTTGATATTAGTCAGCCTCAGCAGGTTAGGCGGCAGCGGCAGCGGAAAGGCTGAGGATCACCCGAGCCCCACTAAACCGATTGCCTTAGGTGAATTGGATAGAAGCTGATGATAACGCGATAAGATGGCATCTGCATGGATTATCGGGAACGCGGGGGAGGAGGGACCCTCCACTTGCCCCTGCCTTTTATTTTCACTAAGGTACGGACGGTACACTGACTGACGGTGGGTGTCCGTACGAACGTCCAAATGAATGAAGCCTTCACAACACATTCAATGATACGTGTTGAAAAAAAAAAACCCGATTACTTTTTATTTTTTATATTTATTGTGAGCGGCATCTCGTTACTTAACCGATGCCGCAATCTCCAATACGTGAAGCACGTAGCCGTAAACCGTACAATTCCATTCCCTGAACAAAAATAACAAATCCCCATTTCTCCAAAGCCAAAATAGCTATCAGTGGTGGTATCGTGTGCCGCAATTCATGACCAAGCAATTTCATTTCCCATCGTGGAGAAGCTCTTTCGTGCCACGTAGAGTTGGATGCAAAAAATCCCAAACTCCTCGCTGAAGATGAACCCCAACCCGCTAGGAACCCATGACCGACAAATGCCAGAGGGAGATATACCTACATTTGTTGACGTCGTTGTACCGACATTCGCCAGGCTTGGTCAATGAGACGTTTACCGGATGGTCATCTGCTTGACCATGTCCGCCTTGGCAGAGGAGCCGCTGCTACCCACGCCAGCGCCAGCTCCGGCCTTCTTCTCGAACACCTTCCAAAACTTCAAGCTCTCGTCGGCAGCTGCGGTAGCAAGCATCTGACCGTCGGGGCTGAGGCAGCTGTGCAAGACCCTACTCTCATGCGCAGGGATCTCAACGTTGCGAACCAAAGTGGGGTAGCTCCAGATGCTGAGAGAGTTGTCAGGGAAACCACTGGAGCTGACAATCTCACGGTAGTGAGGGCTCCAGCGGAGACTGGTGACCTGGGAGCCAGTGTCGATGCTGTTGACGCGAGCGCCGGAAGTGGAGTTCCAAAAGTGGATGTGGCGGTCGTACGAACCACCGCCGGTGGCCAGAAGGTTCATGTTCCACGGGCACCAGGCGAGAGCCTTGACGGCGGCCTTGTGGTTGGTCTTGGTGAACTTTGGAACCGACAGAGAACGAGCATCCCAGATGGACACGAGGTTGTCGTTGCCGCCGGTGGCGAGCTGAGCACCATCGGAACGCCACTCGAGACCGCAGACTTCAGACGTGTGCGAGACGAGCTCAGCAACCTTGTGCTCCGCAATACGGACATCGTGGTTGAAGACGAGGCCACTGCGGGCGCCGGTGGAGAGAAGGTGCTTGTTCCAGCCCATGACGCCAACGCGCGTGTCGTGACCAAACATGCTGCGGACCTTCTGGCCCTCAGCAACGTCCCAAATTTGAACCTCACCAGAGCCGAGACCGACGCCAACGTACGCGCCATCGCCAGACCACTTGACGCTGCTAACGTAAGTGTCAGCGCTGGTCTCAAGAAGACAGCTGACGCTGCCCTCATCGGCAGACCAAACGTAGACATTGCGCTCCAGACCGATGGCAACCTGGTTGCCGGAGCTCCAGTCAAGAAGGTTGAGGTAGTAGTCGTCGATGAGTCCGGGGGCGTCAAGAACACGCTCAGGGGCTGTAGCGACACGACGACGGAACTGAGCAGAGGTTGCAGTTGCAGCCTTGAGAGGGCGGTTGTACTGCTGGCGAAGGTCGATGGGCTTTGAGGACTCGGGGGGCGCAGGCTTGAACTGAAGAATGCGAGTGTTGAGGCTGACACCACAAGCGTTGGCAAGAGAGTCTTGGTAGGCGACAGTGTTGGGAGAAGGACGGGAGTAAGTGACCGGCTCTTCCTCGTCGATGTTCAGACCCTCCAAGGCGGCGATGGCGTCATCGGTAGCGGATGAAAGGACATTGGAGGCCTCGTTGGAGCTCGACTTGGACTTCTTGTCAGGCCTGTCGAGCTTGCTGCTTCCGGCGTTGGCGATGGCAGAGCTGGCGCCGCGGTTGGGAATAAATCTGTCGGCACCGTAGTTGACGGTGGTCTTGGCGGCCTTTTGCCTCAGAGAGCCCTTCTTGGCCTTGGAGCTGGAAGGAGTCTTGATTCCGGTGCCGGTCAATGTGAAATCAGAGACGCCAAGCTCAAGGGCTTTGCGGGGGGTGGAGACGCCTCTGGCAATGTTGGACTTGGGGGAGTCGCGGTGAGACGACTTGCTTGTGGTGGTGGATCTTGCGAGGTGTGCGGTGAGGTTGCCACTGTAGGTAGACTTGCCAGTTGCCCGGTAGGTGTCATTGCCCGACTGCTTCTCAGGGGTGAACGGGGAAGAGTTCAGGTTTGCTGAGATTGAAGTGGTGGAGTGCTGACGGGGAGAGGGGGTCAAAGGCATGCGTCCGCCAGCGGTACGGGAAGAGAAGAGTCCCTTGTGGGACTTGATAGGGGTCGATACTGATGCAGTGGCCATGTTGGATACTGTATGCGTGTGTGGTGTGTGGGATATCGTATCAACGATGTGTAAGTCTCCAACGAGGCAACGAAGTCCGTCGAAGGAAGAGGGATGAGTGTGAGAGCTCCGAATGTCGAACGAGCTCCAAGAGACTCTAGCTAAAGGTTCCTGGATTTGTGTTGTTTGTTAGTATTTTGTCGTTGTTTTATTTGTTCGAAAAATCGAAGTGGTGCAATCGCAAGAAGTGCTCGAAGTCGATGGGGCGATCAAATGGCCGATGACAGCGATGAGATCTAGCAGACTTGATTGTTCTTGGAAACAGAGGTTTGATTGAGAGAGTCACCAAGCTCAAGAGCTTGGATCGAGAGAGATTGAGGACGCTTGAGGAGGGTTGCGAAGTGATGAGGTTTGGTACAGAGAAGAGATGGCTTCAAGCTGGTCAGGAGCTCTCGACCTCTTTTATTTACTTTGTGCCCCACCATTGTTGCGGCCGGGCAACGACGCTCGGGCCATGTTCACCTGTGGATGTGGACGTGGAAGCGGGTTCGGGGTCGACCACGACTGCCATAGTGGAGCCTCTGACGCCACCAATGACAGACTGCACCAGCGGCGGACGGGCAGTCAGTCACGAGCAGCAAATTTTTGAAGGCCGGCTGCTGCCGTCAACCGGGCTACCCAATTAGAGGAGGGGCCCCTTCCCTGGCAGTTGCCACGACAGAGATGCAGCGCCTGCGCAAGTGCAGGGCCTGGCATTGGTGCAAACGTGGACCAAAGACACTGAGTGTGGCCCGTGGTTGCCCAAAATTAAGAGAGGCCTCGGATTGTCAATGCAGGAACATTTGACCTCCACCATCGCAGCGTGCGACGGCAGCGCCATCTCGTTATCGCCTGTCCACTATCTCTATCGAGATTGCACTCGCGCCTGCACCCTCCATCCGAGTCCCCCATCCGCATCTGCTCTTGCCGTCTCTGCGAATCCGCGACCTCGAACAGAGACGACGACAAAACACGACACGACACGACACCAGGCGACACTGCACGACCTTCTGTAGTGTCAACCTCCTCCGAGTCTCCTCTCCCTCGCTGACAGCCCTCCACCTTCGTACCCACAGGCTTGAAGCCCTGCGAATCCTCGTTGCGATCTCGGCTACGATTGGGATGATTTAATAGCACCTGAGAACTTTACCCTGTCCGCTCACCATGGCTCAGCCGCAGCCTCAACCAGGAACTCCGGTGCCCCTGTCACAGTCTCTTTTTGGCGTCCCGACGAACCAAGCTCTACCAGCGTCGTCCTCTTCCTCGACGCCATCGCAGCAGCCGACCCCGTCGCCGATGGACCAGACTCCAGGTTCGGCGGCATCAAGCAACAATACCTACATCATGCCCAACTCCCCTATTAAAAACAGAGGAACGCTAGATGGATACCGACCTCGAATCACGAGGACCCTAGGTCAGCGCCCTGCCTGTCTCGTCAATGCCTCGGTCACCTACTGCGGCAACAATCAAATATACGCTTTTGGAGGCTTTGACCAATACACCGATGAGGTGTACAACCATGTTCTCAAGCTGGATTTGGTCAGCCATCAATGGAGCCTGGTAGACAACTACGGCGATATCCCCGGTGTGCGTATGGGTAAGTTATTGCAACCTTGACTCCGCTGCCTCCTCGCCGTCTAACAGCCAACTGCAGGCCACACGGCTACCCTGTATCAAGGCGACAAATTGCTTGTGTTTGGCGGCGAGAACGAGCATAGGACATATCTTTCAGACCTGATCATGTTCGACTTGAAGACGGCGCATTGGACACAGCCGCAGGTGACGGGCCCTGTTCCGAAAGGACGAGCCAGGCATGCTGCTGTTCTCCATGAAGACAAGTTGTTCATAGTCGGCGGCATAACTGGCCATGACAATTATGTGCTCGATGATATATGCTACCTCGACTTGAAGACCTTCACATGGTCACGTTCGTGGCGCTTCGTGGGGCGCTTCGACCATTCCGCTTACATCTGGGGCGACCGAGTCTGGGTCTTCGGCGGCCTCTCCGAAGACATGGACAAGATTGGAGATTTGTGGTGGTTGGATCTGAAAGGCAGCCCTGCTTTCGAATCTTCTCCTCATGTCGGCATCTTCGACCGACAAACAGGCACTAGTCGAACAGTCGGCTCACCGAGACAGCCATACACACTTTCCCATCCTCCCCCTGCCGTCGGAGCCTCTGGTTATGCCGCCAACTCTCGCACTCAACAGGTCAACCCGCCATCTTTTCAACTCAAGACGTTCGCCCCGATGGCACCCGGAACGATCTCTTCTTTAAAGTTTGTGTCCGGACCCAACATACCCTCGCAGGGTTCTGGGATTCACTTTCATGTCTACTCGTCAGGTACACTACTTGATTTCGTCACGCCATCGACAACCATCACATCTAAGGAATGCTCACTGTCAGCCTTGGATCTTCCAACACTAAGGTGGCAAAAGCTTGCCGAAGGTCGTGAGATATTCAAAAATGGGTACCGCTGGCACTACTGCACGATGAATGAGGATGGCACAAAGGCGTGGCTTCTTGGGTGTCCCACCGACCCTGCCGTAGCCGACCTTGGCCCTAACGGTTTCGAGGAATATCTAAGGTGGGCCGCACCGCTCTTCATGAGCCGGAGATCATACTGACTTTGACTAGTGATATTATGGAGATGGATCTTCGTCGGTACGGTTTCCTTGGAAGTAATATCTCTTCTGAGCCGCGCACAGAATCCCGGCCAACTACAAGAGTCATTGACCAGCCGTCCAAAGGTCTTGGTGCTGACCTAGCCAAACTTTTTGATCAGCCTCCAGAGACAGGCAGCGGGACCGACTTCAGTATCACCGCATCAGAGGGCGATTATGAGGACGACGATATGATGAGTCGAAATGTCAACGCTTCAGCAGATCAAAATTGGCTCGCCCCTGATGCCCCCACCTCACAGCCAATTCATGTTCACAAGCTTATCCTTCAGGCTCGCTGGCCACATTTTGCCCGTCTCTACAACTCTCAAATGGCCGAGTTTCACACGAAGAGAATGCATATTCCAGAGCCTTACACTGTTGTGAAGGCATTTCTCTACTATCTCTACACAGACAGCATTCACGGTACATCGGTCAATGAAAGTGGCGCCACCACCGAATTGTCCGATGTGGCCGGGCTTCTCGTCATGTCGAACATTTATGGAATACCACATCTCCGGTTACTCTGCGTGAACCGGCTGTCAAAGGAGTTGGATGTTGACCATGCCTGCATCATCTGGCACTGTGCTGGACTCGCCAACGAAGATTGGCTGCGGAAACGTGCGGCACAATTCTGCCTCTTACACTGGGGCCGGATAGTTCGAACTCAGGGTTTCCTTCGCTTGCCGCGTGCGGCACTGGTCGAGCTATCACAGGAGATAGATATGGAGGGTCGTGTTGTCGGTGGCGATGAGCTTGAGTACGTTGGTGGTTTGGCTGGCACCCGCTTCGGCGATGGATGCTCCATTGTCAGCCGAAAGGAGAGCATCAGTAGCAACCATACGCAGCTTCTGGACAGCGAGGCCGATGACGAAGACGGGATGGAGATGACATGAGTTATGCCATGAAGCCAAATCGATGGATTTACACCAACTTGGGCTAGTTCTCAGATCTGCCGAGAACCTGCGACTAGGTCCTGCCTGTGGCTGCGGTTCTATGGCTTGCAATTAACATCGGAGCGGTTCACGCGGGATCAACAATGGGGCGCATGGGTAGTTGTTTATCGCATATGCTGGTGTTGGTTTTGCTTGCCTTGTTCATTCTTTACGCAAGCTGCTTTACAGGAGGGACATGCGCTGGAGTTGAGGACCTGTAGACGAGATATCCCATACATCAATGCCAGCACAAGATACTGATTTTTCTTTTACCTTTGCAAGAGCTCAATCCATTCAGTCTATTTTTTGATGAACGAAAAAACTTCGAAACAGACAACATCAACTTTTCCCCGGTACCGTCGTACAACGCCCGCATAATCGCATTTCGTCAACCAACCATCTTTGCGCTAAGAATTCCAAAAAAAGGCCAGGCCGATGACCCAAATTTTTGTGAAAACAACCATCCAGCCTTTTTTTCTCCTTGTCATAGTCCAAACTCGTAAAGACCCGTCGGCCACGTATGTTCTGCACTTCATACAACTCTTCTCTTCCCTTTTTCTTTTCCATCTTTCCGTCGTTCATATTCCTGGACAACATCCTGTGCTTCCAGGAAATTGGGTGTTACCAGCGGCAACCACAACAGTAGGAAAAGGTCCAAAAGACACCCCGACATGAGGTTGTCAACAATTGACGAAGAAGACTAAAGCACTGGGAAGTCGCGCAACACGATCATCCTCCCGTTGCACGTAGCTGTCTGTCCTCAGTCGTCTCCGAGGCTCATATTAATTCTAGAGGGGGGTGTATCGTGGCCGGTCGCAAAACGTCACTGGTAAGTCTATGAGGGTATAAAACGGATAAGAGCAGACTTGGTCGAGCTGATAATCGACCGAAAATAAAATGTCCGCGAAAGCAATCAAACGCCGCACGATATGCTGCAAACCGACTCTGTGGCATCGGGTTTCTGGGTGGACGCTTCCAGGCCCCAAGCCGGGGGGGGGCCGAGAATTCAATAGATCCCCCTTAACCGTGGCAGAGTTCAGTACCACGTGGGGGATGAATCGATCGGAAAAATCCCGCCAAACGACGTTGCTGCTGTGCGCCTACATCATCTGATCCTCGCCGATCCCAGGAAGGTTTGACATGGAATTCTCCATGAGACCCGGTAGGCTAGTGAGGTTCTGGAGCCCCGCAGCCAGGAACTTGAAGTCTGGGTTGCACGGTGCGGAATGTCCTTTATGCTGTGCTTCGGGTCAGCCTCGGCATCCTGCCAGTTTGGAAATAGGGCATAACTCACATATTTGAGACCGTTCAGGTTCTTGTAGCGCTTGCCACACACATCGCAGGAAAATGGCTTCTCCTTCTCCATGCCGAGAGTGCCAGGGTAGGGTGCGCTGGTCTCGGGGTTGACGATGGAGAAAGTTCCGTCGCCGTTTTCGTGCAGTTGTTGCGTTTGGTGGCCGTGAGTTTTGTGGTACCTGTTTGAGTCATGGTCAGGCACAAGTTTCACACCAATAAAGTCATTGCAAACTTACTTGAGGCCGTTCTGGTTCTTGTACGCCTTTTCGCAGCCGATGACAGGACACTTGAACGGCTTGTGCTCCTCGGGTATCATCATTGCGCCAAACTTTTGAATGAGGGCCTTGTTGGCAGGGCTATTGGGCTGGCTTGGATCGAATCCCATTCCAATAAGGTGCTGCTGAATAGCCCGCTGCTGGTTGCTAAGTGCGCCGCCAGGGCTGTAGAGGTGCTTGGCAGGATCATTGATGCAAAACTCGGGGTTCGTGCTGGAGTTGCCAAAGTTCACATCCCCAAAGTTTGATCCATTCAGCTCCATGTTGCCGCCCATTGGCATGCCGGGCAGATCCTCGTCCATGTCATCCATGGACTGCATCTGAGAGTTCTGGAGGAAACCGTTATTCGACCGTTGCTGCTGAGGTGTTTGCTGCGTGGTGAGCGTGGGCGTGTTTACGGAAGAAACGGTGGGGTTGTGCTGCAGGCCAAAGCTCGCGGCTGCAGGCGTCGCTGGCTGAGATGTCCGCAATCCCTGAGTAAGACCTGAAGCGTTGACATGCAGCTGCGGTCTTTGCTGTTGACCGAACATTTGGCGAGTTTGGGACATTGTTCGCTGGCTGTCGTCCATTTCCATGTGCCCAAGCGCGTCATCCATCTCCATGTCGCCGACAGTCTCCATCTCATCCAAATGTGACATTTGGCTCTGCTGGCTCGACATGTTTTGCTGGCCTAGTTGCATGCCGATGCCTCCGATGCCTCCGCCCAGGTTCGAACCCGGACGGCTTGGTTGGCCGAGTTGAGACAAGGAAGCCGTATTTTGCTGCTGAGTCTGCGGTCTCACACTGCTTGCTCTGGAAGACGGCTGTGTGGACATGACCGAGAAAGGCGCATTGCGCGCAGTGTTCGGGCTCGGCTGAGTATGCGACTCTTCATAATGCTGGAGAAGATCGTGCAGGTTGGGTAGGTTAAGGCCGCAGCAGGTGAAGTCCTTCATGAAGCTGGCCTCCAGCTTAGGCAAGTACGAGCCGGAGTGGAAAGATGGCGATGCCTGGTGAGCGAAGGGGAGGTGCCGGCCATAGCAATGCTAGCGCAACAAAGTCAGCGATGTCTTGTTCTGGAGGTGAGGGGATATTGTATTGCCCAAGTCTCACGAAATTCGTGGTCTTGGCGACGCGGAGGAGGCGTGTCTCTCTTGGGGGGTAGACGGCATTGAACTTACTCGTCGCGAATGAAGCTACCAAAAGACATGGGGGCCCAGCTTCCATTGCCGCCCATCAGGCTGCCAGCCAGACCAAGACTCTCGCGTCGTTGGCGGTTGACATGATCGCGATTGGGGTTGGCCATAGAAATGGGCTTGGGACCAGCACTGACAAAGGAGTCCTGACGACTCCGACCCATGGCCGAATCCATGGCGGGGCCAGTGGTCATATCGATACTCTTGGTCGGGATGGGAGGAAAGTTGAGGAGTTCGTCGGGCAGCTGGAAGGGATTTCTGTCGAAGCTGGATTTGGCGGGGACAGCGGAGGGGGAGCGTGAGAGATCGCGAGTGGGCGTGGCGATGGTGATTGGCTTGGATGACCACTCGTTTGGACGGGAATCACACACGTCAAAAGAGTCGGTGGGTGTGAGGGGTTGAGGGAAGGCGAGTTGGGGGTAAGAGAGGTTGAGTTGGAGGAGCCTGGTGAAGGAGAAGCGAAGGCGTTGTCAGAAGCAGACGAGGACGCCGACGCACGATAACTAATATTATCGGCGCTGGCGCAGTCACTTGTAATGGGCGTGCGCCTGTCTTGTCTGTTGTGGGCGGCGGCGGTGGACCGGTTGGACGGGTCCTCGGTACTTGTTGGGTTTAACCAGCGAAAGGCGCTCCTCATGTCAGCTGGAAATAGCCGTTGTATTGGGTTAGGTAGGGGACCGTGGCACCCAGAACGTTTCTCGACCCTTTTTGTGGGTAGTTATTAAATCGGGCCACCTGCTGCAGCCGGCGGATGCGCCCCGAAAAAGGAGATCGAGTCCGGTCTCGACTAGCAGCGAGTGTGATGCAGAGGGGGAGGGGTGTAAATTCCGTGTGAGGAGCAGATGTTCCTGGTTCTTACGTTGCCGAGTTCTGGGTTTTTTTTTCCCTCTCGATCTTATTGTTGTCGGTGCAGTCGCAAAAGGTCAACTGCTTTTTTTATGAGGAGGACTCGACGCGCAAGGTATATGGTCCGGTGTGTACCTGGTCGGCTGCTGGAGAGTTTGGGCCAATAAAATAGTATGCGTACCAAAAGCAATTGGGTGCTGGCAATTCACCGTGGGTGACCAGGGAGGCAAATAAAGGTGGGCTGGGGGGCCGAGGACGGGGGCCAGAGACGATGGGGGCGACAACGGGAACAACGACGACGACGACGACGACGGAGACGACGGAAGAGAGACGGCTCGGTATTGGTAATGACCAGTAGATTCGGATCGAAGGCCGGCAGAGGCGATTTCTCAACCAAGGGGCAACACGTAATGGAGGCACGCAAAGCCCTACGGTTCTTAGCGTCCGGTATTCGAGGAACTAAATCCGACCGGCGGCGGCAGTGTTGGTGACAGCGGAATTGTTCCTTTGCGAAGGTGCTGAGACTCGACGGTAGGTCCGATTCTTTGATTGTGTCTTGTCGAGGAAGAAGAGAGGGACCATCGATAGTCTGGGATAGTAGTCGACCAGGTCGCAGCGGTCCAACGAGAGGATAATGAATGTCTGGGGTTGCGTGGACGATGACGCTGTTTGTTGTGATTATAAGTGGTCGTCTTATAACGGGTTCGTTGCAGTGCGGTGACGATGCTGTATGCTGCTGGTACGTGGGGTAGAATGGTCGTAGCAACAATGAAAGATGTATGTGAAGGCTGTCAAAGCTACGAGGGGGGGCAGTCCAAGTATATATGATTTGGAAAAAGCAAACCTCGGGGCAGGTAGGAGTGGAATGCGAGAAGGATAGGGGCGATGGGATGGGGAAGGGGTTAAGAATAAGAAGGCTTGCAGTATGGGGGAGCTGGAGATGTGCATGCGAGTGTTGACTCGACTCAAGATCAGATCCAGGTTGACCCAGTGTCGAGGTACCTGCACCTGTGTAGCCAGTCCGGGCTCAAGGTTCCATAGATCGGTCCAAGATGAAGGAGGTGAGGACCACGCGCGGAGGGTATCCGTAAGGCAGAGCTCGGCCGACGTTTGGGGGCGTTGGACGGAGGGGACACTACGAGGGAGAGGAGAAGAGCAGCAGGGGAGTGACATCCAATGTACTTTGTACGAAGCAGGAGGACTGTTTGTATGTAATGTCCAGCAAGCCATAGGGGTGCTGCGGTGGTTTAAACTCGGAAAGCAGGCGATGGTGATGCGGGAAGGGGCATCTTAGTGAACCTGGTTGAGCCGGCTGGGCCTTTTCCATTACTCTCCAAGTAAAGTTGAGGGCTCACTTTGGCTCACATCGGGGCACGGCCAAAGAAAGCCAATGCAAGGCAGGCAGGCAACCAAACAACCAACCTGACGACGACGGGAACAAGATGCGGACGAATGGCAGCCGCCGCCGCCACACAGACACACACCCTAACGGTCAGTGACTCTTCGACGGACGATAGTGTGACTCGACAACAGCAAACGGTGGGCGACTAGGGACTAGAGTGGCAGAGTAAGGTTCACGGCGTTTGGTGTCTGTTCTGGCTGCAGTCTACATCGAGACGGGTGTGGCAGGTAGTCGGGAGGGAAAAGGAAACAAAAGAGACGGAGAGAGAGAGAGAGAAAGACCAGACACACTACGTACTTGGACGAGGCAGGAGTGAAGGCGCTGCGTAGGTAGGAGGAGTAGCTGCGACATCAGAATAAGTGAAGTAACAGGTACCTACCATGGAGCAACTCTCCATTGCTCCTGCTCATGCTCCTGCTCCTGCTTCGGCTCCGCATGAACGACGGAGGCGTCAACATCAGGAAAGAGGCGCGGGCGGGAGCCAGGCACGCAGAAAGACAAGACAGCAGGAAGGACGGGAGAGAGTTGGCAGGCAAGCGCGTCCTCAGTCCCCCATTGCAAAGAGCCCAACCTTGACGAATGACAAGGCGCCAGAAGGTAAGGTAAGGCAAGCAGAACAGGCGTGACAGGGTATCTCAGTCGACAACAAGCATGGCACGCCCCACTAGCAGAGGAACACCAGACGAGAAAGAAGCAACGACTCGAACTCGCTGGCGGCTCCAGGGGCGGCCATCCAAAGGGAAAGGGACCTTTTTTCTCCCATGGCCGGAAAAGAAGCAATTCTGACGGTCCGCCCATTGGTCTCGTTGCACCGCACTGCGCAGGCCATGCTCATCAATCGAGACGAGGGCCTGCCTGCGACCACTGCCGTCCTCACCGCGCGGCGGACATGCCAACCTAACATCAACATGCCTCACTTCCAGCACCCGTCAATCCATCCACCACTCGACCCGAGTGTGCCACAGCCACATAACCTCAACCACCTCACCACCATCAACACCATCGCCCTCTGCCGTGCACCACGCTAGGTACACCGCATCGAAACCGTTCCTGGATCTGCTTCTCGCCACATATCCAGCCGCCAGCGACACCCGTTCCCAAGTACCGGCACCATCCCAGACGGCCCCCAAAAAAAGGTCCCCTGGGCCCTCTTTCGAGACGGCACGCATGCGAGGGTACCTCTGTCACTGTCCATCCACCGCAACCACTTACACGCATCACCGTCCAATACAATCTCAACCACCACCTGCTACTTTCCGTCATAACTCTTCAACTCCGAAAAAATCACCAGGAGACGGCAAAGGAGGGGCTCTCGATGACCAAATTCCCATGTTCAACCAGACGCTCTCAGGCACAGGGGACGGAGCGGGATCCAGCCCGTTACGTGATTGACCCAGTATCTTGGAGACCTTCCCTGGCCAGAGACAAGGTCAAGGCCCTTGTGTTTACTGGAACCCGTCGATTTGCAAGGCAGCTCCAGGCTTTGCCATCCCTCGCCCACCGCCTACGATACAATTCTATGCGGATGGATACGTACCTGGGACAGCGGGACCATTCCTGATTTCATCACCTCTCATGTCCAAGACCAACATTTCGCGCACAGGCTCGATCCACGTTGCCCATCACGGCCATGCGAACCCGCCCCTTCGAGTAACCCGGTACGCTGGGCAATGCGAAAAGCAGCGAGGCAATTCGAAGAGGCTGGCTCGGCGCCTGTGCCGCTGTTGTCTGAGATATCCGCTGTGCCTGAACTGCTCAAAGCTGGAAGGGAGGGAGGGGGGCTGGTTGGCGCTGTCTTGCAAACGATCGTCGTCCTGCTTTGCCAGCTGAGACGTCACCACGCGCAAGCCAATTGCTGGCGTCAATCGTCCGATCGACCATGACCCCACGATGAAAGGTATCTTGGAAAGCACTCTCTCTAGTACTACTGCGCAAAGAGCTCATGCCAAGCCCAAGTTTCATGGCAGGCGATTTCCACAAAACCTTGTACGAGAACTCCGGCTGGCAGTAATGTCGTGGCGGTCACCAAAGGAAATCAACGTCAAGAGCTACGAAATTGCCCGGTCTTTTTGCTGCGTTGGTGGATCTTGCGGTACCGACGGATCAATATTCTACGACATGAATGGACAAGGCTGCCGCACAACCGCATTTGCGCTGCTATGCTTGACTCATAACCAGACGTTTAGTGTCGGGGGGAGGCCTGTTGTTTAGCCACCCCATGCTCCATGACTGTCTCTCGTGCATACACCAGCCGCTATCCGTCTTCGGTGATTGACCGTCTAGAACGACTGCAACGACTTTCTGACCAAGGCACACAGAAGAGAATGTCACTGAGGAGCTGAGGAGCAGGCGCAAGACGACCGAGGCTTCCATTGTATACGAGATGAGGGGCGGCTTGAAGCCTCAGGGGCCCTCCAATGAATGCAGCCAAAAAAAAAAACCCCCCCCAAAAAAAAACCAAAAAAAACCGGCAGAACCGAAGTCTACTACTCAGACAACGACAGATGGTGACATGCGCACTTCGAAGCCCCAAGACATCGGCAAGCATGTCACAGGAAGGGAACAAGAGCAAAAAAAAAAAAATATGGCAGAAACGCGGTCTCATGCTTCACCAAGACAGTGGGGAAGGCGGTCTGTCGGTCGAAGCCTGGGCTTAGGGTCCTGGTACAGGCGGGAGCGCGCTGTGGGTTGGCAATGTCGAGCACCCTGCCTCGCCTTACCAGTTACCGTCATTCCTCACGGATACGGTGGAGGCAATGGAACGCTGGGAACACGGTGCATCGAAGACCTGCAGAAGCGGAGCAGAAGGACAACCCCCACCCTCCCATGGCGGCCCACGCCGGGCACGACGAATGACAGCTTCGATAATGGCACCCCAAAAGCGCAGCCAAGCCCAACTTCGGGACGCCAGTGCCAGGCCTCTACCTGGCTTCCCCCATCCCTGCTAGCCGCTACAACTAAAACGAGCCTAACGCTCGCCGTGCACACCCTGCTGCCTTTCCCAGAGTTCGCTCCCGCTCCGGATGAATTCACCGTCGCATGGGTGGGCTGCGCGAGGCACTTGACACTTTGCTCCTCAGGGACGACAGGGCCCCTGGCGCGCTGCTGGCTGGCAGAAACTGGCAACTTGGCACGCCGCCTACCAAGTCAACACTAAGCGCTGCAAGCCCGAATCCCAATTTCGCCGACGGTTCTGCCATGTCTTAGAGCCAAAAAGCAGGAGCGGAACCTGAGCTGGAGCAAGGAGGAGCAGCAGCAGCGGCAGCAGCAGCAGCAGCGTGCATTGGCCTCTAGGGCATGCAGCATCTAAAGCGTGGAAATGTTTCGTCGCTGAAGTGCCACGGTGCGTACACTTGAAAAGCGGTGTGGGACATTTCCCACGGAGACGGACGCATTACCTACCGTGGTAGACACTACCTATGATCGACAACACTTTGAGGTGGTAGACGGATACGCATACTCCTCCGGCCCATCAGCTACAGAGCGTGGGTTGTTTGGAGATTCCGAGGCATTTTCATCCTTCTTTCAAAGCTAGAGGCCCAGAAAGTCATGGGTTATGGATTATGGAGCAGTCCCCGACAGATGTTGTCTTTGCTCCTCAGCCGCGCAAAGCGAGTAATTACAAACAGAAGTCTGCCGACCCTTGACGGGACGTGGATAGCTGCCGCGCCGTTGCAAACGACCCTCGTTTTCGGCACATCATTTCCTCGTCCAACAAGCTTTGGATCGTTTACCATGTTGGCATGCGTCAACAGACGAGGTCGGATGCGCCTCGCCTAGGCGTAACTAACGGTCACTGTTCTTGATCCAATGACGCTCAACGCCGTCGGTTATGGCACACGCTGTCTGCCATGATTCTTCCACGAGTCCTAGTTCGTCAAGAATCATGGTGCATGGTGGGGGCTCAAAAGAGCTGTAGATCTCCAGGGGACTCTCTCGCTTATTGTTCTCGAGTGAGTTGCAACAAGGGCTTTCAACGTCGTGCCCGCAAGACACCGGATCTCTATGCGATCTTGGTGTGAGGTTCGATCTCAAACCCCTCCACCGGACCTCTGTCCAGTTCAGACTTGCAACGTCGAACTCCACAGCTGACTGCATCCTGCATGTGATGGCCACGCCTGGATGCAATTGTTGGATCATGCCTTCGAGGCGATCATGTCTATCATCGATATCGGTTTCCCTTAATCGTCTCCCCGACCCAGTCAACCGTTACGACGCACACCTTGACTGACGCCCACGCACGCGTGGCTGACGAGCTACTGACACTGACACCACCATCCACGCAGCACCCCGCAGGCACGGAGCCCCCAACGCTCGTGTTATATCTTATCAACTTCCCGGCCGAGATCGCGGAGACGGCAACGGCAACGTCAGCGTTTGCCCACCGTTCGGCCGTCCTTCGAGACATTGAGAGCCAGGCGCCGCAGCGGGGTTGGCTTGAAATGCCGCAATCTCGATACTGCATGGCACGCCGCTCATCACTCTTCACCAATCCACGTGTGGATACTAAGGGTCCCGCCGTACGAGATGATCGGTCTCTTCTTGGCAGGAGATTATTGTATGCATGCAGACTTTGTGTGTCTCGATGCTGCAGAGCCATTTGGCCCTCTGACTTCTCGGCCATGCGCACACGTCCGAATACCCTCCAAGCAGGCATCCGATATTGTTAGGATACCCTGGGAAGTAAGGACTTGACTTGCGACTTCGGTGCAGACGAGATGCATTGCCCGACCAAACACCGATCCCTGAGTATGACTTCACAGGAGGAACGGGCTCGCTTCGATAATTCGTCTGCAGGCAGCTGGATGCTACCTCGGTTTCAACGTTCTTCGTTGATCATCCTCAGCTGTTCAAACATTTGATGTGCAGGGTGAAATGGGTCCTTGGCCCTCGGGATTTGTGCGACTGGCTCTCTTCCACAGCACTAGAACCAGAGCAGCGAGACAGATCCGTAATGTCTTCAACGCCGGACGCGCTCCGGTCGAATGACTCGGCGCCAGCCGATCTAATGAGGCTTGGTCCAGGTTCACCCAAGATGGAGCTTCGGGACGCGGCGTATTGGGTAGAAAGGACACTGCGCCCAATTATTGACCACAAGCAACCAGCCTGTGCGCAAGACTCCCACGGTGCATGAGGCATGAATCAAACAAGAGGAAGTCCAGACTGGAGGGCCAACGGTTCGGATGATTGAACGAATAGAGCAACGCTCGAGGCTGAAGATGCAAGACTTAAGGTATCGGCGAGTTCCAGAGGTGGCGCACAAAACAGAACTACCGATGAAGCCGCAATTTAGTTGCAAGAAACAGAAACAGCCTTCTCGGAAGGCCTTCTAGATGCGTCAGGATGAAATGCCGGCAAAGGCTACTAGTCGGTGTGAAGGGTCCGTCTTCTTCGGGCTTGCTGTGGGCGAACGTGGCAGGGCGGAAGCGCACAGAGGACCCTGACCCTAGCAAGGATTGTGGAAGGTTTCTAGAAGACGGTTCGGGCTGAAGAATGAGGCGGCGCAACCAGATTGGACTGCCCCTCACCTCATCAACAATACTCCGTGCAACAGGCCTACACTAATCACATTCGTAGGGGACCTGGACCTTGCGCGTGGACGTCCTCGCTGCTACCAAAAGTAGACTCATCGGGCACGCAGCATGCTCTGCCACGCCATGCCATGCGTACCTCGGAGTGAGCCAGAACGCTTCATCCAACCAGCGGTGAGCACCACGGGGTGCAGATTGCGGATGGATGCACCGCATGAGGACGAGGACCCTGAATCGGAAGTGTGGAAGTTCTGTGGGATTATGGACGAGGACTGCATGGCTAGGACCCTGAGTATCTAGATGGTCTGAAACGCAAGGACTTTCGAAACTCGTCGAGGGTTAACCTAAGGTAAAGTCACCTCCTATTTCCGCACCGACCCCAACTGTGCACACACGATCCCACGCTGGAGAGTTTGGGCTCGGGCAGTTTGAAGTTGCACTGGAGGGCGGCAGGACGAGTTTCGTTCACCGCCCTTGCATTCTGACTTAGCGACCGCCAAGGACAATGTTTTGAGCTTCTGGTTGTCTTTTGACGCCCGAAAGGTCACCATCTGGTTGACGTTGCGAAATACGGTCTTGGTACTGAATACTTTGGCATCTCCAAGCGCCGACATTGACACCCATGGAAAAACAGACCACAGCCGCAGTTCCATGACAACGGAAATACGAGCTGGGTGGGATAGAGGCTTTGCATTATCCGTCCATTGCAACGAGTGAATCGGGCTTTCGGTCCGACAGAGTCGCATTCAGTCCTTTCCTATGGATGTTTACCTGAGAAATTTGCAACTTTTGCAATTTCCGCCAAACATGGCCGAACCCGGCGGTTTGGCCAGCAGTTGTGAGACAAAAGAACCGATATTATTAATCTTGAAGGGGAAAAAAACAAAACTAGAGATTACCGACACCTGTCAGTACCACGTTCCTGGATAGCATCTGGGGTACACCAAGCAATTGCAACAACCTGCAGAGTGGTGTCAAAAGCACAGAATGTCGAAAAGCCTAGGCTGAACATCAGCCCATTTGCATCCTGACTGATCGCACCTGACGAACAGGCTTCTAGAAGAGTGATGGGGGCGGCTAGAAGCCGGCGAATACTGCCGAAAACCCAGGCGCATGCTCTCGGCCTCGCCCGATCAGACGGGCTGGTTTACTCAGCAAATGTTGGGGCTTCACCTTAGCCAACAAAGGTGGTCCACGAATGGCTTCAGTCGTCACAGGACCAGCGCCGGCAAGCCGAAGAATGTCATTGTAATCAATCCTCAAAGGACAAAAGTCGGCGAGTAGAATGGTCCCCGGGTCAGAGTTTAGTGAAGTTGCGGGCTCCCCGCGGCATGGTTTGGCTTTCGGCATTTGAATTACATAACGCTCTTCAGCTGCAGCAAACGGCGAAAATAGGAAGCGCCTGCCAAAGTGGCCAGACTGCCAGCCTGATGGGACTTGGAGGCCAGACGCCTTGTGTCTTTCGAGGCAGTGGGTTTTTGGTGCTGAAGCCAATCAGACGCACATGTTGGCTGCTTACTCAGACGACGGAAATTTCTCGGTGTTTGCTTGGGAAGTTCGCCTTTCGCTGAGTCCGCTGAAGGCGGCTGCAGGACCGCTACAGTTCTACCCGTACTGCGCCGTAGGGCGCTGAACTCAACGACGGCCGGGCGGCAAAGACCGGGCAGCTAGGGCCCATTACATCATGCCGGAGCTCAACCTCATGGCACGATTCTGGGTCCTGTGCGAGGTTTTTCGTCCCCGCGCCGTGGATTTCAATCGCCGTTCGGCTTGTCACCAGCAATTTTTTTTGCCTTCCAGCTTTGAATGCTAGATATAAGGACCATTGGGTGTCGACTTCAGCCTCGTTTCCCTCATCCGCCTCAGTCACAACGTCCACTGAAGAAGCAGTTACCTATACTTGTACTTGCGATACCGAGAAACCAACCCACCACACAAACACGCGACCAACCCAAGAGCTATACTCCCAGCTAATCCCCGATCTGTCATCGATCCGTCACCGGCGCTATCGTACGACATCATCTTCCCCACGACCAACAATCCAAATCCCGACGACACCAAAACCCTCAGTCGCGCACACCTAGAACCACTTGCGCGCAACTTTTGCAACAACCTAACGATCAGCATTTCTGCCCATACCAGTCTCCCTACCAACGCACATAACCAACCGCAATCATGAAGGTCCTCAGCAAGGAAGAGGAGGAAGCCCACTACAAGGTCGTCGTCAAGGGTGGCCTCATTGGCGGTTCCCTCGGTCTGGGTGTCGGTCTCGCGGGTGTCATGATTGCCTCCCGGCGCTACCAGTCCTTCCGCGCGTTGACCCTTCCCTTCCGTTCCTTCCTCGTCACGTCGTCGGCGACCTTTGGCGCCATCGTCAACGCCGACCGTGCATCCATCCGCTTCGGCCACGAGAAGGACCCCATGTTCGGTTACCAGGACGCGACGGCACGTGCTGTCGCCGAGGCCAGAGCCAACGAGACGTCGATGCAGAAGTTCACCGCGTGGGGCCGCGAGAACAGATACTCCATCGTCTTCACCTCGTGGCTCGCCTCCATGGGCGTCGCCCTCGCTCTCGTCAACCGTAACAAGTACATGACCGGCGCCCAGAAGCTCGTCCAGGCCCGTGTCTACGCCCAGGCTCTGGCCCTCGTGATGCTCGTCGTCACTGCCGCCTTTGAGATGAACGACGTCAAGACCGGCTCCGGCCGCTGGGAGACGGTTATGATCATCGACCCCGAGGACCCGGAGCACAAGCACCTGATCGAGAAGAAGATCCACAAGGAGGAGTACGAGGGCCAGGACCTGTGGAAGGGTAAGTTCACCTACGTCATACCCCTCAACACCCAGCTGTCTCCCCCACGTTGAACCCCATGCTAACGTACGTCGCAAACAGACATGGTCGCCGCCGAGGAGCGTCGTATCGCTGCCCGCAAGGCTACGGAGCAGAAGTGAACACCTCATACATCAAAAAGTTGCGATATGACCAACCTACGCACCTATCCTTAACCGACCTTCATCTTGTACGATGGCGAGCCTTTGGATTTTGATTTTATTTATTTTGTTTGTTACCGCGTTAAAGCGGCTCGTCGTGGAGCTGCAAACGAAGACGTCTCCTCTCCTGGAAAGTCAGAGGAGTAGAGAGCCGAACTGGAGGTTTGCGTTGCATTGCTGGCGTTAACGGAAAGGGCGGGCGACTGCGCAGGCTGTAAAACCTCACCATGATGCAATACCCCGTCATGAGTGAAGCCGATTACAGATTAGAAAGATAGTCGACTTTAGATGGTCCGGGGTTACCACACACTGACGATTCCAAAAACGGTCAGAAAAGGAGCTCTGTAATGCATCCCTGTTTTAATGTTATCTATCCTGCTATCTTGCTATCCCTTATCCTGCCTCTTTTGCCTTCGCTTGACACGCGTGTGCGTGGTTGATGCTTGAGATGCTTTGAGAGCTGGCGTGTGTTCAAACTTGGTGCGAGCCCCTCGCATTCTGTCCCTGTGTCTCCGTGAGCCATGAATAGAACATGCAGTATGGTAGATCGCTGTACTGTACACCCGGGTTTGCTCTTTTGGAGAGCATTCTCCAACTCCTGTAGTTCCCCATCGTAGATAGGAACCCCAAACCGGTGATAACGGCAGCAGCCAGGCGCACCCCCCGTCGTCGATCATCCAGTCTCTGAGTCGCGTTCACTTCAACCCCATCCATCCATCCATCCATCCATCCATCCAACCCCTCCCCTCCCCTCCTCCGGCCTACGGATAGATAGCTGCTACAGACATCTTCCCCGCTCACCTCACCTTAGGTCAATACTCCCCGCGAGGAGACAGCCACAATCTCCTGGGAAATTCAGCCTACTTTTTCACGTTGTTCGCCTGAAACATACTCGGGGAAACCGAAATAGAAGACGATGAAGAAAAAAGTTTGATAGACATTGTACATTTCACTGTTCATGTGCGTATACGAATCGGCAGAGAGAGCTTGCTTGGGTTGCCCTGATATCTTGCTGCAGTGCCAACCACCAACTTCAAAGGTGACAGACAACCGCGCACACCCCCCACTATCTCCGTGTATGTTACGATGGACCCATGTCAGCTGGAGTACTGTGCCCATCCCATCTCTCACGTCTTCCTCCTCACCGGATAGCCCCTTCGAGTTGGAGGAAATGAACCGGCCCGGTGGCACGCTTGTCGGATGACGTACCTGCCATTGAATATCAATATTCACTGACTCGGTCTCTAAAGAGATGATGATACGATATGTAAGTCATGTTTGATCTGCCCAGCATGCCAAATTGGACAGTATCGTTACGTCTTTTTTGTCGCAAATTACAACACCACTCTCCCATGGATTTTTTTCAGAATGTTTTTGTATTGGTTTACAGTATTCCAACCGAGAGATAAAGAAAAATGCATGCCTGCCTGCCGCCCACCGGGGTTTTATGAAGCCGTTCCGTCATCAAACATAAATACTGTAGTAACTCGGAGGGTTTGTAACGATACAGAGTAGAACAGGATACGAAACACACCACACACGCACGCACGTTTAGTTGAGACAAAGAGAACAACTAGCTAGTATAGATAGCAGCAATAATTAGACGCGCGCGCGGGGGAGGGAATGGCCTCAAACCTCGATGGTGAAATGGCTGATTTGGGAATAATATGCATGCACGGCCAACTCCAAAATCCATACGTCCGAGAACACCTCGCTCCCGTCGAAGCCGCCAATGATGAACAAGCGGCTGTCATAGAGGACTGTCCCATGGTACCCGCGGCCGCTGGGCGGCAGACCGTAGACTCGGCGGCGGTCCCAGGTCATGGTCACAAGGTTGAGGAGTAAGACGTCGTTAGAGTACTCATTGCCATCGTGGCCTCCGATGACGAATAGGTAGGAGCCGACGAGGGTGGCCGTGTGCGATAGGCGGCGGAAGGTGAGGGGGATGGTAACGGCCTTCCAGATGTGGGCATCGACGTCGTAGACCCACACGTCGTTGAAGCACTCGCCGCCGTCGGAGCCACCAAAGATGATGAGCTTGCTGCCCACCATGTTGGCTGTGTGATAGCCGCGGGGCTTTGGGCGGGTTTCTCGGACCCCAGGAGGCGGGGCCCGCTCAGGGGGGGAAACCAGCTTCCACGACATCTTGTTCATATCGCTGACGTCTAGGCGCCAGACGTCGTTGAGGGCGCGAACACCATCGCCGCCGCCAAATATATAGATGCCGTTCTTATACAGACAGGCGGTGTGGGCGCGGCGCTTAGAGGGAACACGTTCGCCTATAATCTTGGGTCGATGCCACCTGAAATTCGTGGTGTCGAGTACGTATATATCGTTGTAGTAGGCGGGCCCGTCGCCGCCGCCAAAGATTACCAGCTTCTTGCCAACGGCGGTACAAGTCATGGCGCGTAGAGGAACGGGTATCTCGCCGGTGACGTGGGGGACAGACCAGTAGAAAGCATCGGCATCAAAGACGTATAGCTCGTTGAAGCAGGCTCTGGAATCGCAGCCGCCAAAGACAAAGATGTTGGATCCGACAAGCGTTGTGGTATGAGCGCGGAGGGAGGTGTGAGGAGCACCCGACACGGGTGCGCGAGACCAGTACATACCCGACGATGGAGCTGGAGGCACGTCTGGCGCCGTATCGGGGTCCTGGAGAGGAGGAAAACGGAACATGTGCCCCTCGCGGCAACTCGTGCGGCGGCGGCAGCGGTTGATAGCTGACGTGTCGTTGTTGAGGAGGAGGGTATTGAAGCCTTTCCGGCTATGGCGGATGTAGAGCGCATGGCGACAGGACGGCGGCCGTCACGGTCTGAGCCGGGGCCGCCGGCAGACTCGGAGCCGTCGTTGTTGTTGCTAGAGTTGGGAGCATCGGCGCCGGTTGGTCGATATGAGGTCGGCGGGGGTTTAGGGGGGTTCGCGCTCGTGGGAGTTGTGCGTGTCGGGGGCACTTGAGAGGGTGCTTGCGCGGCGGATTGGGAGCGTTGGCGGATGGAGAGCTCGGAGGGCTTGCGACGGCGATCTTGGCTCTTGGAGGAGAGGTGGCCTGGGGTGTGGGAACGGGGGAGGGTGCCACCCGGAACGGAGGGTAGGCGGCGGTGGTGCTCGACGTCACGGTCGCTCAGCTCCTCGAGGTCGTCAGGCAGGCCACCGACGACGCCCGGGGGAGGGGTTTGAGCCGGGCCGGAAATCTTTTGCGAGCGGACGACCTTCGCCTTTGAGGGGGACCGGGGAATCTTGTCGGATGACCTGGCCGAATCAGCCATGGTTCGGCGGGGGAATGGTCATTGCCCCCCTCTCACGAGGATGTGGATTGTCGATGGCGAGCGATTGCGGGCTCAAAGAAGGAGTGGCGGTAGAAGCAGAGGTTGAGCGAGGGAGTAGGCTCGGCTCGTCTCGTCGTCAGGGACAATTGGTCGGGATTGGTGATGGAGAGTCGAGCGGTGGACGCACGTGAGTCGTGAAGGAATTGTTTACCTGTCGTTGTTGCAGTTGAGATGACTCGGGGGATGAGTGTTTCTGGTTGTGGTTTTGGCTGCAGAATGCCCGAGGACTGGAGCCCAGCCGCAAAGAGCCCACCTTTGGCTGCTGCTGCTGCTCGCTTCCCAGCGTTCCCGCCTTCAGCTTCAGGTCTGGTTCGTCTAAGGGAGGTTGATTAGGTCGCGGGTCCATTCATTGCCCAGTTCCACAGATTTGCAAGGAGGTGTCTGACGGGGGTGGACCACTGGGTGCTGAGTGTGATCGTTGGTGCTGAATGAGGTGGTGCTTAGTGGCAGCCCGACGAAGTTGCCAGGTGCTAGGTCATTGGTAAGGCAGGGTCGGGTAAGGCCAGCCCGGGCCAGGAAGGCAAAGCCTACCTAAGCACCTAAGGTACCTAGGCATGGAAGGCACCGGGCTGGCTGGGCTGGGCTGGCCTCGGTGACGGGCCCTTGTTAGTGCGGTCCCATGTCAGCTCAGGTATCAAATCTCCAGGTCAGGTAACCCCCTCGCCAAACCCAAGCTCGGTCCACCACGGCCCCTGCATTGGCCTGTCGTGTTCCCCGACCCTTCTGTTCCGCGCCGCTGTCACCGGCCTGCCGGGGTCACTCTGATTGGTTGCGTGCGCTGTCGACAATGTGCACTTTGGCGCATCAAGTCTTGGTTATTCAAACTTCAGATGGAAGTTGTTTGGCAGCTGCTCGTACTTGGTGCATAATAATGTCATGTAGCCACAGGAGTTCGGTACGCTGTCGACCTGCCCTTGCACGCAGTTGGCCAGTTGGCATGGAGACTGGCCTTAAACAACTTTCAAATTGATTGCAGAGGGTCCAATATTACCCCACGTCTTGAGTGAAGTACCACGTCGCGTCTCGGCGCGTCTGAGTCGTGACGGTCTCCAAAGAACTGTTGAAGTTGCCTTCGAGACACCCTTGCACCGCATCTCGGCTACACTTTATCATAAAATTCATCTGGAATCCTTCAATACCGTCCTCACTCATAATGACCGGCACCATAAGACCAGTAGGCGTCTCCAAGAGACCAATGATGCCAATGAAGAGACCCATCGACACTTTCGACTATACCGAGACATCCCCAAAACGTCATCACCCGGACCCCTATTCGACGGAGGGCATTCTGTCACGCATCGCGACATCCGACCTCAAGTCATGTTTCCGCGAAATGCTCTCTGATCCCCTCTGCGGGCAGGCTGTTGAAGCTCATCTCCAGACCTACGCCAGCAAGGCCTTGAAGGCGGATTGTGAGCGAACCAAACGGCAAGCAGACGAGATTCGCAAGAAAGCGTCTAGGGCTGTATCCAGGGCCAAAGAAGGCGCATCCGATCCACAGGACCGCTCATTTGAGATTGAACGCTTAGGAGAGGCAGTGGATCCCTTTGTGAGGCATGCTCTTGATCTTTGGCGCTCTGGGTCCGGGACAAATGCACCATCTTTGGTGTTTGACCTGCTGATGGATTTTGCCGATTGGCTTATCTGGAAAGAATGGGACTGCGGCGTTTGTGGGGACAATGAGGATAACGACCATGTTCATCTCGACATCGAGGACATATTTGTAGGCATCGTCCGGCAAGAGCTTGAAAAGTGTGAAGATCCCAAGGAGTGGCTCCAGCGTGTTGAAACGAAAGACTGGGTTTCAAAGGTCGACAAACTGAACAGTTGCATCGACAAGAACAACATCAATAAATGTTCTTGCCACAAGTATGTTCGTCTCAAGCAACTGCTTGAGACCGGCACTGAGAAGGACTAGGCATTGCCACTCAATGCGGAGCGTCTTGGTCGAAAGCTATGGCCTGATTTTGGGCAACGATGTGTAGGTAAATCTACGCTCGGGGTAGGCTTGCCCGACGATGATGATGATCTGGTCCGATCAGCGGCTGTCAATATACTTGGAATAAGAGAGCAAAATCTTCGTGTAAATGAGTGAGGGCATGCAGTATGATAGATATCTGTCTACCTCTCTGAATTTCTCTCCGGCGTGACCCACTGCTCTCACTACTCTCACATTGGAATTCACTGACTCTCTGACTCTGAGCATACTTATGGACCAAACGCTTATCACTTAGCACTAATTGCGACTCAGCCGGGACACACACTGGAGTAACAAAAGCCTTTGGAAGGCTATTTCTTACTTCCAACGGGACTCATAATCATCTCAGTACAGCCTGGCTCTTGACGAGTCATCAGCCATCTCCCGCTGTGTTTCCAGTAGCCGCTAGACTTATCCAAACTCTGGATCGAACAAATTTGGCTATTTTTCACACCAACAAATGAGAATCACCTCAAGAATCAGATGAATCATCATGAGAGCGCCAACCTCCCTCGTAAGTAGAATTTCTGCCCCCCACTCTGACGATACCGGCATTGGTCGAACCCCACATCATCAATCCGGGGTAGTTTAACCAGAGATGCACTTCCAACGCATCGCCCGCCCTTCAAGACGCCCATCGGCTATCTGGCTTGTGTAACCTCGCCTCATCTCCGAAAGTAACTCCTCCACTAGACAGCTCATGAACATCATCTCAGGTTTGACGTTACACCAACTTAACCTTCGAAGCCTTTCCCCATCGGAACAAGAGGGCAACCCGTGCCGCCCGTCGGAGTTTCATCACATTTGCAGCACAGAAACTATGATAAGCTGGGCAACTTGTTCTGCCCTACCGACATTGGATGACGCAAAGGCTCTCCGCGCTAGTCTGGGTGCTGGCCAAGGAAGTTCAGGAGTCTCGACTCAGTGAGGGTTGGGTGCTCTATCACGACATCGTCCACCGTTATATGCGAGATGCGAATGTGCAAACGCTTCCCAAACGGTGAAGATTCGAGGTTAGATCCGGATCATGTCCCCAAAGCAGATCCCCTCGGATTCGGGACCCCTGAAAATAGCAAATCGTACGTGCTCCAACCAGGGTCCTGGAGATATACAACCTGGTCCCACGTCCGGAGCTTTTAGGAGGTCTTGGAGAGAGTCTTGGAGCGGAGCCCCGGAGGTTGGAGGTGGGAAAGCAGTCCGCAGTCGGGGGACTGAAGATGCCGCCGAAGCACGGAACATGATTCAGTCCCAGCTTCCTGCCAAGGCCGGGGGCGGGTTCTAGACACAACGTGTATTGGATGGGGCACAGGAACAATAAACCGCACCGGAAGGCATTCCCCATACAACGTTGATCAGTCTCCGTGCAGCCCACGCGGGCTCCGATATGATATCTGACTTGCGTCATAATCTTGCCAACTCTGACGAGTCTGACGAACGCACGATGGGGCAGCTAACGGTGCCGTGCAACTTTCACGACTCAAACCACGACACATACACCCACACACATGCGAGCATGAAGCAGCTGATGTATGCGCGTTGCAAAGTCTCCAGCGTTATCATCCAAACTCGGAGCGTCCCGCTGACTATCGATGGAGACGAGATTAACAACAGTTCAGACAAGGAACGAAGCGAGGCATAGCCAAGAAACGACCAGCGCCTTTACCAAGATGAGAGACGAATGTATCCAGTACAACACCCTCCCAAAGCCGGAAGTACCATCTACATTCGCCCTCGCTTGAGCTGAATCCTGGGAGAACATCACCACCATTCTCCGATGAACTGCAGAAAGATCGATCTACGTCACTCATCTCCACCAATATACAACCCACCGGCACCGATTTCTGCTTCTGGTCTCTCCCCAAGAGCTCCCGGGGGCGGCGGGTGTCCATTTGCCGAAGGGTGGTGGGCAGATTCCACCTCTCGAAATATCCGGATGTTGGTGTGAGAACCGACGGCTCGGATGCGTTTGCGAGAATGGCACGGATAACGTCCCGGCAGGCAACGGGATTTGTGAAATGACGGTCTGACATGGGATGTGAACTTGTCCATGACTCGTTTGCACCGAAAATCCGGTCCATGTACCACCGGCGGAGGTCGTTCGACGCTTGGGGTTTCCCTGGAAGGGTTACACAAACTCCCCGCTAGCGCGGAGTGGGGCCGACAGCATGATGCAGGTCCTTAGCAGTCTTTGCTGCCATCTTTTGCATCGTAATCCGATATGGTGTAGTGGCCAACATGATGCCCTCTCATGAATTTGAGAGGTTAGGCATAGCCCCGAGTTCGATTCTCGGTTTCGGAACATTATCTTTTGCTTTTTTGATCCATGGTTCATCAATGCGTGAAGCCTGCTGGTGGCGAGCTTTTGCCATCATCAGAAGTTCACCCCCTAAGTGAAGGCAGACATTGACTTATCATTCGTTATACCTCTTCCCTTTAGTCGGCCTGAATCCATCGGGCCTCCTCTCATGACTGTTTGTGATTCTCAGAGAAAGACGCTCGCCGCTAATTTTCTTCAGCCCTACGGTGTCTTGTGTCTCTTCCACCCATGATTGACCCGACTGTCTTGAACGATGTGACACCAGAGCAAGTGTTGCTGAGAATATGCTCAGGCGGGGTTTTCGATTTTTATGATAAGGCGTTGAATTCGAGAGTACTTCTCCAGGCGTGTCCCGTCCCTCGCGAGTAAAGACAAACGAGTAGATGAGTTATCGCCATAACCGCATGGGTCATGAGAATGAAAATGCGAAAGTGACCAAACCAGCCGGACGTCATCATGGCATATCCTCCGTAGTGGGCGTCTACAATCATTCGTGCTGAGCCGATATCGTTTGGACCTGCCACATATTTGGGAAGAACAAAATTCTCTACCGGCTTGCCTTTCTACTAGAGCTCTCGCAGCGGTTTCATCCGGTGGGCTGAGAGTATCTCCGATGCGCCATCTTTGCAAAGGTTCCAGAAACCTGCTCGAATCGCTCTTAGTAATACTGCCGCATCTCGATAGGGCTTCCACGATGGTCGTGACGATCCTCTCCTGGATGGAGACCGGATCCATCACATCGTTGTGAAGGCTCAATTCCAGAATTCTGCGTCACCGCCATTGGCTCAGTAAAAGCCACCGCCTACATCAAAGTCCCATTGAGCAGGTAGCATAAGGACCGCAGCAGCTGGGCCCGCCATGACAGCAATTAGGCCGGAGAGCCCAATGAGCGCCAGGAGAGCAATACGCTTGATGTAGCTTCGAGGTTCAGAGCTAGGGCAAAACATCCCTCCCCAGAAATCGACTGAGCAGAAATAACTCGACAAAAACGGTCAGAGAGGCACGTCATCCTGCCCACCTTGGTTGTGTGAATCGCCAACCCGAAACAACGAGCCCCAGTGGCAAACTGTCGCCAAAGACTAATTCCTCACGTAACACATGGAAGAGATAGTCCCGAGACTTGATACGATGAGAAGTTCCTGAGGATTCGTGAGGTCAGAACTCTGGACTAAGCCTCTTGAGACGAGGGCAGGTATCTGAATTTTGGCAGCAAGCTGTAAAACGCCGGATTTAACACCATCCTGATCCTTGTTGCCTTGCAACTCTGAACCGATCAAGTATTCTTGTCGGTTGAAGGAAATCAGGAAAAGGAAGACGGCCGTCGGCAGTACAAGTATAGCGGATCAAGATACAGCAATAGAGGCTCATTGGGGGCCGCAAGCGTCAGGAACCCGTAGAAGCATTATTACTCAATTAGTGGCCTAGAGAGTTTCTTCAATCTTTCCCTTCGCCGTTTGCTTTTTGAACTTGCCCACCCATTGTCCAGAAAGCCGCAATGGATTCAGAAGAACACAGATATATCAGCTTGTTTTGTTTTCTCTTCTCCAACGCCTGTAAACCTCAGAAGGGCCATCCTGAATCCCATCAAACCATGTCATACTGATCCGGGAACAGAATAGCGTTCGCCATCCCGACTAGAGCTTTCACCGTTGGGCTCCCCCCCTCTCGATCTTCCCAAGACAGCAAGCCCATGGCCCTAAGCCCATCTTCGCCGCCCGCATCGCTGACCTCCTGAACACCAGGTCGACCCAGGTGAGAAGTCTCTCCGCGTCCGCCACCGAAATCCGGACTAGGTTGGCCGAGGAGGAACGCCTTTCTCTGGCGAGCGAGGTACAGAGCGTTCGTCTGTGTAAGTGGGCAGGCAGGAATGTACATGATTGTCGCGGGCAGAGCCGATGGCGGCACCCTATCGACGCCATAAACCATATCCGGGTGCCATACAACGTAGTCTCCAGGCCGAACAGGGGGGATGCGAACGAGGGACTTGTCGAACTGCAGGTGAGGATGGAGGGAGGCGTTCAGCTCTTGCGTATATGACGGGACGGCACCCTGGATGATGCTTGTCTGCATAAAGTCGAGTGACCAATTCTCGCGGGCGAGAAAGTTTGCAGACTCGGGGGAGGGGTTCAGTGGAGAAAAAAATGGTCGTAGAAGGAAGTAGGCAGTTGCGAGCTGAAGCATCGGGCATAGCAGCAGGGTGCCGTCGGCGGGATTGATGTCTGACATGGAAAGCCATCCCTGGAACATGCGGAACATGCTGCATGAACCTGCACCATTGTAGAGATCCGACGTGACCTTGAGCCGCGTGCTGCTTTCCCAGGGGTCGTAATCCTCCCACTTTCCATCCCATATGCGTTGATATGTGCCTGCGTTTCCATACCCGTCACTCTCCCATCGTTCAACACTGCCGCCGTCAACGTGAGCGTTCAAATGCCAAAACTCGTCGCCTGGTGCACGAATTCGCAAACGGTCTGCGTAAGCCACGGGCAAGTCGACTGCCACCGAGGCATTGGGATCCCTCGAGCGCCAAAGGCCCATCAAAAACCGCTGGGCTGCAAGAACATTTGGATGAGCTCGGCCCTTGATCTGAGCTGGCGACCAGTAGATTCCAAATAGATGGGGGTCACGCGTCGGCCACCCTCTGGTCTCCGGATTATCGGCGAGGTACGTTTCCGTCTCCTCCCGCCAATTTTGAGCTTGGTCCGGCGGAATCACGTTGCGAATCACGGCGCCACCTCGGCGTCGGAGCTTTGCGGCAAATTCGGAGACGCGGGCATGGTCCTTGAGCTCCGAAAAGTCGATGGTGGGGATGATGTCAGACTTTGTTACTCCTATCAACGCAATCTCGGCCCGGAGGGCAACCAGCAGCCGGTTCCAAGAATCCACTATCGCCGTCTCCTTGCCCGCGATGAGGCTCCGCTTGATCTGGGCGAACCTCGGCGGGAGTGGAATTGGCCCACCGTTCTCTGAGAATATTTCATCTGCTCGCATGTAGCCTCTCGGGCGGTTGTCCATGGCTGGAGGAAATGATTGCGACCAGAGTAAGCTAGGTGTATCAAACGGCGAAATGTACTCAGAAAAAAGGTTGGAGGAGTAAGGCATTGATGAGAAATCTGGTGGTTGTGGAGGCGGCATGTCGCCAGCGGCCCCAAATTGGGCCTGCCCGTCAAATAATTCATCGTCCATCGTGTGGGACGACACACAAATTGCAAATGGCGTTGGCGGAGGACCTCCGTATCGTCGGTGTGCTGGTGGTCGTGTGAATGGATTGGATATGCACTGAAGTGACAGTGGTCTCGGCGCCCCGTCTGGGATCCGGGGACTTGCAGATCACGCGTGCCGGAAAAAAATCGGGTGCCTGAGCTGGAAATTGTGCTTTGCTGACTGCGCTGTGGCCGGGCCGCTGAGCCGCTTCAATACTTGTTCGACCCTGCTCTTTTTATAAACCCAATGGGAAAATTATCGGCCAGGGAAGACGAATAAGACCCAACTTGCAATGCGGAATCTCCGCCCAAGATTCGTGGATTCGTGGCCTCGGGACGCATGGTGTACCCGTGATACCCTCCAACTGGATATGCATGCACCGCGGAGCTGGCCCGGTAGATCCACGGGCTCCACGGTTCCGTATTGGGTGTAGCCGCCTCGACTGTGGCTACCATGTGCCGTGATGCAAATACGGTATACATATTCCGCCAGTGATCGCCACTTTTGAGAAGCTTATCATGTCGCCTTCCCGCGTTTCGACCGCCTGACCGGACCCTTGTCTTCTACCACCTCGTCGGTGCTCTTCTTTCTCTTCGAAGGCGCTGCCTTTGTCGTACCTTTTGGCTCATTCTTCGTGACCTTGGGGCTCGAGGAAGTCTTGGCCGCAGGGGCAGGCACAGGGGCGGTTCCCTCTTGTTTGAGTAAAACATATGCCACCCTTTCAATATCCATTGCTGAGACGTCCAGCCTTTTCATCAGCTTCCGTGCCTCGGCATTGAGGGACTCATATTCCTTCATATTGTACTTGAGCGACGCTTTCTGGCCCTTGTTGCACATCCAGTAGTACGCCTCATCCGAGAAGAAAAGGACCTGCTCCGGATAGTGCACCGCCAGAAGAAGCGAGGCAGTCGCAGGACCAATTCCTTTCAGTCTGGTTAAAATTTTGAGTGATGCCGATAGGTCTGACACGCCTTGATAGGCCTCCACGCCCTCCTTCACGGTCTTCTCAGCCGTGGAAGAGTCATTTGACGAGACAAGCTTCATCAGAGTCGGGCGAAACTTGCCGTGGCGACTATATGGGTGTGTCAGACGGGCATTTATTCCACGACGAACGTAACCAAACGATATCGTCATCTTGTCCCGACATCGTTACACTTGTAATTTGCCTATAGGCCGTATGGTGGAATCAAAGAAGCATGCACTTACAGCTTCCAGTCAACGAGAACCTTGACATCATCATGGTTCATGGATCGCTTGGGGGCATCCTGCGAAAAGAGGGCTGGGGCCTCGACGAAACGGAAGTGATCCAGCTCTTGCAGGGTCTTCTGACCAGATTTGGCTATATGCGGCAGTTAGGGATACCGTGGGAAAGACTGAGGTGGTATAAATGCGGGGGAGGCCGCAATCGAGGGCCGACATACCCCCTTTCGAGGCTGAAATGGAATCAATCAGAGGCTCGTAGCTAGCGAGGAGCTCTTCGAACTCCTTGCTAGTCACCTTGTCTGGCGACACGAGCTTAGAGCTTGACATAGTCGGCGTAGGCCAAGAACCGGTGGCCGGGATTGACGTAGCTGGTGGGTGTAGTTTTCCCAATTAGGAAGAAGCTTCAACTTGATATGCCAGTCGTTATCTGGAAGGATGAGGCGAGTTGATCAAGTCCCTCTCCCTGCAGGCCGCCGTGTCCGTGAAGCTTGTGGGAAAACGCGATTCGGAGGACACTACACGCGTCGCAGTTTGGCAATCTTAGAATTTCAATCGTCCGCTCTGGGCTAAAATGTTGCGCGTCGTTGTATCGGGTGAGGACTCAAGTACCCGCGACGAATAAGTAGTTGAGCGCTCAGCGGTGTAGGAGAGAGACGAGTCAACCGATGCAGTGACCATGTGAAACTGAAGGTGCCCAGAAGCTTTCCCCTGCTCTTCACAGTGCTCAGAAAGATTGTGGGTCTCTGAAACGAAACAGGCAAAACCATCAACACGTGAAAGCCTCTCATCCTTACATAAGCAAAGCTTCACCCATTACCTAGTAAGTGCGGTCTATGTTCTTGAATCGAAATCATTCATACACGGAGCCCTCACAGGGCGACTGAACAGAAGGTCAAGAGACGGCGACAAAGACGAGGAGACAGAAGTGGGCGGGAAGCACCAAGGCAGGTCCAGCTTGAAGAAGATTGGATGAAACGGGTTCTGAAGTGAGCCCCGGGCCGGGCCATTCCATCGGAGCCGAACCCTTGGTCACACGTTCTCTAATAGGTCGTCCAGTGCAAGACGGTCCTCTCACCGAGTCCAATAATGAAGTGTTTCCAGGCGGTCAAGCTCTGCCCCTCAGTGGAGGCAGCCCGTTGGTCGCTGAGTCTGGGGGTCCGTGCATTTTCTTCTTCGCTGAGTCTGGGCTGCCGATCCATGCAGAAGCGCTACGGGGTCGTCCGAGGGAGAAAAAAAAGTGTGCCGTCTGCGCCCGCTTCAGCAACTCTCGTTCTTTCTCCTCCCGAAACCAACAATCTTTCACGTTACCTCTGCCGACACGCGCTACCAGCTCTCTGAAAGACAACGACTTACCACTTATCCGACTTTCATCAATCACCAAGCAGTCAAGATGGGCAACGTACGTTCCTTACATACACCCCTCTGCCCCCCACCGCTGATCAGGGTCTTGGTGGAAACAAATTGAGGGGCATGCTTTTGCTGACATTCCGGGCATGTAGGGTGCGAAGGCTCAGCAGAAGCGTGATCGCGCTCAGAAGGATGCGAAGCCCAAGGGCTCCCAGCTCAAGGTGGTGAGTTTGCGTCTCTCCAGAATATGTTTCTCTCGCTAGCCAACATGCGCTCACACGAACAATGACAGAACGCTGCCGCCAAGGACATCCAGTGCCAGATCTGCAAGGCCACCTTCCTCAAGACCACCAAGGCTCCCGCGTATGTCTCCTGTCCCGTCGCTCAGCTGGCAACACTTTACCCCAGGTTTTCGCGCGCGCATGTGCTGACGATCGTGTCATCTAGTCTTACCGAGCACGCCGAGAACAAGCACAGCAAGGGTCTTGCCGACTGCTTCCCCTCCTTCACCGCCGCATAGGCGAAGAAAGGCCATATGGTGTGTGTTAGGCGTTGGTGGCAGGGTGTTGATGTCTGGGAGATTGGCGCGGGGTGAGGCTGAGTGGCGAGGCGTAGTATGGTGAGGCAGGGCATTCAGCGAAGGCGTAATATTGGAATTTTGCTCTCTTTATATCGGAAAAAGACAAATATGAGTCCACGATATAACAAGACCTGGCGATGCTTCGTGCGATCAGTTGGGAAAGTCTATGACTGACATCTAGAACCCAGCCTCATTGCGCTGGCACCGCAACCGCTGCTCTCTGCTCTTCCCGAATAGCAGCAAGAATATCAGGATACCACCTCTCCCCAACATCCGGATGACTCTTCACCCGGTTCCTCAACGTCGCCTCTCCGAGCGTCTTCGCCACACCGCCCTTGCGAAACGTAAACTCGACATCGTCAAGCCGGCCCCCGTTCTTCTCAATCACCTGGCGCCTCTGCTCCTTGACCTCCTCCGGCACGCTCCCCACCCCGACGCTCTCCAGATCCTCAAACTCCGCGTCGCCCCTGACTCCCTGGAAGAACGGGATCGAGAACCGCGCGCCCTCGCCCGGCCCGGGGCTCAGCACGCGGTGCGTCGTCGACACGCAGACGCCCTGCGTCAACGCCTCCATCCCCTGCCCGATGGCGACCACGAGGGTCCCGTCGATGGGCGGAGCGTCGATCCACTCCCCCTTGACGTTCTGCGCCTGCAGCCCGCGATGGTGGCTCGCTTGGAGGAGGTAGCTCGTCAGCATGCTGTCCTTGTGCGGGCCGACGCCCTGGCCCTGCACGCCCGTCGCCGCGTCGATGCCCAGCTCGCTAACGTCGGGGTACTTTACGATCTTGAGCTTGTGCTGCTGGTCTGCGTCGAAGTACTTGTTGAAGGCGTCGGGCGGGAGGCCGATGGCCTCGGCGATGAGGGAGGTGAAGGCGATGGAGATCTTGCCCATGCGGTCCATGTAGTCTGTGAAGGTGTCCCGGAAACCAGGCAGGGCCTGTTCTGAGGGCCACTGGTTTGGAGCGAGAAGATTGTAATAAAGAGGGTCTTTGGCACTTGGCACTGGATGCTCCGTCGAGAGGTCTATTTGTTCGCGGTGGTCTATCTTGCCAGCTGTGATCTCGGCTGATAGTTGGGAGTATCCCAGGAAGGACTTGGCATTCTTCATCTCAATTTTGAGTCTGGTGAGATGTCAGTTCGTCCGATGCGTCGTGGTCAACGTTTGTGTGAGCCAAATAGAAGCATGCCGTACTTTTCTTCCGTGGGAATGTCGAAAAAGGCCTTTCCCTCCTTGATCACCCTCTGGAACAGTTCGTCGGGGATACCTGCATTTCGAAGATACAGGAAGCCGATTTCCATCAGCGCATGACGGAGGTCTGCAAGAAAGCGAGGCTTCGCTGTGGGATCCTGAGCCAACGAAAGGTCGAGGACTGGAATGGATGTGAAAGACATTGTGTCGATGAGACAGGGTCCAAAGAAGTGAGACACGAAAGTTGTGGTGAGATTCTCATGGACATGCACCAGGGGCCGTTTATAGCACCTCAGTTCTCCGCACGTGTTGCACGCAAAGGCGTAAGGAGCGTATGACAGGTGCAGATATCGGAAGAAAGGAAGTACGGCCATGTATGTCGAGTAATCCGGTGGCTATTGAATTCCCAATGACGTGACAGGATGGCGTGCTGCGGCAGCGGGGCTCTGAGCGTCGGGGTCTGCCCCGCATCGGAGCCGCGGGGTACAAATTGGACGGCTGTCTTCGGGCCAGACTAGGCCTGATTGGATGACGTGTTAGTCCCTTGAGACCGAAGAACTCAACAACTCCGACAGCACAGCCGATGTCATTCCTGTAACCAGTCTATTATTGGGTATATTAAACAAATTTTTGACAACTTTTGAGTCTATGATGATGCCAGAGGTTTCGTCGCCAGCATCCCTGTAACCTTGTAGAACATGTCCTCGACAGACGGCATGGCAAACGCCGGTGCCGCGTCGAACAACTCCGCCAGACGCTGCCTGTTGATGATGGCGGGCTGCGCGTCATCATCATCCAACTCCATCTCTTCCCCAGCTCCGTTTACCTCGTAGTCAGCGGCCATCTCCTCGTCTTCTTCCATTTCCTCGTCTTCAACGATGGCGTCTTCCGCAACAGGCTCTCCATCCAGCTGCATGTCCTCGAGTGGTCTTGAAATGGCTACTGCGGCAGTGTCGGAAGCCTCAGCAATGGTCCAAACCTGTGCCGAATCATCAACTGCGACAAAGCCAGAGGAGCTTCCTGTGGAGACTAAGCTCGTGATTCTGTGGGGTATGCGCTTGACGCAGAGCAATTCTGGCTCTTCCGGCTTCATGACAGCAAGTTGTGAGACCTGGCCGCCGGGAACAATGACGGCGAATGTTCTCGACTTGCGGTCAATGGCCAAGTGGCTGAACTCTCTGGTCATGTTGACATTGCGCCCGCGAGGCAGCTGAATGCCATACTGCAACTCGTCGGCCACCACATCGTACACTCTCACATCGTCGGAGAGAGTGATGATGTAAGGAGAGAGAACTTGCAGGCGGCGAATATGTCCCTTCCACATGTTCTCCAATGTGAGCCTGATTTCGCCAGATTTGGTGTCAACGACGTAGACGGTTCCGTCATTTGAGTTGCCAAAGGCGATGAAGAGAGTAGACCCATCCTCGGAGAAACAGAGGCTGCCGCTGCGCTCCCCAGCATTTTCGCCAGTGATGGCCAGAGCGTCAGATCCCACGGTGCTGCCCAAAGCCACGGCAACCGCACAGGACCAGGACTGCAAAACTTCACCGGATGTGCCTCTGGATTCGACGCCATCCTGCTGTCTGACCTTGGAATGCCATATCCTCGCCATGCCGTCGTCGCCCAGGGTGGCAAAGCGATTCGAGGTGTGGTCCGCAGCCAGATCCAGGACAGTCTCAGGCCGGCTGGTGATGTGGGGGTTGTTGATCCTGGAGGACAAAGCGAATGGCTGGTCATCCTCGCCGACAGCCCAGAATTTGAGATACACCTCGCGTCTCGCCCTGACAAACTCCTCGCGAGCTTCAGGGGTCATCTTCTCCAGGTCGCGCTTAGGAGGTTGCCAGTCGTCCACCGTGGCCAGCCAGCCATCCTGAGAAAAGCGACATGAGTTATGCGGGGTTCTGAAATTGGATTTCCCTTGGACGTGATGTTGACATCCGTAGGCTGGGTCCTCGTAAGGGCCTGCTTCGCGACGCTTCTGAAGGACTCCATGTCGAAAGACTGCATCAAGGGCGCAGACTGGAGGTCACCAGCCAGCATAGCCTGTTGACCTGCGCCTGTGCAGACGTACAGTCTCGACGGCTCTGCCGGGTTGAGAGCGGCGGGCACATGGTGGCGCACCTCACGGTCAGCTGACCAGACGCGCTTGACAAGCAAGTCTTTGGGTGTTGAAGTGAAACGAGCGGCCGATTGGATGCCGGAGATATAAGTTTTCGGAACCATATCGGCAGTTGAGACAACCATGAGGGAGTTGTCGTCAAGGTGCAGGGCGTAGGAGGATCCCGCGGGCGACACAACCACGTTTTCGATGCTTCCTGAAAGATGGGGGAAGTGGTTCAGCTTGCCAGTGTCCATCTGCCAAATGACAAGGACGTTCTCAGAGCCGCCAGAGAGCATATAATTGCCTGGAACCCATAATGTCAGTCAAAGCTTCCAAAAAGCCGAGTCTTGTCGCCACTCACCATCCTTGGACCACTTGACGCTGTGCACTGCTCTCCTGTGCCAATGGTACTTGCGGCCTTGCAGGCTGTCCCTCTTCGACTTGGGCGCATTCAGGTTTTGGAGCTTCCTGAGGATGTCATTGTAGTAGTAGATGGCACCTCGAGCACATCCGGCAATCAGGTCCACAACAACGCCGTCATCTCGGTTGGTGATCTTGAAATCGAGGGAGCAAACGATATCCGTGGTATTGAAGGCAAAGAACTCGCATTCCAAGCCGAGATCCGTCTTGGTGACATTGGGTGTGACTGTTCCGACGATGAGATTCTCTCTCGTGGCGCCAATAACCGTCTTGCCATCGGTGCTTGAGCGCAGCAGGTGGATAGTCTGTTCTGCCTGCTTTGTCGTGAAGAGAATTTCACATGTCGGCTGGGTAAAGTCGGGCCCAGAGTACGCCACAATCTCGCCCTTCGACTGCATCGTTGACTCCGATACGTAGATGACCTCGACGCTATTCTTCTCTCCCTGGATTGCTGCGACTGACATATCAAGCGCAGTTTGCGACTTTGTGCGAAACTCCCGGTCGACTTGGGTTCCCTTCTTCCAGTTGACGCGCCAGACTCTGCCGTCGGAGCAGGCCACCCAAACAAAGTCGGGCTTGGTGTGAGAGAGGCATGTAGCCACGATATTCGGCGCATTAGACTTGTCGCCATACGTGTTCTCGACCACTGGAAGGGCAATTCTTCGGATAAGGAGATTCGGCAACCGAGTAGATTTGGAGAGAGGTGTTGTAAGTAACGATCAAGTACCTAGTCGCATGTCAGACAAGTCAACAAACACACAAGACGCGGGCGCTCTTACTTCTCCTTCTCGACGAAAATCGGGTCGATATCGGCCATGCGGCCACCCATTGGCGCAGAAACCTGCCATCCAGTCGCCTGGGGGTCTGAATTGCCCAGGTTGGAGAGCTCCGCTTCGATTTGGTCGTCCGTAAGGTTCTTCTTGAGCTGGGACAGAACGTTCAAGGCATTGTCGCGAAGATCCCCGGCGTCGGCATCACCGTTATTCGTAGGCTTGCTTCCCTTGTGCCGTAGGCGCTTCGTCTGGCCGTCCTTGTCGCTGGGGTCTCTCTTGCGCTTCTTCGTGTCGGCGTCCCGACTTCTCTGGGTAGAGGGAGCCATTTTTTTTTTGTGCAAAGGTCGACAATACGCAGAAAGAGTGGCTGCTGTTGGATTCAGGGCGGTAGAGAGGGGAAAATAACTTTGCAGCCGACCTTCGACGATTTGGCTTGGATTTCCTGCTCAGTTCCGCTTGCACACGACCCTTCCAGAAAAAAAGTTCGAGAGATGCTTCCCAGGAATTTTTTGGTCCCGCTGCGTCGCTGAGCCATGCAATTGGTGGACACCCCCACAGTGGATCCCTTGCTGATAAGATAGGCGGATAAACCAACGGGCCGCTAAATTTTTGTTCAGCAGGCCGAATGGAATGCAGCGCGCCTGGTCAGGTACCTCCAGAGTTTCTTCGGCGACGGCGACTCCATTGCGATCGACTGCGCGACCGAATTTTCCTCGCTCAAGACAACCGCTACCCCACGCTCAGTGTTTCGATTAACGGTCATCTTGATACCCCGAAAACACCGCAAAGATGATTATTCCCGTCCGTTGCTTCTCCTGTGGCAAGGTTAGTCGATGCGCCGCCCTTTCGCGCAAGACACGGCTTCTGACGAATCACGCAGGTCACTGGCGACCTTTGGGAGCGCTACCTCAAGCTCATTGACGACGGCATTACGGATGGGTGAGTTGGAGAAGCTGGCTTCGTCAAGCATGTTCGAGCGCATTGTTGACATTTGACACAGCGACGCCATGGACCAGCTTGGCCTCAAGCGCTACTGCTGCCGTCGCATGGTCATGACCCACGTTGACCTTATCGAGAAGCTCCTCAAGTATGTGTTCCGTATCGTGGACGGCGCTGTTCCAAACTTCTCACGCGTAACGTTAGGTACACTCCCGATGGACGTAACGAGAAGAAGATGTCCTTGAACCCGTAGGTTCAAGACGGGGCGACGGTATACTAGGAGTTTGGGATATTCAAAAGCATTGCAAGGCGTTAGGGAACCAGAGTGCCTGAAATAAACAGCGGTTTATAACCCGTGCACAACGAAGAACCGGCACCCACTATGCCTATCAAGCCGACCGAGTTTCAGAGCAACGTTGAATCCCTGGTATTCCCAGCCGGCGATGAGGTTTCTTGCGTTGGTGATTAGGCAAACCCACGTGCTCTTGTAACCAACAAAGACGGATTGACTTCGAAACTAGGCTTGCGCTTGGGGCTGTGGGCGGAGGCTGGAAAACCCTGCCTTGAGGACGTTGCAATTCAACATCATTCTGCCGATTGGTGTACTTCCCATGTGAAAAGAACGCATTTTGGTCAATCAATGCGACAATCTGTCTTCCAGCCATGTCTGCTGATTTACTTGGGCTCTTTTTCCAACAACTGTGGCATCGGGGACTCGGGTTGAACAATCTAGGTGGGTATACCAAGCGAATTATCGGACAGGCATTCCACAGGATGTGGCAAGCCCACGTCCAACTTGGCTACAGTGCGTCAGTCGACTGTTGGTGCTTCAACTGGGATCGGAGGAAGTCTTCGATCTGGCGGTCAAGCTAGAACGAATTGACCAGAATTTCCAACGTAACACCATCGCTTCCCTGACTGGTTACCCATTGCTGACCACCAGTGCGCCACTGTATGTACTCGAATCATGAGGGTGTGATTGCTGCATTTTGCGTCTTGTCTCGAACAGAAGAGCCTCAATCACTCGGCAGTCTGGTATTGGGGGCCAAAACGCCGTTCCCAGTGATTGTTCAGAGCTCGTAAGATGGATGAGACAATGCGTCTTTGTAACAGTCCAAGAGGATTGCCAATTGCTGCCTGAAAAGTGTGCTGGTCGATGTGGGTGCATTGAGTGCTCCGCCGAGGCTCGTCGTCTTCCTCAACCATGCGGATCACCGTATATCATCAAACGCATAGGTCGGCCAGCAACTGGAGCCAAGCTGCTGTGGAAGTCGTAGGATGAGGCCGGTGGCCGATTGAAGAACCTGAGGAACTGGAAATGACGCGGCGATTTTGCCGCGAAGAGCACCTAGAGCACCAACACACTTTCCAGAACTGGATAACATCCGCGGCCTTGGGGCTAGTCTTCATTTCATGGGAGGGGGTGATTTGTCGGTGGGACGCAGGGAAGTACCACACGTCTTGGATTGACGCACGAAGTGCAGAGTCTGGAGATAAGTCCGCCTGGAGGATGCATTATGCGTAAACAAACAACGGTTAGAGGACAAACTTAGGATCAAATCCCACAACTCCACCCATGGAGTTGATTCTTTCGCGCAAGACGGCTCCGTCGTAACCGCGATAGAGGATCCAACTGGCGCGCAATGGCTGCTGCGAGTGGCTCGCTAGACTCAGAAGGCAGAGCAGCTCAGCTTCCTATCGGTCGCACAGAATGGAGGCGTTGCCCGAAATGGGAAAACTGAGCCGTAACAATTCATAGACCAGAATTGTTGGCGCCTATGCGCGTTGGCCTGCATGCGTGATGCAGTCGTAGCGCCAGGGATACCAGCGCCGACCCCAGTCAACCATGATCCATATGTCGGCGTCCGAGTCGGGGCAGTCTGTGTCGTGTTGGAAGACCGGAGAAGTAGCATGCATACTCCGCGAAGTCTTTGATATTCTTTGTGATATTAGAGAATCAGAAAACGCGGCAAGTCGGCGATATAGACCATCGTAGCTGATCCTTCCAGGCATCGCAGACGAGGGTTTTAGATGGTGTGAAGTACAACCCCGTCACCCCTCCCTCCTCCATCGGCGATCAGCAAATGGTGCCCGGATACAGATTCCTGGGTCCTGGAGCTGGCACCCCGCCATATCGCCGGGGTCACCTCCGCTGGCTTACCAGAATATTTGCTAGCGCTGTGATCAGTGGGAGGCACCGACAGTTATCACCGCACTAGGTGAACAGCTGGGAAGGAACTCATCAAGGATGATGAGAATGACCAGGAATGCCATGGCGAGCTCAGGGCCAACAACATGCGGCAGGAAACATGGACCCGAGTTTCGGGGAAGCGTGCGAAGCGAGGTTTTATCAGGTGATGATGTGGCTGCGGGACATCGACACCTTGCCAGGGAGGTTGGCCAGGGCCGCGGGTATTTCGAGGTGAACAATCAGGCTTGTCCGCCTCATGGTTCCGTGTTTCCGGGTTCTGGGACCGGGGCCAACTTTGCCAACAACAGGAATCTTCGTTCCGCCGTATGATCCCGAGGAGACTCCGGGGGGGACAAGCGGACGCCGTGTTGGAGCTGGCCACTGCCTTGGTGGCTCTTGACCCTTTCCCACGTCCGTTCCGGAGGTTCCCCGGGCCTTGAACTCGCCGGCATTTGGAATGTCGGTCAGTTGCCATAGTCGACCATCGTTGCGATTACGCATGGAGGACAGATGCGGTTGGAGGTAAAAAAAGAAATGTGGCACGACAACAGCCATTGAGAGAGTGTCAAGTGACGAGAGGAGAAGCAAGGGCAAACTCTCAGTCGGAGAACCAACAGTTGCAACGGGAGGTGGATGGGAAATACGTACTACCTGCCGTGCCAGTAGGGATCGAAGCCGTTGCTGGGTCCTGGCTTGTTTCCCAGCGCAAACAGGAGGCCAGTGTGCCCTGTCAGAGTTGGCGTGTCAGTGCCTACCTGAGGTCATGGTAGGCGGGAGGTCGATCAGTGGGAGGACGGGCCCACTTTATTCTCAAGACGGCGAGAAAAACCGCCGCTGGCCCAAGTCGTCGGAATTGCTGTTACCATGAATAGAAGAAGCGGAGATTTGATCTGGAGCGGCCAGGAACGGGCAAGGTACTCTCAAATTGGCTTGGATGGTGAGCATACCCAGGGTGAACTATGGAAATATAGGCTGATAGACAAGCGTTCACGGATGACAAAATACACACGTACGTCCAACCTCGCGACCATAATCCATTCCGAGTTTACCTGAGCTGACATCTTACCAAGAGTTCAGGTAACGCCAGGCCTAACGCCTCCAGACCTGATTAGGCAGACAGACTATCACGAAGCAAAGCAATAGCAGAGTAGCACGTTGGTTTGGACAATAGGAACAGAATGCCCCAGCCACTGGTTGTTTGTTGACCGACCGACTCGGGCCACCACCAGCAAACGCCCCTGTCGAGTATCGCGGTCGAGGCCACTTTCGGTTCCGTCAGGTTGGAGTCAGCAAATAAGAAAGGTGTGTTGGAACTAGCGTAGGTGTCTGGTGTATGTGAAAGTGTGCAGGTTCCAACAATGTCCCGGCGCCAGCAAACGAACCTCCCATCAGTCTCACCATCTCACCAGGGCGGCAAAGGGCGGCCGAGACAGGCTGAAGACTTGACGGACGGGCAGAGCCGTTCACACGAACACGCACGCGTGTCACCGCCCCCAAACGCAACACACACGCACTTGGAGGAAGCGTGACTGAGTGCTCGCGTCTTCCATGACACGGCATCGGCGGATTGGCCCATGACAGTGTTTGAATGTCTGAATGGTGGCTAGGAAACCACGAGAAGAAGGTTGTTGCGAGATATCCGCCCATCCACACTTGATGTACGAGCAGGAGCAGGCACGCTGCAAGCAATCGAAAAGGGCACAAAAGTCCCAACTCAGCCATGCAGACACACGGTCGATACCGCCGGGCCCAACACACCGGCTCGGCCTAAGGACTTGACTCTGCGACCTCATCTCTCGTCTCGTTGACGCAGACTGTGGACAGTCGGGCAAGACATTGAAAGGAGGGCAGGTGCCGCACGACTGGCCGTCTTACACACGACACGTTGGAATTGAGACTGTTCACTGTGATGAATGACGGCTTACACCTTAGTCAATACAGCCGACAACACCAATGCTTAAGCCACGTTGTGACCCAGAGGAAAACAGCCATTAGCACCTGCGCACTGAAACTAGTTCAACGTTCATGTTCTTCTTGCCTTCCCTTCCCCTCCGAGCTCTGAGATGCCCTCGACACTACCTAGGTACCTTAGGTACCTCCAGGGCCTTGTGGGGCTGCCGCATGGCCAGGACAAGTCGTGGTTCGCTGGAGGATGCAACGCCCACCTTCTGCTAAGCGCCGACGCCTGTCTGCTTCATGCAGCCCACAGCTCGACGATGCTCTTCTCATCCACCGACACAACGCTGTGCTCACGTCTGACTGGTCGAACCCGTCAGGAGGTGTCTGCCATGTCCTTGGGGAAACACGCGCAGCTGCACATCTCACTGGCTCCTTCTGCCTCCCAAGATGCCTGCAAGTGCCTGCCCTACCAACTGCCCCTCTAGAGCCTTTCTTGGGTCAGAGAAAGAAGAGGCCGAACAAGTCCCATGCAGCCCGCGGATTGGATCATGCCCGGGTCCCAACGCCTCCCGTCCTCTTTTTTTTTTCTGTTCCCACGCTGTGGTCCTCGAACCTGACGGACTAATGGACATGCCATCAACACCCTCTTCCCGTTTGTCCTGCCGAGTTGCTCATCTTTGATTCGGCCAGCAAAGCCAAAGCCGATTGCACTCGGTCCCTTCTTTCCATGTGAGGTGCCTGTCCATAAGGCGGACCGAAATTCGACCAGCCATTCAGACAACACCAGAACTCTGACATCTGTCTCATCCAGCTTGCAACTCGCCCGCCATCTTTGTCTTGCACCGTCCCGGGTACCTTACCATCGACTCAGGTCATGGAACAGAGAACACTGTCTCTTCGTTTGCAACAACCCCACGCTTTGCTCCCGTCCCATCGAATCACCTCCGACCTGTGCTACTAAGCTCTACCCGCCCTGAGTCTTACGACCCTGTGCGGCACAGACTTGACATCCGTCGTCTGTCCTGCCCGCCTGTCTGTCCGTCTCTTTTATCAGCTTTCCTTCTCTCCCGGCTGCGCGAGACCGACTGGACGACTAGGCAATCGGTGGAGCCGTGCTTGTCATCCGTTTCGTCGAATCTTAGCCGCAGGTCTTCTCTCAACCGCCCCTCCTACAGATGCATTGCAGCATAATCGCAGACACGCGCAGCTCAGCCTGATTCATGATTCCTCATCCTCTCACTTTCCATCCGCCTTCGAAGCGGTAGTCGCGTTGCCCGCAGGCCGTTCCAACGCTTCCGCCCCATTTTTTTATCCTTCAGTCGTCAGAAGCTAGAACCACAGGTAATACTGCTTGCTGCTTGGGTCTCCCGTCCCCCCTAGCCGTTCGACCAGCAAGCGCAGAAGACCCGCCTGACCCTGTCGATACTTCGCATGAGCGAGGTACGGACAAGAACAGCCAGGGCCCCCGGTTCCCTACCCTACCATTCCTCAACCCAGAATTGAGGTAGCAGTAGGCACAGCTCCTCTTAAACCGCCCTCCCCACCCTCGCTCTCTCGAGCTCTCTCGTTCTCAAGCCAGCCGCCACTCGTCTCGAAGCTTGGTGATCCCCAGGCCGTCGTCCACGAGACCCGAGCATCCAGCACAGCTTGATCCTTCGCCTCGACGGCCTCTAGGATCGAGGCCGACAGCCAGCACGGCCCTGGAGACGGCCCATTCAACCTACCTGTGTTGCGCTGAGCTCCCGAGGCATTCTTTCGATTCACATTCGCCGTCGCAGTTTGCCTGGAACGCAACCCTTGAGGTCGTGAAGGACTAAGACGTCGTCATTATAGAAAGGGACTCCAGACTGATCATGGCACTCGAAGCGCCCCTACGATCGTCTATTGGAAGTCAAATATCTGCGTACTCGCATCACAACGAGATGTCTGTTTCTTCTCCAGACAACGGATCATTCCAATCGCCATTCTCCAGCATGTAAGCCACGTAAATCTCCATTTCCGCAAAGCAAGCACTCACACCCCCTCAGGTCATCGGCTGCTTCAGAACAGTCCAACTCTAATTCCCTCCGACCAAATTCCATCCAAAGAATGTCGAGCGGCATGCATCTCATGAGTCCAAGCGATATTGTTGGACCTTCACCAGTCACCTCGACTGGCACAGAGACGACGGAAATCGATGATGAAGAAGCAGAAGAAGCTCAGGCTCGCCCAACAATCGCCAATCCTCTACCTCACCCCCAGGTATGCAGATTGACCCACGGAAATGGTGTATAGTAGTAACAGGTGATAGCTCGTGATGCTCACCACCAACATCCCCGACCATGTTCGACAGACTAGCAGCGAAGAGGCTGTCTCGGTCATCCATGCGCCCGAGAGCTTTCACAGCTGGGTAAGTCGCAACCGGCCCATATCAGATGGCCAGTGACTCATTTCGAAACAGGTTTCAACGACCCTACTGTCAAGCCAGATCAAGCTAGCGAGCAGTCATCGCCAAAGTCTGACGCGAAGTCGTCGCCGAGGTCTGCAAAGTCCGCGAAGGCTGATGCCAGAACGTCACCGAAGACAGAGACCATGAGCCTTCCGCCGGTTACAGAACATGCATCCAAGGTACACTTGCCAACTGACTTCAACAGAGACAGGTGGCTGACCATATTCACAAAGTCGAGATCTCCCGGACTGCCCACCCCCCCTCCACTATCTACGGATGTCAGGCCTGTACGCTATAGCATCGACAGTGCTACGCCACGAGCACAGGACCTACAAGATATGCTGAGCGAGTCATCGAGGCTCCGCTCGAGCAGCACTAGTAGCCTCGAGAGTACGTATTTGGTTCTGCCGCCCGATCATGGTTCTAACATGGATCAGAAATCGATGAAAGGAGGGGGGAAGAAACGGACGCAGAAACTTACGATGAAGACTACGCGACCCCCGGTCTGCCATACGAGGCTGAAGAGATCACGGCACTACGAACTGCACTTCATGAGTGCTGGACGCTATGCAACACCTTGGCAAATCTTAGCTCTATCCACCGGATGAGGGTCTTCAACAGCTCAGGGACCCCGGACGCACACGAGAAGGCGTGGATGGCTTGTTGGAAGCTTTGCCAAAGGCTCTATGACAACCAGGATGAGGACTTGTATGGTCACAACGTACGAGAGAACCTCGATCTTTGCCGCGACTTCTGTCAATCACTCTTCGATGTCCGGCAGAAGAAGGATGAAGTTGCCGATTCAATTCTCCGGGTTAGCTTCGAGCTGAATAACCAGTAAGTACGAGCGGGTAACAAGTATGATGCATGAATGCATACTAACTCTCTTATAGTCTGTACAGCGCTCAGGATATAAGGAACTTGCCAGAACAGTTTCGGGAACGAACACTGGATTTCTACATTACGCTTTGTCATCGACTGATGAAGCAACGAAGCGAGTTGGCTGAGGAAACCGACTCTTTACTGAAGGCCTGCTGGTCACTAGCCGAAATGCTTTTCAGCTTGAGACAGAACAGGCGAGATGGGAGGGCCCCCGACGAGGAACTCCTGGGGTCTGCAGTACAGGCCTGTTGGGAGTTGTGCGATCTTTTTAGAGATGGATGGACCCAAGTCCGTCCAGATCGCAACACGCCGAGACCAAGTCAGACAAATTTCTTTGGCCACCAGCAAAACTTTGAACAGCCGTCAGGCCGAGATAGCAGAGCATCCAACCGTTCTTCCTACTCGAAGCGAGAAAGCCACAAGAGTGTCGTGGAGGAGCGCACGAGGAAGCCTCCTCCAGTGCCCGAGACTCCAGTCACGGAATTTGAAGACACCCCAATCTCTCCAGAGAGTCAATCACCACGAGTTCCCAACATCCTGGTCCTCGGTACCACCTCCGACAGTGGCCGTGGAGGCCGGTGGTCGAGCAGCGCTTCCCAGCTGTCAAGTTACTCGCAAAGCAGCAATAAGACATCAAGCACGGCCACAACAACCACTGCAGGCGACGACAGCAACACCAGTCGAATCAAGGCTCTTGTTATCAAGGCGGCTATGATTTGGCTACGCCCGAGATCCAGCCCTCGACAACAAATCCGAAAAGGCCGCCTTGCAGGCCTTCGTAACAAATGCCCACGGGTTCTTTCGGTTCCCTCCCGGCTCATGCTACGTTGCTGCAGAACTACAAAAACCTCGTACAGGCCGATGCATCCTTCCGTGGATCTTCATTGCTTCCGATTCGAGGAAAGCGTATCGCGGCAAACGACATGGCGAGGAGTGTCAACTACATGGCCGGTCGTGCCGCCCAATACGTCTTTCTACGCGACCTCTACAAACTGGTGTTCAGTTTCCCCACAGAAGAGGGAGACTCGAGAAAAACAGTCAGCATTGCCATTTGAGGATTTGTACCACGCATCTAACGACACAATCTATCCTCGGCATTTCGCGTTGGGCTTCCACTTATGATTACCATGAAAAATACTGCCAATCTACACAAACACATCATACAGGGCGGAAAGCGGAGGGGACTCACTGCACGCACACAAATATTTAAGCTTGGGGAAGGTATCACTTTTTTGGGGGGGGGAGGAAAGCGGCCCTGTCTGTTCGTTTCTGCTACACTTAGATACCCTCTAGTAGATGAATTTCGGCGCCGGAGCTTGGACAATGTTTGGGGGGGGCTATAAAATCGCACCTGATATTTGTACTGCGCGAGAGCAGGAAGGAGGCAAGCCTCAGGGCCATCATCATTCGTTTATTAAGCGTCAAGATGGATATCGTGCCGGTGTCCAAAAGGAAAGTTATATAGCTCATGTCGCAACGACTACCTAAACCCTATCTCGTCTAAAAAGTTCTGCCGTCCTCTGCGGCAATCTTGAACTGAGTAAGGAGCCCATCCATTTGCATACCTAAGTCGACTGATCCTGTTTCGACTGCTGACCCAGAGATGATTATCAACTTGCGCGCAATGTGCGGCTGCGTCGCACCATTCTCCCAACATATATGATATTCGATCCAAATCGCCTCCATTCTGTCCGAGAAATCAATCCTGATATTTTCCACCTTCGTCGCTTGTGCTGCTTCCAAAATCGAGCATGTCCTCCCAGTCGAAGGTGCCGTCTTCGTCAGAATGCATTATATCTGCTTCCTGTTTGACTGCATGATCGGAACCTTGCGTCTGGCCCGTCTCTGCGCCACTCTGGTCGTCGTCGAAGAGAGCCGGGTCCATGTACGGAGTCAAGTCCTGATTCATTGCCGGATCAAACATTGGTGTTTTAGAAGGGAATCGTCTAAAGGGCTGGAGATGTTGTGCCAGCCGTCCTCGTTCATGTTGTCGAGGTAAGGGGTCATCCACGAGGACGTCGTATCGTTGCTTGAGATTCCAAAGGTCTGTTTGGACAGCGAGGGCATAGATTCTGGAGACGATGCCAGGAAGGTCCCATTCGCGTCCGTTCCGGGGTACCAGATCGCGTCTGGATAGGGGTCAAAGTAGCCAAATTGAGGAGTCTGGAGGAAATAGGCTGGGTTCGGGGCTGTGGCCATTGCCGCTGCGGACGCGTGATACGTCGGCAATGCTGAAAAGTTGGGCGCCATAGGCATCGTGGATTTGCAGCCGCCTTGTTCCAGGAACTCTGCGTCGATTTGGTTGAGTAATTCAGTGAGAGGCGACACCGCTTGGGCGACGCCTGCGTTCATATGCGTGGTCTCCGACTGGGTCTGGTACAGGGAGGAGTCGTGCGCACCGGCCGAGTCGTAGGCGGGGTATGTGTACTGGAGGTTCATGATCGGTGACTCCATCTTCACCCGCTTGGCATCGACCGCGATCTCTTCTTGGAGAGATTCTCCATTCGTTTGCTCACCACCGTCATCAAGGTCTTCGCGCTTGCGCTTGGTGGCCGGCTTGCTTGGGACGTTGAGGTTGTACTGAGCCTTGTAGTGCTCTAGGACGGGCTGGTAGCCGTAAGGATGGTCAGGATCCCAGATCGGCGCCCACGCTGGGTCCGGCTGGGGTGGTGGCTGATGGCTGGGTATGGCATTGTTCGTCCCAGTCGTGGGCTGAGGACATGTTTCGTACCGAAGTGAAGATTGAGTTTGTATTGTTTGCTGAGGGTATCCGGTGAAATCTCTGTCTTGGCATTCAAGAGGAGCATTGCCAGTGGTAAAATGCTGAGGACTCTGGTATTGAATCGGCCCTGGTAGAGTTGGGTAGAGTGAATGCGTGCTTGAGGGAACATGGTTAACAGAGTTGCTGGGCCTCTTAATCACTATTCGGGGTTTCCTGTGACTCAGTCAGACCATTGCTCTAGTCACTTGTGATAGATAACTTACTGCTTTGGCGGCGAAGGAGGTGCTGTCTTTCTGGCACCACCATTTATGGGAAGAGCTCCATTGATCAACGCCGTTCTGTTTGTTGTCAGCGAAATATTTCACCAAGGTAGACAACGGGCTCATTGACATGCACACACAAAAGAGGCGCGCCGCAAGCTTTTCCTTAGGGGAGAGCACTTACCCGAACTCAGGATCATGGCCGTACTTGCCCTTCACATATCGAAGCTGTGAAGCAGTGAGGGGCTTGTTGAAGCGCTGATGGTACTTTCTCAGGATCTCGTCGCGCTTCTCATTTTCAAGAGATAGGCGCAGAATGAAGAGAATCTGCTCCTCAGTATATGTGATTTGGCCTACCATGGTGGAAGCTTGTGTTTGTTGGTGGTTTTGAAAATGTGAAGGGTGTGGTGGCAAAGAGTGTTGTGATTAAGTGGAAGATTGATTGAATTTCTGTTTGTAGGTGTGAGCGAGTGTAAAATTCTTGAAAAGGACGCTGGGTTTGTCGTAGGTGAAGGTGTTGAAGGCGAAGATATCCCACGAAGGAAAGGACGGCAATATCGTTCTGGCAGTTTGTGCTGTGATTCAGTTGGAACTAGCAAATTTCCGGAGGCTAGACCGCTCAGCTGACAGAGTTTTGGGGACGGGAAGGAAACTAGACTGGAAATTGCAGTTATTTCATCCGACTTCTTTCTTATGTATTGCTGGAAAGCTTCTGTCTATCGTGTAGTCTAGGTCTAGGTCTAGGTCTACTTCTAAGTACACCCGCCTCTTTATGTCTATGTTTCTAATGTGTAGTATGCAAACAATCAAGTGCATCGCTCGCTTCAACAAATGCTTGCCTTCTACGCCAGTGACTGGCGTGCAAAAACACCCCACCAGCAGTTTACCGGAGAGCCCTCGTCGGCTTCGCCCCAGTCGTCCTGCCCGTCGAGAGTTCCTTCCTCGACGCAGGCAAGCGGGCGTGATTGGTTCTCCATCGCCTCTCTAAAGTTCTGCAGAAGTCTTCTGGTCGTATCGTCTCTCAGCGGCACCATGACGACTGCGCGAGCATCCTCCTCCAGGGAAAGCTGATCTGAAAAAGCACCGGCCAAGAGGCCTGGATGGATGTCATCGTAGAGCGGATCAGCAGCAAGAACGACCTATGATGTCTGTCAGCCATTGTTCTAACCAAAGACACCTGATGGGATCACCAACCTTGAACTGGTTCTTCTTCTCAAAGAGGTCTTGGTCGACTTCGTCCTCCCCTGAGCCTCCCCATGTAAGAGCCCCCGCATCGAGCGAACCTCCGAGCTTCTCTACAGTCGCACGGTTGGCTTCGACATTGAACCGCAGGTTCTCCATGATATCGGGCAAGTCGCTCAAGATAACGTGGACCTTCCATAAGGCAGCTGCCGCCAGACCGAGAAGCCCAGTACCGGATCCCAGCTCCAACACGGGCGGGCGAGGCTGGCCAAGTGACTCATCAAAAAGACGGAACAGAGACGTAGGGCCAAGACTAGGTAGGTACTGAGCAAGCACATAGGACGAGGCCCAGGTCTTGAGGCCGAGTGAGTCGCCAGTCAGGGGCGGCTCCCGAATGATGAGCTCAAAGGTCGGAGTGCGGGCATCCTCTCTGAAGGGCCACCGCCTGGTGATCTCGCCCATTGCTACTTCGCGTCAGAAGTTGCACCAGCATACAGTCTCCCTCACGTACCTGTCCGTCCACAACGCTCCGTCATCCTCTTGCTCGCTTCCGACCAAATCGCCTCCTTCTCATCGTCATCCTCGATCCATGCAAGTCCGCTCTTGATGATGGACGAGAGGTACATTGATACCTCACGCCGGAAGTACATCGTGGCTTCCTGCTCGTGAACGATCTCCGATCGCTTGCGCTTGTGACTCCATATCGGGGGGCTGAGTTCCAGCTGCTTCAAGGTGCTGAGTAAGTCTTCACTTGATGGCTTCTGCCACATTTGAGGGAAATCTTTAGGCTCGAGTGACATCTTGGCGGTTGAATCAAGGTTCTATTAGGGGCTCTCTATGATGAAGTTTATGTTTTCTAAAACACCAGGGGACTTTGATAATGAAGAAGAAGTGGTTGCCAAACAAAGGAGAGGCGCAGGGTATTCCTGAAAGTTTATGGGAAAGGGGGTTCAGCCACTGGAAAAATTCGCTGGCGGTCTGGACTTTCCGCTAAGGTACCCAAGGGACCCCATCGCCAAAAGCACCCGACGCACTGAGACCAACCAACGTTAACGCCGACAGGGACCCTTATCGTTATCGCATGCGCCTGACCCATTAAACGTGGGGTTCATATCACTGATCTGGCAGGTGGGGACCCACGTCCTCAAGGGTCTTTCCCTCGCAAGGTTCGTTCCTGCGGTTGCTGTTGATTGGTTGGCCTCACATGCAAGGCTGCAGCGGAGTCACAGATCAACCGACCCCACGTCACAGTATAAAATAGGCTGCAATTTTTGCGGCGCTTCCAACTTCTCTCCTCTTTTTTCTCTCTTCAAGCACCGTCCTCTTCAACGCTGCGTTTCTATGCTACGAACAGAGAGTTTGTGCGCAAGCACGATCTCTCGAGAAGTTCATCTTCTCAGAATGGCATATGAGAAATTCGGAGTAACATCTTCACTACCACCCAATGTCTCCTGCCCTGTGTGGGATGACGGGTCTGCCCGCGAGGGTCTGGCGTGACTTCACGCTTGCAATTGGCATCAGAAAAGCAGGGCCCGCAGCCGTCCTCGTGTATACCCTTCGGGGGAAGACGGGGTTCTGGACTCGGTGACCCTTTGGGAGAGTCATTGCGAAGATTGTGCACAGCACTTGAGTGCGATACGCAGCGTCTGGGATCCCGACTGGCTTCGGCTGGGCGGGGGACTTGACAATTCAATTCCGATCATTCTGTTGAGGACGGTGCTTCACTTTTTTCTTTCCCAGGTAAGCCTGCTCTCTCCCGTCGCTCAAGTTCAAAGGATACTACTAACAATCCAAATACATCTTTATCTCCTAGCTTCACCCATCAATATCAACGACCACATTACCAAGTCCCTGAGGGCGCAACAGGAGACAAATCTTTCGTCTGCTGCCACTGCGCATCCTTGTTTTCGGCCTGGTCATTGCTGGTATCCTCCTCTTGGGCATGCTCGTTGTTGTCACAAGCGCCGCCATCCGCCGTTGCTTCTGGTGTCAGTTGTGGTTTGACGTTGCTACTAGTCGGTGGGCTCACCTGGGCCAGCTACGGTAGGTAGGTCGAGGTCCCTCCATAGGTGGGCGTTGGACTTGGTGAGGTTGCGTGCCCAGATGAACTTCTCGATGGCCTTGCTGCAGGCCTCATGATCTTCGTCGGCCTCTCTAGCGAGCTCCAAGGCTTCCTCGACAGCGTAGATGACGCCATCGATGTGACTCCTGATGACTCTGTCCTGATCCTTCGACGTGGTCGCGGGTGGAATCTCGTAGCAAGTGGAATTCTTAAGACTCGTCAAGCCATGCTTGACCTGTGCTCTCACGCTCCTGAAGCTGGGCGCTTTCTCGCGCTTGCCCGCGGCCTTTCTCTCATCCTCCTCCTTTCGCGCATTCGTCTGCAGCATGTCGGCCCACATGTCCCCCAGTGTATCCTTCTGCACGAATGCTCTGACGTCGGGAGTGATCTTGCTGTCGAAGTCGTCGTGTGCCTTCTTGTACATCCAGTGAGCCGCGCTGAGTTGGTCGTGAAGATGCTCCAGCGAGAACCTAGCCCCCAACAGCCACTCCTCGCGCGCTGCGTTGTCGTAGGTGAGCGCAGCCGTGACCAAGTCCTTGCTGGTGGTGCTCTTCTCTCCCTCACGACTCTTGGTGCTGCGACGACTGCCCTCGCGGCTGCTCTTGTCCTTGCGATCCCGTTCGGGGCTGTCGTTGCCCTGTTGGCCTCGCCGGGAACGCCTGGCTTCCTCGCTCGACCTTGGAGAAACGGGAGGCGAGCGTCCGTTGTTGGCGTTGGAGACGGTGGGTGCCGCGAAGGCGTAGACGAAGCCGTTCCTGGGCAGCGGCACGGGCAGGGAGGACTGGAAGCTGTCGAAGTGGAATGCGTCATGCGACGTGCGACCGTAGTCGTCCATGTAGAGAGGTCTGTTATGATGCGGGATGAAACGTTCTCGTGACATTGCGTTGGGCTGCTCGGGAAAAGACTTGGAGCGATTTGGAAGACGGTGACGTTGTTGCCTTGATTGATCAGAGTCACGGCTTCAGGGTTCTTGTTGGGACTTGGTGGCATTGCGCCGGCCTAGGACGTATATATCTGGCCTTGGCTGTGGCAGCTAGCTGTCTTGTCAGCGCAGTGAAGCTCTTTGAACCTTTGTGGTGAATGTTGTGGCAGAAGCCTGCGATGCGGTATCGTCCCCAAGCATCAATTCCTACAAAGCTGCATAGACATATGCTTGCATACAAAGGAAGCCGCACAAAACCGATGCGCCGGCACAAGACATGCATTTCCATCCGGATAAGCAAGCGTATTCTGCAGAGTCCATGTCCCAAAGGCTTTTTTGCCAGATTCAACCCCCCCCCCAAAGAGCAAACAGGCCCAAGTTTGTCCCACCTTGACGCCAAACACCCATCGCTTGCTGGCCTACCCAGCAGAGCAGGAAGCAACCTCCTCCAACAACGGCACTTGCAAACCCCAAAACCCGATCTTTCAAATGCCATCTCCAGAATTCTTTCTAGGAACATCTTCGCTCTTGGTGAAAGCATCCGTACCAACGGCCCCCGACCGCGGGTACCCGCGCCACCCAAAGGGGCAGGGTGACATTGACCCAAGTGGCAATCCGGGCTCAACCGCGCCATCATCCCGGGGGTTAACCAAAGCTTAAAAACGACAACCGCACTACAGCGGCCCGGAAGGCGCGGCGGCAGCGGGGGAAAAGAAGGCCAAGCTAAGGGACGCGCGAGCCGCGGGCGCGGGCGGGTGGACGGGCGGGCGGCCCCTCCTGCTTCCCAATTATCCACCCCCTGCTCGTTATTACGGTCTTCCCGTACCGTGGTAAAACACCCCTCCCTTCGTTTGCCAACATCCAACATCCAGCATCCCGTCGCGCATGTTCTGGAAGAAACAACGACGGGAACACCCCCTCCCCCAGACAGCTCCGTCCATTTCCTCCTCCCCCTACACGACGATTGAGTTTTGGGAAAGGAAAAAACATGTTGCCACCGAAATTCATCATGTTCGGCGGCGGCGGCGGCGCGGCTTGGACCAGAAGCTTTCGGCGGCGCAGCGCACGCACCGCCGCCCTCTTTTTATGCGTTGTGCCACCTCGGCTTACACACGATCCTTCCGTCAGCTTGTACGAGAGCCTCGTGTGACGTCTCTCTCTCTCTCTCTCTTTCTGTGTGTGTGCGTGCGTGTCTCTCGCAAGACGGGAAAGGAAAAAGGAATCTAGCCTACTGAACACGAACTTGCGGGGTGCCGAAAGGGGTAAGAAGGAAGCAGGAAACACACAGCACACGCATTTCATGTCTTCAACGGTCAACCCCGATCGCACCTAGTTAATAGGTAAGACAAACTAGCCAGGCAGACGGATGGAATACTACCAAAAGAACCAATCCTTCGAGGCGAATCGATCGCCCGGCACAAAATACGAATGATGGAAAAAGGGGGGGGGCATCACGAAACAGAGAGACAGATAGATGGCGCCCCGTCTTATTACCGTTGAAATCAACTTTAAAGAGCAAAAACACGAAATTCCTCCCGTAAATATTGCGGGGAGCTCTGGTGGATTCACAGGAGACACCCCCATCCCATCCCATCCCGCAGCGCCCCCTTTCCGTTCTGTACGTAGTGCAAGAGAGAGGGAAACCAGCAGAGACCCAGTAATTCGTAGCAACAGAAATTTTGGGGACCTTGATTTTTTGCGAACCTTATGTGGGGGAAAGCGAAATGATCGACGTCACAAACTGCAGCATCGACAACAACGACAGGCGCAAAGAGGGAGGGGGATGGGGGATGGGGGATGGGGGATGGATGCTCTCCCCTTCTGTACTATTGTTTTGGTTCATTACTTCCTGGGATATGCATCCCATCTGCATATGAAATGCAAGCTGCAGCTGTGGATATGTCCAAAGGACGCTGCAGTGCACGGCTGCTTGCATCGCTGCAGAGCGGGAATGACGTTGACAATTTGCATAAAAAAGCGGCAAAGATCAGCTAGACGCCGTTGCACAACATGGGCTGTCACATGGGGGAACAAAGGACGTGTTCATCATGAGGATATCATTTTCGATTTTTGATTTCTGTGTGAGTGGCTACCTCGTGGTATCAAAGAAAATGAAGAAAAAGGAAGGGGGAAGAAAGTAAGCCTCCCCCGAAATTCAAGAGACGATGTCAAAATGCTGGCCCGTATCCACGGTGTTCCAGCTCGGTTTTTTTTTGTCCATGCAATCCTATATGCTGGTCGCCAATGCCGCCTGACCTTTGATGCAAATGCCATCCAGTCCAAAAATATGAAAAGAGAAAGGGAAATGAAGAATCATTCGCTGTTGCTGATGCTGGTCTCATGTGGCCGTCCTGTCCAGGATCTGGCGAGATATCCCCGTGAATTAACGCTTATGGGGAAAAAAAGAAAATCAATCAAAAAAGCCGCCGCAAATCAAGTTTGCCTTTTCGCCTCATCCTTCTTCGCTGATCTCGTCAACACGTTCCTCTTGAGCTGTCTGGGCTGTCCGTTCTCAGTCGCCCTCTAGGCGACTGCGATGGGAGGCGGGCACTCCCTGTAGATCTCCGTCTTCATGACCTTTAGTCGTTCGCGCATGTCGAGCAGGTCGGCCATCTTGTCATCAGGCGGGTGTGACATGTCGGCAATTTCCCAGTGCAGAGCCTCATACTTTTCATAGAACAGCTTGAAACGCTGGGCCTTGCTGACCAGGTCGGGGCTTAGCATGCGCTGGCGCTTGGGGGCGGTCTTGGCCCGGGCGCTGTCGATGGAGGAGTCGGAAGATTCCATGGCCTTGCGCTTCCTGGGTGCTGACTGTTCGAAATCTGAAGCATTCGTGGGCGGTGACGAAGCTAGCGGCGAAGACTTGACTGGCGATGTGTTCTTGCTCTTGAATGAGACCCCGGACGAATTGCGGGGTGAGGCATGCGAGACATCAGCGGGACGCTGCTTGAGGTTGACGGGTGCCTTGATCGGCGTCGCCTTAGGCTGCTTCGCCCGTTTCGCAAGGGGCGCGCCAGAGCTGGAGCTGCTGTCGTCTGCTTCCTCCTCCCGGTGTCGCTTAGGCGGCTGCGACTTGACCGTCTTGATTGCCTCCCGCTCAACTGACCTCTCCTTTGGTCGCTCAATTGACTTCTCAACCGGTCGCTCAATTTGCTTCTCAGGCCTCTCGGGCTTCTCAACAGGCTTCGGCCTGGGCTTTGGCGCTGCAATCTTGGGCTTCGGAGGCAGCGAAGTATCCGGCTTCTTCTTGGGCGCAGGGACGGTGGCGGCTGCCGCGGGTGCTGGTCTGGGTTTGGCTGCCGCAATGCTCGCCATTGGCTTGTCCTCTGACGATTCAGAGTCCGAATCCGAGTTCGTGATAAACTCGGCGGAAAGAACCTTCTTGCCGGGGGCAGGTGCCTTCTCCTTCTTCTTTTCTGCGGCCGCCTTGGCTGCGGTAGCTGCCTTGCTTTGCGACTTCCACTTCTTCGCCGGGGGCGGGTCGGGGGCAGCCTTCTTTGGCTTCGGCGGTAAGGGGTTTGATGAAGATCTTGACATGGTTTCGCCGCCCTTCTTGGTTGTTTCCTTGAGGACGTCTTCGTTGTCGTCAGCAGGCTCCTGCACCTGAATCTTCGGTGGTGGAGCCGCAGAGGCTTTCGCGATGTTCGCTTGCAGCTTGCTGAGAATCTTGCCCTTGCCTCGCTCCTCCCTGGGCAGGAGCTTCTGCCACTCGGGCTCCGTTGTTGCCAATCGCATCTTGTCGAACTGACGGATCGCGTTGTCGATCGCTTTCTGTCGGGTATCTTGGGTATCATAATCGTACTTCCACACGTCCAATTCTTTCCAGTAGTTTTTTCTCAAAGCCCACTTCTGCGCATCCTTCTCGAATTGGGCAACCTTCTCCAGAGCTGGCTTGAACTCTTCCTCCTTGCCACTCCACAGGTCTTCCAAGTAGTCTTCCGAGCGGTCTTGCACAGCAAGTTCGTGGACGATCATGGATCGCTGCTCCTTAAACTTCTCGACGACTTGCTGTGATGAGGAGAAGACCGCATTCGTCGACGGGGAGCTGACGGCTACCAGCGCCGGCGATGATGGCGAAGACTTTCCGCCGCCATTGCCGTACGAGGCCATGCTCGACAGCAGTTTCGACTTGGCTTTGGTGTTTCCCGTAGCCTTCTTCGTCGGCAGTGGCTTGTCCATGACCTGCGACCTATTTGCCCTGTTAGTTGTGCCACGGCCAGCATGACCCATTCACCGTCCACATACGTCTTCTTCGATGCGTTGGCCGCTTTGATGGAGTTCTGCAGGTTCTCTGTATCCGAGTCCATGCCTGACGACGAGGTGGAAGGGGCAGGCTTGGCCTTGGCTCGCTCGGCCTTCTTGGGTGCCTCGGAGCCGGGGAGCTTCTTCCATAATGACGTTGGCTGCGGTAGTCGTGTGGCTCGTTTCGTCGATTCGAAGGGTTTCGTGAGGAAGAGGTCGGAGGGAAAGGAGTCGGAAGCCGGAGAGAGGGTATGCGCGCTTGAGCCGTAGAGCAGTGTCTTTGCAGGAAAGTCCCGTCAGCATACATGAAGATAAACTCCCTTTGGAGGGTGGGTTGGGTTTGGGAACAATGCTGAGGCTCGCCGCGGTTGCTCTCGACTGGTAGCGATGCAGCGTTTGTCATGCATGCAGGCTGGCCCAGATGGTGGTTGTTCCCGTCGGCGAGACAATAGGATTGTGGCCGGGGTTCTCGGAATGCAAGGCAAAACAGTGGTGATTACTTACTGGGCTGCTCCCCAAGGATAGTTGGAGGTCTTCACCACTCTGAACGCACTTGATCAAGTCCTCGAGGACATTGTCGGAGAGGTTGATGGTGAAGGCTTGAGGGGGCACGGGGTTGCCCGAGGCGGCCGAGCTCTCAAGAATGAGGCCGGTATCCGGAACCCTGATCGAAGGCATCGTGGATCTCGAGAGGTCACGCGAATCGGTTCGGTTGTAGGCGGGTTGCACCTCGCATGCTCTGGCTCGGGATTCCAAGGGAGCAATCAGAAGGCAGACGGGTGTAAGGTCGGATTGGAGGGTCGGAGAAGGGAGTCGGCGGTGGTTCGTTGCGGTCTCCCGGGTTGTTGCGTATATTATTCTCGCAGGTGGACTCTGGGGCGGGTAAGTAAGGCAGGCCAGGACGTCACTTTTCCATAGCCAGCGGACTGGGCAGCAGTTGGGAAGTGAAGGCCGGTTGTGCCGGTGAATCACTTCTCGTCTGAACAAAAACCCAGAAACCAAGGTGACAAAGCAGTAAAATAACACAGTAGAAGTTTGCCCCGGAGGGAATAGTGGTGGTGAGGAGGTGAAGGTGAGAGAGGAAGTCGAGATCAGGAACAGGAGGAGAGAGAGCACATACGCTTTGGCCGTGGCCGTGGTGGTAGGAACGGTATTACGGGATGGGAAGCACAGCCAGTCAGCCCAGTCAAGGTGCCCGCCCAGGTTCCGCCCCAGCCAAAAAGGTATCCATACGGGCCAGCAAGAGAGCGAAGAGAGAGACAGGGCCAACTTTGGGGGTGAGGTGTGAGGGACCTGACTGACACTGAGAGCCCAGCAGTCCAGCGCACGCCGGACCGCAGCAGGGCCATCCACCACGGCCGCCTCCAGACGCAACAGGGCACCCACCGGCACTAATTAGTGCGGGTACCGCAAGAGGTACTTGGACACTCTGGAGAACATGACCTGCAGCCCGCTGGATCGACCGCTAAACGCTGCTGGAGGAAGATCGATTTACTGGCAGACCAAGTAGGCCGCATGTACTGCCCCCCATGCAAGACAGGGTTGCGGCGCCTGGGCAACAAGTGGTACTTGGCAGATACTTTGCTGAGTTCATCGGCTGAGTTCCCAGGAGAGTGAAGGAGGGAGGGGGGAGGGGGGGCAGAATGAGGAAGAATAGACCCACTCTGCGTGCGATCTCATGGGCAACCAGCGTCTGTGACTGGCTGAACAGCCGGTCGCGGTCGGGGGTCTGGTCGCCGGCGGCTTGTACCTCAAGTACCTCCTACCTTTTTCGCGTAACGACAGGGGGATCGGGGATACCCATGACAAGGGGGGCAGCCTATGGGCGATACCTCCCTCAGGTACCTTACCTACTCTGCTGCGAATGCTCCCCCAGCCAAAGTAAGGTAATCCGCAGTGCACCTGAGGTAAGGTAGGTAAGGCAAGAAAGGCAAGGGCATGGTATTCTGGCTTTGCAGACAATAATAACTTCCGACCAGCCTAGACGGGGAAACGTGAGGCAAAATTCGGGATAGAGCGCGTGGGCTGGGCTGGGCTTGGCTGGGCTGTCGTTGTACTACAAGACGGCACGGTTTGGGTGCCGCTGAGTGTGATGACTGATGAGCCATGACGAGGTGGTGAGTTGGATCACTCAGAGCCAGTCACGCACTCATGGTGCCACATGGGCAGAACACATCATGGGCCCCCCAAGGCAAGTTGGCCCTGGAGATGGAGATGGCGATGGATCATGGAGCCGTGACCGCAAGAACAGAGAGAGAGAGAGAGGAAGAAAGACTGGCCCTGGCAACAATAACAGCAACAACACCACCGCCCACCGCAATGACACGACGGACCAAGTGGGCAGTCCGCGGGCGAGAGTGGCTAATGGCATGCATCGAAACGTCCGCCGCGGCAACTGGGCAAAGACTTCCGACAGCGGCCGTCGAATCCCGCAAACCTCGTCCCATGCCCATTCATTTAACGTATTTGCATCTCTTTATTTTTTTGCCCGCCTCCCCGAACTCCATGTCCTATTCAGGGTCCACACTTGACAGGACGATATTGAAGAGGTGCGAATAAAACCGTAATAGATGAATAAGAAACTGTAAAACATGCCTTTCCAGGCAATGTAATTGCTCCCGGCCTTGAGCGGGAGAGACACTGGAGACACATCAAACCTGCATCGCATTTACGGAAGAATAGTATTTGGATTTGTACGTATGTATTTTGGGCCTCACCTTCCTCCTTTCCCTTGAACTCCAGACAGGTCAGGTCCCCTGAGAGGCTGGGATTGATTGGATCTGTTGTCCCGCTGCCTGGTCCTGTTCCCACCATATGGAAAAGTTCCTTGACCCCTGTCGTTATTGACCTCCGATTTCCTCCCTCTCCCTCACTACGCCCGCTCATTTGTGATGAGATTCCAAAAGGGAAGCAGATAGAAAAGGTCAGGACGAGCAGTCGCTCGACAGATACCGCGGCTAACGGAAACGGCACAACAGGCAGGAAGGGACGTGGCAAACCAAAACCGCTGCGCTATTTGTCTTTGTCTCGCTGTTTCCATGGACCGCTGCCATCGTTCCAATATCTTTGGCCGATGTTTCTGGTCCTGTGGGGAGGGACAGAAACATGGTGCAACCGTCCGCCGGCTTGGGTAAGATGGGCATCTTCCCTTGAGAACGGCAGGCCAGCCATACAGCAACGTGAAGTGCTTCTACAGCGCCATTCGGGTCTTTTTTATTGTTGCTTCTTTGCCTCGAAATGTTTGAACGACGGGCTATCCGTCCAAACTTGACACACGGCCGCGAACCTTAATGGGAATTGAACTGGAGCAGTCAAGGGCAGAACCGCTTTGTCCGGCTCAGCCCAGTCCCAGGTCGACCGTAGCTAGCGGATCTGCCACCCGAACGTGGCTCTCGCCGTCTCAACTGTAACATCGTTACAAACCTCCCTCCAATCCCTCGCTCTCTCTCGCCGACCTTTGTCATTCTGCGGCATGCGCACAGCATATGCTTGAGCACACATAGACCGCCTCGTCATCTGGTAATCCGCGGATATACGTGCTTCCGTAGGCACGCGGTACACACGAGACGAGATGGTAGAGACCACTTGGCGTGCGTGATGAAAACGCATTGATTCGAGTATCAACGGCCATTTTTGGCCTCGTTACCCGCCGTTGGCTGTCCTCGCACTCTTGACAGTCCCACGATTGTATTCGTAGGGACGACGCCGATCCACTTGCGTGTTACTGTGCAGCGCTATCCTCAGGTGAGAGACGGTCTCCTGTCTTGGCCTGGTGCTGCAGTGCTGTGCTGCCCTCCTCCCGAGTGGGCTGAGTACCCAGGGCGTACCTTGACTGCAAAACACCGCTGGCCCCTACCAGACGGATACCCACGACGTAGGTATCAAGTTGGGTAGTGTAGTGGGTGCACTGGGCCAGGAGCGGCTAGTGCCCACCCTGCTGGGCCTCGAACAGAGGCAAATGTCGCTGGTTTGATGATTGGCAATGATTGCTGACTTTTGATACCGGGGGAAGTATCCCGCCAGACTGGTCACCGATAGGGCAGTTGGCCGGCGTACCTTGGGGCATTTTCTGGCAATGGCGCAGATTGAAACGAACATCAGCACTCTTGGGTCGAGTCAGGGGTAAATTGTGGACGGCGATGACAGGTGCTTCTAGAAGTGTTTTCTACCCCTTCACTTTCGCTTCGCCCATGCTGCTGTTGGCAGAGCCTAGCAGGGCGGGCGTGGACAGGCTGACCATGGTGCTGCTGACCTCATGTGGCCCTGCGCTGTGTTCCTTGGCCTGGGTTGACTCTTCGGTCGGTGGCCGGCGACTGATGGGATTTTGACCTAAGGTAACGTTGACTGGGCAGACGGTACGGATACTGCGTCGTGCTACGCAGTACACGCCGCATGTTGTCACTGGTGCTCCGATGCGTGCCTGACGAGCCCCATTTTGCGGAGGGTACGTCTGCATCAGTATGTGCTGTACCCGGTTCTGGTGTACCTGCCCAAGGCCGCCCGCCACGACACCACCCACGCCATATCCATGCCACGCAGAACGCATTCGTTCGACTTATTGTCGGGAAATGCTGAGAGACATTTGTGTTTGGTCGCCGCTGCTGTTGCGGCTCGCAGAACTATGGTTCAATGGGGCCCACGGCGGGCGGGACGGAAGCACGAACTCGAGGGACCGAATGCAATTGAGGTTTGTCTCTTGCACATGGTCCCGGCTCTTGCTCGGCGCAGGGGCGGAAAGCGAGGCGTGGCATCCGTCGTCCGTCCGTTCGTACCTTAAAGGTAAAGACAAAGTCAAAGTGAGGCAAGGTGAGGTGACGTGAGGGGCCAGCTCGCGGAAGCAAACGAGCTACGTCGTCGAGGTCGTCTCTTGTTGAACGGAGACTGGAGTGACAAAAGGGCGGTTGTAGGTATGTAACTGGGGTTGCCAAGTTCCCTCTTCTCTGGCTTCCGCAGCGACGGCTGCAGGAGAGCGGACCTCTTGAGGGTCCGTTGGGTCTAGCCTCGCTTGCTCTGTCACTTGATTCCCCGCCGCGGGAGTACATTGTTGAGCGGATGGATGGATGTATGTATGTATGTATGTATGTACACACATGGCCTCGGAGCTTCTGCGTCGAGCGGCGGCGGTTGCATGCTGTGTTGTTCCTGGATCCTGAGTCACTGACGGCAGCGATTGGCAAGGTGTAGCATACGCTCATTCGTGATGAAGAGGACGAGACAGGCGACTAGTAGAGCCACGCAAATTTCGGTGAGATGAGGTGAGAATTCGGGCGGTCTGCAAAGGGAGGCAAGAGCGGTCTGAAGCTGTGTTAGGGGTCAGTACGAATTTTCGCTTGAGGTGCCCAAAAGAAACCAATTAGAAAAAAAAAAAAAGGAGACAAGATGGCTGGTTGGGAGAAATGCAAAACGCATGGGGAAAAGTTCGGTGGTCTTCGAAACAAGACAATATTGATGAGGCGGTCGATAGAGCAAAGGCTCTCTTCTGCTCACTCTCTGCTGCCATCTGTCATTCGCTCCCGGGAATACTCGAGGCACCAATAGCGGTTGAATTGTTGAGCGCATGAGTTCTTCCTGACGAGGTGGTCGAGGATACTTTTGCCGTCGTCGCTGTCATTGTCGCAGTTCGCTGCTGCTGCTGCTGCTGCTGCTGCTGCTACCGGCGCCGCTGCCGCTACCGCTGCCGCTGCTGGTCTTCCCGCTCTCAGTGCCCAAGCACCCAAATACCTCTCGCCTACGGGCCAGAGAGTGGAAGGGAAGTACCCAAGGTAAGGTAACGGCGATGATGTGCCGGGGGCACGGGAGGACCGCTTTGGTAGCAGCCACGAGGTCATGTACCGCTGCAGTACCTCTCGATGGAGACTGCAATTGCATATGTGGGTCAAAGACTGGTACGTACCTCACTCACTAAGGAAACTTAGCAGGCACTCACTTGGATGGCAGCCACACTCCTCGGCTGGCAAACCCATGGTCCAGTGAGCTCTTGGCTTGACAACGCCTCAAAGACTCCATGAGCCGATGGTGTGTTTCCCCGGAATGACGAAAAAGCAAACTCCAAATCGATGCAGCAAGACCCAACAACTGACTGCCCCGCGAGGGGTTCCTGCCGCCCGTCCAGTCCTTCTGTACAGCACTGGATGGACGTATCCGTATGCACGCAGCAGACAATCAACTCTTGACGTCCTCGGTCGCGAAGACCTTTCTTCTTTTCCCGCCTGGCTGCCCCCCGCCTCCTCGGACGGCTTTGGAATCAAGATTGAGAACCTGTCTGTAGTCCAAGCACCTTGCCTTGCCGCGTTGCTGCTGCGTACCAGAGGTAGGGAGCCGGGGTTCGGAAGAGCTGCGACTAATCAGCCATTCGGGTCACCGTGCTGCCAAATTGAAAGAAAGACCCGTTCTTGTCTCCGTAATAGCTTCCTCGGGGCTTGGGAGCATGGTGCGCGATGATGGGTGATGCCTGAGTAAGGGGTCCGCTGGTTCGTCCTCTCACTCTCTGCCTTTTCGCACTCTGCGAGTACGGAGGACGCGGCCAAAAGTATTTATACATCCCCACTTTTAATCACAGTACGGCCAACCAGAAGCTAGCTAAACTTCAGCACTAGCCCCTAGCGCCTCTAACTACCCCTCCACCCTACCTCGACGTACGTAGTTAATTTTACTACTACTATAATCGTAAAAAAACGCTAAATTTTTACTATACTACTAAAAGTACTCTATATAACGTAAATATTATACTTCTAAAGTTATATTTAAACTTTCTTACCCCTTTTTACTCTATATACTAATTTTCTACTTTAAAATTATTTATATTATTAATTTCTAACTATCTAGCTTCTTTAGTATAATATATATTATATTTACTAACTTTATAATCTAAATTAAGATTATTAAACTTATTAATTATTATTTATTATAAATTATTATTATTTATAACTATAATATTTAGTATAGCTAAAAAAGTATTAATTTTAGTATATAATACTACTTCTTCTATTATTATTAATATTAGTAAAGCTACTCCTTCTTTATATTTATTACTCCTTTTCAGTTAAATTACTTATTAAATATTCTACTAGATTTACTTTATAAAGTACTATAACTTCTTAAATAGGAAGTTCTTCTAGTTTACTTTCTATATTTAAGTTAATCTCTAGTAGCTATTAATATTAATAAGCTCTTACTATTACTTTAGATATACCTATAGAAGCTTAATTATAAAAAAATCTAGGGAATTTACTAGCTAATTTATAAGAGTTATTTCTAACTTCTCTTATAGCTTTTAGTTCTAATATAAAGTATAAAAACTAATATTATTTTTTATACTATTATCTCTAAGTAAGTATATAGCTATCTTTATAAAAAGTATAAAAAGTAGCTTCAAAATTTAATACTAATATTAGTACTAGTTAATACTACCTTTTTTTAAGCTTTACTTTATTATACCTATTTTAGCTATATATTTCTATTATTTTAGCTTTAAAAGCTTCCTTTTTAAGCTAGCTACTCTTATAACTTCTATAGCTTCTTATTTTACTTAATCTTCTACTTTGTAGTATTAATTATATCTACTTATTTATTACTAGTATTACTTTATTTATTTTTTAATTCCTAGTTCTATATATAATAGAGCTTAACTTTATACTAGTAAAAGTATCCCTAGAATATAAACTCTTACTAACTTTTCTATTTATATTTAATAATATAGTTATAAAAAGTTTTATAAGGTTTTTACTAAACTTTCTACTTATTATAAATTAACTCTAATATTATAGAGGTCTTATTACTTTATATAACTTTTTTTTAGTTCTTAATTATTTATAACTTATACTATAATACTTATTATAGTTATACCTTTTTTTATTAGTTATTTAAGCTTAGTTTAGTTATTAGTTTAATATTATAGAAATACTACTTTTTAAGATATTAATATATAATTTACTAACTAATTAAGAAGTTATTTTAAATAAATATATAGTAGATTATATTAATAATTTATATAAAGTACTACTTAGTAGTTAAATTTTTTATTAGAATTTCTAAAATTAAAGCTTTAAATTTATTAATAATAACTAGTAGATATTTATATTAATAGCTATTCTTAATATATATATTAAGAATAATATCTCTTAGTTACTATTTTTAATCTCTAGCTTTTTTATATATTAAAATAAATATATTTTAGAGTATATTAAAATCCTTATAGATCTTAGTAATTATTAACTTACTTAACTTCTATAAAGCTAAGATTAAAGCTTTTATTATAATATTTTATTCTTTTAACTTTATTAGTATTATAAAACTAAATATATATAGTAGTATTAGTAGTATTTAGTTTAAAATAAAAGTCTCCCCCCCTTTTAAAACTAACTTCTAAATAGGATATTAGTATTAATATAATAGTATAAGCTAATTTTTAATTAGAGTATCTTTATTTTAATATACTAATATTATATACGAAATAGGTAAAAGATTATCTATAGTAGCTATAGCCTAAATCCTACTAATAATCGCACGGCGATATAGGACCCCTGATATACGAATACTTTTGGCCGCGTCCTCCGTACATACATACGGCGCAAACCACCCGTCTCGTTTCTCCATTATACCACTCAACGAACACTGAGTTCGGCCAACACAGCCGATACAGAGCAATGTGTCGATGCCCAGGCGGTCCTGGTCAGAATCGCCCGTATGGCCAGCCTGCGCCCATCCGCGGACGTCACACGGGACATTATCATGGCTGGGATTGGATACCTCAGACCCAAGTTCCGTGCCGGTACTGACTGAGCCTTGGTTTCTGAAGAGGCGTATGATGGGCAACCTCTCAGCGACCGAGCCTTGTCCAGATGACGAGAGCAGCACACCCAATCACCTTGGCCAGTTGGTGCGTCTATCCAGTCCAGCTTCGGTATAAAGCACGGCGCAAGGCGAGCTCGTACTTGATGACTGGGGGCTACCGTAGTCTACTTAGCAGAGGCTGCCGATCGATCTTGGTTGCGACGTCTGGCAGCAATCCCAGTGACAGGCACACACACACACACACACACACACATACTTCGTACACAGGCACACAGGTTGGCTGCACACTGCCACATGCAGAAGTGAATTGAGATGAGCTAGGTTGCCTTGTCCGACCTAAACTCGTCTGCCAGGAAGACGGCTGATGGCAGCTGGAGATTCGGCCCCGGCGGAAGGTGCTGCACGTCTGGATCGCCTGCCAAACACACTCAAAGCCGTTCGGCGGGTGCATTGGTCTTGGGGAGGTGCTTGTCCTCGTCCCAAATGCCACTGAAACACTTTTTTTATCGAGGACGTGATTTTTCCTTCTTCCTGCGTCTTGCTCTTTTGCTGTTTTCCCTAGTAACTGACGGTAAAGACACAAGCGGGGACCCTGTTTCTGTTCTGTTCCTGTTTGAGACTTGGGCCGAATCGAGCAACGGCATCTTCCTGCTTTCATCCAAGGAATAACGTCTTTGCCAGTTAACCCGTCGGTAGTGGCCCCCCACCTGCTCCTGTCACGAGACGGAGTCCTCGCTGGGAAGAGGTAGCAGGTGACAATCGGGATAATGGGCCTTTGGGTAGATGGCTCGACGATGGCAGAGAAAGAAGCAAAGGAAAACGGTCCAGGAAAGCCAACTCAAAACACTGGCCAATATCACCATCACTGCCTGGTCACCGGCGTGACAGGGTAGGCTGTGAGCAAACCTGAGGTGCAATTCAAGAGGCTGTGGTGGTGGTACACCGTCCAGCCGTCACCGGTGGGTGCCACGACCAAGTTTATGTCAGGTACCTCGCATTGTCTCGGCGCCACGAAAGAAGGAATTCACCACTTTACTGGCTTCATGCCGTCATCTGCAGTCCCTCTTGACCAAACTTCTTCCACCACCCGCGCTTGCCTGCCTGAATAACGCCCCGGAAGAACCAAGCGAGTGGTGTTTGAGACGATGCAGTCGATGAGGCTATTGGAGGCTGCCGACGAACTGCGAGCTGCGAACTGCAAACCCCCAAACCCAAAGCCCAGGGCATTTACCAGCACGGACGGCATGGCTTCAGCCGGACTATGCGTTAGCACACAGTTCGCCTCTCCTGCACGATCCAGACACAGAACGACGGACGCATCGACGATCCTCCGCGCCCGGGGAAGAAGCAACCAACGACTCTCGATCGCCCAGATTCATTCCAGTTGCCCGACCGTCGCCAGATGTCTCTACTTTTGCTGCCGTCTTCACTGAGATGCCGTGGGAAACTGCCCCCATTTCAGCCAGCTAGCCAGCCTCAATCAGCCTTCCCTGGCGGTCCCGCCCCTGGCCTCCCCACCCTCCAATCACCTGGACCTGTCGTCCCTGGCTGCCCGGCATGGCTTCTCACCCGTCCTTTTGTCGACACCCACCTTCATTCGCCACAACCGACGCAACCCTATTTTACGGCGGGATGATTCAGCCGTCTTTGAAGGCAGTCAAGTCGGGTCGAGGCCGAAGGAGTCTCTCGGGAGCGGAGAGAGGAAGAGAAACCCCCCATGAGCATCGTCGGATCCTTTCTTTAAGGCGATGTCTCGGCAAGGAACCTTAATACGGGTTTTCCATCACGCGAGACGTCTGCCAGCAACAGGTACAGATAACCTTACTTTGAGCACCTTAAAGCTGCCCTGGCCTGGGACCACGAATGCCACACTCGCAACGCAGGACGTACGTTGTGCACGTCGTTGTACTCTCCACTATGCCATCTTCCCACGTCTCGGGCCATTAATAAGAAAACAACAACGACAGGCCTGCTTGAGCCCCACTGCAATAAGCATTGGACGTAGTAAAAGTTCAGACGTCAATGGAACAGCCCAAGGGCACCCTCCAGGAAGCCAGCATAAACGTCCAATTTATGATATTCGCCGGCAGCATTCTGTCCCTCAGACGTTTTAATATATCTGCCGTCATTCGCACGTTTGATGCTGCCACCCAAGCTTCTGGCATGGCGATTGATGGTCGTTGCCACGCCTGCCCTTGTCCTGTAACGGGAAAACAGAAACACGCCCAGGCGGTTGGCGGACGCTGGCTGGACTCTCTGAGCCTCTTTCGCTCTCTCTGATCTGGCTTATTGCAGGGGTCGGGATCTTCTACATCCAAATATATCCGGCGGATCCCTTGCCTGGCTGGCGGATGATGGAGCAACAAGAGAAACCCACCGTCAACGGCACGACAGGGAACCGTTGAGCCAGCGTCTGTCAATCTGATCTGACCACACGCGCGAGTGCGGGATATGCTCGATATGACCTGATGAGGGCCAATGTGTCTGCCCCGCGACGAGCCCACGATCAGACGCTGCTCAAGCCACGCTTGCCGGCAACGGCGTGGGGTCAAGCGCCGTCTCTCGAGATATCACAGAACAATCACATCAAGCCCTCCCAGTCACACTTGGTTGACAAAGCCGCTGCATGCCATCAGCTTACTGGGGGCCCGAGATAGCACCGACCCCCGACCCCCCAGCCAAAGAAACATATCGATGGTTTCTGCCTCCGACTTATGGCTGGGTGCATGGTACCCTGTACGGATACTGAAGGATCAAATCTTCAACGAAGTCTGACTGGCACTCCATCCGATGCATGCGGTCGGCCCCAGCTGAGGCGCCGCGAGGTTGCGTGGTTGCTTGAAAGGCGATGGCAGTGACTTGGACCCCTTTTGACGGAATCGAGCAGTGTCTCACTCGCGCCACGGGTCGACCGCATGCTTCAGCGTTGATTCTCTTCGTCTTATGCCCTTCCAGTGAGCTCTAAGCCAGTGCTGGGCAGATATGCATCGGTTTTCTCCGTCAAGTCCCCCTCCATCCCAAACCTGCGGATTCGATGCAAGTTAGGCAGCCTCGCCCTGCACCGCAGTACATCCGTTCTCCCGACCCCAGTACCCGTCTCCTCCTTCTCCTCTCCGGATTGGGCGAGACTTATAATTCTAGCTGCGTTCTGGCAGCCTGTGCCAAACTGGCTTGGGAGACACCAAGAGGACATTCCCGCCTCGAGATAGCGGATGCAGGCCCAACCGAATGGGGGTAGGTACACGCGAAGTACATGCCTCGTTCCCCCGCCTCGTTGTCGACTTGGGGCCTAGATACCGTAGCACGGTCAATAGACTTGTGCGTTGCAGGACACCATCCCCGACCTCCGATCGACGGCTGCCCCTCGGCTTGCAAGAAAGAGCCGGGATTTTCTTGCGCAGAGCAGCAGAATCGAGGAAGGAAAGAATGATACTCTCTCGCAACGCCGATGTGTCGTTACTCTAGGGCTCCCGCTCTTGTCCCAGAGGATCAACTTCGTCTTCCAAGCTGGAAGATCTGGAGTCAAACCCCGGAGTCAGAATGTGTGAGACACTGCAAGACAGACCGGTAGGACAAACCGCTGGAACGGGTTACTCCATCCGAAGATGGCGGACGACCTGGACGGCACGACGGCTACATACAGGAACTAGCCGAGGTACAATATACAGCAAGGTACAGAAATGGTAAAGGACCAAGCAACCCTAATGGAGGGCAGCACCCAAGACGCAAGGAAGAACACTTGAGTACCTTCCTCGCGAGCAGAGACAAGATGAGGACGGGGGCCCAGAGTTCGGATAAGCAAGACCGGCAACTGTCCCGTGCGCATCGAACCTTTTTGATGGGAAGAGAGGCGGATCAACCGACTCGCCAAAGCCAGCCGGACTGCTTCCGCTCCGTACACCACCACTACATCCTGTGAACCCAATGAGAACGGCCTCTTCTCTGATGAAGGACTCGAGCGATTAACACAATTCGACAAGCAGCAAGCATGCCCGCCTACTGCCGGGTAATACGCGACGCAAGCAACGTGGTGGTGGTGGTGGTGGTGGTGGTGAGGGGGGCGAGATGGGATTCATTCGCACTTGATCCTTTTCGCTTGACATCCCTCCGTTCCGGGTGCTCGATTCGGGCCCTGATCTTCCAGATCATCCCCTGCACCGGACCCTGAATTGATTGTCCCTGAACCCTCACGGAGCGCACCACGTTGCTCGGTGCCCCTTCCCCCGCCCAGTCGTGCACACCAAAACATCCACAGCGAGGTTGTCAACAGATTGACAGTCCATCAGATGTTTCCATGTGCGCACAAAGACACGGGAGAAATAAATGTGATGGATTGAATGCTCCGGAGGCGCCATGGGCCCTGCCCCGCCTCCAGCTCACCACGAGGGTACCTCGCGAGCATCTGTATCCGTACGGCCTGGCCCATTTGAGTTTTGTGGAGAGGGGCACAACGGCGAGACACGGGCAGAACGTCTACTAAATACGACCATCACCACCACCACCGCGCCCTCAGACCACACGGGTGTTAACTCTTTATGGCATGGCCTATTGGTGAGGATGCTAACGTGCCCGCAAGAGAAAAGAATATCCGGAAGGTCGTCAAGAGCACCCCCAACCTCGCAGCATCTTTAGCACCAATGGGAGACGGGAAAATCACTCTCTCCTCGGCCGTCACCCGTCGATGTCTGCGACAATCGCACTTGGGAAATCATTAAACTCGCCGACTCCTGGAAAGAAAAGAAGAAACAACTCCTTGACATCCAAAGTGGCCCCGAGGTCCATTGTAGAGAAACGAGTCCCATCGTCGACGCGTCCCAGATCATTTTGGAGAAACATCCCGCCCGCCGCTCTCCACCACGTTTTCGACGAACCACTCCCGTTGCAATTCGCTGGCTGCCCATCCTATTGCCCCCCCGTCTTGTCGATCCGGCAGCAGCCAGCCAGCCATGCGCTCGTCGCTGCTGAATTGTAGAGCAGCAGCAGCCCTTCCATGGTTGCTTCTCTCCTCGGGAGCGTCTGCGTAGTCACAGTATTAGCGTGGTTATGGGCAACTGGTGCGTGAGCACAGCGCCATCTTGGCTTCTTAGCGCATCCCTCTTGAAGTCTTGACCTCGCCTCAAGAGTTTAAACAGTTCGGCGCCGGACGCGGATGCAGTAGGAAATGTGTAGTGGAAGGCTGAGAGTCACACTCTACAAGAAGGGACCTACCTGGGACATTGGGGGGGTCCAGCCAGCCAGCCAGCCAGCCGCTTCTGGCGTCAGGTGAGTGAAGCCGCCGAGGAAATGGACGGGCCTCCGAGACCTGCCACCCGAGTGCCAAGATCATCCACCACTCTTCAGAGGAGGACCCCCGCCGACCCGACCCCCCCTTGTCCCGTGTGCTCCGTCCTCCAGTACGTATCTTACCTCGGAGGTACCTACGATGTTGATGCTGGGTGCCTGAGCAGACAACAGCAACAGCCTCTCCCTCTCCTCAAAGCCACTTCCAATGCCACCTCAATTCAACCCGGGGTGGAGCATCATGATTGATCAGCTGTGCTTTTACGCAAACTGCCCTCCCGCGCTTCGCCCGCTGCCCCAAATTACCACGAGCTTTCGGACCATGTTCCGCGGGCCCGAGACCGCTGCGTCAGTGTCCATAGAAAAAAAAAAGGTACGCAGTTACGCGGTTCGCAGAAGCATGATACATCTGTGAAGATGATATGCCACAGAAGCAGCCGCCACTGGTTCACGCTTCAGGCTCGACCACTGGCTTCTTCTCTCTCTTTTAGTTGATCGCCTCTCTACTACTTAATAGCACGACACGGTTCTGTCGGCCGAGGAAGCCCGGGTTTCCAACGTGTCGGGTCGTCATTTTACATGATTCAAGGGTGAGGGAAGGATGATCAAACTGCGGAGAGGATGCGAGCAAAACTTAAGACGAAAAAAAAAACACACCCAGAGCACAGGCCTCGGTTTCGGCGGCTTTGCTCCATCTCTCTCTTCCTCTCCCTCTCAACCTCTCCTGTGTGCCTGCATTAAGTCGGATTCTGAACCATTGGTGCTGCCATTGGTGAGGGTTAAATTGTGTTGGTTTGGACCTGTTTGGGTACCCGCACCGGATGACCCTCTTTCGACAGCCCAGGACCTACCTGCCTAGAAGCAAAGCAAATGTTGACAGGTCCCCATTGGAGTGCACAATAAGGGTGGGAGGGACAAGCCTTATGTTTTTGCTCTCGGTCTATCGGCTTCGGCGCCGGATCTGTGAGAGGGATGATGGGTGTGGCTAGGTCGATTCGACGCAGAGCTCATCTGAAACGATGACTTGGCCGCGGTGTCCTTCATCGCCATGGACGATACCTGGAGGTTCATAGAGATGCCGAGGACAGCGAGCGTGATTGGCTTGTGTTTGTGATGGGCGTTAACAACGGACGGCTGTGGTTGGCTGTGCGCTTCTGACAACCAGTCGAAACTCGTCGTGATGGCTTCCATATGAAGTTCTCCCAGATCCACGTCCCAATAATCCTTACGTTTCCGCTGGCAATGTTCAGCGGAGCTCGCAAGCCCGCGCCCACATAGGTCTCTGAGTCCGTATTGAGCATCAAATTCTCGTTGTCAACGACCATTTCTACCAGCTCCGAAAGGATTGTGACAGCAACCCGTCCCTCTGCTCCTTAACTTAGTGGATTCGCATCCACACCAAGCGTTGGTCAAGCTGTTTTCACCAATTGGTCAGGACAGGACATACGCAATAAACATCTGTATTGTGACGGTGGATAGACGGGCTCCCTTGCCCTCCCGAAAAGATGGCGATGTTGAGATGCTAGACAGACGGCATTTCAACTCCCTTTTTGAGTCTCTCCCGACAGCCAAGCAACCCACAAATGCGCCTTCGCACAAATATCATGTCCCATTAACCCATATCAAGCCGGTAGTCGGAAAAAGCTGGCCCCTATCCTGTACACTATATTTGCAACGCATCGTCTCAGGGGGCTCGTATTTAAACAGTTGGTTCTCGGCTCGTCTCGCTTCGTTTATTGAGTCTTGAACAGGAGGATGGCGCAGTGACCGAGGTAGAAGTAGATGAAGTGCTTGGTCTCTGTATTCGAGTGAAAGGTCAGCATAAGCCGCCAGAATGTCTTCCGCCGCGCTGGAAGTCTCGATCTGCCCAACAAGGAAGTTGGCCTTCTCCCAGCCTCGCTTGCGCAAGTAGGCGAACGTACCGTGCGTAACAAAGCTACCAAAGTTGCGGCCGACGATACAGTGCCATGTAGGACCCTTGCGCTCGTCGAACTATGAATTTCCCAAGGTTAGCTCAGGCAGGACGCGCGGTGGCAAGGCGATTTGAACTTACGGTGCGCTTGATGTGCTGGGCAATATCCTGCAGTTTGTGTCAATGCAAGGCCTTGGTAAAGTAATCCGGTTGTACATCTCCACTTGACGATGCGCACCTTCTCAATGGTGAACTTGGCCATGGCCTCTTGGGCTATAGAGGGGTGGTCAGTACCGTAGCGGGGATCCAGGAGGGGCTTCCGGAGATGACGTTACGTACCGACTTCGATGCACTCTTGCTGCATGTCCTCGGTCTAGAATAATCCGCGTCAGTGTTCTGCGGAGGCACTTGACCGGTATGCGAGCCTCACCATATCAGCGCTCTTGACCTGAGCTAGATTCCTCGTACGTCAGCCTCGCCAGGCCCATAGCCAACATCGTAGACCGCTCCAAATTGGCAGACTCACCTTCCAACTTTTCCCGGGGAGCGGGCGAGGTGCTCTTAGCGTCGGCCATTTCGAATTCGAGGAGATTGACGAGGTTTCTAATGTTGCGATGCTGCTGTCAGCATCGATACGAAGCGTCCATCGTGCGTAGTTGGGCCTAGGCCCCTTTTCTCGTTCGTCGTCGATTGCTGCGCCATGCAGTGGGCAATTTACTCACTAGATCAGAAGTCGACTTCGCGAAGCTGTCAGCAGTTATCTGGAGCAGTAGCAGAGGTCTCACTTACACTGACGGGCTTGATATGGCGAATTGGGTTTGTTGAATGTTGTCAAAAGCAAGTATCGTCGCGTGTTTTGGCCAACCTGACAAAGTGCCCGCGACGGGAAGGGTCCCATTTGGTCGAGTCGGGTTGCCATGGGCACGGGCCATGCGTCCTTCCCGGCACCTCAGTCATGCGCTAAACCGTTGACAGCCACGGCCAATGTGGGCACTGCGGGGCAGGTCACATGTCGATAGCGATAAGAGCAACTGGGGACGAAAAAAAAAACTTCGAGGCAAGTCCCGTTCGCATTTTGGATGTCAACAAATCCTTCCATACTCTTCTTCACACTCTCGACAGCATGGCCTTGGGGTTATAGCAGCAACACCCTAGAGCAGTCTACGCTCATAATATCTCTTCCTCTTTCTTATCAACGTGTTCTTTGTTTCCGAGATACCCCTTTCTTTTACACCATGGCTAGCACCGAAACTGCCACTCCTGCATTGGAGACCTCCCGCATCTTCGTTAGAGGGCTGCCACCCAAGATCACCGATGCCGACTTTCGAAAGCACTTCTCGGCCGGTGGTCGCGAAGTGACGGACGTCAAAGTCATCCCACAGAGGAGGATAGGCTACGTGGGATACAAGACTCCGGATGTTGCTGCCAAGGCGGTCAAGTACTTCAACAAGTCTTACGTCCGCATGTCGAGAATCAATGTTGAACTTGCAAGGCCGGTATGTTGGAGAGAATCCCAGGTAAACACACTATGACCCCTATATGCTTACGTCTTTGCCCTTTCAGATTGCAGATCCCGCCCTTCAAAAGACGACGGGGGTGAGCGGGCAGTCATTTGTGGCGAAGCCGTCAGATTCGGCAGCCCCTCCGCCACCCAGCGCCGAGCAGGATGACGGCTCGAAGAAAAAGCGCAAGCGCGAGGAGGTGGATGAATCCAATCCCAAGCTGCGTGAGTACTTGTCAGTCTTCCAGCCTGGGAAGAAGTCTGCTGCCGATGAGATGGCGGGTGTCATGGCTCCTGCTGCTGCTGAAGAGCAGAAGAAGTTACTTCAGGATGGCGAGAGTGACGATGAGTATGAGGCCATCCCGGCTCGGCCTGAGAAACGGCAGATGAGGGAGGCACAGAAGGGAGACGAGCGCCCCGCGGAGCCTTTGCCTGAAAAGGACGAGGCCATGCCGGACGCTGCCTCTGTCGCCGACCCTGAGCCAGACGCGACTCAGGAGGAGGGTGCTATCCCCGCTGCTGGTGTCAATAACAACGCGGCGACTACAGACGATGATTGGCTCCGTTCGAGGACGAACCGTCTGTTGGATCTCGTGGATGACGACGAGGTACCCCAGCCCCGTACCGCAGCCTTCAGCTCAACGAGACAATCAAGAGACAGTCGGAAGCGCATCCGCGGTCAACCACGAGGAACCCGTGGAGCCCTCCGAGAAAGCCGAGACAGAAGGTCCAGCTGGAGTTGGCGACGCCCCGGCCCTTTCTGAGAAGATGGCTGAGGAAGACGAGAACGACACCCTTGCCACCATCAAGCGGACCTCCAGGCTCTTTGCGCGTAACCTAGCCTACAGTGTCAACGAAGAGGACCTGCGGGCGCACTTTGAACAATTCGGTGAGCTTCAAGAGGTAAGCAGCGATACTTTCTTACTTCGGGAACCGCCACCGTGCCCAACAATCATGTGATGAATCCAGATAGGGACAGCTGACATCGAATGATGTTTGATGCGAACCTTGGATCAGTATTTTAGTAGATGCATTGACTTTCTGAAAAATGATTTACTTTCTCAGCTTTTCATGAACTTTTCATGACAAGACTCGATTGCTAATCTCCTGGACAGGTACATCTGCCGGTCACTGCTACTGGCGCAAGCAAGGGCTATGCCATGGTCCAGTTCACGAATGCCGACTCTGCTGTCACCGCATTCCAGTCCTCGGATGGTCAGACTTTTCAAGGGCGACTTTTACACATCTTGCCCGCTGCGGAAAAGCGCAACACAGGGCTGGACGAGTTTGCAATCTCCAAGCTGCCCTTGAAACAGCAAAACCTGATCCGAAAGAAGGCGGAGGCTGCGTCTAGCTCCTTCAACTGGAATTCACTGTACATGAACCAGGACGCTGTCAACGCCTCGGTCGCCAGCCGCCTGGGCGTGTCCAAATCAGAGCTGCTGGATCCCACGTCGGCAGACGCCGGTGTCAAGCAGGCCATCGCCGAGACGTCGATCATCCAGGAAACTAAGGCATACTTTGCATCGAATGGCGTAGATCTCGATGCCTTCAAGTCACAAAAGCGGGGCGATACGACCATTTTGGTCAAGAATTTCCCCTTCGGGACGACGATGGAGGAGCTGAGGACCATGTTTGAGGAGCACGGCACTGTCCTGAGGGTGCTGATGCCACCCAGTGGTACCATTGCCATCGTCGAGTTCGCCCAGGCCGCACATGCTAAAGCAGCGTTTGCCAAGCTCGCTTACAGGCGGATCAAGGACACCGTGCTGTTCTTGGAGAAGGGGCCTAAGGACCTGTTCAAGAATGATGCCTCAGTAAACATGATGCAGGGCAAGCAAGATCGGCCCGTTGGCGTCCAGAAGCTGAGCGTCACTGAGCTTCTGGAGCGTGGTGAGCAGGGCGAGGCAGACATTCAGACAACGTCGCTGTTTGTCAGAAACCTAAACTTTTCCACCACGACAGAGAAGCTGGCCGAGACGTTCAAACCGTTGGACGGTTTTGTGTCCGCTAGGGTGAAGACAAAGATGGATCCCAAGAAGCCAGGACAGGTGCTCAGTATGGGATTCGGCTTTGTTGTTTTCAAGACAAAGGAACAGGCCTCAACGGCTCTCAAGTCAATGGACGGGTTTGTTCTCGACGGTCACACCCTTGCCGTCAAGGCCTCCCACAAGGGCCAGGATGCGGCGGAGGAGCGCCGCCGGGAAGACAAGGCCCGTAAGGCGGCGGGCCAGCGTACCAAGATTGTCATCAAAAACTTACCCTTCGAGGCTACCAAGAAGGACATTCGCACGCTGTTCAGCACTTATGGCCAGCTCAGAGCTGTGCGCCTGCCCAAGAAGTTCGGCAACTCAACCAGAGGTTTTGCTTTTGCAGAGTTTGTCACCCCTCGGGAGGCGGAAAACGCGCTCAATGCTTTGCGAGACACCCACTTGCTGGGCCGCAAGCTTGTTCTCGACTACGCCGAGGCGGAGGCAGTCGATGCCGAGGAGGAGATTGCCAAGATGCAGCGCAAGATCGGTGGCCAGGTCAGCAAGGTCGCCCTTTCGCAGCTCATGGGCCAGGGCAGGAAGAAGGTCAACATCGGCGAAAATGCCGACGAGATGGATATGTGAAATGGGAAATGATTCGAGAACTAAAGAAATCTAAAGAGAGTCCACCTGTGGCATCCAACGCTCCTCATCGATTGCACAGTGTCGTGTTATTCCAAGTCCACCCACGCTGTGGGCTCGAGTACCATTGTACCCGAATTCGTAGGTTTTTCTTTTGCCCCTTGGAAGGTCATACATTTTCTTTAAGTCCAGTGTCTGCCCAGATTTGTGATTCTGTACGCACGTCTGTGTCTTGGTTATCCCTAGCTCCGAGACTTGATCTGCCCGATCGTACCCCGCCCTGCCCTTTTCGCCCTTGTTCCCTTCCGACCAATTTTACCTCCCTCCTGCAAGAAATAATCCGTCCCGCTATTGGCTTTCCCCATATCATGCAGAGACGGGAACCAAGGAGGCGGTCAACGGCGGAGTTGCAGAGGGCGGCTTACTATTCAATATGCTTCTAGCTGCCTCGGTGCACCCAAAACGTAATGGCAATAGCCTCAAGTGCGAGAGGTCCATTGCCATCCCCCATCATCGTCATGATCAAGATCATTAACACTGACGAGCATGATGAAGGGGCAAAACAAAACAAAACGCTATCCAAAACTTTAGGCTCCTCGTTATCCACCTCTGGCCACCCTCGCCTCCTTTGCCCCGCTGGCAGGAATGCGTCTCTCCCCTTTCTTGAGCTTTGTCTCTTTCCAATCAGGACAGCATGCCAGAGTCCGGTGCGCTATGCCCTTTATCTCTGTCTGTTTTTACCTCCACGTGCTGATTTCCCAGCCCTCTCTCTCTCTTGCTCTCTCTGTTCCCGCGCAGGACTCCGGGGAGTTCTGGGCTTGGCATCGGGCATGGTCACCACGAAACAGCCACATGCTCTCTCCAGCCATGCGTGTGGTCTTGCCTTTCCTCTCTGGATGACCTTCTCTCTAAAGCCAAAATGGCAACGGCTGATAGACAGATGTGGCCGGCAAGTTGTACCGGTGCAGGTGGTGGTGGGTGGGTGGATGGTGCGTGCAGATCCAAAAATCGCACTTCAAGACCCAAGTTGATCTGTCCCCATGAGCAAGCGTTCCTCGACCAACCCCCTTGCATGCCATTGCCTCAATTCGGCCACCCCTCCAGCTCGACTAGCTTCACGATTTTCCATGTGGGGTTACCCTTGTCGAAGTCGACGTACGTACATGCCCACACACTTTTGGGTCGGTCCCAGGGCAAAGGGAACCAACGGCCTTTTCCCATCGACCTCGATGAAGCTGTCAGGTCATGTCAGTCAGGCTCCGGCAGCGTTGAATCGAGTCTACCACCACGCTATTCGCACCCTTCTCCCTAAGTTGCCTGATCGGACTCTTTCTCTCGCACACACTCTCTCTCCTCGACCAGGCATGTCTCCAGCCCTGCCTGTGCTCTATCCTCTTACCAAAATGAGCCCCGCCCTCTATTCTTCCCCTCGCGTCCTATCCAGCTACTCCGGAGCCTCGTTCCGACCGCGCTGGCAGAGAGCTTACTCTCTGCGCCTCAACGCCTCGCCTGTTCGCTGTCGTTCTGTGCATACTTCTCTCTGTTTCCCCCACCAGGCAACCTCCCTTTAATCAGCTGATCCAGGCCTCTCTCAAGTACGGGAAAAGCGGGATCCCCTCCCCCCCTCCTCCGGGCACTGGCAGTTCATGTGGGGAGACCGCGGACCGCAAGCTCTATTTTCTTGTCCTGAAGGGAACAGGGCTGGGCCCAAGGCTCCAGACGTGGCATGCTTGGGGAATGGAAGAGGAGGACGATGAAGCAGAGGGCTAAGATGAGGGGTGTGTTGACATCGATCTGGACCCCGGCGTGTTTGACCAAACGGTGACCATCTCTCTCAGACCTTTTGCTCTTTCGGCAAGCTGCGGGTGTGTTTTGGTACTGGCCTTCAACGATCTCACCCGTTCCCTCGCCTCCCCTCTGTCAGACCTCGAGCGGGTGTACCTGACTTCAGGAACTTATATTGACGTACATCCCATGCCAGTGCCATTCCTTTCAATCACCACCAATCTGTCTCTGTCCTCGACCAGCGTTCTTCCCCGCCCGCTCACCCTTGGCTCTGGTCATACAAAGCAGGAGCACGGGAACCATCACAACAACCTGCTGGAAGCTGCGGAATTCAAACCCTCACACTCCTTTCGTTTCGCCTATCGGCAAAACACCATACTCACTCTCACTTTCCCATCATTCCGCTTCATTCCACTCTTTTCCGTATTTTGTATAGCTTCCCGAGGAATCTTGCCCCGGGGCGAAATTGGACGAAGACACAAAAAAACGAGCTTGCACATGTCCCTGCCCTTCTCTTAACACAAACAAAACCCTGTCCAGCCCCGCGAAATTCCTGAAGAGTCATTCCTTTTCTTTCTTGCCTCCCATCTTCCATTCTTTCTCTCAGGGGTTCCGTTCTTCTCAAGGAATCCGTTTACATTTCAGTCGACCTCGCCAACGCATACCGTTCCCCAGACTCCAGTGGGGGACGATACTGAGAAAGAACGGAAACGAACCTTACCACATCGCCGGAATCCGTCATTGTCATACCCAGTAACGAACGTTACGCTGCAAGAAGAAGCGTAACGAGATCCAATATGGAGCACCCGCGCCCCGTGCTCCCATCCCAGCGTTACTCCCCTTCGCCTGTCTACAGCTACGACAGTAGACGATGCACACCAACCGGCAGGCAGCCACTGAGAGAGTCGACGGGCAACGCCCAGACTGGATCCCACTTGGGGAGTCTGGCCTCATCGTGCCGTAACAGCCCTTTAGGGCTCTTCTCTCCAGGGCTTACCAGCATCCCTACTCCTCCTGTCGTACCTTCCCAAGCTGGGGCAACCTACCGGAGCAGTGGTAGCCTTCGGAGGCCAGATGCTCTGCACCTAGCTGCGAGACGAGGACGACACGACATCAACCCTATCTACTATGCTCCCGAGTTTCGCCCTTACCGGGACAAGCAGGACCAGAAAGACCCCAATGAAAAACAGATTTGGCCTCGTGTATTGGAGGATGCGTTCCTTGACTGTAAGTTTCCCTCCACTGGAGAACTCAACGCGTCTCTGACCCAGGCTTCCAGCACTGCTTATCATTCCCCACATGGGAAGGAAGAAGTACAGCATGCAAGGAAAGCAATTTGGGCGCAACATGCTCATCAGCGAGTATCTCTGGATTGCCTACTGCTGCAGCTTGCAGCCTGGGCAGAAGGCGGAGGAGAGAAAACGAAAGCAAGTGTCCAGCCACATCCAAGTTGTAAAGAAAATGTTTGAGAAGCACAGATGCTGTAGGTCAGTTTTGCTAGGCCAACTCGACCACGAACTAACATGATGTAGATCACTTTTTTTTCGTCAAGGATCCCGACAAGAGCGAGGCTCGTCTTAAGGACAACCTGGAAATGGCCTCCTTCAAAGACAACCCAGTCTTGATTGCCCTTTCCGAGAGCCGTCTCCCGGACGTCCGGCCCAACTACGAGTACTTTGCCCAGATTCTGGCCATGGACTCTCTCGTTGTCATGCGTCCCAAGACGGCCTGGATTTTTGTTGCCTCGTCCGGCGTAAGGATCGAGGAAAACGGCGACGCCTACGACCAGAACGGCAAACTCCTCGACCATGAGTACTACCCCCACTTGGAGAAGAACCTGCACAAGGAAGACGGCCTGTCTCGCGGCCTCAACGGCAGCGTTCTTCTGCATGAGTACAACCGCGAGCTTGCGCAAAAGGAATCTGCCGCGGTGACGGAGCTGTCTCAGGAATGGGAAGCCAAGTTCACCCCTCTGCACAAGTCGCTCGAGTACGCCATCGGCGACAACAAGTGGCTCGACATCCTGGAGATGACTGTGACTCTTGAAATCCATCCCCGCAGCAACTTTCCCGCCGGCTCGGAGCTCAACGGCTTTGTTGAGCTCAGCATCTCCCAGCCTGCGCTCCAAAACCATAGGTGGAAGTGCGTCACCAAGCTCGCGCGACCGGAGGAACTTCGCCGTGGCGAGAACGAGCCCTGCGTTGTCGAGCAGACGAGCGAGGTCGGCGTGCAGTACACACACAGGCCCGGATGCCAAGACAACAAGTTCGACTGCGACTGCCGCTCCCGCCCCAGACAAGACGTGCGAGTCCCATTCCCCGCGGCCGAGTGGGCGAGTATCCTCAGCACTTGCGCCGGATACCTCGAGCCGGTCGAGAACAAGACCAAGATTGAGGATGACGACGAGAGGGTCAAGGCCGCCGAAGAGGCCGCCGAAGAGGCCGCCCTCGAGGCAGAGCGCACCACGGCAGAGCTGATACAGCAGGTCGGCATGTTCCAAGAGCTCTGGTCTGCCCCGCCGGACAACAACGCCGACCGTCGTGTCTGGACTCGCCGCGGCATCATCCTCTGGAAGTTCCGCACCATCCACGCTTTCGACGACAAGTGGAATCCCATCTTCGAGAAGCCGGCGGCGCAGAAGGGTAAGCGCCCGTCGGACGAGGAAGGCGACGAGCACACTGGTTCCTCTCAACGCGGAGGAGGAGGCCGACCCAAGCGGGTCTTCAACCCCCCCGGCACGACCTGGCGCTTCCTGACGGCGCTCGACCCAGTCTCGCAAGCCCATCAGCAGAACGTCTGCGTCAACCCCGCCGCCGCTCCGAGCCGTGACATGCTCATGGCCCCCACGCCCCCCTACTCCCACCACCTTGCCGCCGTCATGAACGACAACATGAGCTCTGCCTGGGAGTCCGTCACCATGCCTGGCCAGCTGCCGAGCCTCGCATCAACCGGCACCCTCGGCCTCATGGACAGCTTCTCACACGGACTGGCCACGCCTCCCCCGACGGCATCCATCCACTCGTCTTACGCAAGCAGCTACGATGGCAGCCACGAGCTGGCTGGCGGGTCGCACCATCAACTCGACTTCCTGGCCGGGACTTGCACGACGTCCATGGACAGCCAGAGCACCTTGGTCACCGACATGGCGCCGACCCCGGCCGACCCGTTCCTGTCAGCGACGGCGGGCATCCAAGTTTCAAATGGCGTGGGCGTCGGCGTGTACGACGACGCGGACTGTGAGGGGATCTCCGAGTGGGACACCGCGCCCTCCTTCCACAGCCTGCCCCAGTGGAACGGATGGAAACGAGGCAGCATCGGACGCAAAGGCGCAGCAGTGGCAGAGCGAGAACCAACGCGCCACGGCGGCCAACTCCAACCTGTGGGCAGGAGACAGCGGCAAAGACCACCACCACCAACACCAGGCCTGGAACCAGCAGCCGTGGGCCCAGGCCGTCTCGGCAGTCGCTGCCGTGGCCGGCACGGACGGCAGATCCGGATGGTCACCTGCGGATGGGCTGCCCTCCCTGGACTCGATCAGCCCGCTCAAGTCCCTCACCGGCAGCAGGAAGAGGGCACGCTCCAACAGCCTGGACATGGAGAGCCGGGAGAACTTCCCCGCGACCGCCATTCAGAAGCTGGTGCATCACCGAGCGCCGGCAGCCGTCATGGACGAGGGTAGTCACGGACATCGGAGTTGGGACTGAAACATCTCATGGTCGGCCGACGGCGGCAGACAAAGAATGTAACATCACCTCGGGAAACATGCGCGGCGTGGGACTGCGCGGCGGGCTATCTGAGGCGCAAAAGATGAGAAGGCGAGGGCAGAAAAAAAGGGGGTTGGGAAGGTTGATGGGGGTGGGATGATTGACGGCCGACTCATGTGTGAAACGCTCAAGAAAGGTATCTTGGGAAGGGACGGAAATGTGTTTTGACGTATAGAAAAGAAGAACCCTTTGATACCATAATGCAGGTCGAAGAGAGGCAGACAGACAGACAGAGAGAGAGAGAGAGAGTTATGGCATGTGTTTGCTGCGCACCACACACACACACCACCGCCACGCAAAAACAAGCGGGTAACAAAAAAAGAATTGACTCGGTTTCTACCTCGCAGTTGCATTGGCCCGACAAATGTCTTGTTTCTCCTGTCATGCTGATTGTCCGGACGAGCGAGTGGTTCAGAGAGCTTCTGCAGGTGATGAGATGAAACGCAGAGAACGTGGTTCAGCCAAAGGGACGTTCCCTGGTCGTCGGTCGTCGTCAGTCGGGGGTATTGGATTGCAGTTCTGTGGGGTCTTCTCTCTCTCTGTGTGTGCGTGTGTCTGTCTCTTTTCTTGTCCTCATCAGCGTTTGAGGTGATGGAAGCTTAAAGATCAGACGATCCTCGATGGGCTGCCAAGACCTGATGTTTTGCGTTTTGCGTAGCTGTGGTTCCTCCGTTTCGCTCACGTTACTTTGCTGTCGCTAATTGGAGACCACGGTCGTAATACTCAGGCGCTGCCGCCCGGGGGCCATCGGGGCGTTTAGTCGCGGAACGGTGGATAATGATCTCCTGGGAGGATCAATCGCCCTGACGGTTGGACGGTGGGACGGAGATTCGTGGAGTTGGAAATGTTTCACTCGAAGCACGAAATATGCGGAGTGTGCACGCGTGGATACTGCAGCAGGAGAAAGGACCATCTCGAGAAGTGGGCGGGGCGGGGAGGAGGAGGAGGAGTCGACGTGCTTTGGAAGCGAAAGATGATCAGTGGGAACCAGAAAAGATGTTCGCAGGGTTTTTTCCTTCCTGGCTTGGGGTTGGGACGGACACACAGGGGGGATTGGACTGGAGTGCGAGTGCGTGTGCAGTGTGTTGAGTGTGTGGTCTGAACAACATGGACGGCAGGCGAGATGAAACGCTGCATGTCTGAACACTGGCGACCGAGGTGTGTGATATCGCGAGAACGGTGGTGGCGAAATAGGGGCCATATGGGCCGGTGAGCCTTCTGGCATGCTTGCGAAGATATCGCGCAACGGTCAGTTGACGATGTTTCTTTTCCCAAGAGATTGTGATGTCCAATGGATGGCATGAGGTGAGATTGCGGCGGCAACGACAAGCGCTGTCAAGACTAGGCCTCACAGCCACGATTTTGAAAGGAGCCGTGATCCGGAGATGGCGCGCCGGGGAGCGGGCGGCGGGCGGGCTTTAGTGGCTGTGGAGCCGGCGAAGAATAGCCCCAATGTCCAAGTGGTTGCAGTGAACGGGGGGTGCGCACAGACGATGAGACGTTGGGAGGATTTGCAAAATTCCCACCGCCGCCGGGGGCCCACGAGAGCGAGCATCGAGGAGCACTTTTGTCCCCTCGAGGGCCTCGAGGGTTGGGAGGAAGATCATGGACACTCCCCAGGGATTGCAGACGGGGGGGTTTGAGAATGAGCGGGCGAAAGATTTGGGTTCTAGAGCATTGAGCACGGAGGCGAAGGTGACAATCTCCAGACAAGACAAGACTGGGTATCGTTGGCTTGGTGTTTGGGTGCTGAGGTAGGGGTCGTGGGCCCGTGTTTCGCGTCGACTTGAAGTCTTTTTTTCCCTCCTCCTTCTGGTCTTTGGGTTCTGCTTCTAGACGCCGTCTGACGTTAGCGTACAGATCCAGGCCCAAGCTTTTTGCAGCATGTACCAAGAGAGTATGTGAAGTCGACTGACACCCAGTATCGTTGGTGGCCGTACTCGGTCCATCTGACACGACCAAGGTGCGAAGAATCGCGCAAGATAGGAGAGGTAAGGTTAATGAGTGAGCAAGACGTTGCTGGGATGATGTTGCTGGGATGCGGCGACGCTAGCGTCCGTCGAGTTGGTCGGGTCATGGATGGTGACGGATGATGGGTGGGAATTTGGAGTTGGTCGAAGCTCCGAGGGGGTTTGAATTCTTGTATATCCGCGACTCCATCCGCGGCAAGAGAGACTGGGATTCTTGGCTTCAAACAATGCATTTCGCAATTGCCATTGGGAGTGCCGGCACGAGACGCTGTACTGTGTACGGCTAGTCGCCCGGACAAGAGACGACGAGAAAAGAGCCTGTGGGTTCGTGGGTTCTTGGCAGAGAGATTTCGGTCCTTTCTTTTTCAAATTCCGTTTTAGACCTCGCCGTTACTTCCGGCGGCAGAGTGCGCCAACGGCAGCCAATCGAGCACACGGGCAGACCCATGATCTCTGGCTGAGATGCGCGGTAAAGGTGGAAAGAAGCGGTGGCTGAGTCAAGGGCTCGGGGACCCATGACGGTACGGTACGTTACTGAGAATAGGTACATTGTAGGTAGCGAGGGGAAGAAGAAATGGTGAAGAAGCGGGCGGGAATGGCGTCGAGTGGCTGCCCAGGGAAAGAGCGGCCTGCAGCGATGCATCTCAACCCGACTGACTGACTGACTGAGGAGTCCAGACTTTCATTTCTTGGGATGCCAATTTTGGCAGGCGCCGCAAGGTGCAGGCAGCGCCTGCCAGTCGAGGTGGTAGCGGACCCTTGCGTCTGGAGCTCGCTTAATTCGGGCAGGGGCCGCATGGACCTGGTTGACTGGATGAGGTGCATCGATCCTCAGAGGAGCGCGAGCCCCTTGTTCCAGATTTTGCAGTGAAGCATCGCGACCGAGGTACCGCAGCCATACATTTTGTGCGGGGAGGCTACATGTTTCGGCGTTCGCTGGCGACCCCTGGTTTCCAAGGCAAGCGTGGCGGCTACCCAAGAGTCAAGATCGCTGCAACCCCACGAGGACCGGTACCTTGCGGCGGAAGAGCAGCGCAGAACGGTACTTGAGAGCCAACGTCCCCACTTGGGCCTAGTGCAAGGTACCCGACCCACCCACCCACACCCGCTAGGTGCCTACCTTACCATAGTACGTACCCAGGTAGGTATCCACACAAGCGTGTAAGGTAGCGCAGGCCATCTCCCGTCAGTCAACGTTGCTGCTGCTGCAGCTGCACTCGCAAAGTATCGGTGCCAAGACTCGCACTTCAACCTCAACCCTTCCCTGTCAAACACCAACCCGGGGGCTCTTGTTCGCAACGACGTCGACTGGCGCCCAGGACTCCCCATCAGAAACACGCGCTCTTTTCCCTGGCTCTTCGTCCCATAACGAGACCCGTCCGACCCTATGGCCGGCCCCCCGGCATTCGAGTGCTTTTGCGCGCTCTTTGGCCAGAATCCCCCTGTCCGAGTGCCATCCCGCCCGCGTGCCTCCACTGCTGTCGTTTTGGATCGCGACTTCCAAGATGCGCCGCATGGGTGTTTGCCTGTCGTTCGGGTCCCTTCTCCGTCGATCATGGCTCGCTCGCTCACCCACCCTGCAGCGGCCGAGAGATGTAGAGTGCAGGAAAAAAACCATGAGTCTACGTAGATGAGTGGCGGTAGGGATGGCATGGGTAAGGCGGCAGCTCGTCGTGTGGTGCTTGCTGCGTGGTGTGGTGACACGCTCGTGATATTAAACCCAACCTGGGCCTCGCATCCCAAAACGGTCTTGACCTCACCTCCTCACCCACCCGCCATCAACGCCTCTTTCTTCTTGTGCTGGCCACCGCCTCGCTAATTTGGGACGAACAAGGCAGAAACAATCGCATTGTTTCCCTTTTCCCTTGAGGCCTGTTATCGAGACCGCCCTGCCTTAATCTCCGTCGCTTCTTTGTCGTACGCGCTTGAGGAAGCCAGGCCTCCTGCCTTTAACCCTCCATTGTTCCTTCCTCGGATCAACTCGACTGTTCGCTCTCACCTCGCCTCTCACCTGACCTCGACGCTCGAATTCACCTCTACCGCCGCCCCACTTCGACCGAAAGAAAGCGATAGAATCGACTGCTGGCCTCGACCGCATGTAGTACACAAAGACGGCCGCCCATTTCCTGTTTTCGTAGCCCTCTTCAGTTCTTGACTCAGCTGGTACCTGACTGCGCCGGACGTCTTAATCACAACAACAAATTTACGCCTCGGCCACCACTCACACAAACCTTCTCACACACAACCATCCATTCAGACTTGCTCTGTTCACTTCTCAGTCTCGGCCACCTCAACTCAGTATTTCTGGCCTAGACCTCTTCCTTACAACTTCTGGAAAAAGTTTTATCTTCTTTTCAAAAACCTGCAGAGAAAAAAAAATATCAGCCAACCCAACTTCGGTTCTTCTGGAAGACTCGACCAGCAGACGCTCTTTCCCGCGCTAGACCCTGCCTCTCTTGGTTTGTTCGCCTACCTCCCGTTGTTCACAACAACCAGCCCTAATATTTATTTTTTCTCAGCCTATCACTCACCTTTTCGTGATCTTCACACAACACTTCCCTGATTCACATTTCTAGAATCAGACCCATCACAAGAATTATCTCTTGATCCTCAGCATCAATACGAACACCCATTATCCCCTCACTTCACTTCTCACACCACTCTCTCACACACATCACCAATTCACAATGGAGCCCAAGAACACTTTTGCCTTCGTTATCGCCTGCCTGCTGGGCGCGCCCCAGCTTGCCAGCTCCCACACCTGGGTTGAGCAGCTCAACCGTGTCGCTGCCAACGGCACTCTTGTCGGCCCTGCTGGCTACTCCAACGGCTGGCACGGTCGTGATGCCGCCTTCAACGACGAGGCCTTCACCAACCGCATCCCCAACTCCGGTTTTGGCCTTTGCAAGCAGAACCTCCAGGGCACCCAGAACGCTCAGTTCCCTCACCTTACCGCTGCTCCTGGCGACTATGTCTCCCTCCGCTACCAGGAGAACGGTCACGTCACCAAGCCTGAGAACCCCCCCAACAAGCCCCTGAACCGCGGTACTGTCTTCGTCTATGGCACCACTAACCCCAGAGCCAACGACACTCTCTTCGACGTTCATCGCCAGTGGACTGCTGATGGCAAGGGTGGCGACGCCCGTGGCAAGCTCTTGGCCACCCGCAACTACGACGATGGTCAGTGCTACCAGGTCAACGGCGAGTCCATCTCCGCCGACCGTCAGTCCAAGTTCCCTCACGCAGCTGCCCAGCCCATGGGAGCCGATATCTGGTGCCAGTCGGCCGTCCAGCTCCCTGAGGATGTTGCCCAGAACTCCGAGTACACTCTCTACTGGGTTTGGTCTTGGCCTACTCTGAAGGCCTCCGCCGTCGCCAACTCCAACAATGGCCAGTTCGCCGACTTCCCCTCCGGCTTCAAGGGCGACAAGCGCGCCGTCACCTCTGATGATGTCGAGACCGCTGAGATCTACTCCAGCTGCTCCACCATCAAGGTCCAGGGACAGGCCCTCGTCAAGAGCGCCAACGCTGCCTCTGCTTCTACCTCCAACAAGCAGCAAGCTAACGCTCTGGCCGCCTTCAACTTCCCGGAGAAGCCCAACTACAACGCCATCGCCATCAAGGACCAGATCCAGAACCAGTTCCAGGTTGACGTCAAGGGCGACGATACCCCCAGCAACTCGACCATTCCGGGCAACGGCTCTGAGAAGGTTGTCTCCTCCTCTGCCCCGACCACTCCCACGCCTACTCCCACGCCCACTGGAGACAAGGTCCACACCGTCACCGTCACAGCCGCGCCTGTCACTCTGTACTCGATGCTTACCGTCACCATCGCTCCTCAGGCGACCCCGACTCCTTCCAAGAACCCTGCCAACCCTGCCAAGTTTGTCGACGGTGCTGCTCCCGCTTCGGTCAGCCCTACTCCCTTCCTGAAGGGTCGCCATGTTCGCGGCAAGGACTCCTGGAACTTCAACCCTCACATCTAAGCTACGGAGGTTACTTGCTTGAGGAAGGGCCGCATTATCCTTTCAGCAGTCTTAACAACAGACTTCACTCACAGCAACGACTTCCCTGCTTGAATGTTCTCTTCTCACATTACGGTCCTGGTTTGACCGGTTTCTTTTCTTTCCTTTCTTGTCATTACGACTCATTGACGCTTATGACCCCACGCATTCCACGAACACCCTTGCCGCAATACCACTTTTGGGCATTCTTTCATTTTTCATCGGCCAAACAGTACATACAAAGGATACAGGGCATTGTTTCTCTTTCAACCCCCCTCTCCGGATTCACGGTTACGGAATTGGACAACAGTCATGAGGTCAACGGAGTATGAAGGGCATTTGAATTTTACAGGATACACCCTAGGCGGAATGGGGTGGGGACGGAAAAGGGTTCAGGTTTTTTCATCACAATTGGAGAGGCATACAAACGGTACTGGCATGTGCTGGGGCGTTCATGGGGGGATTGACCTTTTCGGATGATACCACCTCTCTCTTTCCTTTTTTTTCTTTTACTTTTCAGGTCTCTCTTCAAGGATTCTATCATGTTTGTCGTCATACGGGTCTCCCACGAGGCCTCTTCTTTTCTTGTTTTCTAGATCCTTTCCAAACTTGGGTGTCCCCCTTCTAGGTTGTGTGGCTCGACGCGACACTTAAGGGACGTGGGATGAAACTTGGAGGAGGGCTTCGGATGAACGGGGGACTCACAGATGGAAGCCAGTATACTGGGCTAGATGCTCCAGTAGGTAGTCAAATGGAATCAAGTACAATCACCTCTTTGTTGCCTCGTGACACGCCAAGCTTATCGTGACTAACATGTCACGGATGACGTACTGTGACTCAATCCTCGCTCTACTGGACCCTGGACTTGCATGAGTGCCCAGGACGTTGAAGCGAACTTGATCTTGGCCTCTTTGGCATGTTCCAAGCTGGCTGTGTGCTTTCCAGGCTCACACCTGAATGTGCCCAGGAGTTCTTCCAAAGAAGATGGGATGACTCCAAGCTGACATCAATGCGAATTGAACCAAGGTTTGGATGACAATACTCTGTTCTCGTTGGGACTTGTTTGCTTCAATGCTTGGCTTACGAAGGACCATGACTTGAGCTCGGTGGGGCGCTTCAATATTATCACACACAACATCAAGTACTCGAACAAGTTCGCAAGCGCTTATTGCTTGCCTTCTTGACGACGAAGGCGAAAGATTCCACCTGGGAGCGTATTCTTGCTTCGTGGGAACATGGATGCTGTCCCGCCTTGCCAGGGGTCGCAGCTCTAGGACAGAGAGAACCATCTCATCGGCAACGGCGCGAACACGATTCTCATGTTTTGTCATCAGACGACTACCGCGGCTCTTTGAGGAATTCCCAATCCAGGAATAATACATGGTGGGAGGTCTAGAAAAGCTCCATTATATCTGAAACCAGCCTTGTGCTCCCACTAAGCCGGGATGATGGGGTTGGGCATATCCCTGGGAAACATGTGACTCCAGTCGATTGCTTCCTCCCCCCCTTGACAGCCCGCACGCAGAACGCGTCGACTTTTGCGGTACCCGTTCGTTCTCTGCAACGCTTACATCTCACCGCACTGGGCGATGACCACATCCTGGTTGGGCTGGTCCTTGCCGCGGTAGCCCGTCTTGGTGGCTTCCATCATCTTGACGACATCCATGCCGTCGACGACCTTGCCGAAGACGACGTGCTTGTTGTCGAGGAAGGGCGTCGGGACGGTGGTGATGAAGAACTGGGAGCCGTTGGTATTGGGGCCGGCGTTCTGGGTTTCGGTGTTAGTGAAACTTGATCGCGAGAAGCCGTCGCCGCGAATCACTCGGGTTGAGACAGATTGGAAGGGGAGGCGCAAATCAGGAAAGTTGGAAAGGGGAGAGAACATGCGAAAATCACGCCATGGGAGCGCAGCGTGGGAAAACTTACCGCCATGGAAAGCAGGCCGGGTTGCTCGTGCTTCAGGTTGAAGTTCTCGTCGGCGAACTTGGTCGTGCCGTAGATGCATGTGCTTCCCGTCCCGTCACCGTTCAGGAAATCGCCGCCCTGACACATGAATCCCTGGATCTACACGTCATGAACCCGTTAGCACTTGTGTGGTTCCAAACTTCATCACGCTTCTGTTTCGACAGGAACGACTGCAGGGAATGACTGACTATACGGTGGAACTTGGAGCCCTTGTAGCCCTGCGGCCGGCCCTGGGAGTTCTTGGACTCGCCGGTGCAGAACTGGCGGAAGTTCTCAGCCGTCTTTGGCACGACATCGTTGAAGAGCTCGAACGTGATGCGGCCCAGAGGCCCACCTACGCAGCACAAACGTCAGCGAACATCGCCGGGAGACGTGGGCCCGCAGACTCGGCGTGGCCGGGGCCGGGAAGGAAGGAGAGACGAGCAGGCGCCGGAGACGGCAAAGTCAAAAAGAGCCAAGCCGGGGCTGAGAATGTCAACGCCACGATCTCGTTGGCGACGACAGAAGTCGAGATAAGAAGGAACCGTCCCCTGTCGAACCGCGTGGTCGGTGGCAGCAGGTAGTGCATGCAGCACAAAACCTTCAAGCCCAGGCCCGTCTCGGCGGGTTGCCCACGATTGGCTTCAAGACTTCACGACTTCCAAGACATAGTGTCTGCCCGACGGGTTCAACAGTCCATCCGGCGCCGAGCCCGTTTGCCCCTCCTTCACGTCCCCGCAACGCCGAGCTCGTGGTCCCCAATGAGGAAAGGCCTTCACATACCGCCAAGCGTGATATCAAAAAATACCCTGTTGACGCGATGTGTTAGTCTCTTGGTGCTGCCGAGGCGTGGGCGCGGCGGCAGTAATGGGCAAGGTCGGGGTAAAGTCAAGAAGACCTTCTTTTTCGCTTCCCCGCCTTTGGAGGTTGGGGTACGTTGGACGCGTGGAGCTCAGCCACCGCGACAGCTGCAGCCCATGATTGCGCTGGACGAGCGGTCCCCGTTTGTAGAAGTGGTGGTGAGAATGAGAGCAAGAGTGAGATAAGGCAGGTGTGCGGCGGAGCTCAATGCAGCCAAGGGGAGGTGCAAGTCAAGACCTTGCGGGGGGTAACATCAAAAGAAAAAAAAAGAGAGAGTACGGTTGAACAACTTACAGCGGGTTGCCGGATTCCGGGAGCTTCGTGGGAGGCATGGCTGGTTGAGTCGGCCGCGCGATACGTGCGTGTGTGTGTGTGTGTGTGTGTACCTGTGGGTGGGTTAGGCCAAAGTAATCGAATGGTGCTTCTTCTGCTGCTGCTGCTGACTCCGTGGTCCTGGTCGTCTGGTCGTCTTCCGCGCGCCCGGGATTGGGGCTGTGTTCGGAACTGGTGGGAAGGGCGGTCGAGAACTCGCCTGTATGTATTTGAGATGGTTGGAAAAACGATTCGTTGGCGGGTAAGAAGTGGGAACAGAGTTGTGAGGGGGACCTTGGGGGACTGGAGCCGAGTTGTCGGAACGGCTGGTAAAGAGTGGGTACCTCTTCCGCCGGGGCACAGCCGCTTGCATGTCCGGGCGGAGGTGCGGTGAGTACTCAGTCTGACCTGCCCAAATGGATCGACCTTTGGTCTTTTGGCATTCTTGCGAATAAATGCCTCAACTAGCCCCAACTAGGAACCGAGGCTTTCAAAGATCATCTCCATTGAATGTACGCGTATTCGAAAGTTGGAATGGTAGGTGCGTGCCATCGCACCCGGTCTCATCACAGGACGTTCAGACGCGAAGCCCATCTTGATGCTTAATACAGCAATGCCACCTTTTAAAGTCAAATCACCGTGTACTACTTGCTGCTACCGAAACGATCCTGGTCAAGTGAAAGACCCTATAACCTCATGCCCTCCACATAAATGCGTCCACTCATAGCCTAGGGCTGGCTGTCCCGGGTTCTCAATGGCTTCCGTCCGTAGATCGACCAGCTAGCAATGTCAGAGAAGTCTCATCGCAGGGAGTCTCACGGGCCTGCAGGGGTCTTACACATTGAAATAAGCGTGGATACGTGTGTCGTTGAGTTCCTTTCGAGCCTCCATTGCAAGTATGTGAACCTCTGCTTTGGACATATCGAGAGCTCGCGTCAACGGAGCCATGAGAAGTCCATCCAGGTTAGGCGAAAGATTCTCGTTGTTCCATTCTCCTAGGTTCTTGTGCTTCTTGTCAAGGGGCCAAGGGTTCGTGGGCCACTTGAAACGCTTCACGTTAACGTCTTCGAACCCGATCTCTGTGAGCATGCTCTCAAAATGGCTGAACTCCTCAAATGGGGACCCGAGTTTTTCTAACGCCTCAAAACAGAGGGTGAAAGCCCTCATAAGTTTGCTTTCCTTCGGGATACTGTCATCGTCTGATTTCGGGAAGAAGTCGATGTCGTTCAGCTCAAGATATCCTCCGGGAGTAAGATTGCTGATAGCCGAGAGCTTAGTGACCAGTGGAAGTGTCAAACTCGAGGAAACTTACTCGAAGCAACTCTGGATGAACTTTACCCAATCACGAATGCTACCCTTCATCATCCGGCTGTGGATATAGTCGAAGGGCTCACTGAAAGCCCAAGGTGCTTCGATGTCGTCGATCTCGAAACGAACATTTGGGGGAACACTAAAGCACCTATCAGCAAGATAGTCGCAGGAGAACCCCTTAGGCTCCTTACAACTGGGGCTGAGAAGGGGACAAGTCAACGCCAATGACCTATCAGATTATTAGCGTTGTGTGTCTCCGAGGTATGGTAAGCTTCATTCACTTCGGCATCGGTGTGTTCCTCCCCGAACTCGATCGCCCAGGTTCCAGTGCCGGTGCCGACATCCAGGACTCTCCCGATGTTCGAGTTCTCGTCATTAGGCGGTGCAGTTCCTAGGGCATAGTCGAAAGTCTGGAGGTAGAGATTGTGTACAATGTCTGCCGCCTTGTGAGCGATGAGCTTGATACCCTACCAAGAAAGCATACCGAGTCTGTCCAGTTCTTTGTCATCATTAGGTGCCCAGTACTCTACTTTAATCAGCCTTTGCTCGATCTCATAGGGCTCGGATATGCGCATACTCCCGTCCTTGTATTTGTGGTAAGTTCTTCCATTCTCCAGCCTGGACTCAAATATGGAGTCTGCGACGGTCGAGGTAGAGCGTGCGACACTGCCCTGAAAGCCACGATATCAACATCTGCTCACAAAAGGACTGTCCACTTTGGACCGGGTTTCTTGGCCACTCACACCATTCAGTGATGCGTTGTCGTCTGCATCCTACAGCGAACGTTTCAGCGTGTGCGCACATCACGACCGATCCAGGAATATCTCACCTCGTCAGCCGCAATTGCGGCCGCCGCAGCGACGTTGTCTTCATTCGCACTGGCCGCGGTCGTCTCGGCGGCAGCTCCCTGACCGGGCTCCTGGGGTCGCTCAGTTCCCGTGGGTGCGGCGGCGGTGGGGCTGTTGTTGTCGGACATTTTCCTTCCCAAGCGCCAGTGAATGTCGCCCCGATAAAAAAGTTGTTGGCAAAGTGAACACAGGGGTCGTTCGACACCGATCTCGCTTGTGACACGATACGCGTATGTGCGATCGAGGGTAGGAGGGGAAAAAAAGTTGTCAAGCCGAGATTTCGACCTGGGGATATTGGTTATTGAGTAACGTCGACTACCCCTCTTCTCGGCTGGAGACGAATATCCATGTGTTGCCCACTTCCAGATTCTACAAGTACCTGCGACGAAACCCTGGTACATGGGGAGCATTTGCCAGAAGCGGCAGCTGGCTTGCGGCACAGCAATCAAGGGGCCTGTGACATTGATTCCTCCATGGCGGTGTGGTTTTTCTTATCATACGCACCATGATCTTGCCATCGTTTTCTCATTATATCCAAGGTGATGAAAGGCCAGTAGGGATCACAAAATCCTCCGTGTACATCTCGGATCTGTCTGCCAGATTTTGGCAATTGGTATTCAGCAGCAGTCCAACGCGAGCCACTAGCTCTGCCAACGATCATTCATCACCTGGCTCCTGCCTCGGCAACACCACATACGACCATATCCATCGGAAAATTCGGGATCCCGTCCGCTCTCCCAAAGACAAGCCGATGAGAGCCGGAGTAGTAGTCGGGTCGGTGACGACTGGCGAATGCCTGGTGTTGTATGTCTTTTTGGTAGTTCTGTTGGTGAGGTTGTTATCCGTTCTTGAATACGGCGGCCATTTGGGGATAGGCCAAGCACCATTTAGCTGGGTAGTGAGCTAGGAGATGGCCCTTTGAATGCTCAAATACGCCCGAGTCCGGTACCTGGACATGGATCCAGCATAATAATTGTCCACAACTTCGCCTTTGCCTGGGAGGCGCGGGTTGGTACTCTAGAGTACATACAGCTTCAGTATTTAATTAGTAAATAATGAAGTAGGTCTCGGACTGGTTGATACCTGTCATTCCTCGGTTTCTTTGCTGTAATACATGGCAGTTGCGAGAAGAACGAGTTCTCAACTCTCCAAGTTCTGGATCGCGGAGTAGTATCAGTCGAAGCAAAGCCGGCTCTCGTCGCAAGTTGCCGCTCTGCAATCTAGCTAGAACAGCAATCCATCGGGCACAATGTGGCCTGCGTCGCATCATGCTCCCCTTATACTCCCGAATAGGTCGTATAAATCGCAAAGAACTCGTCTGAGTTCGAACCCAGTAGCTTGCGACCTCTCAAAATTGCGATCGAGACCCCCGGTAAAGTTAACGGCGAAGGCGGCGTGCTCAATCCCAGAGAGAGCATGACCACCGAATATATCTGAAATCCAACAATGCAGAAGAGACTAAAGATCGACGGGGCCCCATCCGGCGCAGCTCGCGGAAGGGTCCTCTTCCGTCGGGCCTCCCTAGCACGGACACCCTCCGTTCCGCAGCCGGCCGTGTCCGCGGAGGCCACCTCAATAACTATGACACTTGACAGGAATGCTTGGCCCTCCCGGCCTCGAGTAATTGAACAGCTGAACAGCAGAAGAGCAGCACTGACCCCCCGATAACACGAAAAAAACCATCATTTCTGATGTCGGAGGGTCCCCCATGACTTTGAACCCAAGTGAGGGCTGCCGCTGTACATAAGCTTCTTCACCTGAAAAAAGCTTGGTGTCCCAGTTGAAACAATAGATCAGCCACACGAGCTAGACGTGCATGTCTGCAGCTCGTGTCTTTCGCAGACAAACCCAAAGTCTGTCTGGGCAGATTTTAAATTGCACGACACAGGCTAAGAGGTTCTCGCGAACGAACTTCTTATCCCAGGGGCCTCCCTCCCTGCGGACCACGAAGACTCTCCGTAAATGAGCCCTGTGAGGTCTTCCCGCACTTCTCAGACACGTTATTGGCAAGGATGTCACATAGGAAGCGAGTAATACGCAGTCTCGCGTGCCAGTCGCCCCACGCGTAGCATGGCCCTTTCCCGCCCCTCTTCCATTCATCGTAACCGTCTATCGTGGCTGCCGCACTTCTCTCCGGACGCCCAGGAGCAGAACCGCCCCGCGGCTTGTTTAACCGCTGGCCGGTGGGGAAAGGAACGCAAAGGAAGGAGACAGGCACGGAAGCGGAGGCCCAGGATTCGGACGCGTAACCGGACTTCGGGTTGATTGAATGACTGGCCCGCCCAGCCCTCGGCCAAGAGAGGCTGGGAACGGGGCCAAGAGGACCTCCTCATCGCTCCACACCTCCGTACCAACCATCGTCTTCGTCGTCGCACACGACCAGAGACGTGGAAAAAAAGACTGCGCCATGCCGTGCAATCTGGAAGGACCGGAAAGAATTCTTGTCCAGAATCCTCACACCAAAGCACTTGAGTTGACAGCAGCAAGTGTCCCATTCTGACAGCGAAACTAAACCGTCTCCGTCGGACGGCGCGGAGTTCCAAAATCTGACCGTCCGGGCGTAGACCATCCTCACACTTTGCCCTGCTGCCCGCCGCCCGCCGCTATCGCAGGGGCTTGCGCTGGACTTGCGCTGGGAAGCTTGATTCCAGCAAAGTCCAGCCCGCTCCCCGGATGGCGCGGCGTCGAAGATCGACAGCATCAGCCAGGGTGTGCGGAGGCGAGGCCCGCAGTGTGCACACAAAGGAGTCGGGGGGTTCCATCGAAAATGATCTCATCCATTCCGACTGACGACCAATTGGCTCATGGCAAGTCTTGAACCAGTCGAATTCTTTTTTTTTTTTTTTTTTTTTTTTTTGCTGCAGACTGCAAGAGTAGCAAAACGACCGGTAATAATGGCACCGTGAGACTCCGTCGCCTTCAAACGACCGGGGCCGCTGTTGTGTTTCGAACGCGATTCCCCCACATAACCCACGCGCGTGGCCGGATTGACAGGTCGCTTGCGCGCTCTCGCGCGCGCCAGTTGTGTACCGTTTGTGAAGTGATCATCACGGTTGCGTTAAGATGGAGTGCCGGCGGCGGGAAGGGCAAGACACGGCGAAGCCTATTGGACGCCGGTGTTCGGCAGTGGGAGCAGCCAAGATCTGTGATTTGCGATTTTGGAGGCATGATTTGCAATTCGATATCGGGACATGTAGGTCGACCTTGAATTATCACAAATGGCCTGCACAGCCCCTCGCGCCAGTTGTGCCCTGCTAGACAACCAACACCGCACATGATGGCATCTGCATTCTCGCGATGAACCCGCGACGAAGGAGAAGCTCGGGAGGGCTTCAGAAGACTCGTGGCCTGACATCACTTTCCCCGGGATCGAAGCTCGGGTCGTATCATTTCATCGCCAGAAGCCTGTGGGCGGGGTTTGTCTCTTTTTACCCGCAGCGCACGGGAATGGTCAGATGGTGTGCAAGAGATTAAGCTTGCGGGTGTCGGCATGTTGCGATAGCTGACCACGAGTTCCCGGCATTCCCGCTGAGAGAATCGTGGTGTGTGTTCGGCGCCAGCCACTGAGATCTGGCGACGATCCCCTCCAACGACGATAAGAAGGTCGGCTGGTTTGTTTAAGGCCGCCCAGGGTCCACCAGCACCCGAAAGAACGCATGCTGCTGTGAGGATGATGATGGCATGATCCTGGTTGTTACAGGGTCCTTCTGAATAATCATCCAGCCTTCGCAGCATTCCTTCTTTCCCTAGCAGTGAGCTTGCTGCTTCAATGGATTTTCGGTGGGTCGCCTGCCAGCACATGGGGATTTGCATGACGATTGGTTTGCCGAATCGACCACCAACCCAGCCAACGCGCGCCGAACTCTCAGAGGGTACGGGCGAGAAGAACAAACAAATGCCGGTTGTGATGATGATTGACACGGAGGCGCAGGTCTGGACAATGGCCATAGTCCCGAGAATAGGGGGCAAGGACGTACTAACAATGGCCGAATCAACGGGAGCCAAGCCGTTCTCGTCGCCGTCATTGACTGACGGGGGACCGGAGTTTGCGGCACTCACCTTCGGTCAGCGTCATCTGTCGAATCAGCCTCCCTGGGCGTCGGCCATCAAGTCCCCAGACGCACCGTGAAAAGACTAAATTCTCGTACTGTCGGGCTGTTAGCAACGGATCAATCGGCTTCGCTTCCTTTACACGTATCTTGCAAGTGACACCGGTTCCTACGTCTTCTTACAGTAGCTTGTTGCATGTCTGGAGTCCTTCCAGTTGATCGAACGAACCATGTCTTTGAGCTATGGAAGGCAGCGCAGCATTCTCTGCAAGCTATCTTCTCTTGCTTGGTGAAAACGGGTGAAGCAAGGAGCGTTTTTTTTTTTGGTTGCCAATTGCATTAGCTGGGCGCCCCCGGAGACTGTATTGGTCCTGGCGTCGGCCAAGCTTTGCTAAGAAGGCGTCTGGGCTCTTTCCAGGGGGTCGAAGGCTTGAGACGGACAACAGTGTCTTGAAGGGACTCGCCAGTGAGGTAAAAGAATTCGCCGTTTGACATCTGATAACACGTTCGAGACACGCATGTGCTGCATGCGCTATTATGCTTTTCTTATGTCTGACACCTTTCGGTCGGGCCCAAGGTACACTGACTGCCAAGACAACACTCGATTCCTCAACTAGGTGAGTGGCACTGACAAGTCAGCAAAGAGGCGCCAGACGGGAGATGCAAACGCGCCTTTTGGGAGTGCCGACGGTAGGGCCCGAGGAGTTGAGGCGACACGTACAAAGGAGGTTGCATTGACGGTGCCTGAATCAACTGCGATACAGAGCACACCGCTGAAGATTACATCGTGGCGAAAAGCGTCGTCTTTGTCTGTAATGCTGAAACATTGGAAAACTTGGGGTGAAATCAGTTGCCCGTCGGTCTAAGCGTTCCGGCCACGACCATCTGAACTTCCCACTGGCTGCAGCGGTATACGACACGCGCGTTGATCGTCATGGGCAGAAGTCGAGAGCTATTAATTGCTCTTGTAAGATTTGAGCTGACTGATCGTGCGTTAGATCGCAACACTGAGATGCACTTCCATATCGAACGTGTCTGAGGTGTTCAGATGCCTGCCTCCCTCCCTTTGAGGCGCAATTCAGGACGTCGTATTCCGTGCGAGGCGGGGGGCGTTTCTACTTTTCGTATTGCGCGGATACGTGCGTGATGTAGGTACTCTTCTCCCGTTCATGCGGGAAGACGAGCCGCCATCCTGGGTTGGGTGAAGACAGCGACATGGGCCTCGAATTACCGTGTTGGTCTGGCCGGCCCGGGAGAGCCTAGTGTCGGCTCGCCGAAGCGCTGCCGACGAAGTAATCGAACCGACATGGTTTTCTTGAGAAGCTTACCGTCCTACGCCGGGAAGCATGTCCTGGCTATTCACCATCCGAGGCTTCTGATCATGACGGGTTCAGGACGGTTGACAGTGCTTGACTCGACAGCTGTGTTCTTGTGGAGCTTGCCCGACACGGAAATAATCAAGAGACACCGAGCTAAAGAATTGCTATTGCTTGTGAAGACCAGGGCGCAGAGTCAAATCAAATTGCCACGGCTGGAAGAAGCACAACAAGGAAAGGGGAAAAAAAAAAGAGACCAGACTGATTGAACTAGGCTGCGTCTGTAAGCTTCCTCCCTACGCAGAGAAGCCTGGGCCAGCAAGGGTTTCGTTGATGGCGGCGGAGGATGAGGGTAAGCGATGCATGTAAGTCGTCAATTTGCCATTTTGGTTCCAGTCCCTGCCTATCGTGATACTCTCTGGCGAGCGGTTCCATGCGGTATGATCTTCGGAAGGCAATCAGCGTGCCGTGCACACAGTAATTCTGGGCGGGCAAGTTGCGAATGACGAAACACCGAACCTTTCAGATTCTCGTTCGACTCATTAGACCCAGCCGTTTTTCTTTCTGGCGGACGCGCGCTAGGGTATTGAAGTTGTCTTCGCTTCTTAGGCTGGATGCTGCTGCAGGGTGTCGCGGCCTCTTCCATCAACCGCCGCAACCCCACCTTTTCCCTGGTTCTTTGGGGTTTGGGGATCACCAACGTATCGGACTGGGGCACCGGGGGCGGATTGGCGGTTGGCGGTGACGGTAAGGACCAAGTTTGAGTGGCTGATTGCCGTGCTTAGTCTGGGGGCGAAGGCGGACGGCAAGGGCGATGAACAAAGGCCTTTGTTCGAGTGAACACACATCTGTTTACCGCAATCTGTGGAATTCGATATTTGGCCACTGAATGCGGTTGTAAGACGGAAATATGGAATTGGAATGCGAATGCTCGGCCGTAGACTGGGCGGCACGCGATGGCACGGATACCATATGCGGCACACGATATCGGCATGGAAAGGCCTCTCGGCCGGGGTGTAAATTGTGCGGGCGAACGTCTTTTTTGGAATCTCAGGCGCTCCGGGCGACGTAGCGCGTGCCCATCTCTCAGAAGCCCGTGGCGGTGCGATGCACGAACGCGTACCTGGATTGGGAGACTCTGTATCAAGTCGGCCCCTGGTGATAACTCCTCTGGGATAGGGGTCGTAACATGGAAACCCCTTGATTCCTGGCGGTATCAGCCTCTGAAGCGGGAAGATGGCGACAAAGGATAAACGGTCAGCCCGAGAACGGTTGAAGAGCCAGAATATCCTTGCTGGAGGCTTTAGGATAGGGGAAAGGGAAAAAGGGATGCGATTGTGATGCCATTCAGAAGACGTTGAGATGTGAGATGGCCATGCAAAAAGCAGAATGGTGAGAAGACCAGGCAAGCCTTCCTTTCCAGCGGACAGGTGTTGGCTGCCGCTAAGGCGTAGCATCGATAGGAATAGCAGTCAGCTCGGTGGTGAACCCCTGCTCTCAGCGGCTGCAAGGCCCTCCACTGCGTTCTCAGTCCAGTTGTGTGGTTCCCCCGCCTCTCTTTCTTGGTTCCCCAGCCAAGGGCCCGATGCCTGCTGGAACTTGGAAGCAAGCTAGCCACTCGACAACGTGAACACTTTAGCAGTCTCGATGCTAAGCTTGAAGGGGGATGGTGGCACGCTCGAGAGCCCGTCCCACCACTCATACTGTGCCTAGCGTGCCGTTATCTTTCCCAAACAAGATTAGTTCGGCCATCCCGTGGACTGGAAACGAAGTGATTGACGGGGGCTTGGGTCCAAGTGCTTGACTTGCCTGACTGGCGCCCGGACTCTCTGGAGTTGAGCCCATGTCAGGTCGCTTGGGGTTTGAGTGAATTGTTGGTCGCTCAGCGTCTGTACTCACGCTGTAGAGGTCAGTCAATCAAATAAATAAGGCGGTCAAATCATCCAGACCACAGCATTGTGATTTGCAAATTGCAAATTGCAGGTCACAGCGGAAGGGAAAGGGGAGAAGAGCCCTTGCGACGTACTCTTGAAAGAGGCAGTGACACCGTCCGGTGTTCCTGACACTCTCCTCTGGCCTCAGCTCTCTCACACTCAGGCTCTCAGCTGTGGCAGGGTGCGCGGCACCAGGGTGCGAGAGGTAAGAGCAGAGGTGGTGGTGGTGGTGCACTGGTGCGCAAATTGAAAGATTAATTGTTCAATTGTCTGAGGGATCGCAGTAGCACAGTGCAGCCAACACGGGTCGCCCTCAACCTCGCTCGCCCGGCCTGCATTTTGCGGGAAAGAGGCCCCAGGTCTCCACTCCTGCCTTCCCACCTTCCCTCCACCTCCTTGCAGCACTTGTCCAGTGCAGGCAATCGCCCAGTCTCCGCTTCGCTCTTCCCCGTCCTCTTCTTCCTTCTCGATCCTCGACTCAGGAAGGAATTAAGGTATCATTTCAGATACCTAGTGCGTAGACAGTCGAACGAATTTCCCCCGTAGCCTTCCTCCAGCTTGGCCGAGAAGGCAAACGGAAGCCAGCCCTGGGGGAAAACACACAAGAACGAACCAAAAAGAGCCCACAGTGTGTTGGCTTGCTCTTTCCGGCCTAGGTGGTGTACCGGGGGGTGCCCCCCTCAGTGAAGGTGTGTGTGAGAGAGCGTCGGGTGTGTGTGGTGTCTGGGAGTCCGGGGGTCCTTCCTGCTCCTCGCACTCACTCCCCCTGCCCGTCGGCGTCGCTCCTCCCTCACGACGCTCTTTACCCGCCCGCCGCCTCGCATTTCCACTTTTATTTTTCCTACGTCGACCCGACCGGGGGGCTGTGTTACCGTCCTGTCCGTCAGAGAGTGAGCGTCCCACAGTACGGATACCCGTTCCATACTTATCCCACTCCACCTGCACTTTCCCACCCTCCGCACTCTTCCTGCCTGCCTCTGTCAACTCTCAACCACCCCCATCCGACTTTGAGTCGTGAGTTTCCTCTCGTTTCAATTTCCCACTGCTCACCGCGATAGCTGTGCAAAACGGCTTGAGTGGATTGGGATCTCGACTCACTGCCATACCCTCTCCTTGAGGGTTATTTCCTTTTTTTCCACAGCGACTTGCGTTGATTGCAGGCCGCATGCGATCGAGGGTTCAGGTCGACCATTTCCGTCACGAGCCGCTGTTTTCGGATTCCGCGTTTCACCTCTAGGCTCTTGCCTTCCGGCAACAACCAATCACCCAAACCATCGATGCCCTCGCCTTTCTTCCGACCGTGATCAATTTTCGATATCACCATCCGTTGGTGTGCGATCGCTTTTCTTGACGACTCCGCCCTTCGACTTCGAGCCGATCAATTTTATCCGTCATCATGGCAGTCATCATCAGGTCCTTGTCGAGGTCTCGCGCTTCGTTGTGCGGCAGGCAGTTTCGTCGGACACTCCGACTTCTACCCTCCCACCATCTGCAGCGTCCTCCGCTGTACCATCGACGACTTCACTCGACCCCTCTTCCATCACTCCGACTACATCCAGTGACCCTCAGTCAACAACCCCCGCTGGCGGCAATGGTGGAAACGGAGGGGGAGGTGGCGGTGGCTCCACGAGCTCGCCTCTGCTTTTCTTCGTGGCTCTCGGTTTCGGTGTTGTATTTACTAACCTCTGGTAAGCCCTCTGCCATTCTGGCTCCTCTCGGGATCTTCAGCATCTAACATCTGCTTCAGGATCATCGTTGGTGTAAAGTACTGCTTCCGCTACAACGCCCGCAATCGTGCTATGCGTCTGAACGAGGATGGAGAGCCCATCAATCTGGAGAACATGCCTCGTCCGCACCGTCGCCGCCGTGAAAAGAAGCTGATGACGATGGATGAGGTGAACGACAAGTTCCCCATGATGAAGTACAAGGCGTGGGTTTCCGAACGTGCCAGAGAGGGTCTCCCTACGGCCGGCGGCGTTTCCGCCCCACCGAGTCGCGCAAACAGTTTGCGTTCCGTCGATGGCATTGTTCCCGAATTGCCTTCAAAGGAGAGGGATTCGACTGAGGAACGCCCTGCTACCGGTACCGGCAACAAAGCAACCACCTCCGAGAAGCAATCTGAGGATGCGACCAGAAAGGAAGGCGATAACTCGACCGCGACTGCTGATGCTACCGGCGCCCCTGTTCAGTCCCCGACGTCTGCTACTCCCCTCCAGCGTGTCCATAGCGAGGATGACGAGGAGGATGACGAGCATATCAATGCTGCTCTGCCTCCTGAACTGATGGCCACGAGCGGTGATACTTGTGCCATTTGCATCGACACCTTGGAGGATGATGACGACATTCGTGGTCTTACCTGTGGTCACGCTTTCCATGCTGTCTGCGTTGACCCCTGGCTCACAAGTCGTCGTGCCTGCTGCCCTCTCTGCAAGGCCGATTATTACACCCCGAAGCCTCGCCCTGCTCCCGAGGGTGATGCCAATGCTAACGGCGACATGGCTCGCACCGCATCTCGCACGAACATGCCCAATGCTCCTCCTGCCGCCTGGTATAACCTCAGCGGCTCGCGCCTGGGATTTGGTGGTCGCAACAGAGGCAACCGCCAGAACAACGACCGCGCTAACCGCCGTCGCCGTGCTCGTCAGCAGCCTGCGACGACTCCCGGCCCTAATCCCCCTCAGTCACCCCCAGTGGCCGAGAACCAAGAATCCCGCGGTCTGCTCTCCAGCTTCCGCATGCCCGCCTTCCGCAATCCTCTCAGACGAGGGGATCAGCAGCAGGGCGGCTCTCCCACCGCGTCCGGCGCGAACGTTACCCCGTCTCAGCTCGAGGCCGGTACTCAAAACGCCACCGCCACGACTACGGAGGCGCGGTGATTACACACAAGCGACAATGGTCGCCTTCAAAAATGCGACTTCGATCTTTTTCCGTTGTGCTACACTTGTACATCATACCCCCGAGACCAATTTGCAGATCTCAGCATAGACTGCGATGTGACCGCATCTATACACGCTCACGACACCACTTTTCATACCCACCTTTACATATAACGTGTGTTCGGAGGAATAGCCCCAAGGAGTAAAAGGGGAAAGAAGGTTTGGCTGCCGCACGACGTGGCAGAAGGGAGTTGCATTACAGTCAGGGCGGACTGATTTGGCTTGGTTTGGTTCCTCTGAATTTCGAGGAGAGCGGCGGAGTTGCGGCGACATAGGCATCACTCGACATGGAATAATGACAATTGACAATGTTCACAAAAAACAAACCCCTTTTGATGATTTTGTGCTTCTTATGTAAGAGTGTGCAGTTGTGTTCACTCAATGAAACCAATCTGCTCCTCTCTATGCAGCCCTTTACCCTCATCAAAGATATGACCCCTTCTGGAACCGGCCACCAAAATCTTTGGCACGGTTGAGCAACTCCCTGCGCTGTGCTGTACCGATCTTGCCGCCCAGTGCCATGTCCTTTTCTCTGTCGAAAGCCCTCTTGCTAGGGTCATCATCCTCTTCGGCGTCCTTTCCAAGCTTTGCGCCACTCTTCTTGTCTGTCTGGTGCTCATCATACATACTCTTCCCCCGGGTTGCTGCAATATTCTCGCTGATTTGTCTATCGCGTTCCTCTTCCTCTCTAGTACGACGCGGTTTCTGCTGCTCTGCTCCGCCAACTTCGCCTCCACGACCTAGCACAGCATCTTCGAGTCGCTTGCGCTTCTGTTCTGGCGTCTCGGTCCAAATGCTGCTGATACCTCCACCGCTCCCACCCGCAGCCGATGACGACTTGCCGCTGGCGAATTTGCGATTCTTGAGCTTGGTCGGGTCGCGCTCGTGGTAACCAGACTGTGTCGGTGGTGCGAGCATCCAGTCGTCGCGCTGAGGTGCCACAGGTCCCGAGGCCGCCGCCGTCGCCGCCGCTACTGCGGCAGCTTGTGCACGTTGAGCAGAAGTTGTTGACGAAGGAAGAGCAGGACCGTAGTCATCCTCCGAGTCTGACGAAGAGTCGTCGTTGCCGCCCTGGTGGGCCGCTGGAGGAAGCGTGGGTCCTATAGGCTGTTTCGGAGGTAGCGTAGGGCCTATTGAAGGCTTGGACTTGGGAGCATTCGGTGGTGATGCCACGCGAGGAGCGGATGGGCCGTAGCCGTCTTCTGAATCGGATGCGTCGAGAGGTATTTCGTTTGTGTTCGTTGTGCTGGAAGGAGGCATTGTTGGACCGACGGAAGGTTTGACGGTCGGCGCAGGTTCCTTGACTGATGCGCCAGGCGCACTGGGCCCAAAGCCATCGTCATCGGAACTGTCGTCGAGATCTATCTCGTCGGTGTTTCGAGTCTGCTTTGCTGGCGGCGAGTCGGCGCTGTCGTCGTCTGGGTTGCGCTTCCTCTTGGTGAGATGAGGAGGCAGCTGGGGCCCAATGGAAGACATGGTGAAGGCTGTGATTATTGGCTGGGTGGTGGAGTGGTGGTGTTCTGTTTGAGTTCGGGATATGTTGATCTAACAACTCGCGACGCGTGTGGAGATTGGTCGCATTAAAGAGTGTGACCAGCGCTGTAAGGTGATGTAAGTGCTAAAGGAAAGCTCCACCGGGCTTGCGCCGTGACGATCACAGGTCACTGCGACGTTGCTAGGCGCTGTCGGGCCCGCCGGAGAAACCCCGGTCCGTCGTAGAGCTCTGGGTGGCTGGAACCTGGAACCCGGAACTTGATGTGTGGGCTGTGCGTCCCAACTGCGTAATGCGCTCCTACTGAGTGCAACCGATCACCCATTGACAAGTCAGCTTCTCCTCGTCTGATAGGAGCTTGAAAAGCAGAATCTCGTTTCGAAAGGGTCCTCGCCTCATTTGGCCAGCTTCTATCATCCTCCAGCTGCTGTTTTCGATCGAGTCAGGATCTCTCGGTCTTCCTCCTTGCTAAGAGCACTGGCCTAGCTTCTGAACCCAAAACGAACTCTGGCCCGACCGAAGACATGTGCTTGATGAACCGCCATTGATGACCCCACCACCGACGGAGAGAGATGATGGACCTGGAGACACAATGGAAGATCCAGACGACCGGTCCTCCGCGGACTTACAAGCCTCCAGCGATGGGGGGATGGTGAAGGCTGAGGGGGAGGAGGACGGCATCGTCGGCCTTCTAGACGATGAGGAAAGAGAGGCCTCTGATGCCTCTCCGGCAATTGAGAACGGCATCATATCAAATCGGTATAGACAAATATTACGAGACCAAGCCGACGATGCGTCTGAGGAGGGATCAGTGGATGCGGCGCCGAAGCGCGTGGGAAGTCCCATCGATTCCCTGATGTCCCTACCTGACGATTCCCCGTCTGTTCAGGCAAGTAGCCCCATCGACTTCAGGCTGCACAAGCTAACCGCGACCATCAGGGCTCCGTCATCTCCTCCCCGAGCAGCAGTGTCCTCCCATCGGTCGCTTCTCGACCAGGACTCAGCAGTCCAACCCCGTCATTCCGTCCTTTCGATCGCCGATTCCAATCCCGTATCTCCTCCACCAGCTTCATCAATAGCCCGCGACCCTCCTCGCCTGCTTTTCTCACCGGCCATAGCCGTTCCGCGTCCCTGAGCTCAGGACTACTCGATCGCGAAGATACCGATACCCCTTCGCCGCCGTGGGAAGTTGTTCGATGGACGAGACTGAAGAAACTCAACGGCCAGGCTTTCTCCGAGGCCGGCAAGCGCAACTTCGGCGCTCCGACCTGCATCGCCGTCTCCGCCTCGATTGTGTTGGGGACGAGCAAGGGAATAATACTAATGTTTGATTACAACCAGGTCTTAAAGACCATCATCGGGCCCGGGACCAAGGCCGTCGAGTCGGGTGCCATCACGGCAATCGCTGTGTCGGCAGATCACACAACCATCGCTGGGGGCCATGCAAATGGAAGCATCTTTACGTGGGAGACGAACCGAGCGTCCAGGCCGTTCCTGGCCATTCCGCACCTAGATCAGTCGCAACTAGAGAACCGGACCATGGATGGCCATCTCCCTGGTGTCGCGGTCACCCATCTCGGATTTCTTGGGACCAGGCACACTGCGCTCGTGTCAGCGGATGATCGTGGCATGGCCTTCTCCCATCTGGCAACTAGAGGCACTGGCTCTCTTGGCCGAACTGTAAAGACAAGGAGGATCCTCGGACGGTACCCGAACGCGGCGCCTCCCGCCGGAAAGCCTCTCAAGCCCAGCACCGTATTGGCGTTTAGTCCTTGTCCTCTGGGTAATACCGAACGTGCCACGGATACCCTCGGCCTCACGGCCATGCTCACACCATACCTATTGGTTATCGTTTCTACCACACCCGTGGCTCAGACGCAACACAAATCGGCAAGACCAAAGGACGTCGCCCATCATAGTGCGATGACCGGCTGCCTGGCGTGGTTTCCTGCGGTGAAGCTTAAGGTTCCAGACCCTGTTACAGGCAGCGACATCTCGAAAGTCAAATTGGTGTACTGCTGGTCAAATGTTCTGACTGTTCTTGACGTGGACGAGATACCAGCAGAGAACAAGGACAAGCCGCCCACGCTCAAGTTCAAGGCCCGAAGTCGATGGAAGTGTGAAGAGGCCATTGTTGCGGTCCAGTGGCTAAGCCGTTCTGTTCTCACAGTCTTGACCATCACTCAGCGCCTAATCGTCGTTGAGGACCGCAGTATGCGAATGACCGAGGGCTTTGATCTCATCAATAAGTTCATTTACCACTCCGACCTGTTCTCTAAGCAGTTACACACATTGGTTGAGCAACTCGACGAGGACGACACATCTATGCATGGTGTTGTGGCCGACGCTTTCTACATGAGCTTCAAGACCTACAAGGGCAAGATCTTCTTGCTCGGTTTCAACGATGTTTCGATTGGATCGCTTTCGAACTGGGCTGATCGTATCATTGCTCTGATGGAGAATGGTGATTATGTTGGTGCTATTCAGCTTGGGACATCATACTACACAGGTGACGCCGATAAACTTACAATTGGCCTACCCGAAGACACCGGGCTGCGCCACTCGATGGTGCGAGACAAGCTCATGGAGATTATGCGAGCTTCTCTCAAATATGCCTTCACCCAGCGGCAAAAAGACCGAGCTGCTGCGGACGACGCCCACCTTCGAGAGTTAGCTGAGACTTGTTTCACAGCCTGCCATAGCGTCGGCGACGTCGATTTCCTCTTCGATGAAATGTACGAATGGTATGAAGACGCAGGCGTGGAAGGCATTTTCCTCGAGACCATGGAGCCTTACGTTCTGGAAAAGAACATCAAGGTTGTGCCGCCAACCATTGTCAAGGCCACAGTTACTCATTACGTCACTAAGGGTTGGGAGAGTCGCCTTGAGGAGATGATTGTCCACATGGATACAATGACGCTTGATTTGGACCAGATTACTCTTCTGTGCAAGCAGCACAGTCTTTACGACGCCTTGATTTATGTCTGGAACCAGGCCTTGAACGACTACATCACACCACTGATCGACCTACTAACCTTGCTTGTGCCGCTTATGAGCAACGGCGACTACATGTCTTCCGGGAACATGGATGACGAGATTTACGGCGTCAACGCCTTGAAGATGTTCCCTTATCTCTCATACACGTTGACGGGCAGAGTATACCCCACCGGGGAGGCCATGGATAATGCAGTTGCCTCCAAAGCCAAGGCTGAGATTTACTGGTTTCTATTCTCAGGAAATAGCGTCACGTGGCCCAAGGGCAGCACTCGGCGGTTTCTCACCCGGCCAGACCAGCATACTGAGCCGTCGTTTCCATACCTCAGGCTGATCCTGAAGTTCGATGCCCCAAGCTTCCTTAGTGCTATAAACGAAGCCTTTGAAGACTCATTCTTGAACGACTCTCCTGAGAAGCAAGTTAACGGCGGCATTAGGGGCGATGTCCCTGAGGAGCAGATTTTCGGGCTCACGGTCGATCGTCAGTATATTGTCTCCATCTTGTTGGAGATTATGAACCCAGCAGACTTCGCATCGGAGGACACCATTTACCTCGATATGTTCATCGCTCGGAACCTTCCCAAATTTCCCCAATACCTGCTCTTCCCGGGCTCGACGCTTACGAAGGTCTTGACCGGGCTTTGCAACTACCCGGGAGCTGACCTCGCCGAAGACGCTCAACTAAGTGCCGAATACCTGCTCTCGATCTACCAGCCTCCCGATGTTACCACGCTGATTCCTATGTTCAAGAAAGCGGGCTTCTATCGGATATTGAAGAGGCAATACAAGGTTGACAAACAGTATGACAAGCTTGTCCAGACGTACTTCGAAGACCCCGCTGACCGGGATGCCGTCTTTGAATGCCTCGGGGACTGTCTTCGGCCACACAGTGGTCTGAATCGCCGACAGGTACAAGAAGTCCTCGAAGCAGTCAAGAACAACGCCAGGGAACTCCTCGGAATTAACCCCCTCGAAGCAGCGAGAGTCTTGGCAGCTCAGTCTGTGGACGTTCACCAACACATCCTGGATTCTGCCGAAGACGCACCCGAGCTGCAGTTCTTTTACCTACGGACGTTGCTCGAGCCCGAAAAGCGAGACGTCGAAACCCCTTTGAACCCAGATCGAGTCCTCATCGAGCGCTACGTCCAGCTCATGTGCAAGTATGATTCCGCACATGTTTCGGATTACATCGGCCTCGTTCAATCCGTAAACCTCAGGTTGGATGTCTTGCTACCTGCCATGGAGAAAACCGGCGTGATTGATGCTGCGGTTGTGCTCATGGCTCGAGAAGGCCAAATCAAGGATGCCATGGACAGGCTTGTGAAACACCTCGGTACTCTTGAATCGGCCTTGCAAGGTATCTTGTCCGGCGCTCAACAGGAGAGTTCAAATGACTTGCAATCAGGAGCCGAGGAGACTTTGCGAGCGTTGCAAAAATATGTTCATGTGGGCATTTGGCTTTGCCAGGGCCAGACCAAATCATCGAAGAAGACAAACGGCGTCCAACAACGAAAGTCAAAAAACACGTCCGAAGTCCTGTCGCCAGATGAGGAGCTTTGGCTCAGTCTCATCGACGCGGCAGTGCAGACCACGCGATCAATCTCGTCCACCATCGAATCGTCGAAAACCACCCAGAACGGCGTTTCGGAGAAGGCAGACGCAATGGACAGCTTAGACAAAGAGAAGCTCTTGACACTGCTCCGGTCTTTGGTACAGCATACTTTTACGGCTCTCCTGACGACGACTTCAAGTCCCGCAGGAGCCCAGGCTGGCGGCCGACTCCTTTCCAACCGGGGAACAACCTCTCATTTCTTCGAATTCTACGCGCCTTTCTGACACGAGCCGCTGCATCGTCCCCCAATCTTGCAGACCTGCGCTCGGTGCTGGCGTCCATTTTTTCCGCATACGCCTACGAAGAGTCCATCTTGCGACTTTCAAACCGTCTGTTGGAGCGAAGCTTGTTCGTGAATGTCAAACAAGCCGTCGACCTCCGACAACGCGGTTGGCGACCCAAGGGTTCTACGTGTGAGGCGTGTGGCCGTCGTATCTGGGGTCCAGGTGTCTCTGGTAATGTTTTTGAAGCCTGGGAAGAAAAGCAGGCCCGCGACGAGCAGCACAGGGCCGACAAGAAGGCCGCGGCTGATGAGCGCGGTAAGGGCAAGCATCCCCTGCCGCCGGTGGGGCATCTCAGGCTGCGTACAGCTCGAAGGGAAAGGGGAAGCCGCAGCGGGTGCTTCTGTGCCAGCAGGCGTGGAAGCTGCCGCGGCAGAGGAGGGTGCAGATGAGCAGAAAGACGCGATCGGGAGGCCCAAGGAGCAGCCCCTCGGGCCGCTCGTTGTGTTGGCCTGCAGGCATATCTACCACCAGAGCTGCCTGGATGCATATCAAGCTCGGCCGGAGGTTGAGGGAGAGACCCGCAGAATTGACAGCCATGCGAGGGAGTACAGATGTCCGATTGATGGATAGATGAGTTGTATCTTCTGTCTACGATGTACAAATTTCATGAATTCACGAATGGCACTTGATTGTGTCGACGATTTCTTTAACTTTGACTGGGATCCTTTGGAGATTGGCCGGCATCTTGCCGTCCAAGTCGTGCTACTCGAATGCTGTCTTCTGACTACTGTATGACGGGCTGCAAGCGGTTTCAAGATTGTTGTAAATGCTGCCTGCACCTCAGAAAGCTACGCGTTGCCCTACCCTACGGCTTTTGCCAGAATACATTTCGGAGGACTGCAACGTAGGATATCAGATGGCCACAAGCACATGTGGAAATTGTAGTGGACGAACGAATGCGGCGCCGACTTCCATATCTTCAAACTTGGTTTCACGACAGTCAATTAATATGAGATGCGACAGGTGAATAAGACGTCGACATAAAGATAGCCTTTATGTCATATTGCAGACGCCAAGTCTTGACTAAGTACCCGGGCGTTGCAATTCGTCGTATTGTTGACTGATGACATGTCTTGGCTCTGTTGATCAACGTGTCAATCAGAAACAATTTCTCTGGGTAGTCGGTTTTTTGACGTGTGATCAGCCCTACCTTCTCTTCAGCATGAGGCGGAAGATGTGACACGGGGAACGGAACCCGACGACTTCGGACGATGTTCCGGAAGGCGCCCGGAGGATCGGCGGGCGGGTCGGAGTGGACTCCGGGAAGATCGGGCCTGGAGCTTCGGCCATCTGTTGATCCTGGCACTGGATCGGACCCATTGCAAGGATGAGAGCGCTCGCTCTAGGACGGTGTTTCTAGAGACTGTTTTGTAATGGTTCGCCCTGAATTCCAATTGATCTGCCGTTCTCGTCGCCATCCGCCATGATGTCGCTATGGCGATGTTTTCGGACTGTCGGGCTAATGAGTGATGCTCATATTCGTGTAATGGGAAAACGGGCATGACTCGAATTGTGAGGTGGTCCCAGAATGCCGAGTCTGTTCAGTGGGTCTATTGACTTGGGAGGCAACGGTTATATGAACTCTTCCAAAAGCGGACGACAACAGCTGAATCTCAAACTCAGTCACGGAAAACAATGCTCAGTGGACCTCAACCTTTATAGAGCCCCGTGTGTTGTGGGCTCGTCACAAAACGTGGTTTGGAATCCAATGTCAAGAGAGGCGCGACTAGCGAGTGTGCGAGCTAGAAATGCCGGATTCGTCAAATGAGATGTGAATAACATGCATCGTGGCCCATCTCCTCGGTAGCTCGACGCGTGGTAGCGGAGCTGTATTCAGTGGGCTGAGTGGGGACAGAAAGCAGGCACTCGGTACTGAACGGAGGATTAGCCCCGACCTAGTTGAGTGCCGCCAAGCGGAAGGGTTCATGGACAGTGATCGGCATGTGCTGGAGGCCGCTTACCAACGAAGCATTTGAAGACCAGAATCAAGCCTTGGACCTTCGGGCGGGTGTAACCCTCAGGCCAAGGGCTCGTCGGCAGTCAAACCGAGACCTCGGCGGAAACGTCCACGAAGTTTAAGAAGAAGGCGGGATAACGACGAACTACCTAGTTCCAATAAACAATATGCTTGAATACTACCTTAAATGAGTCAAGGATTGGGGATGACGAATACAATGCAGAATAAAGGTTGGTGGTGCGTTGAGAGAGCGGAGGGCGCCTTCGAATTCCACCAACCCGCTGGCGCCCCTTTCACGGACGCTATTGTTCCACGATTCTTCTTTCGAATGACAAAAGGGATCCTAGAGGATTCGAAGGGGGTTATTGTGAAATGGGCAGAAAAAGCACTCTGGAATCTCGGAGCCGGGGTGATGGGTGTAGACCGGATATGACAAGTGGGGTGAAGGACCGCGGACTTGAGGCCCGGTAGGGCTACTGCCTCCGAGAACCCGTGGCCGGCAGGGCAGCTTAAGCACGCACCACATCCTCTTCCAGTGTAACACCCAATCTATTCCACCAAAGACGTCTCATCAAGTGATCAAGCTTAAGGGGGGTTCCCAAGCACGCTGTCGGCCGGTACGGCAAAAGATGTGGTCTTGGGAGCGGGCGGAGCGGATGGGCGGACAGGCGGGCACTTGTTGAAGATATGGTGAAGAGGGCCTCCTAGTGATATGAGATGCTGATATAATTGGATGCTGCTCCGTTCCCGCTGTCTCTCGAAGGGGAGGGATTTCCTTCGTTGCTTTTGCTCTCGTGGCCCTCTGTCGTTCCCTTACACCGGTAAGACCGCACTGCAGCTGTGGTTGTTCCTTCGATCATTACCTGGGATTCCGTTAACGAAAACAGCAATTACCATGCTGTTTCTCTCACTGTTCTTCTCCTTGTTCTTCCTGCCCTCTGCCGTCTTCGCGGCCTGGGGCTGGACTGACAACGGCAGCGAATACGTAATCGACTCCGGCTCCGACCTAGTTATCAAGGTCACCAAGTGCTGCGGTGACATCTCCTCGCTCAACTACAAGGGCGTCGAGTACAACGGTTGGGGCGGCAAGAACTCCCACGTCGAGTCTGGCTTGGGTACCAGCACGGTCAGCATTACCAGCTACTCCAACGTGATCAAGGTCTCCGTCGTCCATGGTACTCTGAAGCATTGGATCTTTGTCCGCTATGGAAACAACAACGTCTACCTCTTTACCAACAAGGCGGACGACTCCGTCTCCGCCATGCGTTACATCGTCAGAATCAAGGTATGTGATTACCCGTTGAGACAGCTGTTGGGTTTGACGTTAATGGGAATGACAGGGCGGAGTCTTCAGCCATGCCTCGACCGAGAGCGACTTCTACGATGCCGACAGCACCATCATCGAAGCCCAAGACAGTTCGTATTTATTCTATACATGGCGATGGTTAGGATGTGCTAACTCTTCGAAGTCAATGTGAACAGCGCGGGTCTGACCAAGAGCAAGCACTACCAGGGCTCCAACTACGGTCGAACCATGGATTGTAAGATTTGTTTCGAGACTCTCTTGGGATATGCTGACTGTTCGAAGACGACTACGTTGGCCGCACGAAGAGCGATGTTGGCTTGTTCATGATTAGAGTAAGTCTTGCAGTGCAGAGTTTCTTTCATGCGTCACCGCTAACACCTTAACCTAGAGCAACCACGAGAAGGCCTCCGGCGGTCCCTTCTTCCGATCCCTCGTCCGCCGCGCTGATCCAACTGGAGAGGACTTGTACGACATTTACTACTATAACATGGGTCACACCGACCCCATGCGCACTGGTCTTCAGGGGCCCTCTGTTATCTCTTTCACCAACGGCGAGGCCCCCAACAGCAATCTGTTCGCTCGCAAGGCCGACTGGTCCTGGTTCGATGACCTTGGCGTGAGTACATACTAGTCTTGTTAATGCCTGTGGTTAATAACTGACGTTTGCTTAGCTGGATGGTTGGGTCCCGGCTTCCGGCCGTGGCTATGCCAGTGGTGTTGGCCTGGCCAACATGAAGAGCGGCAAGACGTACGTCGTTGGCCTTAGCAACTCCAACGCTCAATACTGGGGCACGGCCGGTTCCGGTGGCGCCTGGTCTATCACAAAGGTTATTCCGGGCACCTACACCTTGACGGTTTACAAGGATGAGCTCGAGGTCGCCACTTCGTCTGTGACCATTACTGCTGGCAAGGGCACTGCCGTGAACACAATCACTTGTGTTGACCCTGAAGATGATGCTACTATCTGGCGCATCGGCGAGTGGGATGGTAAGTTTTGGCTCTAGAAAGTGTGGGTTCCGATCTGACTATGTACAACAGGAACCCCTAAGGGCTTCCTCAACTTTGAGGATACCCCGGTGAAGCTTACGTATATGCATCCCTCCGACACCCGCATTTCAACCTGGAACGCTGGAAACTTCATTGGTAAGTCTTCTTAGTCTACCAATCACTCTCGGGTATTGGGATCTAATTCTGCGAAGTGGGCACACACTCAGCCAACCGCTTCCCGGGTTACATGTGGAAGGAGGTCAACAGCGGCTACATTATTTACTTCAAGCTCACTACCGCGCAACTTGCAGCGGGTCACACTGTTCGCATTGGTATTACGGAAGGCTACATTGGCGGCCGGCCCTCTATCAATGTCAACTCTTGGGCGTCAGCCCTCCCAGCCGCCACAAACCAAGCCAGCACCCGATCTCTCACGTAAGTCCTCAAGGTTCCACCTTAGTGGAAAAGCTTCAAACTAATGTACCGGCTAGTGTCGGGACCTGGCGCGGCAACAACGTGAAATTGACTTACGCTGTGCCTCAAACCGCTTGGATCCAAAGCACGAGCGAGTGGCAAGTTCTCACCATCGACGTGTATGTATTCCCGTACTCCGACTAAGTTTTTGGGGGATCAGACTAACTCTTGATAACAGTATTTCCGGCAGTTCTGGCACAAAGTTTCTCAGCCCTGGCGTTTCTTTTGACGTGGTTGAGTTGCTTGCCTAAATCAGACGTTGTTCACAGAACTGAACGATCACCCATGTTCCATGGTCATTTTCACCGCCAAACTACTCATATTACTTCTTGTCACATACACTTCTTCCCAGCTGTACATACTTCCGTGAATATATCATTGGGGCCATTGAGCCTGCGTATCTACCAACCACATGCTTATCAAAGACACAAATTCCTGCAGGTCTATGTGTTCTGCCAGGTCGAAAACTTTCAGTTTGTATTGCAATAGTTCTGAAACCTATGAAATATTCAACGGGCAATCTACCTCTCACTTCGAATTCGAAAGGGAGGACCAATCATGGAAACTATCGCAGAGTGAACAGCAACAGGGGCTTACAACCGTTTTCAAAGCCATCGAAAGCATGTTTATTGTTACAGGGGGTATGTATATGCAGCTCACTTGTTTTTCAAACCATTTCACAACTGGTTCTTAAGGCTCAAACCTTATTTATAAACTCTTTTGCAGCAGATCCATTTCCGAAGTAATTCTATGTCATGTGAAGGTCCACAAGGTAATTCCCCCGTTGTACCGTAACCGTTCCATGGCGTTTAACGTTCCCGCATCACGATGTAGCGGGTGCTACATGGGAACCTTGAGACCTAGCGACGTTCCCGCCCCGTGTATCAGGCAATGGACGAGGCAGTGACCATCAAAGAAGGCCTGGCCGACGTGAACATGAAAAAACTCGCGATTGAGAAACTGGTAGCGATTCGTCGCGTCTTCATTGTTTGGGTATTTGTAGAATAGACTGGAAGCGGTATGGTCGTCTCAGCGTCAACAACACAGAGGACGATGGGCCTAGGTTCGACGACGGTAATGCTGATGCCGCTTGAGGTGTGCGACACGTTGACTCGAACACGTTTCTTGTTGTCGCCGGACACTGGACATTGCCATATTCAAGAACGGCATGTGGCAGCTATGTGATATGAGTTAGCCAAGGTTCCTATAATATATCTGTGGTTTTTCCAGAAGATGAGTTGGTCAAACCTTTCAAGATTCTTCTATATTTCCATTCCACTCACGTATCGCATGTGTATGCCAACTATCAGAACTTGGTGTCTCCGTTCCTCATATCGTCTTCTATCTATCTTCATATAGATGTCAGCTTCACTTCGACTCGTGCTGTTCGTTGTCCTTACTGTTTTTCAGGATTTGGCTGCGACTATCCTACCGCCTCACCTCAAACCCAAACCAGTGAGGTGGGATCGAGCCATCAACCTCCAGATGACCATGAATGCTCTCCAACAACCACTCCCGAATCTAGTGGTTCGAGACACTAGCCAATCGAGCCATCCGAGGTGTTCAAAGGTTCCGTGCGGCGCATTGTGCGGGGTTGGCTGAGGTCGTCGAATGATCTTGGGTGGGCTATGAACCACATAGTCGGGTCGTGACCAAGTGCTCCGAGGGAGGTGAAAGGGGACTGAGTCTCTTGAAGCGCAGCCAGAACAGCCATCATGAGACAATTCAACTCCAGTGAATCCTTCGCAGCCTCGAGGTGGGTTGAAAGGTGGAAGATCGCGTCCTACATGTCTGAGATGGCGCGGTTGGTTGGGGTCTGTTTGAAGAGCCCCAGAACAGACATCGATGAGTCGATCGCAGGGATATCGGCAAAGACTGCAAAACGAAGTATTTAATACACACATTGCGGCCGGTAGGTTTGGCTGAGAGGCAGACGCGATGATGATGAGATTTGGTATTCGAACGGATACTTGTCAAAACGATTGTTGCAAACAACAAAGATGAAGGGAAAAAATCAGACGACCGAGATTTCAGGCCAGTCTTCAGCTTTTATTGACATTAATGGTCTCTCGCAGCATGGACCACGCTGACACCCTTCATGGTTGGGCTTCGAGAAGCCCGTTGACTTGAACATCAAGGTAAATTGTAATGATTGCCAAAACCTAGACGTCCACGATGATGACATAGTCGGTGCCTTGGGGGCCATTAACACGGCATGGATACATAAAGGTATAGCAAAGTGTCCAATCAACTTCAACTACCTCGCTTGCCTAGCTGAATAAAGGTTTTGCCTAGTTACCCCCTTGTTGTCCAGTTGAGTTGAGCCCCCCTTGTCAATATCAACTAAACATCATACACTGCTAAGTGAAAAGTCTGCCATTTCAGCCTGCCAGAAACCTAGGACCTCCATCGCGTCCGGCCTTTCATTTGGGTCTTCCGCCATGCATCGATCTGTCATGTCCACCCACGCCCTGGGTATGTCCTGGGCGCCTTCCCAACTGGTTTTGAGCTGGCTCGGGTGCTCAATCTCGTCGAAATTCATGTCTGGCTGACGCAGAAGCATCCACATCGCTCGGCCCAGGCTGAACACCTCAGCAAGCTCAAGAGCCAGCGGATGTTCTGCACTCCAGCCAGGAAACACGTTCCAGGTGTTCCATGGATAGTCACCGAGTACGTCTTCCTCAGTATTGCGGCGCGGTGGGCCCTCATACTTGGTGTATCGAAGACGTGGGCGATTTAACCCATTGCTAGCAAAGCCGACCCCTTCTCCCGTTTCGACGTCCCAAGTTCCATCGGCTTCTGGCGCGATGGTCGTTGTTGGTGCGTCCGTCTGCTCCCAGTCTCCTAGCACCAGATTGTCGTCTCGGTCGATCAAGAAGTTACCAGGCTTGATGTCCATGTGATATGTCTTAGCCTGTCGATGAGTGTGGGCGACGGCCGCGGCCATGTCGGCGCACCACTGAACCTTAGTAGCAAGGGGGATACGTATTCTCAGGGCATTGCTCTTCTCTATGCGAGAGCCCACATCACCCCCAACGTAGAATGGCTGCAGTGTACCGCAGACAACATGGAGACTACCATGCTCGCTCTGACTGCCACAGGTCACTAGCTTCGACGGAGCTGGAAGCACATTGGGATGCCTGGGCATGTTGCGAAGTAGATCGTTGGACCTGTGCCAGCCATGTATCATGTGGCGAATGGTCTTGTCGCCTTCATCATCAGCGTACGTCAAGAAGGTGCGAAAGTCGATCCCTTTGAAGACCATGAAGTCCTCGGAGCCTTTGCCCATGCGGCGAATTCGGGTCGCACAGCCTCGCCCACCCAACTGATCGTAGCGGATTATCGAAGCAAATTCAATTTGCTCGTCGTTAGGGAGAAGAGGGGTCTTGCCAACTTCCGCGTTGTGAGCAATGGTCGACGAGATGGAAGAGAGTGGGGGACGAGAAGAAAATTTGGAGACACATACTTTCGCTGTCAGCGAGATAGCTGATGTAGCGTTGAAAGAGGGGATGCGAATAAGCATTCCAGCGCACCTCACCGAAAGAGTTTTCGTCGTCGTGATAATCGATGGCGAAGACCACGTCTGGATGCGAAGCCCGTTCGTCATTGGAGCAGGCTGGCCATACATCGCGAACCGCGTTCCACAAGGCCTCGCGCATGGCTGCGCTGTCCTTGAATGATTTTGAATCGTCATCGACTTCAATCCCATGCATACAAGCGCAGATGCGATTTGCGAGAGAGGTTGAAGGCTTGGATGCGTCGAGAGAGAAACTGAAGATGATGGTGCGATCATTGCCGTACCCTTGGGCGAAGACGGTCGTTTCGGCGTCATCGCCCCAAATCCATTCAGGGTGAAAGCCGTTCATGGTGGTGATAAGATCGAGGTGATTGTATTGTAAGCACGACAGCCCTCTGTGAGGAGAATGAGTTGGTGGATACGGGGGAAAGGGTTGAGTAGGCGAGGTATGAGATATGGCAGTTGGTGATGTTGGTAGTTCAGTGACCAATCTTTCAGTTCAAAATTTGGCGGGCATAAGCGAGTTAAAAGCAGGTGCCCGCCCCTGCCTGCTTCGGGTGGTACCTGCCTTCGAGCTCAAGACGTCGCACAAGCATCTCAGCCTTTCAATAAGGCAAACACACAGAAGTAAGACAAATGCATTCACAATCAATGAGCAAACACCTCAGCCATTCACGTGCGTCAAAACGTCAGAAGGTGGGAAAGAATAACGACTGGCATTTTCATCCCACTGCATCCTTCTTGCCCATCTAGCTACTGTTGATACGAACTCGAAAGGACAGAGTCCTTCACTCGATGATCACCACATACGAGACTCAGATCACGAATCGAGACGAACATTTACTTCCTTGTCGTCTGATGGATGTTGTCATGCACCTGCTCCGATCTGTACGGGTCGTCACGGGTCGGCGCAGGAATTGTTCTGAGCTTATAGGCAACCTTGTGTTTCTTGAAAACGACCGGCTGGGGGCCCGAGGCTGCGCCCATTCCGGAGTGTCAGCGTATCTTACTTGACATGCAGTTCTCAGACAACTTACCATCGGTGCCGAATTGCCATATGACATGGATGAAGCCGTCGTCCTCTCGGGGGTTGACATCAACATCTAGAGTGATGGTCGAGCGGCCGGACTCGATCTCGATGCGTGGAGGCCCATATACGTTATCATCCTCCAGGACCACAAGCCCGAGGACATCTTCAAGCCCCAATCTCGACAGCGTGGACTTCAGCTCTATGAGAAACGACCCATGGCTTGAGTTTGTCAGCTCTGGGATGTTCTCATGTCCATGGGGACTCGAGTATGTAAACTCCCAAGGTGCCAGGCCGGCTTCAACAAACCGCCATGCCGTAGGAACGATGTTCCTTACATCAGCCGAGTTGAGGTTTGTGTCCCACGGCACCGCAGCGTTGCCGAATTGGACAAGCATCTCGGAGGCCGAGATCTCGAAGTGATTGTGAAGGAGGATGATTCCGAACGTCTTCTCGATCCCGTACTTGACAAAAACCTGACCAATGTCAGATGAGAGGGCTTCAATCGCCCCAGAAGGCTCGGCATTGCGACCAGCTTCCACAACGCCGGGCAAAGTATCGTAGTACTTAGGCGAGTACGGGAGCAGAGTGAGCGCCATGATTATTGCTGTTTTATCCGCTTGATATGCTGGTAAATGCAAGTTTGGAAGAATACGAGAATCCCGGTGAGCTGTTGTTGATGATATGAATGAGATCTCTCTAGTTTTCAACCTTCAGAATGGCGGACTTATATACTTTTACGTTACCATTCCAAGCTCCAGGGGCAGCAGGCCTCCAGAAGTTTGGCAAACACATCAGGAAGCTGTACTACCGAAAAGTTATCGACAAACAGAGGGGAAGAGGGTAACACACGAACCATTCCTCAAGTTACACCACACCGCCCCCTCCTTTGTGGAAAAAAAGATCTTCGCTCAAAAGATTGACCGACGCCCAAATTCATATCGTAACGGAAAGAAGAACAATGCAAAAGCCCGCGGCAATTGTTCGTGGCAACACAATGCACAGTATGGTCAGCGCAGAGCTACGGAACAGGAAAGCAGGCGGTTTGTCGTGAACACGCATAAATGCATAGCGGTCGTAATCAAGTGGTTGCTATATGGGTGGATAGCAAAAGATCGCCCATGGTGGCCAATAAAGCCAGGTATTCATCCTGAAGTCTAGAGCTCCCACTCACTACGGTGGTCACTTTGTGTTAAGAACAGAACGTACCGTGATGGAGACAGGGGGCTAGTTGAGAGACTTGATCAATCCTTTGCCAGGCTCAATGCACAACCTTGATTCATACATTCTAAGCCTTAAGAAGACACGGGAAAGATCCATAGCATACGATATCCCATCTTAGAGGAAACCTAGACACTATTCGCCGAAAGGAAAGTCACCGGAACGAGACAACTTGATCACAATATTTCCATCTGCTTATACCATATGAGCATGTAATCTTGCAGTTGTTGTGATCATCAAATAATACAGATCCTTCTGATAGGGTCTTTTAAGAGAGCCAATATCCCGCAGAAGTGTGCTGCAATATAATCAGGCTGTTGTTTTGGGGAGGGCTGACGTCAGTCATGCATGACGATGGATGGCCACTCGCTGCGATGAGCCGCGTCGGGGTACCCAAATCGTTGCCTTGGCGGCTGGGCCATTTAATGAACGGAGTGAGAACCCGTCAAATTGGGGAAATGAATGTCATCTTCACTCCTTGATTCACACTCTAACGGACATGGCTGTTTCGCATGTATCAGACGAGGTCCGGCTCAAAGTGCAGGAGTGGATGCAAGCTTCCTCATATTCTGCAATCTCACTTACGTCGCTTACAGGAGGTCAAACCAACTTCACCTACCTCGCAAGGCTGAGGCAGGCATTTGACGACAAAGATGGAAACAGGACGATGGAAGTCATGGTCAAACATGGAGAATTATACATGGCCCGGCATCCCACCAACTCCATCACGATCGAGCGTTGTGTAAGGCGATCTTTGCTATCTAGCAATTCAGCTAATACTTGATAGAACTTGGAAGCGGCTTGTTTGAAAGAGCTCGAGGCGATGTCCCTCCGCCTGCGTAGCCAGGAGAGCTCCAGTATCACCGTCAAAAGCCCGAGATGCTACGTCTACGACGAGGAAACGAAGACGCAGATTCAAGAGTATCTGCCGGATGTGGTACACTTGAAGAAGCACCTTCTCAAGTTCCCTTCATCAGACACGCCTGTGGATCTTCGTCGGCAATACCAGAACATTGGTAGCGCCATGGCTAAATACATTTGTCAATTCCATGAGCTCACAAACAGCATCTCGGAAAGCGACGGGCCGGATGGGATAGGCTCATCATTGAAGAAGGCCCTTTACAAAGACAACCAGATGCAGAAGTTGAGGCACATGATCAACTACGATTGGCTGCTCGAAAGAGTCACCCAGTTTCCCTCGATGCTGGGTCATATGCGAAGCATATTTGAGGAAGTAAAGGGGCAGGCCTTAGACGAGATACGCGGTGGTAATAAGACCTTGACGATTATACATGGGGACTTCTGTCCACAGAAGTGGGTTAACGCCGAATCCTACTACCTCAAACTTTTGGAATAACACTAGAACAGTGTCCTGATTCGTGACACACCACTCGCGGCCAACCTTGATACGTCTATATATGTGGTAGACTGGGAGAACGTTCAACTTGGAGTTCCGAGCATGGACCACGGAGAGATGTTGGGGGAGCTATACGCAATCTGGCTATGTCAGGGGTCAGCAGCAAGCCTCTGGATTGCTGAGGGCTACTGCAGGGGACTAGGTGACCTGTCAGAGAGTTCAGCTCTCCAAATCGCCCTCCAGCTGGGGATACATCTCGTCAGTTTTGGCACCATTTCGCGAGAAATGGAGACCCTAGATCAAACCCGAGATGTTGCTCGGATCGGTGGCGAGTTCATTATCAATGCTTGGGGTAAGAAGAAGGCGTGGTTCGAGCAGAGCGAACTATCCTTTTTGTTCTCGACGGTTGCTGGGGAGTGAGATTCGCGAGTACAAGAACTTTCAACAAAAGCCTTGTAGTTTTCCAATGTTCATTTGCCAACACGAAGAGTAAATCAAGAACTTGAGGAAGTTGAAGAAGTTGACGTTGCGCGTTGCAGAGTGGGCGTCTCATGATTGGCAATAGTTTCACGCCATTGGCCAACCAAGCCTCCCAAGATCTGGTGCAAATGCAAATGCAGTGCAGCAAACCTGGGGACCGAGGCCCAGCGCATGCGACCTGAGGCGAACCCTGAACCGGCCCCCAGTGCAGAAAAAGGGGTATTGTCGATCACCCCCGCCAATTGGGACGCTCTAGAAGGCCAGAAAATGCCCCGAATTTGCGGGCGGTGCAACGGGCAGGTTACGCATTACGGGGGTCCCACGTAGCTTGTCTGAGCTTAGCTTAGCAGCCCTTCCAAGGTCTCCAGCAGCTGGGCTTGCTTCAAAAATAACCGTCCCGTCAATTGGACACATGGGACGGAAATGCGATCCACGGACACGAGACATCCCACGACGCCCCATTTCGACTCGACCACCACCATCTGACCGGGAGAAACCAACTCACTTCTTCTAACAACACCAGTCCTGGGGACTCTCCGTTATTCGATTGACAATGATCTAGAACCGTTCCCCGGTGTCCTTTCTCCCCTCGTCCCCCACACGCGTCGAAGCTCCAAGCAGAGCAGCAGCAGCAGCAGCAGAAAGCCGCCCGCCATGGGTGGCCCGCTCACGTTCCTGAAGAGCCTCTACGATCTCGACAACCTCGATACGCGCTTTACGAACCCCTCCTCCGTCCCATACAAGACCGTAATCGAAGCACGCAACGATCCGGCGCAGAGCAAAGAGTCGGCCAGCAAAGCTCATAGCCGCGCGCAGCCGTCGAAATGGAAGCAACCCGAGTTTATCGTCTACCTCGCCTATATCGCAGGGGTGATACCGTATATGTTCTGGGTGGCCTGGGGAGTGTCGAGGCGTGAGTTGCTCATGGAGAGTTCTGAGCTCGTAGCTATGCTGATGACATGTCACTGCAGCTTCTGACCCCCGATACCACAAGTACGAGCGCTTCCTATCTGACGGCTGGATCCCGGGGCGTAAAATCGTAGGTCGCCCTCGACACCCCTCCACGAAGTGAATCCTCCTGTAACACGATCCCTTCTAGGATGTTTCCGACTCGCAATACCATACCTTTCGCCAGAACCTCCCCTACATGGCCCTCCTCTTGACCTTCCATCCGCTCCTCAGGAAGCTCTGGAACGTTGTGTTCCCGATCCCGTCAGACCTACACAAGAAGTCGGCAACAGAACAAGGTGACGCCCGCCTTGAGCAGCGCGCTTCCTTTGACTACCGATTCGCCCTCGTGTTCCTCACCGCATTGCACGGCTTCTCCGCGTTCAAGGTTCTAGCAATCCTCTACATCAACTACCAGCTTGCCACGCGGCTTCCACGAAGATACATTCCCGCTGCGACATGGATCTTCAATGTCTGCATGCTCTTCGCGAATGAGCTGAGCCAGGGATACAAGTTCGCCAACATAGCGCGGCACATCACACCACCCTCTGCGCACAAGGACCTACTAGAGGAAGACCCCTTCCTGGTGCGATGGGGTGTCTGGCTCGATTCTTACGGAGGTTTGATGGGCCGCTGGGAGATCCTCTTCAACATCACTGTCCTGCGGCTCATCAGTTTCAACCTGGATTACTACTTTAGCCTGGACCATCGTGGCGGAAGCGCTCTCGAGGTAAGACTCTATCCACCGTCCCAAAAACCTTGTTCAGCACTGAGATCCTTAAGAAGAAGCAACTTGACCCCGCCAATCTCTCCGAACGTGACCGCCAGGCCATTTCCGCCGCTCCCAAGGATTACTGTTTCCGTAATTACCTCGCCTACGCCATCTATGCGCCGCTGTATCTCGTTGGGCCCATCATGACCTTCAACGACTTCATCTCCCAGCTCCGCCACCCGCCTGCCTCTATCGAGACGGGCCGTACCCTTCGCTACGCGGTCCGCTTCGCCCTCTGTCTGCTCGCAATGGAAATCGTCCTTCATTACGACTACGTCTGCGCCATCTCACACGCGGGGCCTAATTGGTCCTCCTACACGCCGTCTCAGCTTTCCCTGCTCTCCTACTTTAATCTACACATCATCTGGCTCAAGCTCCTCCTCCCGTGGCGCCTGTTCCGTCTATGGGCTCTCCTTGACGGCGTCGACGCACCGGAGAACATGCTCCGCTGCGTCTCCGACAACTGGTCCCCGAAATCCTTCTGGAAGGCCTGGCATCGCTCCTACAACCGCTGGCTGATCCGCTACATATACATACCCCTGGGCGGTGCAAACTTCCGCTCCTGGGCCACTACCGTCCGCTCAATTGCCACGTACCTCCTCGTCTTCACCTTTGTAGCATTGTGGCATGACATCCGCTTGCGCTTGCTGATCTGGGGCTGGCTCATCGTCCTGTTTCTCCTCCCAGAGGTGCTCGCGGGAATGTTGTTCCCTGCGAGGAAGTGGGAGAACAGACCGAACCAGTACCGCTGGCTGTGTGGCATCGGCGCTGTTGCCAACGTGCTCATGATGATGACTGCCAACCTCGTCGGTTTCGCTGTTGGTTTAGATGGCCTGCAGAGCATTCTGCACGGTATCCTGCATGACTGGTCAGGTACATTGCCCCGAAACAACTCGCGCTCTCCCTTTTCGCGTATATCTTACTCTAACACATTGTGTAGGTGTCATGTTCTTCGTAGGAGCTTGTACCGCGCTCTTCATCGGCGTCCAGGTCATGTTCGAGATACGCGAGTCTGAAATGAGGAGAGGCATCTCGTTGAAGTGCTAAAACAAAAGAGAGCCCCATCATAGAGAGCCAGTTTTTACGTCTTAAAATTACCTGTATTACCATACTAGACAGCTAACGCTGTTGTACACTACTACTACTTCTATGTCTGTTCTGTTCATGCCTAGGTATAGATGGTGACAGGGACACCGATACCGTCCCTCGGGGTATAATGATCAATGCAGCCGCTCCCACCCGAATGTCCGACTCCTTGCAAGTCTTCTTTTTGTGAACGTGACCGGAAGCGCCGACCGTATACTCGGCGCGGACAAATGGAAAATGCACACACACACACACACACACACACACACACACACACAAGTCGTGGATATCTAGTGCTTGCTGTTGATGGTGCCCAGCTCGGTGTCGTAGTTGCGGAAACGCTGCTTGGCAAACTTGCCGTCCATGCCCAGCTTGCGCTCCGTCACCCACTCCCTGAGCCAGATGAGACCCTTGACGACGAGGTAGAAGACGATACCGGCGACGGCGATTCCGATGATATACGCCGCCGTCTTGCCGCTGCCGTTCTTTTGGATGTCGAGGAAGTCGTACGTGTAGAAGCCCTGTGTGGCGTGGGTGACGTAGGCGAGGGCCAGGTACAGGGCGAGCACGATAATCAGCCAGAGCATGTGCACCCACTCGAGCTGGGCGGCGCTGGTGCGGGGGATGATGATCTCGAACAGGGCGAAGCCCGAGTTCATTGCGTGCTGGGAGATGTTACTCCATGCGTTGAATTCCTCCTCGTACCAAGGACCCGAGTAGATGATTGCCCAGTACACTATCGTGACGATGAACGGGTAGGTGGTGATGGTCGTGTAGTAGAAGGCATGGAGGGCCTGCAGAGGGCGCGGGAAGCGGTCGAGGAGAGGGGAGCCCGAGTGCGCGTAGGTGAAGGTGTGGATGGCCGAGACGAGGAAGTAGAAGGCTAGACCCCAGTAGGTGAGGACGGTGAAGTATGAGAAGCTTTGGCCGACAATGGTGCAGCCGCCATCCTCAGCGTGGGTGCATGTCCAACCGATGATGAAGAAGCGGGTGACGAAGATGTAGAGACTCTGTGGGGGGTCATCGTCAGCTTCCAATCGAGCAAGACATGGAGCGGGGTTGGAGCCAGGGAACGTGGTAACACCCAATCCGGGAGGATAGAGGCAATAAAATGAAGAGCCTTCTCGGGGACGCGAGGATAGGAGAAAAGTAAACACTCACAATCAGAGCGCGACAAGCAGCCAGCAGGTAGGGAGGCAGAAGCCACGAGGTCTCGAAGCGGTAGGATGGATCCCAGAGATCGTTCCCGAAGCGGAAAGCAGCGAACATCTTCATCTGCCCTGGAGGGGGGTTTACACCGCTTGACGAGGTGTGAAAACCGTTATTTTCGCTTGTTGACGATGTTCGGGTTTTGGAGTTGAGCCTGGGAGTGGGAGGATCGAGACCCGAGAGGTTTTTGAACGTGGGGGGCCTTGGCTCTCGGCGCGGGTCGTAAGGTCGCAAGGGTGCGCCTCCGTCGCCAGGAAAAGCGCAATCACGTCGCTGCCGGGGTGACCTGGCAGCCCGGGGGTTGCTGTCGACAGTACCGCGATAAAATGGGTTCGGTGTCGTGTGCAACTTGGCGTTTATGAATGCCTGTGTATTTTGTGTATTCGTGTCCTTATAGAAAACACTGGCTGTGGAAGGACAGCAACAGCGGCAGAATGAATGCAAATGGGGAAATGAAATCTACGATATGTCGATGTTGAGGAGGAGCATTCCAAAGGCGTCTCTCTCACTTTCAGAGTGATCCGGAATGCAGTGCCGAGCTGACGATTAGTTTTCTATTTCAGCAAGCACGGCGGACGCGATTAAGACACGGCCCCGGCGTTGTGGCTGATGCCGACGGGAAGTGGCCGTTTTTTACTGCCTGCTTCCTCTTTCGATTATCGGGGCCAGGGTCCTGGTCCCGAAAGAGGATCTTGACCGTTGCTGCAGCTTGGTGACCGGAGATGATGTGGGGAGCGAACGGTTCAGCACACTTTTAGAGCCCGATGTTGGGTGCGTTGTTGCTGAAAAGGGATGGAGCTACTTTTTCAATCTTCCATCCATCGAGAGTAGGCTTTCCGATGCCATAACCAACGACAGCTCTTCGAGATGATGGCCCAGCAGCATCTCTCAGCTGCAACCAGAAGATAGCTCAGCCTTGGCTACTAGTCCGACTTCCAAGTGTCCAAGTTTGGAGCCGCCTGTGCATCGCTGACGCTGGTCAGCACCGGGGATGTGGCTGCACGTGGCATCACTGAACTGGACCGCGATGAGGAACGTCTGATATCAGCGAAGGATGAGTGGGCGCCGTGACGCCCAATGGCTTTGATTGGCAAGGACAGCAGCCAGCCAGCCAGCCAGCAGCAGCCACAGTGATGGCGTGTCCAATGTGTTGGGGCCGAGGACCATCGAGGGTTGAGGCTTGGACTAGACGCGCCGTCCTTCTCCCGTTAACCAGCGTGATCTTGTATTGCGAAGCCGTCATCGACGGGCTCGGAAAGCGTGCCTGTTGCGGGGTGAGGCTGATGCAGTCTTCGTGCAGGAGGCAGAAAAAGGGACGCATCTTGGGTAAGCAGATTGCAGATCGATCCCCAGATGAACGATCCGTCGATCAGAAAAGCGCTGCTCGGCCCAGCCCCGGGGCGAGAGTGCCACAGGGGAACCACTTGTATGACGGGATCGAAAACCAGGACAGCCCTGGCATCTATCCGTACGCGAGCCAGCCGCGCTTGTAGTGAAGAGACTGCTGAATCGTGGGTGTCCGTCATTTCCGCGCTTGCGTTGGGGGACGGGGACGCGCGATGCATTTGCATCCGCCACTCTCCGGCCCTTGGAAGAGAGCCACCACAAGCCGACATAATAGACTGCGAACAACGGGCGGGGTGCCGCGCGAAGGGCAGCCGCGGGCCGAGGGCAGAGACCATCCTGTGCAGGCAACAACTGCTTCCACTGGAGCCACTTGGTGTGGCTATTGTGCAATCAATAACGTCCTTGGCAACGGTAAAGCGGAATCACCATCGTGCCAGGACTCCTTGAGAGACGTGGATAGACAACAGATAGTTCCACGGCTAGTTCCATGGTCCACCTGCAACAGGGCCTGCTGCAGATTGTGGCCCGTTGCGATTTCTCATGCTCGTCATCTTGCCTTGCCATGTTCTGTCCGTGCCTGTTGTGCAGAGCCCCCCTTCCAGAACTCCGGAAGTCTCGTGTGAATGATGATGTCGTATCCTAGATCTCCAGAGGTGGGCTAAAAATCAATATTTTGCCCAGCCAATATCAACCATTGCTCATCGCAGTCGTGTGAGCCACCCAATTGGTCGCGTCAATCTGACTCGTCCGGGTCATCGGGTCAGGCAAAATCGTCAGCGGGCCTCTTTGGGTCATTTATTGATTTTAAGAGAGGTTGTGACAGTCGCTTCATTAGCCTTCAGGCTTTGAGTGCCCTCCACCAATGCTGGCTGGATGCAACGGGCGATTTGGTGTCAGGGCTGAAGAACCATGTAAGAATAGCCTGGCCCGACTCAATTGAAGCCATGCTGGTTGCTTCGCTGGCTATCACCGGCGGACTTCAATGAATCTCGTCATCGCAATTAGCACTGATGTCGTTGTTGACCGCACAGACTCGACCCCAATGCCAAAGTCAAAGGCGTTGGAACGAACCAGATGAGGCTCCCTCGTTCATCTCATCTTTTCTGCTCCTTCGTTCCTCCTCATCTCCCCTGTTGCAGCCACGTCAAGGATATCGTAACCAAATTTTGAAAAGCGGTCAACGACTGGGGAAATAACAAGCCAGGGCCCAAATAGGTCATTGCCAATGCCAACGGGGCCTAGATATCCAATTTGATCATTCCATCGAGAAGGCATCCAGGGGGCGGCCATGGGGCAGACAGCGGGCTCCGTGGACGGGAGACAAGCCGATCGATCGGGTCAATGAGCCTATGTCCGGAGATGGAAATAAGCCCAGAGGGGAAGGGGGCCGGCCAGGCGTGGATGCGACCTCGTACAGCAAAGGCCAAGTCCAGGAGACGGGGAGGACTCAGGAGTAGCTTCGCAGCTTCGACGACGGCGGACGGGCCGTGCGGTCGGAGACAGGGCATGTCAGCAGCTGCCAATCGAATGGCAGCTGAGCACAGATGGAAGATGGAAAAGTGCTGTGCTATGCTGCCACCTGCGCAGGCTGTGCTGAATGGTCGAACAGTCAGTGTGTGGCACAAGCCGCTCCGTGACTCGTGCCGGTGTTGGCGTGCGATAGCAGGCGCCGGACGAGCCACCGATGGCGAATAAGATTTGGAAGTGCCTTGGTGATGATCACCGTGAGACCCGAGGCCTTCAGAAGTCATGTCGGCTGCTTTGATGCCTACCTACCTATCTGAGTAAGAACAAAGTACGGCAGGACGTATGGATGCAAAACACTACCACCCAAGGTATCTTGCGGTGAGCAACGGATGCCTTTGGTGCTGCATAGGTCGGCCGCTGACGACGTCCAGTGCTATTGGATCTGTGTCAGCAAGCCAGGAGGCTGTTGGCCCGGGCTCACAAGCAGAAACAGGCGGCGAAGCAGCACAGGCAAACAACAAACAACCTACGACAGTGCTCCCCCAGACCCTGTCGGCGCGGTGCGGGCGGGAAGGGCACGTTTGGCAGGAATACCGTTGGCACCTTTGAAGATGGGGGGTTGCATGTTGCATGTCGTAGTGCCATTCTCATCTCGTGTCGGCGGCCCCAATGGAACGTATAACGGGGATTCCATTAAAGAGTCTTTCGTAAGTTATTGCGCCTCGGTGCACCCCCTCTTGGCCTCGCCGGCAATCATCGACAAGGCATGGGAACCATACTTCGCGCTCTCGCAGACGGGTGTGGTACCGCGAAGACGAATAAGCGATGGCGCGCGACCAGAGTATCTGCACTTTTGGGCGCGAGGAAGGAGCAAACAGAAGAAGGAAGATGATGTCCCAGGCTGACAGTCACCAGCAGGGGTTCAAGCCCGATTGAGACTGGTTCCTGCACAAAACGAATAGTACGATGGGCCTAAGGTAAGGTACCTTATCTCCCTCTGGCTGGCGACGATGCGATGCGGATTGAAAATGCAACAAATGCAGATGCGGGCAGGTCAAGTGCCCGTCATACGCCAACTGTCGCACCGGTGACTTCTGCCGTAGGTGGTGGCTGACGACAGCCTGGGTCGTCTGGCTTGGCGCGCATGCAAGACTCTGCATGTCGCGATTACTGCGTCAATGGCGGCCAGTTTTTGTGTATCCTGGCTCAGTTGAGTGGATATTCGTGCATCGATCGCATACGGTACTTTGTTTGGCAAGGCCATCAACCGAGCATCTCGAGTTCCATCTGCTCAGGAGCATGCGTGCGTGAGCAAGCGCAGCGCCGCAAGTGCGCAGAACCTTGTGACAGGAGGATGAACGATACTCTGTACTCCGAGTCCGGTACCGATCCTCGGGCCTGGCTAGGTTGGTGGTTGCAGGCAGAGGATGCCACGACGGGCATCCCACGGGCATCCAAGGTCTGCCCATACGGGCACAGAGGCTCCTATCCCGCTGCAAGTGCCTAAGGGAAGTGGGCGGAGTGTGCAGGTCTTCTGGCGGCGGCGGCAAGTAACGCGACGGGAGAGTTCAAAGTCAGAGTCATAGGTAGTCAGAGTCAGTCCGAACGTCCGTCAGTCAGTCAGCGCAAGTCGTTCGGCATGTGTCTGTTCTGGTCTGTATTAGCTTCGTAGTGTCTGAATACTTAGGTACGGATGCATACTGACCACCCGACTGTGTACATAGGACATGCGAGCTTGTCGGTTGCTTGAGCCTCGCGGCGTGCCTGAAGCTAACGAGTCCAGGGCCGAAGATGGCTCTCCGGCGGAGACGTGAGCTGCTGGAGCTGGAGCTGGCCCTGGACTGGCCTGGGTTGCTGTGCTTGCCTGGGTGAAAGTGGAGGGTTGCGAAAGGGGCGTGGGACCCTAGGCTCATGGGAAGAAGAAAAAAGAGGTGGTTCAACGTCGGGGCCCCTGCAACAGGGTGAGCGTAGGGTGGTTCTGGGCCCTTTCCCTTTTGCCATGTCTTTCCCCGTTTTGTTCAGGGGTTCAGGGCCCCAAGGGACGCTAAGGTGGAAAAGAGGAATGGCGACAGGGGTTGGAGAACGATTCAAGGGGGCCGGCGGGTGCATCCTGGGTCCTTCCTTTCTTCCTGTTGTTCAGCGCCTTTTTTGCCATTCCATTTGGGGAGCCATGCGCGGCCAGGAGACAGGAGGCGACGGACGGGGCAATGAGAGTCGAGCCAATGGTCTGATGTTAAACGAATTAGTTGATCAAGATATATGAAGTTGGGCAGACCATACGGAGAGCATCGGTGCTGCTGTTGGTCAATTGTCCGTACACGGGTACTCGTATCTACCCGTATCTACCGTACCTTACCTTGCCTTACCTGTAGGTACCTTAGGTAGTGTAGCTAACCTTTGCCCAGAGTCGTTGAGGTTGAAGCCAAAGAAAGGGAAGCAAAAAGAGAAAGGAAAGAAAAAAAGCAGAGACGCACAAAGCAAGGAGGCTCGGCGCGTCTATGCGACTGGCCAATTCCCGGCCTGCGTTCGTCCCCACAGTCCCAGCGGCGGTCACAGGTGTCACTGCAATCCGACAGTTGGGCTCCATCTTTGACTCGAATGTTGCTTCCTTTTTTTCGTGCGCGACGCGGGCAATCTGAGGCCCAGGCGACAGGCGACAGCAAACCTACCAACCTTAGGTACCCTACCCAGGTACCTAAGGTAAGGCAGGTAGGTGCCGTACCTGCCATTTACCGACGTACCTAGGTATGTAGCTAGCGACAGCGGCATGCAGGCAGGTAAGGTAGGTTACCTTAGCTCAGGAAGGCAAGGCAGGTAGGTGGCATCGAATGTACGTACCGGCCGCGAAGTGACAGTACCCTGCCTGGGTCCTTCCTTGCGCCGCACAGTAGCTCCCGGCATTCAGGCCATTCTTTCATTCAATTCAGTGGAGGAGAGGACCGTCTGGCCAGGGCATGGGATGGGATGGGTGATGGGGAGGGGCGCATCCCATCCACCTCCCATCCCATCCACCCCGTCCACGTCCACGTCCCCAACCCATCTTATCCCGTCCCATCAATCAATCAATCATTCAATCCATCCCTCCTTCGGCCGGCCAGCAAGCCAGCCAGCCAGACAGACGGACGGACAGACAGACAGACAGACAGACAGACAGATAGCTTCTTTTTCGGCTGCACGTTGCGGTTACTTTCCCCCATCAAACTTCCCCGAAAGCGCATCCTTCCGACGCCTTGCCTTACTTTACACACTTCGCCTCAACTCTTCTCTCTTTTTTGTTTTTTTCACTCTCCCCCCGTTCGTTCGCTCGCTCCTCCTCGGCCCTGACTGAGCACCTTCAACCCTTCGCCTCTTATCTGGAATGCGCTCTGCTTCCCTCCCCGCCATCCTCTCTTCCTCCGCCTAAACCTTCGGCTCCGTCGTCATCACTTGGCTTGTCCCGACTGGACTCTTCTCTTCGCTTCCCAACCTAACCCTTTATTCGTAATACTAATATTATCCCACCTCACTATAATCTATACCTTACCCTGTCGGGCCTGACCTTGCCTTGCCTTACCTTGCCCTTCCTCCTTACTCACCCGCCCTTTTTCACCACGACGACGACCCCGGACCTGTTCTTATTCGCTCCTCTCGCGACCCCCCTCCTTCAACCAGGGACTCTCCAGCCTGTCATGTCTATGTGCGACTGTTGAACACGACGATCTGGACTTCTTCAACGCGGCTCCCACCCAGCTGCACAACGACCTTCTCTCTTTCCGTCCACCACAAACTACACCAACAACCAGCCGGTGCTTCTCTAAGCGCCAGCGTCGCACAGGGTTTGATCGCTCCAAATTCGCCCATTCGCCCTGCCGCGCCTTGCACGACTCCCATTCGTACTCGGTGCGTCCTGTCAAACGGCTGCGGCGGTCGTCACACACCAGATGGTCTCTGCAGTCTGTCAGTAGGTACCGAGACACACCTTGTACACCATGGCTACCTCGACCGGTCTCCCGCGCATGTCCTTCGGGGCCAGCAAGTCACTTGACCTGACTCTGGACCTGCCCATCGTCCTTCTGCCTCCAACTGACGACCCGCCTTCGCCAATTGACGAGAGCGACGACCAGGATGATCAGGGACACCCACAACCGCAACGATCCCACAGATTCCTGAGCGAAGCACACGCCGCGACAACAATGAGTCTCCAACACTCGGCAGCCCCAAAGTCCCGCGCCATCCTATCCCCTCTATGCAATCTGCTTTCAACGAGTCCTTCCTCGAAGTCGCCGATGGCAACCCCGCCGCCAAGCCAAAGTTGAAGACTGCTGACGCAAAGATTCGTCGCGAAGAGCTCATAAGCCAGGAGCGCGAAGATGATCTCCCCGACATGCTCTGGCGTTTCCGTCCTGGGCAGCAGCAGCACGAGCTTCACAAGCTCATGGCTCAGATATCGTTTGGCGTCTACCTACTGCTTAACGGCATGGCCAACAGCGCTGCTCAAGTAGTCAGCATTCTCCAGGGACACATTGATGAGGTGGACGAGTTTCTTGAGGTTGTAATGGAGGATTTCGAACAGGCATCCAAAGACCTGAAGGAGAGGATAGACTACCTGCGCTTGCCGATGGAAAACCTTGAGGTGTTTGAAAAGCTATTGGAGGACCGCAATTTTCGACTGGAAATTGTCCAAGGGAACGAAAAGATTGAGCACATTGTCGCCCGTACCAACATCCAGCTCGAGCAATACGACAAGGATGTCCAGCATGGCCTGACTGCGACGAAGGAGTTTGCCATTTACCTAGCCCAACAAAACGCCGGCACATGGCGCCAAGATCGACCAGATGTCGTCGACATTTACGCCGCCATGAAGGGCAACACGGAAGGCTGGTATAACGCATTTGTTGAGTTACAGGCTCAAGGGAAGGAACTGAACGCTCTGGTTATCAGGCTTGGGAAAATGGTGGCGGAGATGAGCAGGAAGGCTGGTGAAGTCAGCAGGAGAACCTGGGTGAGTGAGAACGGAATGATTGGGACGGAATTTAGAGCTAACGAGGACGCAGGCGAGCATCCCACCATTCACTTTGCCGATTCAAGGACCTCGAACCGACGAGGCCTCACTCAATTCTCCGCCGGCTTCTCCCCCTTCACTCAGGAGCGCAAGACGATCAACGCTCCGCGCCAACAGCGTCAGTGGCTCCATGTCCACTGGAAGATCAAGCTCGAATCCAAGCTATTTCGAGATCCCTGTACAAAGGCCATCCCCAGCGGCCTCACCAGACGGACAATCCACGCGCACCGCTCAGACAACACAAACAAATAGAAGCGTACATACTGCTAGAAGTACGCACACAAGCAGAAGCAATCACACGACCAGCAGCTCTCGGACAACCGGCAGCTTCCACACCACTCACAGCAACCATACTGCTCCCAGCTCGCATTCGGTTCACAGCTCAGTACACAGCACACACAAAGTTACACCGAAGCTGACCTTGGAGACGCCTGATGGTCCTTCGGGGTCTTTCGAACCTGAAGAGGAGGTGGCCATTGACGACGCTCCGCTTTACATCTTGCAGCCCCGGACATATACGCCTCAACCCCCGGAACCTCTACCCTCGCCTATGGTGACAGAATCACCCAAACCTGAGCCGCAACAAGAAGCCCCCGTACCAACAAAGAAGACCTCGCTCCGACAACTCTCCCTCAAGACAACGCCTCCGGAGTCTATCCAAATCCCTCCCCCCGCTACAGACCTTCACCACTCTCATGCTGAGCGAGAATCGCCTCGGCAATACCAGGCTCCTGATTCAGCGTACGGTTCGGATATCGACCAGCGACCGCGCTACCACAACACCAATGAGCTGTCTCCGCAGGTGCAGCAACTGCCAGTACTGCCTTCTCCTCGGTCTGAGCACCAATTCTACCGCCCTGTGCAGGCAAGCCCGCATTCTCCTCTACAGCAAAGGCCCCTTACGGCCGGTGCGCAACCTCGGTCTCCGTACGCCCAATCTGGGTACTATCCCTCCCACCAGAGGAACGCACCGTCCCGCTTGGGGGGCGCAAGTATGTTGAGTACCGTCACGACTATGACGTACGATTCTCAAGCCACGGCTAGCGGTGAGAAGCGACTGAAGAAGAAGCGTAGTGCATTCGGCTGGTTGAAGAAGGCATTTTCTCTCGATGAGGAAGAGCGGATGGCATACGAACAGCGGAGACAGCAACAAACGCCGAATATGTACTACGACGCCAGAAGCCCCAAGTTCCTGGACGGCAAAAGAGTAACACCGCGCTGAGACGGTGCCTGGTGGCCCTGTGGCCTCGCCTCACACCGACAACATAGGGTCTAGAGGCTCGCTCCGTCAGCTTGTGGCACGCTGTGGTCTGGTGCATTTCCTAAACTTGCCCTATTGCGTGTCTTTACCCAGCCTTGGCATAAAGTGCGACATTGATACCCGGGGCGTCCTCTGATCATTTACCATTGCATTTATGCGCGTCCATCACACTCGCTACTGCCCCTGCAACCACCTTTTTTTGCAAGGAATCATCAGTATCCAGCATTTTCTTTTTACATTTCTAAATGTGTATTGCTTAGGAAAAGGAACTCACAACTTGGGAAGGGAAGCACTGAACACTGTCATCCTGCCAGGTGTTGGGGCGTTTTGCAATAAGGGAGCGAACTGTTTATTTTCTGATGCATTTGAAAAGCCTGGCTGCCTTTTTCTTGTGCCCATGATTGGGCCCGTAATGTACGATTCGATGAGAATCCGAGAAAACAACGGCCAGCAAATTCTCGGCCCACTATAGATGAAAGATCTTCCGTGGTACGGGTTCTTGATGACATACATACCTCTCCGTGCTCGCCTGGTGCATGTTGCCCGCATAACCTCGTTGACTCTGTGTTACACGAAACCAAAACTACGTATCCAAGGTGTGGAACGGGTAATCCCCACGCGCCTTTCTGCGCCTTAGACTAATAACGATGCATTCTTTGATAGGCCAAGGGTCTGGTCTATGGGACCCTTACGCATTCGTTAACTCTAAAAGGCAAATGGAAGTACTCGAGTCGCTACAACTGCTGAATCCCACCTTTCGAGGTCGAATGACGGTAGAGTAATACGAAAGTGGACATTGTTTGCGTGTGATTTATCGTTGGTGGCATGCAAGTGCGGGCAAACATGACTGGGGGGGTGTTGCTGTTATCTGCACGAGCTTGCAGCCGGATGGTCTTTAAGATCTGTTTCCTCCATTATCTTGTACCTATCCTCGAACAACAAGAACTTCCGCTTGGCTTTTCTCTCTCTCCCCCTCTCTCTCCCTCTCTCTCTCTCCCTCTCTCTCTCTCCCTCTCTCCCTCCCCCTCTCTCCCTCTCTCTCTCTCCCTCTCTCCCTCTCTCTCTCTCCCTCTCTTCGTGATACCATGGCTACAGGCGCAGAAGCAACAAGAGTACCCAAGACCTGGTTCATCACAGGCTGCTCGAGCGGTTTCGGCAAGATCCTCGTCAGGAAACTATGCGCCGAGGGGGAGAACGTCATCGCCACGGGACGCCAGGCCGACGTCAAGCTCGCACATCTAAAGGACACGGGCGCGAAGATCATGGACCTGGACGTCTCGGCCTCTGAAGGCGTCGTTCGGGACACGGTTGCGCAGGCCTGGGCGGCGTTTCCCGGCGGCGTCGATGTTGTGGTGAACAATGCGGGATACGTCCTTTCGGGTTTGGTTGAAGAGTTGACGTGAGTCTTGATTTTTCTTTCAACCCATACATGGCCTTGGGGCATAGGAGGAGTTTGCAATGGACTGATGCTTGAGAGGAGGGGACAGGCAAGAACAGATGGAGGAGTGCTTCCGCACGAATTTCCACGGGCCGCTGAACATTGCGCGCGCGTTTCTCCCGTTTCTGAGGGAGAGGGGGACGGGGACGCTGGTGTTTCTCAGCTCGCAGGCCGCGTGGCACGTCGACATCTCTGCTGGGGCGTACTGTGCCAGCAAGTTTGCGTTATCAGGTATGTGGCATTTCCCCCCTAGATTTCACCAACCTGTTGGGACTCTCTGTGAGAGCATTGTGCTGACCGGGCAATGGCCACCGACCTAGCCGCCGTCGAGACACTCACGCAGGAACTCGCCATCCTGGCGCCGGGCTTGAAGGTCCTCCTGGTCGAGCCGGGATACTTCCGCACGAGGGTGTTTGTCAAGCTCGCGCACATCCCGCCGCGGATCCCAGAGTTTGCGGATTTCAACGCGGCCTGTGTGGAGCAGGGAGCCAAGATTTATGGAACGGAGCCCGGGGATCCGGAGAAGGCTGTTGAGCGGATGGTGGAGCTGGTCCGGGGCGAGGGGATGGCCGAGGGCCGGGAGGTTCCGCTGAGGGTTCCGTTGGGGACAGATGGGTGGGGGAGGATTAAGAAGAAGTGTGAGGATATGGTCAAGGTTTGTGAGGATTGGGAGGACGTCGCAAAGAGCACGGATTGGTAGAGTTGTGACTGGGCTGTTGCTTTGATGTCAGTCAAACCTAGGCCTAATGATGTCGCATTTCCAAATGATGGTATTAAAACATGAGTGACCTCCAACCTCGATATCAGCTGATGAAGTATTATAACAAGATCAATGCTGGTGGGAGCACTGGAATCTGATTGCATTTATCTACGGCAAGTCAACTTACTCCCCAACGCCGTAGCTCTTAACCCTGCTGAAAAAGAAAGGCTTGTCGTTCTTCAGGGCGAACTCTGCCCAGTCATCCGTCAGCTTGTTATAGCTGAAGAAACCCTTCCAAACTATCTTTGTGTTCCGCGCCCCCTTGCCAGCGTTTCGCATCGACATATCCAACCTGTACGTGTAATTTGGCGCGACTCCCTCCGTCTCGACGAAGACATCGCCCTCAGTCTCACCCAGAGGTGCGTCAGGGTGGTCTAAAGCTGACGACAACCGCCAGCGTCCCTTCAGGGCGTCCTGCATGAGGATAGATGGGAGATGAGCTGCGTTGCCGCCGGTGTGCTGTTCCAGGAGGCTTTTGGTCATGTAGTGCACGACGTCGCCCGGCTCGACGGTGGTGAGGAGGCTGATGACCGTACCGTCGCGGAAGAAGCGTAGGTAGCGGTAGTATGTGACAATGTGAACAGGACTGTTCCAGGTAATCTGGTTCGCGTTGGCTCCACCAGCGCGGATGTAGTTCACCGTGGAGATGTAGCACCCGTTGAAGCGTATGCGAGGTCGGTGCCGCCAAAGCTTCATCCACGAAGAAGAGTATAGCTCCGGAAAGAGAGCGAGGGTTGTTGCTTCCTTCTCTTCCTCACGATGTTGGTTAAGTTCTTCCATGCTGACAAAGTCTGTGTCTTCGGTTTCCTCCGCCGTGTCCAAGGGCTCCCACGAGATGCCCTTTTGCCAGTGGTAATGCATTCCAGCAAAACCGAACTCGCTGCCCATTGCGATGCGACGCCAGATGGACTGCTCCGTGGCAACAATGTAGGCGAAACGCTTGCAGACTAGAGACAGACGCACGTAATCGCCGATATCAAGAACGGCCAGGTCCTTGAATACGTGGACCAGAATTTCCTCGGGCAGTTCGGCAATGGGGCAAGGAGGCGCCGGGTCTCCCTCCACCGGAGGGGGGGCTGCTGCTACAGAGAGACCGGAGAAGCTCGCGATAAGCTCACTCATCGTCTGTTGCTGCGTCTTCGCTGACTTGTCGGCCGAGGTGGCGGCTGGTGTGGCCGACGTTGCGGTCTGCACAGGCTTGCCCACAACTGCAGGGAAATGCTTTTTTCTGTAGGCCAAATCCACACGGTTGTCCATCTTGATAGACATGTAAGACAGAATCACTCATGTATGAGAATCAGCCCGTTACTCACCCGGAAAGCCTTTCGGTAGAGCTTCAAGCTATCACCTAAATTACCAATCGCCTCCTTCTCCACCGCCTCTTCAAAGTGGTCCAAGGCTGAGACCAGCTCCTTGGCCTTTGGTGGTTCCGGCTGATCCAAAGCTCTACCTGAAGACGACGGAGGTGCTGGTTCATCGAATGTCAATGCACGAGCATATTCTTCATCCTCTTCAATCTGGGACTTCTTGGTTGTTGCGGTTCTGGAACTTTCAGGGGCCACAGTCGTCTTAGACGATGAGGGTACGGGTTTTTTTGAAAGGGAACCGCGCGACTCTGCTGGAACTGGGTTCTTGGACTGAAGCTCCGTCTTCCATTGACGGCGAAAAGACTCCAGCTCGGAGTCGAGCTTTGGCGTGTTGCCTTCCATGGTAAGTTATGTGTGGGTTGCTCAGAAAAACTGAGCTTCGAAGCAAACGCAAATCCTATAATAATGGCATGAGGGTCGACTGAGAATTAAAGACAGAATGTGCGATGAAGTTGAGAGCTTGGTTGGCTTAGGTGGCTGAAGATGTATTTAAGAAACGAGATGTAGTTGAGGCCGACCACTCATCATCGACTCTGCGTTGTAAGCAAGCACGCCGACAACTGGAGTCATCCGGCGTCAGCTCCACCGGGCTGGTGCTTATCGGTGACATTTAGTGCAGGCGTGGAACATCGGAGGGACCACCCGACATACAGCCAATCATACCCCATTTTCGGTTAGTGACGTCCTGAGCTCGGCTCGGCCAGGCAAGGTACGTGCCCCAACGCCACCCATCTCATTATCTCCGGCCCAAAATTTTTGGGGAAGAAGGACGATGACGACCGGACTCTGGCATACGGGGTAAGGTCCATCTCGCCCATCTCCCCCTGCTCGAGCGAAAAAGCTCACGAAAGCTTGTCTTCCCCTCATCCGTCTTTTCTTTCACGACACGACTCGCAACCCTTTGGCCTCGTACGACGTTAGACAGCACTTGCGACCGGATGGGAACTTCGTCTTTCTCCAGCTCCGATCCCTCCGACCATGCAACTTGGTCCGCGATGACTACCATACACCAGGCTACCGGCGGCCAGGACCACGACAGATTCGACCCGGATGACTCCTTCGCGATGGCGCGCATGATTCCAGGCAAGGACAATGGCCCTGGAGGCGGTGACGAGGACATCAGCGCGTCCCAAAAGATGATATCGGCCATGTCGGGCAGTCTACTAACGTCGCTTCTCGGTAAGTACAGCTTTTGCATATCGATTCAGTCGCCTTCCGCTAACCCGGCTCATCACAGTCACGCCGCTCGATGTTGTACGAGTTCGATGGCAGTCCCAAACCGTCACCCCGCCCTCGGTAGACTTTTCCAAGCTTGCGATGACGACCAACACTCTGAAGACCTTTAATCGAGAGACACTCGGAGTTACTGCCTGCTGCAGGGAGGTCTTCTTCATGAATGGCAACTCTGAGCTGTGCATAGCCATGCCCAAAGCAGAGGGCGCCGCGACCACAGTGGCGGCCGATTGTGCCGTCGAGGAGGTGGAACGAAAGACCATCAGCTCGACCATGGACGGACTGAGGAAGATTGCGCGCAACGAGGGGTTCACCAGCCTGTGGCGGGGTTTGTCTCCAACGCTGCTCATGACGATTCCGGGAAACATCATCTACTTTACCGGCTACGACTACCTACGATACAACAAGAAGAGCCCGATCGCGCAGAGGCTCAACGACGACACCGCTCCCCTTGTCGCCGGCTCCGGAGCCCGCATCCTTGCCGCCGCGGCCGTCAGCCCGATCGAGCTGTTCCGCACCAGAATGCAAGCCAGCACCGGAAACTCTGCAACAGGCCACCTTGCCAATACGTTCCGAGGTATTAAGGATATGGTCAACGCCAGCGGCTACGGCGCGTTGTGGAGGGGCCTGACCCTGACACTGTGGAGGGATGTGCCCTTTTCGGGTATCTACTGGTGGGGATACGAGACGATCCGGGGAAAGCTGACGGACCTGCGCGAGACCCGCCGTGGCCGAACGCTCGACATCAGGGGTTCTCGGACACAGTCGCGCCGTAGATCGCAAAGCCAGGAGAACCATACGGAAACCCTGACGGATAGCTTCATTGCCGGTGCTGTCTCTGGCGGGTTCGCATCGATAGTAACGATGCCGTTTGACGTGGGCAAGACGAGGACTCAAGTCTACCGCGACTCCCCCAACGCCGCCAAGATGGCTGCAGCTGAGCAAGGCACAATGATTCGCCTGCTCTGGCACATATTTTCGACCGAAGGTATCCAGGGTCTCTGGAAGGGATGGATCCCCCGCACTCTAAAGGTTGCCCCGGCATGCGCCATCATGATCAGCAGCTACGAAGTTGGCAAGCGAGTGTTCAGGGGCGTTAATGAGAAGTCCAGACGGGGCATGGACTGAAGACACAGCATCACCACTCTTTCCCTTTCAATGCATTGTTGGGCGTTAAAACGGCGGGCTGCTATTAATGAACCGGAAGGAAAAGAATCCGGGCCTGGAGTTGCACGCCAAACGACACACAGATGTCGTGGTTTGGGTTTATTAGACATGGGAAAACCAAAAACTTGTACTATGTAGCGAAAGATGTAATGATACCTCCCCCACAACACAACTTTTTCGTTTTTTGATGTGTTTAAGCTTTCGATGCCAAGTCTGTCGAGATTTCGCTTGACGAACACCAAGATGACAGGATGCACCGTCCAATGACGCCCTCCCGAAGCCGTCTCGAACGCCAATGAAGTCACCACTTCGTCCCAAACAACGCCCATCTCAGGGGGAACACGCGGGTGCCGCCGAGCCAACCTAAGCTGGGGGCGCTGCAGCTCCCACGCAGCTCCCCCCGCGCCGACCAACCACTAAAACTCGTCAGGACGCGCCTGAAAGAGCGGGCCACCGGGGGTTTTCGCGTAAATGACTTCCTTTCTTCTTTCCTTTTTTTTTTTTCTCTTACCGGTAGCGCGTCGCCCCACGCGACACTGGACGGTCCAGACCGGCACTTTCAGCTTGGCCAGGGCAAAGAATTCTACTACGACGTCCGGCACGCCAACCTCACCTCTCTTTCTCTAGCCGTTCCTCCCCTTCCAATTGACCTCGCCAATATCCATTTCTTCTCTTGTGAACTTCCATCCATGCTCCATCTTTGATTACGAACCCATTGACGACCAGTTGACGCCTTCACGACCACCCACACACATCTCACCACGATTACCCGCCTACGCTTACGCCTCCCCTTCCAGCTGCCAGTCCTAGTCCGTCCTCCCCCAGACCAAGGGGCATCCAACGTCACCACTTTCTCCAAGAACCCGTCCTCCTTTCCCACAAAGACCGAAATGTCAACTCTCAAGCGGAAGGCCGGCACGCTGTCGTCCGCGGACAGCAAGAAACCCAAACAGGATGGCAGCATCATGTCCTTCTTTGGCGCCCCGAAACCGGTTGCCAAAGGTTCCGCCGCCGCAGGGAGTGGCAACGGCGCCGTGGCTGCGGCCGCGGCCGCCGATACGCCGGCTCCCAAGTTCGACAAGGAGAAGTGGGTCGCCGGACTGACGGCCGAACAGAGGGAGCTGCTCCAGCTTGAAATCGACACCCTGCATGAGAGCTGGCTGGCACACCTCAAGGATGAGGTCACGAGCAAGGAGTTCCTCGACCTCAAGAGGTTCTTGAACAGGGAAACTAGTGCAGGAAGGAAGTGGTTTCCTCCAAAGGAGGATGTGTACTCTTGGTCCGTCTCCCAATCCCTCATCCCCCAGCTTACTCAATTCGTTTGTGTTAACACAGCTCCAGGTCCCGCCATACCCCCTTCAACAACGTCAAAGTCGTCATCGTCGGCCAAGACCCCTACCACAACCACAACCAAGCCCACGGCCTGGCCTTCTCCGTCCGCCCCCCGACTCCGGCACCCCCTTCGCTCAAGAACATGTACATCGCCCTTCAAAAGGACTACCCGAGCTTCAGCCCGCCTCCCAAGAAGGGCGGCCTGCTGACCCCCTGGGCGGACCGCGGCGTGCTCATGCTCAATACCTGCCTGACGGTCCGCGCACACGAGGCCAACTCGCACTCGAACCGCGGCTGGGAGCGCTTCACGCAAAAGGTCCTTGACCTCGTCGCGCAGAAACGCTCTCGCGGCGTCGTCTACATGGCGTGGGGCACGCCCGCCGGCAAGCGTGTCGTTAAGATTGACGCTAAGAAGCATCTCATCCTCAAGAGCGTGCACCCCAGCCCGCTCAGTGCATCGAGGGGCTTCTTTGACTGCGGACACTTCCGCAAGGCCAACGACTGGCTTGTCGAGCGGTACGGCGCTGGCGCCGAGATCGACTGGGACCTGAGCGGGGCTAAGAAGGCTGAGGCCCCGGCCCCGGCCCCGGTGGAGAAGAAGGAGGAGGAGGAGGACGACGATGAAATCGACGAGGATGCAATGGCGGCTATGGCGGCTGCGGCGGAGGAAGAGGCCGAGACGAAGGCCTCGCCCAAGAAGGAGTAATATTATGGAGGAGAAGGCGGTCGCTGGGGCGAACTGCATACGGTTGTCGCCGACGACACGCTCGCCATGTCTGGGCCATCTTCTAGGAATGGCCCGGATCATGACTTGTTTTACTAGATGATAAAGCCTGCGGTTGGCATATGAAGAATCACGTATAGATGCATGCCGGGATTGGCCAAGGTACGAGGCGGTGGTGTTCGGATGGCTCAGGAGAAAATTGAAAGAATACCATGATTGGAAAATTCATTGATTGGTAGACCTTGTACGCATACGCATTGATACCAATAAGCATGCCTCCTCGGCGGGCCTTTGGGGTGTTATATTGCCGTGGTATCAAGTCTGCAGACGCTTGACCCATCACACTGGGACTTACATCCGTAGACATCGGAAACCGTATCAAGGCCGAACTCGAAGAGCCATGTTCTCCATTAGTGTCACTGCTATTCAGGCACAGCTTTTATGACGCTTGCTGCCCGAGTAGAAGGCAGTGCTAAAGCATCCGTACTATGCTAGCTTCTTACACTCATGAGGCAGTGCTCGGAACTGAGCATATCCGTCTCGACGTTTACTTGGACTGATGTACCACTGACTCGACGGAGCAGGCTTTGTGGTGATCACCGCTGGGCATGCGAAGCATCTTCTCGCCCCCGTTTGCAGTGTGAGATATTTCTTGCCCGGTTGAACACACTCTGTCATGGTGAGATTCTGAGCTGACAGAGCCGGACGGGGCTCCGGGGTTCCGAGACCCACACCACGGTACCGGCTCCGGTGCCGCCCGGGCCGGACGCGCAAGGACGGAAAGTCCAGTGCGACCGATTACGCAATGATGGTTCTCGGGCAGGTGAAAGTGTCTTGCGGGTTCATCTTGAGCATTCGTCGAGCGATTGGTTAATGTGCGATTTGCCTCTTTCGCCTCAGCAAGCGTATCTTCCGGCCCCCTACATTCCGCCGAAATTGTTCTTGCAAGCCAGCCGGGTCTGATATTTCAATTACCTTATATTGTGCTTTGCAGAAGTTGAAGCGCGTTCCGCAGGTCACATGCCATCTCACGACCCTGAGTCTAAATGACGGACAGCCTGCTTATGTCATTTAAGCAGGGAATTTAAGGGTCTTGTCACGTTCGGGAAGCCATTGGGTTGGTTGCAGCGCCATGCCACCGGGACTTAATGCCGGTAAGTCAAAAAAGAGACATGCAGCGGTAATTGGCATGCTGAGATTCGGGTGGTGCAGTGGCAGCCGCTGGCGTAGCGGTCGCCGGTCGAAGGGTTTGTGTTCGCCGCAGCCCTGGAGGGAAAGCTGGAGGGTTGGCGACGTTTCTGTGTAAGACACCGGCGGCTCGTCCCCCCCAATTAGAGCCAAGACCCATAGAAGACATCGTCCGATAATTGAGTTGGTCATTCGGTGGAGTATGAACAGACATTTCTGACGTTGATCGATCGGTATTGCAGCCAGCTTTTTTTTTTTTTTTTTTTTTTTTTTAAATCCATACAAGCCAGGAAGAAGTTTCGCATCTGATCTGGCCAGTCAAGACGCCGGGATCAGACGCGCAGAGACAAGCAGGTCCTTGAGCCCCCCTTGGACGTGCGTTCATGCGGCCCTGGCACGACCGATTTGAATGTGCGAGAGGAAGCACAGCAAAAAAGACGGGAGGCTCGAGCGCCGTCGCATTCGCCGATGAATGGTTTGAGGGAGCCCATGGCACCTTGGGGTGCCATTCCGTGGCATCTGCCAGCTCGCTTCCGTGTCGTATTCTGCAAGTGGCATCATGGTGATCTGTGACCCTCAGCGGTACCGATTGTACATCCGCCGAGGAGAAGTCTCCGTCCGGAGACTTGAGCGGTAGCGAGATTTCATCGGCGCGACATCTGCTGGGGGCTGGAGGGTCAGTGACGCGCACGATGAGCCGAAATGCAAGTAACCAGAGAGCTGCTGCCCGTCAAGCCTGACAGCACTTTGTGGTGGGTTGCCAGCACACGCCGATCAAGCGTACATAACACAGCCAATGACTTGTTCCATCGGGGTGCTCGGCTCTGTGGATGTGAAGAAAGCCGGCTGTGAATGGTGGATGGGAGCAGCGACGAGGATGTGCTGGCAACGGCCAACTCATGCACGGCGAAGCGACTTCCCTCACACAGGAGAATTCTCGTCCTATTGTTGGCAAATCCTGTTGTGCCGGGAGCTGGCGAGTCGCTTTAGATTGGGTGTCAGAGGCAGATTGTTCTGAGTAAGAAGGCTCCCCAGGGCGGCCGAAGTGGTGTCCTGCCCGGACCGTTGGCGGCGCTGAATTGGGGGGTTTTCCCATATCGCTCTCGGGCCATTGAGGCGGCACGGCGGTCCCCCAGACTCATGGTTTCTTTCTCGGATGTCGCTTCGAGTGTTGCTATTTCTTTTTGGGACAATTGAATTCCTCCAAGGTCATTGACATGAGCATGTTGCCGCGTCCTGTGTCTGGCCGGGGAGTGGGGCAGACGGACGGGCGCCGGAAGTCAAAGTAACCAAGCGGCAGGTTCACATTCGAGACGCGTCTCGTCGTCTTAGTGGTCATCATGCTATGCCTTGTTGCTTTCCCAGCTGAGGATACTGCGAGACATGAGCTCAATGAGGGTGATACAAAAATGCGATAGAATTTACGCCGTGATAAGTCCGTACCTGGATATGTCGGATGTTCCTGATATGAACACAGCCGCGGGGGATGGATCGGAGGTCAATATTATGTACAGCTGCCGTGGAAGATGAAGCGGTGTCAATGGAACGACAGACCTGTTGAGGTCGTGTTAGTGTTGGACCGAGCACCGAAAGGGGAAAATAGCGAGGGGCGACGCGAGGCATCGCGCTTTTCCTTGGGCTGAGCTGCAGGTGACGAGGCAAAATCATGGTCGTGTGTACACCCTCCAAGTCCAAGGTATTATGCCCAGCTGCAAGGTGAGGTGTACTTGAATGGTGAGGAAGAGGGCGGTTTTGTTGCTTTGCATCTCGGGATCGCAACGCTGCTTGATCTTGGTGGGAAGAGAGGGACGAGTCAATGAAGGTCCGAAACGAGACAGGGTCCACCCCCACGGCCAATTGGATAGCTAACAATGATCCTCCTGGCAGCAGGGCCGCCGGGTGGGTTAGAATGAGGTAAGGGCCCAGAGATGATGAGCGGCGGCGACAGGGCCACAATGCACCACTTGAGAAGGAGGAGGAGGCGGTGGTGGTGGTGTGGTGGATGGATTGTGGTGCTGTTGTGGTACCGTGGTGCCTTACGGGGAAGGAAGGGGGCAGGCCGGACCAACAGGGTGCCCTGCTCTCAATGGCTCACATTTTGATGGTGGATGATGAAATGAATGAAGACAACCTGAGCCTGGACTGCACCGCACCGCCTTCCATCTCATTAATTGCAATTCTTGCTGCTCCCGGCTTGCTATCCCTCTGCTCCCTGCCAGATGCAACGGCCGGAGCAAAGTAGCCTGGAAGACCCAGACAAGGGACGCGAAAGACTTGTTCAGATTCAAGTTCAGCCCAACACCCAGCGCCGGCCGGAACTAGCGGGTACAGGGGCTCAAATAAGGTGCATTCGACTGATGGGATGTCCACGCTTGCCCATACCAAGCACCGCGCATCAGAGACAGTTTGTCTCAAGCCATCCATGATCAATAGCAAAGGGACTTCACCTCACCTCGTCTCGTCTCGTGTATACATAGGTAGTAAAGTAGGAGGAATGCTATGTACCTCGTCTCTGGGAGCCGAGGAGCTGAACGAGATCGAGTCCAACTCAACGAGATGGATGGCCAAAGTACAGATACAGATTCAGATACCCGACATGCGCTTAACGCATCGAATGGTGCCCAAGTGATGATGGACGTTAACCTTCTTTAACCTTGTCGATGACAGCATGCCCACGCGAGATTAAGGATTCTGCATTCCCGTCGTCTCTTTGAGTGGTTGATAAGCAGCTACTGACTCCCTCTCTGCTCGTCCAGTGTGGCCGCCGAGGCTGGCACTGACGCCGGAACTGCTCCATCGTCTCTTTCGTCTGAGGTTTTCCTTGCCGGTGGCATTGGCATTGGCATTGCATCTGCATTACACACACCTTCTTATCCCGGATGCATGGAAGTAACTCATGTTGAGACTTGCGCGGCCGGCCCTGTTCTGGATTCTAGATTCTGGATTCTCTGCCGAGTCGTCATTGCCATCAACACCACCCGTCCGCCTCCTGTGAGTCGTCCGGGCGCCGCGACGCTCCCACCGTCTTCTACGCCCATACTAACATCGTCGCCTGAGATCTTAGTCTGCACCTTACAGCCCCAAATTCTTTAGCCCCCCACTACTCACGAGTACCTGCCTTGCCTGCTTCTCCGCCCTGCTGCACATCGGACTCCATCGACTGGTCGAGATTGCAGCGAGCGTGCGGTACGGAGTACGGTGCGGTGCGGTGCGGTACAGAGCGGTATGGTGCCTGACTTGGTTACCTGCCTGCCCAAGGTCAAGGTCGAGGTCTCGAGAGATCACCCGCACCTCAACTTGCAAGCCTCGTTCTATCAGCGGCGGGCGGTCTTGTGGCCCTGTAGGCTGTGGTACTCAGCCAGGGTCCTCTATCCAGCGATCTAATTTCATTTCAGGGCCTGCTTGCCCCTCCTTCTCCCACCATTGTGTGTTGTGCCTGATCCTTAGGTGCCACTAGCATCACCCGAGAACCTGCCCTCGGTCGAGAGGTCAAACAACGGCCCAGAGAACTTGCGAGCCTACCATACGCCGCCAAAAGCCCCTCAAAAAAAAAAAAAAAAAGATCCCAGTGGAGGCTGCCACTGCTGTTGTTGCTGCCGTCGCCGCCTTTGCTGCACACCACTGCTGCACACCACTGCTGCAGTCACCACTTGCACGCAACACTGCTGCACCTCTGCACGGAGCACAGAGTCCCACGACCCACACCCACGACCCACGGACTGGAAGCCTCCCCTAAACCGCTGCATTGCCGCTATCCCCTGTTCGGCTGCCACCTCAGGGTCGCTCTCAGGTACCCGTCTGCTGTGACTGTCACACAAAAGATACTTCAGTCCACAGAGACACAGACAGGGGAGCCAGATCAAAAACAGAAGGAAAAAAATACAGCAAGCAAAAGCAAAGAGAAAAAAAAGAAGAGACCAAAGAGACAAGCACCAGCAGAGAGAGCGGGAGCCAAGCCTCCAGGGGACCCCCCCAAATATTACCATTTCCCGCTTTCTCCAATTAATAGCCCGCCGCTTGTTCGCCCGCCCCTGAACCCAAGAAAGAGAGAGAGAAAGAGAGTGAAGCTGCCTCTTTCTTTCGGGTTTTGCCCAAACAGCCCGGCAGTCAACACCACAACCACACCTTTTCCTTTCTCCTCCTCTCGCTTTCCCTTGCTGGAGAATTACTTTCGTTTCTTAGAATCTCGGTTCTTTCCCCATATACCCTCGATTCTCTTTTCTGTATTCCCTTTCGCCGCAATCTCCTAGCGGAGCGCCTGCGTGGGGAACTGTTCCAACGCCGTATTATTGACTTGGGACAAACGCGCAACACCGTCCTCCGTTGACGATACCTACTCCTCCTCCCCCCTATCGCGCATCTCTCGCGACCCCACCAATTCCCACTACCCGAGGCGAGGCGAATCCGCAACCTTGATCATCTTGGCTCCCCGTGTCTCAGATCCCTTTAACGGTCTCCGACCCCTCGTCGACGCAGCAGCCACGACGACTCTGTCGACCTCTCCGTCCGCTCTTCGAATGCCACGCGCCTCCCCCCGCTTCAACTCTCAATTGTCTTCTTGAAGGCGATCCCTCACCGCCAAAATGCCTAGCCTGTTTTCTCGCCTCAAGGGCAAAGACGGTGCGACCAAGAAGAAGAAGGGCGCGAACTTCGATGCTGCCGACCATCTCCCCGCGAAGCCACGATGGGACGACGCTTATACACGAAAGACGGTCGAACCCGAGGAGATTCAGGACCTGATCAGACGCTGCACTGAGGAACTCAAGGCTCGAGGTACGACTTTCTTGCACATCTCGCTCGCATGTGCACGCATCAGACTTTGTGCCCAATGCGACCTATCGCGACTGCAATACTGACATGTTTCCTTCCGTCTCTAGCTCTGGACCACCCATTCCTGCTCCTTCCATTCCGTCCCACCTCGGACCCTAGTGCTGTCCGTACATTCATCCGCCATTTTTTCGATGGCAGTCAACCGCTTCGCGGCGATTTCTTGTCGCAAGAGCTTCGCATGACCGAACCCATGGTATGCATCTTCGAAACGAGGTTCCCTGGGCCGTGCTAACACCGTCGAGGTTATCGCTGGTGTTGTAAAATGGTGTTGGAGCAGATTGCCAGGTGGTGTTGTTGGCTGGGATGCGTATGAATTGTTCAAAGTTGGCGAGCAAGGTAAGCTGCACACAAGGATCAGCCATATGACGGTGGCTCATGCACCTTCCAGATTCGAACATGGCGAGAGACTCGTTCAAGACATTCATCCCACTCAGTGTCGACAACGGCGCCCGATCATGCATCATTTTCGACTTCTTCGACCTTCTTTCCGCGATCGCAGCTCATGGTAAGATGAACGGTTTGGGTGGCCGCAAGCTCTCTCGCATGGGTGCATGGTGGGCATTTGAGCAGAAAGATACGGGTAGCGGCTTTGAGGGCGGCTATAAGTCATGGGCGAGGTGAGTATACAACTTGCAATTGCGAATCGTTAGCCCTAACATGCTGCAGCGCCGCCGATGCTACGAGCCATCTGTTCTTCGCATACCTCAGGTCACTAGCTCCCCAGAAACCTTCGCAAGGCAGCATCTCCATGCTGCCCATGTCTCTACAGAAGCTCTTGCAGGAAACCGAGTACCCCCCTCAGAAGCCTTCGCTGATGCAGTCCTCTACCTACAAGGTGGTCATGATTGTCGACGCAGTTTCCCCTACACCTTTCGCCCTTTTGAGGAGGGCAAACCATTTCCAGTATCGTGACGAAGATCGAGCTCTGCGAGAGTTTTCCGAGTACGAAGATCCTGTCAAGGCCCTTACCGAAGAGTGCCGCCGTGTCTTGAAGGCGATTTCTTCGGCCAACCAGTCTCAAGTGTCTAGTTCCAAGCACTCCACGAGCTTGCGCGATGCTTCCTGGTCACGCTTCGAAGACATTGGCTTTACCAGTGCTCTTGAAGATGAGGACGATGACGAAGAAGCGGCGGCCGCCGCTCGCAAGCCGCAGGGCTTGAGGACCACACCGGCGGCTGGGAACGTTGGTCTTGGCCGACCAACCACACCGTCTTGGGCAGACTTCCTGTCGTCGGGCTTCGTTGATGACAACCCGAACAACCCGAACATGCTTTTGCCGCCCGATAAGGTGCTGCCGCCAATTGAGACAGCTGTCCGCCAACGAAGTTCTCAATCCCACAACCCTAGACTCGAATCGGATCGCCTGGAGCCCGGTGAATTGGCAAGCATAGCACGTTTTGACCTGGATGAAGCGTTCTGGTGGGTCTGGATGAGCAGTCTTGCCCCCGAGGAGACGCCGGAAAGAAAGTCAGCCTTTGGCCGCTGTGCCGTCATCGAGACGGCTATTCGGTCTGGAAGATGGCTCGTCATGGAAGAAATGGTGGCCGGAGCCGCCCCTGAGCCCCAAGAAGGCGCCTACATTGCCGAAAAGAAGGGCTTCTTCAGCTGGACCAGACGTAACAAGGGCGTCAACCGCCGCAAGTCGACTGGAAAACATGCTTTGGAGAAGGGCAACAAGAAGGAGGATCCAAATGTCAGCAAGTCGAGCATTGGCCCAGATCAACAAGCTCGCATCCAAGCAGCCGCCGCACAACTCCAGGCGCGTCAGCAACAGGAGCAACAACTGAAGCAGCAGCAAATACTGGCAGCACGCAGAGGACGCAATGATGCATCGGCCATGGAGAAGACTACTAGCGTGATGACTCTCCAACCCGATATCATGAAGCAAGCTTCTCCTGCAATGAAGTGGGCAAACAAATACGACAAGGAGGCAATTCGGGAGGCATATCTCGCAAACAACACTGCTGGTCGCGGCATTGGAGTTTCCACCATGCAAAGAAATGGAAGCCACGGCCCAAACGAGTACACGAACGGCCATGCCAACGGTGACGAGCTTCGCCCTGAAGTTCCGGAAAAGTCGCCTTCTTTACAGCCTCAGCCTTCGCCATTGACCATGAACTCGCCAGGCATCCCCCGAACCCCCTCACCGCTGCCGTCCCAACATAACGACGAACCGCCCGCGCCCATCGAGAGGGATACTGAGACACCGAGTGGTCTCCAGCCCGCCGAACGATTCGATTCAGGCGGACGAAGCTCGCCGATGCCCCCGCCGAAGGACTCTTTTGACCAAGGCCGCGAAAACATGTTCACGCCTGAACCGGACACCAGCCCCAAGGACAAGAAGCAGAAGAAGCTTCACAAGGAAAAGACTGGCGGTGGCGGCCTACGAAAGCTTTTTGGTCGTAACAAGAACCGGAACTCCAAGCTCCCTGAGAACGCCGCCGCGGATGTGAACGGTATGCTTCAGCGCGAAACAGCAACTCCCGAACCGCCAAGACACGCTCCGTCTCCTGTTCCCCAGCCCACTGCCACTGAGTCCAACCTTCCCACACCAACACCTATCGAGGCTTACGCTACGCCGATGGAGGCGCCTCAGCCAGCCCCTGTTGAGACCCAAGCTCACGAGCCGCAGTATGAGCCGTCGGTTGATGAATCGCTCTCACGCATCGATACCGAGGACGCCAACGAGGCTCACACCGAATTCTCCCGTTTCGATCAGGGTCCCCTGCAGGAGCAGCCCGCGTTCGTGCCCGACGACTCCGATGATGATGACGCGGCTCCTCCCCCCATCGCGAGACACAAGACGCCCGAACCGCCCGCGAAGATGTCCCCCGTCTCCCCCGTGTCCCCGACTGATGGCTCCCGAAGCCCCCAGGCGCAGGATCGGTGGGCGCAGATCCGCAAGAACGCTGCAGAGCGTGCGGCCCAGCGCCAGAGCGAAGAGCAGAGCCGGGGTGGGTACAGCAAGACCACCGATGGTGACGACGACACCAGCGGCGAAGAGAGTAAGTGCAATTATGGTATCAGGTATCCTCTCACCAGCCAACTAACACTGTTGCAGCAATCGAGTCTCGCGTCGCACGAATCAAGGCACGGGTTGCGGAGCTTACGGGTAACATGGAGAACTCCACCGCCCCAGGTGCTCGCACGCCTCCTCCCATTCGCCGATAGATTGTAGCGCCGATATGAGGCGGAACGATTTGATTTTCAGTTTACTGCGATTCTTTGAATGACTCCAGCATCAGCACCCCCCATCACGAGAAAAGCACCATTTCTTCCGGTCTCTAATTCTTCGAGATGAAAACGGACGTTTCCGGCTTCACCGGATCCCCGGCCGGATCTAGGCTCTTCAGTAATTAGTCGCTAATACCTTGTCTGCTGTTTCTTCTTTTTTACGTTGCGGGTTGTTACACACAGAAGATGATACCACTAGAACAGCAAGCCGGTACGCACAATTTTCAATGGCAGTTTTTCAAACTTTTCTATTTTGACTTCTCCGCATTGGCGGCAAGAAACTGAGAGCCAGGAGGGGAACGGAGCGTTGTTGAATGACGTGGAGGAATCAGTTCGATGCAATCGCAATTCATTTTTGTCTTCCTCCATCAATGAAGATAGTTTGTGTGCCCAAAGACAAAGGCCGAGTGAAGTCCGTTATCAGAATATATCAATTTTGCCCCTGAACTACACGATGTAATGTCCTCTTCTTGCCAGCAGCACACGTGTGACTGTATATATATGCCTCAGCCCACGGTCTGTACACAGAGAGAGCCTCTGCACCTCGGCTTGCGTGTACAGTTCTGGTTAGAACAAATGTTCAAACCACCCAAGTCATCTACCTGGCTCTTCACCCTTCACGTTGCACCAAACGCTTCAGACCTCCTCCTCCTTCGGACATGGCCCTAGGGAGTTCTGAGACTTGACCTTACCTCATCACAAAGGTGAGCCACCACTCCACACGCGTCTTGCTCTCGAGATCCTCTTTCTGACAAGTCTGCACGGGCGAGGCTTCCGAGAGGATTTCCCTTTTATTCGATGTGGGTGGTGAGCTGTCGCGATTCGGTTTTCGGGTGAATAGCGACGCGATTCGGGGGAAAATGCGCCGTGATTTGGTCAGTGGGGAATGAATCAAAGGCAGAGGACCTGGATGTCGGCATCGGCATGCACACTCACTAAAAGTCCACTGACTTTTAGCTTGCAGTGCCATGGTGAATGTGTGAGGGCGCGGCCGAAGAGATGGGCGAAGGGAATGTGAACAGAGAAGTATGGAGTTCCATTGGATCCAAGAGACTACAAAATGTATCTATGAATACAATCCCGATAGTGACTACTCATGAAAAAATGCCCAAATCAAAAGTGCGCCAATGCGCACCCAGTACTCCGGTTATCACTATTTTACCCAAGCCAATGCCATCGTTAAAACGTCCGTCATCCTAGTACTTATAACTCCAAGCTTGGCTCCTGGCCCTTGACGCGGCCAATCACCTGCTGTGGTGCGTACTTGGGGATAACCTCATCGTCGTGCAGCATCTCGAACTCCTCAGTCGCGTCACGGCCCATGAAGTTCATGATGGCCTGAGGACCACCGGGATGCTCCTCCAGCCAGTTAGAGAGATCCATCACAACGCCCTTGACGACAACCCACAAGTCCTCCTTTGTGTTGTGCTTTGCCACCTCCTCCATGGAGAACTCCTTCTCGGGGATGGAAAACTTCTTGGGGTCATTGGGCTTGTCGGCCTTCTGTCCGTTCTGGATGGGTGTGGGGCCTGCTGCCGAAGTGGTCTGTTGGGCAGGGATGCCCTGGCCACCAGCACCACCGGCGTTGTTCCAGTCGATCGTCAGACGGCCAGGCTGGGCAGGGTCGAGGTGCAGGGAAATCTGACCCATACGGGCGGCGGCACCACCAGAGCCGCTGAGGGCCTGCTGGAAGAGGTAATTGCTGGCAGTGTCACCAGCAACACGGCCGTAGACGACACAGCCAAGTAGAGAAGAACCACCAAGACGGTTGGCACCGTGGACACCACCAGCCAGCTCACCACAAGCGTAGAGGCCGTCGAACGGCTTCTGCTCAGAGTTGAGGACCTGGGCCTTGTCGTTGATCTCGATACCTCCCATGGTAAAGTGGAGGACGGGTTCCATGACAGCGACGTGGAAGGTATCGTTGATGTCGAAGGGCAGGTTGTGGAAGAACTTCTTGCCCCAAGGATCCTTCTGCTTGCCATCGGCGATGGCGTTGTAGGTCTGGAAAGACTTCTGGAGGTGGTCAGGCGAGCAACCAATCTCCTTGGCCAAGTCCTGGCCGCTCATCTTCTTCATCAGACCACGGCCAGAGTAGTGGCGAGTGTGGAAGTCAAGGACGTTGGAGGCCTTGGAGTTGAGAACAAGTCTGATGGGGAACTTGTTCTTGTCCTTCTCCTTCCACATCATACCGGAGACGTAGTCACGGTGGCCAAGCTCGTCGCAGAAACGGTCACCGTCGGCATTGAGCAGGAGACCACCCTCACCACGAAGAGCCTCAGCAGCCAAGAACTTCCACTTGGAGCCGGGGTCCTTGGGGTCAACCAAACCGGTAGGGTGAACCTGGACCTTGTCCATGTCAATGCCGTTACCACCGATGGCCATGACCATCTTCTGACCATCACCAGTGGCGTGGGAGCCGTTGGTGGTGGCAAGGCCAAAGGTGTCGGGACGGTGCTGCTTCAACAGAGAGGTCTCGCCGAAGTCAGCGGCGTAACCACCAGTGGCAAGGACGACGGGGCCGTCGACCCTCTGCTCCTCTCCGCCGAACTCATAGTTGACACCGGTGATGGTGTTTCCCTCCTTGTTCAGGCCGGTGACACGGGCCTTCTTAATGATCTCGACTCGGTGGGGCTCGGTCTCGGCGAGTTCCTCGAGTCTTTGCATGAGAGCGTAGGTGATGGCCATGCCGGGGAACTTGGCATCGTGACCACGGTGCGTACGGGGCTGGGAGTGACCACTGGTGAGAAGTTAGCCGCTGGGGCAGGGAAGGCGCGCAGCATGCAAAACGTACCCTAACCGCGAGACGAGGGTGAGGTCCAGGTTGAAGACATCCTGAAGCCACTCAACGGCAGCAGCGGACTTGTATGTGAGAACCTTAATGAGGTCGGGGCGGGCCTTGTCACGGGCAGACTTCAACGTATCATCGTAGAACTGCTTGACGCTGTCGGCAATCTTGGTGTCAACCTGTGTGCGGGTCAAGGCACCGTTGATGCCGGAGGTGGCCTTTGTGGAGTTGCCTCCGAAGAAGCCTGGTTGCGACGGAGTCAGTATTGCGACTGTTCACGATGCGCAGCGTGAGACTTACCCTGCTTGTCGAGGACAACAACGTTTCCACCAGCGAGGTAGATGGTGTGCGCGGCACTCAAGCCGGAAACTGAGTAGACACGTTAGCATGTGACGGGACGGTCGAGAAGGCGAGGTTAGATGCCACTTACGACCACCACCAACGACGATAACTCTGGGTGCCATGTTGATTGATGTGTACAGAAGCGCTCCAAGAGAAAGGATGGAGAATCAACAAAGAAGATGGGGAAGATGAAGTTTGTGGGGGGAATGGAGGAGAGTTTATGGAGGTCGAGGTTTAAGAAGAAAACGGGGAGATGGACGAGAGCGTGTGAGAGGAGCGTCCCAGTCGCCTTCGTGTCTAAGCTACGCCGAGGGATAATGGAGGTACCTCACGGCAGGGCCAGAAAAGGTACGGGTTCCGTACCGAGTACCTAGCAAACAAAGGGTGTGTTGCTGCGGCCTTGGGCGTGGTGCTGGCGCGGTGGTGCGGTACGGTGCGGTGCTGACACGGCGAGTCGTGAGCCGAGGTCGAAGCGCCTGGGAGGGAACAGGGGGATTAGCACTGGGGATTTTCATGGGACTCGACTGGGCCGCCCACCGTGGTGGTGCTAGCGGGTTTGGGGCCAGTTTGGGTCTGGGCTGGGGTGCCGTCTGGGGCAGATTGGCGTCACCCGTCGCGGCGTGCCAGTAAGAATGCGCGAGTTGGTAAGGCAGTCCAGCGGTGGAGTGAGAGAGACGCTCGAGAGGTACTTACAAGGACAGCAGGTCAGACAAAGAGACAATGGGATGCAACCGGAAAACGCAAATTCTTGACAGGAGCAACAGCAGCCTGCGCACACGAGGCAATTGACTCCGGCTGCGGAGGTTTTATAAATATTTTGACGACGCAGCAGCAGGCCTAAGGGGGCCCTCTGCCTCTCGCAGCAATTCTGGCCGAGTAGTACCTGGCTTCGCTCCTTTCGGTGGTGGACCGCGAAGTGCAAAACTGGGGGAAGTGTGGGGGGGAACACCAAAACTGTTGAAGCTCCTACGGGGCCGCGATACGGGGTACGCAACAGGAAACTAACTACGGCATGCACTGGACTGGATCTGTCTCGTTGTTGCTGGGGAAGCTGGCCACGATGACCAACGGTAGGAGACGGATTGGAAAGAGAGCCAGCTAGAGTGAGTGCTACAGTGAGTGAGTACCTTGCGATCGGTCACTGCCCGTGGCTGGAGAAGGGATGGCAGATGGCAATTCGACAGTCCCCTATCCGTATCCGTGGTGACCCTTCTTACGTGGTGAAGTGTGCCGTTGAGCTTTAGGTTAGCTCTGACGGGCCACCCGACTTTCACAAGGCAATTGGGACCACGTTGGCGTGGAAGGCCGCGAAGAATTTTTTGACAGTTTCAGGCTCATCCATTCTGACATGTGAAGGTTGTCGGTCACGGTCATGCTCGTGGTCACGCTGGCGCTCATGCTTTATCCCAAGCTGAGGCGAGAGCCGCTGCGCTGTCTGTGTTTGCGTCCCAAGGTTCCCAATTACCGGAGGCATCCCGTCACGCCGTCACCTCTTACAGCGAGCACAGGCTTCCTGTCCCCACCGCCATGGCACCCGGAACGCCAAAAGGCCAACCAAATGTCATGCCTCGTGTCAAAAACGATGCAGAAGAACCCCTTCTTTGCGGTGAACAGGCGAATCTTCATCGCCTTCAACGCCACCACCCATTGGAGACGGGACAGTTTCCAAAACCCTTCTCTCCAGCCTCCTTGCAGACGCGATCTAAACAATGCACCAACACTAGAGGCATTGCGGCTGCATCGAGCACCTGTTTGCCCCCCTCTCTTCACAGGCGACAGACGACCTGCGTTAGGTGCCTAGACAGACTAAGGTAGTCTCAGTCTCACCCACACAAGTCTCTTCCCCCACACATTCTCCCAAGTGCATCAGGTCAGATGATGCCGGTCCGGAACTTTTAGCACCTGACCGAGGATCTTCCACTCCCACTGGCACTTTCCCCAGCTCGGCCAGCCTGCCACCTGCATTGCCGTCCCCTCTTTTCGGCCCAGCCTGGCTGCCGGGCGACCACTCAGTCTTCCAGGTTAACCTCCACCCTTGTGAACGACGAGCTCCCTCCGCCTCTGCTCCGTGCCTCCCACGTAAGGTACTACCTTTCCCCCCTCGATCTGGGGCATCTTTGGGGGGCAATTGGGGGCTGGAGTTGGAGTAGGTACTTCAAGGTAGGTACGGATAGCCGTGCAGCACAGCGCAACAGCAACAGCGCAGGACGGAGACGGCGCCGAAGCACTTGCATGTGAAAGAAGAGCTCGGGACAGACGTGCGGGCGGAACGGACATGGTCAGATGCTGCTCCTTCTCGTCGCCGATAGTACAACATCCGACTTGCCACCTGTCCGTTCGTTTCATTCGTCTCTTTCATGAATCATGGATTTAAACAACGGTGCTGGAAGTTCGGGTTCCATTGCGCTATTGAAGAGCCAGTAGCTATCATTTTGATAGTCAGCGTTGTTCAATCTTTTGCAATGCGAATTGCTGGTTGGTACAGAGTACTGAAAGCCCTTGTTTTCCTGTTCGAATGTAGCAATAAATTCCGACCGTCCCCCCGTCGCGCATCTTCACCTCCTCCGGCCGGCCTGGCAACCCGCAACCTGGCAGTGCCCGCCCATGTGGAGAACAAAATCGAACGAGCAGTCTCCGCAATCGCTGCTCCTGCGAGACAAAAGGCTCCGGAGCCCTGCTTCAAGATTTAAGACAATGTCGTCGTGCTCGGTGAATCTCGGCGACTTCACTCAATTTCCGCTGAGGATAGAAATGAGGTTCTCGCCAGGCGCTTTAACGCGAGTCCAACCTCGGAATCTATGCGATTTGTTTGGAAATGCCACGGCCGCATCTTTTAGATGTGTCGCGCAGCTCATGTTACTGTCTGCCCCAAACGTCGCAGGCACAACAGCTGGTGGGAGCCACTGTACACAGCGCATTAGGTGATGTCATGAGACATGCAGCCAATCAGAACCTGCAGATTTCCAAAAATCTGGTCCCGTGGAGAATCCAGCCGCCGCATCATCCTGCGTAAGGCGCTGCCAAACATCTTTTCAGAGTGTGCGCTACAGTGACGCGCACCACCATATGCTCAAACCAGTTTTGCTGCCAGTGCACCTGCTTCCGTGAGAGCCGCTTTGGACGTTCCATTTTCTGGTCTGACCGTTAGATATTCGGTCATGAAAGCATCATGAAACGGCCTGCCGCCCTTCTTGGTCTCTTATCCTGCTCCGTAGCCACGGCGCAGTTGATGACCTTGCCCGTTGAACGCTCCGGTCCGTACGCTCCCCGCATTCTCCGTCAGAAGCCCCTCGCCCCCGTGAACCCTATCGGCCCAGCTATGCCGCCCTCAGACTCGTCCGACTCCCAGCCGCCTCCGGCACAGGATGGCGTCAGGCTCTCCGATGTGATGGGCCGCGATAGGAGCATCAACGTCTTCGCCAGCTTCACTCGCGACATCGAATCCGCTTCTCGCCGGTTAGACGACCAGACTCAAAACACAACGGTGCTTGCGCCGCTCAACTCCGCCGTCGAGAACTTGCCACGGAAGCCTTGGGAAGACCCCAAGGAGTACCAGCACTTTGGCGAAAGCGCATATGAGGGTGGTGATGGGCAAGAGAGAGCGCAGAGAAACATTCGCAGATTTGTCGAGGCGCACATGGTCACTGTCAGCCCGTGGCCCGAAAACCACAAGGCCAAGACGATAGGTGATGATAGAGATGTTTGGTGGGAGAGCAAGGACGGCACCAGATTTGTGAGTCGTCTGATTCACTGCCTGCTTTGCGCGATCACTAAGTGTATCCTCAGATCCAGCCTGGCAATATCGAGGTTGTAAACGTCGCAAGCACCGTCGCCAATGGTGAAGTGGTAAGTTTTCCAATTTGCCAGCAATCCGACCTAGGCGCCTTCGGATCACAGACTGACTGTTGCGCAGTGGATCATCAAGGAAGTCCGCAACTATGTCTGAGGAATGTGCGACGTGAGCTGGCAGGTCCAGGTATGAGTAGGATGATTGACGAGAGAATAATCGGATACCCGCAGTTTGCAAATCAATGGAACATTTACATCATGCGCTTCCCTGTGGTCGCCGGTGCACACACGATACATTGTGAGCGATGCATCATCAAGGGCTCAAGCCACAGGCAAGCTGGTGGAGCACACATCTTCAGAGAACCAGCGCACGCATTCATCGTTACACGACATAGGTTGAGGCTGTCGTCATGGCATTTTGCGTCACGACCGGGCAAATCGGAGGCACCGCTTATCCGCGGCCATAGAAGGGAACATCAGATGAAATCGCTGTTGCCCCAAATCCGGTTAGCGGGTCACAGAGCTTGTCGATAAGAGCCTTATCTCCACGTGATACGGCAAAAGCCGCGCCCGGGCAGGCTCTCTCATTCCAATCAACCGGGAAGGGGTTTGAGCAAGGTGCAAGCTCATCACGAATTTTCCAAACGTGACGTTATTCTTGACCTTCACTCCCGCCTTCCGAAACCTATCACCCTGATCCTCATGTAGACAGAGTAACAGTTACAGTGTCATCAGTCTGTAAGTCTCGCTCGACCAGTGCGCAATCTCCGTCCCCTAAGCTCCCGGCCGACGAAGCAAAGCTTGCGCGGTTGAAGATCCAGCCCCCCTCTTGGGGCGCTTGCGCCAACTTCCACAACCCCTCCGGTCTCGCCATCCTCCCGCATTCGCGTCGCTAACTTTTGCATTCTCAGAAGACGATCGATCTCAGGATGATGAGCGGGAAACCCGCCGGAGAGCCCGTCCTTGACATGGAGGAGAACCGTCGCCTGATGGCCATGGAGGCCGAAAGGATGGAACGACGCGACAAGGAGCGACGTGAACAAGAGCGACACGAACAGGAACAAGCCGAGAGACGACTTCGCGAGGGTTATCCTCCTGGACCTCCCCATCACAGCAATGCCGGCTCGATCCCAATACACCAGCCCGTCGCATCACGCGCCATGGGCGCAATCCACAGCCCTGGCGGTCTGCTGGCAAACCACGGCTCAGGCTCCTCAGGTCCTCCTATGCCCCTCGGCGCCCCAGCCGGTCCCGGCGCGAACTTCGGCGGCCCCCTTCAGCCCGACAACAATAGGCCGCCGCAACACGGTGGCCCGAACAACCCGAATGCCCAGCACCAGATGTTCGCCCCCATCCCACATACGACCGGGCCCCCGAGCAACTCCTTGGGGGCCGCGAACGGAGGCCCCCCTGTCTTCGGCGGACCGCTCCAACAACGCGAAGGCCAACCACCGATGCAACAAGGCCCCTTTGGCGGCGGCGGCGGCGGCGGTAACAGTGGCAGCGCCAGCGCTGGCGCTGCTGGGGGCCAAGGTCAGATGCAGCAGCAAGGCCAGGGCGGCATTGCCCATGGCCAGCAGCCAATTTTGAACGTAAGTTTAAATTTGCCCTATGAATTTCGCTCAACCAAAAGACACCATTTGTTGGCGCGCCTGCTACCTGTGGCTTGACCATTCAAAGTGGAAACCAGTGTGGGCTGGTGCGCCGATACGGCGCAGGTCAGGCTGGTAGGATGCATGGTCGCCCCGCGTGCATATTCCCGTTGTCGCCCAGGGTCTCGCGCCTCGCCTCGCCTCGTATTCCGCCTTTGTCTTTCGCGTGTACACTTCATCCGATTGTAATCACTACTGTCGCTTCATTCATCTCATCTCCCCTCGTAATCTAACAATCGAATGCATCCTCCGCGATGGCGATGGGGGAGCACGGCATGGTTCAAGTAACGCTTGGATTTCAGACTTTAGGGGTTGCGACTGAGATCGTGCGCTGACGATGTTTGACAGGATGCCTTGACGTATCTGGATCAGGTTAAGGTGCAGTTCCACGATCAGCCGGATGTCTACAATCGATTCCTTGATATCATGAAAGACTTCAAGAGTCAGGCGTACGTGTAATGAAGATCTTCCTTCATAGTGGCATCACTGACGATAGTAGCATCGATACTCCTGGGGTCATAAACCGTGTCTCGGAGCTTTTCGCTGGCCATCCCAACCTGATCCAAGGCTTCAACACATTCCTGCCACCCGGGTACCGAATCGAATGCGGCGCTGGGAACGATCCGAATACCATCAGAGTAACTACACCCATGGGTACGACGGTTCAATCGATCGCTGGCCGGGGCGCGCAGGTCGATGGCGGACACGCGCATCCTGGAGGCGCTTCGCAATCGCTCTTCCCCCAGCGCGGCCCCAATTGGCAGCAACAGCAGCAGCAGCCTCAGCACAGTATCGAGAGTCCCGAGGCCAATTTCAGCACGCCGGTTCAGAACGGTCCTGGTGGTTTTGGCCAGCAGGCTCAGAACCTTGCTGCTGCCTTTGAGGCTCAGGGTGCTCAGCAGCGTGGCCCTCAAGCTCAAGGCGCGCATCCTGCCAACTCTCAACAGCCACCTCGCAACGCGCACACTCCTACTCCGGCCACTGGACCCGCAAATGTGAACGGCAACGCAAGCCAGCAGCAACAACAGCAGGCAAACTTGGAACGCCGCGGTCCTGTCGAGTTCAACCACGCGATTAGCTACGTTAACAAAATAAAGGCAAGTTTACCTGCAAAATACACCCACCACCACGTCGAATTCTGAGACCTCGCGCGCTAACCACGCTGCAGAATCGCTTCCAGGACAAGCCAGAAATTTACAAACAATTCCTCGAGATCCTTCAAACCTACCAACGCGAGCAGAAGCCTATTCAGGACGTGTACGCTCAAGTCACTACCTTATTCCACACCGCACCGGACCTGCTAGAAGATTTCAAGCAGTTCTTGCCCGAGTCTGCCGGCCAAGCGAAGGGTACACCTAGCCGTCCAGGAGAGGAACAACCGCCTGGTCCTGGTCCGAACCAAACTCCTCAGCCCATGGGTGCACAAAAGATGCCCCCCTTGGGCAGCTTCGCACCCCCAAGTGCCTCCAAGGAGAATAACAAAAAGCGCCCTAGACCCGACAAGCAGACTCCTGTTCCCGCGCCTGCCGTCTCCGAAGTGCCGCCCCCAGTGATGCGAGCCGCACCGGGCGCAGCTCCCCCAACCAGCGCGAACAACAAACGGGCGAAGCTTGCGCACAACAAGGCTCTCACTTCTGATGCGCCAGCAGTCGAGCCGACGTTGACGCCGATGCTGCCTGAGCCTCTGGGACCCCCTACGGCTACCACGTCAAATTCGGACGAGATCGCCTTCTTTGAGAAGGTGAAGAAGTATCTCGGCAACAAGACCGCTTTCAACGAGTTCCTCAAAGTTTGCAACTTGTTCAGCCAGTCCATCATCGATCGCAACACGGTCTTCCACAAAGGCAGCGTCTTCTTTGCTGCCAACCCTGAACTTATGGGATTCTGGAAGGCTTTCCTGAAGTATGAGCCGCATGATGAGGTTGTCGACAACCGCCCAGCCCCGCCGAGCGGCAAGGTTTCCTTGAGCAACTGCCGTGGCTACGGTCCTAGCTACCGTCTCCTGCCAAAGCGGGTATGTGTCCAATATGTATGGAACCTGCGCCTGTACTGACTCTTGAATAGGAACGACTCAAACCCTGCAGCGGTCGCGACGAACTCTGCAACTCCGTTCTGAACGACGATTGGGCCTCTCACCCTACATGGGCCTCCGAGGACTCAGGATTCGTTGCCCACCGCAAGAATGGATTTGAAGAAGGCCTTCACCGTATCGAGGAAGAACGTCATGACTACGACTTCAACATTGAGGCGAACCTGAAATGCATTCAGCTCTTGGAGCCTGTTGCTCAGCAAATCAGCGTCATGACGCCAGTTGAGCGTGAGCACTTCCAGATGCCGCAGGCGTTGGCCGGCCACAGTACGTCTGTCTTCAAGCGGGTCTGCAAAAAGATCTACGGTGAAAAGGGCCCTGAGGTCGTCAACGATTTGTTCTCGAACCCGCTCAATGTGGTTCCGATTGTTTTGACTCGCATGAAGCAAAAGGATGAGGAGTGGCGCTTCTCACAGCGTGAGTGGGAAAAGGTGTGGCATGCGCAAGTTGAGAATATGCATCTCAAGAGTCTCGACCACATGGGCATCTTGGTGAAGCAAAATGACAAGAGAAATCTCTCTGCCAAGCATCTTGTCGACGTCATCAAGACGAAGGCTGAGGAGCAGAAACGTCAGCGCAGCCTGAAGGGCAAGGCCCCACGTCACCAGCTCGTCTGGGATTTCTCAGACAAGAAGGTTGTCATCGAGCTTCTCCGTCTGATGATGCTTTACACCGTCAGCAGTGGCCAGCACAGCGTGCCCGAAAAGGAACGCATCACTGAATTCTTTGAGACTTTTATCCCCGCCTTCTTCGACATCCCTGAAGAGGAAATCGAGGGACGCCTACCCAGACTGCAGGATGTCTCGGAAGAGGACGATAACGAAGAGTCTGTCCCGGCAGAGCTGACCAACGGCCGCAGCCGCCGTACTGGTAGAAGGGGTGGCTTACTTCGTGGCGTTCTGGATCCCGGGCGCAATGGCTCTAAGCCTCGTGGGCAGAAGGAGGGCAGTGCGGCATCCGGTAGCAAGGAAACCACTCCTGAAGTTGGTTCTGCCAACGAAGAAGAGATGCCCGATGCACCCGAAGAAGGTGCTGGACCCGAGGTGTCTAATGAGCGATGGATGCCCATTGTTCCTCAGCCAATCGTTACCACAGGCGACGATACTCTGCTGACTGCGGATGGCGAGTTGAAGGCAGACGGTTTCTTTTCTAGGCCATGGTACAACTTTTTCTGCAACCAAACCATCTTCGTCTTCTTCAATGTCTTTCAGACTGTTTACACCCGTCTGAGAGACGTGAAGGAGAGTAAAGAAAGTGTCATCGAGGAGATCAATCGCCAAAGCCGGCCGCGTCCTGCCAAGGACATTGGGTTGGCGGACAACACCCTGAACTACTTTAATCCTCAAGATGATGCTTCAACGTTTTGGCCAAAGACCCTCGACCTTGTGGAGGAGTACATCGCTGGCGACATTGACGAGGTCAAGTACCAGGATGTACTGCGCCATTACTACCTCAAGAGCGGGTGGAAGCTTTACACCATTCAGGACCTCTTGAAGACTCTCTGCCGTCTGGCCTTGACCTGCAGTAGCACTGACGCTAAGGAGAAGACGCCGGACTTGATCCAGCAATATCTTCACAGTCGTGAGAAGGACGAGACCAATTATCAGGCCGAAATCGCTGCCAGGAAGTATGCGGAGAAATGCGTCAAGGATGGAGAGATGTTTGTGATTTGCTGGGTAAGTCTGGATCAACACCGAGTTTCATCGCCATCTAATCAAAATCTCCAGTTCCCGCAAAAGACTGAGGCGACTGTTCGCTGGCTTCAACGCGAAGACACGACATTCTACATGGACGAGATGAAGGCTAAAGACCGCTGGCAATATTACATCTCGTCCTTCATCCAGGTCGAGCCGACCGAAGGTGTGCCTCGCCACAAGCTTCAGAAGGCTGTCCTGGCCAGAAACTTGCCAGCCAGCGACGAGAAGTTCGATGACAGCCAGATCCCCAAGCCGATCTCGTACGATGAGGATCTTTCGATCAGCATCTGCCTGAACACGAGCAAGATGGTCTGGAAGGCGGGTACATCCGAGTACTTTGTCTATGACAATATTCCCAAGGAAAAGGAAGCTCGAGAGCGCCATCTCGAGAGGCTCAAGAACGCAAGCAACAAGCGCGACACCAAACTTCGTGAGAAGTTTGTCTTCAACAGCCCGTGGATGAAAGGCATGAGCCAGGCGGACGTGCAGAAGTCCAACGAGGGCTGGTCAAAGTGGCTCAAGGAGGGCGTTCTCCCGTCCTCTGAAGCCGGCGACGCCATGGACACTGCGGATTGAAACAACTCGGCGCACGCTCGGCCACATGCGGATCCCGGGAGGACAGATGTGTCTTGTGGGAAAGTAAGGAGACTGGGTGAAGAATGCATTTCACAATTACGAAGATACCAGGCGGCATAGCGGTGCTGAATGGCTGGCTGCCATGTTACCCAGGGCTCACATGGATTTATATCTGAATAACCTTGATCTCACCTAATTTATGGTGGGAAGGTTTGGCATGGCGTGGGATTGGGTCATTGGCGTTTATTTTCTTCCTACCATTTTGATGTTTTTGTCGTGTCTTGAGGGAGAGAGAACAAAAAGGAGGCGGTCTTCTCAGCTGGAGGGATACTTCGTTGCCTTTCGGTCATATTTCCTTTTTTTCCCCTTTCCTTTTCTACTCCCTCGTTGTACAATAGATATAGTTGCACAAAAGAGTTATGCATACGACGAACACTGGGAATGCTTCCGCGGCAAGGGATTAGTGATCCCAATGAGATGAGTGATCCTTGGACGTGTGGTCCACCTCGGCCGATGTCGCGACACCAAATCAGGTCTCTCGTAGCTCGGTTTGGATCCATTGCTTTCCCACCCCCCTCGCCCCCACGAGCTTGATTATCGAAAAAATCTGATAACTCGAGCAGCACAGCCACGCATGTCAGGATGCGACGCAGGTGGAGTATCACAACAGGAACTAGCCGCGAAAAAAGGCGCAGATCACGGCAGATGGGAAGCTTTTGGGAAAAGATGCAGTCGTCTGATTCGTGATATTAGGTAAAAAAATCTGCAACGGGGTGGCCCGTTGCGTTATATCTAAAACGCTGGTATACTGAAACTTTTTTTTTTGCCGCGAGGATAATACGGGAACCATATGTGACCATCTTTCCTTCTTTTTGGTGCGTCAAATAATCTGCAGAAACCGGCCGTGGGAGTCATGGCCGGCGCGGCGCGCGCAAGTCGCGGCACATGTGTCTGATGGAGGGGTCGTGGCTGGTTTTTTTTTTTTTCTCTTTCTCGTTCTTCATCAGGGAACCCCACCAAGCAGCCAGTCCCCACGTTCTCCGAGTGAATTCAAGGTCCTCTCTACTGAATTATAGACCCGCACCAGCTCGGAGCTCCGAGAACGTTTGCAGTTTAGCATGTGCTTTGCGCAGCTTATTGCAGGCTCTCGATGACAATGGCAGAGGCGCCGCCGCCGCCGTTGCAGATACCGGCAACACCAATCTTGGCCTTCTTCTCGCGGAGAACGGTGGTGAGGGTGGTGACGATGCGGGCACCGGAGCAGCCCAGAGGGTGACCAATGGCGACGGAGCCACCGAAGACGTTGACGGTCTCGGGGTCGAGGTTCAGGAGCTTGATGTTGGCGAGGGCGACGACGGAGAAGGCCTCGTTGATCTCGTAAAAGTCAACATCCTTCTCGGTGAGGCCGGCGTGCTTGATGGCCTTGGGGATGGCCAGCGCGGGGGCGATGGTGAAGCGCTCCGGCTCGCGGGCGGCATCGGCCCAGCCGCGGATCTTGGCGATGGGAGTGACGCCGAGCTCCTTGACCTTGGCCTCGGACATGAGGACAACGGCGGCAGCGCCGTCGTTGAGAGGGGCAGCGTTGGGGGCCGTGACGGTACCGCCGTTGGGGATGAAGGCGGGGCGCATGGCCTTGAGCTTGGCCTCGTTGAGGTTCTTGACCTCGTCATCACGGTCGACCGTGATGGCGGGCTTGCCGCGGCCGCCAGAGACCTCAACGGGGGCAATCTCCTTGGAGAAGATGCCGGCCTCGGTAGCGGCCTGGGCCTTCTTGTAGGTGTTGATGGCGTACTCGTCCTGCTGCTCGCGGGTGATGTCGTGGTCCTTGGCGCAAAGCTCGGCGGCCATGCCCATGTGCTCCTTCTTGCCGTAGGCGTCGGTCAGACCGTCCTGGAGGACACCGTCGACGAGGGTCTGGTTGCCGTACTTGGCACCGTTGCGGAGGACGGGGAGGTAGTGGGGGGTGTTGGTCATGGACTCAGTGCCACCGGCGACGACGATGTCAGCGGTGCCGGTGAGGATGGTCTGGGCGCCGAGGATGATGGCCTTCATGCCGGAGGCGCAGACCTTGTTGACAGTCGTAGCGGCGACTCCCTGAGAGAGGCCGGCTCCGAGAGCACACTGGCGGGCGGGGGCCTGTCCGAGGCTAGATAGCGATGGAGGGTCAGCAAACTTGTTTGCTTTTGCAGCTTATCCGTTTTATCAGACATACTTGGCGGACAGGACGTTGCCGTAGATGACCTCCTCGACATCCTCGGGCTTGATCTGGGGAACACGCTCGACGGCGGCTGTTGACGAGGGGTTAGCGGTGGACTGCCCCGCGCGTGCTCCGGACCGTTGATAAGACATTTACATACCCTTGATGGCGTGGGAGCCTAATTGCGTGGCGCTCAGGCTAGACAGAGAGCTGTCCAAGGCAGAACATTAGCTTCTTGATCCAGGCGGTGAACATTTCTTCTTCTCCGACGGAGTAGGGTCCAGACGTACCCAAGGAATGAACCGACGGGGGTTCTGGCGGCAGAAACAATGTAGACGGGGGGAAGGTTGGCCATTGTGAACGTCGTGCGAGTGAGACTCGAAGTGTTTGTAGAATAGAAGATTGTGTCGAGGACAGAGCCGGGGGACCGTCTTGTTTATGTGTCACCTGAAGAGAGCAAGCAAACAAATTGAAGCAAACAAATTTGTTGGGCGGCAGGTCACTTATTAGGAAGACGTGCTTCTAATCATCCACCGCACCCCTCCCCTCGCCGCCTTTTCTGATGTTTGGTGGGGTTGCTCCGACCGGACCCTAGCATAGCTGGAACGGTGTCCCGTCCCTGTGGCGCAGTAGCTATCAGGAAGCACTGACCCCCTGCCGGTCCTAGTGTACCTGCTTCCCTAGCGCGAGAAGCGAAGCCGGGGAGTAAGCATGTCGCAGCATTCAGTTCCAGCCTCGCAGCCACACATGCGCACCAGCCACACTGCAGCCTTGCAAGAAAGTTTGTAAGACAAGGGTCATTCTAGGCGCGACTCTGCGACTGCGACCGCGACCGGGTCGAGATTTATCGTCATTAGACAAACCGCAACGACAAACTCCACCCAAGCATTTAGACGCCACAATGGACGACCTATACGATGAGTATGTCTTTTCCCCCTCACTCTGGCTTTGGCATTAGACTGACTCTTCCTGCACAGGTTCGGTAACTTCATCGGCGAGGATGTCGGTTCTGAAGAGGCGTCTGAAAGGGGCGTGGATGCGAACTACTATGGAGACGATGCGAGTGAGGCACCTGCGCCTACGGGCCAGGAGTTGATGGAGATCGATGGTGTGTACTCTGCACTGTTCTCCAGTGAACTGGATGCTGACATCATGACAGACGACGGCCCGTCGAATGCGATCATCCTGCACGAAGACAAACAATACTATCCCACGGCGCAACAAGTATACGGAGATGAGGTCGAAGTTCTAGTTCGGGAGGAGGACGAGCAGCTTCTTACGCAGCCCATCATTGCTCCTGTTGAGCAGAAGAAGTTCAACATCGAGGAGACCGATCTGCCACCCGTTTTCTTCGACCGCAGCTTCATGACCGACCTCATGAACTTTCCCGATCAAATACGAAATGTTGCGTTGGCAGGACATCTCCATCACGGCAAGACAGCGTTCATGGATATGCTGGTTCTCGAAACCCATGACATTACCGACAGACTCGAGCGCCGCGCGGCAAGAACCGAGACGAGCAGCTTCGATACACCGACGTCCACGTAGTCGAGAGGGAGAGGGGAGTTTCGATCAAAGCGTCACCCATGAGCCTGGTGCTTCAGAGCACAAAGGGCAAGTCGCATCTGGTCAATATTCTCGATACACCGGGTCACGTTAACTTCGTCGACGAGGTGGCGGCCAGCTTGCGACTGGCGGATGGTGTCTGCTTGGTCGTTGATGTGGTGGAAGGCGTTCAGGTCAACACAGAGCAGATCATCAAGCACGCAGTTTTGGAAGATATCCCGCTTACGCTCATCATCAACAAGATGGATCGCCTCATTCTTGAGCTGAAGCTGCCCCCTAAGGACGCGTACTTCAAGCTCAAACATCGAGGAGGTCAACACAGTCATCGAGAACACAATCCCGGGCAAGGGCGAGACGAAACGGATCAGCCCTGAGAAGGGAAATGTACTTTTCGCGTGTACCGACATGGGCTGGTGCTTCACTCTGCAGTCATTTTCGAAGATGTACACCGACACTTACGGCGGTATCAACACTGAGGATTTCGCGAAGAGGCTATGGGGAGACATCTATTTCAACCCTGAGAAGCGCAACTTCACGAGGAAACCGACAGAGACTCGCTCAAGCCGTTCGTTCGTCAAGTTCGTTCTGGAGCCGATTTACAAGATCTTCACCCATACCATCAGCGACACCCCTGAAGAGTTGAAGAAAGTGTTGGGCACATTGGGCATCACTCTGAAGCCATCTCAATACAAGGCCGACGCCAAGGTCTTGTTGAAGCTGGTTTGCGAACAATTTTTCGGTCCATCAACGGGCTTCGTCGACATGATTGTGCGACACGTCCCATCACCGCAAGAGGCTGCCGAGAGATACCTGGAGAAGTACTACACTGGACCCCTGGACACTAAGGTTGCCGGGTCCATGAAGGCCTGCAACCAGGACGGGCCTCTTGTGATTCACGTCTCCAAGCTCTTCAGCACGGCAGATGCCAAGAGCTTCTACTCTTTCGGTCGTGTTTTGAGTGGTACAGCTCGCCCCGAAACGCAAGTCAGAGTCCTAGGAGAAGGCTACTCCACAGACGACGACGAAGATATGGCAATGGCAACGATATCAGACGTTTTCATCGGCGAATCGAGATACAACATCCCCACGAATGGTGTGCCAGCAGGCAACTTTGTGCTGCTGAGTGGGGTCGACAATTCAATCGTCAAGACGGCGACGATCGTCCCCCCAAAGCTAGAGGACAACGAAGATGTGTACATCTTCAAGCCCGTCACTCATTTCACAGAGTCAGTCCTGAAGGTAGCTGTTGAGCCCATCAACCCTTCAGAACTGCCCAAGATGCTGGACGGCCTGCGCAAAATTCAAAAGAGTTATCCTTTGATCACAACCAAGGTCGAAGAGTCAGGAGAGCACATTGTCTTGGGTACGGGCGAGCTGTACATGGATTGTGTCTTGCACGACTTGAGACGTCTGTACGCCGATATGGAGATCAAGGTGTCCGACCCCGTCACCCGATTCTGCGAAACAGTTGTAGAGCAGTCGGCGACGAAGTGCTATGCGATCACGCCGAACAAGAAGAACAAGATTACGATGGTCGCAGAGCAGCTTGACAAGGGCATCTCAGAAGACATTGAGTCCGGCAAGGTCAAGATTCGGGATCCAATTCGCAAGACGGCCAACTACTTTGAAGAAACTTACGGTTGGGACAAACTGGCGGCGAGGAGCATCTGGGCATTCGGTCCTGATGAGATGGGACCCAACATCCTTCAAGACGACACGTTGCCCTCCGAGGTAAGGCCTGGCGGCTCCCTTGACTGACCCCTTTGGAGGAACCACCAGACTAACGAGCTGCAGGTCGACAAGAAGCTCCTGACCACGGTCAAGGAGACCATCCGCCAAGGATTCAGCTGGGCAACCAGAGAAGGCCCCCTGTGTGAAGAGCGTGAGTCCCCCATTTCCTTGCCCCTGTTCTTGTTCGCCTCCTGTCTTCGTGTCGTCCTTCAATGCCTTCGCTAGGCGCAGTTATTGGTCCCCGACCAGGCGGAAATAGCTCCCGGGAGGGTCCACCACATGGAACTGGGGTTGGGGTTGGGTTCTTAGGCATGGCTTGCATTAGCAGCAAAGGCCCCCTCACGTACCCCGACCTGTCAGAAGAAAACCTGCTTCTACGCACGAGACCCTTTTCCCACAACTATGCCTTTCTTTGGTTGACCGGGATGGGGGCACGGCCCTCAGCAGAAATTCTGTCCCCACATCAGACCACTTCCCAGCCTCTGCGTGCTCACCGGTACACTAACTCGATATCGTGACAGCCATTCGAAATACAAAGTTCAGAATCACCGATGTGTCGTTGGCTTCGGAAGCCATCTTCAGAGGAGGCGGTCAGATCATCCCCACCTCCCGCCGAGCATGCTACTCCTCCTTCCTGATGGCCTCACCTAGACTGATGGAGCCTCTGTACTCCGTCTCTGTGACGGGACCTCAGGACTCGGCCACGGAGGTTTACACAACGCTGGCCAGACGCCGTGGTCATGTTCTTCAGGACGGCCCGGTGGCCGGCACGCCGCTTTACCGTGTCAACGGCCTCATTCCTGTCATCGACTCGTTCGGTTTCGAGACAGATTTGCGAATCAAGACAAAGGGTATGGCCATGGTGAGTCTGACATTCGACAGCTGGAGCATTGTGCCCGGTGATCCTCTCGACAAAGAGGTCATCATCCGGCCACTACAGCCGGCTAGCGCGCAGGCAACGGCTAGGGACTTTGTGTTGAAGACCAGAAGGAGAAAGGGTCTGAGCGAAGACGTTAGCGTGGCCACCTTCCTCGAGCCAGAGTTCTACAAGAGCCTCATCGAGAGCGAGATTCTTGGCGAATGAGGGGGCTAGGGATTGAGGGAAAGATGTATGGTGGTCGCAGGCGGGGCTCCTCGTCAGCTGTGATGCTGGGCCATTCGAGAATGATGGAGTTGGCGCGTGCATACGGGCATGTGGTCTTGCGGTCCTGCAAGTCGCCACTTAGGGATGGAAGGATGGAGTGATGCCTCCCATGTATGAGGCATCTGGTGAGAATGTTTGTTAATAGATGAGCCGCCCATGAGACACTAGGTGCTCGGGCCGTTGTATACCAAGAAAAAAACGGGGACGGTCTCCATCTTTCACGTCTACATGAGGCCATCAGATAGATACCTCAACGATACTTCTCTCGGATTGCATGGCGCTGGTTGTAGTCACGGGCCATTTGGAGTTGAGAGGCTGATTGAGAAATGTCTTGCTGAAAACTGTAGCCTCCTCACGGAACCCAGGATCTGGCTGTTGTCGGGGAACTTGCGGGCGCCGGATCCCAATCTACTCCGCTTCGGCGACCCGACCCCGGATATGCCGTGGAAGGTGTGTGGCGCATTGTTCATCCCAGATTGAGATGGTGGACGTGCTCGTGGACGCGCATGTACGGGGTGAACGAGGACTCCTCCAGACCCTCTTGGCGTCTAATATCTCGTGTTTCTCTAACTGACTCGACTCATTAGTCAGTTTTGGCAGACCTCCCTCATGAATCGGCAAAAACCGAAGCCGAAGGACGAAGGTGAAGGAAGGATTTCTTTGGCAGTAGAATAGACCACTGCGTGACCTCAATTGACACGAAAACCAAAAAGAAATTGCCCAGAGGCGGATTCGAACCGCCGTCAACACGGTATCGCTGAGTGATGGAGACCACAACGTATCATCCTAACCAACTAGACGATCTGGGCGAATTGGAAAGGAACCGGAGGAGACCGGGTCCTTGCTTGGGAACTGAACCCCGGCAAGGGACTCATGTAGCTCAGCGTGCGGCTTGCAGGTGGCAGGTCCCGCTCTGATGGGGCAGCTGGCGAATGGCGTGGCTTGTGGCTGTCAGAGGAAAACTGCAGTTCTGTGAAAGTCCCGAATGCTTCGTGGATCTGACCAAGTGAGAAACATTTGATCGAAATGGGTGGTGTTGTGGGTTTCAGTAGGTGCATCGTGAGATTCATTGTGATGTTTTGATGGTATGTGGTGGACATCAAGGGCAATGCGATCGCCTATCGGCTTCAACCGACATCCATAGCTGGCTTCGACAGTCTTGTTCATTTTTATCAAGGTGCTAGTGACAGCGTTGGTTCGATTCTTAGGAGACCGCCTATTATTCCTGTGCTTTATACTTTACCCTACTGTCGTCGTCTTCGTCGCTATCGTTATTGTCATCATTATTATCGTTCTCGCCGTCACCGTCATTATTATTGTCGCTACTATCGTCTCTGATAGGATGGTTTCAGTACACAGGAAACATAGCCGCGCAGACACAGGAAAATTAGGCGCTCTCATTCTTAGAGCCAAGAAATACCTCTTTCAAAGTCACTCAGTCGCATATGAAGACAATCATCCTGCTGGTTATCATCGCGTTTTCGGTATGTTCAATCTGTTCGCCCAACTCCAACGATGCCAGTTGTTTCCCCCACGGAAAACCCTGGGGAAATGACTTGTCTTCTTTCATTGCATCTCACTGCTTATTCTCTGTGGTTCGGCATAAGTTAAAAAGATATCGTTACTGGTATGTCGCAAGCTATTGACCTGCGCCAACTTGACATCTTTGAGACTAGCTCAACGGCAGACTCTTGAGTTTCGTATATTACGGCTCTGTCAGGGATATCTCTCTGAAGAAATAGTCACAGAGCGTTCCCAAGCAAGATTAGGGTTGTTGAGCATCAAGCAGTTCGGTGCCAGGCAGCAGACACTAAAGTCAACGGTATCAGCTTCGACCCCGTGAGGACCGGCACCAAGCAGACTAATGTGCCATAAAAGCAAATCAAACCTCCCTCCTTAGAGTTTGCACGTAGTGACGCTGGCCGAACTCAACTTTTGCATGCGGTGGCGTGGTCCCCTAGGTGTAGGCCAGGGAAAACCATGACTGTATCTAAGGACGTTGATGGGCTGCTAGTCCGTGTACGGAAGCGTTCTCTCAAGGTCCTCGACGTTCTTCCTTAACAACCCTGGAATGCACCTGACCGGTCACTTAGACGACGGAGCGAACAGCCCATGTCAATGTCGAGAACCTCCCCAGCGAAGTGCGCTCGTGCAGCCGCCATTTCCGAATGTCAGAAGACAGCCCCAGCCTGAATCCTTCATGTTTTCTGTCCTGGCCTGATGTTTCGTGGGTAAGACGACAAGAGCCCCATCGCGGGAACAGGCGCTTCCGTAACCAGCCTCCTTCTTGGCTGATCGAACTATCGTGAAACAGCTCTATATATAGCCCCCAAACAACCCCAGAATTAAACATTAGAGAAAAAAGCTCCGTGACATCTGTCTCCAAACAGCCCCCTTTGGACGTTTTGCCCTTGGCAGTGGTCACACACGTAGCAGAGCTTTGCGATACAGTCGATCAAGACCCAGTAGCTTGTTTGGAGTGGACAGAGGAAAAGGCCGCGGATTTACAAAGCGGATTTAGACGTTCCTAGCTCCATACCCCGGAAAATGATACCACCCAACGCTGCTGCCGCCCTTATTCGGACGTTTGAACACAACTCGACGGGCTAAAATGCTGTACTGCGTAGATGGCAGAATCGACGACGTCTTTCAACAACGCTCGCATTGTATTGGTACTCGGGGCTGTCGGAACACACCTGGCACGCCAGAAGGTGATACGGCCCAGGAACGGAACGCATCTCTTGGCCATCAATTGGAGACCCCGACCACACCCAATTCCTCAACAAAGTACAGAGGGACCCCCCGCCCTACTCCAAATCTCATCGTCATGGCCGGCCGTACGGAGCGCCGATCACCAACCGGGGGTGTTCGTCCCTTTCGTCTAGCCGTCGAACGAATTCCCTCCACTGACATTTTCTCGAGCCCCAAGAACGCCTGCTCCTGCGGCAGCCCCCGGAACCCGGAAGGGGGACCAGGACCTGGAGTAGCCTCCCCCCCACCGCCGTCGCCGTCGCAATCGGGCCGTCCATTGCGGAGTTTCTTTCTTCCCCCCTCTTCTTCTGGTGACCCTATCCCCGGTTTATCTCTGCTGCAACTCCCTCCCCTCCCCTCACCGTCAGCCAGGTCGCACAAGGCGAAGAAAACCACTCACCGTGACACCTCACTTTCACCTTGCCTGGTCTTGCCCCCCTCATCCACAATTGCCCCTCTCTGGCGAGTTACACCCCAGCACACCGACTTTACTCCAGATTCCACCCCTCTCTTTCTCTCTCTCCCTCTAACGCCGAAACAGTTGACTCTTTAGGCTAGGACTTGTTACAGCTCGTCCCTCGGGTGCCATCAACGGCAATCTTGAATTGGACAAAGATTGACATTGACATTTGGCGCTACAAAGATCTCTGATCAACGGCGCCGTCTTCTAAACGAGAGCCGTCTGTTGGAGCGGCTGTATCTGACGGGGATCAACCCTCCAGTTCAGTAGACAACGCTACCTTGTCTTAAACCCTCCTGTCGCCTCCATATCTTTCTTCACTTCCTTGACCCTACCAACACCACCATGTCCAGATACATGCGAGACAAAAAACCCACGCGAGAATACGGATACCGAACCAAAATTTCAAAAAGACAAGCCAAAATACACCCGGGAAACCTTCTGGTCCCTTCACTTCACCACGCCCCCTTTTGCCCCTCAAAACCCCCCACTGACGTCGCCTTCTCAAGCTCAGACGGTTGATTCTGGTATCCATACTGGCAAAACATCGGGTCGGCAGATGTCGAAAGGCCCAGATCGCAAAGCTCGAGAGAGCCCACTCTAAGCCACGCGAGCTCATCTAGCGCAGCCACCGTGAAGGGTTTTTTTTTTCTTTTTTCCTTTTGATAGGTGACGTTTTTTTTGTCTTTGGCGCGCCACGTCTCCAGGGGATCCCGTAGTAAACGCCGCGCGGGTAAAGTGTCAGAGGCGACGAGACAGACGCCAGCAGCCCACGTATTCCCCCCGCCCAGCTCTTTGCGAATCATGAATATCGCCACGCTGAGGCCATCATTGAGGGTATAACGACACGTATCTGTTTGTCACTTTCATGGTCACGTCAAAGTCTACCTTGCTGCATATTTGGTGCTACGCAGTAGTCTTTTACCTTTTTACATATGAAGCAAAAGCAATCAAGAGTGTTATGCGAAACGACAATGTTTTGTCGTCGTCACTGCTTTTCTTTTGCCAAGTTGAAGTTGACGCCTCCTTTGTCGTAAGCGCATAACTGCAGATGGTGGTAGATCCGCATGGGACTTCCCCTGGAAACGGAAAATGCGTGTGAATATGCGAGTAGTGTCGCGTGCCCTGCGCCTTGCCGCATTGGCGGCAGGAAGGATAGATACATTAAAAAGAAACAAAAGGCAAAAAGGAGGAAACGGGTGTATCTCCTCCGCCACCCGACGTATATTGAAATACGACGGTACAGAGTCGGGGCCCTGGAGCGGCGGCAGTGACATTTTGACAGCGGCACTACCGCTGACTATTATTCATGGTTTACCGCAGCACCGTTTGTTAAAGTAGTGGGAGCAGCGGGATATCGCCCGGACAGTTCACCGTAACTCTGTTCTGCCAGTTTTTTTTTTTTGTATCCGTAGATTGTGTCAATGAACGACTGCAAACCAGGGTTCGCCGCCAAGTCCTGCTAGACGACGCAGAGAGACAAGAAAGAGACAGGGTTAAGGATGGATGATCGGCGGGCTCCGGCCGTCCGCTTGGGTGACCTGCACTTTTGACAAGTTGCATCCCTACAAGATTATGTGTGTGAGAGAGAAACAGAGACATGCGGGATGAGTTCTGCAAAGAAGGCGCATCTCGCCTTGCGCTATCTTCAGCATCACGAGTAGGGTAGTAGATGACGAAGGGCCATAATCGCGCGGCAGGCTTCCAAGACTTTCAGCCTTCCTTTAGAGGAAACTCGGAAGCAATCACGACAACATACAACGAAAAGCGTTCCAACAACAACAACAACAAACACCTCGAACACACCCCCACCAGCCACTGCAGAATCAGAGACATCATGTGATATGCGACTTTGGCAAGGACTCCCCGCTGCAAGTCAACCTCCTGAACCTACCTTACCTCGCCATGCATCACAACCCGCCGTCTCCCAAGATCCAGGCCGTTCCTCTTTGCAACGCCGCCGCCCTGGGCGCGACCCCAGATGGCCGGCCGGCCGCCCCCATATGCCACACCACCACCAACAACGACGACAAAGTACCGTATCATGCCTACCTGCCGGCCCAGGGACCTGCCGTTTTGACGCCTCGAGAGAGGTTGTCTGCCCCCCCTTCGGCACATGCCAACCCACACCCCGTTGAACACGCTACTAAACGCCTTCTATGCGTTTTTCGTTGGGAACTTCCTTCTTGAGCTTGACAGACGTCCTCATTGGGCGTAATCTTCGTCTCTTTCCGATTCAGGCTGTGTGGCTGAGTGCGCATTCCACGTCCATCGCCTTCGTCACCGTCACGCAGATAAAGCAACGGCAGCAGGCCTGGGCGATAGACAGAGAGGGTCTGCATGCGACCTTCCAACGTTGGACTCTTGTCAGGTTATCGTCGTGATGCTGCAGCGCATGACGGAAGAGCAGGAGGCTCCCCTGGGTTGAAGAAGCATCCCGCCTGCCGTCTCCGATACTCGTCGAATCTCGGCGGGCATGCCGTGTGACGCAAGTTCAATATCGCCGAGTGGCCTTCATTGGACACGATCGATCGACGTTGAGATGGTGTGTGGCCCGCGGCTTACCTCCTGCTGGGCATGGCCCTGCAACCGCGCATCCAGACCTGTCGCTGTGGGGGAGGCGCAGCCACGACGACTCGACTTTTGGCCCATAATGTCGTCCTCCCCTTCTTGATGGAAAATGTGACAGCGTGACGACGGCGAGTGTCCCTAGCCGTGACGGGTCCCCAAAAAGCGAACAAAAAAAGAGCATATTGAACAAGACGAAAGCATAGACGAAGACGAAGACGATGAGAATAGGGAAAAGAGCTTGGGCCACGGAAGGCTCGGGAGTTGCAGATCGGACGGGGATTCTTCATTCGAACCCTACCTCAGGTAGGTACCTCACCTACCTACCCCGAGCTAAGGGGGACCTCCTTCCACCAATTGCCTCGTGGCCGGGTAAATCACGAAGCTGGCCGACTAGCAAAGATATTACGTCCGTACGTGTGGTGGTTCCCTTCCATCTGGTCGAACCAACCTCCGCGAGGCAATAGGAGAGTTAGCCCGCCGTGTTGTGCGTGGATTCACTCACTCTTACATGGTAGATCTGCAAAACCAACCTGTGCCACTTACACCTGTTGCACTACGTATTAGAGTTCTGCGCCGCCAAAGAAAAAAAAAAAGGGGGGGGGGGAAGGGGGCGTGAAGGAATCCAACAATTGCAGCGTCACGACCCGTGGGCTTTTGCGCTGCTGCAGCAAAACGTTGTGCGTGTTTTGCTGGATGTAACGCTGCTGGTGGTTGGTTTCCCTTCTTCCCCCCATGCCTCTTCTTCGATCTGACTTGCACCCAGCAGCAAAACATCTGCCTTCCTTAACCCCCTCGTGTGGTTGGGGGGTGCTAGGGGCGCGGCAGGAGCAGGACATGGTCAGCGCCACAAATGTAACGCCATGCAAGTTTCTGGTGCAGGCGAAGTTGGACAGGACGGTCCATTGCCTTGGACGTAGCCCATCCATCTTATTGCAGATCCGCATACCGAGAAACGATTCCTCCTCCTCCTCCTCCTCGTCCCCTGGAGGCGGCAGCAGTAGCAGCCAGCTAGTGCAGAATGTTTGAGGGATAAACTTCCTTCTCTCTTCGTTGAAAAGACCCTGAACCGGTAATCACGTCGGCTGTCGCGGTGGGCAGTTAGCGAGCCAGAGGGATGATACCTCTGGCTCGGCTATTGAATGCAATAACATGGCAGTTGATATAGATGGTGGTTAGCCCAGCCCAATGTTTCCAACCATGTCTGAAGGGCATGGGGAACATGGGCGGTGTAAACATGTGCTGGATGCTCGAACAGGTACTACGTGTTATTGCTACTACCCATTCCGACAATTTTGTGTGAACACGTCGTCCCGCTCGCAAAAAAAAAAGCCATCATATTGCTGCTGCTGCTGCTCATGACATAGTTCCTCTATCTGTTCCGTAACGGAAACGTGGTGTGGACCATTGCAAACAGTCCGAGCACATTTTCGTGAAGAGCAGGAAACCTCCCTCCTTTTTCCCCCTCTTCCCGTCGTCCCAGCCCTACCCGGAAAACAGCCGCCGGGTTTGCGAGAGTCATGAACCGTTGGCCGATCCCGCCCAGACCCTGCGAGCTTTCGTCAGGTGGAGAGAGAAGGCTGCGCCGCCGCGCGGATGCGAGTCCCGTCAGCAAAAGGACCCTTTTCCGGTGGATGACGGTACCTGTCGATCCCATCCTGAGTAAGTGAGTTGCCAACACTGGGCTTGGGTGGGTGAGTGTCTTCTGGTTTTGCCATGGCAGGAAAATCGATATACTTAATAATCCCCTGCCAAGGTGGCGATGCCTTGGCCAGGGGAAAAAAAGGTACAGAGCGTCGATCACACCTATTTAAAGACACGATTCCTTGTTTATTTCCGGTTGTCAAGCGGATGTCGATTGTGGATAAATTTGCCATTTTACCATATCAAGTTCAACCTAGACCCAGATGGCGATATGCAATCTGCAGCTCTGCGACGTTGTACGCCGATAGCCGTGACTGATTCACACCGATCATACGCAGGTTTCGAGCATCTTGTCCAGAACCCCCCTGAGGGTGTCGTTCTCCAGGGCGGCAGCGACGCGCTCCTTGTCGCTCAGCTGTTTGTTGACCTGGTCATCCTGGGCGTGGGCGTTCTCCTTGACCCTGACGTCGACGCGGTAATTGGGGGAGCGCTTGCTCCAGACGCACACGAACCCCCAAGCCAAGGACGGTGGCGAGAGAGCAGTGTGATACGGTGGGCGTCAAGTCGACCTTGACCTGAACCAGCGCATTGGGGTCTGACGGTCCTGAACAGGGAGGTGGGTTGATGTGGATGTCAGGAAGGTTGACGACGGCCAGCTGGCCCAGAGAGAGGGGGTGCTCTGGATCAGAGATGGTAGATATCAAGTCTATGAAACGTCAGTTGCGTGATCCCTACAGGGTCTGACAAGTGTGGCAGGGGATTCGCGGCGGTTCGGAGTTGGGTCGAACTGGAGAAGAATGAATGGGCATTCCTCGCCTTGCGAGGAGGCGGAAGCGAAACCCACAACGGTGAGCATCCTCGTCGACGCATCACGCAGCAACTGAGATCAATGCGACTATGCATCGCGATGGTAAAGAGGGGCCAACGGTCTCGTGATATGGTACGGCTGCAGCGCGTGGCGCTTGCCTCGTCTACAATCGTGTGGACCACCCACGACTCCGACTCCGAGTGGACATGTCTGGAAGACTCGGCATGGGGTGCACCTTTCCATTTGGTAGAGGAAAAGGGGGAAAGAGGCCTCTCACCGTAAATTTCCTGCTCATCGATGGGCTCCTCAGCAAAGTCGTCGTCGACAACGTCCCGGTCGGGCCATAATGAGTCGTCATCGCAGAAGGGGCGTGACAGGTAGGCAGGTTTGGCTAGAATGACATCGTTATATTTGGCATCTGGGCCCTTCCTTGGCGCTATCCTCGTGGTCTGACGCGTCGGCATCTGAGCCGCGCTCAGGATGGTCGGGTTCGCATTGTCGAGATCTTTGTCCATGGCTGTCAAAATGAGAAAGATTGCTGCTGGTACTTTGTCGATTCGAGATGCCCTCTCAAAAGCCCCCCAGTCGCTCGGTTAAGGCGGGACGAGGCCGCGGTAGTGAATTGAGATTGAGATGGGTGATGATGGCGTATGGCGTATGGCGTATGGCTCTGCTGCAGTTGCTCGCAAAGTGTTCTTTTTTCGGGAATCACCCTCGTCACGGTGTATGTGTGTTCCTGTATTCTGGTCGTTGGCGATGAGGCTGTGGATGGGCTTGTGGATGGCAAAGAGATTGAGCTGGCATGAGTGAATCAATATTTTTGGAGGTATTGCCCCAGGTGCCCCCGCCCAGCGACGAGGATTAGATAAGCGACGTCGAGGGGTTGCCAGCAAAAAGGTCGTTGGCGCATGAATCACTAATCTTACAGTGATGGCAGAGCGCTGGAATATTGCCCCTCACTTGCCGGAATCGGACAGCTCATCCCCGCTTTACTTAGTGTGTCGGGCCCCCGTGTCGTCAGCGGAGATCCACCATTTAAAGGATTCTCGATGATCTTCCAATAAATCTAAAATAACCTCTTGGATACCGCGCAAAAGGAGCATCGAACGATGCCCATTTCCATCCATCCCGTGTCCTCCGACCCCTCAAAAAAATGCCACCTGGGGGTCGTTTTTCTGCGGGTTATCGGGCGCTTAGGACCCTGCCACTGCGTTCCTAAACATCCATGAATCGAATCCAAATCCACTCTCGTCTCGTCTCGCAACTGCGGATAGGTATGGATACGGAAAGAAAAAAAAAAACCAAAACCAAACGTGTCCACGACAACTTGTGCTTTTCCTTCTCTTCCCTTTCCACACACCCATGCAAACCGCTATTTCGCCCCCATGTTACCACACCTCCGCGACGGGGAGGCTTTGGTCTTGGAAAGCTAAGATCATCTCATGGCGCCTTGCCCATTCGTGGTCGTGGTAGCAGTAGCGTAAGGCTGACGGGACCCTTGACTGGAGAAAAAGGAGCAGCCAGTGCAAGCATCAAGGAACCGCCCCTTGCGGATTTCCCAAAGTTTAATTACCTCTCTCCAGATCAACCAAAGAACCTGTTCCCGAGGTCCCCATCATGACTTCATCCCTTCCCCTTTCCCTTTCCCTTTCCCTTGGATCCTTCTATTATTTCTTTGCCGACAGCTCTAATGAACTTTAATCAGGAGCCACGTTGAACCGTTCTTCGTAAAACGCACTGCTGGACCTGGTCCGACCCCACGGTAGGCGGATGTCCAACGGCACGACTTCTCGTCCGAACCATCGATTTCGTCCATGGGGGCCGAGGAAATTTGACGCCCGGTCTAGCATATCATGCCGTGCCGCTTTCCTCTTTGCTTCTCCCGCTCTTCGAGAAGCATGATGGAAGCAATAGAACAAAATTGAACGTGATTTTACTGTGCCATGATCCCAGCTGCATGTGTCTTTGGATACTCCGACCACACCCTCAACCATCCCCTCGACGCCCAATTGGCAATGCGATGAAGAAGATCCGCGATTCGTCAGACGGGCAGCATCGCAAGCAGCAGCAGCAGCCAACACTCTGCACCCCAAGCTACCTACGCGCGTGGCCGGGGCTTCGCTTCCCGATCCATTTCCCGCCCGTCGGCCCAGTTCTTCACTCGGCGCGCGCGCTGTCAATACCTTGGGTACCGATGTCCCTGCTGCAGCCGCCTCGGACACCAATTTCTGGAACGGGCTAAGTGGCTGTCATCGACGCAACGGCAGTGCGTCTTGGTTCGTCGCCCAAATGTTTAAAGATTCCCCGGAGCGGGCGGACGGACGGGACTGGGGCCTTCCCAGCTGCCGCGCCCCTTGTCTTCGGCCGAGTCATCTGGTGCTACCTCCATGCAGCCAGCGGCCCCCAACCGCTGAAGTTTAGGCCGTATCGTTCAAGGTCAGCTTGATTGCGTGCCCTTTTCCCTTCTGGTGGACAGCAGTCATCTCGCATCGACGAGGCAGGCCGGCTTCCCCCCGCAAAGAGCAGAGAGCAGCTGGACTTGGTCCATCGCCGTCGTCGGCTTCTCGCATGTTCGGATCGCCTAATCATCGGCAAATGCTCATATGCGAGTCACGAAAGACCACCAACACAATCTGACCAACATGGATCAGGAGCACGAGAGTGGACATGTACTGGGTGCCCATTCGGACCGTCCAGGCTCGGGACACACCCCTCGTGCCGCCCGAATGATACCCTCCAGATGAGGGACCCCTGTATTCTCAGCGACGCTTACCAGCGTGTGCCCGAGATCTTGGGGGCGAAGAGCAAGAGACCCCCCTGAACGAACGATTCCAGGAACCAGTTGTGCGAAAGGGAACAACCGAGCGTGACAGATGCTAGCCTCCAGCGCTAGGCTGGCGGTTCATTGGCACACGTTCGGATCCGAGGCACACTCAGCCCCCAGGATGCAGGGCAAGCTATGCGGCCTGAAACCACCATTGCGCCAGTTGAACGGATAGACGTTCTCCTTGTATTCTTCCATCAACATGCTTGATTGGAAGATGCCAATTACCTTTTCCATTGTCCAGCCAGGGACAGCCCCTTTCATATCAAGCTTGAATTTCACTGCGTGGTGGGTGGGATGCTTCTCCCTTCTGCCCTTCTGCCCTTCTGCGCAGCGACGAGCGGCTGGACTGTTTGTCGACTGGCCAACTCGACGGCAAAGGTGGAAAGCAGCCAAGAAAAAAGACAGGACCTGGGGTGGGTAACGGGGTTCCTCGGTATGTTCCATTTTCGATGCCCTGCGAGGTCGGCCACCGCTAGTTTTTAGCATGTGAATGTCGACATGGTCGCTTTCCTCACCCCATTCTGCCCTGCTCACCGTGTATTCGTGACCTTGTCCATTTCGGTTGGTCGGTAAAAGGCGGCCCTGCTGTCATTATTTGCTAGATGACAGGCGTCGGCAGCCTTTCTAGAGTACTTGGTACTATGAGGGAGGGAGGGGGGTTGATGGTGGTGGTGGTGGTGGTGGAGGAGGAAGAGGGGATGCCGTTGTGGGATACCAACAAGGACAAAGACGTTGTCTCGAACGTTGGCCCAAAAATGGCAACCTGTAGGTATTTCTTCAGTACCGACACGGCCTGCGGACCCCGGTCGATGAAGTTGCGCGTCCTCCAGCCGCCGTCGGCCTTAATCAAGCGTCGTGAAATTATTGGGAAAAAGTGATGGAGCGCTGGAACGGGATCCTCGGAAAGCCAGCCGTACCAACAACAAAGTGCACTTGTGTGGTGAGCCAGCAAGGGCAGGGAGTCGAGCAGGACGAAAAAAGCCACCAGTCCCATCCTCGTCGGGAAGCTCTGCGTGGCGCAGACTGCGGTCGAGATTGAGCAGACCCCGCGATCTCCACTAAGCTGTTGACCAGTCCCATCAAGATACCGGCTCCTCATCATCCCACAATGACAGGTCGAAGACGACTCGGGTCATAGCCAGACGAGCCAAGTCAGTCCGCGGGTGAGTCCCTGACATTTGCGCACTCGCAACCTCGTTGGTTTGCGCCACCTGTCGGGTTGAATCCATTGACTCGAATAACCAACTGGGTCAGGTTGGATTGGGCGTGGCGCCAACCCGCCGCCGTCGCTGTCAGTCCGTGATTGTTGCGTGTAAGTCGCCCCCTGGGTTAAAAAAAAAGAAAAAGAAAAGAAAATCTCCATGAATTTCTCCGAGTCAGAGGTGTGTGTGCTGGCTTGTGGTGGCCAAACTCTGAAAACATCAATGGGCCTTGGGCAAACTGTGACAGAGCCTCACGGCATGCTGAAGTGACCTGCCGTTGCTTTGACACCATTCACAAGTGTTACTAGACGCGTACCGCTCACGAAGTCGTTTGTTGTCATGGGCTTTTGTCGTTTGCTGAGAGCGTTTCACCGCGGAAGCTTCGCTCTGCAGGCCTCGTAGCGCAGCGAATCCGATGTGGAGAGAGTATTATAGCTTCCCCTGCTCTTAGGAAGGTCCGTTTGATATCCAGAAAGCTACGGAAGTGGGAGCGTTGATTAGGGCGTACGCAAGCGCTCGAGCTGGTGCTGCAAGTGCAGATGAAAAAGCCGTTATAGTTGCATGGATGGGATGGATATCCGATATTAAACTCATAGTCTTTGGCGCAGGTATGGATGGATGGTGCAGCGACGTCTCCGCCCAGCCTCGTCTGGCAACGTCCACCGCCAGTCCACCTAGTCTGATGGCGTAATGTAGCAATGCCCAGACTGTCCAAAAGTGTGGGTGAGGAGGAGTTGGGAGTGTTTGATGCCGAGTCTTCTTTTCTCTCACGCAGGAGGAGCCTCTGTCACACATTAGAGCTGCGGGTTCCTGGACGTTTCTGACCGGTTGAGGCAGCTGGAACAATGGCATGGTTCCACAGCGAAGGGCTCGTCAGCAAAGATCAGACGAAAGAGATGCGGAGTAAAACAGGGCAAGGCAGACGGAGGTCGGTCGGTCGGAAAGGAAGACGCCTCATGCGACACCGGATCGGCCCAAAAGGGCATGATGATGGGGACGCCGGTGAGACCGTGAGCAGACATTGCAGGCTGAAGAGTCTGAGGAATTAGCTTGGCTGAGTGTCAGTTGGCGACTTGGGTTAGCGCTGTCAGTGCGACCAGACAGTCATGAGGCCAGAACCTTCGTCGAAGGCCCGACGAAGGGTTCGATTACCCAGGTCCAGTGTCATGGCGGGAAAGGCTGACTTTTGCTCAGGTGGCTTTGACTCTGGCTTCGGATTAGGCAAGTCGCCAAGTACCTTGTACCTACCTACATCGCGATCTGGATTTTGATAGGTATTGGATGCCCGTACTGTAAGTAAGCTTGGGCCGTTGGAGGATGCCCTCTCGCCTTCTGAGACGTGCAGTGCAACCGGTTGGCTGGCAAGTTTGACCACTGACCATGTTGATTGGGATCCTCATCATCTTGCGCCTTGGCGACGGCGTGCCATGTGTTGTGGGTTGGCTGTGAAGTCTGATTCTTTGCCGTGATTCTGTGGTGGCGTCCGGCATTCGCCAAGAGGTAGCCGAAAGCTTTTGTCCGGATAGACTGCGAGTTCGCCTTTTCCCTCGGAAGCGTTGGAAATGGCGAATATCCGCAGGCCTCAGATATTAACGGTGGACTGCACAGCGCAGGTATCCGCAACTTCATTGCCCAGGGCATCTCCTTCAGGTCCAAGGATACCTAGGGAGTCCACGGTACAGCACACCCTGTCTGAGCTTCCAGAACAGAACCTAGTACACCACATCCGGCCCATGCGAGAGGAGAGGAACCCACAGCATTCTGGACGTGGAGACTTTTCTTGGTCCGAGAAAAGGCCCCTTGAAATCCGAGACCTGGATCAAGCATTCGCAGCAGGGCTTTCCATTCTGCGAGAGAGAGCGTATCCGCAGGTATGAATACATAGCTAGGTAGGGACGAGGAGAAGACTGGAAATGGGCTGGTGCAGCTGGCAAAGACGGTACAGCATGTAAGGTACGTGTGGGAGGGGCCATAGCAGATATCCGTAGGCACACAGGAAAGGTAGCCAAGGTTTCTTGGCCGTGGGTGTGAATGTGGATGAACAGGTACCCTGCCTCTGGGGGCTGGATTGTTGGTCTGAATACCATGGTACACTAGATGAGAGGCAGATGACGAGCGAGGAAGTATAAGTAAGGAAGAATAGGGAGGAAGAAAGAAAGAAAGGGTACCCGGACAGTACAGAGTACAGCGGAAAGGTACTTTGGTAGCATTGCTTGTTGGCTCGTGGGTGAGGTGAGGGGAGCGGCACTGCATGATGTGAGGTGCGTTATCACATCTGAGATGCAGTGCGGATACGTTTCTTGATTTCGAGGCTTGGTTGGGATTGGACCAGCAGCAATGATGGGCATTGGCCTCAGTACCGCTGCTATTACTGTATGTACATACTATGGTACTGCGTGCTGCTGCTCATGCTTGATATGTAGGAGCTGTGTGTGACCTTGGGGAGGTGGCCGGGGGGGGATCATGTACCGTACCGTATGTTGGATGCTACGGATACTACGTATGCAGGAGCGATGGATCCAGCAACAAGACCAACAGCAGCGGTGACAGCATCAGCAGCAACAATAGCAGCAACTGCCCAAGATGCCGAGAAGTTGCTGCTGCTGCTCTTACTGCTAAGGTATTGTACCAAGTAGAGAGGGACCAGGCAAGGCAAGGCAAGATGTGGAGGAGAATGCCAGTCAGCCCATCCCATGTCGAGTTGAACAGAGCAGGGCCACAGAGTTCAGCAGGGAAGGACTCCTCAGAATTGAGGAAATTTGGCAGGTCGCACGTTAGCGCTAAGATTTAGCCTACTCCGTAGCAGGCTAGGTACTCTTGCCTTAGCCAGCTGGGTCCCTCAGACCCTCCCCCCACCCTGGGGTGTGAGTAGCCTGTAATTTGTTTGAACTTTTCTTGTATTAGTCTCGGTACACTGCTTTATCCCTTAACTCTTTATCCTGCTTTTCCTACGCGATCTGAACTATTAATAAAGCTTATAGTAAAGTAGCCCTATACTTAGTAAGAGCTAGTTATTAAAGCTACTAAATAAAGTAGTAGTTTCTACTTAAGCTAGTATAAAGTAAATACTATTAGTATTAAAGTAAGGGGTTATTTATAGTATTCTTATATATTTTAATACTTAGTTATTATAAACTAATCTCTTAATTATAGCTTAATAGTATTAAGCTTATAAAGAATCCTTATAAGTAGTATAAGTTATAGTTTTTAATAAAAGAGATATACTTTTTAGAGTAAGCTTCTAAGTAAACTAAAAAATTAATATTATATTTAAAATAAATAAAAAGTGTTAACATATAACGTCTTAATATAATAATAATAACAATATAAGAATAATCTACTTACTTAAATATTCTATATAAAATAAACAAATAGACTTTTATATATAACCTTATATAAAAATGTTTAGTTTATTATAACCTATAACTATATAAATGCTTACGTAATCCCTTATATTATGTAATCCTACTTATGTAATTAAGAGCTTTACAGCTTATGTTTCAGGTCATCTTTCCCCTCCTTTTTCCCTACCTTAGGATGTAACCTGCCAACAACATCAACCAGAATCATCACAATACATTCCTTCTCTATCAATTATCTATACAAATAAATGCCTATAAATGCTGAGGACTATCACTTTTTATCATAACATATCTCCATCTATAACCTTATACTATATAGGCGCATATACTACACCCCTGAATACCTTTATACCTGTGCTAACAAAAAGTATTTTAGGTATAAGATCTATATTATAGAGTAATAATCTATATAATAAATAGAAAGTACTAACTACTTATTTTATTACTACTCTCTTTATATAAAGTAAAGTTCTTATAACTTTAGTAGCTATAGTTTATTATAAAGAAAAGTTATTTATACTTTATTAACTTTATCTTTATCTTTTTAGAGACCTCTATATCTTTTAGTACTAAGTATAGTACTCTTATGTTCACCTGTTAGGTTATATCTATTAGGGTTACTTAGTCCTTTACTATTTCTGTACCTTGCTGTATATTGTACCTCGGCTGGGTCCCTCAGTCCTTAGCCTCTCCTGTGCTGAAGCTGGCTGGCTGCAGCGTGGAGTCGACGACATCGAGTCCTGGCAGATATGAACTGTGAGTGGTTTGGGTTGGGCACTAGCCGGTGGAGGAGAGGCCAGGGCAGTTACGAACGAACCTGTAATGATAAGGTAAGCGGGGTGTGGATCACCGTAACTGCGACTGCTCATGGTAAGGTATGGCTCCTTGAGTCCTTGCTCCTTGCTTATGGCTCCTTGCCTGCTGCTGGTGCTCCTGCTACTGCTGCCAGCCCCTTGCCCCCTTGCCCATTACCCCCCTGCCATGCCTGTTCCTCTTCCTGAGCTCTTTGCCCCCCCAGTCCCAGTCCCAGTCCCAGGCCCAGTGTCCTTGCTCATCGCTACCGCGGTACCTTACCGCGGTTGCTCCTGCGGCCCTGCGGCAGATACCGTGCCTCCGTCCACCATCCACGACCCTCCAACTCCAACACCAACTGCGGTGGGTGCTCCAACTGCTGCCCCAAATCACCTTCCTTGCATTTCCCTTTTTCTTAGCCTCTCCCCCTGTCCACGTTACCCACCGCTCGCCTACCTTAGCTCAACCTCCCTTGTCTCTCCCTCTCTCCCTCTCCCTACCCACCCATGCAATCCACGCAGAGACGGCATGGCATTCACAGGACAGGCAGCATGGCTCTGGGGGGTCCTTGAGTTGAGCCTTGAGGGGCTTGAGATGGACTGACGCCTGAGAAGTTAGGAGTGAACCGTCCCTCGGGCCATCTCAGCGCTGGTCTGGTCGCCGATGTCGAGCTGGGGGAAACAAGACCCGAACGCGAGCAGATGAGATGGACGCCGCCAACCCATCCCTTCCCGCCGGCCTTCTAGGGCGTTTCGACCCCGGAGCTCCAAATAACGGACACCGACTCCCCCTCTGCGTTGCGCTACTACCCGTCTACGCAGTATGCCACCGAGACGCTGCGGGCTAAAACTGACCGCCTCCTGCCTTGGGTCTGCCATGGCCCCGGCCACTACCGACACCATTGTCATCGCATCAAAAGCTCGGCACCACGTCCGCCGGTGCGCCCAAGTCTCGAAGCTAGAAGTCGGGATAGAAACGTCTGCCAACCTTGCCGCCCATGGCGTTTGACCGTCACCTCTTCTCCCGCTTGTCGGTGCCTCGGCGAGGCTTGCTAACGACCTAACCGTACGAGAGGCTTTTCGGCATCTGGCGTTGTGGAGTTGTGCCTGGCCCTAGACAATGTAAGCTGCGGCACTTTCCTTCCGCCTCCAAGAAATCTGACTGCTGTGGCTCTCCTCGCAAAGTACGCTACCCCGTTGTTGAGCTGCGAGCACCTCCCTAGCTAATGAAGGCCCATATTCAGGACAAGGCAAAACCACATCTGCCAGCATTCTGCCTACTGTCAAGTACTGCGTATCCGTACAACTGCTATTTGCCGTGTACTTCCAAAGTGAGTGTACAGATATGTAGCCCTGGCCTGCCATCTTCAGACACTGTATGATGCCCAGCCCAGGGCGGTCTGGGGCCGACGGGGCGACCATCTGAGCAGAGCTTCTGCTTTGGGACCCTCGCAACCCTCCACCTTCCACCTCCCCGTCGTGGGTGGACGGGGTTGGTGGGCACTGTTTCTCGAAGCATTCAAGCTCGATACTGGACCTGGAGCCTGCTCGGACCCAGCCCATCAGGCCAGTACTGGACGGGGCAAGCCTCAGGTACTGCCTCCGTATCCGTCATCTTCATGTCCCAGCCTCCACGTCTCCTGGAGACAGGAGGAGCTCCAGGTTCCAAGGCAAGGCCCGAGACGAGACGGGACCAAAGACCCAAAAGAAAGCAAGCGCCTGAATGTTGAGTTGAATGAGGTATCCAGAAGCAGTGGACTCATACTGGCCCTACTGGGCACGGCACGAGGGCGGGTAAGGTGGCCTACGGACTGCGGACGGATGACGGGTACAGACTATCCATACGACGGAGACACATGCCCTTGTCTGATAACCCGCCTGCCTGGTTTGCACCACATTGGTATTGATTACGGAGCACAAAACTCACTAGCGTTGAGCGTGCTGGAGAAAGATGCGGATCGTCTGGTCATTGCAGGTCAATCAAAGAGATGCTTAGTACGGATAGCTGTCCCCTTCTCCTCTTTCTCATGGTCCAGGCAACTTGCCTCATTTGGCAATCCCTCGGTACGCAAGAAGGCATGGCTTGAAATCGATATCAATATACAACAAGCATGGCCACTTATTAACATGACATGGGATAGCACAGGAAAGATGTGATGGTCTTTCCCTTTCTCCGTCGTCTCGCCCCTGGCCATGCCCAATCTTACAGCGACCCTCCCTACCGGTTCATGTCTTGGATATTGTCGTCCTGTCTTTCGGACACATGATATGGCTGGACCAGACCAGTTGACGTCTTTCTTTCCCTGCTGGCTGGAGAGAGAGCGAGCGCGAGAGAGAGAGAGAGAGAGAGAAAAGACGTAAGATGGATTGGCGGATAGACGGTGTACAGTATTCGCGCAGTGTGGAGCAACACTGTATTCGTGACATTGCCCTGCCTAGACATGACGACAAGGCCAGACCGTCTCATCGTCTCTATGGCTGGGCCAGCCTCTGGGTACAGTGCATCTCTGTTGTTTTCGTACTAGATACACACGACACGCCATGCCCGAGGCAGGCTAAGGCAACTCAACTCTAGTTGAGGCGACGTGGGCGCGTCCAGTGTCACCGGTAAGAAGGGTTCTTACCGGTGCACTGGTCACACATACGTCCCGGCACTCCCCGTCTTTGGGCCTCTGCCTTAGCCTTCACCTCTACCTCCGACACGTCGTGCATCTGCTGGTCTCTGGCGGCGGCGGCGGCGCCTTACGGACACTCATCCATCACTAACTCAATCACTCACATCAGCAGACCGGATTCTGACTCGGCCTTTTGATTTTTTTCTCCTAAGCCCTCTCGGTCACCACCATTGGCAATGCCGTGGGGGACGGATTCGCCGCCATGGCCAGTGCCCATTTGTTCCATGCCATTGACCAACCTGTCGCAGCTCTCATCCCCTCCATCTCGCTCAGTGCGTGCGAGCGAGCGATCGTGCGTGTCTGGTGTGTGTTATCGTCTCGTACCTGAAGGGGCTTGGAATGTACCTTACCCTACCCTTTCCCGCACCATCATCCTCATCTTCATCGCCGTACCTTGCCCCGAGTCGCTGCTGTGTGGAGGAGGTGCGTGTGGCTACGTACGTGCAAGAGAGAGTGCATGCTACACGCCTCTGACGCCTACCCCGCTGTGAGTAGGTTGTTCGATTTGATCGTCACGACAGCCCATGCGTTAGGTAGTCAAGCAGCTTCTCGATTTGACCGTTCGATTCCCGTTCCTACAGCGAGAGATTCGTTGGCCCCATCCGACCAAGAAAAAGAACAGGAGACGTTTTGTGTCCATCTCTTGTCCATCTTCTGTCACTCTTCTGCAGTCTGTGTGTCAATTTTGTCCCTTGGACGTCTCGTCTTTGCGTCTGCTTCTATCAGTCCCCCCCTTTCGTTCAAACCATTGAACACGGACGCGGACACAGACAGCGAGACCTTTTTCCCCTGGCACACAGATAGACGGAGCCTAATTCTTTGTCTGTCGCCATTTCCCGCCGCCCGGGTCCAATTTCAAGTTCAGCACCAGGAACCCGTCAAGTCCAAACCCGGCAAATGAGGTTTGGGGGAGCAAGTCGTTAGTCGGATGGGATTCGAGACTCGGGACTCGAGAGTTTACAACGCACCCTGGACAGGCCTTCAACTTTGGTGCCAGATTCGGCCTGCGACAGGCCTCTTGGCCTGCTTCTCGTCTGGACCGAGTGTACATAGTAGCTTTCCCTGTCCAGCCTGCCCCAGCTCTGCCTCCTTCTGTTCTACCTTACCTACCTTGCGGTACGCAGCGCCATCCGTAGTGGCCTCCTCCTCCTCCTTCCCCTCCCCGGCCGGCGGGCCTGTCGTCGTCCGCGAGGGTCAGTCCCGAGGCTCGGGTGCGCTGTCTGCGCGCGCCCTGGGAGGAGGCGACTCGAGTGACTGAGGTCGGGTGCTTGGGAGCCATTGCTGCTGCCAAGTATCTCGTCAGTGTGCCGCGGTGGGCAGAGTACATGGGAACTTTGGGATGGGGAACTGTGAACTGTCTTGCTCGCTGACTGGTCTTTCCCAAAGCAATAAGGTACAAGGTAGGTATTCGCAGGCAGATAGTTACATGCATACCGCAGCGCTTTGTAATGCAGGTCAGGTCTCCTGCTTCTAACGTGCCTTCCATACCTTCCTTCTCTTCAAAACCTACCTCAGGTATCTGGTGCTGGGCTGCTGCCGCTGCCGCTCACGCCGTCGCCGCATTGCGCGACCTCCCACCCTTTGCCCACCACACCACACCCACCACACCAACATCCACTTCGGCATCCACACCCACACCCACACCCACACACACACACACACACACTGGCTCTCTTGCCCTCTCTCTACCTAATTCTGGCTCTCTGCCATTACCTATACACTCCACAAGTCCCTCCCACTCGAGTCTCCATCTCCAACACCCTACAGCGACGCTACATCACACCCTAGCAGCTGCTGCACTGCACTCTCTCTCCATGACAGTGTCTGTCTACGGATACCTTGCCATCACCATCACCTCTGCCTCTTGACCTGTTCCCAACCCGCCTTACGTACCCTCACTGCGTGTTTGGAGACCTCAAACTACCTCCTCGCCTTACACTTACTTACCTTCTTTACCTTTCTCATCCTCATCTTTCTTTTCACTCACTTCAGACGCCCTACCCTCCGCCCGTGACCCTGGGCCGTGCTGCCATCTCCATCTCCATCAGCATCATCTCCTCTTGCTCCTTTCTCCTCTCTCTCTTCTCGTCTCGTCTCCTCTGCTGGCCCCTCTCTCTCTCTCTCTCTCTCTCTCTCTCACACACACACACACACACACTCACAGTCACCCCCCTCCCCTCCCATCCCCTCCAGGTTACTCCTCCTACCTCCTCCTCACCACCGAAAGCACAGCACTGTCCAGCATACCTTGCCTACCCAGGCGGCCCTTGTCTAGGCCCCGGCTCTCACCCCCATCGACTCCTGGTCGCATCCATCATCGAACATCGGTCTCCTCTAGGCCCCGGCAGCAGAGCAGCGCAGTGATATGACCCTGCCCTACCCTGCTGTTGTACCTAGCCCAGATCTTGTTCCTTACCCCGGTCGCCCTCTCCTCCCCCCCGTCAAGGTCTACCCACGTCAACCCTTCACGCCTCACGCCGGGACCTGTCGTCCATTCATAATAAGGCTTGACCTTCTCCCGCGTACCCCCCTCACCATCACCCACCAATCCGGACATTTCCTAGCCAGCGCGCTCCAGAGAGAAATTCGAGACACAACTGCCCTCTGGACTGCTTTCTTTTCCCAACATCTTCCTCCTTTCTGCAACCCAACCTCGACTTGACAGTTCGCTTCTGTCTTGTCCCCGACAACTTTGAAAGAGAGAGAGCTCCATCAGGATTCCACGTAACAGAAAAAGAGGGTGCACCCGAGTGCGCTCCAAAGGTCGGGACGGTCGGCTCTCTCCAACTGATTTACACCATCGACGGACGTGGATGTAACCGCTTCTTTGTCTCCGCTCCGCACTTCGTCCGAGGCTACGTCCTCCTTCTAAGCTCACCGCACCCAACAACTTCGACTCACCACGAACCGATTTCGAAATGTCCAACGATCCCTCAGTGAGGCGCATCCTGCCTCAGAGCTCCCAGATGGGCAGCTTTTCCTTTGCGCCCCAACAGTACCCCCAAAGGGAAACCCAGAAGAGTGCGCCATCCATCCAATCCACCTTTTACTTGACCTCCACCGCCTCAGGTCCGCAGACTGTCATTGAATGTCTGTCTAACTAAACACCATCTCTGTAGACTATGTTTTCGTTGACGAACACAATCGCCATAAGCGATTGAAGGGTACGCTCATATTCTTGCGCGGTCTCACCGCTTGTAGTCTACTTACACTGATGAACTGTAGTCATGAGGGCCTGTGAAGGGTGCAGGAGACGAAAGATCAAGTGCGATGCTGCCACCACGAATACCTGGCCATGCTCTGCGTGTATCAGGCTCAAGCTGCAGTGCGTTCGTCCCAATGGCCAGTACGACGGGACCTCAGACACTGCCTATGAGTCTGGGCCAAGCGACTTTGCCGCTGCATCCTCCCAGCTTCAAGACAGCTTCCGCCAGCAAGCTCCCATGCAGCAACAGTCGATGATTCCCGGAGGCCAGAAGCCCAACCCTTCCATGTACGCCGCCCAGAGCGCGTATTCGGATCACAACGTCTTCCCGCCCGCGCCTTACTCCGACGGATCCAGCCAGCACAACATCCACTACACCACTGTGTCACCCTCCATCGGGATGATGGACCAGTCCTACGCCGGCCAGAACGTGTTTCCGACACCGCCTATGCAACAGAGCTCGCGCGCGGATTCACCTCCTGACACCTACTCGAATGATGGATCCTACCAGCAAGCAGATCTTGCCGACCTCATGGGCTCCTTGAAGGTGAACGAAGCAGGCACAGGTAGGCATTATTGAATGGCGTGTGAGTTCCCAATGCTGACAAGTATTTCCAGCGCCGTATCTTAGGAACAAGGCCTCTTTTAGACGAGAGGAGGAGCCGGTGGTGGAAGAACCTGATGACTATCAAGAGCTTCTCCCTCCTCTGCCATCCGGGCCTGGTCTCAAGATTCGCATTCCGCCCGAATTGATGCCAGACGACGATACCGCCATGCACTACTTCGAGCTCTTCTTCACCCATGTGCACCCGTATGTGCCGGTTCTGAGTAAGCCCATGTTCTACCACCAGTGGAACACAAACAGGCAGTCAATCTCACCCCTCATTCTTGAGGCCATTTTCGCCATGGGTGGAAGACTTGCGGACGATCCTGGCGAGGGACAGCAGTGGCTGGCTCTGGCGTCTAAGCACGCCGATTCCTTCATGGATGTTCCAAGACTGAGCACTCTTCAGGCTTTGTTGCTCATCTTGAAGGCTAGAGAAGCGGCACCGAAGCGCGGTTACTACTACAGGTCCTGGATGACGATTGTTCAATGCGTGCAGATGGGCAAGGATCTCGGCCTGGACGAGCACTACACCGATCATCAAATGGGACACCCTTGTGGCTCTTCTCCCGCGGAATGCCAGATGAAGACGCGGATTTGGCAATCCATCTTTGTCGGCGAGGTGATGATCGGATCTCCCCAGGGTTTGTCTCAGCTTCCAAAGTCTGAAAATGGGTTTGCTAACAGGTTACAGGACGGTACGACCTCTCCGTGGATTTGGATTCCATTGACTTCAACGTTCCACGCCCTATTCCCGGCGGCGACGAATCCGAGTATCACATCACCAGGAACTTCACATATTTCGCACGAGTCGTCCGCAACGTGAGCCGCATGAACAGCACTTATGGCCGCCTCAAGAAGAAGAAGACGAAGGATTGGGGTGTCGATCCCGAGTTTGTGCAGCTTAACCCAGCTTTGCAATCGTGGATGAGCGATCTCCCGGCGGACCTGTCTGTCACGTTCCCCCCGGATGGATCGCCTCCATGGCTCTCGTCGCCTTACATTGGCAATCTGCACTCGTACTACTATTTGACACTCATCCTGCTCCACCGACCGCAGCTGAACTTCCTTGATCCCAACTCGACTGACGGACAATGGAAACAACACATGATGATCTGCTATTCAGCCGCCAAGGCCCTGTGCCGTCTTCAGGAGGCAGTATTGAACAACTTTGGATTTTCTGGGTTGCAATGCATGCTCCGTGGTTTCAGTTTCACTGTCTACTGCGGGCTGTGCTGCATTGTTCTCCATTTGGTGGGTGACTGTCGATGAATAATCTTGTAGGTTGACGCTCTGACACGGTGGAATATAGGTGGCCGTCGTCTCGCCGGATCCGGATCTGAACACTGATGCTCGCGAATACTTTACGCGGCACATGCGCGTCCTCGAGAAGGTCATGAGCGTGTGGCCGATGCAGGACCTCCAGAAGCAGGTCGACGCGTTGAGAGAGGCGTTCTCTGCTGACACCAGGAAACAATTCGTGCTCAAGCCTAGCTTCCCCTACGGCAGCCCGCAGTCCTCCAACCATTCTAGCCCTCCTCGTGGTTACAGGCCGGGTGTGGCTCGCACTGGCTCTCTGGACCATCAGTTGGACACGCAAAACCTTCAACACTCCCAAGTCAGTTATACCAGCCACCCCATCACACCTCCTATTTCTGCCGGACCTGTGGATACCAAGAGTGACTCGCCTGCTATACAGTCACTCGTAATGATGGCGAACCAAGGATCCCAAGCACCGGGGATGCCTCAGACCATGCCGCTGGCGAGTGCGCCAGCTTGGAATCCGGCGAAGATTTTTGAGTAAGCCAAAGAAACGCATTCCCTTCAGGCAGCTGTGCAGTGATCACTAACAAGCTCTCCAGGCAATGGAACACGTCTTTCGGTACGCCTCAGGTCCAACCACAGCCTTCGACGCTGCCTCCCCAGTCCAATTCGCTTAGTGTTTCTCCGTCTTCAGGTGCACCCGAAGCCCCGTCTCTTCAAGACATACAGGCAGTTAATGCCACTCTCCCCGTGGCCTCTCAGATGGCGCCGCAGTATACGGCTGCGCCAGTCCAGTCTTTCATCTCGCCTGCTATGTGGCAAGAGTCCGTGGCGAGTGTCTACGAGGGAGGCTTCAAGCGGGCCTGGGACTACGACGGCAACAGTGGTCCGATGATGAAACGGCGTTGAAATCATTTTGACATATTTTGACTCCACGGGACGAATCTCCGACGTCCTTGTTGGCGAGAGTATTTACATCAAGTTTCAAAGTTGGTTAAAAGCGGCGGCGACGACGATTATCGGTTTCTACAGCATATTCCTTTTTTTTCTTCTTCTGGGAAACATTTGGGAAGAAGATCGATGCGAACCTTCTCATCAGCTGCCTTCCCCTCGGCCCCCGAACGATTCACCCGTACATATTTTTCGACATTCGGTTCTCATGGTCCACAACTTCACACCACATTCATGGTTTATTTTCGCGACGAATATATGTACACGATTACGACGAACACGAGGAGGTCCACCCAAAAAAATACAACGCACGTGGAGGTCCATGTAGCGCACGTGCGGGCGTCATCATTCTGGCCCTGGACAAGCATGGTTCCAATCTGAAGAAGGGGGGGTGGTTGTTTTCAGTGGGCGTTCTCGGACGGCACATGGAAGGAAAAGTCAGGCCCAGGCGGTGTCCTGGCCTGCATTCAGGAATGTATTATTATTTGGCATGTTTCCTCAAAACGGGGCCGATGAAGCGGCTCGGGCAGGGTCAGCGGCGTACGCAGCGCACACAGTGGGTATTACGAATGAGAGGAGCGTCTCTTTGTTCTATTTACCAGCTGCCTCGTGAGATCCGACCGCAAAAAAAGTACCTGTACGATGGGGGATAGGGGAAGAAGGGGGCAAAGAGGATGCTTCGATACTTGCGTTGATTGGGCCGGTCAATACGGATATGATACCACCTTTTTCGCGCGCATTCTTCTTCTTTTTTTTTTTTCGCCTCAGATGACAAGACACGACGTGACGACAAAGGAACCCCCACGAAGTCCCCAATGGGTGGCGAAGCAAGTCAGGACAGGCAAACATGCGGTAATTTGATTGCCTCTGCTCATTCACATGGGGGATTTGGGGCCAAACCAACAGCAGCCAATTCAAGAGGGATGACATTGAAAAGGAGAGCATCGAACACACAGAATTCCAACCGGGAAGTCCCCAAAGCGGTCGCAAAGTCAGGCAAGTAGACGGGTCAATTGGCCGGGGCATCTGAAGTTGGCAACAAGTTTTCCAGGGTTCAATTCAGCCGCAAAAATCTTAGGACCAAGGTAGGTAGGGTTTGCATTAACTACAGATGGTCTCAACTTCAGCGCGCGCGGAGACACGCTCGCACAGGCTTTTTCCATTGTACTGCGGTACTCCTTCTCTCCGCCACCCCGGGACCCCGTCGTGTCTCGCAAAAGGCAAACTTTCCATTTTCCAGCTGGGGGGATCGTTGGTGGCCGGGATATATACGTCGGCCAGCGGCAGGCTAACTAAGGTAGTCTGTAAACTTGTCTGCCCTCCCTCCCCATGCCATGGCGGCGGGGAGTTTCTCTCGGGAGTTCTCTGTGACAACTGGGTTGACAAGGAGTCGCCGAACGAAGACGCAGGCGAAGACGACCAACGACAGACAGAATGAGCCGACCGGCCTGTCGGCAAGGCGCCGTGGCAGCGCCGTAGGCGGAGACAGACGCAGGCAGGGGTTGGTTGCGGCGCGGAAGCCGGGAATCGGATGTCGGTTTCTTTTCGGAAAGGCATTAACGAGCTGTTGAATCAACTGCAGCAGAGAAAGAGTGTCCAGTGTGTGTGTGTGTGTGTGTGTGTGTGTGTGACGGCAATTAACGTGTGCAGCAGCTCCCGAGCCGACGCCAGGTACCGAAGCGCAGCACCTGGCAACCCCCTTCTGGGTACTGAAAGGTGTGGGATGCGTAGGGAGGGGACCCGAATGGGACCTTTAGGGTAGCAAAGGGCCCTACTCGTTGGTAACCACGTATTGCGCATGCTGTATGCACTTGCAGCAGCAGGCACGCAGCCAGAAGCTTGTTGCAGCTCCTTGGGTAACGGCCGGGTTCTAGACCCCTCTCTCCTTCACCCTTTTCGCCGGCAAGGATGTGGGGGGGTGAGGTATTGGAAAGCATGAGCGGCGCGAGAAAAGCATGCCAGAGAAGTGCTTCAATCGGAAGACGGTGGGCGGACGCATCGGGATGAATCTGTTCAAAGTTGGGCATGGATGTCTTGTCTCGATGTTTCGAGGGACCAGGGGCCAGGTGAGAAGCACCGACGTTGGGGCTGCCATGGTGGTTGTGGGTTTAGAGTTTGGGGTTGCGCATGGCGGCATGTGGCTCTCTGGAATGCTCTCACTCTCACTCTCACTCTTTCTCTCTCTCTTTTCGGAGTGCGTAAGTGCGTGGCATGGCTGGCACACAACGCTCTGGATGCGACGTCAGACCGGGTTCCCGTACCGCCGATAGAGTGTGCGTAAACGCCGCAAGCACCGCGACCGACTTGCAGGACCTTTCCCAGCAGCCAGCCATCCTCCTGCGCCAAGACAACTATGCGGTCCAGCTTCCATCTTGCTTCTTTAGAAACATGGACCTTCTGGAATTTCGTCGGATCTTCTGAAGGAACCGTGACGGCGTCCTCCGCTTTCCTCCCAAAACCCGGCGTGGCCGACGTGCTTGCTTCATCGTGCGCGCATGTTTCGAGCGGCGAGAGTTCCAACGGCATGCACAAACCACGCCCCCCTCCTGTCTGTGACTGAACTAACCCCGCGCGCGCACATACTTTTTTTTTTTCTTTTTTTTTTTTCTACTCATTTTCTCGAACCCTCCCCTACCGATTCTTCCCGCGTGCCGGGGCGTAGAGTCCGGGAGGGCCGCCTTGGTTTCGGGCGATGTCCGTGTGATGGGATGGAAATGTTGGGGATCAGACGGGGTTTTCTCGGGCGGAGGGACGCGGCAACCGCCGGAGGGGGGCATCCTATCGTATTGCTGCTACCTTACCTATCCCATGACGCAAGTGCGACCACAATCAAGGGTGCTCCCACGTAAAGAAACATATCCCCTTTCATTGCTACGCCGTATAGTATATGTGTACTACATAATGTAATGTGGGCGAGGCGCGGGTGGCGGCTGTGGACGATGGGGCTGAAGGAGTCAGGTTGCGCTGCGCTCTACGCGCGGTTACGCAATTCAGTCGAGCAGGGGACGGGCCGGCTGGCAACAGCAACAGCAACAGCAGCAGCAGCAGCAGCAGCGATAACGAGCGGCAAAAAGAGGGCTGAAAGATGTGAGCAAGTCATGGGTTCCACGCCGCCCCGCCAGCGACGACCACCGTTTCTCCCAAGGCAAGGTACTGAATCGGGAGGCGAGGCGCAACCGGCTGGGCGAGAGGCCTCGGTACCAACAATAGACCCCCGAGAGGTTTGACAGCTGCGTCCGTTCGCGAAACGAACATTGGACCGTGGCGATATTGGATACTGGGCGACTGACTAGTGCCAGCGCCCATGGTTGTGTCTGGGGGTGGGGGTATCTGATTTGTTGGTAATAATACAGCTGAGAACTGATATTGTTTCTCCATCTCTGTCTCTGAGCAGTAGGTAGAGACATCGTGGGCAAATTGCGTATGCATGGCCGCGAGTACATTGGTGCTGTCGCAACCCCATGTTCTTCCTCCCTCCCTCTCCTCACACAGGCCCCCCGGATATGCCGTGGTGCTGCTGCTGCTTCTTCATCCTCTCACCTGGGCTTACCGAGCATCGGGCGGATGATGTCGTACACCCACGCATCCTTGGCGGCGTTCCTGTAGCCCGACGACGACGACGACGACTTGCTGGCTCCTGCGGCCGTCTCCTTCGCGGGCAGCCCGAACAGGCTGACGGGGCGGTAGTGGTACCACTTCTTGCGCTTCATGAGGTCCGCAACGTCGCGGGTGTGTGTGACGAGGCGCGCGCGGGTCTCGCGGAAGCCGGCGTCCGCGGGGACGGGGCGGAGGTCGGATACGCTGACGAGCGTCGCGCGCGGGCGGCCGGCGAGGCCCAGCGTGCCGACCTCAAGCTGGGCGGTCGCGGGGAGGGCGCGGACGTGGCGCTCGAGGAGGGCGCGGGATTGTCGGGCGTAGGGCGGCAGGCGGAGGAAGACGTGGGTGACGAAGGGGGCGGAGAAGTAGGCTACGTAGGCGAAGGGGATGAGGGCGCAGGTGGCTGGTTGGAGGTGAAAAGGTTAGTTTGCGTAATGAGTGAGTCTGGCAATTTGCTGGCTTGAGATAGGAGTAGGTACGATGAGAGAGAGATAGAGAGAGAGCCGATGTGATGAAGGGGGGACTTGCATGCCGCGGTGATCTGAGCTACGGACACGTCGTCACTGCGCAGCATGGCGGGCTCCCAGACGAGAGCGAAGACGGCGGCCACGAAGATGGTGGTGATCTTGAGACCGGCCACGAATCCTATCCTGCCCGTGCCGGCCTGGTAGACGAGCAGTCTCTCAGGAAGCAGTTGTGCTACAAGTGCATCGTGTCAGCTTTCCGTGCGCGGTGTGCGGGCTCGTTGGATGGCTCACGGGTAGATCCGGGGCTGGCCGCCGCCGGTTTTGAAGCGGGAGGAGTGGTCGCGGCGGTCCCGGACCCGTGGCTTCTGGGCGGCGGCACGGAGGAGGCGAAGGGCCGTCTTAGACTCTGCGGCAGCAGAGATTTTCGGAGGAGCTGCGGGCGGAGCGGACATGACCGCAGGGTGGGGAGGAAGTGAGTTGTCGGCGCGGGCGACCGTGTGAGAGCGAGTCTGAGGAGAGACATGTTGAGGATGCCTCGGAGGGTTGAGTGAGGGAAGGTAGGGATGAAGCAGTTGTGAGATGAGGTTGAAGATTGGATGAGGTGAGCTACGTCGGATGAGGTCACTGCACCCTGCCATTGGCCTTTTTTTTTTTTTTTTTTCCTTCTGAGGGAAAAAGGGAAACCGCGACGCGCGCGACTTGATTATCCGGTTGCCATGGTCCAAATTGCATTGTATATTTCACAATCACCCAGTATTCAATAGGTCCAGTAATGTTTCTACGATTTTTTTTTTCCCCGTAGTGTGATTCATTAAAAGGTGCTGGGGTTTCAATCGGGCTCGTGACAGAGTTGGAGGATATCTGCGCTCGCTCTCTTCGTTACAAGCTTAAGCCATGACCACCGGCATCCAAAGCTCATAGCCGAAGCTCCCTAGCTGAAGCACGTCTACCTTCAAGTCAGACAATGTTCTTCTGCAGCCACTCCTTCCACTGGTCCAGGGTCCAGCTCGAGCTGATCTCGTTGTTGGGGTACCCGTCGAACAGCACCGTCGGGCTGACGTGCACGCCCGTCAACCGGGCCAGCTTGATGAGCACCTTGAAGTCGTTGGTCACGCCGTTGCCGCTGTTGAGCGAGCCATCTTCCGCAGGCTTGTCCGAGATGACCAGCAGGTCGTACACCTTCTTCTCGTCGACGCCCACGGAGGCAGCCAACTTGGCGAGGCGCTTGTACGTCTCGTTGCGCGGCTCGTTGACGACGTTGACGTCGAAGTAGTCCTTCTGCGCCTTGAACAGGGCGTCGCTGTAGGCCCAGAACTTGGCCGGGTCGACCTTGATCACGGCGACGGCGGACTCGTGCACGAGCGTGCTCGAGGGGTGCCAGGGCTGCACCTGCTGGCGGAAGACGACCTCGACGTTGGAGGCCCATGCCGGGTTGGCGCGGATGGCGGGCACGACCTGGTTGTAGAAGGTGGCGAACTGCTTGGCCGAGAAGGGGCAGACGTAGTCGAGGTAGAGCTCGATGGTGTGCGGCTGCGCGGCGACGCCCTCCGCAGCCGGTTTGGCGGGGGAGAAGGCCAGCTTGTGGGCGGCGAACTTTGGTGGGACGGCCATCTTTGAGTGTGATGTGGTGAAGTGACGGTGTGTTTTTGATGCTGCGTTTCGGGGAGTGATGATATGGTGAAATGGTTTCCAAGGACAGCTGCTGGGCGCCGACTCAGGTTTAATATGACGTGCGAGGGGAGCTTCATCGAGCTTCTGAGCAGCGGGAAGCTGTTTTCAAATCAGAGGGTGATGACGCCTGATAAAGGGCCCAATTGGAGCTGGCGGGGGCGGGGTAGCTTCTACAGGCAGTGATACGGCGGAGGGAGCTTTGTTCTGGCAATTTGCGAATCATGATGCAATCCGATCCCGACAGACTGCTTACTGAGCAGCATTCAACGACCATATCACGCAATTGGCCAGACTCGATGGGCTGCCTCGGTCGTACAAGGGCTTCATGGAATGATACAGCAAAAATTTGGAATTATCGACGGCTCCCGAGGTCTGGAGCCATGGGTCGGGGCATGTTGAGGTCCGACTTTGAGATACGGCCCGACGCCGATCTCCGGGCCTGCCGGATGGTTATTTCCTTACCTGAGGTAGCGCCCTTGTCGCTTTAACGGACGGCATGAGAGAGACCAGAAGTTATCATCTCAGACGACATTGAGCTTCTGACGCCCAGCCCCTAGGGGTAGGCTTGAAGCCGCACTGTCTCATCACTGATGAGCTTCTCTACACGAGCGTCTCAAGCTGCAGACAGTCTCGGTGAACCAGCGGATCATCGGTGAAGACCACCTACCGCATGGTCTACCAAGCGCATGCGCTTGAACCTCGCGTGTTGGGCAGTGCTAATGCTAAGTGTCACCCGCTTATTGTGAAAGAAGAAGAAAAGTCGGCATGGTCCCAGCGTGCTCAAGAGTCATTTAAATATGTTTCTTTTGTCTCTCAAGGTCAAGCCATCAGGTTAGATTGTGGTCTTTCTATCGAGAACCCGGAGGATTCGACCTTGATGTCAGGCTCAATGCCCTAATTCTGGATAATTCACGACAAAGTGAACAGTTTTACAAACAAGCATCCCTTCTCGTTATTTTGCCCAACTTATAGCAGCGACTGGGGACCGGTGCACTATCCCATCGGCCCGCCTGTGTCCACTGAAAATGTTACCCCTTTGGGAAACTCGGCTGCGAATTCAACTCTCCATCTTCATGTCTGCACCCGTATGCTCATCGACTAGTGATAAATTGCTCATCATTATTTTGTTCGGGTTTATGATTACAAACTACAACACTCATGACACCGTATTCTTGGCCACAATGCCACGCGCAAACTCGCCAAAGTTGATGTGCTGCTCCATGTCAACCTCTTCGCCCAGGTTAGGCTGGGTGAAGACCGCCAGCGTATTGCGCGCGACGCGACCATCGCTGACGGACGCCTTGACGCCTCTCACAAAGTGCGGCACCGCCTTGAACTTGCCACCAGTAATGCGCTCCAGGGTCTCGCCCGTCTGGAAGGCAATGCCATCACGCGGGATCTTGACCTGCACCGTCTCCCCACTGCGGGAGCGGATGTAGAGGCCGGCCGTCGGATCGGGCGACGCTGGCAGCTCTGCCAATGGGGGCAAGCTGGCTGAAGTGCTGTTGCTGACTTCCGGCACCGCTGGCGAAGTCTCCTTCTCGTCAATGAACATGGCGGATGTCAAGCCCGTGAGACAGCCGTGATCCAGGTGCTCGGCGCACCAGGAATCATCGTTGGCACCAATCTTGTCGAGATCTGCCTGGGTCTGCGGATAGTAGTGCAGCAGTCGTGCCTTGGTAGTAGTAGAAGTGCTGACGACATGCTCCAGGTATCCCTTCGGGTAGCCCTGAATTTCCGTCTCGGCAAACCTGTCGCAGGCCCGCGCGACGAGAACGGCCGTGTCGATGATCACTTTGCACAAGCTTTCGAGGCTCGGCTTGAACCCGGGTAGGACGTCCTGGGATGGCCAGACGTTGGGCGAGAGGTACTCGGGGAAGTTGTCTTCGTTGAACTCCGCCGTGGGCTTGGCACAGTTGAGAGTGGCGTCGACGTAGAATGCACAGTTCGCGTAGTACGAGCCCTTGAAGGTGTCTACCTGGCCGTCCTTGAGAGTCTCCTTGCCGAGGGACCAGCCCGTCAGATATTTGGCCTTGACATTCTCGATTTTGGCTATTTCAGTGTAAGCGATGTGTACAACGCATGTGGGGTCCCGCTATCGTACCCAACTCTTGCTCGGGCAAGTTGCCAAGGTAAGAGGCATAAGACAACGTTTGATGCCTCAAGTGAGCAAATTCGGTTGGCACATCCTTGACCACCAAAATGCCCAGAGAATCAGGACCGAAGGCTTTCTGTAAAGTCTCGAAGGGGATGTTACCTAGAAGGAGATTGTCACATGTAAGTTGAGGTTGCGACGCTGAACAGCGAGAGACTCACCCTCCTTGAGATCTTTCAGCGAAACAGTGACCGGTTGCGCGATTGAAGACATCTCGACCCTCTGAAGTGCAAAATTGGAAGAATTTCTCAACGACGAATGAATTTCACAGAAAAGTAATCAGATCGTGGCTGCATCTACCTACAACGGACCCAGTGACCTTCTGGGGAGTGTGATCTGATGTGGGGGAGGGGCAGCTGTTTTGACCTTACGTAATCAAAACCTTCCGTACCTTGACGCCAGTGCGCTGAAGCTCCTATCGCCAGTTTATATCTTGAAGGTTGCAACCAACACCAGGTCGGAAACCGCCGGACACCGGCTACAACCGCGACAATCTCACACTCACCTTCCCTATCGAGACCTCAATCGACTCACGAGAACGCCACGGAAACGAAGAGGACGAAGGACACGCAATGGTCAAGCCCCTATCCTTCAAGGGCGAGAAGAAGCCCAAGAAGAGAAAGCGGACCGAGGCGGAGGCCCACGACCGAGATGCCCCTGCCGGGGACGTCGTCCGCGCCGGCGCCGCCTCCGCTGCTGCACCGGAGGATGATGCGATAACGACGACAGCTGGGTGTCTGCCGACGCGGTGACGGATGTCGTTGGGCCCATCATGTTCGTGCTGCCTACGGACCCGCCGGCCGCGTTGGCGAGCGATGCCAACGGCAAGGTCTTTACGCTGGGTATCGAGAACATTGTCGACGGGAATCCTACAAGCGCGGAGCCTCACGACGTGCGGCAGGTGTGGGTTGCGAATAGAATTGCGGGAACGGAGCAGTTCAGGTTCAAAGGACACCACGGACAGTAAGCGCCCGCTTGCAACCCTGAAGCTGTCGACGGGCGTAGCTAACGGATGGTGTAGGTATCTTGGATGCGACAAGAATGGCGTGTTGTCTGCGACCTCGGCGGCCGTATCGCCGCTCGAATCGTTCAACATTGTCGCGACGGCCGATACCCCGGGCACCTTTCAGATCCAAACGTTACGCGATACGTTCCTGGCCGTCAAGCCGCCCAAGCCCAACGTCACGACATCAGATGTACGAGGCGACGAGGAATCTACGACCTTCAACACCACATGGCGCATCAGGATGCAGGCGAGATTCAAGCCGCGCATCAAGGCGAGCAAGGAGGAAAAGGCAAAGGAAAAGATCAGTCGTAAGGAGCTGGAGGAAGCTGTCGGGCGCAGACTTGAGGATGACGAAGTCAGAAAGCTGAAGAGGGCCAGGAGGGAGGGTGATTATCATGAACAGCTTCTGAAATTGAAGGTCAAGGGGAAGCACGACAAGTATGGCTAATTCCGGTTGGCCGATTGCCAGGTCGATGAACGGAAGCATGATACCCAGATGAAAAAGCACGGCATTTTTTTAACACGGTTTCTTTTTTTCGATTCTTCCACTCTACCGCTAGCTGGGTCTCCAGGACTTGATGTTGCCGTCTTCGCCGGCAGTGAAGACGACCTGCTCGTCGTCGTAGAAGCAGAAGGACCGAACGAGCTCATCGCCATGACCACCGGGCAAGCCGACACTATTTGCCCTGTCGAAACCCCAACCGCCCTCGTTCGTCCGTGAAAGGTGGACCAACTCGAAAACCTGACGCCTGTGCAAACGTGTTAGCTACGAACCCCCATTCTCGGGCAAATAAAGACACTTACTCTAAGGCGCCAGCTCCGACAATGGCACCGCTTCCGTCAACCTTGGTGGTGACGTTGGCGATGTACTGGCATCCCAAAGTCTCTCTGGCATCGCCAAAGTCGGCGACGGCGGCACCAGTTTGGCACTCATCGGCGACACTGTAGACGGCAAACTTCTCGTCGTGCGTCAAAACGTAGACCTCTGTATCACTGATAAATGAGGCGTGATGAACGGAGCCTTGGTTGAGCGCCTGGATGACGACGTCGTCCTCGTCAGAGATGCGCGTGTCATAGACGTTGACGAGGCCATCGGTCGAACCAGACAGAAGGACGTGAGGCTGCGAAGGATGGAAGCGAAGCTCGGTCACGTCATCGCTGTGGACTTCGTCGTATTGGAGCCTTTGGGTCGGCCCAGCTCTGATATCCCTGCTGGAGTGTCAAGGGTGGGCTCTGAGAAGGACTGTCGCTGAAGGTTCTTACCAGAGCAGAACGGAGGCAGTGTGGTTCTGAAGTTCCGTTCCGACTGCTATCGTGTTGCTTCTTGAGTCGCAGGCGAGGGAGGTGATGGGTGACTGGGTTGCTGCGACTGCGTGTAAGTCGACGTGGTTCATCAATGACCCCGGCTTCGGCGGGTCAACATACCTGCAAAGTGGGCTACTTGCGGTTTTGAGCTCTGCCTCAAGTCCCAGATGGAAACCTCTCCATTCTCTCCTGCCGTGCAGACGATAGATTCCAGGGCATCGTATGTCTTTAAGCATGTAAGGTTGCCGTGGCTGGTGGCCAGCGACCTGATAGGGCCCTGGCCTACATGGGCAGGGTTGAAAAGGGTAAGTTTTTGGTCGGAAGAGATGGCAGCTAATCCAGTGTTGAGGCGATGAAGATCAAGGACGTAGACATCCCCTTCACCACCGAAGTGGTGGCCGTCGACACAAGTGAGGTTATACATGTTCCTGGTGCAGACTAGACTTGAGTGAGCATGGGTCTTCTTGGACGGTAGGGGGAAAAAAAAGTAGCGAGTGAGTTGAGTACTCACCAGACAAGGTTCCTGATCAACTTCAAAACAGTAAGGAAAGTCTCCCGCGGAAACCGAACGAAACCAATGCTAGAGGCGGATCAAAACAAGAACCGTGGAATGGCTAGGGAAAGGCTTGAATAAACATAAGTTCAAGCGCGGTTCATCTGAGGTTCTCTCACCTGTCAGTCGCCGAATTTGATAGTGAGCTGAGGGGCTCTTTGGTTCAAAGCCCCACCATATGCAACCCTTGCGCCAAACCCTCATAGAGCGATATGCCGATACGTACACCTTATTCTTCAGTTGGTACTTGTACCTGTCACTAGGCTAGCGTGTCCAATCATGTTAGGAGGAGCGAGCGACCCCCCCGGTCTCCCAGAGCTCCCAATTCATCTACGTGGACCTTAGAGCCAGGACAGCTGTTCCCATCGCTGCTGTTAGCACCATCAACCGAAACCTACGCCCGTCGATTGTCACAGGTAATTCGCTACGTGATAACATGTCGCGTACCTTTGCGACCGACTTTTGCACATAATACTCGCAGCATGAAAAGCTCTTTCTTCTGGCTTGTCCGTAAGTGCTGCTGCTGGCGCAATGTCCGGATGTAGCTGCGGGAGCTGACATATTACGCTACAGTGCTGTTGCAGGCGGCCGCGGTGTTCTGTTCCGATGCGCAACAAAAGGTCATCAATACCGAGAACGACGAAGCCGGAAAGGAGAGACATGCAAAGATCCAGACCGACGTAGTTCCTGAGCAAGATGCACCACCCCGAAGACAGCCAGGTACGAACAGTCGCGGCGATGGTGGGGGGAGACTATACTGACCATGACTGACGCTGAGCAGGGGCCGACTTGGTCGACTTGGCCATCCAGCAGCTCGAGAAGCTCCCATCACGACACTACCCGAGACGCGAACGCCGATACACCCTCGTATGGACTACGTTCAAATACGCACTGAAGGTCTTCCCGAGCCTCGAGGCAGCTGGCGTGCCGGGAAGCAACCAAGCACGCGAAACGAAGGTCAGCGGACCGCTTTTGGAGGCTGTCAAGCTTCTGGAGCAGTCCGCCCTGCAAAACAACACCGATGCGCTCTATCTCCTCGCCGACATGAACTTCTACGGAAACTGGACTCACCCGAGAGATCTGAAGGTTGCTTTCAGCCACTACCAGACCCTTGCCACGCTTCATGGAAACCGCACAGCCCAGTACATGATTGGCCTCTACTACGCAACAGGAATTGGTAACGTCGTGGTTCCCGACCAGGCCAAGGCGCTGCTCTACTACACATTTGCAGCAATCCAAGGGGACACACGCGCCGAGATGGCTGTGGGCTACCGGCACCACAGCGGCGTTGCCACGCCGAAGAACTGTGAGATTGCCAGCAAGTACTACAAGAAGGTTGCAGACGAAGCCATGGTATGGTACCGATCGGGTCCTCCGGGCGGCATGGCCTGGGTTGTTGAGTCGTACCGTATTGCAGACGAACTTGGTGGAGTGTATGGCGAGGGTGCCAGTGCCTCGAGCGCCGGCATGAACGCTATCAAGGTCAGCCCTAACTCAGACGCGAATGCCGCCATTGACGACGTTATCGAATACCTCGACCTCATGTCCCAGAAGGGCGATGCGAAAGCGTCTTACAACTTGGGACGTATCTACTACGATGGCCAGAGAGGCCTCGATAGAGATCTCGACCTGGCTCGCAAGTACTTCTTCACCGTCGCCAAAAGATACTGGAGGAAGGACGGGCGTATCATCGAAAACCATAAGCAGGGAATCGAAAAGACAGCAAGCAAGGCCGCCGGCTTCATCGGTCGCATGTACCTCAGAGGCGACGGAGTCGATCAGAGCTTCGACCAAGCGAAGAGATGGTTTGAGCGTGGCATATCCCATGGAGACGCTCAGTCGCAGCATGGCCTTGGCCTGATGAATCTGCATGGCTACGGAACGCCGAAAAACATTGCCATGGCTACTGACCTTTTCAAGGCTGCGGCAGACCAGGATTACGCACCTTCGCAGATTGAGTTGGGTGTTCTTTACCTCGACCAGGGTGGACCGGAAGACGTCCGAATTGCCAACAACTATTTCGAGTTGGCAGCCAGGTATGGCCAGATTGAGGCACACTACTATCTCGCAGAGATGGTGTACCACGGAGTCGGCCGAGACAAGACTTGCTCCATGGCTTTGGGATACTACAAGAATGTCGCCGAGAAAGCCGAGCCATTGGTGTCCTCCTGGGCAGAGGCAAACCAGGCCTACTACTACGGCGATGTTGAGCTTGCGTTCTTGGAGTATGTTATGGCAGCTGAACAAGGCTACGAAAGAGCCCAGAATAACGTCGCCTTCATCCTTGACCCGCTCAAGTCAAGCTTGCAGCTGGCCGATAACCTGCCACTGCCCAAGGGGCTCGGCGTCAACAACAACCGCCCAGAGTTGTTGAACAACCCAACGCTTGCCCTGATGTACTGGACTAGATCCTCACGACAGGCCAATGTGGACTCCCAAGTAAAGATGGGAGACTACTACTTTTACGGCATCGGTGCCGAGCATGACGTCAACAAGGCTGTTCAGTGCTACACTGGTGCTTCAGACTACTCTCAGAGCGCGCAGGCCCTCTGGAACCTGGGCTGGATGCACGAGAACGGCATTGGCTTGACACAGGACTTCCACCTAGCCAAGAGATACTACGACCAAGCTCTCGAGGTGAACGAGGAGGCATATCTCCCAGTTACCCTGAGTCTGCTGAAATTGCGCATGAGGAGCGCGTGGAATACCTTCACCCACGGGCCCATTCACTCTATCCAAGATGATCCCAGTAAGAAGCCTTGCCATTGTTCACTCTTCATACTAAAGGAAGCTAACTGGGAAACAGAACCCAAGAAGGATTGGTCCCTCAGCGAGTGGATCGCCAACTTCCTTCAAGACGACCAATTCTACGATGACCCGTATTATGAGGACATTTTTGACGATACGATCGGAGGAGGCCCCGAAGGTGGCCCCCTCGAAGACGATGGTATCGCCGAGAGCCTTATTATCGTGACCCTAGCACTGTCGATTGTCCTGCTGCTGTACTATCGCCAACAGCGTCAGCAGCAACACCGACGGGAAGAGGAAGCCAGACGACGTCAAGAACAGCAGAATCAGCAGGGCCAACCGGCACCAGCACCCGCTCCGGCAGCACCACAGGACCAAGGCCTCTTTCCGCAGCCGGGGAACCCGGAATGGAACAACTGGGTCGCGGGAGGCATTGGTCACTGAGCTGACATGTATGATACGAATGCACACAGTAAGCACAGCAAGGAAAGCAGGATAGAGGTTCTAGGAGGACCGTAAAGCGAGATATATGAAGATAGCTCAGCAGAGGAAAGAAGCATATTCAGCGCCGGCGTTTTGGGAATGTCCTGGGAATGGAACCCTAGGTTTTTGTATGAAAAGAATCGCGATTGATGAGCAAAACCATCGCTTTGTCCGACTGCCAGGAATTCGCTTGTGCCATCGTCGATGTAAGGTCGCCAAGTATCTCTTGAACCCTGGTCATTCTAGACGAGGCGGCAATGCAGTCGTTTCTGTGCGATATCACTGGACGGTGTCGATGAACGCCGCGACAGAGTGTTACAAGACTGCAACCACTAACTCTGCAAATGGTGACAGTCCGACTTGGAGCTCGGTTGAAACACGCCAGAGAGAGAGAGAGAGAGAGAGAGAGAGAGAGAGAGAGAGAGAGAGAAAGAGAGTTGACATCGCGTGGCGCCCTGATCAAATTGCAATCATTTCAACATCTCCATCTTCTGTGATGTACGCTCACCCGTTTCGGCCTCTAGCATCCGCGACGGTACCCTCCATAGCGTAGCAGCATCGTGACCCAAAGATAGCTCATCCAACAGATGGCTTCCACAGCATCCCCGGGAAGAACATGAAGAATCACACAAAGGTAGGGGCCCGACATCGTCATTTCTATTTCAGTTTTTCATGGTCAAGTGGAGGGAGGGGGCGAATGGAACGGAACCACGGCAGCCGTGTTACGCTGCCCACCGGCGGAGGCTTCGAGGTCACACACCTTTCTTCATCTTTCCCCCTTTTCCCAGTGCGCAACAACACCAGACGGGGCGCTTCAGTCTGTGTCTGCAGATCATCGTGGGAACACAGTAAGGACCGCATTTATGCTCGTCGCAAAAGGATCTCCTCCCTCCCCATTTTCGTCAATCATAGGTACCTGCCGCAGGACGTGTTGGGGGGATTTGTTTGTCAAGAATGCATTTCATCGTATTCCCAAAAACCATTCCACACACTGCCTCTGCAGCAGCAAATATCGTGCCACGCGGTTTTGTTAACCGATCAGCCAACATGCAAGTCACCCATTCCGTTCGTAGTTGGACTGTTGAGTTCCGTTGGCTGGTTACGCGGTGTTGATCTTGGCCATCCTCAACAGAGGCATCTCAACCCTTGTGCTGAGCAGGTGGAGCAAGCATTCGAGAACGACCATCACGGGGGGCCTTCACTTTCTGATACTGGAAACCGTGGCAACGCTTGGGGACTTGCTTGAATCTTGGTTCGAGCAAGCCTGCCAGCAACCGTCACCACAACGCAGCACCCATTTCGGGTTTTTGGTTGCTTTTCGGATTAACATCTGTATACGACAGCGCGCGCTAAGACATATATCAAAATATCAATGTCGTCAATAAACTTCTCACCCCGCGAGCTAAGTAGATAGTTGCCGCAAGTCAAGCGTCATTTCGTGCACCGCGCATCCGCAGCTGTCGGCAAAAGAGCGGTAAATCTGAGTGCTTCCCTCTGCGGTCTGATTCGAAATGCAGGGACTGTTTCCCGTACGAGACCGCCGCGCCCGCGTCTGGCGTGCGTTTGCGTGGTGCCCACGTTGGGGGGGGTCACTCGTCGATCACTGCATGTCGATCCGCGGATCAGGTCGTCGCTACGAACCCACACATACCCAGTGCGTGTGCAATCTACCTGCCATTCGTGCCGCTACCGCCGCACTGTTGAATCATTGCTGACCAGAGTGTAACATGGAAATGGATGGTTTCGAGGATTATATCCGACTGTAGATACCCTACCGATCCTGCTGGTTTTTGGTCTCAGTTAGCATGTGTGGCATGTCGTGACCAACACCGTGAGAATTAGTTGTACCACTGCAGACGTCGTCGTCTGCTGTCCGAGACATGGAGACCATGCAGTCCGGTGCTTACAATACGCAGTCAGTTGCCGCGGACGTCCTGTGGAGTCCTCCTCCGGTGAGAGCATAGATCTCCACGTCTCTTCAGCCTTGACTATACGAACTCCTCTCGGTGAACTGATTGCTAGCGCCCTTTGCATTCGTGCTGACAGCCGATGAGGCCAAACGCTCGGCTGGGGCGGGAAAATTCACCCAGTCCCTGGGCAGGTATTCCAAGTGCGTGAGCATATGTTCTGCTGGGATATCAATCTCTTTGGCTGCCTGGACACTGGCACCGCCATTTCTGACCTGTCAGATTGACAGCAACTGTGGTCGGTTCCTGCCGTGCGTTCTGGAGCCTCTACAAGGATGAGATGTCAATGGCTTTCATTGTGGAAGTTTGGTCTTGCCAAGGTCTTGTCTCATCTTTTCTTCCAAAGTATAGACTGACAGATTGGAGTCTGTGCAAAAGAGTTGTGGTTCGAGAATTAACCACAACAGGTTTGGTTCGACGCTGGTCAATCTGGCGAGTGTCCCCAATCTAGACCTCATAACACGAGACAAACCGCTCTCCCGTGCCTCATAAGCGCCTCGTAGGGCGGTGGAATTTTGGACGTGACAGAAGCAGACCGGCCTATTAGAGTGGGATTAATGAAATTTGTTGGCCGTCAGCCCGGTTTTTGTAGCTCAGTCGACAGCGCGCTGTTTGGAGGGGCAAGAAGCATCAAATGACAGGCCGAAGGCAGGAATTCTACACGTCCAAGAGGTCTCGGCTGCAATTTTCTTGTTCCTCCACAGTGTAGTCTCCTGCCTTAAGTGTGAAACGGTCAATATTGCCTCGAAGGCTGTCAAGAAGAATACTGTTATACTATGGATCCGAGGAGAGGTGGACAGCATGCATAGATCAGTTCCAGAACAACATAGACTCCGATGGAGGCCGTGCAAACGTTTGGTGTACTCAAGAAAGAAGCTCGGACAGCGAATCTTGTGAGGCGGCAGTACTGGGCAGGGGCTGGGAGTCCTGGGAGCGTAGCCGTTCCGTTGTGTAGACTCCTCGGACGCGTGTAAGCTTGCTGGAACAGTGATTGTGGCTTGCTAGCATGCTAGTGCAGATGAGACAACTAGGGCAAGATGCATCCTTCTATCCCCAAGTCTCAGTGCGTGTTTCAATTCTTGTGTACAGGTTGATTTTGGATGCTTCGTCAGGCGTCCAGGCGTTGGGGCTGATGCTGGCTTATCTCTTCGGGCGAAAGCCAAGCTGGGTTGGCAGCTGTGGCGGTTTGCAGTCATTTGGATATTGATGCCGTATTTGCGGGCTCGCGGAGCTCCGAGCGAGAACTTGGCAGGCGTGTTGGTCGGCAGTCCTTTGCCGCCCGTTACCCAAGACATGCTGAGATGCGGCATGGGATTCTACGGCTGTTCCGGGATCCGTAAGCCTGGCTGATGGCTTGAGACAACGGCCGCCTGCCTGCTGCAGGAAACCAAGTCGTCTGTGTTGTGGGCGTTGTGGAGATGTCAAATGCGACGCCCGCCATGCTTGCGTTGACTCGTTAGTTACGTGGACGGCTTGTGAATACCGACAGGGTAGGGAAAGAGGCGGCGGACTTAGAGAAGCTGTGCCGCGCGCCGGCATGATCATGGGGTGAGGTTGATGGTTGTTGGTGACTGTAATGCGGGTGTGTGAGTCGGAGTCGGAGTGAGAATGCGCTTGCCTGTGGATGGACAGAGTCTAAAGACTGGAGCCTGCAAATGCTTGTCTCCTACCTGACGTTGGGCTGCGACAAGCAATTGCAGAATGACGAGAGTAACTTCCATCTGAGAGTGACGAGGAACGAGTTCGTTGTCGTGCAGTTGAGCTTGTCTGTGCAGCTAGAAGCAAGCTCATACTGCATAGTACTTCAGCGCCAACCGCTGAGTAGGTGCCTGGGGTGACTTTTTTTTGGTGTTGACGTTGCGATACGTACCTCCCGCTGGCAGGCCTGGCGGAGTCTCCCCGCAATTTGTGTGGTGGGGTCACCCAAATTTCTTCCAATCCGGCGCCCCTGCTGCCGGCTTTTGACGGATCACTGTGGGGGAGCCCCAGAAAACACTGTGCTTTATCAGGAATGCCGCTGACTCGAGCGGGTGGCATGATCGGGAATCGGCAAGCACACAGTGACGAGTGTGCCACCTGCACCTTCTCCAGACACTTCACCTGGGCCAGCCAGCCAGTAGGTACGCAGTAAGGCAAGTAGGGTAGGTACCTAAGGTAGTGTAGGTACGAGGCTCCACACCAGCTGGTGAGAAGCTGACACTGTGCGCCAACTGCAACGGCTGCAAAGCCAGACAAACATTTCATGATGCGCCAGGTATCCGTAAGGTTGAGACCCCGAACAAGGGCTTGAGGGATCACGTTTCCCATCCGGTGGCTTTTTGAAAGGTGCGACCAGCCAGTCTGGGCACCGCCTCCTGAGAAACCAGAGCGAGCGTCTGTCTGTCTGTCGTGTCGTTGTTGTAGTCATGTTCATTTGTTTGGGAATGCCCATGATACAGCATCACGTCTGTATAACGGCTGGACGGACGCACACGAGACACGGCATCGCTCTCCCAAGACGAGCCGTCGTGTCAGACGCAAAGACCCAGGTGGCAGAGACTGCCTGCTTGTAAGAGTGACAGCCGCGTGGAAGGATTTGAGAATGGAAGGCTTCGTTGTCATTAGTCACGGGTCGAGGTGGTCGACGCAGGGCAGCCCACCGGGGTTGTCGCTTGCTTTCTTATTCCGCCTTTCAACTGGCAAAGTAAGGTAAGAATCCAGAGTCAGAAGGGAATGGCTGGCTGGGCTGGGACTCTGTAGTCACTGGAGCCAATTTGCGACATGCAGGAGGGCTGAGCTAAGGTAAGGTCGGCTGGATGCATTGCAACCGCGCGGTGTGCCGTGAGCACCTCAGGTACCTCAGCAACTCGAGTAGGTAGTAGGTATGCCGCATGAAAGTGCCCGTGAAACAGAGCAACAGCTGTCAGTCGAAGTTCTCGCCGTACGCAGGCGAGAGTGCTGCTACCTTAGTTGGATGAGGTGTTAGTGTCGACCCCACAACCAGCAGCGGTGCGAATAGGCTAATGCAAATAAATCGTCGCCTTTGTTTTCCACCGTAGACAGAGCTGGGCGGTGGAAGTCGATGCAAGACGCCGAGTGCCCGATTCCCAAGACGAGGCCGGTGTGAGACAGGTGCCGCATGTACTGCACCGTACCCAAGGTAGGGTAGGGTACCTAAGGCGCCTCAGCTTCAGCCGTTCTGTACTGTGCCTTACCTGCCGTCCGTACATTGCCATCGCATCGCCCCAAGTAGACTTTGAAGCGATCCTCTCACTCGGGACGTCCTCTGTTCTTTGGCCCATCAGTTCGGGACGGACGATGAATCCCCCCCCCCCTGTGCTGCACCAGAAGGTACCTTACCTCACTTAGGTTCGCGGTAGCAAATGAAGTGCGTCAAAGTCCAAGTATCCGTTCGTCCTTCCCTGCAGAACAGGCCCTCTAGCCCAAGGACAAGAGACGGTGATCAGACATTCCACCAAAGCTTCCATTGGACTGCACCTTCCTTGCTTTTTAGACGGAAGTTTAACATGTCTGACCAGGAACCGCGAGGTAACAGGTAGGTAGGCCGGTATTAGTGTCCGCGGTGCCTTGGTCCGCATGCAGGCGGGTGGAATGCCAGAGGCCGATGTTGAATCCTTCCGCTCCTCTCCGTCCCCCAAGGCGCGTTCAGAAGCCGGCATCCCCGCAAAAGAAGAGGTGTACTAGAAAGACGATCAGTGTTGGCACCAATTCAGGACAAATCCAGCAAGCAGTACAGATTAGCAGGCAAGCTGGTAGGTCGTGTGCCAGCCAAGAGCTTTGGGTCGTGATCAGTGGAGGACGCAGCGGCAGCGGCATCGGCAGCGCAGCGCAGCGCAGGGCAGCGCCTCTTCCAGACCTGAGCAGTGACAAAGCAGCACAAAAGGCCTCGTCGTCCACATTCCACATTCCACATTCCTTCCCGCCTTTTTGCGCCAAGGGGAACGACCCAAGGACGAGGCTTATCCTGATGGAGACTAGTCTAGCGAAAGGGGGTGGCCGCCTGCAAGTTGAGCACGGCCGGGTGCACCTCTCAGCACCTCCCAAGACGGCAACAAGCCAATCACAGCCGCAGCCACGTTCTGGGAGCCCAGTAAGAAGAGAGCAGCCACAGCGACCAGAGGAGGAGGGCAATCCCAGCAGACCTCACACCAGCCTGGAAGGTACCTACCTAAGGTACCTTAGAGGCCCTCAAAAAACCGTGCTGATCCGCGTCCCTCGCCCGTCCAGTCCAGTCCAGTCCAGTCTTTTTCCTCTTGTCCCGTCCGCCTGTTCGTTCCCCTTCCCTCTACAGTATCGCTTGGTGCTACGCTGCTGGCCGCCTACCACCGCACCGCACCGCACCCTAGGTACCCTGCCCGCGCTGTACCGCAGAAGGTGAGGTGCCCTGTCGAGTGCACTGCGCTTGCGCATTTTTGGCTTCCTGGGGCGCGCTGCTTCTCTTCTGTCTTCAGGACCCATATTTTCTCTACTGTGTTCGTCCCTCTGAGTGGCCATCAACCCCCGCCAACACCACCATCACATCCCCCGGTCGCCTTCTTCTTCCTCCATTCCCTCCACGTCCCTCATCACCCACAGCCAGTCCTTCCTGCGCCGTACTCAGTGCCTTTTGCCTGCGTTTCTGCCTTTTGGCACTGGCTCCTCCTCTTCTTCCGACCGACTGGCCTGCCTTTGCCTCTGTCCCTGTCTCTGTCTTTGCATCTGCGCTGCGCTGCTGCTTGCCTCCGACCTACTGTCACTACGCGAACGGGTCCCGACCGCCCGACTTTCTTCCAGGCCCTCCAGTCTCTCCCTGCTTCTTCTCCACACCCATCTAACCTGCCTGTCCCATCCCATCAATCCGTCGTCCATCGTTACCCACACTTTCTCGATTCACCACTCCTCGCCCGCCTCGCCTGCCCGCAAGTCAAATGGTCGCCGGCCCATTTCGACCTCGCTCCTCGACGACCACTCCCGACACCGAGAGACTCGAACTCTCATAGTACACGCTTTCATTCTGGATTGACGTCGCCAGACTCTTCTCACCATGGCGATAGCCATGGGCTGGCAGAAGCCCGACAATGTCGCCGGCTCGTCGGCCCCGGCCATCATGGTCGGTCTCTTCGTCGCTTCTGGAGGTTTGCTCTTCGGCTACGATACTGGGTAAGCACCCAACACCCGTCCATCTCGACTACACGACACACTTCTGCCCAACGCGCGTTTTGCTTTGCTGGCTTGTGGGAACCTTGAGGCTGATTTTGGTGGGAAACAGTACGATTAACGGTATCCTCTCCATGACGGCTTTCAAGCGAGACTTTTCGACAGGCTACATCGACAACGACCGAAAACCTGGCATCTCCCCTTCCGAGTCTTCCATCATTGTTGCGATCCTCAGTGCTGGTACTGTTCTCGGCGCGCTTCTTGCCGCTCCCATCGGCGATGCCTGGGGCCGCCGTATATCTCTGATTCTGTCCATCGGCGTCTTCAGCTTCGGCGGCATTTTCCAAGTCTGCGCCCACAACATTGATATGCTCTTGGTTGGACGGTAGGTCATGGACATTACTGGGTGGTTGGATTGCGACGAGCGCGGTGCTGATGAAACATGGCAGGTTTTTTGCTGGAGTCGGAGTTGGATCCATCTCAGTCCTCGTACCCGTCTATCAATCGGAAATGGCGCCGAAATGGATTCGAGGAACCCTTGTTTGCGCCTACCAACTCTCCATAACAATAGGCCTATTGTCTGCATCCTTTGTCAACATCTTAACCGAACGACTCGATTCTGCCGCCGCATACCGAATCCCACTCGGTCTTCAACTCGTATGGGCCGTCGTTCTTGCCCTCGGTCTTCTTGTCCTCCCCGAAACACCTCGCTTCCTGGTCAAGAAAGGCAAGCCCGAGGCCGCGGGCCTATCGCTCAGCCGCCTCCGACGTCTCGATATTACTCACCCTGCTCTGCTCGAGGAGCTGCAGGAAATCGTAGCCAATCACGAGTATGAGCTCACGCTGGGCCCTGACTCTTACAAGGAAATCTTCTATGGATCACCTCACCTCGGCCGACGAACTCTCACCGGATGCTGCCTACAGATGCTGCAGCAACTCACGGGTATCAACTTCATCATGTACTACAGCACCAGCTTCTTCGACGGCGTCAAGCTGGAGAACCCGTACCTAAAGGCTCTCATCATCAATATCATCAACGTGGTATCGACAATCCCTGGACTTCTGGTCATCGAATCCTGGGGTCGACGCAAGCTTCTCATGGTTGGCGCCATTGGCATGGCCGTCTGTCAGCTCATGATTGCGTCATTCAGTACGGCCGCTGGAGACAACCTCCAGCAGGCTGCCCAGACAATTCTCATCGTCTTCTGTGCCATTTACATCTTCTTCTTCGCAGCATCTTGGGGACCCGTAGCCTGGGTCATCACGTCAGAAATCTACCCTCTCAAGGTTCGCGCGAAGGCCAACTCGATCTCCACTGCGTCAAACTGGCTTCTGAACTTCGGTATCGCCTACGGAACCCCTTTTATGGTCGGGTCAGGACCCGGATACGCCGACATTGGACCCAAGATCTTTTTCCTCTGGGGTGCCTTCTGCATTCTGGCAGTTTTGTTTGTCTGGTGCATGGTGTTCGAGACCAGTAAGATCAGCCTGGAACAAATCGACGAAATGTACGAGCGTGTCGACTATGCCTGGAACAGTACCCGGTTCGAGCCAAGCTGGAGCTTCCAACAAATGCTTGACGAAGGATGGTCGCCCAGCGCTCAGCCCCCGCCAGAACACGAGCTGCAACAAACACAAACCAACTCATCAACCCAGACGACGCAAACGAACTCGAATTCGGCGACGTCAACAAATACTGGCGCTACCGGGAACTCAACATCAGCAGAAGCAAAAATGTTGTCGCAGATGGGCAATGTTGACTTCAGTTACTGATCTTTTATACCCAATCTATTATATCTACTGTTACTAGTACCGCTCTTTTTTTAACTTGTTTTTTTTCCAAATCATATCCCGGATAGCAGCGTCGGAGTTAACGATGTCAAGGAGTTTTACGGGTTTACTGGCTACAGTCACTGATGGGTGGGTTGGTTCTTGGTGTTTATCTGGCGGAAATGGAAATGCCACTACACAGCGGTCGTTTGGGCAAGGACGAAGGACATAACGGTCAATGTTGACGAGAATATCCCATCACAGACGATGATGGACGTAACTTGAATGGCGCTTTGGAGCCGATGATATACCAAATCCACCTCTGCGGGGTCGACACACTAATGTGACAAAACGGCGGAAGGAGGCTGATATTCATCAGCCACTCAGAGATGAGGGTTGCAGTAGCTCCGTTCTCGTCTATCAATTTGACTCAAATCACTTCTGAACTTCTTGGACATTGTGACACTCATCAACCCAAACCGACCCAAAGTGCCAAGTTTTTCGCTGGTTACCACATAGCTTTCCCGCAACATCTCTGTTCGATCAACGTAAGTGTCCGTCCTCCTGTGGTATGCAAAGTGGGACGCGTTGGAGTGGTTGGCTCGCATAGGTAAGAAGTGAATGCCATCGGCCCGCTCACATCGTTTCCAGTGAAGTCCCAGACTGCCGGCTTGAGTCAACATTATGTGACTCTACATACCCTCCCTGATAAGATGTTGGCTGCTGGCTTCAGATGACGAGCTGCAGACGAAACCCGATGCGACTTCGAGGTCGCGAATCAGCACCGTTGCACTCATCCTAACTACTCACGATAGGTCAGTGTGGGTGAAATACTGCGTCACACGCTGAATACTATAAATTCCAATAGGTCAATGTCGAGTTGCGAAATCATCAAGAGGTCCTCAAATCACAAGTCACAAAGCAGATTCCGAATACCGTTTCACATGGAGCAATTTCAACTTCTAGATGAGCATGTGTCGAACCTCATCCTCCGCTTCGGCTTCCTGGACGTCGAGGATTTACCATTCGCCACTGCCGAGGAGGTCGAGAATGCAGCGGCACTGGCGCTGCAGATGGCGGAGCCTGAAGAGCTCATCGAGATCGCAGTACGACAAAGTGCCCATCGACATCCGCATCCAAACCCACCAAGGGCAGCAGCAGCAGCAGCAGCACCGGCTCGGCTTGTGCCTCGTCGACCTGCGCCGCCCCCAGAGCTTGAGCCAGAAGACCCCAACCCCGGCGCCTACATTGACTGGCAGGAGCGCAACCGCATTCTCGCAGACAGCCCGGTAGAGCCTGACGACGGAGCCGAAGAAGGCGGGGAGGACTGCATCATTTGCTCCGGCGGCCGTGAGCCCAAGTTGCGGCTTCCGTGCGGGTGCTGGTTTTGCGCGCCCTGTCTCAGGGGTTGTATCCGTGCTGGCTTGAGGCAGGGCGGGTGGCCCCCGAAGTGCTGCGAGCCATTGCAGAATGATGCCATCAGGTGGGCCAGGAGACCCGGCTTGCTGAGATTGTATAGGCAGGTCAGGGAGGAACAGGAGACACCTGGAGACCAGAGGGTTTACTGCTCCCGGCCCGGGTGTGCGGCGTTCATACCCGCTGCTGGACCACATGTCACTGCCGACCTCATGAGATGTCGCGCTTGTGGCGAGGGGACTTGTCGGATGTGCCGAGCCGCCATACACCCTGGCCGACCATGCCGAGAAGAGGAGGAGGACGAGATGTTGATGGATATCATGGACCGAGACAATCTTGCGAGTTGCCCTACGTGCAGGAGGATAGTCGAGTTATGGGATGGGTGCAATCATATCACGTGAGGAAATCACACAAACACAGTGACTGATCTGGATGACTGACACACGTGGAATAGGTGTGAGTGCGGCCATGAGTGGTGTTTCCTCTGCGGGGGGGACTGGAGGAACGGCAGATGCCCACGGGGTTGTCCACAGTATGGAGGACGTGAACGTCGTGTTCCTATGCGTCAACGCGTGTTTCGATACCGACAAGGCCGGGGGGCGATGGATCACCACCCACGCATTCGACCACAGGGAGGAATCCCTGAGGCTCTCCCGCCACCAGCAGAACCTCGGAACTTGCTTGAGCTTCAACGGCAAGTCATCGCGGAGCAACCGCCATTACCTCCGGCAATCCAGGCCCTCGTTGTGCCACGACCAATGCCTCAAGGTGAGTCAACGCCTTTCCGCTTGCTGCAGGAGGGATGCGAGAAGGATAAAAGAAAGCATGCAAGGAATACTAATGGAACTGATCAGTTCTGCCTTTCGTACCCGTCGTTGAGGACGATTTCGAAGGACATCCCGCCAACTTTGACCCAGATTTTGGGGTGCTCTACCACTGATTGATGTGGGTGACGGTCCTGAACCAGACCACATTGACCCAGAACCTATCATGGCGAACGCAAATGGGCAGGCACAGGGCCAGCAACGCTACTACATCATGATGTTCTACGCCGACGGAAACAACACAGATGTCAGTCAGTTCCTCTCCTTGGCATCTGTCGTCTGGCTGACTGATCTTTGGGGATAGGTTGCAGACCCGAACTGGAGACGAGATAGCGCGGCGAACATGCGCCGGATCCGCGAGGGCGACGAGACCGAAGGAAGGGTATGGCCACAGTATGCCATAGAACGAGAGGAAGGGCGTTGCAACCACCAAAGTCATGCTCAGTGGGAGTTCCAGCCACGAGAAGATCCGCCGTGTTTCTACTGCAGGATCAGGGACGGCAGACAGCTCTGGCACTGTCGCAGCTGTGGTGTGACAGCGTGCGATTGGCACCGGTTCTTGCGGTTTGGACTGACTTGGCAGCAGGCGAACAGGATCGTGAACAACCTGAGGAACAGGGTGACGGTGGATAGTGATTTCCGGTATCCGAGGGCTAATGCGAACAGAATCGAGGCATGGGATTTGTTTTTGGATGGTGTCAGGCCCCGGCGGCCTCGAAGGGGTCAGAGGGCTGAGAGGGGTCAAAGGGCCCAGAGGGCTCGGAGACCTAGGAGAGGTGAGTTTCTTGCGTGATCCTTGTACGGATGTAGACTGATGTTGGCAGGGTCTGATCCGTGCCTGGTGATGTAAAGAGTTAGCAGGTATTGAATCTTTGTCTTTGGAAGCAACAGTCTTCGTTCATGGTTGTATCAAAGACCCTCACCATCATCTATCTGCGGAAGAGTCCTCTCCGGAGCTGCCATCTTGGGAATCCCACTCCATATTGCGTGGTGTTGGCAGTCATCCTGATCTACCAGGGACAAGGGTACATGATTGGGGGATTTCCGATTTGACCGGTTTTCAGGAACCCGGAAAATTGGCAACACTCGACAGGCCATGGACCACCTGTGGAAACTCGATGGCATGCTGAGTTGCCTTCAAATTGAAAATAAGAATGGGCTTCCTGGGGTAAAGAAATCAACTATAAAATGTCTGTTACACCCAGGACGCACCAGGTAGATGAAGCCGTCGCTACTCGGAGATCGGCAACACCAATACCACGATTTTGACAATGGCGCCGACAATGGGTCTTCCGGTTGCTCTCTTGGCCATTCTGAGCGGGGCCGCCGCCCGCGACATATTTGTGTCCCCCACCGGCACCGGCTCCGGCACCCAGACGGCCCCGTATGGGTCCATTCAATCGGCCGTCAACGCCGCCGTGGCCGGCGACACCATTTACCTCCGCCAGGGCACCTATGCGCCTTCTGCAAACATCCAGTTCTCCAAGAGCGGAACCGTCACATCCCCCATCTCTGTCCGCCCGTACCAGAGCGAGAAGGTCATCATTGACGGCGAAAATATGCCTGGGTGAGCTTACATACGCGTATAAGTGGTCGCCGAGACACTAACACGCTCATCAGCACACCCAAGGCCCTGGACGAATCGTTGCCCAACTCGGAGCGAGGCATCTTTCACATCCAGAACGCCAACTACTGGGCCTTCTACGACCTAGAGTAAACACCAGGACCTGCCCCCTCTTATCCATCACAAAACCTTCTAACCCCCACTCTAGGATGATCAACGGCCCCTACGGCATCTACGCCCGCGACGCCTCCCACAACTACTACAACGGCCTCTCGACGCACGACAACTACGAGACGGGCTTCCAGCTCGAGGGCGCGTCGTCCAACAACACGGTCCTCAACCTCGACTCGTACCGCAACCGCGACCCGCGCAAGAACGGCGAGAGCGCCGACGGCTTTGCGTGCAAGTCCGGGTCCGGCGAGGGTAACGTGCTGCGCAACGCGCGGCTGTGGGACAACGTCGACGACGGGCTCGACCTCTTCATGTTCGCGTCGCCCGTCACGCTCGAGGAGGTCTACAGCTGGGGCAACGGCTACAACCGCTGGGGCTTCTCGCCGTTCGAGGGCGATGGCAACGGGTTCAAGCTCGGCATCACGGACAACCCGCCCGCGAACCACGTTGTGCGCAACTCGATCGCGTTCGGCAACTTCAAGAAGGGGTTTATCGACAACGGGAACCCCGGCGCGCTGACGTTTGAGCGGAACACGGCGTGGAATAATGGGGACACGGGATTCGTCATGCGTAGTTCGTCGTCGAGGATGACGGGGAACATTGCTGCGGTTAATGCGGGGAGTGCGCAGGTTAGTCTTGTGAGCACGGTGACTGCGACGGGGAACTCGTGGAACTCGGGGACATGGTCCAACAGCTCCTTCGTCAGTGTAGATGCGTCTGTGTTGAAGGGGGCGAGAGGCTCGGATAAGAAGGTCAAGGGGAGCAACTTTTTGATTCCGGCGTCGGGACAGGCTATTGGTGCCACAACTCTCGCTGAGGTGTAAAACGGAGGGCCGACAGTTTCGCTTGATGTATGTATTCTAAATAAAGATATTGGAACATGCAAAGCGGGTTTGTAAATAACTCCTGTGAACTCCGAGTTGGGTGTTGTTGAAGAACAGGTCTTGCTTGCCCCGATGGATATCTTGGTATCAAACTGTGAAGCCGTATCATGTTGAAAGCGACGGCAGCCGATGAGACTCCCGTGGAGACCTACGTGTTGTCGTCTTTCGGGTACAGCACAGTGCTTCTTGTAGCGCATGTACTTAAACTTGTTCCGAATACTCAAGGTGTCGAAGGCACGGCTTTTGATACGTCTACGCAAGGCTAATAAAGTTTCGGCGTTGGCAATTAGTTTGCCAATGAGTTTTGCTACCCGGGGGGGAATACGTCTAACTAACCGGGCTGAGAACCACTTGTATCGGGTCGAACAGTTTATTGTATTCTAATAGTTTAATTTTCCCTGTCGTCCCTATCGTCCCTGTCGTCCCTATCGTCCCTATCGTCCCTGTCGTCCCTATCGTCCCTGTCGTCCCTATCGTCCCTGTCGTCCCTATCGTCCCTGTCGTCCCTATCGTCCCTGTCGTCCCTATCGTCCCTGTCGTTCCTGTCCCTATCTCTCTACTCTCTCTATCTCTATCGTCGTTGTCGTTATTATCGTTGCCGTCGTCGTCATCCCTATTGTCGTCTATGCCTACTACCCTCCCGGATAGCAAAATTCTTGCTCATTTGTAAAAGACTAAAAAGTTTTGTATCACGCCACCAACACAAGATGAGAACCCCTTTGTCACTTTGGTTTCCCTTTTTAACCCTCCAAAGCAGGAACCGGGAATGATTTCTTCCCTGTTCCTGCACACTCAACTCTCTACTCGCAGCTCCGTTCCCAATTTGTCCCTCTCCAATTTTCTGCGAACCAATGGCGCTCTTTTTCGGCCTCCCTCGCGAGCTACGCGATATGGTGTACAAAAGTTATGTCACTGTCGACGGCGGATATATCCTGCAACCGCAAAGCAATAAGCTGCGATGCGCCGACGGCAGCCCATGCGATATGGCTTTCATGCTGACCTGTAAGCGTGTCGCCAAGGAGATGAAGGGTGTTCACTTGGCTTCAAACACCATCACCGCTTCCACCTACTTACCCGACAACGAACATCAGCGTGTCCAAGCCAGATACCACAACCAATTGACAGAAATTCTTCATTGGCGACTTGCGGGTTTCCTGGAGCAGCTCCCTGCCGGTTGTCTTCATAACAAATATGAAATTGCGAGCAAATTTCCAGCCTTCTCGCCGGTCCTGGATGCCATTGAGGACGGTTCGCTACGGGATAATGAATTACTGCGGCCGTGGTCATGGCATCATACAGGCTCAGTCATGCATGACTTTATGCGCTTCACTTGGGATACACTTGCGAAAAACAAAACCGAACTCTACAATAAACACATATTGGATCACAATATCGATTCAATTTACGCACAAGTCCCGCGTTTGGAGAATCTCCTCGACTGCCTCCCACCACCTTGGACAATCATCATGCCATCACATTTCGTCAGAATGTCAGGCATCATACCCCCCGGTATGTATGCCGGTGAACATGTAGACTGCTACTCGGCGACCGCTATAGCGATCAGATTCTTGCAATCGCTGTCGAGAGAATCCCGCCAGGCAATCAGGAGCCTTCTGCTGAATGAGAATCAAAGAGGAGTGGCTGCTACACAGCGTCATGGCCTTGGTCTGATACCCTACTGTCACGAAAACCCGCGTCTCCGTATTGAGCGGCGCGTCGATTTTTTGGGAGTGATCTGGCCTTTCTCAGATAGCTCTAGGCCACATCACATGTCTTGGCGCTTGGAGACCTGGATCTCGGAGGCTCTCGCGCTTGAGTCTGCGGGAATGCCGCCCGGATGCTTCACGTTGGTTCTCACCGGTCCTCCGTCATGCACAAACGTATTTCAGGCAGTCATTATGCGTGACGCGGCATGGCAAATGGCTATGTACGAACAGTCGCGGCAGGGACGTCTTCCGCCCCTGTCTTGGACGCACAGAAGACGCACTTATTTGCACAACGATGCCACTGTATTTGATCCTTGGTGTCTCTCTGAGAATTTTCCGCAGGCAGTCCGAGATATCGCTAACGGGAGCTCTATCATTCGATGCAATTTTGACACTGGAAAATTTTGGGACGTGAACCAGCTTGTGGAGTCCAACAACATGGCACAATGGTCCCTTCAAGAATGGAGATCGAATTGGAAGAGACGGCATAATATTTTCCTTTCTTCCGGGAACTGACTTTGAGATATGATCGTCAAGTCTCGGCCTAGAATTTTCAGGCTTTTTCAACCTCTATGTGGAGGAAAGCGATGAATGGGTTTTGTCAGTTATATAATCCGTGGTGCTGGGCGATTGTCTACAACGATGGTGCGGATTTCCAGGGAAAAAATACAAAGAAAATATAAGCGCTTACAGTTGGTGCTCCTGTATTACCGGCATGCCGTGTAAGGACTCCCGTTCAACATTCAACGGCGCCGGATCGGCATTCCGTGCAGGGTCCCAACGACGGCGACGGGCTCATGACTCAGCTCGGCAAAGGCACCAGTTAGCCGACGAAACCGGAGAGACAAGCTCGGGCCGCTGCCGAAAGCCCGGGGAGGAGGCCCGTTTTCCTCTTTGGGCCCATGAATTTATGACTAACCCAATCTTGCCGGTCCGCCACATCGGCGACTTGTCATTTCGCCGACGTCGCTGGCAGCGTTGTTAGTGCCAGTCTCAGTCTCTCTCTCTCTCTCTTCCTCTGACGCATTGAGACGCGAAACCAACTCTGTTTGAAGTTCAACAACACCAAACGGCGGCGCATTGTGAGATGCGGTAAAAAATCAACCACCTTTTTTGTTGACTCTCCCCCTCGCTCGGCATTCTGTCGAATGTCCATCTCTAATTCCCCATGGCAGCATGCAACAGGACCCCGCCCAGCACGGATGTTGGCAGCAGGAGCCCCCTGGCAGACGGGCCCCTGCCACCCGTAAAGTCGACTGCGTGAGCTGCCCCCTTGCCAAGCCTGTCAAACACACGCAAGATACACACCACTGACATGCCTTATCTTCAAGATGTCGTCGGTGTCACTCCCGAAAGGTCAAGTGCTCAGGGGAGCACCCGTGCCAAAACTGTCGGCACGCTGGAAAAGGCCCCGAGTGTACCTACCCGCGACGGAATAGGCAAGTCAAGGTCAGGCAAAGGTAACGGAAGGCTTTCGTCAGGAGCGCCACCCCCGAAAATCAATCTTATATGTGTTGATCTTCTGACGACGTGAAAAGCTACATTGACGGTCTCTTGGACGAAATCCGTCGGCTCAAGAGCCAGAATGCCCAGAGCGCGCCTAGTTCTATCAGGGACGACGTCAGTCAGATAACCACCCAGACCAACTCCAGTAGCTACATCGGCAACAAGGTGACAACGCCGTCTTCAGGGCGGGGAGGCAGCGACAATGAGGAGCCGCCAGAAGCCGCCACCCTAGAAGTGAGACCATGGTTCATGAACGCCAACGTCTTCCGCACCCCAATCCTCATCAGCGAGGTGGCGGACGCGGCCTTCACCACCCGCTTCCGCCAGGTCATTTCCGACCCCGAAGAGCCCCAACCAAAACACATCCTCAGGCTCAACTACGCCCCAGACAAGGAACTGATGACGCTCGTCAAGTCTGACATCCCGTGGCCCACGCCTTCAAGGTCTCGCTTTCTTGTAGAAGTCGCGCTCAAGTACGTCAGCAGACGGTACCACGTCGTCCGCCGCAGCTCCATCATGGAGAACCTGGAACAAAGTATCCACAACCCTTCGTGGGGAGACTTGATGCTTCGGTCGAAGCTGTGGGCGCTCTTCGCCATTGGTGAACTCTACTCGACCCGCTCCATCCCGTCGGAGAGGGACTTTCCGGGCATGGCCTACTTTGCGAAAGCTTCTAGGATACTCGGCCTGCTCGACGAGCGGCCTGGCACAGACTCCATTGAGATAATGCTCCTCCTTGTACGTCCAACTGTGAATCATCGACTCGTCATGTCACGGGTTCCTAACTGTCGCAGTCCTTCTATTCTCTAGTGCTCAATCGCCGGTACAGTGCCTTCGTCATGTCCGGGACAGCTATGCGGATGGCCATAGTGATGGGCCTCCATCTCAATATCCCAGAATCCCAGCTTCGTGACCCCGACCTGCGAGAGCACAGGAAGCGGCTCTTCTGGACAACGTACATCTTTGATCGTGTATGGGCCTCCAAGCTAGGTCATCCAAGCGCCATCCAAGATAACGACATTGGCGTGGATCTGCCCTCAGAACCTGTCGTCGGCCAAACCTTTGGCGCCGACTTTGACGATGCCGCATACCACATCGCCAACCTGCGTTTAGCGGCCCTCGTGACGAAGACTGTGCGCTCAATCTATGGTCAACGGAATCAGGGAGATGCCACGCTGTCAACCAGAGTGCAACAAGCCCTCAAAGACCTCCGGGCTTGGGTCGAGGATTTGCCCACCCACCTCCAGATCGATAACCCAGACTCTGGGCCAAAGCCCATATCCCTCCACCTGTCTTTCAACCAGGTAAGATCCTCCCCTCCTATCTCTTGATGGCCGTGCCGCACTGCTAACCAAAACAGTGTGCCATCCTGGCCACACGTCCCATTCTACTTCACATCTTGCGCACACAAGTCGCCTCATGGCCCTCATCATCCCCCATAACAGACGCACAGGTACCCGCCAGCGCCATCACCCTCTCCGAGGCCTGCATCCGCTGCGCCCGCCACTCCATCCGCCTCCTCACAGACTCCTGGATCGACGGCTCCTTCGCCACCTTTGACTACTTCTACACCCAGTACCTCTTCTCAGCGCTGACCATCCTCGCAGCATCGAGCCTCCTCGACGGTCCCGAGAGCAGGAGCGACAGGGAGGCCTTTGAGGAGTCGGCACGGTTCCTGTCCCAGCTGCGCGACGCCGGCAACTTCGCCGCCCAGGAGTACTGCCACCACGTCGACGTGGTGAAGGCGGACCTGGACAAGGTGTACGCCAAGAGGATGGGTCTGGCGCTCGGGGAGCAGCATACACGGGGCCTGGCGGCCGAGGACATGTCGTCGCGGTTCGCGGGGGTTGGCTCGGCGATGTCGCAGTTTGGCCCCGCGCCGATGCTGCCGGCGCACACGACGGCGGGGATGGCCCTCACGGAGCCGTCTCTGGAGGAGCTCCTGGCTCAGCCCGTGCTGGATTTGCAGTTTTTGGAGGCCTCGTTCTATGATGACCATCAAGGACTGTACTGGCCGGACTTTAGCACAGAAAACTGGAATGATTTGGCATAGATACCCCAGTCATACACGCAGGCGTTAGATTCATTCATAGCAATTGATTGTAGATAACACTTTTCCCCTTCAGTCCTGATGACTTGAGAGACCTTTTCACATTGAGTGAACAGCAGATAATTCATAATTGGAAGGATTCATATTAGGTTCTATTATCAGGGTACCACACAGGCATCGGCCGGAGGTGGATTCTATAAGGAAACTCTGCTCAATAAAGCCTGTTTCGAGCTCAAACCGAGACGCCGCCCACGTACAACTCCATCCCCTCGCCCAAGCCGTGTACTACACAGCAATAGCATTATCAGACTCAACGCCATCCCGGTAGTGCCTGCTGGACACCTACTGAGCGTCCGGCATAGGTGGTACGGCCGCCTGTTGCTGTGGTCAGCCGTCTGCTGCTGTTGGTCGCCCGTCTGCTGCTGTTGGTTGGCATTCTGCCGCTGTGGGTGGTTCACGTAAGGCAGGCTCTCGCTGTCGACGTGATCATTAGCCATCACGGGGCTGACGCCGGGCCTTCTGTGCAATCCATCCTTGCGGTGTCGGTGGATACCGACGATGTGAAGTATCAGGGAGATGATGAAGGAGAACCTGTGTGCGCATGGTCAGAGTCTTTGGCTAGTGTTGGGGGATGTGAGATGACTCACACGAGGAGGAAACCCATGACAATCACAACAATCAAGCGGGAGGCGATATCCTTATTGCCTGCTCGGTAGGCTTCCGAGCCCTTGATGGCGACCCAGACGGCCAGGATGGAGATGGGAACCATGTTAGGGAGGAAGATGATGTCAAACGCGAGCACTACCCAGTCTGATTCCGACGCAACTGTCAGCATGGTGCTTTCATGAGAGGCAGAGGAGGACTTATACAATTGTAGAATCTCGACATGCAGTAGTAAGAGACGAGGTGCCAAACGGTAACGATAGTGGCGATTGAGCTCTTTGCGAGACGGCGCGTTAGTCGACGTGGAGCTCCTTCGGTGAGGCGTGCTGCTGGTACTTACGAAGACGAGCAAGGCAATCCGTATTTGGGAGCGCTCGTGATTCTCGATCAAGCTCATCGCGCAGACGACGAGGAGTGAAATGGTGAGGGCAAGCTGGAGGAACCTGAAGACCATATAGCCCTTGGGAAAGAGCGGGATATGCTCAGAGTCGGGAGTCCGTCTGGAGGCATACTTGTCGCTGTTCTTCATGTTGAGGATATTTGTACGATGATCTGGCGATGATTTGACGACGCAGAGGAGATTGAGAGTTGTTGAGTTTGTAGTTGTAGAGGGAAATGATCCAGACCAGTCGAGTCAGAAAGAGAGAATAAAAGGGACGGAGGAAGAAGTCCCAGAAGGCAGGAAGCAGACCCAGAAGCCGCCCGCCGTCAAATACACATGATCTGATCCAGCAAGTGCGGAAATGGAATGGGAAGGCGAAGGGAGACACTCGACCCTTTGGGTCGCTGTTCACAGTCTCGATGCTTTGGGCCTCCTTCCACCAGGGAAAATGGGGCAAAGTGGAAAACATTCCTGGCAGGCGTGTTGACCTGCTCTTTCCCACGACGCGCCACGGAAAGCCACCGATGGCACGGACAGGCAGGCAGGCACACATGCACTGCGATTGCTGACAAACGTGATGGTGTTTGCGGGTTCGAGAGAGGATCACTGAAGCTATTCGAGGCGCCAAGGGTCAAGGAACAGGAAGCTGGGCGGACGATCGAGCAAGGAAGCCTTGGTAAGGCTGTCTTCGGAGAATTCCAAGGTAACGAACCAAAGGACTTCGCAGGAAGTATGTTCAATGTCGAGAGTGATAACCACGCAATGTTGTAGGCGGCAGAGAGACGGCTCAGGCGGCATGAAAAACCATTGCTATATGTCGGCCATGGGTTTGGCCTGCACTGGGGTTGCAACAATCATCGTCTTTGAAGAATCCACTGCATTCATGAGGAAAGTAGCCGTTCTTGTGGTTTTGCGTGGCCGGTCTCCGAAAAGAATCACGTGTGCATGGGTTTGAGGTTCCTGTTGTTGAGGTATGAATACCGCCTGGAGATTTGCCAATCGCTGGCAGATATTGAAATTGGCAGTGGCGGTGTGATTCAATTTTTGACTGAAAGTAATCCAAAAAGGTTTGCTTGACAGACCCAAATAATGTTCATTCTGTGGTGATGAGCTCGCTATCTGTCGTCTAGATCCTCCTCCACGCGTGTTTGCCAGATCCAATACAGCTAGAAAACACTGCCACATCCAAGTGAAGCCATAACTAGCCGCGCCAATTTTCACCTCAATCTCAACTCCACCAGTACAACTATCAGAAATATCCCACAACATGATATATCTCTCCCTCTTCACTCAGCCTCTGTAAGGCCTTCCGTTGTTTCGTTACACTTGCTAAGACCATGTTTGGGTGCAGGAGGGACCCTTCGATGGGCGTTCCTCAGCCGCACCCAAGCTAGATCCAAGAGCGGTCAAATGAAAGTCTAAGCCGCTTTCCCATGGGCCTGCATGGTATCAAGTAACCGCGAAATTGGAGTGTATTCGCAGTGATGATCGGTGTCGAAAGGATTTGTCTCGTCTCAGAGCTTCGAAGTTGGGACGGCACGTATTGTCAACGGGCAAACAGGTGAATCTGCGACCACCAAACTTCGTTGTAAAAAGCCTTGTCCTGTTTTTCGTGGATTCTCTGAAAATTCAAAAGGAGACCGTTGCAACAGGAAACAGAGGCGCATCTTCTGTTTCTGAGAGTCTGTCTTGAAAGACGCCATAGGCAACGAGAAGTCGACCCGTTGTGACTTCCTCTCGCAACATTCATCTCTCCCCAGGAACCCCGAAAACGGGCTCCCGAAAACGGCAGGTACGCTAGGAAGAAACAGGGTTGATGGCGATCGGCAGGCATGAAAGGTTGGACGAACGGTTTCAACGTCCCGGTCCTCATCGGCACGTGCCAGCATCAGCGCAGCAGTGGATTGTCTGAGGTCATTGACGTTGTCAAATTCAACCACAATTGCCTTCCGGCACGTGCATAAGGCCGTATGTTTTTTTCGATTTTGAAAGGAAATCGACATGAAGGAAAGACACCTCCAGAAATGCCAGTCTGCCTTCACCGTTCCGCCCTGATCTGCGACCGATATCCGTGTCGTGTCGTGATCCCCCCGCATTGTGCAGTTCAAGCTCCAGCGGGGGACATCGGGTGTTGCCACGCCTGGTAAGCGATGTAGGCTTGGTACGAGCTGACGGCCAGCGAGAAGAGTCCCAGGAAGACTGCGAAGAGGACGCCGATCAAGGTTGCAAGCATCATGCGTCGGGTGCCGATGTGTCTGTCAAGCTGGCGTTCCAACAGACTCCTGGGCTTCGGGTTGAGTACTTCGTGGTGGAGATCCTCAAGTCGCTTCGCCAGGTGAACGAAGCGGACCGTCTCTTCCCCGTTGTTCTTGATCGTGTCGAACTCGACGTTCTGAATGTCTGGGTCGAAAGCCCCGCTCTTGACGAAAGATGCCAGCATCTTTCGGGACTTCCTGTCCGAGACCGGGAACAGAACGCCCTGCAGGGATTCCAGGACCTCCAGCATCAACTGGCGGGGAAGGGCTCCTCTGCACAATGGAATGTCAGTCATCTGCATGTAATGGTTTCGATGGGGTTGTCTTACGCTTTGAGAGCATCTTGGACCGTGGAGTTGCTGGGTAGGCTCCTCGTGAGTCGGAGGTGCTCCTTGATGAAGCCAGTGTAGTGGAAGACCTCGAGAGTCATGGTCTTCCGGTCGAGCTTGAGATGATCCCGGATGTCGTCAGTCGGTCGAATGGACAGACCGAGTGTCTTTCTCAGCTTCGTGGCTCTGAGATCGACCTTGGTGTCTGCGGTCCCAAGCTGATCAGGGAAGCCGCCAGCCTTGGGCCGATCGGAGCCAAAGAACCTCTCGACGAACTTGCTGAGGGGCTCCGCATTCTTCCATTCGGAACTGGGGTGGCCCTTTTCCAGCTCGTCATCCGAGAGGTCCACCGCGGAGCAGTCGGTCATGAAAGCAATGCGGACTGCAGTCTCGACAAGCTCACGATGGCCGCCGTCCAGTTCCTTTGGAACAACATCGGGATTCGATCTCATGTGGCTGAGGATCTCCTCCAGCTTGGTGATGGCATTCTTGTCGAATGCCTTGTCGTTGCGGATGGCAGCATCGCAGAATCGGAAGTAGCTTTCCAGACGGCTGCCCGAGCACGGGCAAGCCTCTGGTGTTTTCTCTAGGCAGGGCGGAGACAAGACCGGCTTCTCGCTCTGATGCGTATCATGCGAGACGGTCTTGTGCATTGCTTGCTGGTGGTCGGGCATTGGAGTCGTGTTGTTTGTTGTTGTCTGAATCATGAGCTTGAGATTTTCGAGACGGGATTTCGAGCCTCAATTATTCACGGCCAGAATCTCAATTAGTCAACATGCGTGGTCATAACGCATTGCCCAATGTCGTTCGACGAGTGGTTGGTCCTCCTCACTGAAGAACCACACCCACTCGGCCATCCAGTAGAACATCGACAGCACCACGAGGCTAGCCCCGTTTCCCCTTGCCCAATTTCCCAATCGGACTGGGATCTAGCGGTGAGCTTCAATTGAGTCCGGGTGATTGCCTCGTCTTCCACCACGTCGAAATGCCTCGTGGTCCAACGCATCACGAGACCCACAGTTTCCATCCCCAGCGCTTCGACGAAGCCAATCACCAGCACCGCGGAAACAGGGGGACAAACCAGCACCCTGGCGTTTTCTCCTCTGCATCCCCATCGGTGCAGGTTTCAGCCCAGAACGGCAACGATGCCAGCACATCTGCTTCAGCGGAGCTTCGGGCAACAGACGGAGAATCCCACGAGAGTGTGACTCTTCAGGAGAATGGCATGGACGAAGAGGAAGCTCAGGATCCGGGGTAGACCCGCCCCCATCGACGCCCAAACTGGACTCGGGAATCGCTTAAGGACTTGAGGTTTCCCAACAGCCAAAGAATGACGAAGGTTGTGCTGCTACGGCACTGTTGACGGACGACGTTCTTGCGGTGAAGGCATCGAGAGGTAGCTCGGCGAGACCGATTCGATGTCCGCTCTCGTCCTGTCTCCGTTCGACGCAGATTCTTCAGTGCCTCGAAAAGTTCGCTCGTGTCATTGCGGCAAGGAAAGGCCTCCCATCCCCGATATGGTAGGCCGTCGTTCTCGGCCTACGAAGACTTCTTCAGAGCGGCGGCTATCGTGTCGTCCAGGAATAGCTTGCCAGAGACGAAGACCTAGTGTGGAGCCTCGTTGCGGCCCGAAGAACCCTGGACCGTCCACGACGCCATGTGGAGACATCGTGGAGACTTCGTGGTTGTCAACTCGGGCGGGGAGACAGCCTACGGGCTGACGTATGGTCACGATTGGGAAAAGCGCCAGGAACCAGATCTCCACTTCCCGAGGGCTCCCGATACCTAGAACTTGGGGGCTGGACGACGAGAGCACCGCGTGAGCGATGGGGGCCGACAACGCAGGCGATTCTGAGGCGTCCAATTCAACGAGGGGGCTTCTGGAACCTGTTGGAGTGACCAGGATGAGTTCAGGATCACGTCAAGGTCGGAATTGAGCCAGGGCGTCCTGTCAATTGCTAGTCGAGGCGAAGTCGGTGAGCAGAAACGAACATGGGCGATTGCGGTTTGACTCATTCCGCCAGAATGACGGAAGTCACCCGGACTTGTCGTGTGGTTCCTTCCCATCAAGGCTACCACAACACACTGGGCACAGCCTCGGTAGCCGATTATTCAACCGTACCTTAGTTAGCCATGACCAGCTTGGGTGATGTCTCCGGGTACGTGTCCGTGGCCTTCGAGGGGCAGGCGAGATACGCGAGAAGAAAAAAAGGCCCAATTCAACTCAACCACCGGGGATCGAACCTACGAGAACCCGAGGGCTTAATGCATGCCCAGTGTTTTTGCACCCTATCTTTGACTTGCCGCTGGGCCAAGACAGCCTCGGAATACGTTTGCCCAGAACTGTTTCGCAAGATGCCAAGGTCCCTTATAGAGGTTGCAGCACAGGCAACAAACTTCCAAGATAGCTGGACTCCAGCGCCTCCTGCGGCTCTCCACACGGTTCGAATCGATACAGTCTTTCGTCCAACACGGAGACAATTTGCGGCTCTCCGCCGAAAGATTAAATCTTCGAACATCGCTGCAAGTGATCCAGCCGACGAGCAAACTGGATGCAACTGGTCCACAGAACAACCTCGCCACGCCATGTACAACATCGCAGCTGATCAGCAGCTTCCTCCATATTCAACGTGAATGCATTGTTCTCAAGTTAACGCCGCGTCTGCGGCAGGGTATCATGCGCATCCTCCCCTACTTCCTCGCCCCCATCGGCCCACGCTTCGTCCCCGCCCGACTCAACAACTCCACATTCTGGTTCAGGTTAAAGTCCCCGTTCGCCTCGAACCAGAACAGCATCTCCGGCTCAGGGCCTGTCCTCTTCTGCAGCGGCGGCTGTTGCTGCTGCTGCCCTCCCATGACGACATCTTCGTCTCCATCTCCCTCGTCGTCCTCGCTATCTTCGTCCTCCTCCAGGCCCCTCTTGAGCCCCGTCCTCACATTCTCGACCCCCTTCTCGCGTTCCTCCTCTGTGTACACATCGCCTGCCTCCTCAAGAACATATTTCTGTACGCGCTCGACGGTCCACGAGCGGACTACGTGCCACACCTCCTCCAGCTTAGCCTCGCCATCCGCCGTGACGCCGTCACCCTCTCCCTCCCCGCGGAGTTCCCGAGTCGTCTCGCGGCCGCGCTCGACCCACTCCTCGACGCCGGGTTCCAGTTTCTTGCGAACGAGCTGGCCAAGGATATGCTCATGGGTACGTCCCGGGAACGAGACGTCTGGGAAGACGTGCAGGTGCTGGAAGACGTGGATGTTTTCGGTCAAGTTTTCGAGGAGGTTTTGCAGGTTGCGTAGGAGGATCTGGGATTGGGCTTGGAGAGAAGATCTGTGGGTTTCAGAAAGTTAGTTAATGCGCATATCAAGAGGCATTATATGAAGGAGGAAAAGAGCCTAGCTGAGAGGAAAGCTCCGTCGAGGGGATTGTAAACATACGGAGGCGGGAGCGGATTGCTCTTCAGCACGTCCATCTTTAGACCTTGAATGCTGTTAGACAACTGAAAGAGACGCTGACGCGTCTGTTCAATTGCCTTAAACTCATCGGCGGAGATGCCGAGTGCGTTGGGCTTCTCCATGATCGCGCTTGCCGTCGGGTGTGTGAGAGGAAGGGGATCGACAATCGAGAGGGCTTGCTGTGTTTTTACGGTCGCGGTTGCCGCCACGGATTATACTCCGGTCCGTAAAGCTGGTGTGGAAAAGATCAGATGTGATTCAGTCACCAGAAGCGTTGTGACCGATGGCAGCGTGGTTTGCGACAGCTCGAAGCCGCAGAGTGGTGTTGCATAGCGAAGGTCAGAAGAAGGGTTGCGGTTCCAAGAAGCTCAAAAAACCGCCGGGAAGGTGTGGGTCCACTAGCTCCGCCTTCGGCTGGGCGGTGACCCCAAAGATGCAGGGGCAAGGATCCCCGCTGTGTGTGACAGGGATGACACCACCTTCTCCTCATCGAAGCTCTAGCCAGTGAGCCCTCACCATTGAACTTCCATACATGTCACAGGCACAAACTTCTTCTCTTCAGATCCCGCCTTCAGACGAGCACGGCAGCACCTCCCAAACGGCGGTATCGGGCATTCCTAGGCGAAGCTTACCTGAGACTCAACAGAATTACAAACTAGCTCTCACTGTAGCATTGCACTCCATTTGGAACCGTGGTTGCAATATATATGTGATTGTAGACAATTTGCTATTTGGGGTCTGCTGCTCATGACCCTCGTCAAAAAAGATGATATACAGAGGAGCATGATCCGTTTGGTATCTTTGCTCAAACGCTATGATTTGCAATGTGGGCATCAGCGAAAGAGAAGAAATGCGTGGCTAGCTCCCATGATATATCCGAACGCCATCCCAACAATGCATTTTACATGGTCATCATCATTAAAAGTCGTCCAGAAGTATTTACTGGCCATGAGATCCAGCTTGGTCAACCAAAACGCGGTGTCCGGCAACAGCGGAGCCAATCACCCTGCCGTACGTGTCTACAGCCGGGTAGCGGGCGCGGCGCTCAAGGTCGTCGAGAGGAATTTGGGAACGGATGTACCTTTGAGAGTTCATTAGTATTGGACATCAAACTCAATTCCTGGGTGACTCACTTCGTTCTGCCGTCGTCCTCGGGGTTGTGGTCCCAGCTGGTAAAAGCACCCTTGGTCAGAGCAGACCACACAAGGCGGCGCTTGCGCTGAGACTGCAGAACCTCCTCGGTGATGGCGTCAAAGTCCCACTTGCCCTTTGTCTCGGTGGCATACTCTTCCAGCTTGGCCTTGGCTTCCGCTTCGATGGCTTTCGGGGCCTTGCCGGATGCCAAGTTGACGAGCTCCAAGGGGTCGTGCTCGAGGTTGAACAGCTGCGTGCCATCGGCTGGGCAGTAAATGTACTTCCAGGGACCCTCGCGAATCATCATCAGTGGGCTGACAGTGCCCTCGCCGGTGTACTCGGCGTAAACCTTGTCGTGGCCCTCCCTGCCCTGAAGATGGGGAAGCAGCGAGACTCCGTCCATCGGCAGGCCGGGCAAAGGCTTGGTGCCAACCAGGTCGCACAACGTGGGGAGAATGTCCAGTGTTGAGACATTCTGGGTAACACGGTGAGGCTCAAACTGCTTGGGGTGGCGGACGAACAGAGGCACTCGGACAGACGACTCAAAGTAGCTCATCTTATACCACAGACCACGCTCGCCAAGCATGTCGCCGTGGTCGCCGCTGAAAACGATGATAGTGTCATCCTCTAGGCCGCACTTCTTGAGCACGGACAGAAGTCTTCCAACGCAATCATCAACGTAGCTCACAGCTCCGTAGTAAGCCCGTCGTGCCCGCTTGATCTGGTCATCGGTGAAATCGTAATCCCACAGATCGCAGACCTTCATGAGGCGCTTGCTGTGGGGATCTTGTTCTTCCTTGGGAATGCGGACCTTGGGAAGGGCAATGTCAACGTCCTCGTAGAGATCCCAAAACTTCTCCTCAATGGTGTACGGTCGTGAGGGTGAGTCAGGGACACCGTCAGAGCGAAAGGCCGCTTCTTCTCGGGGTCCTCTCGGACGTGATCGTACAAGAACTGGGAGGATCTGTACATGACCTCTTCGTCGTAGTCCAACTGGTTGCTTCGCACACAGGTGCCGGCTTGCAGAATGGAGCTGGAGTTGTGGTACCACTCAAGCCGGGTATCGGGCTCATCCCAGTTGACGGCCCAGCCGAAATCGCCTGGGTATGTCACTGGTGAGGCGGGTCTCGTAGCCGTGCAGCTGGTCTCCGATGAAGTGCATCTTGCCAGCTAGCGCCGTCTGGTAGCCCTTCAGCCGCAGGTAGTGGGCGTAGGTAGGAATTTCGCTGGAGATCTGAGCAGCGTTGTCATACGCGCCAATCTTCATGGGCAGAAGCCCTGAGATCAAACTCATGCGGGATGGCGCGCAAAGTGGTGAAGGGCAGTAGGCCGAGTCGAACTGGACGGACTGGGCAGCTAGGGCATCAAGGTTTGGGGTCTTGATCTGAGATTCCGGATTGTACATCTTGAGTTGAGGAGCAGCGAGCTGGTCGGCCATGATGAAGAGGATGTTGGGCTGCTTGGCCGGTGCGGCGCCATTGCCATTGGTGTTGGCCGACTTGCCAATGGGCTGGGCCAGAGGCGAAGAGGGGAGGGAGTTGAGGTCGGGAGCCATTTTGCTCACGGACGCCAACGGGCAGAAGAGAATGGACTCTCGGTGTGGAAGCACGATGCCTTGGAACAATAAGAGGTTGGTGATGTGTGCCTGACTGGCGTGAGATACGGGCAGACAAGTCTGGAAGGCAAGATAGGCGGTCAAGACGATGACAACGAAGTCGGTGGGTGTTGGATGGTGATGATAAGAACGGGTAATGTTTGTTGTAAGTGGCCAAGGGCAGGGGCAAAGGCAAAGGCAAAGGTAAAAGCTTCAACCAGCCGAACTTTGAAGATGATGAGACAGAAAAGGGAAGAGTCAGTCGACGTTGTATGTGGGAGGCGCCGTCATTTAAAAAAAATCGGGCGTTGCTTGGCTCAAGGGGAGGGCGCGCGAGGGAAAGAACGATTAGTCCACACCACAGTCACAGACGGGAGTCCATGTCCCTCCCCTCGAGAACCATCCCCGGGGCCCTGCGTGTCCGATAGGAAAGAGCGGCGGGACGTGGAAAAGGATGCCAGGCGTGGACGAGAGAGACAGAGCGCCAAACGGGGCGCGACGCTATGCAACCACAGTATCTATGCAACTATGGGAAGTGTTTCGGATACAGAGATGATTGAGGTGTGGTGCTGATAAGGATACCCCAGACAGCGCTGCTTCTCACTCAACCCACCGTGGCATCGCCTGAACTGGCCCGCCGGCTTTGTGGAGCTTTCCCGACTCATGCAATGTCACGGGGGTGCAGCTGACCAGTGTTCAAAATCCACGCCCAGAAAAAGATGAGCAACTCCCGTCCCGTCCAGCCAGTCCAGTCCAGACCTGCCCTCACCCTCACCTGGCGCAATCAGTCGGAGCCCAACGCCGCCCGCCAATTTCTGTGTCCACGGTGTGCAACTTAGGTAATGTGGGCAAGTCATCAAATGTCTGCTGCCAGAGACCCTCCGACATGCTCTGCCCTGCCTGCTTCTTCGAGCTTCTCCCTGCTTCGTAATGGTCCTTCATGCCGCTACAGCACGCGCTAGTCCGCAGCTCGGTCCCCAACGAAGACAAGTCGTCGCATGTGTCAAAGATGGCGCATTTCGATCAGCCTATGGCGAATTGTCCCAAGCGGAGCATCTACCAGCCAGTCACGAAGCTTCCAAGCCTCCCAATACTTGCAGCATATCGATTGTCTCGCGGCATAATCTCCGTGTTGCCGTGTTTGCATCATAAAGAAGCAACATCTTCCCCGTCCGACTCCAATTTAACAACAGCTCAGCGTCAAAAGCTCCTTCGCCATCTGGCTAGACGCGGTGCGTGGTCTGTCAGTCTGTGCTGTTTTCCCCCCTTCATTACGATGTGCGCCAGCGAGGCGATAGATGGCGGTGTGAAAGATCTACCACAAACAGAAAAGCTGCGAAAGCCCAAAAAAACGGTCGGCTAGACCTTCTAGAACAACAAGCATGGGCCTGCCTGTCGCCCGTCTCTCGTGCCTCTCCCATGATCAGGCATCTTGGGATTGGTACCCCGGCGACTGACACCGACCCGGCCGACGGCTTATGCTTCAAGCAGGAATATCGTTCTCTGTACCGCCTAAGGTGGTACGGATACCGGCGGATGGACGGATTACACAACCATCCAGAGGCACTACGTCGTCTTCCCTGCTACTTGGACCCCTGGATCTCGACCACTAAACCGCAATCGCCCACCTGCATCTGGACAATTACCCAGAGACCAGTGCCCAACCTGCATAAGCGTCGCTCAAACCCATGTCAGGCTCTCCTCCGATTAGCTGGCATCATTGGACAGATATGCTTGACGTGCGACGAGGGTACACTGAGAATTTTTCTTGTCAACGTCCTCTCTCATGAGGGGTTGTGTGGTTGCGTTCCTGTGCTGCCGTCCTGCGTGCACGCGATCAAAATCGCGGAGGACGCCGTTTGCTCGTCAACTACACCTCCACAGATAAGACCGGAAGACAGGACAAGCGAAACAAGCCGGCACCATGGGTCTCGACCGAGATATCAAAGCTGCCCACTTAGCATCAACTTGATTGTCAAGGATGTCTCCATTCCGCATCTCTGGGCTCTCCACGGCCCCCGAAAAAAGCCCCATTATACGCATGTAGGGTAGGACACACGACACCAACGCCGTGGTTACGAATTGCAGTGAACGGGGCGGCTTCTCTCTCCAGACTCGCTCGGTGTGGGCGGGAAACGGGCCTTCGGAGCAACAGCCGATGTCGCCATCGCGACCATCCACGTCTTCTCTGGGTTTTGCAACAGCGCCCCTGAGATTTCGGCGGGAGGCATTTCTGGGCCACATCTCGCAGCCGATCTTCAAGGGCATCGCGATTCCACCATCGAAGGGTGGAAAATGTCGTGATGGCGTCCAGCTCCGACTTGGAGCCGCCTCCAACCCCGCAATTGCGGGGTTACCTTCACGGCTGCCCGGTCACGCCATTGCCTTCTTTTCTCTCGCCTTACCGTGAGACGTGGAGCATCTTGCGCCGCACTGCCAAAAAGACCGCCTTTCTGAATCATCTGGCTTTTAACCCATGCTTGCTAAGCCAAGGAGCGTGACGCACGCGCCAGCTCGCCGTATTCGAAATCTGATTTCTACTTTTACCGCTGGCGAAGGTGGCCCCGGCGTCCATCCCGTCAGCCATGCCGCAATCACATCATCGCACTCCGTTATTGCTTCATCAACTAAAACAGCGGAATCCGAGTCAAATTGCTTTCGATTCGTTTCATCATCGACCAAATCCATCCATTCGCCTGCAGGAACAGCGCCATCAAGGCTCCATCTTCCCGAGCTTCCATCAAGGGATGCGAGGATCACAAAATGCCCGGCGATCCATCCACGGGTTTTTTTTTCGTTGCCCTGCTCTTCCGTCCGCTCTGCCCCGGTGCCCCCCAGCAGTGCCATGGCTCATCTTCGTTTTCGGCTGTCCTCCTCCTCGTCACTCGCGCCCCTTTACAGTCCGCCTGCATAGCATTGGGTGATCATCTGATGGTCATCACTCCCCCGTCTCACCCAGTAAATGCATAAATGGCGTTTTGGAATCAAAGACGGTCGCCGCCTTAGGTGACTGAGGTGCAGCTATCCTGCCACTCACTGGCAAGCAGTGACTGGGCTAGACCTGCTGCGCTTGTGTTCCCCGAACATCCCGCAACACGCATATCACGCCAAGCTACTTCGCGCTGCGCCTCCCAAGCAAACCAGACGCACATCCCGAACCTGGCCGCTCGCTTCAACCTGCATCAGACAAAGACAACCACCAGTCCACCTCCAACAACCCACTCACCGAGTCCCGAACCAAGACAAGCCCAGGGGTCCTCTCCCATGCCCACCATCCTGCATCGCGCGCCAACGAACCCAACCTTCCCTCGTCGAGAAGGCTGACAGATTATGCACCAATCCAGCACATCTCCGTAACAGCGAAACAACTAACACCAAACATCCCCAGACCTTGCATCTCCCCCGTCACCCAACCCAGCCGGCGCTGCCCCTCTTATGAACCAAGTGGAATATGATAATCAACCAAGCAACACAGAAAGTCCGTCTGAAATTCTTCCCGTGAATCGGCCATGGCGGCTTGCGATCGATGATCGGCCTAGAACATCACGCCCCCCTTTATTCTTGCCCACACGGCTATCGCAACCACTCACACTCTCTTCCCCCATCTCCCTCCCTCATCGTCCGTCACAGCCCCGCCCGCCTCATTATGGTCTTGGCTGGATCCCTTGTCAACGTCAGCGGTAGAAAAATCCTCCCACCAGGAATTCCCGTCCAGAGGAGCCGCAACGGCCGTCCTCTCGTGATCTCGTGCCCTCACCAATAGCATCCCATTATCCTTACCCCGGATTTCCTTCATTTTCATCATCTCAAGTCTCGAAATAGGCCTCACATGACCACCCCTTCGCGTTTCGCCGTCGAACGCTTGGCGCAAAATCCACAACAACTCAGCTCACGCGCGCACCCAACGTCCACAAACCTACAAGGCTGTCACGCTGGGAACGGTAGAGTGTAGTGGGGGAAAGCGTCACCACCCCCTTCGATCAACTAAACGAACCACTCATTTTCAAACACATTGTACACGTTTCCTTCAAGCTCCAGAAACTCTTTTTTTTTTCTCCTCTTCCAGTCTTCCAAGTTCATTGATCCAAAAAATGGTGGTGTCCAGGGCGTACGGCCAGCGTCGGCGGGGGGGAGGGAGCAGTTGCAAGTGCATTAGCTATCTATCGCACGTATCACAGCCACTCATCTTCAAACACATTGTTCACGTTTACGCATCGGCCACACACATATCACATGCACAGAGATATTCAACAATGCGGGTTAACATTCAAAAAGGTATCAACTAGTTAAGTAGCATAGTTCTCGCCGCTCTTAGTTTCGCGTGCGACATATGCATCCATCCAACCCCGTCCCATTCCCATTCCCATACCCATTCCCATCCCGTTCCCAATGTCCCTTGCCTTCCGCTGCCGCCGCCGTCGCCTTCTCCCCAGGCCTTTCTTTCTCCCCGCTTCCCCTAGTTCGGCAGTCCTCCTTCACGCCACGTTGGGAATGGGCGCGATCCTCTACAACACCCAACGAATGTCCGTGCGTGTGTTGCCGTTGTCGTTGTGTTTGTGTGTGTTCCTCATACATACCTACTCCTACAAGCAATGTCTCTCCCAGTTGATTGAATTTTTGTTTTCCCCGCAATGCAATCTTCAAAAAGAAAAGGAAAGGAAAAAAGGTAAAGATGAACGAACCCGCCCTCGCCTTGCTGTGTCAAGTCAACCCAATATGCGGCCCAAGTAACATGCTTCGTTTTGATGCATCCCAACGAAGAGGGTAAGAGAAAAAGATCCGCACGCCCGCGACACCGCTCCATGCCCAAGTCATCCCGTCAAGCCATGTCTCATTGCTGTTTATGTTGCTGCCACGCGCGCTTGTTTATTGCGTGCGGTAAAATTTCTTGTACAGAAGATGCAGCAACAAGTTGACGTTCAGCTTGAGGTTGCCTTCGAAGAGGTTCATGAACTGGTGGGCCTCGAACTGAGCCTGCAGAAGACCCTCGATCGGTATGGAGGCGTTGGCTCCTGGCATCTGGATATGGCCACGAGAGCCCTCGAGGTTGAACACACCAACCTCATCGCAAGAAATGGTGAGGTTGACTCTCTCCCAGTCGGTGACGCCACTCCAGCCGACGAGCACGCCTTTCTCTGCGAGAGCCCGAGCGCTATATTTGTAACTGCCAAACTTGGGGACCCGCCCGCTGCGTTCCAGCTCGCGCTGATGGTTGTATTGCTTGGTGAACGGAAGCAGGAACCGTTTCTTTCTGTTCATGACGAAATTTAGTCAGCCGATGGCGACACACTTGGACCGTGCTTATAATGTGGGGAGGTGGATGAAGGGGGGGAGATCCGTCTGGGGTCATCGTGGAACCAGTTGTGACAGTAGAAAATGACTTACCCCTTGTTCTTTTGCAGCGTTATCATGGCAGATTCAATGTAGTCGTCGTAGCTCTTGCGTTGCTGCTCGAGGTATTTGGCCTTCTCGTGAAGGTTGGAAAGGGTCAACCTGACGCCTTCGAGCTCACGCTGGCGTTGCACACGTCTTCGGCTCTTGGTCCTGATATCGAGGGCGATGGCGTTGAGGATGTCCTGGTAGTAGTTGTGCTTGGAAATTCTACCCATGTGCTCCAGTCTCATGATGTTCTCCAGCGCAGTCCGCTTGAGCTCGTAGTAGGACATGCGTGTCACGTCCACCATGTGGGCGTCCGAGTACGCGCCCTTTGTACTGTCTTCGTTTGAAAAGTCGTCGCGCAGGACCGTCAGCCACTTGTGCTCGTCTTCATCCGAGATCGGCTTGACCAGAATCTCAAGGAGGTTGGCGCCCGTCTGTACACGGATAATGTACAAGATGCATCGCTTCGTTTCCATGAAGAGTGCCTTAACCTCTGCATCTGGGTCTTCGACGTCGTGCAGCTTCGGTGTCAGGTACATTTGAATGTCTGATGATCCCGCCGCAAGCATCTCGTTCTCGTTGTTCTTGGCGCTACCGAGATCCTGCAAGATTTCACGAACGATGTCGTCTCGATTCGGGCATATTGACGGCAGCTCGCTAGCGACAAGGTTGTGGATGGCGAAGATGTCTGGCATTTTGATGTAAAGGGTGGGCTTGTGCTTCGAATACAGGTCGTTGAACTCGTCAATGTCAAAGTTCCGTTCGGCATCGGGAACAGAAATGAGGTCGTGGGTGATCTCCGCGAGACGCTCGCACGACTCCTGAACAAATGCGTTGAGGGGTTGCAGATAGATGTTCTCGCCGCCGAAAGGCCTGCTAGACGCGATCTGACCGAGGACCTTTGCAACCTCGCCCAGATTGCGCTTCTGGAGAGGGCTTAATTGCTTCTCAATGACACCGACATTCTCTGGTGAGGTAACCGCAGGCTGCAGGTAGAAACGCCAGACCCAGTTGGTGACAACTTGAAGGTGATGGTGTTGCGGATCCTTCTTGAATTGCTGGCAGAGATTCTCGTACATCTGTCGGCAAAGGAAGCGAAGACCGTATGGCATCTTGGGCAGAAGGTCCTCCAAGGCCAACAGGTATTGATCGCAAATCTCCCGAAGGTCGCGCAGATGGTCGATGAAGAGGTCTCTGGTCTCAGGGTCTTTGATAGCAACTTCACGCGGAACGTCCAGTGGACGCCGGCTTGGGCGGCCAGTCCGCAGCTCCTCGTTGTTGATGGCAGCTCTGTAAATCTGCAGGGGGTCGCTCTCAAGGTCAAGGGCGGGGTCTTCAACAATGTTATCGCGGACAATAGGGCCGAGAAGTTCACGCAAGAACTTGCGATCGCGAGGAGATCTGGTGTAGTTGCCAAGAACCTTGGTCCAGAAGTAGTTGCCGCGAAGGTAGTCCTGCAACGTTCTGCTGCTCTCCACCTCCTCTCTCATCGCTCTGGCGAGAAGCTTGAGGAGATAATACTCCTCACGCCGCTTCTGGGCATAGCCAAAGAGACCCATGATAAGATGCTCGATTCTCTTGCATTCTTTCTCGGGTGTTCCTTGCTCACGGATACGCTTGAACAGTCGCGCAAGATATTGTGGCTGAGTCTGAAGGTTGAAGAAGAGCTGCTGGTAGGATTCCAGCTTCTTGCGGGAGCTCTTGTTGAGGGCCTTCAAGTCGAAATGGTTGGTGGAAGACATGGAAGCATTGGCCAAGAGGCCGATTGAGCTACCGCCATAGTTGCTCTGGTGTCTCACAACTTCGTCCAGGGTGATCTTGTTCTTCACGAGGAGTGCGATCTTGATGTCGAGCTGATCGATGTACTGTTCGAGCATCTCGTTCTGACGGACTTGCTGAACCACCGTCTTGCGCATCCTCTCAAACTCGATCTCCTCGTTGAAATCAAAGTCACTGTCGTTGAGGAGATGCACGAAGTTCTTGACAGCGTTGACTGGCGGATCCTTGCCGTGAGTAAGACTCTTGTATGCGTCACCTTGGATCTTGGCTCTGACAAGACTTTGGATCTTGACGACCTTTTCCATGTTCTCCTTGAAGAAGCGTTTCTTTTCCTGAAACTTGGCGCGAACAGTAAAAGCCTTGGCGGCGGCCTGAATCTCGGTGATGGCTGCATCCTCGGCCTCGATGTTAGAGATGAGGTCAAAGACGTTGCCTCTCACCATCATGGCGCGGGCAAGACCCTGCAGTTTCTCAACTTCAGCGGTGTGGGACTGAAGCTCCTCCAAGAGTGTATGGTGCTGCTGGCGGTGCTGTTGGCCTCTGATGCGAGCCTGCAATTTGGTAATCTTGGGCTCGACACGAATGAGAGCGTCCTGGTCGGCAGCAATACGGCGTCGCTCAAGCGTGCCACGGGAGATGGATTGCAGATCGATGACAGCAGATTCGTGGCTGCTCAGCTCATCGAGCAATTGCGCGATATCACGACGTACGGCCCCGGCACGGATGTGAGCTTGAAGGTTCTCGATTTCCGAGGCGTGTTGGCCCAGTTCGGCTTTGGTGGCTGCGACGTCTGAGCGAACCGACTTGCCCCTGAACGCGGCTTGGAGGGCAGTCCACTGTGGTGCAAAGGCTTGGAGATGTTCTTGCTCCAGCGAAATCTGGCTTCTAGTCAGCAAAGCCCGAGCAGCAGCCTGCAGGCTAGTAATGCTGTCGACTTGTCTGTCCAGGAGGTGAAGGTCATCAGAAACGCGTCCTCTCAACAGCATTCCGCGAACTGCCGCCTGGAGGTCTCGAACCTCTCCAGAAGTCTGGACTGTCTCTTGCTGCTGAGTGACGAGCTCCTTCCGGACCAAGAAGCCCCTAAACGCTGCTTGGATTTCTCGAACGGGGCCGGCATGCTGAACCAACTGAGATCTCTGGTCTCGTACCTCGTCACGGACCTTCTTGGCCCGAATAAGACTCTGAAGCTCCAAGATGTCGGGCTCCAAACCTTTCCAGAAACGTTCTTTGTTGGCCATTCGGTTTCGAACGAGGAATCCGCGGGCAGTGCTTTGGAGATCGACAGCAAAACGTCTCATCTGAAGCCGGTAGCCGACGATTTGACGTGACCAATCAGCTCTGATACGAGACTGAAGATCGATGAGCATGTGTTCGGCGTCCCAAAGCTGCTGCATAGTATCTCCCAGGCGCATCCTCACAACAGCGCCGCGAACTTGAGCTTGGAGCTCCACAATGGACTCCTCGTTCTCTGCCAACTCGCGGTCGATCCTTTCATCTTCGGTCTCCTCTGGCTCCGGGGTCGCAGGCTCGACACCAAAATCAGCTCCCATATTACCGAAAGTGGGCATATTAACCCCGAGTTTATCAAGGCCTTTCTGCATGGCCTCAAGCTCATGGTGCTCAAACTCGAGCTGACCAACGAGGTTGCCAATGCGGAAGTCGACGATTCCTTTTCTGAATAGGAGCCAACTCAGAGCGTGGATGCAATAGATGACTTTAGGGATATTTTTCTTCTCGTATAAGTCGATCAACTCGAATCTGAAGAGGTCAGGGAGCTCGACTTCATCGAGGTATCGAAAGAAAATGGCAATGTTGTCGGAATGTCGGAATTGCAGCTTTTGGTGCCTAAAGATACGGAACCGACGTTCAGGGTTGAGAGCCTCGACGACCTCTGCGAGTGTGACTCCATCTCGGAGAGCTTCTTCAAGCTCAACAATAGGAGGAATTGCTCTGTGAATAATATCTTCGATCCACTCCTTTGCTTCACCAATATGGCAGAGATACTCGTAGGCCTGGAGGAACTGGCGTTGTTTGTCCATCCAATTTCTACCTTCCCAGCCATAGCCACCGGCTCGTTGGCGATTGCTATTCGGCTGTTCGGCTCTCTGTAGCCTGCGGCGGCCCCTAAGTCCCACCACCTCTTGTGCTGGAGAAGTGATTGTGAAATTTTCGGCGGATTCGGATTGAGCGAGCTTCGACAGGGTGCGGAGCTGGCTTGTTGATGACCGGCCAAGCTTTTCGAGATCCGGTCTGGCTAGTGCGGCTGAGTGGACAGGTGCCGGGGGTTCATGGGCGTGAGGAAGAGCAGCACTTCCTGCGCGGATGGTATCGGAGCGACTGAGTAGCATCGAGTTTGGCCGAATTGTGAGCGTTCGGGACAGCGGTGTGGGAGATGTGCTACCGTCATATTGGGCATGTGACAGCTTGCCAATGTCGACGGTTTTTGTGCGCTCGTGGCGAGGTTTGTGACGAGGAGGAGACGGTGTCGAGGGTGTCGGGGACGAAGGTGTGGATGATGTCGGGGCGGGAGCTTGAGCAAGCGGGCGAAGTGATTGTCGGGCCATAGAATAGAGGTTCTCGTCCTTCTTGTGGTCAAGATTCTCTCCTCCGAACGAGACGTGATGCAGACGGGAACCATCACTCTTGCCTCTCTTATGAGTGTATCCGCTGGAAACCGACGAAATCTGGGTGCTCGCTCGGCTGTTATCGGAGTATAGAGAGTACCCTGACGAGGCAACGGAGGAGGTTGTGGAGGACTGCCGATTGATGTTGCTGGGGTAGTCCAGAGTATGTGACTGTCTGAGAGGGTGTGGCCGGGACGACATATTGGGCGACGAAATGATTAGGATACCGGAGGAAGCCTGCGCTGAAGAATCTGTGGGCTCAGGAATTCGGATGACAACATTAGGGCGCCTTTTTCGGACGTCGTGTGGTATGCGATGAGTTGAATTATGTTCGACCTTTGGTCTCGGGTCCGGGTCGGGCGGACTATTGGTCTTCTCTCGAATCTATGGTGCTTCGAAAAGGACCAAACAAGACGTGAGCAAAGCTGGAAATTCCGGAGCGACCTGCGGCGGCGCTTTGAAGCGCGAGGAGGAGGAATGAAGTTCGGACTCGGCGCGCACTGCGCAAACAAAGAGAATAAGTCGACGGTTGATGGCGCTGCAAGTGCAACGTCAACAACGATGACGGGAAAGAAATATTGGCCTTGTTTGTAAAGGACGATTAATGATGGCAACCCACCAGCCACTGCAATTGACAAGCGTGGTCGCAATCTCGTCAACGACCAAGTGTGGGTGGGATGTTGGGTCGTTTGAAGGTCGGGCAATGGTGGATGGAGGGGAGGAGGGGAGGGAGACGGGACCTGATAAGGCAGTTTGTTTGTTTACTGCTGCAAGAGGTAAGCGGACTGCAACAACCAGCCCCCTTGCAACCAGGGTGTGTCCAACACTGAGTGCCCAGTCAAAAAAACGCCCAGAAATTCTGGTGGCTAGTCACTCGTGTGGCCCCTGCGTCGCACCCGCCTTTTTAAAGTGGAGACTTGTCGAGCGAATCTTCCGTTGCACGGCCCTCCGCCCCGCCTCCGCCCTCTGTCAATTGGCCTGTCGTCCGCTTTCTCTGGGCCTGGACTGGCGCTTCTGCGCAGGGCAGTCGCGAAGATGCCCAACATTGCAAGGTCGATGTGGACGACGGGATCTACCAGAACGTGGTTCAGGCACGTCCCCGGGGGATCGTGGATGAGCACGCCTCCACCGATTCGACACATGTCATTGTCTGCCCCATTCTGCTCGGCGACACGTCGTCCAGCCTGGCCTGGGTGCTGTCGTCCAAGAAACCGATATTCAACCTTGGACGGAACTTTTGGAGAGTTTTTCACCACCAGGGCAGAGCCTTGGGGCCAGGATGAGTGTAAGGCAAGAGATCATGTGAAAGCCGGCTGTGCTGTGTTTTTGACGGTTTCTAGTCCTTCCTGTTGCCAATGGTTTTCATTCACAGCAGGTGTGGACAGACCGATGAACACCACAGGTCAACCTACCTGGAAGTGCTCTTCAAGGCCATGGAAGCAGGCATGGCTCGTTTGCAAGACTTTGCGACTCAGCAAATGGGATCAGGCGTTTCGAAACAGCGTTTTCTAGCTTTGATAGTCCATTCAAAAGCCAGTGGCTGTTTTCCTGTTTTCTTTTCTTTGTTCCTTTTTTCGGTGTACTTGGTTCGGCCAATCAAAGCTCAGCATGGTTGTTGTGCTCCGTCAGAGAGCGAAAATTGCGGGAGACGGCGCTCGGCGCGCCATCTCTATCACCCGATTGAACTGACACACAGACAATGTGGCTCATGGCCGTGTGACATGAGCCGAGAGGACCGACATTTGTGGCTACTGCAACTAAAGCCACATTTGTGTCTTGACCTCGTGTGCAGCATACTACTGCACCAAGTGCCTCACCAGTTTCAACTAGACTCGGAGCAAACGAAAAAGTAAAACTGGACGAGACGTGAGGGTCGGAGTTCAACGCCGATGCTCTGGCTGTCCGCCCCTATTGACCGCATAGTGGTGGTGACTGGAACGGCTCTCCAGTTCAAGTAGACATGTTTGCCCTCCGTGTCAGGCTCAGCCCAGCAGATGCATTCAACCTGAGCAAGGGTTGTCCTGCATCTGTTGCTCTGGCCAACCAGAGACTCCAAACTCTGCAACGCGAGTCTCGAGCAACAGACGTTGTTTTTGCTTGTTGTCGTCCCCGAATCAAGAAACTTTACTCGCGTTGCCATGCTGCGTAAACAACCCTACAAAGCCCTTCTTGCTTCACAATGGAAAGCCCCATAGACTTCGTTTTCTTTTTCACAGGGTTGCTCTCAGACTTGCGTCATAGGGTCCAACGATTGCCGAGCTTAGCTAATCCACAGCTTTACTGTGCCTCTCTTAGGAGCACTGCTAAGACTCTTATTGATGCAACCCAAGACGCCAAACTCACCTAGGACGGAACGTACGCGCTGGTCCACGCATCGACCGCGTTCCAAAGCAGCTACAAGTTTTTACATGCAATTTGCAAGTGTGAATGCAATGCGTATGCAGCTTCCCTGGCAAACATGCGGCCAGAGTCGGTGAGATGAGGATAACCCCATTCAGGCTTCGGTCAGGCCATTCTTGGCACAGTGAAGCGGCCGTTGCATAGCTTGCGCCGCACTGTGGCTTCTCACCGCCTGCCCCTCCTGCCCCTCCATCCGCCGGTCGCGCACCGCGCAGGGTCCCGATCCCATTAAAAAATTTCCTGCGGGGTGTCGTCTCGAAGTTTTGTCCTCCTTCTTTCTTACGGGAAGAAGAGACCTATCCAACCTTAGTCTTCGAAATCGAGCTCAACTACTCTGTGTACTCTTTCGAAAGACTAGCAGTTCTTCAACTCCGTACTTTTCTTTTCTCGTCCATTATACCCCTTTGTTTTTCTTTGGAAGACGCTGAAAAAATGCCTTCCACCAACGGTATCAACGGCGCCAAGGTGCTGGACTCCAAGTCCGCCCTCCAGGTCCTGAAGGAGTACGAGAGCCGTGATGGCCTCGACATCAACGAGCTCATGGACACCAAGAAGCACGGTGGTCTGACCTACAACGACTTCCTGCTCCTTCCCGGCTACATTGGCTTCCCTGCCTCTGCCGTCACTCTGGACTCGCCCGTCACCAAGCGGGTCACCCTCAAGACCCCCTTCGTTTCCTCCCCCATGGACACCGTCACTGAGCACGAGATGGCAATTGCTATCGCTCTCCAGGGTGGTCTGGGAATCATCCACCACAACTGCTCCCCCGAGGCCCAGGCCGACATGGTTCGCAAGGTCAAGCGTTACGAGAACGGCTTCATCCTCGACCCCGTCGTCATCAGCCGCGACACCACCGTCGGCGAGGCGAAGGCTCTCAAGGAGAAGTGGGGTTTCGGTGGTTTCCCCGTCACTGGTCAGTATTTCCCTCGAAAAATTCTTCCTACCCCCAGCTCTACATGATTACAAACCTTTTCAATTATAACTTTCGTTCCACCAAAAGACGACCATGTCGTCATGCGGAGACACTTTACTATGATCCAAGCTTCTTCTATCCGAGAGAATTTGTCCACGTCTGTTGGCGAGCTATGGCTAACCACCATGAATAGAGAACGGCAAGCTTGGCTCCAAGCTGCTCGGCATCGTCACCAACCGTGACATCCAGTTCGAGGAGGACTCCAACCAGTCCATTGCCAACGTCATGGTCACTGACCTGATCACCGCCTCCTCCGGCATCGACCTTGTCGAGGCCAACAAGATCCTCGCCAATTCTAAGAAGGGCAAGCTGCCCATCGTCGACAAGGACTTCAACCTCGTCTCCATGATCTCCCGCTCCGACTTGAACAAGACCAGCACTTCCCCCTGGCCTCCAAGCTGCCCGACAGCAAGCAGCTCCTCTGCGGTGCCGCCATTGGCACTCGTCCCGAGGACAAGGAGCGTCTCCGCCTCCTCGTCGATGCCGGTCTCGACGTCGTCATCCTTGACTCCTCCCAGGGTAACTCCATGTACCAGGTTGAGATGATCAAGTGGATCAAGAACGAGTTCCCCGGCGTCGACGTCATTGGCGGAAACGTTGTCACCCGCGAGCAGGCCGCTACCCTCATTGAGGCTGGCGTTGACGGCCTCCGCATCGGTATGGGCTCTGGCTCTGCCTGCATTACCCAGGAGGTCATGGCCGTCGGCCGCCCCCAGGCCGCCGCCGTCCACTCCGTCAGCAGCTTCGCCGCTCGCTTTGGCGTTCCTTGCATCGCCGACGGTGGTGTCCAGAACGTCGGTCACGTCGTCAAGGGTCTCTCCCTTGGTGCCTCCACCGTCATGATGGGCGGTCTCCTGGCCGGTACCACCGAGTCCCCCGGTACCTCCTTCGTCTCCCGCGAGGGTAAGCTCGTCAAGGCCTACCGCGGTATGGGTTCCATCGACGCCATGCAGGACAAGAAGGCCGGCAACGGCGGCAAGGACAGCCAAAAGAGCAACGCTGGCACTGCCCGCTACTTCTCCGAGGGCGACAGCGTCCTTGTTGCTCAGGGTGTTACCGGCTCCGTTGCTCACAGAGGGTGCGTTTCCTCTCCGCTTTGCTGTACTGACAAATATGCTGACTGCGCCGCAGACCCATCTCCAAGTTCATTCCCTACCTGGCTGCCGGTCTCAAGCACTCGATGCAGGACTGCGGTATCCAGTCTCTCAAGGAGCTCCGCGAGTCTGTTGACAACGGCATTCTCCGCTTCGAGCTGCGCACTGCCAGTGCCCAGATGGAGGGTAACGTGAACATGGAGTCTTACGAGAAGAAGCTGTTCGCCTGAGAAATGGCGAGCAACAGCTTGAAATGATGATGTGATGGGAACATATATGGAAAATGGTCGAGGCAAAAGTTATTGGGTATGGATGGGGAAAAAGGAATTTACTCAAGAAAATGCGCCTTTCCTCCCTCAAGGGTATATACGCGCTACATAAGGGAAGGGACGGAAGCAGACAGTCTTGTTTAGGGCGGCAGTGCTTAAAAAGTCTTCAGCGGAGTTTTTGGAGTCTTACGGGCAGGCTTGAAGTGCCACAGTAGAGATGAAGCGTATTGAATACCACATCCCCCACACGGGGGCACGAATGAAGAATTTTCAACGATTACGAACAATGGTCATGTCCGATTTTCTGCCTGTGATGCTGTCTGACGGGAAGGTCCTCGGTATGGTGTGGTGTCTCCGTAATCGGGCGGTGGGTCTCTGCACCGAATGGTTCCCGGAATGCGGCCACGGCACGGCGATGCCGAGACGGCTAAGGACAACGTTGAGGCCCCCTAGCCCTCCCTTCATCTTTACCAAAACCACTGTTCTAACTCTAAGATCCTCAGTCTCTCACAACAGGCTTCAAGTACACGTTGAGCGCGCCCTTGGCCCACAACACATAGATCATCTGCCTCTCCATCCAATCCTGGCTGTCGTCGGCGAGCACCAAGTCAAAGTTCCAAATCATCCTCGCCAGCATGATTCTCATCTCGACGTAGGCCAAGCTTCTCATGGTCAGCTTCTCGCCGGTCTTTCCCTCCGAAAGATACACGCGCAGTGCTAAGGAGAGGTGGAACAATAGCAAAAAGAAAAAGGATAGAGACTCACTTTCTTCCGAGGCAATTCCGAGGCCCCAGATGGAACGGCTGCAACGCTTCCCTCTTGTCCGTCGCATATTCTGGGTCTCCCAAGAAGCGCTCCGGATGGAACTTGAACGGGTTCTTAAAGTTTCTCTCGTCATGGTACGTTGCCCACTGGTGAATCGCAACGATGGTCTGTATCCGCTGGTCAGCGAACATCCAGCACCACACCACCCCTTTTCACCTCGACCACACTTCCCAATCGCATGATGGCCGTCATCAACTCACATTCTCGGGGACATATTGCCCGCAAATCGTCGCCCCGCCTTTGGGCACCTCCCTCGGCAGCCCCGTGGGGACTGGCGGATACATGCGCAACGCCTCGTCCAGGCAGGCCAGCATGTACGTCAGCTTGTTCACCGACGTGAGGTCAATCTCCTCCTCGGACGCGAACATGGTCCGCACCTCCTCCACCAGCTTCGCCATCTTGTCCGGGTTCTTGAGCAGCAGGTACGTGACCCCAGCCAAGACCGTCGCCGTCGTCTCAGAGCCGGCGATGATGAGGATGCTACTATTAGCCTCGAGCTCGTCCAGCGACATATTCTAACCAACTCGTCAGCGACAAAGTTCTCATCTTGTTTGCCAAAACGAAGCCAGGAAAAGGGGGGGGTTGAAGAAAACTCACCCACTCGTCTTTCTTCTTCAACAATCCCTCCACCAAGTCCGCCCTCGGCCCGCTCTTGCCCAGCTCGATCCGTCTCAGCACCTTCTGCATCGTCATCTCCCGCTGCTCCTCCCTCCGCCGGTGCATCGCCTCCGTCGATAACGCCGCCGTGATGATTCTCCGCAGCCACGAGTAGTGGTTCGCCGTCTGGAACGCCACGCCCACCCTTACCATCTGGAACACCGTCCGCACCCACGGGTGGTAGTCGGAGTTGTCCAGACACCCAAACGACTCGCCAAACGCGAGGTCGCCGATGATGTCAAACGTGCAGTAATTATACCACAGCGTCAGATTCACCGGCTCCTCCTTATTCCCCTTCTTCACAAACGGCGCAGAAGCCTCCTGCGGGGAGACAGCCACCGACTGCCTCGCCGCCTGCTCCTTGAGCCTCTGTATGAAGAGGTCGACGTACTTCATGATGACAGGCTGCTGCTCCCTCAGCGCGCGGTCGCTGAACCCATGCGCCATCTGCCGCCGCAGCGCAGCGTGCTGCGGGCCCAGCGCCGTGATGATGTCCCGGGGCAGGCCCGGGATCGGCCGGTAGAACGTGTCCGACTTCTCAAACGTGCCGGCGACGCCCCCGCGTTGGCCCCGATCTTGTGGCCGAAGATCACCTTCCACGCGTCCGCGTCCGAGAATGCTAGCTCGTCCGGCGCGACACGCACGACGGGGCCGTATCGGCGGTGGAGGTCGAGCATGTCGAAGGAGATGGTGCCGCGGACGAGTCTGTAGCAGTATGCGGCGCGGGTGGCGCGCATGAGCAGCGGTCCGGGGAAGTTGCGGAGAGGGTGGAAGAAGATGTTGTAGATGACGTAGGAGACGGTGTAGACGAAGGTCTAGTCAATGTGAGTATTTGTTACAGAGTTTCCGAGTACATCGCACTGAAGGCATCTCGAACGGTCACGGCGGGAGGCACTTACAGTAAGAAGGACGAGGCCGACGGCCTGGAACATCATAGTGGTCACCGCCATGTTGTGTCAGTTGCGATTGATTCCAACACGATAGAGTACTGATACAACTCAAATGCAACGTCTTCTCGACACAACAACTCTGGACTCTTCGTGGTATTCATACTTTTTTCCGCATCATTAGCTTCAGGGGCAAAGCGGCCCACGCGTTGATGCCCCAGCTCCTTCCTTTGGTCAAGGCATCCAGAAACCCTTAACGTCAGTCGTTCCGAACACGACATCCCCCAAGCAGCGTTACCCCGTTTCAATGACTCCCATTCCCGCTAATCAGACCTGACATTTTCTCCACAGGAGGACTAAATAAGCAATCTAGGCAATGCCAAAAGCCAAGAAGGGGAACGAACAAGCTGTCCTGCGCACCTCAACATCAGACGGTAATCCGTAGCACGAACCTTCCCGCAATCAAAGTCGTGAGGGGTGCGCCATGGGAAACTATACCCGCAAGCCAGCCCATCAAGCGGTTTCTTGCCTGAACTGCCGCGCGTTTCGTCCCAGGAACGGCCGACCACCCTCCCAGGCTCTCGCTGCTATCGGGCCCTGCCATCGGTCCGTGATACGAGCGGCGAATCGCATTCACACTCGAACGAAAACGAGCACGTCGCGTTCCTCATAGTATATGGTTGTGGTGTATACGAGCCCAGGCTCTCGGTGCCGAGTCGTTCAGTTGCCAACAGCTCTCGGAGGTTGGTGTAGCGCATGCTTTTCTGCCTTTGGATACTGATGTGGATGGGTTTACTTGATTGCGGCGCAGTTGAGAGTCTGTGTTCATCTAAACCTGTATTCTCCAACAGCCTGTATCTTTTATGGAGCTTGGCAAGATTATTGAAACATATCCACAGGCATCAGTAACGGCCTGTGGCATGGCTCGCTTTTGATCATCACGGAACAACAAGATCCTTTGAACTCTTGAAGGAAGTCTAGACTTCAGAATGTTGTGGTTTTGATGATCTAGAAAGTTCCTAGGAAACATATAGGCGATTAAGACATGTAAACATCGCTTCGTAGCAATATAAAATTCTTTGCCCTTTCCCAACCCACTTTGTATCGCATGCGCACTAACAACGGCGACCCCTCTGGCCTCTCGGAAAACAACAATTCCGCCAAACTAATTTATCGAAACAAATGTTCAATCCGTTTCTAGTACGACTCGGGCTCTTTCTTGATAGTCGGAAGAGGTTCTCGGGTGAGTGGAGCTGGAAGCGGTCGTTGCGACATCACGGTGCAGTTTGCCCCTGTGGCAAAACTGGGGATACCTCCCGCCTCTTTCTTGACCTTGGTCTCGGGATCTTCTTCCAGCAAGTATCGAGCGTAATGCTTCTTGTTTCGTCTTGCAAACTGCTTCAATTTGCCTTGTTGCTGTCGTTGCGTCTGAGGCTGCGGCTGCTTCTGAGGCTGTGGCTGCTTCTGGGGCTGAGCACTCTCGTACTTTGTGTCCGGATGCCCCACGAGAACCTTGATTTGGGATTTCTGCATCCTTTGCGTGATGCCAGAATAGCCTGTCCTGTTTCTTATGGAACACTGCGATCCAGGCACAAGTGTGCAAGGTTTTCCCTGTACAAGTGCTGTGTCGGGATCTTGAACCAGTTTGTCGGACGTATCGCTGCATCCGCCATTATATTCGAAGGTTCGCCAGTCGGGGTGTGAATGCGGTGTAGTCGACGAGTTCTGGGCCAATTTGAGTGAGAATTGTCTAGTGTGAGGAAGCAGTATGAATGGCATCCCCAGTCTCACCCAGTTGGCGATCCAGCAGCTGTTTGATTTGATGGGAGCTTTGTTGACGCGTTGACGGATCAAATACTCGAATCGCGCCCACTTCTTCTTTTTCTTGCCACCGCAAGAAGGCATATCAGGACAACTGTCGAATCCGTGGGCTGTGGTATTGCATATGGGGCATGCAGCGATGAACCCCTGATCATCCACTGGCCCGATGCAATCGCGAACTTCGTGGCCACTTCTGCCACAGTTACCACAGACCGTCGCTGACGGCACCGGTGTTGACAATTGGTTGTGTTGCGCTTCTGTAAGAGCGAGGTCCTCTGGGTGACTTTTCTCCGCTTGAGACAGAGCAAGTTCATGTTGGGGACCCAGACTTTGCCGCTTCCAATCGGCTAGCTCTTGACGGGCCTCGTCGCGCTCAGAGAGTGCTTGTAAGAGATGTATTCCCACATGCGTCTTCGGATCGGATTCCGCGAGTTCGCTAGGGAGCTGAACGAGCATCGTTGTGTTCTTGTCGCCGCCCAGGTCGGTGTGCCCCGTAATCGCTAGTTCATGCCCAGCGGCGGGCTGACTTGGAGGGACCATCATCGAGGACCAGATTGAGAGCGCCCTAGCAAGGCCGCCTTCGTGTGCTCGGCAAGACTCATTCGAGTACTGGCCAATAACGCGGGCGACAGTGAAGTTGTGTGACAGCTTGGGGTCCTTCCAGGGGTTTTCCGGATCGACAACTGAGATTAGATCCCCAGCAATGGATCCAATCGTGCAGCTGGAGTCAGCCTGGTCAGACACGACGCAGACAATGTCATCGTAGACAGTCTCGACGTATGTGTCGCCCAAACGGCACCCCTCGGCTTGGAGGCCTAAGCCTTTGATGAGAGTGCCGCCGACCAGGGCGCTGCAGTGGTGAGAGAAAAGATAGCGAGAGAAAAGAGAAGCGTCAATGTGATACACATTCTCCATGACGAAGTCTACCGACAAACTAGACGGCAGCAACGATGCGCTCTCGGGACGTGTGTCGTGGATGATGAACACGTTGGAGGCGGCATTGCTGATCGTCAATGTCCCACCAAAAGCGAATATATCGCCATTGGCAGGTTTGGGAAGCTTCTGCATCTCGCGATCACCAGTCAGTCGTTTGCACGTCCAAGTTCAAAATGAGGAAGGACTTGTTGTCTGTGGGACGTCGTCGACGTGCAGTTGACGACTGGCAGAATTTTCGTGGGCAAGGTGGGAGTGCTGTGAAGAAGTTTTACCTCAGATAGGTATTGAGCTTTCATCTGAGGAAAGACAGAAGTCGCCGAAGGGGAAAGCGCGGCTGCCTTGACCAGTTTGACAAAGCGCGTTGAGCCTTCCCATGCTGGACTCATTCACCTCTCACCCACAACAAGCCTGCGAGGGCAGCTCCCACCTTCGTAACCCACTTCTCCTTCCGATTCCAGCATCAAAACTTAGTTCTCCTTCTTCAAAATAGTCTAAGTACGGATCGGATGTCCTTTCTAGGCGCAGCTCGATCATTCGACTGCAGTTGGCGACCCTCTACACCTTCGGAGGCAATCGTGTTAGTCTCCTGATGCTAGAACAGCTGTAATTGCTTTTCATTACGGCCCTGCTAGCCGTTGTCAGGTGCTATAATACAAGGAAACGACAATGCCGACGGACCTTTTTTTGTATCCAGTGATTCGACCCAGCAGTTTTTCAGTCAAACAGCCCGCCAATGCAAAACCCGCTCGATGCCAGAGTCTTTGAAAAAAACGATGAACAACAACAATAATAATACATGCTGTAGAATGCGGAACCTCTATCCCTTATATGCAAGATATGACCAAAACAAGACCACCATCCACGTGACTCTCCACGTTGAGAAGCCAATCTCTCGGGCCACGCGCCCAACCGTCGTCCTCGACCGCTGCGACGCCGCCTTCCAAGTCAACCGAGGCTTGCCGGCTCCGTAGAAATCGTCTTGGAAGATCTCGATTCTCGGCGCGCGGTGTCCCCAGCCTTGCTTCTTTTGCTTGGTCTTGGGTGGTGGGAGAGGAGCGGAGCCGTTCATGAGCGATCCGCTTCTTGTTCGCGACGACGAGTTGGTTTGATACCGGGTTCCGGACGAGGCTGAGGTCGACCGCATGTTGTAAGTTCCTTCATCCTCTACCTTTTCCTTGAAAGTGGGCAGGATGGCGCCGTTTGGTTGCTCTGCCTCCAGAGCGAACGGCGTCAGGTTGAGTACAGGCACCAGGAAAGATCGGATGCTGATGGCGACAATGCTGACGAAGATGAAGCCGACGTACTTGGCATAAGTCGCCAGTTGGTTTGGCAACAAGCAAAGATGAGTTTGCAGCGTCTTTTCCGGAGCGCCGGGAAGAGGCTTGCCATTGGCATCGACGGGGTTATACAGACTGACCATCAGGAAGCCAGGAGTCGGGACGCCCATCGCCATGCTCATGCTCTTCACGGTGATCTCACGGACGTTGTCTTTCTTGGGAGAGTGAACCACCTCGCAGTAGTCGTGATCGTCACCGGAAAAGACGTGGACCACGTTGCCCACGCTCTTCACGAGATTGACAGAGGCATCCTCGTCCAGCACATTCTGGTATTGGTAGCCGCCGGAAACCGAGATTGCGTTCCGGTGGTCTGGGATGACGGGATCTTTCTGTCCTCTTGGCGGTTTAGCAGGAGGCCAGTGCTCCCGGTACGGTCCGCAGGGAGTTCCCGGGTCTCGGTACAGCGGCACATGCGTGAGAAGAATCGTGGGAAAGTCGGGGCCGTCTTCGCCTGGCGCAATCGTCGGGACGTTTTCGACGTCGGCCGTTTCCAGATCCTCCACCAAGTGATTGTACCCAAGACCCTCCACGTCGCCCCTCCAAAAGCGCAGTTCCTTCTCTACAGCCTTCCTCTTGGTGAACTTCACGTCCTTGAGAAACACGTCCGCCGGCGTGTGAATCGGTCTCAGATCGCCTCGCTCAGCTTGCACCGATGAGCTGGCGCTCAAGGACAGAGTATCGACGGAGACAATGGAATGATTGCCAATGACATCCACGCGATTGACGTCGCCAAAGAATGATGCGAAACGCTCTCTTACTGACACCTTGACCTGGTCGCCGTAGCCAAGGTCATGGTTACCCGGCAAGCTTGCAACCAGCTTGCGCCCTCTCTGCCAATCCCCAGCCTTCGTACCACCGAGGCTCGCCCAATTACTAAAGAATATGTCGCCGAATCGTTCGTACTCGCTCAACCAGTACTTGTCGCCGTAATGTTCGTTCCACTCCTTGGCGTGTGGCCGCTCGCTCTTGGGTCGTCGCGCAGCTGCCCACTCAGGGTCTGCCCAGTCGCCTTTGCCCGTCTTCCACTCTCGCCCGCCATCGAACAGATCGCCCAAAAAGAAGAGCGAGTCGGGAATTAATTGTGATTGAAGCTGCGTGAAGCCCCTCCGAAGGTAGTTATCGGTAATGAGTACGGTCAGTTCTTCCAGAGGCCACGGCCTTCCGGGGTATGAATGAGGGTCGGTGATTTGGGGGTCGGCAACGAAAATGAGGTGGTGAGGGTTCGCTCCTGCAGGCTGTCCATTGTCAGTACAGCATGCTTCAAGCACGGGGACGCTCAGCTTACCCAGCTCTCCCAATTGCTCCATCTACAGTCGGCGACCCGACTGTTGAACACCCAGCGCTCGCCCCAGAGCAGGATGAGCATCCACAGGCACACCAGAAGGTGGGGGAAGCTCAGGAGGCGGCGCGCGGTGAGGTTCTGGCGCAGCTGCCAGCCGGCCTGGTACAGCATGTTGATGGTCATGCGTCGTCCGCGGGTTTGCCAAAAATGCCAGAGTCTTTGCGATAGTCGGGCAGCGGCGTTGAGAACAGGTCTGGCGCGGTCGCGGAAGCTACCGCCACTGTGTTGGAAGAGCAAAGCCGAAGGACCTTTGCCCTTGTAGGCGTACCCGTTGCTGTAAGGCGGAGCCATCATGCCGTGGTGCACCCGCGTGCCATTCCCCTGCAACTCTGGGCTGGCTGCTCCCTTTTTTTTTCCGGCCCGGAATGGAATGGTCGCAGAAGCCTGACAAGCGTGTGTGGGCAGGCTTGCGTATGCGGGTGTATGTACTATGCGCGCCGTGAGTGTGTGGTTGGGTGGAATATGGGCGCGCGGTTCTTCGGCTTCGGCAGGTCGCGCGCGATTGTCTCGCTCGTCAGGAATGGATCTGGGGGTCGCAGTCTCAAATGGTTGACATGACACAAGGTTGGAACGATGGAATGAAGCAAGGGAAAGGTCCAGTCAACGTGGGTAACCTAAGTCGGGTACAACGGAACAAAGAAATCCAATGGGAAACACAAGAAACACGTTTTGCAGCTGTCTGTAGTAGCTGCGTTACAAAGGCTATCGGGCGCCTGCGTCGGAGAGCTGAGAATGGGAAGGGGAAATAATGGAGGAAATGGGCATTGGAAAATAAAGGAGAGAAGACGCGTGGCGACAATGAACCTGAAGGGAAGGTGCAGGAGATGTGTCGCTGCACCCATTTCACGGATCACGATATGGCCACGGGGCGGCCCTGGCAGCTTGGGATGCCCCCGACGTCCTCCACCGGCAAGGTCCCCGCTGGGGGGAAACGTCGCTGGAAGCACCCGTGGGCCTAGGTAGGTGCCTAGGCCTAGGTAGGTACGGATAGCTGCTGCAGCCCACCTGCGCACTTCAGCTCGACTGGGAAGGGAGCTCCACACTGACGCTCCTTTTTCCCCGGGGCTACACTCGGCAGGTCTAACCCGCAAAAGCAACCTAACCTTCCACTCGTGTCCCTTTTGACGTGCCGAGTCTAGCGTTTACTTTACCTCATCGCAACTGAAGGACTTCCCAACATGGGATTTTGGGACTTTGGTCTTTTGACCACCAGCCCAAGGCTTGCATTTCCAAGGACTTTCAACAATCAGCATTGCCTATGACGTCCTCTTCAACACCGATATCCCAGGCTTAGAAATCAACCTCGTTCAAGTGAACGGCCAAGCCAGAATGATGAGCAGCGTCCAAGAGCAACAATGCATTGAACGTTCAAAAGGCAATGCAAAGGCATGATTGAACTCAACTAACAAACAAGCTCTCGCCCAACCGACCTCGTCAAACTCATCTCAACACAAACCAAACTTACAGACAAAGCCCACAGTCCCACCGGGAGCAACAAACCCGTCACACACACACACACAGCCGCGCAATGGAACAATTCGAGTTCCATCCCGCAGCCTCCGCCCCCGGCCGCACCTGGGCCGAGCTGGAACCCGGCGTCGACGAGATGCTCCTCAACGCCGACCCGGCCACCGGCCGGCGCACGACCCTCCAGCGCTGGCGGCCCGGCGCCGTCAACCGCCAGCCTGTCTTCGTCCACGACTACGTCGAGGATATCTACCTCGCGCAGGGAGACCTCTTCGACGTCCGGCTGGGCGAGGGCTGGACCGAGGGCGCCTACGCCTACCGCAAGCCCGGCATGGAACACGGGCCTTTCCGGAGCGAGGGCGGTTGCTTGATGTTCATCCTGTGCATACCTGTCGCTGCGGATGGCAAGGAGAAACAGGCCTAAGGGTAGTGCCGTGGCGAATCTGATGAGGTCGATGGCTGCGATGGGATGGGTTGTTTCTCGGGTTAATGAGGGGTGGGTGCTGTGTTGGCTGAGGTAATCCCGGTTATCCAGAATAATGAAGCCATCGCCACCTCCTCCTCTCCATTGAAACGTTTCCTCTCGAAAAACTTGCTACTACCTTACACACTCTCAATAATCTCTGCCGAAAACAAAGTCCCATAAGCCGACACAACGCTGACCGGTCCGAGACTTCAACCGTCCTCCGCACACCATCATACATGACTTTTATCAAAACACCACCACCATCATCACCATCGCCGCAAACTCTTGGAAGCGACACATGCCTCGTGACTCTCGTGCCATACGACTCACATTCAGCCGGCTACCGAGGCGAGATTGGCTCCGTTGCAACGTTGATACCACGTCAGATCGCAATAAACGGCGCCTCTCTGTGGCATGTTCATGCGAGCTCGTGAGCGGTGTATACACACCCAGCCCCTAACTGCACCTCTCTGCGGGTGCCTACCTTATCACGACAAGATCCATGGCTCACGACATCACATGCCATCTCTACACCACTGCTCGACCCCCCAAAATCGCCAAGTTTAAACCTCGTGGCTGAGAGACACCACACAACCCCCCACGGCCCCATGCTCACTGCAACAGGCCCAACAGACCATCACAACATCAGCCCCCCCAAAGGAGCACATACACGTGGACATCGACAATAAACACGAACCATGTCTTCTTCATCAGTATATATTGGTGGAAACAAAAGACCTTCATCATGGTCAGGGGCCTCACTGGAAGACAGGGTACCATCGAGCTCCCCTCACGATGCAAGATAAGGTAAGGCTCGGAGCACGCCCCCATCAATCCGCTCTGGGAAGCATGGAAGCTTCGTCCCGAAATTCCACACCACCGTCTACAACCCGCGTACTTTTGGTAAACGGTACAAGTCGCCGTTACAGGCAGAAACGTATGGCCAAGCCGACTGGTTCCGAGGCGTGTACCCCAGGCCAAACCGTTTCTCGGAACGCCATGCATGTTTCTGTCGGTAAGTATGGCACGAGACTCACCTGCAGATTTTCATAACGTACAAGATTGGATGCTCTGTCAAAGACGTAATCGATGCATCTACGACACGAACCGGGCTTCTATTCCACTCTTGTCATGTGCCCCCTGAGTAGACTGAAATCCACTTGCATTGAGATGAATGACGCAGGCAGTCACCGATATCCTTTCTTCAGGTCGAATCCTACACCCGGAACCCCCCATGAGTTACAGAAAAAAAGGAGGACGAGGTGATGAAGGAGCGCAGCGGAACTTGTCTTGTTCCTATGTAGATGACCTCAACAACGTTGGTGTCTTAGATGTGCCCACACATTCATACATCTACCCGGCGATAAGTTCTCGGACATGGTGAGATAGATAACTGAAATAAGGAAACAAATGGCATGATATCTCTCCTGAAGAAAAAAAATTTCAGGCCTAGAAAACCCAGCTGAAGGATTCTTTCACGTCGAATTGGACAGAGTGTCTGGCAATCACGATTAGTGCCTGTACCTCGCAAGTAACAAGAACAGCAACTTACTTGATGTCAGCAGATGACGCGCCAACTAGGACTTTGAAGGTGCCCTCCTCGGCGATCCATCCCGGGACGGATGTGTCATAGTAGCCTACGGCGTACTTGTCCAGGTAAATATGGAGGTGCTTCGTCTCCCCGGCTTCCAGGAACACCTTCTCGAAAGCCACAAGCTCCTTCTCCGGGCGGGGTAACCTCGACTTGTCATCACGCACATAAATCTGCACGGCTTCGGAGCCAGCCACTGAGCCGATATTGCTCACCGCGAAGACGAGCTCAATCGTTCCCCGGGACGTAAGCGTCTTGGTGCTGATCGAGGGGCGTCCGTACTCGAAGGTGGTGTAGGAAAGACCATGACCAAATGGAAACAGAGGCTCGATGCGGGCTCGCTCGTAATGGCGGTAGCCAATGTACAGGCCTTCGCCATAGTTGACCTTCAAGTTCTCGCCGGGCCAGTTATTGTAAGCAGGGGTGTCTTGAATGCGCTTGGGGAATGTAGACTACGGGACGTTAGTAGGTGATGGAGACGGGAGGAATGGCACAGACCGGGAGCTTCCCACTGGGATTCTTGAACCCGAAAAGGACATCGGCAAGGGCGTTTCCTGCCTCCTGCCCCTGATACCAACCCTGGATGATGGTGGGCACTTGGTCAACCCATGGCATGGCGACTGGTGTGCCGGATTGGTTGATAACGACAGTGCGGGGGTTCGCCTTGACAACTGCTTCAATGAGCCTGTCCTGGCTTCCGTCAGACGGAAGGTCCATGGTCTGTCTGTCGTATCCCTCAGACTCCCATTCTGCGTCGAGCCCGACGATGACAATAGCCACGTCTGCTGCCGTGGCGGTATCTACTGCCTCTTGAAGGAAATCGACCTGGTCCTCTTCCTTGAAACCGATTCGGCATCCTCCGTACTTGTGGGTGATGCCGAATTGCTTCTGCTTGGCGATGGGCCGGAGTTCGTTGGTCATCTCGACCTTGAGCTCGACCGGCTTTGCAGCCTCCATGTCAACCTCAACCAAATAGTCGACTGAGCCGTCGAACATGGCCTCCCCCTCTTCGGTCCAGTCCCATAGATCCAAGGCAAGCTTTCCGTTGACGTACAGCTTTCCAGGCCCAACACTCATGAAGCTGACAGTGTGTTTTCCAGTTGTCTTCGAAGTTAAATAGGTGGTAGCGACCGCGGACCATTCAGGACCAATTTCGCTGAGCGGAGCGGAGTCCCAGAGGAATAGGTCGGTGTTGGTGCGTCTCTGAATGACGATGGGTTCTCCCTCAAACTTATCACCGGCGTACCATTCAATGCCAACGCCTGGTTTGCCCGACTTCTCGGTACAGTACGGCGACGCGACCGGAAGCCATTTGTAGATATGGCATCCTTGCGCAAAGGTAACTTCCTGCTCTGATGCAGCGCGAATGCTCTCTAGAGGAATCGTTCTGTAGTATGGGTTGAGACTGGCACTGCCTCCACCTCCTGCAATGGCTCGATTCGCATTTGGTCCTATCACAGCAACCTTTGTTGTCTTTGGGTTCAGAGGAAGAATGGCCCCGACATTCTTCAGGAGCGTTAGCCCCTCTGCTCCTGCGGTGCGGATGAGATTTCTTGTCGATTCTCGATTGTCCTCTCTCTCCGCTTCCTCTGCGGACATATCGTCGCCCTTCAGACGTTCGACCAAAGTGAGAACATTCTCAGCGGCACGGTCAATATCACCTTTGGCAATCTTGCCGTTCTTCATCTCTTCAATGACTTTATCGAAGCGCCACTTGGAAGAGTAGGGGAACTCAATATCGCATCCCGCAATGATTGACTCGGCTGTAGAATTGGTACCGCCCCAGTCGGAAACAACAGTTCTAAGTCAGATCAGTCAAGTCCTTGAAAGAGTCATCAGAAATAGATTAACCCGTCGTAGCCCCACTCGCCTCGAAGAATATCCCGAAGCGTGAAGTTGTTCATATCCGCATGCACACCGTTAATAAGGTTGTACGAAGACATCAGAGCCCATGGATTCGCCTCTCGAACAGCGATTTCAAATGGCCGGAGGTAGATCTCGCGAAGCGGACGCTCCTGGATGAGGGAATCTATTGTCAATCTATGGGTCTCCTGCTCGTTGCCCACAAAGTCTATCGATTGTTAGTGAGAACTGAGAAAATGTCATCGCCAGGTTAACACAAACGCTTTATGGTTGCTGCAACCCCTTTCTCCTGTAGTCCAAGGATATACTGAGCGGCCAGCTTTCCGGTCAGAAGGGGGTCCTCAGAAAAGGACTCGAAGTTGCGTCCACCGAGAGGATGGCGATGCATGCAGACGGTCGGTGCCAAGAGAACGTTGGCAGACCTAGCCTTGGCCTCATCTGCGAGATGCTGTCCAACTTCGTAGAGCAGCTCCTTATTCCATGTCGCTGCGAGAGAAACTCCGCAAGGGAATAGTGCAGCCTTGTGCAGTTAGTTGCCCATCATTTGGAGTACTGTGTCAAAATGACAAACCTTGGTTCCCCCGACAAATATTCCCCCGCGAGCACCATTGGGACCATCTGATGTCTTGATCGCTGGGATGTTCTTCGATGGGATTGTCTTCGTTCTCCAAAAGTCTGCGGCTGTAAGTAGTGATACCTTCGGAAAGAGTCAGTAACATTTTTCCTTGTTCTGAAACCAACTTGATCAGGTGTACCTTCTCTTCCAGCGTGAGCTGCTCCAATTTCTTCCTCGCTGCCACCCTGGTGTCCTTCATGATCTGCTGCACCTTTTGCTGGGGGCTGTATGGAGGAGAGAACTCCGTGTTTGGGGTTGAGTTGCTCATCTCGGTCTCTGGGGGAGTGGCTGGTGGATCGATTTCGTGATCCTTAGCTCGTTGAGCCAAACTGTTCATATTGGGGTCGGGCTCTAGTCTTCAGACCAAAACTCTTCAAACTTTCGTAGCAAGACGGACAATGAGATGATGTGGTTTGAAAGACAACGATGACAAGTATGCATGGAGCCTGTCGGCAATGCCTAGAGGCGTGTTCAGTGCAGAAAATGGGATGAGAGAGGTAAACCCAAAGAAGAAAACCTGACAAGTGGTTGTGTCCTTTTCAAGACGTATCTCCTCGAATGTGGCTACTATGGGAAGATATCCGATATGTAGTCAGCTCCAGTTGAGAGGGAAAACAATAAGGTAGTGATGGACTCATGAAAGACTTATATGGAACCCGAGGCGTGGGTACACTGCCAGTATGAACGCTTTCAAGCGGCCGAGGCCGACATTTAACCGGTACAAATGAAAGATCATCACTAGGTATCAAGATAATATGGGCCAACAGTGGAGAGAAAAAGTACGGGAGTGATAGCAACCGGTGTGGAAGGGGGTGAGCGAGGAAGACGGCGAAGATACCACACGGGCAGGGTACGTAAGAAGACTAGCATGCGCAGGGACGGAGAGCCACCTCCCCCCGGATAAGGAACAAACGGAAACCCAATTCGTAATATGCCGGCTGTATGAGGGTATTTCTCCGTTCGTGTATGATACAAAACGGAGGCATGGGATCAGTAGAATGATGGGAAGACCTCACGCGCAAAATACTAGAGCTCTCCTGCAGGTGACGGATGCCGATATTCCGCTGACTGCTGGCGCGATGACAACCCAGAGTGCCTTCTTGGTCGAAATTCCATACAAGGTGTTGACTTGCAAGGTCCATGCCTGCTCTCCATGGATTTTGCGCCTTTGTTACTTTTTGGCATTCTGGGCAACGTAGGCACGCCGGTAGGGGCGGACCGTTTCTGCGGTTGGATAAGCTGAGAAAAATGCACAGGTTGGGGTTGAATTTTTGGGAAGTGCATGAGATTGACAAGCTGACGGTGAGCAGTGTGACTGAGTGGGGGAACCAGGCACATCGAAGCGCTGTCCAGCTTCCCATCAGAGCAATCCCTGGGGGTGAAGTTAGCTCAGTCGTTCCATCTTCTTGGTCGTGACATCGGTTACGGTACCGTTTAAAGCATCGTACCTTATTTCAGGGCTACCATGTTCGTTCTTCCATCATTGCAGGGTCGCAAGATGCGGAGCTAGCAGCAGCTAACAGTAGCTAGAAAACAGCCCGAAGCGGGATGGTGCAAGAAGATGCAGGGCCGTATGCTTCGAGAAAGTCGTTGGCCCTGTTTTTCTTGGCCTAACGTGTTCGTTGCATCGTGATGATTGACTCCGGATTATGGCACCCTTCAGCTGCATCAGTATCAAGAACCGCTGTTGACCTAGTCTTATTGGAACGTAATATCCCAGAACAAGCCGAACGATTTGTGGTGAGGACCAAGATTCAACTCAGGATCCCCGCATGCCTCTAGTCACTCCACACTGCCTCTCCATGGGTGTGTTAGGACGGGGCCCCCGGCATACCGGTTGCTATCGCCGCATGGCCATGGATACAGGGACCGTCGGACAGGCTGGCCTTCGTCGCTTCCATCCGACGAAGAGGGCCCTGAGGTGGGATCGTTTCAAAACAGCGCATTGCGTGCAATGTCCAGCTGACAAGTCTCAATAATCAATCTGCTGAGATAAAGCCACAGATACCAAGCCAGCTGACGAACATGGTCTGCTGGCGAATGCTTCGAGCGGCCAATGGTGTAAAGTATCTCATGGTGCAATGTCCAGGCACCATCTTCCGACGGCCCTTCGATGCAGAGAATCTTGCAATGCCGGGACTTGGCAGTTTGGCAGTGGCAATTGCACACACAGCGCACCAATGAGACAATTACCCGTGCTCTCGCAGCGCAGCAAGAAGCTGGGCGTCTTCAGAGCTTCTAGAATCCGTAAGAGATCGGCATCATGTACAGTTGAGTGGTGAGAGATATAAAGGGCCGCATTTGGCCACCTCGATTTCAGTGGTGAAGGCGGCTGTGGTTGGGAGAGCGATGTCCAGTAGGATAGGGCGGACGGAAGACTGCATATGGCTGACAGGAGCATCTCGAGATCCACGTTGCCTTTTCTTCGCTCCTGCACCAACCCTGAGTAGAGGATACAGCTGGCGGCGCGACGGCCCGGCTTGCCCGTACGGCCGCGACGGATTGGCTAACCGGAGAGGAAATGTCAGGGGTGGTGGGGCCCGAATTCCGAGTTCCAGAGAGACGGCTTCTGGCCATGCTTGTTTTCCCGTTGCGGCATGACTGGTGTTGTCGCTTGTGGTGAAGTGTTCTCCGAAGACCGTTTCTCAGCTCTGGCAAGCCCCCTGTTGGTCATGTCTGAAACGTCGAGGCTGCAATAGAACACTATAGGTCATTGAATCGCAGGCTCTGTACAGGATCAACGCCAGATTTTGCCATGCCGCCTGTCAGTCGGAAGTTTGATTTGCAGAACATACGGTGAATTCTATTTCCATGAACCGGAAATGTAGCCAGACGTCTTTGTTGTTTGGAACAAGAAACCCGACACGGGGGTTTGTCATTGACAGGTTGTGCCACGGACATGGAGGGTTGCTTCGAGGTATGGTGTCCGGCGGTGCCTGGTTTCTGGGCAGAGCGGGGTTCCGAAGTGGTGGAGGGCATGGTTCATCGACAAACGCCAAAGTGTGAGTGCGACGAGCCGAACGAACTAATTCGACATGTCCAGGGATCGAGATGTTCTGGCGATTCCTGTCTCGCTTGCATGGCGAAGTCGCATTCTCGATTGAAAGAAGAGGATCACCGCCGCATAGCAAGCCGTTCGACGTAGATGGATGAAACCCTGGAAGCGGCCGACAATAGAGTTTGTCCAGGGTGTCAATCTCTGTGCGCTGGCGTGCGAACAGAGGTGTGCGGTTTTGCGGTTCAGGAACCGATTCGATCAGCCATCTTGTGACGAGGGTTCATCCCATCGATGTGACGCAGACAACAGAGGTTATTAACAGAGGTTGTTCGCTGCTCCATTCTCGCTGAAACTTCACATGCAAACTCTTCTATGACGAGGATCGGAGATGGTGCAGGTCGGTGATATGAAGTAATTTGGTCGTCAAGCTCTGCATCTGCATGGGCAGGCAGGAAGTCCAGTCAGGGTGTTGAGATGTGAAGGTTGCAATGTGTGAAGGAAGCATCACGGAAGGAGTATTGCGAGCTTGGCAGTGCGAAGTTGGGGAAGGTTCCCATCGGTGCCCCACTCTGCCCTCTTCCCAACACCGGAGCTCAGAAAAACGATCTGGACAGCGCGGAAGGAGCAGGGGAGTTCGGGTACCTGAATATAGCAAGCGGGACCAGATATGACCTGCTTCGCTTGCCATGCGGCAACATACGAAACATGTGAACCAGCCGGAAGTTTTCTGGGACGTCCCTTCTTCGTTTCTCTGGCTCATGGAAACCGCCGTCTATGAGGTTCTTAGTACATTGTCTTTGGCGGGGAAGTCGGGCTGGAGTCACGCCAAGGAGAAACTCGCAAAGCCGCCACGCCGCCTCATACGACATGTGCCTTGTCTTGTATCTCCTCAATAGTATTTCTTTTTCGGGGATGTCGAGTCAGTCTCGGACTCCGTAAAACAGAGCACCAACATCAGACTGAACCTCCACCACGGATCCGATCCGAACGGTTCCCGATCCCAAGTTTGGGCAACTGTCAACTCGGACTGTGCAACGCCTGCTAAGTTTCCTGAACAGCGTGACTTTCTTGGTCCAGACGATGCAATTCTCTCATGCCTCCAAATCACAATGTTGTCGGCGAACACTCCACAATCCCCAGACTCCAGTTCCCCCGCAGAAGCTCTTCTCCACCCGGCCGGCTCCATGGCTGGAAGTGGGCTATCGGAGCTCCTCCGATGCCGCCAACTGCCGCAGACATGATGAACGCATTGCACGCTCATCCTTGTCCGGTGGGACCTCGTCGGGCTCACGCTTCTCGGCGACCAAACACTCCCCTATCGCGGAATGGCCCAATTGTCGCCAAATCTGTTTCCTATCACCGGCAGCCGATCCTTCATCCACCCATCGATAGTATCATCGTCCTTGCCGCTCCCGACTGCCGTCCGGCCGGGCCCATCCCCGAAACATCATGTCCCTACTAAATACTGATGAATACTTTCGATTTTCCTGTTTTTTCTCTGCCAATGGCAATTTTTGCAATCATTTGCTTGTCCACTGTGAAGCTTTCAAATTTCCCGAACTGCGAAATCCTTGCTGCTGCTAAAATCGAGGCCCTGCAGCACAATAACACTACTACACCACTCTCATGCATTCCATCCCTCCCCAAAGGGTATCGCTTGCACGAAACTAGGCTAGCGAAGGCTCGTCGCTGTGACCTCCCCATCGCAAATCTTACGACGGCTTCTCTTGGCCGAGGCTTAGTGCCTTGTTTCCATACGGTATCTTACACATGCCTTCGGGCCCCTTCCTGCAGCAGAATACGGTGCCGGCTATGGTTGAATACGAACTGCAGGCGTGGGAGCCGCAACTTCCAAAAGCAGAAGCTCATGGCACACCAAACAACAGCCCATTGCAACATCAAAAAGAAAGAAGACAACGTACAACAGTCACCGGCGCAATGCTCGCAAGATACCGACGACGAAACGACACAGAGTTCTGCCCTAGGATCTTCGGCCCACGAGCCGGTCTCCCCAAAGAAGCAAAGTTTCGTCCGACAATTCTGGAGCGAGCAGATCAGCGTGGTAGTGGATTTCGACAGCTGTCGTGATCACCTAGGTACGTGGTACAGCCCTCTCTTGTCCATCATACTGTTCCAAGTGGAGTTTCATACATAGCAAGATATCAAGATCAAGGATTCGGGAGGCCTGCACATCCTCTCCGCTGTCCACGGAACCAAGCCTCCACAATGGAGATGAACGCGACAATGACAGGGATGTGTTTATGATTCATTTCCAGTTCATTTGTGCTGAGACCATGCTACCGCGGCCCGAAACCCTTCGATTCTCTCAATCGCAATTGAACCTGTCCCATCACTAACACGACGTCTCCGCCTCGCCAAAGCGCTTGAACGAACTTTCTTAGCGTATCTCCGTACAGGAGTCGCGATAGCAATTCTCGGAACCATCGTCGCCCAACTATTTACCCTGCAACAAGCAGATTCGGGGTTCGGATACGCCATGCTTGGTAAGCCCCTAGCCACCGTATGCTATGGTCTGTCGATATGCACGACCATGCTCGGCGCCTGTCGGGCTTGGAGGCTTCAGAACGCAATGCTTCGCGGAAAGGCGATCGCCGGCGGGTTTGAGGTCACGTCACTCGCTGTGGGATTCTTAGCGGTATGCTTGTGGAACATGACCAAAGAGATTGGAAAACCGTTAGCTGATTCATCGCAGCTCATCCTCATCTTCTTCGGTCTTTTGATAGCCTTGGATATTGTCAAGGAATCGACAAGTTAACAACGATCACGCAGGTCTAACTTCCCGTGCCGTGTCTTGGCGAACCACAGTCGTCGTTCTGTGTCATGATCCACCAATTGGCAGGTGTGGAAAAAATAAGCTTGTCGTATCAGGTACCCGGGACGAGAATGGCAATATCTCACATATACAATGCGGAGACTAGCTTCTCTTGACTGCGGATCATCTCACATGGAATCTACGTCGGAGTTGAGATCGTATCGGACCAGCGCTTCCCACCGGTCATGATGGGGGTTCTCCGGATGAAATGACTACGAAACGAACCAGACCACATTGGAGAAGGCATCGCATTCTTTCCTTCCGGGGCCGCAATTATCAGCTCGGGTATCGTCATCGGTCGGAGGTGATCCACCCAGTGTCCGAGCCCAGGTCCGGGGGAGGCGGCGGGGTGGATACACACCACAGTACCCCGCCGAGCCACCACCTCTTCCAGGCAGAAGCCCACGTGCTACCACTCGACTTCTCATTCTTTACATCTCCCGTTCGACTGCCACTTCGAACTTTAACCACTCCTCTCCACCATCGCCATCAAGCCCCCTTCGGAACTTTGGCAGCGAAAAAAAAGTCCTTTCTGTGGTTCCGCCTGTCGGCTGATTCCCGTGAACCACAGTCGCTGCAACCATTTCACGCCTTGCTTCAATACCGGCTGAAAGGGCTGGGGCTCAAACATTCCTCTATCTGGATACTGTCGATCTTGACTTTCCTTCCCGATGATGAGCTCTGCCCATCCGGAAGGTACCGTAGTTGCAGGTGCCGACAACGTTCCGCTCGGTGAGGAAGCGGGTGCGGGACAGGTGCATCCAGGCAAACGCCGAAGAAGGCGCACCGGAGGTATGTATTTTGTCCGGAACTCTGACCCGCGTGTACTCATGAATATTGATACAGAGCCTATCGACATTGAGCGACAATGCGGAGTCGCCCATACGAATGGGCGTATGTGTGGCGCGGCGTTGACATGTCGAAGACACTCCATGGGAGCCAAGAGGGCGGTGGCTGGGCGGTCTGCACCATTCGATGCTTTGCTATTCGCTTTAATGGAGCAGAGACGTCAATGAGGGTGTTCATCTGAATTCTGAGTTCATACTGTTCGTCTAGCTGATTTTAAGTTCGTAGTATGCGACCCGACGACTGTGGTGTCATTGATACAAGAGTTTTTTCGGGCAATGATACAATAGACGTATGAGTCACAAATTTGCGATGCTTGCAGAACGCCTTATTTTAACTTGAGTTTAAATGCCGCGTGATTACTAGAAGTTGAACCGGGACGGAAGCGGGATAATCAGGTGAGAGCCATCCAGAGGCGATGGTGACAAGCCAATCGCGGGCGCGTTCACAAAGCTCGTGACCGCAGAACTCAAGCCACAGAATCGGTGCTGATGTCACTCAGAGGTCAGTAGTTGTGATGGCACTGCGAGAGAAATCAAGACACAGACTCGGATGCGTTTACGAAGAGGTTACAACCGCACCTCGTACCTGGGTGCAAATTGTCTTGGCACTATTGGTGAAAATCATTCTATATTATATGCTTGAATCCCAACTGAGTAGCAATATCCTGCCCATGGATGATACAATCCATGCAGTGAGGTTTCCTGGTCATTGGCTTTTGCAACAGGTCTATTTTAGTAGACGGTGCAGACTAGCTGTGGACAGCAAGCCACCTCCTCACGTTGAAGCCATCTACTTAGTTTATGGGACACAGAGATAATCCCGTAACATAAGCACCAGCTTTTGGGTGACCGAAAGCCTCCTGGGGGTCGTGGAGTGCAGCAGGCAAGCGTGCGTCTCGCTCGGAGTATGCTCCATAGACTTCCGGGAGGCTTGAAACATGCTTTTGAGCTTTGCGATACTTTGGATTAGAGCGAGAGAAAGGACGGGTCAGGCGGACAAGACAAATGGCGCCCCGCACGCGAGGCATCCCGAGATCTGTGGTCAAACAGGCTGGTCCAGAGTAACCTGTCTCGTGCCGTAATGCCTGATGGGCAAAAGTACTGGCTTTTTCGGTGCGATATTGCGCCGTGACAAATTTTGACTGCAAAACACCGTCGGGTTTCAAAGTAGAACAAATGGAAAAGCAAAAGAGCCAAAAAGTGATCACCCTTTTCATGGCCCTCGACGAGATTCGAACGAGCGCCCCTCTCAGACAACCAGAAGCGTCTCTGGAGAAGAACTTGGTTAATGCTGTGTTCATTTTACCAACTGGGCCACTTGGCTCCGGTCGAACTGGTTGAAAGCAGATGAGAGGGAAGTTGGTTAAGTAGATAAGTAGGTTTGAGAGATGGAAGGAAGGGGTGGGGTCTGTAGCTGCGCTTGCCCAACAACGAAATATTGAAGGATGATGCGAATCCCTTTGGGACAGCATTAGCCCGATACGAAGAATACTATGGAGAGAAAATAAAGGTACATCTCAGTAACATACACAGGGGATCGCATCGTACCGGAACCTCCTGAGAGGTGACGATAGAAGGAGTGCAATCTTGCAACCCCCGAATCTCACAGTGCGCAGGTGAAATTCATTTTTGTTGGGAACGTGGTCTGCGTTATGCTTTGAGGGGGTATCTGAACTCCAATAAAGAGGTCTCCAATCACGATGCCACACACGACGCCTTCCACTCAACCAGATCCGGATCCACCAAAGCGAACCATTTGCCTTGCGGCGTCTTGTCTGCCAAACAAAATACCAAACGCCAACTCCGCCCTAGGTCCCCGGGGCAATCCAAGTGCAGATCTTGTACTCTAACAGCTCCTAGAAGGCCACCGGAACAGCCTCCATCGATTTGATTTCTTTATATGTGGACCTTTGCCTGGTGTAGAAACATTCTGACAAGTATTGCCTGTGTGTTGCTGTCGAAGCTGTCGAAGCGCCTCCCATCTCCTCTGTCTTTCCGTCTCATCTCTCCATGCGGCCTCTTGTTGTGAGTCGTCGAGGCTCCTGATGTGTTCTTCGATCTCGTCACGACGTTGGAGTTCAATTTGGACTCTTAGGTCGCTGAAAGGGTCCGCTGAGTTGACTGGGATGGATGTTAGTCTCGAGATAAATCATCAGATATCAGATTCATCATATAAAATAGAGACTTGCCGTCATTCATATAAGATTCTTCCAGTCGTCTGAGCTCCTGGCTGTACTTTCCAATCAATCTGATGTTATTCAGCTCCGCCCTTTCCTCCGCTTTCTTGACTTCGACGATATTTTCTTCAAACTGAGAGAAGACATCAAACTCGAAGACAAAGTCTTTACTGAGCACCACGTCCACCCCTAAATCATCAAGGACGTAGAAACTGCATATGACGCTCTCCGTATCATCTCCGAAACTCCATTCAATGTCTCGCACTATCCCTGATGTGACCACCAATGTTCCATCTGCGAGCACAAGTTCGAGATGATTGTCAGGATCGTCGTCGATAGAAAAGTCCTGAAACTCTGCATAAGCCGAGTCAATAAGCATGATATCAGAGCCTGTGTCGGGCAGAGCTAAGACAGGGTCGTCATTGATCTGTCCCCATAGTCGTTGCCTCTCGCCGCCCAAGAATTGCAATCGTAATCGCTTTGAAGCGTCGCTGCATACTTTCTTGATGCGTTCTCCGAATTTTGTCAGTGTCTTCGTGGCGCGAAGGAAACGACCAGATAAAATGAGGCCGTGAGAGCATCTAGGCATAATCAGACAGCTGATGAACATCGTCTGACTTTCCCCAAGGAAGGTGAAGGGCACTTGAACAGAGCCTGGCGAAGCGACTCGGTTACCAGAGGGCATTTGGATGTCTTTCTCCGTATTGGGCTGAGGCGACATTCCCATGTCGTAGGCAAGCTCGGCTGAAATGATGTTGAATTGAGCGCCAGTATCAGGTAAAGCGCGGACCTTGCGGTTTCCTATCTCTCCATCTATGTAGCAATCGAATAATCTTGGTCGGAAGCATGACCTCGTCTGCTGTGTCAGCTGCCTCTGAACTACATGTGCTGGCGCCGCATCAAGAAGCCGCAGTAGTTTTCTCAACTCCCTTTGCTTGATCAAAATTTGTCGCCAAAGCTCTTGGATTTGCTCCCCACTTAGTAATGACGTTTTGTCTCTCACTTCTACATCTACCGTTTTAAAAGGCTTTTGTAGCTTGATTGACTGGAGCTGTTCTTCGCTGAAGTATGCTCTAGGTATCCGTATCAACTCCTTATGTTTCATACGAACTTGCAGTTGAATTTGCTGATGTAGTGTTTCGATGAAGTACACTGCGCCACTTCGTCCCTGCTCTCTTCGTATCTTCAAAGCTTCCTGCCGAAATTTCTGATGTCGTTCTTCGCTGAAATACGACATGAAACACGACATTTTTGAAGCCTGCAGAAACGCAAAATAAAGAAGGGAGAATAACAGGCAGATCATGCAACCACGTCGACAGTAGAGAACAGGCCTTTTATCTATTTAGTACCATTTCAGCCCACGGGCTGCTTGACGAGGGCCAAGAACGCCTAGCATGACTGATTGGTGGATGACAGGACACGTGGTGGTGGAATCAACCCAATGAGAGGAACAAACTGCCTGGCCATTGTAGGCGACCTAAGGCGTCCGAAAGGCAACCCATGCACGGTACTACCTGCATCCCCTGGGGCGCGGCGACTTCGTCTTTTTCAATGTCTGTTCCCATGTTTGCCGCTCAGTTTGCCCGGGTCTTAACTCCACTTCGCCTTTCTATCCGCTACACTTCCTAGCCTTCACTCAAGTGTCATTTCCCCCCCTGAACTCTGGGATATAAAACAACGAGGAGTCCTTAGTGCTGATCTAAGCCTCGCATTGTTTACTGCACGGTGAATTAGCTGCGGCTAGGAAGCACATTGAGCAGGCCTTTGTGTACTGCGTGCTCTGCACATTCGCCGGAGGGGTTCCGTGGATCTCCTGGGGCTGTAAAATCGTCCTCTAACCTTCACATAGAAATCCTCAAAGCTTTTGACGAAGAATAGTTATGCATGGAATTGTTGATATCGAAAAGGCAGCAGGCAACTTCCGGCAGATAGCTGGGGAGGGCTTTGCTGCAGCGTCGTGGGTGTTGGCCAGAGATAAAGACTCCGAGAGCTTCATTTTCCGGAAGTTCAACAAGCTGAGTGCGAGAAACTTGCTATATCTGCAATGTGAGGTCGCGGCGATCGAAGAAAGATTCAATTGCTTGGATCGAGTTTTCCTCGAAAGCACCGACACGGACTTGACAGAAGCAGCAAGGAAGTGGGAGAAGCTGAACGATATGAATAATGAAAATGCCGCGAAGATGATGGAAACCATCAGGGATTTGAGGTCGAGGATGAAGGAGTATCGTAAGTTAGGTGACGAGCGGTGACGTCCAGGGTCAGCGTTGGACTAAGTCGAAAACAGATGAGGCGTTGAAATTACACGCCGAAATCAATGGATTGTGCCGCCCTCATTCCGGAGCTCTCGAGGCAACAAAATGCCTGCTTCAACATCCTACGTATCTCATCGGAGGCCAGGTTAGAAAGTATTTAGAAGATGAGACCGATTTGGTGACTCTCAGGCCACCTAACGAGGTCGACATTCTGTCCAAAGGGCTCCGAGCGTGCTGGCCAGGGCAGGTAAGATCTTATTCTCGCACCATTGAGCCTCTTCTAACTATTCCGCAGGATGAATTCTCGAGAGACGGAATTCATCGAGTTCGACGATACGACGAGAGCTCGATTGCTGTGGCTGTGAACATTCTCAGCATCATATTTGCCGCAATCTTACTTCTGGGGGCAATCGTCAGTTTCTCTTTCGTTACAACGTGGGCTGCCAAGATGGGGCTGGTTTGCTCGTTCACCATCGCATTTGCCCTCGTTGTGGGCCTTACAACGAGTGCAAAACGAGCTGAGATATTTGCAGCGACGGCGGCGTAAGTTCTAATTCTCACTCAAGGTCGTGTTCCCTGGCTTAACTCCAAGGTACAGATACGCTGCAGTCCTGGTCGTGTTCGTGAGCAATGGAGACCTATCAGGAAACCAACAATGTTGCCAAGCATCAGGCTGATGAACGACGTCGGACAACGAGTCTCACGGATCTCGGTGCTAAAAACACAGTGACTCGGGAAACGGGGCCGAGGGTGGGGTGCCACGACGGATCCCGGCTTGGCCGACCGAACTTGAGCCGGCGTCGTGGGTCGGGGAACAGGGGACCTCGCGATCCGTGGCACCAACTGTTGGAGGACAGCTAAGAAACGAAAGTGGTATGGCGCCGAAATCGGGCGGGGGTCCTGTTGGGATGGATGGATGGAGGGATGGGAGAGCCAGGATTGCGTCAATACTCTCTGGAATGGAATGATCTGCCACCCAATGACGGTATGTGTGCATACGGCGTTGTTTGGTACGGGTTCCTCGATCCGGTGACACCCGACGATGTTACTCCGAGCCGACGAGAAATCCCACGAGCGGTATCCGTAGGGAAGCTCCGAACCGAAGTTGACGTCCCTGGGGCTGCAGTAGGCGCTTGTTGCAGAATTTGCTGGCCACCTGGCAAAACGGACATGAAGGGAGGAAAGGAGGCGAGCTGGAAGTAAGACTCCCATATCGGGGATAGTGTGAAGTTGTTTGGTTTGGCCCCCGGCCGTGGGAAGACCCCCAGATTCGTCGCGGTGGGCGGTGGTGACTCTGGTGTAAGTCCCTGCATAAGCCAATCAGAGACCAATCGCAACAGACGCAGGTTGCCCAGAACCCGCTGCTGCACCTATCCAGCCCACAGAAATGTCGGCGTGGAGTGGAAGCAGACGCGTGAGAGAAGCTTTCATAATGCTGCATCATCGTCTTCTAATGCACTCCGGAAGCTGTTGGTGCTGCGTGTTGCCTCCATGACCAAGACTAGGACTCTGGGCTGTTGCTCTTCGCAGTTCCGGGGGTTTCCAGTGTCTGCTCGCGCAAAATGCTAGGAACCGGGCCATGTCCAAACAGTTTCCCCTCAGGTCCGGTGCCCGAGCTTCAAGCAGCTTGCAAAGAACGGACGACCGATGCAGCTCCGAACTTCATTTAAGTGATCTGCTGTCTTCCGTAAAACAAAGGGGGGACACTATTATTCAGCCCAGGCAAACAGCTGCAGAACTGCTTTTCTCCTTTCCTCCTTTACCTATCCCTGCCACGGAAGTTAAGACCTCCCTGCGCGTCTCCTTATCCCTGGTATTCCCAAAAGGAAGACATCGTCCATCTTGTGTCCTTTTCTGGAAACGCCTTCGTCTCGTCTTGAGCTAATCCTTTCTGTTTGTTATTGTGTGTTGGATGCTAGCTAGTAGCACATGTCATTCGCCAAAAGACCAGCCAGACACCAGATTGCCAGGTGCCAGAGTAGAAAAGTCCTTACCCCAATTGCCCCCAAGTCTTTGCGCAGCAGTGGCGACACCACTGCGTAGTTAAGGTGAACGACACATGCGGGTACGGGGCAGGAGAAGAGAAGAAAAAAAAGAAAAAGAAAAGAAAGTCTAATTCCGTCATCCTCTATGTCCCTGTCCACCACCTTCCACCTGCACCTGCGCCTGCACCACCAGTATTCGTACTTTACCTACCTAGTACTGCGTTCCTGCAACCCGCGCAGCGCACTGGGCGGTCTTTGCGTCCGACCGCGTTCCGACTTTTCTCTCTCTCCGTCGGTCACCGTGTCACAAGCAGCAAAATAAACGGTGCGGGCAGTGACATTGGCCTTCAGACTTGGTACCGGAACAACAACAGCAGACAGAGACACCCTTCGGTGGCTGCGATTTCCGTCTATTTGGGATTTCCTGCATATGTCCATATCGCCCTCAGATCCAGCCCTCAGCATAACTAGCGCCGAACTCAGCTCGCCGTCGCTGTCTCTGTTCCCGTTTTCTTTTTCCCCGGGGCGTCGCTCTCCACCACCAACACCCTCCACCACCGAAAAGTCAATCTTGTTGCCAGCCGGTAGTGGGCAGTGGAGGAGGTAGGTGCCTGCACAAATATAACCTGCAAGCCGCCCCTCCCACCATACTTCCCTACCCCCTTGCTCTCAGCCTTTCCGCTCTGCGCGCGCAATCTTCAACTTCAACTCAGCATCCTTCAGGGCGACAGCGACTTCACCTCCCGTCCACGATTGGCCTTACTGGCTCAACCCAATCATTTACCGAGCTCCTCAAGCTCATTTACCCCCCCCCCCCCCCCCTTCAATCGTCCGCGATCATTCCGACGCTTGCCCATCATGGCGTGGTCAAAGTCGACGCGGATCAGCATCATGCTGGCCATCGATGTCGTCTTCTTCCTGGTTGAGTTGATTGTTGGTTTGGTTGTCAAGTCGCTGGCCCTGACGGCGGATGCCTTCCACATGGTACGTTTCGCCGACTTCGCGGAACCCCAATGTGCGACACATTGCTAATCCACGTAGCTCAACGACATCATTTCTCTTTGTGTCGGTCTTTGGGCTGTCGCTGTCGCGAGAAAAGCCACCACCGACAAGTACTCCTACGGCGTAAGCTACCTCTGTCTTCAATATTGAAGCACCCCCCCAGCTGACTCGGACTTTGCAGTGGCTGCGAGCGGAGATTCTTGGTGCCTTCTTCAACGCCGTTTTTTTGATCGCTCTATGCGTCTCCATCATCCTCGAGGCCATCACCCGATTCTTCGACCCTCCCGAGATCGACAACCCCCAGCTTATCCTTATCGTCGGCGCCTTCGGCCTTGCCTCCAACCTTGTCGGATTTTTCGTCCTCGGCGGCCATGCCCATGGAGGTCACGACCACGACCATGATCATGAGGAGGGCGAACACGACCACGACCACGCCCACGCCCATTCCGACGAACACGCCGCCGAGGAGGGCCGTGCCACAAACGTAATTAGCGAGGATGGTACCGCTGGCGATGTTTTCCCCGAGGCCGTTGTTGCCAGAGTAGCCGCCTCGTCCGAGACTCGCCATATTAGATTTGAGAGAGATTCCGACCTGGCTGACCGTACTACGAGCCGTGCTTCCACTTCTAAAAGCCACGATCGCCGCAAGAGCAGCAACCGCCACCATTCGCGCCTTACTAGCATTGAGGACCTCAGCATCCATCCTTCCAGCTTCCGCCAGGAGATCATCGCTGCTACCCGCCCACAACTTGATGGCCAGGAGTCGACGAGCGAGAGCGAGATTGATGAGACTGCCGTCGAGGATGGCGAGGCTGACGAAGAGTCTCCTCTTCTCGCGAACAATGGCAACAAATCCTACACCAATGACCATGGCCGTGGCCGCTCCGCCTCTAAACGCCCCAGAAGAGAGTCCAGCCTGCACCATGACCACAACCACAACAAGGAGAGGAAGAAGGCATCAAGCAGCCACGGTCACGACCACGGCGATATGGGTATGAATGCCATGGTTCTGCACGTCATTGGTGACGCCCTGGGTAACGTCGGTGTCATCGTCACGGCTCTTATCATCTGGCTTACTGACTGGCCCGGCCGTTTCTACGCTGATCCTGCCGTATCTCTGTTCATTACCATCATCATTCTGAAGTCTGCCATTCCCCTTACCAAGGCAACCTCCAAGATTCTTCTCCAGGCCACTCCCGACCACATCGACTTGAATCACATCCGCGAGGACATCCAGCACCTCCCTGGCGTCATTAGCTGTCACCACGTCCACGTCTGGCAACTCTCTGACACCAAGATCGTCGCGTCTATGCACGTCCAGGTTACCTTCCCCATTTCGGCTGAGGGCGGCGAGAAGTATATGGAGCTTGCCAAGCGCGCTCGCAAGTGCCTTCACGCATATGGAATTCACTCGGCCACCATCCAGCCCGAGTTCTGTGGTGATAAGGACTACCCCGAGGACGAAAACGCACACCGCGCGATGCAGTACGATGGTGCTGCGCAGACTTTCGGCTCGCCGAAGCAGGCCTGTCTGCTGGATTGCGTCGAGAATTGCGTTGGCAAGGGCTGCTGCTCTGACTCAACGGTCGCTGGCGGCAGTGTGCGTAGTAACTCTGCTCACAGCCACAGCAGCCATACCCACGGTAACGGCCACAGCCATGACCATGACCATGACCACGACCACGGTCACTCCCACTAATTCATCACCCGAAGCGGTCTTGCGGCGCGGTCCTCTATTAATAATACCCTCTTTTTTCTCGACCGCGCCATTTGGATAATGGGTTCAGGGGTTTTGATCATCACTACAGGCGGGGCTTTTTGCTTTTTGTCGAGCTTGCAAAGTCACCACGAGAGCAGACTTTGCCGATCAAAAATTACACTGGCGTTCAATGGACTGGGGAGCGTGGGTGAGGGGATAAACGTGACGATACCAAGGATGCAGGAGAGGCCGTAACGTCGCAAGCTTTTGGCCGCAGCAACTTGGACCGCCGCACACATCTTTCTTTTTCTTTTTTTCTGTGCTTCTGAGCACAATTTCCTATGTAAGCATACTAAGCCGCGCGTGTGGACTACATACACCACGGAGACGGCAGCCGGTATTACAGAGAAGGTGGTGCTTCCGGATATGAAGCGTTGTACAATATTCTAAATCCAAAAACAAACAGTGAAATTAAATGACGTCAAGTACACCATCTGCAACGGGCTTCGTAATTGAGAACGGGGCTGTTCATCCAGAGAGGAAGGTCGCAATGAACATGACGCGCTGTGAAACTAGACGACACTACGACGCTACGATGAGCCGCATGAAGCCTCAGTCAGATGACTTGGCCGGTCCGAAATCACCTGCGCACATTGCACACACTACGGAGAGAAAACAGTCTTGTCTCATTCGATACCCAATTTTTGCGTGGACTAGGGAACTCCCCGAGGACTACCTACTCCAGTCGAGGGTATCATTAAAATTCTGGTTTTCTCGAAAATAATTTGTTTGTGTACACACACGCTGCTGCCTCGCATGAGTTTGGTGTCACCCGCCATCTCCTCCCCACAACCTTCGTTCCCTTGAGCCGCACACTGTCCGTCTTCGCCAACCCAGTCCGTTCTCTTCCCCTTTTTTTTTCTTGTCCCAAGACCAAACGCCTGGTAATGCTGATGTGATGTCTCGAGAAGGGGCCGTGACAAGTGAAGAAAGGAAAAAAAAAATTACGAAGAAAAGAAATGCTCATCAAGACCAGTCTGCGGGGCCCGTATAATTGTGCAGGAGAAACTGTGGAGTAAAGAGTTCCCTCAGTCATGCGGAAGTCTGTCCTCTGCCTCTCTAGTTCTTCGGAGCAGACGTCGATGGTCTTTTAATGACCAGCTTGACGCGTTTGGATGCCGGCTGGCCTTCGGGGGGTGGCGGGGAAGCTTGGGAGGGAGGCTTAGGCGGGAGAGATGCCACGGGCGGCGGCGGGCTAGCCGCTGGCCCTGATGAGCCTCCTCCACCCGACGAGCCCGTTGGCAACGGCTTGCGTGCTGGCTTTGCCATAATACTGCTCTCAGATGGGCAGGCGCTGGAGATGCGGCGGGAGAAGGCCGCACACTGAACGGAGAAGCCGACTTGTGACTCTTGACATGGGAAGGGTCCCTCGGGGGAGGCATCTGGGACTTGACGCCGAGCTTCTTCATAACCTCCTTGAGTTTCGGGTGCTTAAACCGGAACATCCTGCGTCGCTTCGGAATGGTGCCGTCAGGGCGCATATTCAGTTTCGCCTTCTTCAGCACCGGGGACGCGTCATCCACCCCAGGGACCTTATCGGGTCGGGGACGCTTCTGTGACTTGCTGCTCGGCGTGTCAGACGAAGACCCCGGCTGCGGTGTAGAGCGCCCATTCTGCGCGGAGATCGAGCTTGACGACACTTGAGGTTTCACAACTGAGGGCTTTGGGACTGGAGGTTTGCCCACAGAAAGCTTGGTGGTCTGTGACGGCCTTGATGTAGGAAGCTTCACCGTCGATGGCTTGGGCGTAGATGGCTTCGGTGTCGTCTCCTTCCTGATGGTTGATGCAACAATCGAGTCCGCTTCCCGAGGTATTGGCGATGGTGCCGAAACTGGCTTTGGAGACTGCACGGCTGGAGGTGGGGTGGGCCGAGGGGCAGTTGAGACAGGTCGGGGGGCCGAGGGCAATGGCTTCTTGGCGATGCCACTCTTCATATTCACTATCAGGCGTTTGGGTTCGGGAGGTTTGGTAGGCTGCGGCGGCTGTACTGGGGGCGGCGGCGGCGGCGGCAGCTGCTCTGGCACTGGTTCCTTCGGCTTGAGTGATGGTAGCGCTGTCTTGTAGTACGACTTGAAGTTGACCATGAACTGCAAAGTGTTAGAAAGAATCCGTTCCGAGGGATCAAGTAGCTTACCCTGCCTGGATGAGGCTTGACAGGACGAGTGACTCTCCACCGCTTAGGAAAGTTGAGAGTAACCGTCCATCGGTCAGCGACATCAAACATAGTCCCACACAGCTGTAAGAGCGTGATCTTCTCGGCGCGGCCGAGTACTTCTGCGTTCAGAGCCTTCCACACTGTTTTTTGCAGCGCCTGCTCGTGATCCGAGTACTGTTCCTCCATTTCAGTCCTCAGAGCCGCAAGTGCAACATTGACGTCCTGCTTCCTTGCAAATTGCTTGCGTCGTTCCTGAGTCCTTGCTTCGGTATCAAAATCTACTTGCAACTCGTCCCCAATAGGGCCGCGTGCGGGCAATTTAGGCTGAGACTGCTCGCCAAAAGCAAGGGCGGCCAAACCTGTGCAGAGATGTCGATGACCTTGTGTCGAACGAATGGGGACCTGTCGGTGCTAATGACTGACAACAACAATCTGAAGACCGGCATCTCCATCATGAAGCCAAGGTCAACGAGACACTCGAAGGCTTTAATACGCACCAAGTCGTAGGTTCCGTCCTGGAGGTATTGCCAAAAGTTAATGGGGCTTTTGGGGATGACCCCCGCCTTCATCAGCTTCCGCCAGCATTCGAGGGCAGTGGTCGTGTAGATATTTTGGTAAGAGCTATTCCACTCATCCATCCTACGGTGGCGGTCAATCTCGGCCAAGACTTCGACGAGGACTGCCCGCTCATCGACCGACGTATCCAGATCCATCTGATCTCCAGAGTCGCGTCGCTTCTCAGGTACGAGACTCGTTGCTAGAGCGTCGAGGATCTTGGAGTTATAGAAATCTGCGGAGTATGGGTTGTTGTCGTTCTTGTTGGTTGCCAACTCTTTCAGCAAAAGCCGTTGAGCAGGTTCAGGGCACTTGCCAGTCGAGTCGCGGATTTTGGCGATGGCCATGGGCAGCGCACACTGGACTATGTACTGCTTCTTGTCCGTGAAGTCATTGTGTCTTGGCTCGCCTTTCTCGTCGCAGAAGAGCTCACGGAAAGCTTTGAGGAGGTGAGTCATGCCTGCCATCCCAACTTTATCTGTGGCGTGTTGATACAACGTCTCAGCAGCCATCGTCCTTATGCCGTGGAAGTATCGCCGGTCGACGAGGGTTCTTGTCAAAAATGTGGAGACAAGGGGATGTGGAGGGCTCTTCCTCAGGTACAGCATCGAGTCCTGCTGTGCAACGACGTCTCGGTCTTGTTGCAGTTGAGAGACGTACATGTAGCTCTGAAGATTGGTCTTCATCTCGCAGGCCCACTCGAAATCGGCGTCCATCCGAATCCATTCATATGACTCCTGATCCATAGCCTTCTCGATGTCGGGTTCCCATTCCGCAAATTCCCACTTCCTCACATCTTCAGGGCCGGTCAAGACGTCTCCCAGGCAATACAATAGCGTTTCCTCGTTGTTATCGGGGTCTGCCGCTGATTGCGCGCTGAGCTTCTCTGTCGCCCGCCTCTTCCGCTTGAGACGCTTGTACTTCGTATTGTACGGAATTTCGAACTTGGCCGCCTTAGCTGCGTCTTCGCGGATTTCCACGATGTGTTCATATGGCGTTCCGTCGGCTTCGTGGATCCTTATCGTCATTGGGCCCGTGAACAGTCCAATTGTTTCCTCAGTCTTGACGCCGTGGTATTTTTCTTTGATAGCACGCAAGAATTCTGTCTTCTTCAGAGTCTGTGCCTCGGCCAAGGCTTTGTCCTGGACTTGTCGGATGTTCATCTCAACGCATAGTCGCTTTTTGTTAAAACGTTGAAACACGTCGAACCGTGGGCAGCCAGACCCGTAAACCCATTGGCCCCAAAATGCCTCCAGTTTATTTCGGGCGTTCTTCTCGCATACTCGCTGGAACGACTCCGTGTTGATGATCCACTCGCTTTGTTTTTCTCCAATGTTGGCCTTGTAAAGAATACGAGAAATGATGCGTGTCAGGTTCGTCTGAGCAGGGGCCTTCATCAAACGCTTGTCCAGGATGAAAAGCACCAAGGGGGCTTTCAAAATCATGAACTCCATCTCGAAATCTCCCAGGTGCAGATTGTTGCCGAGTTCATGTAACGATGGCCTTTTGATGTCAATGTTGACCAGCTGGTCCGACATGGCCTTCATTCGGAATCGATAATCGTTGTTGCCACAAAGCTTCTTCAAGAAGAGGTCGGTCATGTAGTAGGCGATGCCAATGACGACCCAAAGATCTCTGCGCGTGTTGGGAAACAAGTTGATGCCGCTCCATTGGGACGCCAAACTGAAAACCAGTTGTCTCGTGACATCCACTTCTGGGTCGATGATTTCCTCGGGGAAAAGAAGTCGAGTACTGACAAAAGACATTGACTGTAAGGCCACAGTATCGTTTACCATGTCATCCAGAAAGCACATCTTGTAGCTCTCGAAGGGATACCTGGCAAATGTAAGAGTGAAGAAGTCTGCTGCTGCTGCTAGCGCTGCGCATGTGTTCTGGACCTCTGCTGCTCTTCCAGGCAGGCAGTAGCCATGGATCTTGAGCGCACTAGCGCCGAGCTTCTCGTCATTCTCCTCCGTGCGAAAGTTAGAGAAAAGGTCGACATGCTCAAAGGGACCGACCGCGAAGCCGATCTTTTGAACCGACACCCTCTTGTCCATCTCGAATGTCATGATCTTTTTGCGTTCGTCTTCCGGATCCACAATCTCGTCTGACAACGATCCCGAGCAGACTACCGTCATTTCGAGAAGCTTGTCCTCTTCAGTAAGAAGGTAGTCCTTGTCGCAGGCAGAGTCGCCAACGTGAGCCTGGTCCCGGTTGCCGTTTGTAGTACTGTTCGTGTTTTGTTGGGTAGCCAGAGGCTGCCACAGAGCGTCACCGAGAGTCCTTGGGCACTTGACGGCGATTGACCAAGTGGGAAGCTGTCCATGATCGTCAATACATGGAAAAATGCAAGAGGCGGTTCCGGGTTCGATGGAATGTCTTGTGTATGCGTGTGGGTATCTGAGGTCTCCAGGATCGACTCCGACGAACTGAATGCCATCTCTGACAAGCTTGGTCTCGAACGGTATCGTTACTCGGTACTCGCGACTGCCCGACAACTCGTTCTCTGGGGGTTCAAAGGAGCTCGGGGTCATGCTCGAGACGCGGATCTTGAGCATTGGCCGCTTCGGCACTCCTGTTCCTGACTCTTCCTTGACCTTTTTAAGGTCCCGTAGGTTGACTCGCAAAGCACCGTCTACGGGCGTACAGCCAACCGTCTCTCTATTCTCGGCGGGCACGTCGCTCTGTCTGGTGTGCATGAGGGGTCGCATCCGGATCTTCCTCAGGTCGTGGTGTTCGGCGTTCCAGTTGTAGTATGGCGGGTAATCCAGTAACTTATACGGGTCCCGGTAGCTCGCTGAAACTTTCTTAGGGGCGCCAACGGGCTGCGAATCCTTGAGAAGCTGCACCGTGACATTCTTGAGATCGATTTCGGATTGTCGCGCGTCAATGGCGAACTCGTCAACGTGAGTGCCGGGCAGCTCGGCGAGCGTGATGTGGGACACTCCACGGATGCGTTTCTCGCGAAAATTGAGCTCGATTTCGACATCCTGTCGAATGACGAAGTAGGGGTATGGAGGCTCGTCTTTCATGGGGGGAAGGTCGTCTTCGGAGTCGCTGGCGATAACCTCCTCAACGGCGGGGGCAGCCGCAGCGGCAGCTGCGTCGAGGTGGTTCATGATGGCCTATGATGCGCTCGCGACGACGGCGTCGCAGGCATTCATCAAGAAAGACGTGGAAACGATCGATTCGCGATGGGGAGAGGTAGGTAAAGTCGGCAAATGCGGGCGAGGAAGGTGCGCCGGCGCGAGGTTCTCAGGTGCGAAGTTTGACGAGGGCCTTCACCATCCTGTCGCTGGGCCGTCGTTATCGCGAGGTTGGGTTCGTCTGGAGGCAGCTGCGACGGCGAAAAGGCGAAAGGATTATTAATGGAGAGAAGTTTGGCGCGAAGTGAAAAGAAGTCGATCGTCTCAACGGCAGCGAAAAACTGGGCAAAAGGTGGGAGCGGAAGATGAGTCTGCTGCAGCGACCAGACACTGGGAATTCTGAGGTCGGCAGTCGATGGTTAGTTCAGGCCTTCCTTCCATGCCTGGTCAGCGCGTCCACGGTCCGCCGCGACAGCAGACTGGACCTGGATGGAGCTACCACCTTGGCTCTTGCGCCGTTGGGTGGGCCTTTTTTTCCCTTCTGGCTTACGTAACTCGCAGGCGTGAGTTGTCGGTCGTGCCTGCCACCTCAGTTCGACCGGAGGGGTTGGACTGGTCCGTGCTCATCGTTGGGCCTGAGGTGTCACGCCGCCGACGAGGAAGCTCAAGCTTCAACGGTCCGGTCTTCACCTCTCCCGCCACTTCTCGGAATCTTCCTCTCAAGTTCTACAACGGACAATTATGACACAAATGGCCTTCTTGCAACTACCCTGCCTTTCTCATAGGGACCTCTTCGCGTGGAGCATTGGCATGAGTCAACGTTCAAAAACTTCTCCCAATCGATTAATTCAAACGCTTGTTCTTGAGCCATGCCACCCAGCAGTCTACAATGATTAATGTTACAACAGCAGCATCTTGCCTTAACGATGCAGTACAACAGCATTGACACACATTTCGCAGGACAATGCGCCAATGGACCCCCAACTCAACACACGGGAAAGCCTTTCAGTGCCTGCCTCGACGGTCGCGACGCCTCTTTCTCGCCTGCATCTTCAACGTCTCCTCGTCACGAAACTCTTCTGGGAGATCGAAATCGATCTCGGGTATCTCTGGAATCGGATGTCCCCATGCAACCACTTTACGACCAGCCCGCCTGTGCCGATGCAAGGCCGCATCTCGCTCGTACCTCTTCTTGAAGAATGACTTGAACTCCTTTGGCGGTTCCGGCTTTGGTGGAGGCCGGGGTTGTATTATCACCCTTGGGCGCTTCTTACTGTTCTTTGCTCCCTTCGACCTTGCTATCGCTTCTTCGTGAAGCTGTTGCGATACAGAGTCATCGTCGGAAGAGCCTGGAGGGTCACCATCACTGATATTACCAGCGTCGTCTTCCTCGGCATCATCCTCATCACTACCACCTTCGTAAGAATCCTCGTCACTCGTTTCCTCTGCCTCCGCCTTCTCAGCGAGAGCACGGTCTTTTTCGGCTTTGCGGCGCTTCTCTTCCAGACTCCATTGACGGAATCTCTCGAGGATGGCTTGGCAACCTTTTACAAAGTGCTGCCTCGCCGGTTCGTATTGCTTCTTTCGACTCTCCGTTATGCCACTTACACCCATGACTCGCAGCCAGTCATGACCTTGCAGACCACCCAGCAGACGTGCGATTTGGTCCTTCTCATGTTGAGCCCGACCACGCTCTGTGTTACGAATAGACTTTTCCAGTCTCTCGGCCCTCTTGTGTGAGGGCACGAATGACGCATCTGGCAGAGGATCCTCAGCAGGTTCTCTCTTGTGGGAAATTCCAAGGAAGTCAAAGTCTATCCGCTGTGCATCGACGAGATCACTGAACAACGCGTCACCGTATCCGCGTACCGGGACTTTATGTGCGCTGGGCGGAATCGTTGAAGCGTCATTCGGCGTGCTGGGTTCCGCACCGGTGAACGGAAGCCATGGTGCCGGTTGAAGGCGTGTGGGGTTCGAGTCAAAAATGACTATCGGGGTATCAACGTTCAGCAAGTCTAGAGGCAACGGATCAGTAAGTATCTTGTAATGCCGTATCGATCCAGCACAATCACGGCAGACGAAAGCAAGATCAGGAGCATACGTTGTTCTTTTGGGTCATTTCCGATGACCTCGTCATACTCGGGGAAGTATGCTGACAGCTCGCTCTTGAAACGAGTAGCCTCTTGCGAGCGCAGTTTGCGGCCCCCCTCCTTTGTGTGGGTATCGGCCTCGCGGGGCTGCAAACGATCCAACTCATGTTTAATGCCGTTGATGACTTTTTCTTGATGTTTCGTCAACTGCGACGCATTGTCGGTCGCGGGGGTTGAGGGGGCTTTCAGGGGATGCACTGTCGCGACGTGTTGTTGCGTGGGTTTCGGGGTCGGCCTCGCTAGGGGGGTCGCCTGAGGCGTCGTGTCGTCGTCGGTTGCGGAGTCGAGGTGGTGACGTTGTGGACGGCAGTCGCGTTCGCAACCACCGGCTTGGCGGGCTGGGGAGCAGGTTTGATGAGGATTTCGATGCTCGAACGCGATCTCTTTGCTTCGGGTGGTCGAAATCGACGAGATCGCCGTGTCGAGCTGGCGCTTGGTGCGACCGGGCAGCTGGTGGTGGTAGGCGGAGATGTTTTGGGGGGCGGCGCGCGTCACAGTGTTCGCTGCGAAGGCCTGCTGGTGCTGGTGCTGCGGCTGCTGCTGGACGGGGACGGGATGGGGATGGTGAAGGGAATGGGGATGAAGCCCTTCAGCGTTGGCCCTCCGGGTGGAGCGCGTGAGAGAGGCCATGGGCGACGATTGAATAGCCATTCATTGTATTCCCGTCGGCTCGTCGCGAGGGCGATTGACGTGTCGATCGATGAATTTTTTTCTGCCGCTTTTTTTCGTCTCGTGTCGTCGTTGATGCGATGCGGGAAGTGGCCTCTCGGGCACCTCTGGCAGGATTTGGGGGGGTTGATTCAGCTTGCTCTCTCCCCTTTGCACCCTTTTGGGGGGTTCCTCGCTGCAATTGGCACTGTCCTTCTTGGGGCGCGTCGTCCTCTGCCAGTGTGCCCAGTGCGGCGACTGCCTGCCTGGACCAGTCTTTGCGTCCACCACGGTGATGCCTGCCTTTGTCGAACGTAGTGGGTGGCCGCTGGACTGACAGTGGCTCAATGCCCATCGGCGGTACCGAAGGAGGGGGGAGAACCTATGACCACGATACTTCTGTCACCACCGAGATTAGGTGGCAACCACATGTACACTCCCCATCTTCCCGGGTGCAGCTGCAGCCTGCAGAGGACGGGTGAACCTGACCTCTCTTCTTCTTCTCCCTCGCTCCCGTCTCTGCCTTCTGCAGCACCACCTCACCTGAGCTTGCCCCTGGATGGGGAATTCTGCCAGCCCGACGTCAATGCATTGTCTTGAAATCGATAATTCCATGGCCAAGAGCACTAGGGTGTTTGAACCTGGGCCGTGTTTTGCGAATGCATTGCGACCGGAGTCAGTCGTTGTTTTCCCACATTTTTATCGTCGTTGCATCATACGTCCGTCACAAATGATATTTCTCAGCGTTCGCATAGTAGACGCAGCAGCTGGGGTACGTATGGAAACGTCGTGATTGCTCGCGTCACAAGACTATCCTTACCAAGTATCCAACAAACTCACAAACACTTCATCTTTGGGCAAAATGGTGCAAAGAGGCGCTCGACTTTTCAATCTGGCTTGCAGCAAACATCAAGGTTTGCGCTCTTCGAAAGATGTTGCTTGCTGTGCACGTACGCAATCGTGGGCAGCAACAGACTCAACGAGATAACCTGCGACGACCAATGGCATCATCATGTGTTCTCGATTGTTTATTTGCAAGTCGCATCTGTCTACTGAAGACAAATCCTCGGTAATTGACCTCAGTCACAAACCTCTCAAATATTTGAGAAAGCTTCGCAGCAGGCGTTCCGCAGCAAACTAAGCCCCTGACATCACCGCCGAATACGTGAACAGGTCGAGGGATAGTATGACGGATTTGACGTTACAAGCAAGACTACAAGCTAGCGGACTAAACAATGCTGAGCCCGCAGCTTCTGAAATATATCCCACCTGGCTAACGAGGGAGAAGTCTCATTTTGCCAAGGTAGAAAGTCAAAGCTATGGCTGTCCAATACGTATACAAAGTAGGTGCTCTAAAGTACACCTGGGAGGATAGTTTCCAGTGACTTTCGTCAATGAGAGAGAGAATGGCGAGACACGACAGCCAACCGCTTTCTCAGCCATGGCCTTGCTTCAAGTTTATCGTAGCTCACAGAGACCAGTATGTGGTCTCAGACCGGATATTCTTTAGTTTACGTACTTAGCTGAAGTAAGCTCTACAAACTCCAGGTATCGAAGAGAGCCATGGTAAGCAGCTATATAGGAGCCGGAGATTTTCGGCATACATGATTTGGCATGATTGAGGAACTCGTCTTGACTGTGATAACATAGCATACCTATACGGCGTGATAAGCTGATATATATATGTCTTTCCAGAGGCTTTTGGTAGATGGTGACGAAGCACCGTATGATTCGGTGTCTGTCATTGCGATCAAAGTCTTATTCTAGCCTTATTCCGGAGCCAAAATCATGTCGTCTACCTACTTACATATCCACAAGAGCAAGAATTCGAAGTAAGCATCGTGGCAGCCTCCTCCAGCAGAATGACGCGAACTTGGGAAATTACCAAGCGACCACAAACACGTCGCTGACGATGGATATATTGCACCTTCATTGGCTGCTATTGGTTTACAAGGTTATTAATTACAAGTCGGAAAGGCCTTCTGTACATGCAATACCCCCCTCATGACACCAACCTGCCCTTGTGGCCCGCGAAACAGTTGATGTTAGGAATAGCCGTGATTTTCAGCTGTACCTACACTGCACATATAATTCTACAAAACATCTCTCAATCTAGTCTTGTTCCTTTCCTGTTTCATTCAACGATCCAGGAGAACAAGATCCAGCGAGCAAGCAACCCCTTGCGAACGCAAAGTCAATGAAAGGGTAAGCTCGTGTCAATACCTATTTCTATCCATAACACATCCTGGTTCTTCCCTCTACTGACCGGCTCTCCTGCCGCGCAATTATTATCTCGTATTTAATAAATAGCACAGTTCAAAGATATGCTCAAATAGTTTTGATCCAGTCTGAGCGATGATCATTGTTAGGCCGCGAAGCAGTCGCAAAAAGTCACAATTACAGATTGTCCCGAAATCTCCTTAAGACCCTACTGTTGCCCATGACTGATAGTTGTTACTGAGACTGCTTTGGCTTTTACAAGTGCACTCCTGTGATTTCAAAGCTTATCAGTCCCACCTACTGATCTTTCTGAGCGACACGTTTTAGCCATAGGAAAGTAGGCAGATAGGAACACGCGAAGCTGTCCGTCAGACTGGTTACTCCAGCTCAGTATCTCGTACTCCTTGTCCCTCGACTCGTAATCCAGGTCCAGCGTGACAAGTCGTTGACAACAGAATGAGTGATCAGGATACTCCACCAGAGATGTCTATGAAAGACACCATAGGGGAGGGGGACAAAAGCAGTACTTTGGCGCTCCAAGATACCAGACAAGAGTTCCACTTGGTGGGTGTTCAACAGCGCTCAAGAGGGGTTTTCTCTTTCGTGGAGTGGTGTGGAGTGATATAGGATTTGCTCTTTCGAGTGTGGAAATCCCAACTTCGCTCTCGGAGAATCAAGAATATACAAGCTCTATGAGAACCGCGACAGACTGTAATATCTTGTACACAACCGACCTATTACAGTGAGTTGTATCGCATTAGGTATTCTTTATCGCTGGCCGCAGTTATTAGAAGTATTCGGAAATAACAACAGCTGTCCCTCAAACCTGACAACCCTCAATAGTTTAGTCTGATGCTCTCACAACGAACATCGTTGTCTAATAATTCAACAAAATTGACCATCCTGTATGCTGTAGATTACCTCGCAGCCCTTGGTCGAGAACCAGAAACCAAAGGAGCATTTTGAGATGTGAGAAGCATCCACATCAAAGCCCCGTCGCCGCATATAGTCTCGCACGGTGACGAACATGAACTTTCATGAACTTTGAAATGTACTAGATCCAATAGGACTCGAAGTGGCTGTTGTTCAGAATGTCTATGAGAGCGATCTGGGAACATTGCGGACAGAGTCATCGTGGATTCAACACGGGTCGAACTCAGGCGTCTTGGAGACAAGCCCCCTTTCACACAGCATTCGAGGCACATGGACTCCCTAATTGGTAGAATGTTGCCCGGTGAAAATAGCTCGCAGAATGTCGTTTCACTTTGTTACTACTACAAGATGAACCTCACTACTCGAACCCGCGACATGCTAGGTGGAACGTTGAGTGTCGAACAATGATATTATGCAAAAAGGGGCTCTTTTTCGCCCTACTAAATAGTTATAGTACTTATAAACGTAGTCCAGTCATGCCAGTATCCGCGGCATGCTCACCCTCTAGCGCCGAAATAAAAAGAACAACAGCGCATGCAATGTTGAAATTGGGATCAGCCTCCTGCAACGCCGACGTCAATGCAAAATAAGCTCAATCGTATCCCTCTCAGCCCCAGCATAGACGTGCCGTAGTTTCTCTACTCAAGATTTCCTTCTCCTTCCTCTTCGTCGTCGCCATTCCCATGTCGGTCGTTGGTGCTGAATCACCTCTATATTCGTCTTCACAAAACTTTGAGATTTTACTCCTTCTTGAAGCCGTTCGCAGTGCCGTTGAGAATCGGTCCCGTCTGCGCAGCCAGAAGCGCCTGCTTGTTCGCGAGCTGCTTCTCCTTGGGAATCGTGAGGGCGTTGATTCCGAGAAAGTTGCAGATGCTGGTGATGACGAGGTAGGCCCAACGGAAGTAGACAACTGCGGAGAAGAGGAAGTAGCCGTACAGGTAATACAGCTCAGTCTGGGCACTGATGGCAGAAATGCCAATGACCGGAAGGTTGGCAAGGCATGCACCTCCGACGAGGGGCACAAGCATGACGGTCCAGTACGGGAACGGCTGCTTGGTCAAGTGAGCAAGAATCATCTTGGTGGTGAGGCGACCAAAGACGAAGGACATGGTCAGGCAGAAGAGGACGAGATGGTTCTCGGTGCGGAGGGTCGTGTAAGGCGAGTAGATCCATGCGCCAATAGCGAGGGTGAACACTGCCATGGGCGTCCACTCCAAGAAGACGGGAGCCACAGGCTCGCCACGGGCGCGACGGGCCTTGATGACGTGGAGGACGCAGAAGGGGATGTGGGTCGCGAAGAGAGAGAAGACGATCATTCCGATCCAGATGTCACGGATTGAGGTCTCGCCCAGGAGGTGAGAAAAGCCGAACATGTACTTCTCGTGGCCCTCCCAAAGCTTAATAATGGGCTGGGTCCAGATACCAGGGCCGTAGATACCAGAGACAACCATGACGCTGCAGGCGATCAAGATGCCCTCGGTAGGGCCGTTGATTCTGCCCAAGTACAGAGTGTGGGTGTGGTACGTCTCCCAGGTCGAGAAGAACATGGGCAGGCAAGGCACGAGAGCCGTGAAGACGCCGGACTTGGAGCAACCGAGACCCATGGCGGCGGTCTCGAGGAGACTGGCCAAGGTGCAGTTCAGAGAGTCGATTCCGTGGTCAAAGAGCTCGCCGAGTCCGCTCGAGGTTCCCGTTCGGCGGGCCTGCTTTCCATCGAGGTTGTCCATGGTCTGGTACATGAAGAGACCGAAGGCGAAGCTGAAGTATAACCATGACGGAGCCTGCGCGACGTCAGCAGACTGTTCACTCTGATAATCTTCCCCGACTCTGTTTCAACGTACCGGTCCAACCAAGTCGGGCATGAAGACGACCAGAAGGCCAATGTTTCCGAGGATGAAGAAGAAGCCCAGCAGCGTCACCATGTTTGGTGCCAGCCATAGCGGTAAGAGCTCGACGGAGGCGTTCCACTGCGAGCAAACTGTGTTAGCAGGTTGTTGAAGGGATGTAGCGCGCGATGGCTGGCTGGCTAGAGCCGCTCGGACGGCGCGGGGCAAGGCATGGCGGGAGGAGGGGGATCGTCGGAGGGGCTCAACGTACGTATGGTTTAAGGATGTAGTTGGAGATGGGCGACTTGTCGACGGCGGAGTATTTGTAGGACTTGAGGTGGATGAGGGCATCGTCGGAGATGCATTCGGCGGCTGCCGTTTCTATTGGAAGAAGACGATAGGTTAGCCAAAGTTGCTCGTTAAAGGTGTAGACGCCGCCAGATGTTCTCGTGAAGGAACCTCGGCCGTCAATTGCAGGCGCAACATTCCACAAGCTGGGCGCTCATCTGGACCCGGGTATCTGGTCTGGGGTTCCAAGGGAGCGAGGGAGACAGGGGTGATGCTCACTTTCAGAGGTCTTGGTGCCCATTTTGCACAAGTTTCGCGCCAGAGACAGCGATGTCTGGAATGACGGGTGTTCGGCGACGACTGTGGGGGTTTGAAGGTAGCAATAGAAGAAGGCAGAGGGGTGAGGAGGGGAGCCGAGGAAGTGAAGGAGGTCCAGAAGCAAAAGGAGACCAGAGAAGGATGCAACGCCGGCTTGTGGTGGGGGAGGGGAAGTGATGGATATCTATAGCAGAGACAAAAAGCTACAGTAGATGTGTTGCGCGCGGCTTCCACCGCAAAAAGACAGAATTGTGCATGCAAACTTGGGATCGGAGAAAGTAAGGAAGGCAAGCAGCAGGTCAAGGCAGGCAGGTGTGCACCTCAATGGCCTCGCATCATAGACGAGAGCTGGCCGTTTATTTTTTTAGGGGGAAAAAGAGCAGGGGGGTGGTCGGTGGACTGGCAAGGTAGACTGTACCCCAGCTGGTTGAGCGGTGCATTGGTCCACCAGAGGCGCAGGTAAGGTATCCATCCGTTCTGGAAGCGTGAGAGCCAGCAAATGACAGGCGATCTGCCACACGCTGCTCCATCCGGGGACAAATCAGATGCGGCCAAGGCATGGAAGCTCAACTCGGTCCAGCAGCCTGGGCGCGGCGGCCGGGGCGGGAAGCAGGAGCCTCAGTGCCGTAGCTACGCGGCCGGTTCGCACCTACCTTACCTTACCTACCTACCTACCTTACCTGCAGGGCAAGCAAGGCAGGTACAGGCACCGTCATCGTCATTCGCTGTCATTGCCTCGTGATTGCTGCCTTTTTGTGCTTCCCATCTCTGACACCAACTGCAATCTAACCCTCTCCGCATCCGCATCTACCTTGGGTACCGTAGCTAAGGTACTCATCTTCTTTGTCGCCCTCGGTGTCCTTCTACATCACCGCCTTACCTAAGGTAAATTCTCTCACTTGACTACCTATTCCCCTGCAGCAACTCATCACCGCACAAGGGGTCTGCCCGTTTCCATCCCATCTCCCATCGCGAATCACAGGCCATCGACGACGACCGGCTCCCCGTTTCGTCCAATCAACACCGAGCCTCCGCTGCGCTTACAGCAGCACCCGCCCCCCGCTTGCCTCATCTCCGGCGATTCAACAAAAAAAAAACAGAGAGAGAGAGAGAGAGACCAAGAGGGGACAAAAAAGAACCCTACCTATGAGAACACGCGCTCCCCGACGCCCCAAGCTCCTCCTCACCCGTTTTATCCCACGCTCTACTTCGCTGCCAAAAGCCCGAGTCCCCCCATCGACATTTACCGCCTTTTCGTCTTCGCCGTTTCTATCGCCGTTGCTATTGGGTTGATTCGGGGCGCATGCAACACTTGAAGAGCCCTAACGCAAGTCTTGGGCGAATCTTGCAGCGTCTTGTCAGACTATTAGAAACAGCGGCGCCATATCTTTTAGCATGTGAGAGACACAGAGATGCCAGTCCAGCCCAGCCCTGCATGCGCCGCTCGCCCTATGGGCCTACCCTACCCATCTTTTTCACCTGATCTTTCTCGGAGGAGCTGCGGCGCATGTCGCTAACGTGCCATCGGCCATTGACCAACATCACACCGATCAATTGGGCCATGCGAACCACCGCCCATCCCCCGACCACCCGACTACACCAACCTAGCTCAACCCGCAAGAAAGATCATCTCATAATCGGCCCCCAACTTCAACCTCGCAAACACCGCTCTGGCTGGCTGGCTACCTACCTACCTGCAAGATGACATGTGAGGACCCCTTGTTCAACCACCCCAGCCTCAGGTAACTTCAGCCTCATTGCGTGAGGGAGGGGGGATCCAACACATGGATCGGGTCCGGCCTTAGGCCGCGGTGCCGCCATGCTGGTCCCCGTGACCCCCCCGCGCCGCCGGCCGCCAACATCGGCGGCCATACAATGAATGCCGTGTACAAGACTTGCATGTGGCTATCATGTCCCATTTGATGGAACATCGACAATAACCAATCCCGAGACCACTGCAAGCTCTCCCGACTCTAATTGGTGCCCGCCACACCGTCACCATGCCATGTCTGCCAAACCGTTCATCCTTTGTCCCCCTCCCGCTGAGCATACATCGGGCCACGCTCCGATATGCTCTCTAGCTCGCCCACGATATCGGAGTCATCATCCCGCAAGAAAAAAAAAAAAAAAAAAAAAGGCTAGCACGAACCACATCACGGGATGAACGGTGACGATAGTCTCGTGCTCAGCCTGTAGATAAGATCTCAGCCCTAGCTTGCTCCTTGCTCCCATCCCGCAGGAGGCTCACCGGAGACACTGCCGCTAAAACGCGCCAGAAGCGGAGTAGGTGTAAATCCCGGCACAAGATACGACGATATGCACAACAACGGCACGGATGAACTTGTAGTCTTTCTGAAGCTTGCAGCCCAAAAAGGCGCCGCTTCCGTATGATTTTCCTCATTGACTCGACTCGACCTCTTTCAAAGCCGTGCCTCCCAAAACTAAAAACCAAGACCGCTTAAATGACATTATTTTCCTCCACTCATCCATCATCCGCTCGCTTTCTTCGTTGCCCAGATGTTCTGCTCGATGATATTAAAAGACATTAGTTGTTTTTTTTTCTTGGTCCCAAATCATTTCCCCAATGATTCATTCCGTTATCAATGAAAATGCCGTCCCGAGGAGGAAAATAACGCGCCGCAGGGTCGTTTCCCCCTCCCCGCCTATAAACGCCGAGCATGTGAAATAACTTTGTGCAAGAGGGTATTTCAAAAGAGTGGACGAGACAGCAACACAGCAACCAACCACACATCCCTTACTCTCCCCGTCTTCTGCTTCTTCTTCTTCTTCCTCTCATCGTCCGACTGGGCTCACACCCGAAACAGCAGCACACACACACACACACACACACACACACACGCACACACGCGTGGTAGCCACTTAGAGCAGGAGCGCAACACCACCGAGGACGCTGCCGATGAGCACGGCGAAGCCAGCCTCGCGACCCATGCCCAGGGCCGCGGCGCCGGAGGAGCCAGAGGAGCCGGAGCTGCCGTCGTCACCGGCCATGCCAGTGAAGATGGCGCCGCTGGTCTGCGAGGAGGTCGCGGTAGCCGTGCCGGCGGCGGTGGAGGTGCTGTTGGAGCGGGTCGGGCTGCTGGCTCCGCAGGGGTTGTCCTCGCGGCACTTGGAGGAGCACTCGTTGTTGGCGAGACCGCACTTGGTGACGCACTGGTTGCCGTACTCCTGGCAGACGTAGTAGGGCAGGGTGAGGGAGTACTCGGTCATGTTGGGCTGGTTGCCGTCGCCGCACACGCAGCCGTAGGTCAGAGAGTTCTGTGGGGAGTCTTGTCAGTATTGCTTTCATTCCCCTCCATTGGTGACTAAATAGCCCTTTTGGGGACGGGTGCTACTCACGGGATCGCACTCATTGACCAGAGTCGTCCTGGGCTCGACCTGTTGGCAGATGATGGGGCATGTGCTCGTCTCATCTTGGCACCAGGCCTCTGCAGCTTGCCGTTAGCATCCATGCCACATCACACACTTCTCGGAGCTCTCCTTTGCGGCGGAGCAAGGCTTTGGGTTTAAGTCAACGTACTTCTTGTGGCCAAAGGAACGGACTTGGGTTCGATAACGTAGTCGGCCTGGGCGGAGGCGACGAAAGCCGCAGCGACGGCGAAGACGGTGCTCTTGAACGAAGGCATTGTGTGTCGTGTGTGTGAGGGCTCGGTGGTCGATTCGAGGTGCTGTGGGAGGATAGAAAAACGGAGCTCTCAACAAACAAATGAAGAGCTAGATATCCAGATATTAATATCGGCTGCTGTTTGTGCGTTTCCTGGTCAGCAAAAAGCCATATTTGTGGACAGAAGCAACATTTCTGTATGCAGCATTCCTGAACTCTTTCCACAGCCTCATTGCTCCACATTGGCTTCGACAGCTGTTTGAGTAGCACATGGCTGGAGGGAGGCGAGCCTTTTGGGGGCGAAGGCGCCAGGAATGGGACGGGGCCAACTTACGGGCTAAGGGGGTTGTTGACTTGAGCGAGGGCCGTTGCTGGCGGAGAGAAGAGCCGTCGTCCAGAAAGGTATTAGTGGTTGAGAGAGGCGGAGAGACTGGTCCTATGAACGGGCACAGAAACGAAACTAGGAACAGCGAAGCTATTGAAGATCTCTTGTATAAAACGAGAGCAAGAGATTATGTGTGCGATAAGGCACAGATGACGGGAAGCAACTTTTTCAACTGTGTAACGAGAGGCAAGACACACGGGCTGGAGGGTGAGGAGGGAGAAGAAGAAGAAGGAACGGAGTCGTGAGAGAAGCTGACGGGGTTAATATCAAGCAAAACTCAGGCTCAGGCGCGTGGTGCTCCGTTAGAATTAGCCGTACCTTGGCTAGCTCGGTCGAGGCGAGAGGAGAGGGCCCGTGGAGAGCACGCAGCAGAAGCGGCGCCTGGGCAGGAAGAGGAGCCAAGCGGAACATGGCATGGAGGAAGCCATCTTGCCTAGGCTAGCAATGCTGGGTGGTACTGTGCATGCATTGCCGTACAGTAGCAGATAGGCAGGCCACAGGCGTCCGTCCGGGGGTGAGCTTCTTCCGCACAAGGTCGAAAATAAAGGAGGCCCGGGGGTCCCTGACCACAACGCCACGGGCTCGCGATATCGAAATGGAGAGAACGGGCGGGATTGGGTTTAGCTCGTCTCCACGCCAGCCACCCGGCGTATTTCCTGGGGTCTGTTCGCCGACTGCCAATCACGAGGCCGACTCTGCTCAGAATGGAGACGTCGTACCATTGAGTTGAGAATGTGACCGTAAACTCGTGGAGTCACCACTTGGGATCCATCCTTTCTATCGTCGACTCTGAGTCTGTACCGATTTCTCCGTAAACTTGGTAGATGTCTGTCTCTGATGGGCAAGAGACAGTGGCTGTGTCCGTAGATTCTCCCCTACGTCTCATCACGGCATGTTTGATTCTCCCTCTTTGGGCTCCCTAGGTACCTAGGCGGGTTGCCCTGATTCGTACTCAAGACCCGCTCCGCGACGGCATTTGGACGGCTCAGAGATACCCTAGAGTGCCAATCCCTCAACTTCAGGCAGGTCGGTCAGTCAGGAGGCTCCAACAGCCGTGGCGACGTGCCAGGCCAGGGTGATATTCTTTCGGGGGTTGTGGCCCAGGGTCAGACAGGGCTTCTTGGTGTTGTTTTTTCGGTGGAGTTGAGGCTTGGGTGGAGGACGGAAGGGTTCAGCGAACTTCTGGGCAGGGATTGGACGAGGTTACTCTGCAGCTCCCAGGGTCTCTGCACTCTGTCTGCAGCACCGATGGCACTAAATGCTCCAGGGTGCTAGTTAGTATTGCTTTGCCCGCTCCGCTAACGAGATCGGGTGTCCATTGTTGCCCGGAGATGAATCTCCTCTCCACAAACCAATATTCTCTGAGTCTGTTCGGCTGTTCGTCTCTTCGTCTGCGGCGGCAGTCTGCACTGCAAATGTTTAATGCTAATGCTGATATTTGATGCAGACGCTGATGGCCTGATGCAGGCGCAAATGCAAATGCCCTCATCATGATGTTCAGTTGAGATGAGAGGCCCGAGTTCTCTTGCCGTTCTTCATTAACATGCTACCCCGGACCACATCAGGATTGGTGGTAGAAGTAAAGGGCCGGCTTGTCCGCCCATCGCCATTGACAAGTGTTGATCCCATCAATGATCAGCGATCCGTTCAGTGACGGCTCTGCGTCCATACCTGTCAACCCACGGCCAATTCCAGCCTCGCGCTCGCTGTGCCGTCCATGCTGTGCATAGGTGCTAAAAGCAGGAGTCAGCATTCCCGCGCTCGCCCGTATCCCGTGCTGCGAGAGACATCCTGACGACGACTCCGTGTCTGACTTGTCGGTCAAGCCAGTCCAATCCCTAGCCGGGGGTTTTCTCACTTCTCAACTCACTCCCCTACTATCAAAGTCGGTCGAATTCCCACTTGGATGCCGCTTTTTCGCACATCGGATGACCGGCCCCATTGTTGATTACGAGGTTGCAGAACAGACTAGAAACTGTCTTGCTCTCCATAAAACCGGAAACACCAACGGGCGAACTCGACGGTGATCGGAGCCAAGGCTCTTCTGCCTGCCCGCCCTAGCAGCCTGATGTTCGTGTGCCTGTGGCTAACAGCAGTATCCCAGCGGCCAGGCGGCGGCGACGGCGGCGGCGTCCAGGTCTCGTGCAGCAAACTTCTGCCAAACAGGCCAGACCCCTCTTCCGGGCTCCTCTTAGCACACAACTTTACGAGACCACCGGCCTGCAAGATGCAAAATGCAGATGCCGCGAGACAGGAGCTGGTGCAGCCGGCCCCTTTGCCCTGGCGGAACCGCCTCCGATTGTTCCAACCGCCAACATTTTCCTCAATGTTGGACACCACTTTGTCTTCCTGATGCCGCTGTTTGCGGCTATCCCGCTGGAGTGATCGCCACTCGTATTCTGCATATCGAATCCCTCCCCCGCGGGCGTTGTGCAGGTCGACGACGCAGCTAGTCCTGCAGTCTAGAGTGCCTCGGGCGAGGCCACTGTTTGAAAAGTGATACACGACACGAAAAGGAAACGCACAGCGCGGCGTCAAAAGGATTGAGAGGTTGGAGAACCAAGGTGGCTGGCACCGTCGGGGCTGTAGCTGTTGGTGTGGTGTCTTTGCTGATGACGGCTCCGAAGCCCAGTCCGGTCCCACGCCGTTCAAAAACCCCCAACAACTCCGCGTGGCAGTCAGTAGAAACAAAGTGAGGCCGGGCGCTGACACGAAGGGACTATCAATGGCTGAAATAGCCGTTGGACGTCACGAAGACACCGTCGTGTTCGTGATGGACGTTTTAGCCCTAGATACCGCCACAGCTGGATGTGTCAAGCTGTCAACAACTTCCGCACTTGCATGCATCCTCTTCCTCCTCCATTGTTGGTTCCTCGTCTGATGCGATGAACCGAATGCAGATTTCTAGCTTCACGCAGAGTGCAGCAGCCGTGGTTGCAGCAAGTACCGAGGAAGCTTCCTGGCCGCCAATGAGGGGGCACCGGAGTAGACGACGTTCAGATCATAATGGGAGCCCAAAGACCCTGGTCAGCGAGATGCACCCTCCAACCCTTCGCCTCCACTCGGGTCTTGGTTCTGCAGCTTCGTATCCGCACCGATGACTTGGACCAAGATGCCAATGCCATGGCGCGGGGGAACAGCGCTTGCGTCGAGTTGGATCTGGGTTGGATCCTCGTGCTGCCAGTGTTTCCATGTTCACCTCTCTTCAAGGCGCCACAACCGAAATTCTGGGAGGCATCCTGGTGAATCGTCAGTGTCACCTCGCTAGGACTTTTGGGCTGGTCTATTTTGAGCAGAGACCCGATAACGGCCTCTGATGGCGAGATCAGCGATGCGTGGCGAGCAAGATAAGACAGGCGATGGGCCCATCGATGAACAAACATTGGAGACGTTCTTGCTGCTGGTGTTTTACTGGCTTTTTTTCTTGGGAGTGCCGTGATGCCTATCTTACCTACCTAGGTGAGGTGTTCAGCGCGCGGTGGCACTTGCAGGTTTCATCCAATGGCAGCCCGCGCACTTACCACTCGACGACTGTCGTCTGATGGCACCCAACAGACTTTTCGACTGATATTGGCAATCGCAATCGATGCGCACCTGCCCGCGTATTCGTAGGCATTCAACTGGAAATGGACCCTTGAGTCCGGCAATTGCCTTACCTAAGCGTATCTTTCCGCGGGAGGGGTTCCCCTTTCAACGCATGATCCCAGATACCTACCTACCTACCTGCCGCAGTACACACACTAAGGTATGGAGGATACCAGAGGGAAAGAGCGAACGTTTGGTGGTAGGTAAGGTTAGGTATGGTAGGTGCGCCTCTCGTTCTCGCTGTTGTTTTCATTGTTTTGATGCCGCAAAACAAACAACACCCAAACTTTCACCCCCAAGGATTGCTGCAATTGTACACATCCCGCCCGACCTTGGGCCTAGCCAGTGATCAACTTGCATACCTTATTTCGCTTCATGTTCGAGCCTTATTTCCCGATCCCCTGCTTCCAAATCTCAACTTGCCATCTCAATTCCACGGCCCGACCTAATTGCCGCCCGTACGTAACATCGCCGGCCTCAACAGTTAGACTGCCGAGTGCTGGCCAAGCAAGTACTTGTAGCTTCAAGCCCGCTCTCAGTCGATTGGTGCACAGCCACGCGGACCCTACCTTACCACCCAACCGGACCGCGGAGTCTAAGAAGCGCCCCGAGACAAGTCTTTCGTTCCCTTGGGCCTCGACATCGTCAATACGTCACTTATTCTCACGCAACAAGACACACGGACTTGTACCTGCGCAAACCACCAGATCACAACTCTCCCGAGATCCGCAATCGCAATCGAGAAAACAAAGAAGACCACGGCGCCCGTCCATGAGGTAGCGGCCGCTCCGCACATGGATTCATGGACTCGGCGATAGAATCCCAATTCCGCACCAATGGCACCTTCCCCGCCACCGACCTGAACGGCAGCAATCCGAAAGCTTCCCCCAAGGTCACCACGTCCAACGGGACCATCGCGGGCTTGCTGTCGCGCCAGAACAACGATGGGACACGCGGGGGGTTGTTCGGGGACGAGGAGGACGACGACACTTCTTCGGGCGGCCCTGCGTCGTCGGTGACGAGCCCATCGTCAGTGACGTCGCCGCCGTACTGGTTGAACAATCACCACCAGCGCTCCGTCTCCAACATCTCAGTCGAGTCTGTGCTGCCCGCCGGCGCGATCACGATGCACGACAACGAAGCCAGCGACGGGAACGACCGGAACCGCGCGTGTTGGGCCAAGAGCGTCGAGATCACGGACTATGTCATAGTCAACGGCAGCGCGACGAACATTGGGGCTTTTGTCGTATGGAATATCAGAGTTGAGACGCTGCAAGTAGGTGACCTGCGCAGGCCTTGGCCACACGGAGGCTTTAGGTTTCTTGGAGCTGGGCCCGATGCTGACAATAGTTGAACAGGGCAGCTATATGAACATTCGCAAGCGATACTCCGAGTTTGACGACCTTCGCGAGAAGCTCGTCACATCGTTCCCCAACTTCGAGGCAGCGGTGCCCCCTCTACCGCCCAAGAGCGTGATATCAAAATTCAGACCCAGATTCCTCGACAAGAGGAGATCGGGGCTGCAGTACTTTCTCAAGTAGGAAACCATCAAGCCCTGAGATGACAAACGTAGATGCTAACAAGCGGCAGTTGTATAATGTTGAATCCCGAGTTCTCTGGGTCGCCAGTACTCAAGGACTTTCTCTTCTCATAAACATAGTGTCTAAATACCTATCTTCTATTTTTTTTACCCTTTTTGTATATCTTCTGAGCTCCTGCAGCACGGCACGGAGATGGCCGTAGCTGATGGCGGGGGCGCAGCGGCGGGCCCCCAGTCTCCAGAGCAGAAAAGTCTGCGAACCGGCGGGGGGGCCAGTTGCACATATATAGCGGGCTGAGATTGACCCGATTCATGAACAAATGAATAATAATGATAATGTTTCCGTCTGGGAGACCAAAATATATCTGATCCCCAGGGCTTCAACGCCCGATTGCTGTACGGTGACCCCCTTCGAGATCGCGGGACCCTCAGCGGTGGCCGCCAAGGCCGTTTCCGCCAAAAGTCTCGGCGGCCGCGGGGGGGGCTTAAGTGGGGCAACGAGGAGGCCAGCTGAATGAGCTGCCGTTTTGGACCTTCTGGTCGGGGCCGTGGCTGTGAAGTGCCCCGTGCTTGCTCTGTTGGTTTTGCTGGAGGCGGACGGGACTGTTTGCTGTCAGCTGGGCGAGGATCGTGGTTGGAGAGCATTTCCCCCGCAAGACTGACTAGGACGCGTAATGTTTAACAGGGCTGGAAACTTTTGGTGGGGGTTGGTGACCGTTTGGCGTGCTTCCAAGGCAGACCAAGACGGTCGTGAGCGCCCAATGCAGCCCAGTCTCAGCCTGTACGTAAAATAGGTATGCACCATGCAGTTGAGAGATCGTCTACCAGCAATGCCTCTCTTTGCCGATGAGCTACCTAGCTGTAAGGTGGCCATGGCCTGCTATTTCGGGGTCTCCCTGTCTATTCTGTTGGCCCTTTCGTCTAGACAGCCACACCTAGACTGATTGGGCGGTCGAGATTGCCTATCGGGTTGGCTGGATAGCATCTCACTGGCTTTCTCGGTCTGCACAAGCCACAGTCGCCTTCTTCAACAAGCAGACGGACTGCGGGCGGGAGAAGAGGCCGCAGGAACCAAGTTACGCATCACGGCCGCGCATCCAGAGGCAATCCGGGATCCCGAAGACATCAGCGCACCGCCGTCTTCGCCCACGGGGTTTCTTTCAACTTCTTGGTCAAACAAGTGTGCTGAGATCTGTTAGGTTGCGTCACAGCCCAGCATTTACACGCCAGCAGTCGTCGGCTGAGCAGCACACACCTTGTTGCTTCGCTGGGTAATATGGAGAAACAAGCCCGCCCCCAAGCCGCTTGCTGACAAGGATGGCCCGTGGTATGATGCAGGGCGATGTTTATTGTCCTGAGATTTCCTCTTCTTCTAGAAGGGGACGCCGACCGTTCCTATCCTACCCTATCCAACGTTCCCACCGGCTCTAATATATTTTGGTGATTGGGAAAGGGTCTAACCGTCTCGGCAAATTCTTGACTGCTCTTGACGGCGTTCTCGACTCGCCCATCTTCACAGTACTTTATCTACTACATCTGGCCCCCTTCTCTTCGATATGCTTACTTCAACCCCATAATTACCCATGACTGGCCGACCTTCAAAGACTCTTGTTCAGGTTCCAGACGACACATATTACCCCCGCCTTACACCACTACAGCCTCACTAAAACAGCCTTTACGTTGGAAACATCAGTCAACAAACAATACGCCTCGATTTCGCAACAACCTACTTCCTGACGAGGCACCAACCAAGCACCACCACCACCACCACAAATCATAGTTCCGACTTGGAACGATCAGAGGACCGGATGCTTGCCCCAGCCGGCTCTCGGGCCAGATCCCTCTCCTTTCGCCTTCGTCACAACCGGGCAGACCCCGCAGACGTAGGCGCAGTGGCAGCGTTGGCAGCAGCCGCAGCTGTTGCAGCGCCCACAGCGGCAACGGCCATGATGACGAAATTCGACCCCAGCAACCGCCGCTATCCTGCCGTCGGACCCGAATCCGAAGAGCCACCGGCTTCTGAACAGCTGCAGCACGAGCACCAACTAAATACTCAAAAGGACGACGAATCTGGACCCCAAAAGACCCCTTCTCTGCAGCACGAGCAGCACCAGCAGCACCACCACGTTTCCTGCGCCGCAATTACCCCGCCGGCGAGCCCTTCCGTGCCAAGATCGTCCGCTGAGGACTCCATTTCCCACCACCCAGATTGCAACTTTTCTGCAACGGCGGCGCAGAGTGACGACACTTGCTCGCTCGCGCAGTCCCACACCAGCACCAACCACAGTTCGCGACAGGAGTACATGGACAGCCTCGTCCCGCCGTCGCGCGACGAATTTGAAAAGATTGCAGAGGTGCAGCGCGAGCGCGAGGAAGAGATCAAACTCACCCACTGCACTTCCAAGAGGAGATCGATGCAGAGCCAGCAGTCGCATTCGCCCCGGCACTCTGAAGATGCCGGGGCCGGGGTCGGGGTCGAGGCGCCGCTGAAGTCGCCAACGACGAGGAACAGGAGCGACAGTGAGGCGATGAAGAATGCCGCAGCGCTCATCCAGCGCAACTATCGTGGCTACAGAGTTAGGCGGGAGATGAAGGGCTTCGGGCTGGATCCGACGACGAGGTGGATGTCGGCCATCGAGGAGATGCGGTTTCGCGAGATGAACAGGCCGAGGGCAAAGAGCTCTGCGGCGCTGTCTGTCAACGGCGACGAGCATAGTGTGCTGTCGCGGGACTCGGATGGCGGTATGAAACCGACGACGGCGCGGGACAACTGGAGGAAAGCGGCGACCATAGCGCGGCGCGCCGGCCACGACGACACCGACTCCGAGGCCGAATCTTCGTCCTCGTCGGATGATTCTACAGAGTCGCCCGAGCAGAGGGCCGAGCGGCGGAAACGACGTGACGAGGCCGTCGAGAAGCGCAAGAAGGATTCCAAAATGATGGGGCTGCAGTACTTCCTCGAGATGGTAGACCTCAAGCACCGCTACGGCAGCAACCTGCGGGTGTACCACGAGGAATGGAAGAAGTCGGACACGAACGAGAACTTCTTTTACTGGCTGGATTACGGCGGCGGCAAGAACGTCGAGATGGAGGCGTGTCCGCGCGACCGGCTCGAGAGAGAGCAGGTCAGATACCTGTCGCGAGAGGAGCGACAGTACTACCTGGTGCAAGTCGACCAAGAGGGGCGGCTATGCTGGGCAAAGAACGGTGAGCGCATCGACACCACCGAGTCCTTCAAGGACAGCATCCATGGCATCGTCCCTGCCGATGACCCCACGCCTGCGTGGTCGCAGACCAACGTCCCTCCCCCCGAGGCACGCGACGTCGACGACAGCCGTTCCGAGTCGTCCGTCGAGTCGGCCCTCGAAGCCGACCGCGCCGCAAAGTACGCTACGCCCGAGTTCGACAGCGCCACGGGGATGAAGAAGGTCTCGCACATCTCGGCAACGACCGTCTTCAACAAGCTGCTCCGCAAGTCCGTCAAGAAGAACACGTGGATCTTCGTCGCGGACACGAGTTTCCGGTGTACGTCGGCATCAAGGCTTCGGGCGCCTTCCAGCACTCGAGCTTCCTGCAGGGCAGCCGCATCTCGGCCGCGGGCCTGATCAAGATCACGGGCGGCTGTCGAGCCTGTCGCCGCTGAGCGGGCACTACCGCCCGCCGGCGTCCAAACTTCCGCGCGTTCGTCAAGTCGCTCAAGGAGGCCAACGTCGACACGTCGCACGTGTCCATCTCCAAGTCGTACGCGGTGCTCGTCGGGCTCGAAGTGTACGTCAAGTCGCACCAGAAGAGCAAGAAGGCGCTCGAGAAGCTGTCGCTCAAGAAGGAGAAGATCGTGGCGCCCGAGGAGTTCAAGAAGCGCGAGGAGGACGAGATGGACAAGAGCGAGAGCGCGGCCAAGGAGCGCCAGGTGCTCGAGAAGGAGGCCGAGGAGCGGGAGGAGAATCGCGCGGCGGTGAAGCTGATGCGCAAGCTGAACCTGCAGCCGAGCGAGCCCAGGAGCCAGAGGGAGGGGGGCGAGCCGGCGATGGAGCCTCTGGCTGAGGAGAGGACGAGGGAGGAGAGGGCTGCTGGCGGCGTTTAGTTGACGCGGTGTTGCTGAATGTGGGGGATGTATCAGGATCGAAAAGGGTTTGGATCATGGGTGGGCTGGACTTTTGGTTTTTTGGAAGCTGCTTTATACCCATTCGCTTGCGTTGCTCCCTCTGATGGATAGACATATGAGTAGATGAAATGTTTAATGATTCTACATGAGTCTGTATGTTCGCCGTAATGTTATGAGCTGTGAGGTCATACCTCATAGAGGCATGGCTGCATCCGAGGGCTATTAAGACGAGTTCCCTTGAAGGCAACGAATGGAAATGACGCCAAGACCGCGATCGGGACGATGGTCTCTTCATTCCCCTTTCCAACGAAGCTGCAAGCCACCGCTATCAGTCCTCGAAGTCCCGCCGGATGAGTGCGTCCTGACGTTGAAGATGGAGGAAACGCGGTCTGACCTAGTGTCTAAACTGTTTTATCACGGATGCTAGGTAACAACTCACTCCGAGCCATGTTGGATGACGTCGGCTGGGATCCCTCTGTGTACATGAAGGAGATATGATGGGACATAAGTCGCAATGGAATAACATGCCAGAACTCGTAGAAAATTCCACGGAGATTTTGAGAGACCGACAGGACGGTAGAAACTTGCGCCTGAAAACGCCACTATTAAACTATGGGTATTATGTATGGTCAGCCTCTTAAATTCCTACGAAAGTCTGAACATACGCTCTTAGGACGTAGCTGGTCATATCAAGTAAGACTTTATTCGGTACTGACAAGTCAATTCATGTCGTTTGAAAACTAAACGTATCTTATTAGAGAACGTTCTGGCTTTGGGTAAAGAGAGAGTCTTTCCACCCGTATCGCTAGTACAGTTTTCTTTACTTCGTCGCATTTGAAGCTGAGTTTGATCCCCATGCCGCCCGCCCTCCACCTTCCACCAGCTCATTAGTTCAGCGTCTGCACAGCATGAGCGCGGTGCGGCTGGCACCAGGGCACACCTCACACATTGGACGGAGCGGGACAGACGCTGGGCTGAGCCGGGCTGGCCTGGCTGGCGAAGGCGTCCTCCAAGAACCATGAAACGCCTGAACCTTCCTTCCGGGTGCCTTTATCGACTTCTCAGGGTGAAGCAACATCTGAGGCGTCTCCGTTAAAACAGGCGCAACGGTTCTTACGATGGCACATTTTCTTACCCATTTCCCTATCAGGTTACAGAATATTTATTTTTCACGAGGAAAATGACTTCGACTTTTACCCTCTTTCCAAATCTTCCCCCTGAGCTGCGTTGGGAGATCTGGGGCCTGGCCATCGGCGATCCCCCGCTCCGCAGCGCTCACTTCTTTTCCGTACAGGAAGAGAGGGACCCTTCCAACGCATCGCGAAGAAAGGTCTTTGCGGCACCATCCACCTTCACGCCCGCCACACACCGAGATTCTCCGTGGCTTCACGGGAGCCCGTCCGCGTATGCCGCGGACTACGGCCTCTGGAGCGCGTGCAAAGAGTCACGACGTGCCATCGCCAACTTCTTCTCCAATCTATCGCCCTCGTACCCGAAAGACGTTTACGGAAAAGAGACCATCGGGGTCCGTAACGTGAGGGTTGACGGCGTCGATGTGCCCTTTGCGACTTTCCCGTGCCGTGACCTGGTCTGCCTCCAAGTCCCCCGAGATCTCTACGTGGATACGATACAGGCCGTCCAAAACCTGGGATACACAGGAAACTATCCCACATGTGTCTTCCACGAGGGGATCGCCTTCGAATACGATGACTCGTGGGCCTTTGGTAAGCAGTCGATACCGGAGATGATGGAGATGCCAGGCCCTCGCTCGCTGTTCCTGCGCCTCGTAGCGGCGAGGTGTAACCTTGGTATACCCCCTGGTCGGTGGGGTCCGTGGCGCAGTCCAAAGATCTTCTTGATCGAGCGCGGCGCGATTCTCAAGCCTAGCGAAAATTGCGAGGAGAATTTTGACAAATTCTCTGGGAACGGGTTCAGGTTGGTGGCGGAGAGTCACTATCAGCATATTCAAATGCAGAGTGTTCGTGAGAGGCGCACGAGTGCGTGGGAATTCATCAATCTCGTGAGGCAGTGGATGTGGTGGATGTGGAATATTGATATGCGCAGTAATCTTGTTGTTGGGCAAGTTCTTGTGGCTCAGTTGGCTTAGGTGGTTCACGTAGCTCTGGTGGCGCTGGTGGCAGGCGAGCGTGGTATTTGTTGAGTGAGGCATCGGGTTGGCTGTCTGACAACGTCTAGGAGTGGGTGACGACAACACAACGATGGGCTACAAGTTCCTGAGCGCGAGCGTACAGCGATAAAAGGGTTAATGGTCTGGGAAAACACACTACAGAAAGACACAGCTTGTAACAAAAATAGGCTTTGAAATGACCTAGTCCAATGGGTTGTCGTTGGACTCCACGAAACACATATCATCAGTCGAATCAGCCATGTTTCATTCGTGAGATGCTCAGTTTATTGAATGCTACAAAATGATCTTGCGACAATTCTAGCCCATGTAATCCATAACCCAGACTTTAAGGAAACATCTATGATGCCCATCATACATATGCAGTAATATTCTTTGAGGGAGAAAAAGGGGGACATTAGAGAAAAAGAGGAAGTTGTTTGTGATGATCGCAGACTGTGTGCTGCGTAGTGGAGTCCTTGCGTCGTGATATTGTGTATGTGTGTGAGAGGGGGTGTTGGCTTACACCTTCTTCTTGCCCTTTGGCATGCGGACGAGCCAGTACAGCGCCAGGGAGGCGGCGATGTTGAAGACGATGTACACCATGCCGATGCCAAAGTCGCGCCATCTATTGTCAAAGTTGGAGCTGATGGACTTGAGGAAGACGTTAGTGTCGGCGATAGAGCAGAAGCTGCAGTCGGTCGTGGCATCGGGGTTCAGGAGGTATCCTCCAGCTGCGTCAATGTATCCCTTCATGAAGGTACCGCAGGTGTCGTTGGCGGGCGGGTTGAAGTGGATGTACTCGTTCCCGGAGCAGGTAACCAGGGAGTTGGCCAAACCGGTGGAGAGGATAGACGATAACAGGTATGTGAACGGTGACACCCTGTACATGAAGATCCAGAAGCCGGGCATCTGCTCGGGGCTAGCCAGGACACCACAGAACAGCAGACACATCATGAACAGGATGTTGGCCAGGTTACCACCCATCTCGGCCGTCTCGGTGATGGCGATACAGGCGTGCGCGAAGGTGCAGGTGAAGATGAGGAACTGCCAGAAGAGGAGCCACATGAGACCGGCACGCTCGCTGCGCTGGCTTGGGTCGCCGTTCTCCCAGAGGCCGACGGGGTAGTAGACGCAGATGAACATGAAGACAGACATGAGCGAGTTCCAGGGGATCTCGGTGATGACTTGCGACAGCATGAAGACCTTCCAGCTGTACGTCTTGGACGGCCGTTCGCGGACCTCGTAGAGCGAGCGCTGCGTCACGAAGTGCGGCATCTGCTGCTGTACCAGCTGACCGAAGATGGACAGGATGTTGAAGATGGCGAACATCTGGTTCTGGGACCCTGGATACTGAGCGGGGCGTTGAGGAAGACGAGACCGATGAAGAGGGCGACGGAGCAGCAGAGGATGAACTTGGCGTAGATGTACGAGGGCGTGCGCCAGTACTGCTGGAACACGCGGCGGGTGACGATGAGAAGTTGATCCCAGAGGGGGGCGGCGAATTCGCGGAATGAGGCCTTCTGGTCTTCCTGAGAGTCGATGTGGGATGCTCCCTCGGACTTGAGACGCTGAAGCTCGTCCTGGACGGCCTGGTACTCGGGGCTAGATCTCCATGCCTGGTGCCAATCGGTCTCGGTGGTTGATCCAGGGGCGGCGCCAATGGCCGTAAGCATCCATTCAGCGGGTTGGCACCCTCAGGGCACTTGGGGGCACCGTTTCTCTCAAAGTAGGACGTGAGGGTGTGTGAGTTTTCTCCGATTTCTCCAAAGTAGACGGTTCTACCACCCTTGGCGAGGAACAGCAAGCGGTCGAAGCGTTGGAACAGCATGGCGGACGGTTGGTGGATGGTGCATAGGATGGACTGGCCAGCCTTGGACAACTTTTCGAGCAGGTCCAGGATAGCCCACGAGGTTTGAGAATCCAAGCCGGAAGTGGGTTCGTCGACGAAGAGGAGGAGGGGCGGCTTTGCGGCCAATTCCACACCGATCGTAAGGCGCTTGCGTTGTTCGACGTTCAATCCCTCTCCGAGGACACCAACGACGGCGTCAGCGTATTCCTGCATATCCAAGAGCTTGATGACTTCGTCCACATAGGCTAGCTTTTCGGCCTTGGGGGTCGTGGCGGGCTGGCGCAACAGAGCACTAAACTCCAGAGCCTCACGAACGGTGCTGGTCTCGAGATGAAGATCCTGTTGCTGGACGTAACCGGTTTTGCGTTGGAAGGACTGATCGCGAATCTTTCCGTCAACAAGCATCTCTCCTGTAATCACACCCATGGAGACACGGTCAGCGAGGCAGTCGAGCAGGGTCGTCTTTCCGGCGCCGGAAACACCCATGAGGGCCGTCAGAGTTCCAGGCCTAGCAGCTGTTAGTTGGTGTTGGCATAGCAGTCAGATATACTTACTTGACCCAGCCGTCGACGTGGTCCAGAATCCTGCGAGGCTCGCCCTTGATCTTGATATCGTAGCACACATCGCCCCAGTGGAAGACGCTGGTAGAAGCCTGGACAGCACCTTCGTTGTCGGAACCAGCCCCCCTGCCGCCCTTCTCGACAATAGCAGAAGGTCCAGACATGGAAGCCTCGACGTCGTCCTTGCCCTTGGCAGGAGGGGCGACACCACGACGGAAGACGAGGACTTCGCCCTTGGACTTCTTGGCCGAGACATATTCAGTGGCGAGGAAGTAAACCATGTGGAGACCGATGGTGAAAGCGATGAGGATGCCGACGTTGCGCCACTTGTGGGAGTTGAAGTACTTGTACTGCGATCCGATGTAGGCGTCTCCGCTGACGGCGGAACGGCCGGGGACGGCGCCGACGGTGGAGCAGGCTCTGTTGGCGAGGGTGACGTTCTCATAGCCTGGGGTCAGGGGACTGGGGACGAAGGCACCGCACTCAAACTCGCGGTTGTGGAACTCGTTGATCATGAGCTGTAACTTGGGTCAGTCTACGTGTCTGATGCCTGCAAGAAGTTAAGCTTACCGCTTCGAAACCGTAGGCCACAGGGTCCAGGTAGTTGATCCATCGGCACCATCCAAGCATGTAGTCGACAGGAATGACGAAACCGGTGAAAATGACCAGAGCAAGAATCAGGATCGAGGCGGGAACCATGGCTTGTGACATCGTGCGGGACAGAGAGGCGCTGTGTCATGTTAGCTACGAGTATTGTTGCGAAATCCGGTTGGAACTTACATTGATCTGAACAGACCGGACATGGCCAGCACCATCAGGAAAGTTGTGAACAGGAGGAAGAAGAAGTTTCCAGGCTCTCGGTTGAGGTTCGTCATAAAGTAGATGATCAAGTCGTAGCAAATCGTGTTCAGGATCTTGTACGGCATGTCGACCAGGACGGAAGAGAAGGACTCGGCAGAGGCGTGGTAGAAGGCGTAGCGGGTGTGCTTCTCGACAATCGGTCTTTGTGCGTACTGCGTGAGAATTTCCAGGGCACTAGAGAAGGCGTTGGCTAGAATGGCGACGAAGAGAACGGCAGATCGACTGTAGAACGAGCTGGTGGTTTCCGAGAGGTTGTAGAATAGGGATGACATGATGAGAGCGGTGCAAGAGTTGGCGATCAGGGCGAATAGCGTTAAGCCAGGACTGCCTTTGAGAAGCTTGAAGCCACGCCATAGACAGAGTCTGACTTGCTGGCCATATGACAAAATGTACGGGGACTTAAGGCGCTGGTTCTTGGCCTGAACGGACTGCTTCTGCTCTCTGAACGCCTGAGCATCGACACCGTCGATAGGGTGGTCGGACTTGTACTGCTCGATCTCAACCTTCAGGTTCTGGCTCTCCTGGCTGGCTTTCCAGCATGACGCGAACTCATCAGGGGTGCGGGGCACACGACCTTCAAACCCAGGGCGAATAACACGCTCGGAAGGTGCAGTCATCGAGGTGAGGAAGTCGGGTGTCGTCTGGCGCGCGGGACACTCGAAACCGAGGTTGATGAAGTACTGCCTGGCGTCGGTGGTGCGGCCGAAGAAAATCTGACGACCCTCGTAGAGGACGAGGACCTTATCAAAAAGGTCGTACGCGCTCTGGGGTGCCTGGTAGATCGAGACAGCACAGGTCTGGCCGAACAGCTCCGACTGCAAACGGAGAGTCTTGCAGAACTCGACGGCGTTGGCTGCGTCGAGACCTCTCGTAGAGTTATCCCAACACTGCAGGGGCGCGTTGGCCAAGGTGGCTTCCGCGATGGTTACTCTCTTACGCTCACCACCGGAAACACCACGGATGTATTCGTTGCCCACACGAGTGTTGATGGTATGGCTGATGCCATACATGGCCATGACAACGTCGCGGAGATGGTCGCAGTACTGGGCGCTCGTGATGCCGGGAGGGAGGTTGCGAGGGCAGCGGGCTCGCGAAGCGAACGTGAGGGTGTCGCCGACGGAAAGCTGGGGGAAATGCACATCGACTTCAGCGGTGTAGATGGCATCACCGGCGTGGTGCTTGTGGAGTTCCTTTGCGGAGATACCCTGGTAGTTGAAGTAGGCGCGCTCGTCGGTGTAAATACCGTTGGTCTCGCCGGCGATGGTCTTGAGGAACGTCGAGCAGCCGGATCCAGGAGGTCCAAGGACGACGAGCATCTCACCAGCCTCGACAACTCCGTTGAAGTCGCGAAGAATATCGATGCGACGCTGGCCTCCCGTTTTTGAGGTGAGTTTGCGGGTGAGACTGGGAAGCTCCAGCCAAACGTTGCCGACATCTTTTTGGTAATCCGTCTCCTGGCCGTAACCGAAAACGTTCAAATCCTGGAAGGCGAAACCCGCCTGGCGAAATCCAGAACCGTGCTCATTCGTCACATTGGCGAGGGTCTTTGCCCATTTCCGCGCGTCAAACGCCTTGCCATTCGGGTTGAGGGGGCTATCGGGGGAGTCGCTGCTGAATAGGGCGTGGTTGTTGTCGCCGATGTTTACTGCTGAGTGCCGGGTGTACTCTCGGGCGAGTTCCTGAACAATGGAATGGCGACGTTCCAGCTCGGTGTCGTTTCCATCCTCATCTGAAGTCGACGCAGAGGAGCTGCTCTCAACCGCCTTCGAAACCGGGGGCTTCTCGTTCGATGTTGAAATGGCGTCGTGCTCGTTGACAAAGGTCTTTTGACTCCCAGTGTCCCCGGCCACACGCGCCGTGTGGTCGTTGTTGAAGGGGATGTTTGGCGCAGACATGATGTGATATTATGGACGATAAGTCGTATGGTTGGAAAGGGGCGTCTGGCTGATGGAGCGGCTGCAAGTGTGTCTTGCTACCCTGGAAGTAAGTTGTCAGTCCTGGATCCTCCACATCACACGTGAAAAGACAGCGGAGCTCACCGATCAGCATCAACCAGGTGTGCGCTCGACGTGCCGTAGACAGCCTTCAAGTAAACAATAAGATAATTAGGAAGAAGGCCTTGTAGGAGGACTTTAAAGTAGTGTAAGTTGTGTAAGGTAAGGGGAAAAGCAAGCAGAGATGTGCCTGAAGACTTGAAACATGGCATGTATAATAAGGCTAGTTCTAGATTTATCATGAGCTTCACGGAGTGTCTCTGGTCCCCGTAGGCCCACGGTCCATAATACGTAAGGGGTCCATCTCAAAATCCGGGCTGTCAATTTGGATCCAGCGCCCCGGGTCTTCCGTGCGCCGAATGAGCCAAATCTCGCGCTTTTGACGTAGTAAAGGGGGCCATGTGTTGTTTGCTGCAGCTGGACGTGAACCTGGTCTTGAAAATACCTGCATGTTGTTGGTTGTCTGCACGCCTTGCCTGGGCTGCGTGTAAGTGGGATGGGTCTCGATAGAGGCGGGCCGCCTTGGCGATGATCCTCACGTTAAAAGCCCGAGATGTCGTCCAGGAGGCGGCAGGTGGGTGTGGGTCCGCGCGGGCGGACGATCGGGGTCCTTAAGTGCCCCGAAGCGGACGCCGCCGACCCCGTATTTTTACCGAGAAGTCCAGATTCCCTAACGTCTAAATCCAACCTGACACCCGGCCATGGCCTTTAAAAGGACCACCAGTTCGTTTGATCTTTACTTTTTGGACGTGCTTGCACGCGTGCCGCACCGCTGCTATCCACAGTTGCTGTGTGTTGGGCCCAGACCCGATTGTCTGGCAAACACTTACACCCGTCAAGTTTCATGCTTGATATTGGAGTAAACCCCAAGGGTGTGTGCTCAAATAGTTCATTGACACAGGTTTCTCAATATCTACAATATCACAACAGGTAGCCAAGGTTTGGTGGGAATCCCCTGACTATTCTATCTTTCCCTTCCATCGTTACATTCACTTACACCTCTCCAGTCGATTCACATGGTCGATCTGCCGGAAGTACAAAGGTACATACACACATGCAACGCGAATGCGAAAGGCCGTCTCAGTCCGCCAGTTGACTCAACAACACTCGCTACATGCACGGTGGTGGGTGTGGCAGGGACTGCCCCCATGAGTACACAAGTCCGGGCCCTCAACTCTTTGCCTAATCATAGCCTTCCGCTCTATGAGGAAAGCTCCATCCCTTCGGGGTCCGCTTGCAACACCGCAAAAGCGCCTCCCTCCATTTGTAAGCCGTGATGCCGCTACGAGCGGCGCATGAGTGGGTCTGCCGGCCTTTCTCCTTCAGGACACCACATTTCGATATCACTTCCAGGGGTTGACCCCTTCGATCAGATATCAACCCTGCGTACTATGCAGTATGGCTCATATTAGGGTTCACCAAAGGAGCAGTCTCCACGGCTTCAGCTGCCGGCGAGGGGATGTTACCTAGGTCAAATTCGTCATTGACAAGAGGGGCCGGGGTCAACGCACTCTTAAACCCGAGAAGAGATTTACGACACGCAGTACCTGGGTCATTCTGGCGGGACGACGAATCTTACTCTGGCAGACGGGTCCCCAAGAGGTCCCCAGACCTCCATTTTGCCTGCGGCTCAGACGTGGGTTTCTTCCGGAACAGCTTCGATTGGATCTTCCGTCAAAGCCCCCTGGCCGTTTCTAGAACATGCTGTCTCGGTCCCATTTCTCCTGACGCTAGGATATGGGCATCCCATCCGACGGCCTTGTCAGTAGAACCGTAGGACCCCGTCTCGGGAAAGTCTTTTCGGGTGATTCCTTGCACCCGAAGCGGCAACGGAGCAGATCTTGCGGTGGACGCAGTGCCAACCGAAACGGATGACGGGATGCTCCAGACTGATCTGCTCGACCGAACGGGGTCCGACACGGCATTCTCCCAACGCAGAAGGATCCCCCTTTTTGACCGGCTGATAAACGAAATGGGAGTCCGAAGTGCGAGGGCGGCTTTGCGAATTCCGTCATTCTGCCCCGCGCGCACGAGTCACACTACCGACTTAGCCAAACCAGATTCAAAAACATGCCACTGACCTCAGAAACTAACGCTCAGGTAGGATTCGTTGATTTGGTTCTGTTTTTTCAAATTTCTTACAATCGACTTCAGCTCGTACTCTGTGCGATATGGTTTGGGCCAGTCTCTGGACATTTCAGATATCCTGCTTTTTGATTAATTTTGCCCCCAGACGTACCCCAGTTCCCTAAGAGCCCTTGCGTGTTGACGTATGGCCATTTATTCAGACATGAAGAATCCCGTAACGTTAGGAACTTTGTAGATAAACGTAAACTTGCAATCATGCTTATTTTACACGTGTCCAACACAGAGCATGCCACGCTTATTGATTTCTGTTATCGTTCCCACGCCAGACTTGGACTAGCAGAAGTGTTGTATTATTATTTCCAGGTGTGGTAAGATAATTAATGAAGTAACATCGAGAGCAAAAATGGTTTTTGTACCTTCAAAAGAGAATGCACTATGCCCGAGCTTATCTTACTCTCACGTGGGCATTGCTACGCGGAACGAGTCTCAGCAATAAGCCTTAGTGTCCTAGATTTGATATCTCTAGCGTCTGTATGCTCTTTTGTTTTCTTAAGTGCAATGATGTGTGTCATGAAACTTATATCATTGTTCATCACGTCCTTACCGCGTAAAAATGCAAGCACCATACCTTGAATGTCATAGATACGACAAAAGACTCAACTGCAGTACTTCAATATAACTAATCAATTGTCTTGTCTTGATTTCAGAGGAATTTTATACATTGTCCAAGGTGGCGCACTTACACGTGTGAAGCTCGTTGCAACGTACATATCCACTGCTCATTTTTAGCGCTCTCTCATTGAGCTCGACTTCACAAGGTAGAAATGGAGCATAATGGGCATAGTAAGCAAGTACTACCTACGCACAGTTAAGTAGAAGTATCTGCTCAGATGACACAATTCTAATTTTCCCGGATATTCCCAAAGAACAAATAGCTAACACATGACACACCACAATCATGCGAATCTGTTTTCCTTTCTTGCCATGGAGGTCCAGGGAGGTTCATGAGGCCAGAAACTAGACGCAATCATCTCAAAAGTCATGTTTCGCGAGCGACTTCAGTCACGGAAGGGCCAGCAAGCAGATCAGTTGGGATTCAATGACAACGTTGATTCAATTCGGGGGATATGTGTCCTTAGGCGATCAAAAACGCAAATATTACTAAGAGACGGCCTAGATCAGGGCCTTTACATGTTTCTAAGAAGAAATAAACATGTGATACATTCAGAAGTCGGTCGTGGTCGTGATCGACTCCCACTCATCCATCAACGCGAGCGTCTCCTGGCACTTCTTCCGCACCGCAGCTAGGCAGTCTGTACCAAGAACCAGTCTGATGGGGATCTCTCTACCCTTGGCAACGCCAGACTTGGTGAAAACGTCCACGACGACACGAGCTCCCTTGACTGGGTCACCGGGCTGATGGTTGTCTGCATCGTTGAGCAGCTTCTTGTAATTGCCAGCCGGGCCGGTTTGGTAGGCATCTAGGTCGACCTTGGCCTTGATGCGAGCGCCGGGGTTGAGGAATCCAGTGCGAAAGTAGCCTGGCTCGAGCGCGCAGACGTCAACACCGAATGGGCTGAGTTCATCACGGAAGGCTTCCGTTAGATTGCTCACGGCCGCCTTTGTTGCGCAGTACAGCCCGGTGGCAGCGCAGCTTTCCCAGGTGCCAAGACTGCCGATGTTGACGACGACGCCGAAGCCCTGAGCTCGCAAGTGCGGAGCCGCGGCACGGCAGACTTTCAGAGTGCCGAGAACGTTGGTGTTGAATTGATCGAAGGCTTCTTTGGCATCAGCCTCTTCGACCGTGCCGTCGAGAACGTAGCCGGCAGAGTTGATGACATGTGTGACTTTGCCGTGGAGTGCGAAGGCCTTGTTGACAGTGTCGGTGACAGAAGCCTCGTCGGCGGTGACATCCAGAGGGAGCAGATCAGCACCCGAGGAGGCGAGAGAAGAAATCTTGGAGGGGTTTCGCGCGGTTGCGATGACCTTGTGGCCGCGAGCGAGGGCCTCCTTGGCGATTTCGAAACCAAAGCCTGAAGAGGCACCAGTGATGAACCAGACTGGAGATTCCATTGTGATCTAGGATGCTCAGAGGAGTAGTCTGTGATGAAATTCTTGGTTGAAAAAAGATTCAAGGCTTGTTATTTAGCTTAGCTTGAGTAAGAGCTGTAAGTGAGGGTGATGATGCCGGAAATTTCAATATCTAAGGGAAAACGTTCATCTTTTATACAAATTTCACTCCCTATCCATAGCCATGAGAAGGGCGCAATGATTTAGGTTGTTGTGGCTGCTGTATGTCAGATCGCAAGTCCCAGTCATTGGTGAAGCCACACGGCGATAACTTCACTTTGCTTACTTCTCAGACGAGGTGGTGCAGCGGCGTTAACCTGTCTGAGAGTAACCGTGTGACCGCTGGCATCCCTTTTGTTTCATGCCAAGGAATCTGACTGCTATGGTGCATCTGAGGCTTGATGCCACTGATGCCACTGATCGCCATTGGTGTAAGCGCCGCGAATTGAAGCCATGGTTTAACGCCGAAGATCACCATGAGCTTGACTGGCTGTCGGCGATAGGCGATGCGGTTCGTCTGTTGGAGTTTAGAGTGCGAACCGAAGGCTTGGTTCGGCCGTCACTGGCATGCCTCATTGGCTAAGGCATTTATAAGGAATTAAGCAAACACCTTATCCTCTAAAGTCAGACGTAATTACGAATTTCATCCGCAGATATCGTTGAAAAGAGGTTGATGATTGAGTTGGCTGCTCAGATGGTCCGCCCGGCAGTTTGACGACCCCAGAATCGCCTAGCACCAGTAGGGAAGCCGGAACGGTGGGTCTAACTCCGTGGGTGGAGCCGCTATCGGAATATTTCCTAGCAGGCACCGTCCGCTGGTGCCCTTTGGCGGGGACATGGACCCGGCCGGCGTGGACCTGAGTCGCATTTCGACCTCAGGGTCTCCTCTCCCACTTGACACCTTTCTCCCCGCCCAACATGGTTGTCGCAACCTGACGGCTCCTCTCGCAAGAAGCCGCTGAGCGACACATACGCACACACAACACCAACTTGCTTTTCCACCGACCGCGAGAAGCAGCAGCATGAACCTGCTGCTGCCGACCTTGTCCCTGCCACGATGGGTCTGTTGACCTCCCTCCCGAAGCTACCCCTCGTTGGGTCCATCCTCCTCGTCCTCTGCTCGCTCTTTACCCCCGCGACGGCCTACACCGAGCTTGGCGACGAGGCACTCCGTGCGATCCCCTCCGGCGGCGACAGCTTCGATATCCATACCGGCTCCCTGCTGGCGCCGATCCTTATCCCTCGCGTCCCCGGCACCCCCGGCTCGGCCAAGGTGCAGCAGCACTTTGTCGACTTCTTCCGCGCGCATTTGCCCGAGTGGACGATCGAGTGGCACAACTCAACCTCCAAGACGCCTGCCACGGGGGACAAGGACATACCCTTCACCAATCTCATCTTCCGCCGTGACCCCCCATGGACGAAGGACGGCGAGGTCGAGCGCCTGACGCTTGTTGCACACTACGATAGTCTGGTCCATCCTGATGGCTTCATCGGAGCCATTGACAGCGCGGCACCTTGTGCGATGCTGCTTCATGCCGCCAGGAGCATCGAGGATGCGCTGGTGAAGAAGTGGAAGGCCATGGAGGCTTCGGGCGATGCTGGAAATGGACTCGAGGAGGAGAAGGGAATCCAGATCATCCTTCTTGACGGAGAGGAGGCCTGGGTTTCATGGACCGATACGGATTCGCTCTACGGAGCCAGGTATGTCGTCATTCTGAGGGTTGCTGTTGAACCGTCTAACATGAACCAGGGCGCTTGCCCAAAGCTGGGAGTCCGAAATCCACCCCAACTCGATCTACAAGACCGGACTTTCATCCATCAGCCTCTTCCTCCTCATCGACTTGCTGGGCGCCCCGAACCCACGAATCCCCTCATACTTTGCTTCCACCCACTGGGCGTATAAGAAAATGGCCAAGATTGAAGACCGCATGCGCAAGCTCGGTGTGCTTGAGTCCGATCCGAAACGCCCTTTCCTCGTGGATAAGAACAAGAAGAGCGGCGGCTTGAGCCAGGGGTACGTCCTGGACGATCATGTGCCGTTCATGGAGCGCGGTGTTGAGATTCTGCACATCATTCCCACACCGTTCCCCGATGTGTGGCACAAGATTACGGATGATGGCGACCACCTGGATCTGCCCACCGTTCGTGACTGGGCACGCATCATCACGGTGTTCGCAGCTGAGTGGATGGAGGTTGACGAGTTCCTTCCGAGAATCACGGAGTCTGAGACGGCTCATGATGAGCTTTGAATTTCGTGGCATTTAGAAAGCAAGTTCTGGTTCATGTAGATGGAGTCGTGGTTTGAAGTCTTGGCAAGCAGCTATGCTTGTCTTGGAGACGTATGCATGCATAGACCGTTTCATTGAGTCAACATCTCAATTAAAACAGTTGATGCCGTTCTTATTGAGAGCTTTGAGGTCCAATTTCAACCGCATCAATTTCCTGCAGCATTTGTAGAAAAACATCGGATGCTCGCTCATTATCACAAGACTCTCCAACCACTGCGTTGTTTTGATGATGAAAAAGGCAACCACCCTATGGTTTTGCACAGTTTCAACTGAACCTCCGAGCTTCTACTTTTTCACCCCATTTTCTATTATTTGTTCAAATTCATTTGGAACGCCGATCAAATCTTCAACAGCATGGCTCTACCAAGCCCTCCGTACACAGTGCTTGAGACAGTGCCAACGACACAAACACCGTACACAGGGTCCCGCTGTACCTGGCCCGTGCGCCAATCGGTAGTTCGTAATGGACACGAAAGCTGTCCATAAGTGCAGCAGCACCTGGCGATGTCGAAGCTCCAGCTACAAGCTGCAACAGACAAGCCGCCCAACCAGCAACAATGCGATTCCTCCACTCCTTGACGCCAGCCCTCGCGCTGTTTGCGGCCGGTGCCGCGCAGGCCGCTTCATCATGGGGATTCGACAGTGCCACCGTTGCTGTCTCTGGAAAGGGCAAGGATGCCACCAAGGAGAAGTAAGTGAAGCTGGTGCTGAAGCTTGCAGGCGACAGAATACCCTCGATTCCGACCCAATTGCTAACGAGACATATCGACAGGCTGAGCGCGACCTCTCCTCTCAAGACTGCCCTCTCTCTCGGAGCTAAGGACTCCCTCAAGGTCATCATCACTGCCAAGGAGGGTGACAAGGCCAAGCGCCCGCACCAGGCTTTCCTCGTCCTCAAGGAGACCGAGAGTGGCCTCGAGGCTCCTTTCCCTCTGGAGCTCAAGGAGAATGGCCGCGGCGTCGTTGATGTCGTACGTACTCTGCTCTTTCTTGATCGCATTGCCAGCCTGCTTACATCTTCCAAAGGCCCAGAAGGACCTCCCGGTCCAGCATCTCCTGGCCACCAAGCCCCTACGTGCCAGCATCGTCATCGGCTCCTTCGGCGCCTCCAAGGCCCTCGATACCACTGTCTTCGACCTCGACGTGAAGCGCGACGCCTCCGCCCCTGCCCCGACCTACGACGCTCCCATCCGCTACGGCAAGCAGCCCGAGATCCACCACATCTTCCGCGAGGACCCCCGCAGCCCTCCCAAGATCATCTCGCTGGCCTTTGTCATGGCCGTTTTGGCCACGATTCCCGTTCTTCTCGTGGCGTACGTTCTCCATTCTTATCTACGACTGTCCATGACCATATAAGCTGACTTGACTACCTTTCCAGTGGCTCTCTCTCGGCGCCAACTTCAACCACCTCTCCAAGGCCCTCGGCGCGGCCCCCGTCTCCCACGCCGCCTTCTTCGGCTCCATCGTCGCTATGGAGGGCGTCTTCTTCCTCTACTACAGCACCTGGAACCTCTTCCAGGCCTTGCCCGTCATGGGCGTTGTCGGCCTCTCCATCTTCCTCAGCGGCTCCAAGGCCCTCGGCGAGGTCCAGAGCCGTCGCCTTGCTGGCCAGAGGTAGACTGTTGTTTTCCATGACCGCATACATATCTAAGGGAGGAAGCGAGCTTCTTTTTTCGCATCATGTGAATGAGGAATAGAGTCACTCACCCACCAGGGCGGAACTCTCGGGGCTTTTTTTATTAGGGGAAAAATCGGCAAGGGGTTTAGGACGGTTGAAAACACCCCCGGCACCGCCATTGTACATCAGCATTCACGAACAGCATCTGGGCATCTGTGGAGTAGACAAGATCGAGCAAGGAAAAAGAATAAAAGGTGAAATGAACCAAAGAATGATATTGACCCCAATCTAACCAACGCCGTGCTCGCTCGCCGAATAATGACTACTTATAAGAAACACTGCCGTACGGCTTCTACTCCAACTCATGCTTCTCATCACCATCCCCCAGAACCTCCACACTCCTCCTAGCCATCACCCTCGACGACTCCCCCTCCTCATAAGCCGGCGGCGCGTCGTCGGCACCAGTCGAAGCTCTTCTCCTCTCCTCCCAAACACCCTCCTCCTGCCTCACATTGCCGCCGCGGTACACTTCCGGTCCGCCGACGTACTGCTGCTGGTACTGGTACTGCATCCCGCCCGGGACGTACGCGGGGTACCGCCCGCCCGAGAAGCGCTGCGCCTTAGCGGCGTGTCTCTGCGCGCGGCGCTCCCTCTTCTGCTGGCGCCCCTTGCCGAAGGGCAGGGCCACGGAGCAGATGCCGCAGGGCTGGCCGCCGGGCCCGGAGTGGTTGCAGCCGGAGGGGCCGGCGGGAGCGTAGCCGGCGGTCGTGACGACGGGCTGCTGGTTGTGGTTGTGGCCGTAGGGGTTCCTGCCGGCGGCGACGTGGACGACTGTCGAGACGAGACCGGTGATGAGACCCATTTGTGGTTGTGTGTTTGTGTGTTTGGGTTTGGTTTGGTGAAATGTGGGATAAGTGCGTGATGCAGTCACGATATGAAATGGTAATCAGCTAGTGAATAACGTCTCAGAGAAAGACTTGCTGGATAAGTTTGCGTAGAGGAGTATAAAAGTCGTTTGAGATGATGCTGCTGATGCTGATGCCCTAAAATTACCATCGTCGGCGCCCATCGCCGTCCTTTATACGCCCGTCCCCCTTCGACAACAACAATCCTAACGCCATGATGCCGCCGCCCTCCAAAGCCATCAACCTCCCGATTGGGAAACCCATTCGAAAGCGTCCCTCGACCCCAGAGGACCGCACTGAGGCGCGGGCGAGGGCGCTGCCAAGCCACGGCGAACCAAGTGGGCCCGCCGGCACCGAGTTGCCGGGTGCGTCCAGTCGCGCACCCCGGTCGCCAGCAGACAATGGAGAGTCGGGCTCGACCAGCCACGGGAGACCTCTGAGAGGGACGTCAGCTTTTCGCACTCGGCTGCTGGACCAATCGCGTGGGCGTGGTGAGTTAGTGTCAGCGCCAGAGACATTCCTTCAGAACAAGGGCCCGCCTCTGAGGCAGCGTGCGCGGTCAGAGTAGTCTCAAGAAACGATACGGGATGCCCGATTAGAATCGACGATGCAGCAAGCACGCAGCAAGCACGTTAACGCACGAAATCACAGGTGTAACTAGCGCCGGGGGGTAAACTGCAAGGCAGATGTGTCCAAAAAGTAAGGAGGCCGTTCGTTTAAACCGTCCGGCGGCTGTGCATGCGTTTTAACGGTACTCATCTATACTTCATAGGCCCAACAAAAGAGGCAACGTGCTATCCAATACTTCGTGACTTCATCTTCGTCCAGCGCGCTGCTGTGAATGAGTGCCCTTGGAGAGCTCCCACCAGGCCCGCATGAGGGCCATGCCGCCGTTCTGCGTCTCGGGGGTCCTACCCCTCCCGCGGTCGTTCGGATCGCCGCTCGTGCCCGCCGCCGCCGTTGCCGCAGCGGGATCTCGCCGCTCGGTTCCGTCAACGCCCTCATCTTCTCGCGGTCCCTGTCGATTTGAGTGATCTAACACTTGCTGTCCAGATTGTTCCTGGCCACCAACCAGCACATAGCTCCTTGTCTGGTTCAGTTTCGCCTCGCCGTTGGGTGCCCACACCTTATCTGGGTTGCCGCTGGCCCAGACGCCATCATGCGGGAGTCCGTAGTTGCGGTAATCGGTCACGTTCGGCTCGTTGTCAGGGATGCCGTCCGTCTCCATCGTCGGCGTCACGCTCTGGAAGATGCCTGCACCCCACCAGGTGCCGAACCGGCCCTCGCGGTCTCTGCTCAGGAGAGCCGCCTTTGCGTTGTGCTCTACCCACTTTGAGTACGCCTGACAGGCGGATCCATGGGCCGTCTTGATACGCTCGTACGCTTGCACGTTCACAGTCATGCCTTGCTGGACATCTGCTGGGTCGAGGTGCTGGCAGAACGCGACAAAATGGTGGAAGAAGATACCCTTGAAAGTTTGTCCGTCTTGCGAACAGGTTGCGCTGGCATCGCATCGGTCTTCCATAATGCCGCCACGGCCTAGTCCCCGCCAAGGGGGAAGATATCCCGGAGGCAGGTTTGAAAGGTCATCAACTGGCTTGTCAGATGCCAAATCCCAGCCAGATGCCTTTATGACGGCTTGGATCAATCTGTGACCGTCTTCGAGATACGTCGCGCTTCCTGTGGCAACCCACAAACCTCGTTGGCCGGTCAAAAGAACCCCCTGGTTGTAAGTGAAGACTGCCTCACTGCGCTGATCACAGTTGGTATTTCCAGGCTTGGACCTATCGACGTGATAGCCATCAACGTACAGACCAGCCTCGTTGGTCATGTTGACGCCAGTGAGCCACTTGTAGCCTTCAATGGCAGCAGCAAGGTACTTGGGCTCGCGTGTGGCTTTCACACCACTCACCCTGTTGACCCAGGGGGTTGTGTTGTTGTCCCCAGGGAACCAGAGATACATCTGGATGGAGGCTGAAATCCACAGCTCGTTGGTGATGGCGTTCTTGTAAGGCTCCAACCTAGGGTTCCAGTTCATGCCACCACCGCAAAGTTGAGTGTCCCAGCCCTTGGATGCCAGGTCCCAAAAAATTCTAGCTCTATGGGCAAAAGACGGAATCCAGAATTGGCCGTGCCAGGGGCCGTTCTGAAGCGCATCTCCGAGACCGGGCGTCGCGCTTTCATTTAGCCCAGGCCGAGGATAGAATAGCTCGGTATGAATGTCGATGAATTTCATGGCGTCAACCCAGCCCAGGACAACCCAAAGAATATCGTCGAAAGCCTGCGAACTAGTTAGACCTGGCTTGCTCCGTTGGCTTCCAATATTGTAGAATACTCACCTGGTGACGAATTGCAACATCGTCTTGGCCAAAATACGAGGCCACGAGTTGGGTAAAGAATGTATCTATCAAGTTTCGTTTGGCACCCTTGTCAGAGTTTCCACCAAAGTCCAGGACAGCCAATGCTTGCGACAATGAAGTCAGAGCACCTGAGAGCATCGTCTCCATGACCGCAGCGGTCCAGTCGATGGCAGCAGGCCACGTCCCTTGATCAGGCACAAAGAAGTCATGTTGCATGACCGTCAGGGCCTCAAATGCAGCTTCGAGAGGCTCATTTTTTATCTGTTCTGTATTTACAGAAGCCCTCTTCGCAGACTGAGGCGTCTGGAGGAAGGTCGCTGGTTGTTTGGCGTCGCAATCGGAGGGCGGCCGGCTTTCGGAGTAGAAGATGGGGCAGTATGATTTAGGCGTATTCGGGGGTGTAGCCGCAGCGAGGTCGAAGACGAGGAAGCCAAAGCAAGCAATGCGAGGCAACCTGCGGACAATCGGAAGGTCGATCGGGCCATGATGGCGGGGTTCGAAAGGGAGAATCAATGTTCAGGAAGTCGAGCAACGAGCTCTCGAAAAGGCCGCTCATGTACAGCAGCGCACTGCCATGTTCAGAAGGAATTCGGTGTCGCCTGAGCGAATATCGAAGGACCAAAAGGATGCAGCAGGCAAGCAGAGGTCCGCGACAAGCGATTGATTATGAACGAAGGAACAAAGCCAAAAGTGAGGGCTGTAAGAGGGAGTGGCAGGGCATCGACGCAGAGGATGACAGCGCTGAATAGCCGGGCGGTTTGGCGATGGCGGCGAGGCCATGCACCAAGCCAAGGAAAGCCCACTTTACCAGGTAAGATCCACCGGCACGAGGCACTCGAGTGGTCGCAGAATGGTGCACCGAGGGGAGGTGGTCACCTCCTTCGGAAAGGTGGCGGCCGCTAGACCTTGCTCATGCGGGGGATGTCTGGAGCCGCCAAGACCCTGCGCTCTGTCAGTGACAGTGACGGGAGAAACCAGCAGGTTTTCCGGGCCTCAAAGTGCACTCACTCTTCTGTGCCGCTGGACGTTGCTAACGATTCACTGTCACAGAAGTGGTGTAGCCTTGATCTACCCGGTAGATGGATGCTACGCAGATTTAGGGGATTGGTCACGAGTCTTGAACACTTGAGCAACAGGTCGAGCATTGCAGCCATCCTACCTACACCAGCATCTCATGCCCGGCCCAACCCCTTCGGCGGTGTGAAGTCCACGATGGCACAGCCCACCGACGGCGTGATCACCTGCCGATGTCTGGCGAGAACCCGGTGGGCCTGGTGACTTGCTTACTGTCCTCGGACATCCATCGGAAACTCTACGCAAGCCATGAGGCCGTCGAAGGTTGGCGATACGACCAACTAATACAGATGGGATACCTTGGCTGGCTTTGTCTTGGGCCGCGGGGAGTGGTCGTTGAGATGGATAGATGTTGAGCAAAGCCGTTGAAGAGAACCCTGAGGAATGCGCTAGGGTGAAACGCAATGAGTCGTTCTCTCTAGAATCATTCTCTCAGCGGTGCTCGACCGCACTAGCATTCTGTCTCATGAACTTGACTAAGAGGCATGTGGTGTGGAAGGGTGCTCCCGTGCTCGATTGGCCGCAGCGATGCTGCTAGCGGGAACCCTGAACTTCTTCCTCGGAAGGAAGGAGCCTCGAAGCCTGTTCGGGCAGTGCCCACGCTTGGTCCGAGCATCCTCTCACCGAGGCACACCGAAACAAGCTGAGTGTGGCCCTGTTTGTGGTGGGGCTCTGAGGAATGGGCCGCAAACGAGCACAGGGCTACGTAATTAAACACATTGGAACATCTCTGTAGCATCAACAAGAGGCTTCAGAAATGTGTCAAAATTCTGGGAAATGCAAAAATCAACTTTCAGCTTAGATTTCGAGTGCCCGCGTCCAGGAAAAGAACACGCTCTTTGTGTGTCTTGCAGCAGCGTGCAGGACGCGATTCCGCTCCTGAGGCCTATTTGTTAGCGGTGATTCGCTGCTGCAGTGCGCTGGGCCACTGGAAGCAGGGCAGGCAGCCCCACTAAGCTGCACCTCTGGCCGCGAGCCAATTGTTTACACGCTTCAGTGGTGGAAAGTAAACAAACGATCCCTGCACCTCACGCTGAACGCTTCCTCCTTCTCCAACATCTTCCCGCAAGCTCAATCCCACCACCATTCTTGATATCTGCAAAGCCATTGTGCCCGCCTCATGCCTTGAGCAGCTTTCTCTTGCTCGGTATTGCTTCAGTGCAGTTTTACGATTAATCGCTCTCCAAGGCCGAGCCACCGACGCGTCTTGTCCAGCAGCTGCTGCGCGAACGACGTGAATTTACCATCCTGCCTTCCCCTCGTCGACTCCCGTCCTAGAAACCGCGTCCGGCGCGTGAAAGGGCAGTCATGGAGACCGACCCAGTACACAACCGCTACCGCTCTCGCATTCTCAGGGAGATGAATGCCAACCGCGACAACCCTTTCAACTCCCCGCCTTCCTCCACCGGCTCCCACGGCACTGTCAGCCCGACCATGACTTCCGTCTTTTCAGACCCCGACGGCGAGTCCACGCGCAGACTCAACGAAGAAATCGCTCGCGTCACGAACCGTGCCAACGGCAAGATTCACGTTGACTTGGAAGCTGCCCACCGCAAGTGGCCTGAATTCTACGGCAAGCCCAAGAAAGCCGACACAAAAGCTGACAAGGCCGCCACCAAGGCCAACGGATCACTTCGCCGTAAAGAGGACGTATCCCACAGGAGCATCGTGCAAAAGTATCTCTCCAATCTTGACGACGATACACAAGACGACAATACCTGGCAAGGTTCTAAGAGGACGCGCGCTGAGATGCAACCCCGCGTCGACAACGAGTCCGACCTGTCGTCCAACATTTCGAAATCACCTTTCCGTTTCGATATTAACGCTGAAAACTTCCGCTTCAACCCCGATCAACAACGACATCAGAGCCCTCTCGCAAAACACGCACGCACCGCCTCTGGCAACTACAAGGCTGCCCGTCGGGCATCCATGGCTGCTAAGAACGAACGCCGAAAATCAGACTTCCTCGCCCCTCCGACGCAGGCGACGCCCAAGCCAGCACCAGTCGAGAGCGCCCCAGCGAATCACGCGACGCCCGTCACTTTCAATACGATTAAGAACACATTCCCATCGCCGGCGACGACCGACAGCCCCGCCCAGAATAACGTCACGTCCCGGTCATTCTTCATGCCTGACATCTCCCACCTCAACGACTTTATCTCTGGAAACCTCCGTTTCGACGGTGCGGTAAAGAACGGCGTGCCTGTCTTTGTGAAGAATGGCCGCGTTCGGGATCGTGTCGAGACCCTGCCGCCCCGGGATCATGCCGAGGTTGACGGTTTGGCGATTCCCGAAGATGAGGAGAAGATGTTTGTATCCCTGGATATGATCCGGGACGAGATTTGCAATCTCCAAGAGCATGACGACCTGGTGCAGAGACATGCACTGGATCTCGAGGATCAGGTGGGCCATCTGCAAACCGAGCTCAAGCGACTGAAGGGCCGCAAGTCAAATGATAGTGCCCTCGGCTCTCGGACAGAGTCGGAGCCTGAGACTGCTGCCAACGAGCGGTACAACACTGAGAGGACACGTGAGTAGGCTTGATTCGGGCATGAGACTGAATACTAACCAGACCTAGACATCGAGTCCCAGTTGTCGGCCCTCCAATCCCGGCTTGACCAAGCGACCACCCGAATCGGCATTAGCGAAGTTGAGAACAACACTTTGTCACTTGAGAGAGACCGGGCCTTGAAGAAGCTCTCAGAAGCCTGCGTCAACATTGGCGAACTGATGGACAAGATTGATATGCAGGGCAAGGAGCTTCACGAGACACAGGAGAAGCTCAACGCCACTTTGGAGATCAACCACAACCGGGAAACTGTCCAGAAAACATCGAGCTTCAAGCATAGCAATGACGTGTTGCAAGTGGACAACAAGTCTCTTCAGGCAGACAACCAGACCCTTCGCAGAGAACAATATTCTTTGCAGCAAGAGCTGGAGGAGGTGCGAAAGGACAACAACATCTTGCGCCGGGACCACGAGTCTCTCATTGAGGAGAACAGGTCTTTGCGCAACAACAACCGGTCACTCAGAAGTGAGATTGACGAACTTCGTCAAATTGCCGAGAACTCCAAGGAAGACATCCAAGCTGCTCATGAGGAGGTTGAGGCTTTGCAGGTAGAACTTCAGACTCTTGATCAGGAGAAGGGTATTCTCAAGGAGGACAACGATAGCCTCGTTCGCCACAACGAAAAATACTTTACCGAGAACAAGCTTCTCCGTCGCGAAAACTCGGGCTTCGAGAAGAGCATCCACGATCTTCACGACGAGAACATGCGCCTCAAGGAGGAAATCGAACTCCTCAAGCAGCAACTTGACCACTGTCGCCCTCTGGGTAAGACTGAGGAGTTCTCCGCGCGCCTCGATAAGAACAAGGAAATGGAGGATGATGAAGAGGAAGAGGAGGAGGAGAATATGACCTCGGCATTCTTCATGCCTGACATTACGATTGACAGCACGCAGAACTCGAGAGTCATCGACATGACTGGCGAACAGGAGACACCGAGACGTGCTACTCCTAGAAAGAGGACTCTCGAGATCACCGAGACGACGGAGCAGACAGACCGCAGTATCAACGACCAGGACACTTTCCAGAGCCAGCAGAGCTCAGTCGCCGAGTCTCGTCCCAAGATGCGCCCGTCCAGCTCTCGTGCCAGGAGCTCTTCGAGCCAAGGCCAGAAGGTCGCCTTCTCTCTGCCTGATCGATCTGCATCGACCAGCAAAACCTCCAAGGCCTCGAACCTCGCGAACAAGGGCAGCAAGAGAAGCAGCAACTCTCGCGTCACTTCCAAGAGCTCCCTCAAGAATAGTTCTGTCCCCGACCTGGATCCCTTCCAGGCAGACGATGAAGACAACATGCAATCGCCAGAACACACCCAAACTCAATCCATTGTTCTCGATGTGAAGAGCCGGAAGGAGGGATCCTCAAAATCTCGTACTGTTCGTCAAGAGACGACAAATACCACACGCAACTTGACCAGCCAGAGCCAGAAGAGCGTGTCGGTCAAGTCCTCTGCCAAGCCCTCTCAGAACAAGTCGACGACAGTCGACTTGATCACCCAAGGCGGACTGGACAACACGACCACCGAAATGAAGGGCAACTGCCCTGGCCTGTCGTCTGATGCGCGCCGTGTTTTGGATAGCTTGTCGGGACACAGCTGCACCAACTGCATTGTTTGCACCCGCATCAAGGCTCACCGAGGAACGGTTACTGCCGCCGACATCGCCGAGGGCAAGAAGCGCATCAAGATTTCCAGGCCCGTACCTCCCTCGGAACAGTACAAGCAGTTGGGTATGTCTACAGAGGACAACACCGTACGACCCTCTCAAGCCCCAGGACACGCTCTGGCAAAGGTCATCAAGGGACTGGAGGATGAATTGGAGCACATGAAGATGGACAGGGCGAAGAAGCAGGCTCGATACGACAGCCACAACGCCGCCCTCAGCGAGACCAAGCGCAAGCAGTTGTACGCAGATATCCAGGTCATGATGACGACTGAGGAGGTCAAGAAGGGCCAGATCTACGCCCTCTACGACGTGTTGGAGGGTCAGAAGCAGGTCGGGCAGGACATGTCGGATGAAGAGCTCGACGTGACCGTATTTAGCATTACAGGACTGAGCGTCAGAGAGATCACTGAGCAGGTTACTTGGGGGGGCATTCAGGGATAGGAGCCTGGCTGTGCTTGAGGCTTCCTTTTGGCGTTAATGGGTTTCATTCTACGGCATCATGACATTAATCGCAGAAGGAGTAGGACTGGACCGGAGATTGTAAAAAAGGTTGTTTATCGTTCGGTTTTATCGCGTTTGGACCGCGTTGTATATCTAGGCCCTTTGGCACAAGAGGTCGTTTGTGGACAGGAATTATACCCCGGGTCAGAAACACGCAGATTGCTTTTGAACGATTGCTGCCTTGTGAAACGCTATGAGCTCGTGTAGACCGTAAAGGTATGCCTGCGAGGCCACGTTTGCCTGCAGACTTGCATGACCCATCAATGGCCTCAATCCGTGACCTTGTGCGACGGGCGGCAAGGCAGGTATAGCCTGCATGAACGCGAGGTGGTGCTCGTGTCACTTGGCTAGATACAGAATGGCATGGGATTCACGTCACGAATCGAGGCGCGTCAGGACCCAGAAGACGTTCTTCATCGACCGGGTAACGACTGACCCGACGCGCTGCCGTGGACGCGTATGCCTGGGGAGACCGGCGGCCTCGCCTCGCGGTCTGCTCTCATGGCCGCTCAACGTGGGAAAGAGTCCGTGGAAAGTCGCCAGTCGCGCTGGCTGAGAAAATTTTCGTCAAGTCGGGCAGGTAATGACACTCTTTGCCTTTAGCTAGCATAGCTTCGGCGCCAGCAATCTTGCGCCGTAACCGTCTGAATCGCATCCTAAACAACGCACCAGAGGATTTCAATGTAGGCAGTCACGACGCAAAGAAAGGGAGGCGCGTAGGCACCCTCAGGGGAGGAGGCCAAATTTCGGAAGGACATCACAGATACTTAATTACTTTCACGGAGATAAAGATGGACGAAAAGGCAGGCTCTTCTTCATACCGCCGCGCAGAGGCGACCAGCATAATGAAAAGTGGTGGTTTCCAGTTTGGAAAATATATCAAAAATTGCACCCACGATGGCCCCGAAGGGCAATCGAGAGAGGTCGACTCCGCGATGTGCAATGCAGGCCTCCCTCTCTGCCGCCCGGATTTCTTGATCCCCAGACGGCCAGATAAGGTAAGTATGGAGAGAAAAGGAGAGAGAAAGAAGTCTGCAAAAGTGGGAGACTGGCGGTGTTTATATAGACTTGAGAGGGCGGTGGATGGAGGCAGAATGGAGCGCGATCACCTTGTGGGGCGGCGGTCGTGGAGTGGCGACACTGAGGATGCACCGGCAGGTTTTTGTGATTGGTTGGGTGGCGAAGGTTGGTGGTTTGAGCTGGCTGGTAGACGACGCAATTTTCCAAACACTCAAGTAAGGTAGGTAACGTAGTTGCACTCAGAATGACATGTCCGCGTCGAATTTCTAGGACGTACACCGAAGGGATTTCAAGTGAGTTTCTTATCATTCTTACCAAGGTACAAGTACAGTCCAACGTTTACAAATTACAGCGAAGGCGTAAATTCGAAGGTATGATAAAGCTCGTGCAATTTTTTGCATCCTCATACTTGTGAAGTTGTGATAAGAGCAGGTTAAACCAGCGCTCTGACCCTAAGCTGTTTGCAATCAGCGTTACAATGTTATGCGCCTACCTTCAACACGAAGTTGCTAGATCATTCTTCTCAACACCTCAATGAATCAGGTCTTCTATTAACCCATTCACCGCTGTTGTTTCTAGTCAAACCGAGATACTGACAACTCTAATTCGACAGTGAGCTGTTGCCTGGAGATGGAAGTTTCACTGATTTAAAAAAGTTCTTAGTCTTGAGCGAAAATCAGTTAATGAGCTAAGTACTGCCCCTAGACTGTGAATAGTTGGGCTGGGAGATATCGTCCTCACGCGACAAAACCAGCATCAAACCCGTCTCTCTGTCGCGCAACAAATAGAGCATCTCTGGACCGTGCCTCGAAATTTTTCGGATCTGCACCCTCGTCAATCAGTATTTTGACGATGTCAAGATGTCCTTGCGAATAAGCCGTGGCAAGTGCCAGTTCGTCTTTGGCATTTGCACCCCTCTCAAGCATTAACTTCAAGATATCCGAGTGCCCCCCATGGCAGATTTCGATTAATGCTTCAGTGTTCTTAGCATCTGCGCCATTGTTGAGCAAGAGTTTAGTAATTCCTAAATTCCCGCTTTCACAAGCTGCGATTAAGGCGGGAATGCGTTGAGCGTCCGCGCCATTCTCAATCATGAGCTTTGCCGCATCGTAACGGCGATACTTGATAGCCCAAGAAAATGCGGTATTGACGTCTGCTCCCTTCATAACTAGAAGTTCCGCAATATCGTAGTAGTCGTTTAGTATTGCGATGGACATTGCGGTGGCTCCGTCAGGCCCTTGAATACCGTTGACATCCGCCCCTTTTTCGATGAGAAGCCTAGCGATGTCTAAGTGCTCATCTCTCAAAGCGACAAATAAAGGCGTCACCGTCTCAAAAGAAGATCCGTAGTCGCCATGTATGTCCATCCCGTTTTCGATCAGAAGCCTCGCGGTACTAGTCTGCCCATGATTCAAAGCAATGACCAAAGCAGACGTGCGGCCCGAATATTCCCCACGTTGCTGCGTCGTAATGATGCCAAATCCCCTTTCAGCCATATGCTCTGCAGTGGCCCAATATCCTACTCCTAGTTCCAAGACACAAACCAAGAGGAAATGTTGCTGACTTGCTGAGATGCCATTCACTTCAACGAGTAGCGCAACCACGGCCACAAAGTCAAATTTTGTAGCCTCTAAACAAGCCAGCAGGAACCTTATCAGAACATGTGGTTGCCAATAGAATGTGTGATGACTGTTAAGGTTCCTCATAGCCATGAGCATCGCGATCTCAAGATGATGTCCTTGGATGAAGTTTTGTCGTATACCGTCGTGTGCCAACTGTGTAAGGTCGTTTATGTTTCTTCTGTCGAGGGCCTTTTCCATTTCTCTTTCGAAGATACGACAGGGACTCTTGAGGCCTCTTGGTATTAGATCCTCTAATATTGACTCTTCTTGAGCCAGCGCAAGCGGAGTTGTCTTAGGCTCTCTCCCGGCCGTGATTCCCGCACCATTCTGGAGCAATATGTCAAACAGACACCAGTTATTGTTCCTGACTGCAATTCCAAGCGCGGTTTGCCCTTTTCCGTCCAGTGAATCAATGAGAGCGCCGTGCTGAAGTAGGACCTTCACAATTTTGCGGTGATCAGACCTTGTCGCCTCGTGCAGGGGAGTTCGCTGCCCTTCTCCTGCAATTTCAGTAAGAGCTCCCTTTTTGAGTAAGACTTCGACTGCGGATAGTTGATTTGCAATCACTGCAATAGTTAAAGGCGTCCTCCAGTCGGAGTCCTGTTGGTTCACATCTGCGCCATGTTCCAGCAAAATCTCCAAAATTTGCTCATTCCCGACTCGAACCGCAGCATGTAATAGATCATTCCGCAGGTCTGTGTTTTGCTTCAATAGAATCCTCACAAAATCGGTTTTGCCTTCCGTCACGGCGTACCCAATGGGTTTAATTCCTGAGGAATCCAGCACAATCGGTTCTGAAAGATGTTGAACAAACACTTCGATGGCATTATCTATGCCATAGTATGCTGCCCATCCTAGGCCGGACTCAGGGTAGATATTCGGAGACAAGGTCCTTTCCCATAGAGCCATGAACGATGACAACCTTCGAAAGATGTCGTCCCGACGTAAAAGAAAGTTCTTGACATCTTCGCACAGAGTGCGTCCTTGAGCTGCGTGATAGCCCCATTCGTACGATGCGTAGGGCAGAAGCGGGAACAACGGCAATTTGTCCCACACATTGGACTGCTTTCGGTGTCCAGAGCTGTCATAGGCGATACAAATATATCTTACACAGACGCTGGAAATTTCAGCATGACATCCCGAGAAGTGCGTCTCCCTGGCTCTCTCAAAATACTCTTGCGCAGTATAATGAACCAGACGGACAATCATACTCTCGTCTTCGATGGTAACGAGCCCCGCACAGACTGAAACCATGACGCCGACGTCGCGAAGATTCTTGCGATCGAGTTCGTGATGATCGGTTTCCAGTGCAAGAGCATGCTGTAGCTCTAGAGCTGTGATTGCTCGTGTTGTGTGGGTGATCCAAGACAATACTCTTATACCAAGGTCTCGACGATTTGGTGTCTGGCCATGTATTCTTTTCATTGCTTCTTCATATGCTTGGTCGTAGACGTGAGACAACTCTCGCTTGTTTCCAGCCTTATCGACATTTGTATGCTTGAAAGCTTCCAAGGCAGATAGAACTTCCCTTACTGAGGTCGTGTCTTTCAACGCCTCAAGATAGAGCTGTGCCAGTAGAAACCTTACGCAAGGTTAGGTAATTAGCTTATAACAGACACGCCAACACACGCCAACACTCACATGCCATCAACGAGGATCGAAATCTCATCCATAATTCTGGCCTCGAGACCGAATGTCTCAGTGATACACACTGGAATCTGTGGCAGCCGGTGTCGGATGAAGCTGTGTATGTCTTCGCTAGTAGCTTTGATCTCGGACCTCTGAACCTTCGTGAATCTGTTCTCAATTTCGGGAACATATCTCGATGTTGCAAAAAGCTTGATCGTCGCCAACGACGTCGCTGAAAGATTGAACAAGACCGACAGTAAAGCCGAGCAAGTGTCAACTTCACATTCGTCAAGCGCATCAACAAGGATAAACAACGTCGAGTAGAGGTTTGAAAGAGAACAGAGAAGATTTTGGAGTTCCTGTGCGGACGCAGTTGTTCCCATACGTTTCTTCTCCTCGAAAAATACGGCAAGGTTGTCTGGGATAATCCCTAAGCCCCGAAGGGTTTGTTTGACCAAGCTGGACAGAATGCATTCCAGGGTCTGTTCCTTCTTTCGCTGGAAGTTACAGTAAACGAAAGCGACACCAACGTCTTGTTTTGACGCGAACTGATTGGTGATATCGTCAATGACTGCAGCTACGATTGTCGTTTTCCCTCCACCAGGTATGCCGGGACAGAAAAGGGTCTGATGACCAGTATCCAATTTGAGCCAAGTGAGATACTTGTCGGATTTGAGGAACCATTCACCAGTTCCAGGATGTTTCCGTCTGAAAAAGTCGCTCTGCTGAATCCCATATTCGACAGGAGTCAGCCATTGAAAAATTCTCTCATCTTCGTCTCGCTTTGCTTGATCACCGAGTTTGGCCAATTCACTCTTCATGTTTGACGTTGCGGAGTGAACTACGCTAGCTTAGATTCGGCATGGGGAGTTACCAAAGGACAAGAACTAACAGTCTGCCAAATTTTCTTGCATCTCTCGAGTCAGCTTTTCCAATACTGTGCACTCACTGCCAACCTCCACCTGCGGCACGTTTTCCAGCAACTCTTTCGTGAAAGCCGCAGCGACGGCGGCGGCGTGCTCCTGCCAGGCCTTGTTTTTGTGAGAGTCGGCATAATCGCAAATCCCGCGTATCACCAGGCACGGGAAGTTGTCCATGAGACCGGCAGCTTCCATTTCTATACATAGAGCGTTGCCATGGAGGTTCTTGTTGATATCGTCCCGGTAGGCAGCATCCTTAACAACCTGGTTTCCAGAAGCAATCAAACCGTAGTGGATAACAGGTTCGCCGACTTCTCTTTTTTTCGCTTTCGAAGGATCACAGAACAAACAGCCGGTACCGCCCTGTAGCGGCCCCTGGATTTCGTCAATGCCTGGACTCAGACTGGCGTTCGAAGGGTGATCAAGATGGCTGTAGTTCGCAGGAAATAGGAGATCCTCGAGCTTGTCGGATCTAGCGTATTTGGCTTTCAATCGTGGCCATTTCTTGAACATGATGTCAAGATTTTCTTGGATCTTTGACCCTTCCATTTCATGATCGCTTTCCGTCTTGGAGAGGGCAGTGAGTAGAAACGAGGGCGGGCTGTTTAGTGAGCCGGTCCTTTCAAATTTGCCGTCCTTCGTCTTCCCGAAATCCCACTGAACGACGCCAGGATACTTTCCTGTCGGGGTACTGACGACAACATCACCGAGCCTGACATCGTTTGGTCCTGAGGGGATGCCACCTCCAATACCCACCATTAGGACGAACTTTATGTTTCGAAACGTCGAAGTCATACTCGTGGCAACTTTTGAGGCCCTAACGACGCCTAGCTGACCTTTAGGAAGACATGCTATGACGATGTGATGTCTGCCGATTGAGCCTAATGTGTAAGTGTTGGTGTCGTTGTTTGCCTTGCGAATGTGAACATCCCGGAACTCTTCATCCAACATCGCTCTCGCCGCCGTCTGCTCTTTCGGAAGAGCACATACCCACCCTATGGTGTATCGATCGAGGTCATCTTTATTGTCGACTTTTGTTCTCTTGCCCTGCCCTTTGGCGTCTTCATCATGCTGCCGTTTCTTGCAGGCGCTCTGTTCTTCCATGCTGTCTTCCAGCCAGAAAGGCTCTCAGAATGGCATAAAGAAGCTGACAAAAATGGAATCTCACAGTTACCAGCGTCTAAAGTCGGTGAATTTATGAGAGAGCCATCAGCTCCACGGCTGACATGCTTAAGATCTGCAAGATGAGGCAGAACTTGACATTCTGTCTTTGAGAGTTCGCGGTTCATCTTGCTGCCTGATTTTCTGAGAAGGGAGGGGCCAGAGGTCAGGCAGAGATGCTGCTGATAGAAGTCTGCTGAATGACTGCAGCTTGATTGGTATCTGCAGGGTCACTGTGCATATGGGGGTGTAATATCTTGGCGGAGGGACAATCCAGCCTGGTCAACCAAACGGGACTTAATGAAGCCTCCTGGAGTATCGCGCTAAAATTGATTTGGTTTGCTAACACAACGTGATGTGGCCTGTCTCTGATGCACCAGAAGTGACCTCCCCTTTCATAACTCCATGCACATAGCACTCCCCAATGACCTCCCATCGATCCTCCGATGGCCTGAGAACCATTGGTGTACTGCAGCCTCGCAAGACAGCGATCTTGTCCTCAGCTCTGGCCGCGGCAGGTACAAGCCCGATCCTGCCTGCAGTGGTTCCAACGAGCCTTCTCCAGGCTGTCACATTCATCGCCCAAGACAACACCTCACGCTGCTCCTCCGTCGGATTGTAGATCCTCTCAGTGCTCTTAATCTTCTGCCGCCAACCAGACCGAACAACACCAGAGATGAGTTGTTCCAGTGTGTGGCCACCTAAAACGAGCTTCTTATTTCGCGACATGAGCTCGTCGAGACCAAAGCCGTTGGTGAAGACGCCTGCGACGCCTTGGTTCCAAATCTTGGGGTCAAGCAACCAGGCTCCCGCTTCTGGGGCTTGGCTATCGCCGTCTACTGTTGTATCGCCAAGAAGAGTACGCCACAAGGCATTTCTGGTGTGTTCGAGTCCACCGTAAGCACTGTTGGTAGTTGGAATGGCATTCTGAGGGTAAGTATCATCGACCTCTGCGGGATGGAACGAGCCCAGGCTGCCAATAGTGTCGAAGATGACCCCCTGAACTGTGAGGCTATGGTCATCAGGTGAAATGACTGGAGGGGAGAGTCCTCCCACACCACCTGCACAATAAGGACCCCGCAGCTGGGCTGTGGGCGCAGGCTTGCAGGTCCAACAGACTGCCCATGTAGGGAGCTCGTGGTGGCAAGTCGTGCCAATTAAATCCTGTTTATCTGATCTCGAAAAGGAGTTCAACACCGGTCCGACGACGGGAGTCAACTTTCGATGGCTTAAAGCAGACGGGACATCTTCCAAATTCCACTGAGCTCGAATGCGGCCCCCATCTTTCGACACAAATCGGAGGATTTCCAGATTGCCTTTTGACACAAGCTGCGCCGTGAAGTCGCGGTATATCGTCTCCATGGAAAGCTTGTAGTTGGGAGTGATATCGACCCTGTCTGCAATCGCCCTGATACCCAAGATGCCGTATACCCTATCTTTCTCTTCTGTGATCTTTGCGTCTCTGGCCAAGACGAGGGGCTGTAGGACTTCAAAGGGGTGCCTTTTGTCTTCCTCAGGTGCGATCTCCTTCTGGTTGTGCTGTACTTTGGTCATATCCATGAGCAGATTCCACATTCTCTCAGACGACCAGTCTCTCTCTTGAACAACTCTATCCCTCGCAAACTCGAAAGACCAAGAATCCAAGATCCTGGGTCTAGTGCTGCCCACGAGCTCACGCCCGAACCTCGTCTCATCGTTGCTGATGAACGTTGCAGCTTCGTGTATGTCCCTCCACGGCAGGCAACTCCTGCCACAGACAACTGGTGCATCAGGACGGGCCATGGCCACCTCTTGCAAGATCCACATTCGTTGCCAGTAAGGTCTGGACAGTAGTGAAAACAACGCTTTGTAGACCGACTTCTTCAGAGGACTTTTGAATGTTCCCCAGATAATGAACAGCGGACGGGCATCGATCTTTGTGCTCTCGCGATAGAACCCGTCGTAAGGGGAGGGAGTTCTGTTTCTTGCGGCAATCCAGCTCAAAGCAGACATTCCCAGTTCGCTGTCATCAGCTTCCGGCCCGAGCCAAATCACGACCTGCCATGCCGCCGCATAGATATCTTGCATGCGACCGACCTGGGCGCTCCTCTCTGCGATGTCCTCCTGGTTGATGCAGATGGCATCTATCCAGAGCTTGAAGCCTTGGCGGATTCTCTCGTTCGGGCGGAGGTGCAGAAGAGCATGGAATAGGTTCGGCCCAACGGGAAATTGGTGGCCGTTGAGGATGATATGCTGGACTGGAGTTGGCGGGCCCCAAACGTAAGAAAGCGCGAGAAAGTCGCCCCAGTCGTGCCTCCATGGTAGGTCATTATCGTTACCCTTCCAGTCTGGCGATCCTTCAACGGCGCTTTTGGTGGCATCGCCGACTTGTACCAGAGTCTGGACGTCTTCAGGGTCCTTGAAGATTGCAGCTACATCGTGAGTCGACTCGGTCTCAGGCCAGACGTGGTTCTGGCCTTTGAAGCCTGAAGCCCTCGCTGCGGCTTCCAGGTCGACATGCTCAAGAGTGCAGCGGATGGGAGCTGAGAAGTCCTCGCCATCTTCGAGAGGCTCGATCGTGAGGAGACGAATGTCTGCGCCCTGCAGCGCTTGGTACTCGTATGGCATCTCTGATTACTCTTGCTGATGTTCGTTCTCGCCAGATGCGCTGCGCGAAGGAAGCAGTCATGCTTAAGTATCAGCTGAAGAGCCATTAGCGGATGACACCTCATCCAGGAAACAGGCTAGTTACCGAAGTCCCTTCTGCCGCTACACCGGCGCTTCTCGCGGTGTCTAGTAACAAAAGCTTCATAGCGGGTGAATTTTCATGTAAAAATACCAAGCCACCGGCATGATTTCCAAGGTTGCAAGTCTTCACTTACAAACAGGTTGTTCCGCAATGAGAATACAGAGGAAAAGCCCGTCTCTTCGCCGTCTCTGTTCCCGCCTTGCCCCAGCTTCTGTCTCTGTTACTGATCATCTCCTCTTTACTCCCGTTATATGAAGCACCTTTAATATGAAACACGAAGCCAAGTTAGGACAGATAGTCCACAGAACATATCTGAGGTGTCATGGGAACAACATCAGGCGACTTTTAATTGTAAGAGCACTTGATTGGCGTCATGTAGGTAGATTACTTAGACGGGGGTTCCTAACATGTAAATAGAACCTTCAGCGCCTTTAGCGGTTCATCGTCGCTATCAGTGTGAAAGCCATAGCGCATCGGGTGCTGGCACTAGTGGATTCCTACCCAGAGTTCGCTGAAGGTAAATGATCCTTCTTCCGAGAAACGCCTGGCCTTATGTCTCTTAGACCTAGAGTCAATTCTCTTCCAGAAGAACGAAATTCATTCATATAGGCCAGGACAAGAGAATTTGGCACAAATATGCGCGGTAATCTTGAACTTGATCTTGTTCGGCAAGCCGAAACGGGCTTGAGCGGAGACTTCGCCGAGATCACGCCGGTGCCGGTCTCCACACAGCCTCCGGCACCCAGCATCTGGAGGCTGTCTCAGGAACAGGCTACGCCTGGTGATGATTATGCCAAAATCATCGTTTCATCTGCAAATGGTCAGTCATAGAGGATTTCTAATGCTGTCACCCTAGTATCAAGCAACCGGCTGTGGAACAAGCGCGCGAGTCATCATCATGAATCAACTGTTTGGGATCATCTTTGTAGTCATTGCAAAACCGCTTCAAGAGCGCACTCTATTTCAGAGTCTGAAGAAGAATATCGTTAGGCACTCAGGGTGCGTGGCCGCTGCCGTCATTCAAAAACCAAACGCCCAAAACTCCCACTGTCAAGAGGTATCCATCGCCCATCGAAAAGCGCAATCAAAAAGGCCGCGTACCACATCCCCCAAAAGGAACCCCCGAGCGCCGAATGCAGACACAAGACGTCTGGAGATGTCGAAAATTCCAGCGCCTGTCGTTGTTCTCAAAGTTTTTTGTAATCGAATCGGCATTTTAAGAGCGCATGCACATCATGATGCAATCAAGGCAGCTGGAGCAGCATTGGGCCTGCAACAAAGTCCGATTAGCGAACTCGCTCGTCCACGTCTCCACGATCATCAAAGAGGGTCTCGACTTACACAAGTCCAAGTCTTCTTGTCTTCGTTATCCTTCTCCTCCTTCGTGAGCTCGTTGGGGTTCTGTTGCGGCTGATTCGGCTGCATGGTCTGCGCCATTGGCTGAGGCTGTTCTTGGACCACCATTTTGACGGGATGTTGTGATTGCGATTGTCGCAAAGTGTGAGAGGACGACGGCCGTTCGCGATCTGCTGAGGTGGACGGATCGACTGAGAAAGATCGAAGGATTGACAGTCAATCACTGGGGAAGATGTTTCTCGAGAAAAAGGCACGAAAAACACTGTGCATGCAAAAAGGACCTCTTTCTTCAAATCAATCCAGGGGCGATGGAAATCCCTCCTCAATTATATCGCAAACACACCACTTACAAAAAACCAACAATCTCACCCCCTCGAGGCAGTGCAAACAACACGCATCCGCCAAGGATCTTGTCCAATCCACATAATTTAACACAAAAAAGCCCCCCTTCCCCTCCTCTCAATGGGCAATGGGCCCAGAATACGCGGACTGTGCTTGGTAAGACCGTAAGAAGGAACGAAAAAGGTAGAGCAGGCTTCGTGTCTTGGCTAAAGGGTTGCATGGACTGCGGATTTTCATCCCCGTACAAATCTGCCAAGCGACGAACCAGATGGCGACAATTAAACCAGGGGAAAGCATTTCGCGATGCTGATCGACGCGTCGCCTCCACCATCCCCTGGGCCGAAGCCGTCCGTTATCCCCGGGCGTCGTGAAACGGAAACGATGAAACAACCATCCCGGCCGCCGTGCCAAATCTCTCACTCTCACGTCCTGCTTGGCTTGCGAGTTCCCATGCTGCACTGCATTTTTCGCTTCCTCGGCATCCAATCTCCCATGCTGGCAGGCCGCAGGTCGCACTTCTCCCATGCCATGATTTGCAGCATTCACCCCTGAGCAGCTGGACCTTTCACCTGTCCTGAGTCCCCAAAATATCGCAGGCAGCAGTTTAGCGGCCAAGATCCTGGGCATTGCTGGCCCTTCAGTGGGGTATCATCATTTGCTTCAGACACTCGTCCTGAAGATGAGAACGAGGCTCAGCAGTGAAACAAGATGACCGTTCGTCTCAAATCTTCTGAGACGACGACGTGAAGAACGCCTCGTCAATCTTGAATTCAGGCCAGGCTGTCTTTGAACGGTGGATAGGGCTGAGACGGTTGTTCGGCTGCTTCCATGGTGATCTGAAGCCGGCGTCATTATCCACGTGTTCCTGGTTTAGTGTTACAGCTTGGAAATGTTACTGCGGAATGAATGCCATGACGTATGTTAAATACATGACATGTACAGAGCTAATCACGACGCATTGAATTGTTCTCCTAGACTGTTCAAGCCGTCTTGCATGGACTTTCTCCGTCTGCAATGCTGTGGTATGCTTCTACTCCATTTCTAAGTCCATGACACAAATTCAAGACTCGATGCTGCTACTTGGAAGCTCAAGGAGGTTATAGACTGCAAATAGCAGGATCAAATCTTGAATTCATGTCATTGAGTCTTTCCGATCAAGATGTGAAGTGAAGCTCTCACCGTTGGCCAGCTCCCACACCCACTCAGAAAGCCACCCGCAAGCCCGTGCACAAGCTCAGAGATACGTACCTCCAAAACTCAACGTCTCTCCACTTCTTTTTCCAGTGTGTCTCTCTGCCATCGTCGGCAACAATTCAGCCTCGCCCACCACAACTCCCACTGCGCCCCGCCATACGAACCCACGATTCATACATCCTCACCTTACCTCTCACCGACGTCACTCCCGAACCTCCTCCCCGCGTCCGTCAACCCCCTTCCACCAACATCGACTCAATCTTCTACCACCACCCAAAAACAAAACCGCAAAAATGGCCGACGTAGAAATGGAAATCGACAACCCCCCTCCCCTTCCGCCGCCCAAACAACAGGCGGCGCGCCCGCCCGCAACGAGTCCGAGATGCAACCCACGGCCGCGCCACCGCCGTCCGCTCCATCGAGGGCTGGATCGTAATGGTCACCAACGTCCACGAGGAGGCCGACGAGGAGACCATCCAGGACAAGTTTGGCGAGTACGGCGAGATTAAGAACCTCACCTCTCGACAGACGAAGCGGTTACGTCAAGGTACGAATAGCTTGCTTCCCCCAAGCTCTCTGTGCATCGGCAGCGTATGGCGCATCAAGAAGGGACTGTAAGCTAACTATATCTGACAGGGCTACGCCTCATCGAATACGCAACCCTCTCCGAAGCCCGCGCCGCCATCAACGACGCCCACGAGACCAAGCTCCTCGACCAGACCGTCTACGTCGACTTTGCCTTCGTCCGCCCCCCCCGGCGGCAAAGGCGGTGCCAACGCCCGTGGCGGCGCGAGGGCCCAGAACCGCGGCCGCGGACGCAGTCGCAGCCGCAGCAGGAGCAGGAGCGCTGAGAGGGACGCCGGCGGTGCCAAGGATGGTGAAGATATCCAGTGATTACGCGGTCTCGAACTCGCTTTCGAACGATAGCCTTACCCCCCTCGGGATGTCATGGACGCAGTAAGAAAGGGGACCACGGCACGGGACGTAGAATCACGCGGGAAAGGAGATAGAAGGTCGGCTGAGGAAAGCTGGCCTTGCCGATGTGTCGCAGTCTCGGGGATGGAGATTGCGGGAAACACGTCGGCATATGTTACCGAGTCCAAAAAGGTTGGTTGCATGGTGCGCTGTTGCTGGTGCCCAAATGATGCTGACGAGCGACAGACTACAAAAAGTTTGATATCATAAAAATATTACCGCACACCGAGACGATTGGGATAGATGAACCCAGACGTTCTGAACAGAGCTTCTGCTCAAATACGAATTTCATACCCCTGCCTCCATGTGCTGAGTCGTGACCCAAAAAAAACTACTCGGTTCATGTTCACTCATCTTCCACTTGACATGCATGTCACTCATGTGCGCCATTCATTCGGGTTCGTAGTCTTCATTAAGGCATCAGCCATGCAGGTAAGGTACCGAAACTCCTAGTCCGAGGGACCGGCGATCCAAAAACTTTTGTGCCCTCGTCAATCTTACTCCTTCGCAATGCCAGTGCGATGATGCCCGAATTCAATATGCCATGAACAAATATTTGAGACCAAAACCTGGCTCCCACAGAAAAGGAAAAACTCATTAATCCCCATGCATCGTGCGCATTCCTCTCATCTCCTTCCGCCTGCAGCTTGCTGCTCATACCTTGCAGGCGAATCATACCGCTGAGAAGAGTCATATGTCCGAGACGAGTCGTAGCCTCCGGGTGACTCGTATCTCGCGGCGGCCCTTGGCACATCATACGCTTCCCGTCCGGCGGGAGGCATTCCAGTCTGCGGTCGGCCAGAGGCAGACCGGTCAAACTGCTCCTCACTTCCCACATCCTGAGACGGGCGGCGGCCCGTATCCTTCTTTTTCAAGCTGAAGAAGCGCTTGAAGCCGGCTGGAGCAGGCTGTTGCAGAGCTCCAGCCTCCTGCGCGTCATCCCAGAACAGACGCGGAACGAGCAGTCTGTACTGTGTTGTGATGCCAGTGGGGTCCTTAGGGTTAACCTCTACATTCAGACAAATGTCCAAACCACCCTCGAGATCCACGGAGAACTTATCGGCGTTCTTCTGCTGCTTAACCGACAAGCCGGTGGGGGTACGATGGAACGGCCTAGGTGGCGGCATGGCAGCCGAACGCTCAGTACTGATAGTGCGAGCGCGAGTCGGTGGACGAGCGCTAAATTGCGACTCGTCACCGGGTTGGAACTCATTGTGTTGCGAGCCCTGCGGAATAGGCGCGCCCCTCATTCGCGCAGCCGGGCGAGCCGTGAAGTACGAATCATCGCCAGAGTTGTATTCGTCCTGGCCGCCACCTCCGCGAAGCCCCATCCCTCTTACACGGGGCTGCACCGCCGGTCTGTCATCGTAGGTGTCGTAACCGTAGTGTCCGTCTTCGGCCGTGCTGACGGAGCCTCTGTCGTCGTCTTCCTCTCCAATTGCCGTTGATACCGCCATCATCAGGTCGTGACTTCTTGCTATTCTTGCGACTGAAGAAGTTGCGTGTCAACGACATCGACCGCTTCGGCTTGGCGGGTTCAGCCGGCCGGCCCCCGTCAGTCGAGTTACGACGCGAGAGCCTTCTGAACAGACCGCCCGTCTTGCCGCTGTTGGAAATGGGGGGCCGAGAGGGTCCTGTGGAGAGTCCTTCTGAATGTCAGGTCGGTAAGCAGGACCCTTGTTCGAGGAAAAACGCCGCAGAAGACCACCGCCACGGCTCGGAGGCGGGCTAGGGCTTCTATCGTAGGCCGACAAGGGAGGCGTGGGCGGCGGCGTGGTGCCGGGAGCCCATTCACGAATGGAACACCAGTTGCGGTGCAGCAGGTGCTTGTTGTTCCGGGGCTTACCGTCGACTCCGTGACCGAAGAGCGGAATCATGTTTTCATCAGTCGAGTCGTCAAAGTGGTGAACCTTGTTGCGCTTGTTCAGGATGTCCGCCATTAGATCAGGGGGAGGGGTGTTGACGATGGCCGATGAAATAACATTGGGCATGTAGCGGAAGTCCTTGTGCTTGGGCAGGTTGAGCTTGGGGTTGGCGTAGAACTGACCAACAGCCGCAAGGTGAACGTCACCACTGAGGAAGGTGACTCTGACTGACTTGTCCGCTGCCAAGTCTTGCATGTCCTGGATTACAATCTCTCGCTCCTTCTTGTGGTTCTTGGCAGTCCAGTGGTCGTTCAGGTCATCCAAGACCTCAACACCACCGTCAATGTGGTTCAAAGTGTTGCCAAGCATTCCTAGCTTGCCGAGGGCCTTGACAGGATCCATGGCTCTTGAGGTGAGACTGTGTCTGTTAGTATATCTTCTCACTCAGAAATAATTCAGAATTCAGGGGCAACTCACATGTTCTCCAACCAGACCAGTCTGGGGTATGCAATCGGTACGCCCAGCAAAACCAGCAGATGCTGAGTTCTGCCGTTCCTGAGCTCGTCGTAGCAGCGGTCCATCATGTGCTGCCAGGTTTCCTCGCTGACGACATCACCTTCCGTCCGCTCAGTTCTGGCATCCACAGCCAACAGCGCAACCTTGGAGCCCAACTCGACGAACAAGCTGCGACTCTGCTCATTGATGTAGGGACCGGGTTGAGTGCCAAGAATCCAGCTAGGCTCTGAAGCCTCCGTCTCGCCAGGAACGCTTTGATGCTGGAACAGCATGTAGTACTTGTAAGCAACGTTGCCGAGACCAGAAAATACTGGCGAACTCATGTCGTGATGACCGTACGAGCCGAAACCGTCGGATATGTCGTGATCATCCCACATGTTGACCATGGGAATCTGCGAGTTGGCCAGACCGAAGAGGCCTTGGGAAAACCACATGCAATATCTTTCGAGATATGCCCTTTCCAATTCGTCCTGCATCGTGGGGGTGAATGGCGCATTGTGCTTATGCAGCGGGTTCTTGATCATCAACCACTCGCGGAATTGCTTACTCTGGTCCATTAAGCAGTCGTTGTAGATCTGATCACCACCTCCAAGCATGACATGGAACGGTTGCGACTGGTGAGTGTTCAACACATCACGCCACATTGGGTCAGGTCCGCTAAAATCGTCGGGGTTAACGCTCATGCTGAAGCCGTTGCAGCTGTGGAACATGATGTTCATGGACTCTCCGGCTGCGGGGACCCAAAATCCCGTCGAAGGGCCGCGGTTGATACGGTAAGCGATGCGTTGCTGCTTCTCGCGGAGTTCAATCTCAATGTTAAAGCGCCAGAAGGTGCAGCCACGCTCGGAGTGTAGTCGGAACCCGCGGACGTCCTTGTACTTGGAGACCTTTTCTCCATCAAGCTTGACACGCTTGCGACGACTTGAGAAAGATCCGGGGTAGTCCAGTGACCCATCCGCCGGCGGGACATCCGGGGGACTCTTTGTTTTCTCACAACCCATTGTCTGTCTCATCTCGACAAGTCCTTGGCCTCCTCGAGGTGATCTACGGGTCGGACGTAGAGAGTTTCGCCCCGTCTCCCCAACTTTGGCATGCCTGCAATCGGGTCCACGTACTCCGGGGGCAGGTCCTGCTCTCCAGGGATGATCTGCGGTGGCGGTGGAAGCAGGTCCAGGGGCTGCACAAACAACCGCAAGGTCGGCGCAATCTCGTACGAAGAATCGCTGTCCTGCGTCACGATCATTACCGAGCCACGCCACAAGGTTCGTTCAGTGGCCGCAGCGTTCCTGGCACGGGGAGGGATCTTCTCGTGCTTCAGTCCGCAGTACCTCAACAGCGGACCGCACTTGAGATATAGTGGTGGTTTGAACCTCGTGGGAGCTGCCAGTCGTTAGCATTGTTGGTTGGCTTGGCCGTCACAGTACTTACCATTAGTCTCATCGTACTCGCCATCAAACGCTTCCGCCTTGCGCGGTCGGGAGGCGCTTCCTCTGCGCTTTCCACTTCCCTCCCACCACGGCGTATTCTTATCGAGCGTGGGAAGTTGATCGTCGCTGAGATCCAGAAGGGAGCCAGACAAACTGCCAACCGTTGCCTTCTTCCACTCGTCGAGATACTTGGGCGGCTTGTACGTACCCTCGCCGGGGCGGAAGCTATCGCGGCCGTGATACAGCTTGTTGGTAATGCGGTGGCCGCGCTCGTCGTACTCCTCGTCATCAGAGTAGTAGTCCCTCTCATACTGTCTGCCGCGCTCAGTCGCCGCTTTGTGAGACGCTTGCTGAGCTTCATCGCCACGGCCACCTGATGCGACCGGCTCAAAGTAAGCCTCGTCGTCATGCTCATAATCACGGCGACTAGTAGAGCCGTAGCACGTCGTTGGACTCCTCCGGCTTCAATGCCAATTAACCTCGCAGCCTTACTGGGAATCCCGGCTCGTCTGACCTCTTCATGCGTGGCGTCCGGGGGCAATGCCTGTTCATGCGCCGCGTGCGACGCGGACCTCTTGACGGGAGGGCCACCCTTCGCAGCCGCCGACTGATCCAACGCCGCGTTGCGAAAGTCGATGTTCTCATACTTCTTCTCGGCATCCTGTCTAATGTTGAACCACGGGTCACCTTTTGGTTGTTTTTTAAGCTTGTTGCTCCCACTCCTAGTGAGAGACCAGCTAGGTCTGCGAGAGCCCTTCACTGGCGGGGTCGGCTCAGGGCTCGTCTCTGGGCTCAGGTCTCTGTCAACAGCGGCCTTGGGGAGGTTCAGATCATTCTTTGCAGCGCGCTCACGGAAGCTCAAGTTGCGCTTAGGAATGCCTGAGCTTTCTGGTGGTGCCTGTCTAGGTTCTTCACGCAAGCTGACACTTCTCTGAGGAACACCCCCGGAGGGAGCTGGCGCATGTCTTGTAGCAGCCATCGCAGGCGCCCTCTGCTGATATTGGCCAGCACCATAATACCCTTCCTCTTCCGACACATATCGAGGCTGCCGCCGCGCATCATCGAGCGACACGCGCGCCGGCGCATGCCGTCTGTCTTCTGGGTAGTGTTGCGGAGGGGCTCCTCTGGGAGCAGCGACATTGGCCTGCTGCTCAGGCACTGTGCCTCGCCAGTCATCCTCGTCGTACGAAACGTCGCTGAATCGCACTTGCGGGACCGAAGCGGTCGGTTGCTGGGGAGGTTCAGGAAGAGGCCTTTGAGGCTCCTGCTTGATCACGGGGGCTTGCTGCGATTGTTGCCGTGGCTTCGATCGCGGCGCGCGGTGTGTCGCTTCAGGAGGCTGGAGGAGGTCGGGGTTCTGCGCTGCAGCTGCCGCAGCCTTCTCTCTTGCGCGGCTCCGCAGCCTCACGAGCTCGCTTCTCCTCTTTGGTGATGCTGTCGAGCGTCAGCTCGAGTCTTTGAAGTGGAGAGCGGTCGTTGGCGAACTTTCTGGATCCTCCTCCTGAAGATTTCCTATGTCCTTCTGACCTCCTTCTTGACGAGCCCTTAGACTCGGGGCTTCTCGTTCACATCGAGCGTCGGCTGGGCGCGATCGAGCGGCGGGTTCTGTTGCTGGTGTTGCTGCTGTACCTGCTGCGGCGGCGCAGCCTGTCTCTCGGGCGCGGGGTCCCTATAGTATCCCTCGGGGTTCATGATGCCTCCGTCGTCTGGGCTCACCAGCGGGCTGGGGTGTCGCGGAGGACGAGATCCGGGGGCGGTATGTGTATACGGCAGCCCACCATTACCGTACGGGTGTCTGTAGCTCACGGGAGGGCCCTTGGGCACATCGGGAGCTGCTGGAGGCGTGGCGCCCGAGGGCAGGTCGTAGGGCTCGATAGGAGAAATCTCCTCCTGCTCGTTGCGCTCTCTGCGTCGTCGCTGGCGCCTCTCGGCCTGCTGGTCTTCTGGGTATTGCGACTCGCCGTAGGGAAAGGTAGGCGGGCGCGGGGCCAGGCCTTGGTCTGGGAAGTTGGAGGCGGTAGGTGAGACGAAGGGACTGAGGGTCGACTCGGTGACGGCCTCAGTGTTTGTCGTCTGGAGAGAGGTGCGGTTTGACTTTGGGGGAGGGGCAGGAAGAGGTTTGTCCGTTGTCATAGAGGGTCTGCGTTCTGGCAGACTAAAATCCTCAGACTGGCGTCGCTGGCGTCTGGCAGATTTTGGGCCCGTCAGATCGCCCCAATATGGCGCACTCGGCATGGCGAGAGGAGGCTAATATCAATGCTGTCTCGTCTTGCCTGGGCTGGTGCCGAACCAGTTGCGTGTGAGGTGAATTTTTGTTTTGACTTGCAGCGGCGCTATAATTGGGCTGCAGGACGGTTATCGACTTGAAAGGACTGGGCGCGCGCAGGACCGGTGTAGTCGATGCGTGTATCTGTACCGTCCGTGAGATGCCAGACCTACAGTCTACTCGAGGCAGGTAACCAAAGTGTCAATCTAGCGGTAGGGGAAAAAAAAAGGCCGGGCGTCTAAAGACATATGCAGCTTGCCATAGCAGCCAATGCGATGCAGACACGCGCGCGCAACGGAGGGTCGACCAGATGCAAGACAGGGCTCGCCAAGTTTGAGAGTCGCCGAGGCGAGGTTGCGTTGCGTTGCGTTGAGGTGTCGGTACGAGAAGAGAATGCTGGAGTAGGAGATGAAAAAGAAGAAACCGTCTAGACGCAGGCCAGAGATTGGAGAAGGCCTAGAAAAAGAGGAGCATGTCTTTTTTTTCCGTCTCCCACCTCCGTCGCTGCGACTCAAGCATCGAGACCTAAGAAAATGGCGAGGTTGACGGGTTGTGTTACGGCGTCATTTGGTGGCCCAGTCGGGTTAAGAACAAGCAGCTTGACCAGGGTTGGGGGCGGCTTGGGCGAAGATAATCCTGGCTCTGTGACCAGGGTCGTGAGTCTGTTCTGCTCCTGCTGCCAAACCAGGCGTGTCATGACTGTCATCGATTGGGCTGACAAGAGCTTGCTGAGCTACGGATACCTCACCTTGCTTAGGTCCTAGTCGAGTGGGCAGGACAGCTCCTTCCGCCTTCCACCTTCCACCTTACGGACAGCCGTGACGGAGCCAAAGCTAAAGGGCCTCGGACAGACAACACAACGCAAACAAAGAGGCGGTCGGAATGGAGCCCACTGAATGGTCCTGAGCTATCCCATTGACCAGTGACCACGACTCCCCTCTGCAGCTTACCTGCGTCTCCATCGCGCCATCTCGTCCATCCGAAGGTTGGGATCCAGCTTGCTTGCTACCCTGCGCCTCCTGCAGCTTCCCATGCCGGCCGACCTCTCACGGCCTGCTTCTCACCCTTCCCCCGTTCACAGGCCAACAGCAGCAGCGGCAGCAGCAACAAGTACTGTTTCCCGTCAGCCAAGACGTGATAATCCGAAAGGAGGGATGCATGGGACTTTTCGGACGATGGGGCTGCAAGAATATCAAGAATAACCATCACGTCCGAAAATCCGGGTGGCTGAATCACACCAAATTCTAATGGCAGCAAGGATCGAGGCCAACCCGAGGGCGGCAGCAGCAGCAGCAGCAGCAGATACGGCACCGAATACTTTCTGCGTTTGTAACACCGATTAGATGGGGTAGCCACCCCCGAAGCTACCTAAGCACCCAGCTTAAGCTACCCTACAAACAGCCTTGACGCAGAAAAAAAAAAGTTGCCGTCTGTACTCGTCCGAATAATGGGGTGGCTGGAACGGAGGAACACCCGGCCTCGATACGGCACAGCTTCCATTGCGGGTAAAGCAACGCTGATTGACTCGGCACTAGATGAACTAAATGACAGGCTATTGTCTGAGATGAATGAAGAACACGCAGAGAAAGAAAACAGGAAAATTAAGACAAGCAGATGATCGTCGGATGGTGCAAACGAGAGTGATGAAAGACGAACAGACCGAAAATAGAAACGATGCTGAGCCTATTTCCCGCCAGCTAGGAGCTATGCAGTAGCTACCTAGCTATCGCACGGGATGGCCCGCGTACACATCATCAGTGCAGACCGGGACTCCCTTCGTCATTCACCGAGGTGAACTGTGGTCTTCGCTCCTTAGGTAAGGCATCCTAAGCTCAAACTCAAAAATCCCTAGATTTGTTCAAAGAATGTATTTATACAATTGATTGGTTGAGCCTCAAACACTAACCACTGTCTAAAAGTCAATTGAGCCAACTACCGAGAAATGCGACAAGTTGAAAAAACAAAAGTCAAGGTATTTCTATGCAAAACGTCCCATGCAGCCGTGCGCCTATTTTTCAGTTAACCTGTCCGTTTCCCTGTTGCCACGTCCTTCTCTTGAACGGTCACGATCCCCGTCGTGGTACTCGCTGCTATCATCATCGTCGTCCTCATCATCACCAGCAAACGCATCGTACAGCTCGCGGCCGCGCGTGCGCTTCTCGCCGTTCAGGCCTTCGGTCTCATCCTCGTTAAGGAGCTCGAACTCGTAGTTGTCGCGAGGCTGGCTGTTGCGACGATTGCGGATGTAGAACCAGATACCGAGAGCAGAGCAAAAGACAGCAATAAGACCAAGCGCGCCATACACCCAGACACCGGCCTTGCCAAACGACGGCAGCCAAGACACCCAGTTAGAGGGGCTGGTCGTCGTTGTTGCGGCGTCCTCAGTACCCGTCGCCGGGCCCGTTGCGGCAGGGGTGCCACCGCTCTGGACCTTGGTCGGTCGGTTGGGGTGATCCGTAGGAACGACAGGCTGGTCGGTAGGCTGCGCGGGATGCTCAATCGACGTGGTAGCTGCGGGCAGGCTAGTAGTCGCAACCAAAGCGTGGTCGTTGTCATCGTCGTCGGTAGGCATGGGGAGAAGGGTGGCCTTGGTGGCATCGATCGACTCGCCCCAGATCTTGAGATGCCAATCGATGAAGGTGCCCTGGTGCTCATTTTCCTGGGAATCCTTGACAACAACAGTCCACTTTCCAACACCGGACTCGCCCCTGATTCAGGATTAGCATCTATTCTTTGAACCTGTCATTTAGACCCGACTCACCAATGCGCAACGCTCATGAACGTCCAGTCAACATATCCGGAACGAGCAGAATCCATCTTGCGAGTAACAGAAAGATGACTGGTGACACCCTCAGGGCTGATCAAGTCCGCGCTCAAGTCTCCGCGGCGAGTGTGGTTCACGTTCATAGTGACTGTCACATGCTCCACTCTCTCCAGGTTGGCCTGCTTGAGAGCATCGGCGGAAACCTCAAAACTGACAGCAACACCATCCTTGCCTTGAGGAATAGGCTTGTTGACGTGCACCCAAGGAGAGTAGTACCAAGCCTGGGGCTTGACGTTCTTCCACTTCTTGGCCGCCTCGACCATGGCATAGGCGTCAATCTTGCCGTATCCATACGTGTGGCTGAACTTCTTGCCAATCTTGGTTGGCTGCCACTCGCCCTTCTCCTCGTCGATAGGCACGGCCGTGTCCATGGCGAGCCACTGCATGTCTCTCCAGGTCAGGTCGGGACGGGCTTCGAGAACAAGAGCGTAGACACCAGCGCCTAGCGGGGCTGCAGCGGAAGTGCCTCCGTGACCGTTGTAGCAGGCATTAGTGCCAACATCGGTGGTGTGCTGTCAAGCTGTTAGTCTTGCTTTATTGCGCTAAGAATGATCGTCACTTACGATAGCATCTCCGCTGCCACTGCTGTACGTAACAACGAGCTGAGCTGAGCACTTCTCGGAGTAGTACGGGTGCTGCCCCTTTCTGTCGATGGCACCAACAGTGATGCTGTAAATGGAGTTCGTATATCCGTCAAAGTTGCAGTTATCATCATTGGCGGCGCCGTTTCCACTAGCAAAAACGTAGATCGATCCTTTTCCGCCACGACCTTGCTGAATGCCCTTCAGCATCGCACGCTTGATCAGGATACCTGGCGCGTCCATCGATCGACCGTCGTCGGGGGGTCCCCAGGAGCAGGAGTAAATATCGTTGTGCTGATAGTCGTACGTCATGGCGACTGCTTCATCGGCGTCTGAAATAAGCTTACTCAGGATACGGATGCCGGCAATCTTAGACTCGTATGCGACACCGACACCGCAAACATTGTTTCGCGCAGCAGAGACCTCACCGGCGCAGCGAGTGCCGTGCTTGTCATCGCTTAACGTGGGCTTCGGCTCCTCACGGTGGTCGTTGAAGTCGTAGGAGCCGGCGGCGTAATAATTGGGCTTCAGGTCATCGCTGTACATATCCAAGCCGTCGTCAACAATGGCAACAGTCGCGTTTTTGCCCGTGATGCCCTGGGTCCAGACGCCCGTGACGTTGATGTCGTGTCCCTTCTGGACAGTGTTAAGCAGATGCCATTGCTCGTTGAAGATGGGGTCGGCGATGTTCAGGGTCTGCATGATCTTGTTCATCTGCTCGACCATTGTAGGATCCGCCTGTTCCTGGCGAGCGAAGTTCTTTGGGCCGTGCAGGCGAGGGGGCACCCTCTTCTCCCAGGGTTTGCGAAGCTGCTGCTTCTGCGCGAGACGAACGCCATCGAGAGGGTCGGAACCACCCAGTCCTCGCCTCCTCATCCTCCGCGCCTGCAGGGCAGGCTTGACGATATCTTGCGGCTCCTTTCTCGCGGAGAAGATGTGATGGCCGTCGAGGCCGCCGAGGGAGCCCTCATGGCGCAGGCCCAGGCGACCGGCAACCTGGTCGGGAGTTGTAGACGAATCCAGCTCGAGAACATAATAGTCGTTTGTCTCGTAGTCTCGAACCGATGCACCGGCAGCGAGGCCGAGCAGGCCGAGGAGAACCGTGGACAGCTTCATGGTGGGCTACCGTAGACCCCTCGAAGGGAATGAGAGGGATGTGCAGAAGGGGCGAAGCTGAGGACAGATTGGCGTCAGCATCCAACACCAAACCACAGCCAGTTCGCGATTGCTACACGGTAGAAGAAGAAGAGATAGGTGGTGAAGTGTAAAATAACACACAAGATCGTACCTCGATTAGGGGAACAAAGGAGCGGACTGGGCCCGTCTAGGCTGGGGGAGAGTGGAAGACGAGACGTGGTCGAGTCGCAAGTGGCAAGGGCCGCCCTTGAAGATGGCCAAAGCTTCTGCTGGGTTCCCAGGTTCCGGCGCGACGTTTTAATTCTCAATCCTGTACCGTTCTTCCAGAGCCGGAGTCGAAGCTGGAACAGCGCAAAGCACCGCTGTACAGAGTAGGAATACCGTCTATCTGCTTGGCAAAGCAGATTGCGAGTGGCTCACTGGATCGGTTATTACTTAAAAGGCCAGAGTTCACGCGTAAGAAACAGCGGGGAAGCCTCGTTTCATCGTCCGCGGGTGTACTTTGTGCCAATATGCGATAGGGGACGCCAGGACCACGACAAGCGTAAATGCAGCGGCTGCAGCAAATGACGGGTCAACAAAAATAAGGTAGCGTTTGTTCAAAGGGAATGGGGAGGAAAGGAGCGCAGGGAGTGAGAAAAGGTAAAATGCGGAAGTACAGGCAAAAGTCAGTTGATGTTTAGGTAAAAGAGGGTGGAATGGGCATCTGGAACTCAGGACGACCTCTGCCAGATGATTGTTTCGTGGCCTTCTCGAAAACGGCAGGAACATAAAGCGCGGACAAGGCACCCGTAATGCTACCTGCCCTGCTTAGCCCGCACATAGTCTAGCCCAAGACGCCCCAAGGCACCTACCAAGCACACAAGAAGGTAGTGTAAGGTAACCTGGAAGGTAGGCAAGCAAGCAGCCCGTCCCTGAGGATCTGGGTACACAGGAACAGGTACCTCTCACAGCCTCCCAAGCTGACGAAGACTGCGCACATCTCGGGGATAAGGTACTGGACTTCACGTCCGCAATCTCAGGAGGAATGGGACCTTTGACCTCTGATCTTACAGAACGGGAAGGCAGCGATTCAGGTGCAGCAGTGTCCACCGCCCACACTGCCGTTTCAACACTGGCGCAGCACCGATTTCGACGCCCCATTGGCCACGCCGCGCGGCGGGCGACCCTGAATTGCTTTGCCTGAGGTGGTTCCGATTGCTATTTTTTCCCCCGTCTCGCCTCTTCCTCTTGACGGTTGCGCCGCGCTGAAGATCCCCCAGCCCAGGCAATGCAGATTCCGGGTACGTACCGTCAGCAGTCTTCGTAATTCGCAATGCAGCTGTGCACATGCTTATTTCCCAGAATGCCACGATGCGTGAAGTGAGGACATCGGAATCGTACTCGTAACTGTCCCTTCACTGAACCCATCAATGGAAATCAAATCGAACAAAAATTCAAAAGCGTCTCAGACAACTTGTAACTATTCCTCACCTTCTCACTCGCCATCTCAGTCTTGGCTCAAAGGTCCAAACACCCCCAGACATCAAATCACAGAATCTCGCCAAGAGAAAGGACACTCCCACTCTGGGGTCTTCCTCTCTTTCCGCCTCCCGCCGCGCTGGGCCTTGGCGCTTGACACAGTCAATCGTTTCGGAATCAGCTCCCGTCCTCGAACACCCTCCCCCACCACTGCCGTCCTCCTCACACACACCACGTTACCACCTTATAACACGCTAGCCCTTGCGATATAATAAGTAACATCGAGTTCGCAGTGTGCTCTCTTCTCATGCTGGACGGGCAGACTCATGAAACTCTCTGATGTGCAGCTTGGCTTTCTCGGCCGGCAGCGGCGGCGGTGGTTGGTAGCGGTATTGGCCATTCTTGACTCTCTCTTTAATGTCTCTCGCCTGAGTATGCCTGCACGCACGCGGTAAACGTCCCTGTTTCCAATCTACACGAGTCTTGACAGCCGCCACCAGCACAGCAAGACTCATGTTCCTACATCTGGAATGTTTGGCGCGACCGGATGGTAAACATTTTTCTTCGTCCTGCATCGGCCATCCTTGCTTCTGCATGAATGATCAAGACCCTGAATGTCAGCTACAGATGGGCTGGATGCAACAGCCAGACTCAGTAGGCTGTATTTGGTCGAGTAGACTCAGTACAATACATGGCAACACGATGGATGCCCTGTCCGTCACCTTGCCTTGGCAAACTCCCAATGACACGGGTCGGGTACGGTTTGATCGTCAACGGAGCACGCCAACGTCTTTCTACCAAGAAAAAAGTAATAATATTCGTTATCAGCAGAGTTGCGATCCCCTTTTCATGATTAATGTCCAGCCCTCCATGACGGGATCCGAAAAGTGCCAGTGTCCCGATACTCCCGCTGAATGGCCGGCCTTCTCTGCTGTCTCTTCGAAAGCCATGTCCCGGTGCCATCCGAAGCAAATACATATTCCAACACACAACAACCCAATAACCGGGTTGGACCTCCTTCGCTCTTTTGTTCTTTGACGTCCTTCTTGAGCAAGCCATACGTCGTGCCGTGGCTCAGGATTAAGCCTATGGAACCTCAAAACGCCCCCTCTAGTCCGCCAATCGCCGGCCCGGAGGCTCGACGCCGGTGGTGCGAGTGCCCGAGACGCCCTCTTTCTCCATCGCCTTGACATATCCCTCCCAGATCTCAATGACCTCGTCGTAAAACTCAATGTGAGAGTCCGCGAGACCCCCAAGCTGCTTCTTGAACTCGACCCGCTTGATGCGTTCGAAATCGGAGACCTCCTTAACAACCTCGTCGTCGAACATCTCACTCGTCTTCTTGGCTCGCTCCGCCTCGATAGTAAGCTTGTCGATGCTCATCTCGAGCTTGCGTTGTCGGTCGCGGCGTGACTGCTCATGGTCGACTCCACGTACGTCTTCGAGCTTGCGCATCAGTCTACCGCTGGCACCTGACAGGCCACCTCCACCCCCGCCCGACTGGAGCGAGTCCCTGTCGGCGGTATCCTTGTTAAGGTAGCCCGTGAGCTGCTCGTAGTCCACCTGCTTCTGCTCACGAGCCTTCAGAAGGCTCTTCAGTGCCGTGCTGTAAGCTTGCATGTCACGAAGACTGCCAAGGTAGTCCTGGTCCGTGACGTCCTTGAGCTTGCGCAAGCCCATCGCAGTGTCCTCGACCGAGTTGGCAAAGTGCCTGACCTCGTTCTCGACGCCGGGCTCGAGAGTAATCAGCTTCTGGAACTGTTCCGCCAAATCCTTAAAGTCTAACTCGATGTCATTCTCTCGACGAGCCACTCTTGCGACCACCTTCTCGATGTGGGCCAGATCTTCGTCGAGTCTGTCGCTTCTCTCGCGCACCTCTAGGAACCGCTTGTCGTGCTTATGGGCCTTCGTGAACGCATTGAGGAAACTATCCGTAAGATTGTCGAAGACACCACTGCTGCCGGCGTCGCTACTCTGTGATCCTCTCGTACTGCGGCTGCGCATCGTGGCATTCCAATCCGGGCTCTCGAGGAAGATGTGGAGGATATCGGCGCGACGGAGTACCGGGTGGAGGGACAGACGGGTAAGGAAACGTTGGAGGGAATGCGCTCGACGGTTGGTAAAGTCAGGGCCGAAGCGGTTGCCACTGACATATTCCATACGCTGCTTATCGGGAAGGGGAGGTACTGCCGCAGTGGGATAGTCTCTGCTCAGCACCTTATACAGGAAGACAAAATCTGTGAACCGACGGCGGACTACCGCTTGTGATCTCTGAAAGGTAGCAAAGGTCGTCTGTGGTAGCTGTGTTAGCGCGCAAACATCCCTCAAGAGCAGCCCTGCAGAACACAGGCACAAAGCTTCCTCATTGCCTTACATTGGTGGTAATGAGGTATGAGACAAAGGTATCCTTAGAGCCATCGTTCTCCTTCAGAGGCTCGGAGACGGTGCAATCCAGCACCTCCTGGCCGTTGGTGTCTGCGGTGTCGCTGTCGAATGCAGAATGTCCGTTGCGGTCGGAATCGTCGGGGTTGGGGGCAGTCATGGAGCTGGAGCTCTCAGCAGTTTCGTTCTGTTCCGTGTGCCAAGACACGTTGGAGAAGTCATCGTGGTGTTGATCGAGGACCGCCATGGCGTCCAGCTGGGGCGGACGTGGGGTTACGTCGTCGTTGTCGTTTGAGGGTATCGCAGATCGGAACGGGGGGTGATGGGCCAAGCTTGGATCGCGCAACAGATTGGTTGAGGGGATAAGATAAATCGCCGTCGCCGCCAGAGAGACCGAGGTCCGGAATTTCGAGCGTCGATTAATTAGGTTGTCGCAGGGAAAGAAGGGATGGCGGAGCGATCGTCTTGTCTGCCGGACAATGGCAGGAAGCGTCGGCGGCAGTGGTGGGGAATGGGAACCTGGAGCTGCCTGTGCTGTCGCCGCACCGTACGTTGGTGACGCTGCGAGCTTGGGGCAGCGCGATAGCGGGGGAGCACTCAGGCACCCATCAAACCACTCTGGAAGCGGCAAGCGCTGAGGTCACTCGCTAGCAGCCGGGCAACACTCCTGCCTGGACCCCAGTTTCGGGAGGCTATGACGAAGCCGCAGACAGGACAGAGCGGTGCAACCTCTTTGACTGGCACCGAACACAAGCCAGCCAGCCAGGCCAGGGACCGCTTTTTTTTCCTGGGCTTTTTCCACCTGATAGCCACCAGCTTCGATTGGCAGTTGCTGGTGACAGCGAAGCTCTGGCCAGACTGAGACCAGAGGACGGAAGACATGGGAGGAACTGGAGCAGTCCGCACCAAAATAGGTAGTCAAGACTTCATTTCATTCTTGTAGGTATTCTACATAAATAGTGGTGGCATTTAGACAATATCCGTCCCCGTTGTGCAGTAGTGGAATCTATTTGTTGGTTTCCTGAGATGGATCTTTCTAGTGACCTGTGCTGTTCCCCTGGGTGTCATGAACCCTGTTTTAGTACACGCTACCCAGCCGTATGCCATACACGTCTAACAAAGAAAAGGAAATGTGCTTGTCTGCAGCTGTGGAGCGATCTATTGGTCGCTCTTCTCCGCCTTCTTCTCAGTCTGGGCGGTCTGGTCCCTCGCCGCCAGCATCTCCTGCTCGGCCTCCTTGGCCTCCTGGGCCTGGCTTGTAGGTGCCGCCTGAGCCTCAGCAGACTGGTTGTCCTCCTTCTCGTCGATGTTGTCGACATCGCGAGGCGTGGCAAAGCCGGTGCTTGCGTTCTCCTCGTTCTGGCTGTTCTCCTCATCAATGAGCTCTTGTTGCTCCTTGAGGACCTCGAGGCGCTGCTTGTTCGTGGCAGCGCCCTCGGCGGTGTGCACCTCAAGGGAGATCTCGTGGAAGAGCTCATCAGGGATGGAGGAGAGGACGCCGACGAGGGCCTCAATCTGGCTGTGGGCGGGGACCTGGCCGTACATGTAGGCGTTGCTCAAAACCAGCAGAGTCGAAGGAACACCGTCCTTCAGTCTGAGGTCGAGCCACTGCTGCAGGTACTCGCGCATTCTCGCAGGGGAAACACTGTGCGTGCGGATGCCGCGGCTGGCACACGCCACCTGCAGCTCGGCCACGGTCAGGCTGTCAACGCCCTCGTAGCTGATTTGCCTGTCGTCTCTCTTGATCTGGCGCATTCTGTGCCTGACCTGGTAGCGGAGCATGTTGTCCGTGCCAAAGGTGTTGAGGTTCATGTACCTGCACATGGAGACCAGCTGGGGTCTTGACAGGTTGTCGAGAGTGAGGTCGTCCTTGAAGATCTTGCAGACCTTGATGACATCCTCGTGAGTTGGCGACTCGCCGGAAGAGCGGAGCTTCCTGAAGAAGACCGTAAAAGCCTCACTCTGGGTGGTTGCGGGGGTTAAGGGCAGTCCGGTCTCCTTAAGACTAGATCGGAGGAACTCGCTGACCTCCTTGCGCGTCGCCCTCAGTGTGTTGGCCTTGGCATCCTTGGACTTTTGGCCCTCATACGTGCTGGGAAGCATGTTGGGGAAGAGCCGCAAGGCGACGGGGAGAAGAAGTTCGGCGAAAGGAACAATGACGAACATGGAGAATGGTACCAGGCGGCCGAGGTCCTGAACGGTGCGGCGCAGTTGCCGGTTCTCTCTACGGCTGAGTTCGTAGCCGGCAGCCATCTTCAGGGCGAGGCGGGTGCTGATCCTGACTTCGGCGGCAAGCAGCTTCGTTCCATCCCAGTAGTGGTGAGCCTCCTTCTTGACCTTCTGCCATACAGTCAATTTGTCGTCCTTCTTCCCATCCTTCTTCGTCTCGACGGCGGCATTCTTGGCGGCAGCGAGTTCGGTCAATGAAGCATCGGAGTCGGCCTTGTCGGCAAGAGCCTTGTCGCCGGAGGTTGCCTTTTCAGATTGAGAGGCATCGTTGGATTCCTTTGTCGCCTTGGACTCGGTCTTGGCTGCTGTCGCCGTCTCCTTGGGGAGAGTTTCTTAGCCTCCTCCACATTGAAACCCGGCGGCGGGCCGGAGTGTTGGCCGTGGTTGTGGTGATCGGTGCCCAGTTGGCGAAGGGGAACGAGAATTGCGAGGGCGTTTGTTCGACGAGGCAGGTGTCTTGCGTTTCGGCCGAGCACAGCTGGTGAAACACCGAGAGTGGACAGCGCACGCGCTGCAGAGAGTCAGAGAAAACATTCAGAGTCGCCCGGTACAGGAGGATGTGTCGAGGGGCAGATGCAGGAGGTCTGGCTTACCGTTGCCCAGGAACGGATTCGCAATCACCGCCCGACGAGCGACATTTGCTGAGGCGCTCATTCTGCAGCAGTCCTTGGATGGCAAATTCGAGGGTAAGGAGGTGCAGCAGTTGGTTGGTGGGTAAAGTGGGTGGGAATAGTCGACAAGCTACCGTAGAGCAACGGTCATGAGCGACGTGGTGTATGTAGGCAATATACTACAAACTAAGTACAGAACAATGATGAAGAGGAAGGACGGGGAGTTGTAATGCGATGCGAAACGACTCAAGAATTCTGGAATGGAGGGCAACCGATCGCATCAAATGGGGTGCTACCACGACTTGTCCCTGGCTTCCGAAACCACCCATTCCGGGGGGGTCCAGGGACCGGGTGCAGCACGTGCAAAATCACGGGGTTTTGCCTCCTTGTCTCTCCTTCGCTGGTACCGTCTCCTCCCCCTCTCTCTCTCTCTCTCTCTCGCAATGGAACTCGGGGTTCGTTTGCAGCAGGTACTTCTGCAGAGACAGCGGGACGCTGGAGAGCACGCAAGCACGGACGAGGCGCCGAAGGCAGTTGGCACGCTCCGCAAGGCCGCAGCACAGCACGGCTTGCGTCCAGATCCCGGTACGTATCTCTCTGGAAAGTACCTTTTTCTCGAATCTGGGTGCTGAGTGTGCTGGGCTGAGCCCGGACCAGCCTGGCCGTCCACTGTTTGGCCCAACACAGAAAGCTGATTGGCTCGCGTCTGCCATCGCCACATGGGTAGCAAAGAAGACACCGGCGGTCTCCTGTAGATCGGTGGGTCATGCCGGGCTTAGCTGGCTAAACATTGTGAATCCCGCTGGGCTTGCTGGCAACTTGCCTTTGGACGAGCAGCCGTCCAGCGGTGGTTCCATGTTGTTCTGGTCCGCTGGGCTGCGCGAAGTGTTGCCCTTTGCCCGTGTCGGCGACAGAATTAGGGGGCCAGAATAAGCCGGATGGCCGGCCACCAGACGCTGCGGCAACGCCGTGGACGTGGACCGCAGCAGCTACGACGTACTGATGCAGATTCTCTTTGCCTGAGATCTGACTTGTCCCTTGGTCGAGACTGACGTGGGCTGTTTGATGGCGTCGTGTGGAGGACAGATCGGCGGTATCGGCCTTGGGTTGTTTTTGTTGCCAATTCAGGGTCTGGTGCCGTTCATATTTTGAAGTGCTTTTCTACCTTGGCCAAGGTACTGCTTGCTTGGTTCCGCAGGTGCACTGCAGCAGGGGTAAATGGATTGAATACCTACGGCTGAGGCGGCCATTATCGAGTTCCAAAATGTCCCCGTTGTAAATAGTCGATGTTCGGATACCGGACCGAGATGGTCCAAGTGAGGGGCTAGGACATGTTTATGACTTTACTTTCAAGCCTCAGCAGCCAGCTCATCAACCCAACTCATCGGTCCTTTGAGAACATCATATTTGGGCCAGCAACCTGCAGACTCTGGAGAATTGGGTTGGAGCAGTGCGTGATCGGAATGTGATGTGCTGATGATGACGGCTGCGCAGCCGAAGGACGCCTCAACAAATGCTCCCTGAAATTTTCCAAGCTCCGCTTACAACTTTTTGGTGAGGAGACGAGCTGGAGGGGTCCTGACTGGGCTGGGGTCCGTCCATTCTGTCTGCCAGCTGGCAAACAGGCTCAAATTTGTGGATGCCAGCCGGGGCCAGGTCGATGCCGTCAGCAGCGATACGTACCGAAGGCCGGGTATCCTCTTCGCCTCTGTGCGCTTATCTTATCCCCAAGATGAGCAAAAAAGTGATGACACCACTCTGGGCCTTGCCCGCCAACGGTGTTGGTGTCGGGGCATGGAGTTATGTCCAGTGCTACTAGTGTACCCCGGACTTTAGAGCTTGAGACCGCGGACCGACCTCTCTGGGAACGCAGCACCGTGGCCCCCAAGACCCAGAAGTTCAGAACCCAAGAGGTCCCTCTATCGAGGAGTATCAAGGGAACTAAGGCCAGCGAAGGGTCCAACACGGTGTGTTCCTCTATGGTGAATCTTTCACTTACCTCACGGGAGTAACAAGAAG